>OX276455.1:5000000-6250000 GCA_946251905.1 Cryptocephalus moraei | reverse complement strand
CTGAGGACAATAAAAACATGAAATGCTTTGGAATTACCTAATTCCATAAAATAAATATGGTATGCATTACGAAATATGCATTTTGTACAAATACGAAAGCATCTCCTTGACTTTATTTGAGAGAAATTCCCTCAGTCACTCACCTACAGTCGAAAAAAGACTGATTTTCAGGTTTTGTTCAGTCCAGCATCCATTTTTGAGTATGTATCTCCTTTTTCAGGTCCGGTACTGTCCCCTCGCCGGGCTATTCCTCACCGGACGTCATTCCGGACCGCCCAGGGGTCTTTTATGTAAGTACGTACACACATAACATAACCATGGAGAGATAGATATATATATAGACACACACCGACCCCATGCCAGGGGTCATAAGCGTAATATATGTTATTTGAGCATTGGCGAAACCGCCTGCATAGGCAGATTATTAGACGAGAAAATTTAATTAGGATTTTTCCCCTCGTCGCATAACGGCTGAGGGGGCATTCGTGATCCTGAAAATTGACCGTTTCATTACGGGCCCGATTGGTTTATTGTTGAGTTCGGAACGCCCACGGGAATGGGCGTTCTTCCTTGTAATTCGCCTCGTTGAGGGGACGATTTAACGGAAAACCGTCTCCTTCCTGGGTTTCCCCAAATTATTGTCTTCCCGTTAATGGAAACTATCGAGGAGTGTTCAGAGCTGGAGGGTTTCCTCGTTAAAAAAACGTAATTTTCATACAATCGACTGATTAGTTCAGTCGTAGAGTTCTCCCCAGGATGATCAAACTTGGGAAACAGTCAGACTCCATTCGGAAAAATCAATCTTTCTCGAAGTTTTCCAGGCCCTTAACATTGAGCAACTTGCTGATCACAATATTGTTGACAATTTGCTGACCACAAAATTTCCTATTTAATGCTGTGAGAGTTTGACTAAATGAAATTTGGAATAGAATGGAAATTTGCATGTTACACCAGCAGAACCGTTGCATACTTCATTCTTATGCAGTTACTTTTTGATGTATTTTTTTTAAAAAAAATACGTCTCCGTTTTTTTTTCAAATTTGACAGAAATTTTCTCTATAAATCTCCTTATTAATTTGTCATAATCAGGGATAGTTAAGGTCATTCAACACTGTCTTTTAAAGGAATAAAATTAATTTGAAAACGTAGTTATTTAAATTATTTTTAACATTCAAATATATCAATCACTTACGTTTCGTACATATCACAAATTTTTTATTTTTTATTTTAAGGAACTGAAGACTTGGTTTAAATGATTTTATAATTGTGTCTTCTATTTAAAATAGTACTTCACTAAATACAACTTTTCTTTTCAAAATATCGTGTAAATTTGAAATTTTTCTTATGTATCTTATATCTTCATCTTATATCTCTGAAACGACGCGTTTCACGAATAAATTCCACTTAACTTATTTCTTCAAAATGCCGTTCTCTATCGTCTGAATTTAAAATTTTTCAAATCGGACGAGGTTGAAGTTTTCGAAAATTTTCAGAATTCTAAAATTCATATCTCTGAAACGCGTGTTTCAGAGAGAAATTTACTTAACCCATCTCTTCAAAATGTCGTGTGAATCTAAAATTTTACAAATCGGACTAGAGGACTTTTCGGAAAAATTCATAATTCTGAAATTCGAGTTTCGAAAACGACGCGTTTCTGGGAAAAGTTTTCCTTAACTTTTCCCTCCAAAATGTCGTTCTCTATCGTCTGATTTAAATTCTTTTTCAAATCGGACGAGGTTAAAGTTTTCGGAAATTTCCAGAATTCAATAATTCATATCTCTAAAACGACACGTTTCAGGGAGAAATTTTACTTTTCAGAGAGAAATTTACTTAACTTATCTCTTCGAAATGTCGTGTGAATTTGAAATTTTGCAAATCGGATTAGAGAACTTTTCGGAAAAATTTAGAATTCTGAAATTCGAGTCTCGAAAACGACGCGTTTTTGGGAGAAATTGTACTTAACTTTTCCCTCCAAAAAGTCGTTCTCTATCGTCTGAATTTAAACATTTTCAAATCGGACGATGTTGGAGTTTTCGGAAAATTTCCAGAATTCTGAAATTCGTATCTCGGAAACGACGCGTTTCACGAAGAAATTGTACTTAGCTTTTCTCTTCAAAATGTCGTTCTCTATCATCTGAATTTAAAATTTTTCAAATCGGACGAGGTTAGTTTTCGGAAATTTTCAGAATTCTAGAATTTATATCTCTGAAACGACGCGTTTCACGAAGAAATTTCACTTAAATTTTTTCTTCAAAATGTCGTTCTCTATCGTCTGAATTTTAAATTTTTCAAATCGGACGAGGTTGAAATTTTCAGAAAAAATGTAAAATTCATATCTCTGAAACGTGCGTTTCACCTAAGTTACGGTTTCCGGGTCGAGAAACACGTTTTTAAAAACCACTAACTATTTATTTACACTACTTTAGGTTTCAATACAATACATGTAGATACAATATTATTTATGGAGACGATACGTTCGGTATGACAAATTGAATAAGACTACGTTCGGTACGATCGGTACGGCAAATTGACCAAGACTACGTTCGGTACGATCGGTACGGCAAATTGACCAAGACTACGTTCGGTACGATCGGTACGGCAAATTGACCAAGACTACGTTCGGTACGATCGGTACGGCAAATTGACCAAGACTACGTTCGGTACGATCGGTACGGCAAATTGACCAAGACTGAAGCTTTGTTCTACGGAACCTATATTTATACAATCCTAATAGTGATTAGCTATGCACTTTACTTTATTAAAAGGGTCTATTGTTAGGGGCTGATATAACACCTAGAAATTTAACTTAACTTTTCTCTTCAAAACGTCGTTCCCTATCGTCTGAATGAAATTTTATTTAAATCTGACGAGGTTTAAGTTCAGAAATTTTCAGAATTCTAGAATTTATATCTCTGAAACGACACGTTTCAGGGAGAAATTTTACTTAACTTTTCTCTTCAAAATGTTGTTCTCTATCGTATGAATTTAAAAATTTTCAAATCGGACGAGGTTGAGGTTTTCGGAAATTTCGGAAATTTTCAGAATTCTAAAATTCATATCTTCGAAACGCGCATTTCACGGAGACATTTTATTTAACTTCTCTCTTCAAAATGTCGTTCTCTATCGTCTACCTCTACAATATAAACAATCAATACGAAGCGACTTTTGTCGCCAAAAGTGGCAAAAAATGTTGCCACTTTTATCGAAAGTCAATAGTATTGCATATTTATGTACCTTAAAGCTTAAAGCACCGAATGAGATGTACACAGAAATCATAAGGTCATTTATGCAACAATATAAAAAACGCTTGAAATATGACACTATCTTCGCAATATATTATTTAGTAAGTAAACGGGTCTAGATGTATTTAATCGTTTGAGGGTAAGACCTTCAATCAGCTGGAAAACGTATTTTGAGGCCAAATTAAGCGAAATTTTGCCAAAGCTCTGTAAGTACATGTAAAATAATTCAACGCTTACCACACGTAAAACTTTAGTGATCACAGTGTACAAGACCTTTGTACATTGTTCCAATAAAACATTTTTCTTTAATTTTTAATGTCTCATTCATCCCCGCAGTTCGTAAGACGATCACAAATGTATACAGTGCGTCCAATTACCATCGAACTGCCTGTGTCTGTGTGCGCGAGAGAGATAGAGAGAAAGACTCTCGATAGACGAGACGCTTCTCTATGCAAATTCGTGTGGTGGGTCGTAAAGAAAAATTTTAATTATCGAATAGTTATCGAGTCGAAATGCAAAATGGATCGTCTGTATTTAAATTGTTAATGAGGTAATTAACATTTGCCATTTTGCGGTTACACGTCTGGAATAAATTGCGGATGAGTTATAAACGGGGCTCTCACTCTATCTCTCTCTTTCTCGATGTCTCAAACCGACGTGATCCAATTTATTTATCTACTGTCGATTTAATGACCCATTATATCATGTCGAACGTTTAGGTAGGTTGGTAGGTAGGTAGTGTGTGCGAGTGCGGGGGTTAAATAGATACGGTTTGTTATTAACAAATTGAATTGGAACAGAGATAACGTACATGATATACAATAACTTCCTTCTCGTTGGTAATTGTTTCCAATATATGCACCCTATATAGTATATAGGGTGTCCCAACAAGAGCGCCGAACATAAAGAAAAATAGTTCCCATTAAACGTGAAATACAGCACCATGCAAATGGCCACCACGAAACCTCTGGCACATGGTTATTCTTTGGTTGAAATTTTGAATAAAGTTTTCGCATAAATGTGGCTTATTTGCATAGTCACTTATACACTTATACTTATTACTTAATTTGTAACACACACTTGTATATTTATATTCCGCGCACGGCCGCTCAGGTCAGGCAGTCGACACGGTCCTAGTTTTATGACTGACTTCTCTCTGCCTGGCGACTTGCTTTTATCGCGACCTGTCCTAAAACCGCTCCGCTCTTCGACGTCTGCAACGTCCTTCTCAAGGCGAAATTTAAGTATTTGGCCGTATGAGTTTAGTTACCGACGTTAAAGATTAGAAGAAATTAACCGACACATCTGAAACGAGAATTAAGTGGAACCAAGCGACTCTCCTTTTAATAATAATCAGTCCATCGAGACTCGTACAAACACACTTTTAAGTACAACACCAACTACTTACTATGGCCGTATCTCTTCTCCCGTCTCTACCCTCGTCGAATTAGTGATATGGAAAAATCCGTTTAAAAGGTTTTTAAGAGCTGCGTTTAAACTTTTTGTTCCCATTGGATGCGTGTCGCCAGATCGCGTGTTTACGGTCGATAAATTAAAGAGGAGAACGACAAAAGGATGACAATTAATATCGTACGTTGTGCCGGAGTCGAATGTGCCAAGAAAAAATTTGTAAGAGTGCAAGGTATGGAGCAGATGAGAAAAAGGTTCATTTGGAGCAATTTATGAATATTTATGTAATCGAAACGGCTAAATATCTTAAATCTGACTCCAAGGCGATTTTAAGACCAATCTGATCATTAACATGGAATGTGAAGTGAGGACAGATGTGTACGTTCAGTTCTTTTTTCCATTCGGACCAATGGGAGGCACCGATAATACCTGAATGCTTAGGTACTACTAAGACCAAATTTTATTCAAATCTGGTCGATAGTTAATATGAATTCCTTTATTTTTCAATTGAATGAGGGTCACTAAAACTCTGTATCAAATCCAAATCTGACTTTTAATTTTTTTATCTAAATCAAAGTAAATTAAACATGATTAGATGAAATTTTATGCAACTAAACCAACCTGATCAATAGTAAACCTGAATTCAAGACAAATTCCTGATCAATTTTGTTTCCAATTTCACCAATTAATCCAAAATACGGGTACATGTTTGGATCATTGTTTTCAGATAGACCAAGTTTTATTCAAATTTCCCAATCTGATCTGCAGTAAATCTAAATTCAAGGCGAATTTCAGTGCTTTGATCAATTTCATTTCAGTTTGTACTACCAGAAACCAATAGCAGTCCAGAGTAGATAACATTATTTAATAATTTAATAAATCGATAAATTTTAATGAAATGAACCAACCTGATCAACAGTAAATTTGAACACAAGTCAAATTTCGGTGATTAGATCAATTTCGTTTCCAATCGGTTCAATGAAGCAACGGAAGTCACGGGTTTGGATCATTGATTTCTAGTTAGATGGATCAATCTGCTCAAGAGTAAATCCAGTGTTCAATTGTACTAAGTCCAGATTTAAGACACTTGTATATTGTATAAGTATGCCCAGTTGGACCAAATTTCATTCAAATGTAGTAATTTGATCACATGTAAATCGGAATCCAGGTCAAATTTCAGTGATTAGATTAATTTTGATACCAACCCAAAGTCCAGATCCAAGGCGCGGCTATATGTTTGAATCATGTTTTTTCAGGTATACCTTTGATTCAAATTGACCAATCTGATGACCACTAAACCTGAATTCAAGTCCAGTTTTCGCGAATTTTTTCTCCAGTGTTGTAATAACAGGGTCCATTACGAGATTATTATTTTGAGTTAGACCAAATTTGATTTGAATTGATCAGTCGATTTAACAAGAATTTTGTGATTAGTAAAATTTTGTTTCCAATTACACTGATACGAGCCAATATAAGTCCAAGTTTAAGACACTTGTTTAGACCTAATTCTATTACTTAAATAGACCAACCTGACCAACAGTGAATCTGAATTCAAGACGAATTTCTGTAATTATATTAATTTTAATCCCAGTTGGATCCATAGAAAGCAATCTAAACTTCAGCTCTAAGGCAAGGGTATATTTTTGGATCAATTTTGTCATTTACATTTTGATTTAAATTGACCGATCTGATCAACAGCAACTCTTAATTTAAAGCAAATTTCTGTAAGTATTGTTTCCAATTGTAGGTGCTAACATGAGCCAATATGAGTCCAGATTTAAGACACTTGCTTAGCCCGAATTTCATTTAAATAGACCAACCTGATCAACAGTGAACCTGAATTCAAGGCGAATTTCTGTAATTAGATTAGTTTTGATTCCATGTGAACCAATAGAAACCGATCTAAATTTCAGCTTTAAGGCAGGGGTATATTCTTGAATCATTTTCGTCATTTACACTTTGATTTAAATTGACCGATCTGATCAATAGTAAATCTTAATTCAAATCAGAATTATGTAAGTTTTGTTTCAAATTGTAGGTAGCCAATATGAGTCCAGATTTACATCACTTGTATAAGTTTGTATCAATATTTTCAGTTAGACCAAATTTTATTGGAATAAGTCAACCTGATCAACCTTAGATATGAATTCACACCGAATTTCTGCGATTGGATCCTTATGTTTCTATTTAGACTGAAAGGGCCAATGGTAGCACAGGACCAAGGTAACGTTATATTGAGTCATAATGGTTATTAGTTTTTGAATCATTATTTTCAGTTAGACAAATGTATCAGTCGGTTTAACAGTGAATATTGAATCCAGGAAGTGCAATTTTGTTTTCAATTGTACTAATAGAAGTTAGTATGAGTCCAAAAGTGGATCATCGTTAAGGCAGATTACTATGTCCAATTCAAGGCAAGTTTGGATCATTGTTTTCACTTTAATCAAGTTGCGTCGATCTAATCATCAGTAAATCAGAATTCATAGCAAGTCCAACCAATTGGAGTCCATATCCAAGGCATGTGTGTAAATTTGGATCATCTTGTTTTTCAGATGGCTAAATTTACTAAATTCTAGTGTGCATAAAAGTCTCTATT
This sequence comes from Cryptocephalus moraei, assembly GCA_946251905.1. NCBI lineage: Eukaryota > Metazoa > Arthropoda > Insecta > Coleoptera > Chrysomelidae > Cryptocephalus > Cryptocephalus moraei. The sequence continues at coordinate 6,242,752 of OX276455.1, read as the reverse complement.
GCTTGGTCTATTAGTGGAAGCGTTCCAATGGAATTCCACCTGCTCCTCCTCCCCCATATAGAGATCGCTTTTAAACCGCCCATCGGAATCGGACACATAAACGGTATTGACCTTAGCCGATAGGTCGATAGGTCGCCATCATTAACCCGATTGTCCCAAGAGGAGGAAGATGCGACCCCTTTCATTTCGCGGCCGCCTCTCGGATATTATCTGGCCACGCAGTACTTATTTCCTGACGCTGTTCGTGTCTACGTCATTAACCATATCCTCTACGATTCGCTCACGCCGTGAACGCGTTCCGGGTTGATTCGATGCGCGATCTTTTGGTGTAAAATCGGTTGAATCCGATCGGAAACGAGTTAACCCCTCAACAACGGCTAGCGTTACTTATATGGAAGCAACGCAAAACGTGACAACAGCACACAGCACATTATGATTATCATTATTGCGAATGACAAAAGTATTCCTTAGTTTGTGGTTGAAGGTTGAGGGAACAACATAATGAATTGAGGTTACCAGTTGGTGCAACCAGTTTTTATAACTTAGGTGCTAAAATCAAGCGTATAGTTTAGGGTGGTGAAAATTGGACCTTCAACTAGACTAAGTACCTAATGCCTATCATTTACTTTTAGGTTCTTTTGTGTTATATTGCTAAATACGATCTGCCTTGCATGGTGTAATATAGTTTTTATAAAATCTAATGTACTATTGTTTGTATCAGACTGTAAAAGTGAGTGTTACCTTTAAGTAACGCTAACTGGCTATGATGTAGTGGCAGTGTAACACTCAACAGAGTTTCAGACAATCTGAGATATGATCGACATGAATACTTGCTAACCAATAATCCCAACAATAAAAGACGTGGTTATGCTGGAGAGGGATGCATTACACCATGTGTATCAAATGTGATCTGAGATTATGTTCACAATGCAATGTAACGTTTCATAGAAACTAGTTATGTTCCCATTGCTTTTGTGTGCCATAAACAGTTGGCGTTACATATATGTAACAGCAGTTTTTAACAAAAATATTAGTTTGTCTATTAAAATTTTTAAACACCCTAATAATAAACATTTTTTGCGGCATGTACTGACTTTGGATCATTTTTAACTTTAAAATATTAATCTCGCCGTTGAAGGGTTAAGGCTCGAATTCGTGACATGTCATTCAGATTCGGATCTAACTGGAAAGGGGATATAACTGACTTGAAATTTAGCTGATTAGTTGGGTCCATAATTGAGTCACGTTTGGCTTAGATTAAAATATCCAGCTGACCAGGTTAGTCAAATCGATACAAAAGTGAACTGAACATAACATATTTGTCGTGATCAGATTGGCTCAATTGAAATAACACTGACCGACTGACCTGACCATCTACATTTTCCTACACATTTCGAGTGAGGTTTAGATGATACTGTAAGGTTTATTCTAATTTATTTATAACAGTTGTTAGCACTACCTAATTTATTTAGTCTATTCCTTAACCAATCAATGTATGTTAAACATTTAACGCGCTAATTTATTTGTACACTTGTCGCTAGTCGGCTTATCGCACTTTTTCCAGTAACCAGTAACTTTCAGGGCCTTTTTTGTACATTTACTACTTCCTACGTGAAAATCGAAGATGTACGTTTTAAAGATTTTGATTTCTACTTTAAAATGCCGCTTGCAGAATTGGAAAAAAATAATTTTTCATAAATTCGCGCATTTTGCAAAAAAACTGTGCGAAAATTGTATATAACGCGATTGTGCAAAAACTACGAATCGAACAGGAACCATCTTCCGCGCAGTTAAATCATACATTATTATCTATCATTTTCCGCAAGATAGTTTTTCCAGGATTAAATTTATCGGAGTTATGAATTTTCCAAGAAAGACTAATTTTGGCGGTTTTTCCGGATTTGCTCGATAAAAAATGGTCCGTTCGGATTCTACAAAAAACCATTTTGTGGGTTTTTTAATTCTCTACAAAAGTCCTATGGGTAATATAACGATCCCTTCATTGCTTTCCACAATATTCGCAAAAAACTAAAAAAATGCAATTTTTTGCAATATAATTTATTTATAAAAATCCCAACACCGATTTCGCTGGGGCAAACAGGTGGGTTTTCGTCTATGAACTATTTTCTACATAGTACAGGATACTATCATAGAGTACCTACTAGTACTATCATAGATAGTACAGGTTTTGACCGTCTACATTTAATTATGAAACTACATTCTCTTTTTCCTCTATTGGTTAGCTTAAGATGGATGCAAAGAAAAAGAGGAAAACTGTCGAGTTTTCCGGGTCCAAAGAGGACGCCGGATCGTCTTGGGCCGCGCCGAATTTGAAAAGCGAAAGCTTTAAGGTCGCATCCGCGTGACGATAAATTATCTTCATCCTTATTTATCGCCCTCTCGGTTTTCACCTTTCGCATTAACGCGCTCTTTGTTGCGGAAAAAAGTAAGCTACTTCTCGTATCGGTTGTCGGTTCGCGATTTTCCACGAGAATTATCTTACAAGAAAGCCGTATTAAAAAGTCGCAGCTAGTGTGATCAATGGAGAGCGAGAGAGAGAGGAGGGAATGGGTCGGAAAGGCATTTCATCCGTCTTACGAAATTCCATATTTCACACGAATCCGATACCGATACCGTTCGGTTAACGTGTAATAAAAAGCGAATAAAATTACTTTCACGGCATCTCGTGTATGTGTATGCAAGTCATATTCATTTCGAGCCATTATTGCGTCTAACAATCCAACGACAGGGACGGACCCCGGGAAGGTGAAAATTATATTATTGCCAAATATGTCACAAGTTGCTGAATTGGTGTCCGAAATTTCGAAAAATTCCAGTGAAACGTTTACATATTCCACAGACACGGAAGTTCGAAAAAGTTCCCCAAGTATTTTTTAAATTTCTTTCGTTATGTGTTATACCCATGCATTTTCTCATTGAAAATCGGTAAGATTTGATGTGGCATATATGACCCTCAAACAGTTTTTGAAGAAATTTTTTAAGGAAAATTGCCTGTCATATTAGACACCATTTCATGAAAAAAATTGGGAAATGTACCAAAAATAATTTTCTTTCCATGTGATTATTAATTATTTGATATACACTAAAAAGTTATGGTAATAGTTTCCCTTGAGTATAAAAAATATAAGTAATTAAAGAAATATCATCCGTAAACACGTCGATGCTGCTCCCTATAAAGAGATCTTCATCTTAACCTTTCATAATATCAAATTGCTGAAAAGTTTTTTAATCAAAAGGAATTTATCAGTCTTGTAGTTTCTTAAGTCTATCTTCTCTTTGTATTTCTCATTACCAACAGATCTTTCTGGATTCTGGATTGAAGTTTTTCTGGATGTAGAATATGGTCATAGAGATGGTCATCCATATTAGTCACCTAGTGGTTCTGGTTTTAGTACAAAACAATTCGTATCTGCATATGAATTATATGATTTTTCTCAAAGTTGGTGACATTTTCCATTATAGTCCTAAAACTGTTATTTAAGGCGTCTTCTTATGCAATGTTTTTGGATAAGTTTTGTCCAAGACCCTTTTGGAATTAATAGGAATAATTCCTGACGATGCAAAGCCAGATATGAAAATCTTGAAAAATTAGTTTGTCATTAGATTTTGATGAAACTTCATTAGGCTGTACATTGATGCGTCTTTAAGAAAAACCAAAACACCAATTCTAATACTTTAGCAAACATAATAATTTGAACTACTTCATTTCAAAAAAGTTAGAAATACGAGTTATAGGCATTGTTTAAAAAATCTTCAAAAGCTAGTTTGTCATTAAATTGTGATGAAATTCCGTTAGGCGTGCTTTTAGAATCGAAAAAATCTAGAATCCCTATTTACGATAGTTCAGTAAATACAGCCATTTTAACCATATGATTTCAAAAATGTTCAAAGAAAAAATTATAGACATTTTAAAAAAAATCTTCAAAAATTAGTTTGTGGTTAGATTTTTATAAAATTTTGTCAGAATGTACATTAAAGCGCCCTTGAGATATCGGGAAAATTTCAATTCACTAGTTTCAATAATTTAGTAAATAGTCATTTCAACTTAATGGGGAAGTTCATCGTCGTTTAAAAAAAAATCAAAAAATTCTTTGGTAATTAAATTTTAATGAAACTTCGTCAGTTTGTACATTAGAGTTCCATTAAACAATTGGAAACGTTTCAACTCCCTTACGATAGTTTTGTAATTATAGTCATTTGAACTACTTCATTTCAAAAAAGTTCGAAGTGGGAGTTATAAGAATTATTTCAAAAAATCTTCAAAAATTAATTTGTCGTTAGATTTTGACGAAACTTCGTCAGAATGTACATTAGAGCGTCTTTGAGAAATCTGGAAAATTTCAATTCACTAGTTTCAATAATTTAGTAAATACAGTAATTTCAATTTATTAGAAAGTCTAAAATGTGGATCATCCTCATTTAAAAAAAAAAATAAAAATATTCTTTGGTAATTTTTTGAGGAAACTTCGTCAATTTGTGCATTAAAGTTCCTTTAAATAATTGGAAACGCTTTACCTCCCCTGTTACGATAGTTTTGTAATTATAGTTATTTGAACTATTTCATTTCAAAAAAGTTCGAAGTATAAGCATTATTTCAAAAAATCATCAAAAATTAATTTGTCTTTAGATTTTGACGAAACTTCGTCAGAATGTACCTTTAAGCGTCCTTGAGAAATATGGAAAATTTCAATTCACTATTTTCAATAATTTAGTAAATACAGTCATTTCAACTTATTGGAAAGTTTGAAATATGGACCAACCTCATTTAAAAAAAAATCAAAACATTATTTGGTAGTTAAATTTTGGTGAAACTTCATCAGTTTGTATAGTAATGTTCCGTTCAACAATTGGAAACGTATGAACTTCCTTGTTACGGTAGTTTTGTAATTATAATCATTTGAACTACTTGAGTTCAAAAAAGTTCGAAGTGCGAGTTATAAGCATTATTTCAAAAAATCTTCAAAAATTAGTTTGTCATTAGATTTTGACTAAACTTCGTCAGAATGTATGTTAAAGCGTCTTTGAGAAATCAGGAAAATGTCAATTCACTAGTTTCAATAACTTAGTAAATACAGTCATTTCAACTTATTGGAAACTCTCAATTATGGACCATCGTCATTTAAAAAAAAATTCAAAATATTCTTTGGTACTAAAATTTTGATGAAACTTCGTCAGTGTGTATATGAAAGTTCCGTTCACCAATTGGAAACGTTTGAACTCCCTTGTGGAGATAGTTTTGTAATTATAGTCATTTGAACTGCTTAATTTCAAAAAAGTTCGAAGTGCAAGCTATAAGCATTATTTCAAAAAATCTTCAAAAATTAATTTGTAGTTAGATTTTGACGAAACTTCATCAGAATATACATTAGAGTGTCTTTGAGAAATCTGGAAAATTTCAATTGACTAGTTTCAATAACTTGGTAAATACAGTCATTTCAACTTATTGGAAAGTTCGAAATATGGACCATCGTCATTTAACAAAAAAATCAAAATATCCTTTGGTAATTTTTTGAGGAAACTTCGTCAATTTGTGCATTAAAGTTCCTTTAACCAATTGGACCCGCTTGTTCTCCCTTGTTACGATAGCTTTGTAATTATAGTCATGGGAACTACTACTTGATTTCAAAAAAGTTCGAAGTGCGAGTTATAAGCATTATTTCAAAAAATCTTCAAAAATTAATTTGTTGTTAGATTTTGACGAAACTTCGTCAGAATGTACATTAAAGCGTCCTTGAGAAATATGGAAAATTTCAATTCACTGGTTTCAATAATTTAGTAAATACAGTAATTTCAATGTATTAGAAAGTCTAAAATGTGGATCATCCTCATTTAAAAAAAATTAAAAATATTCTTTGGTAATTTTTTGAGGAAACTTCGTCAATTTGTGCATTAAAGTTCCTTTAAATAATTGGAAACGCTTTACCTCCCCTGTTACGATAGTTTTGTAATTATAGTCATTTGAAATATTTCATTTCAAAAAAGTTCGAAGTATAAACATTATTTCAAAAAATCATCAAAAATTAATTTGTCTTTAGATTTTGACGAAACTTCGTCAGAATGTACATTAAAGCGTTCTTGAGAAATATGGAAAATTTCAATTCACTATTTTCAATAATTTAGTAAATACAGTCATTTCAACTTATTGGAAAGTTTGAAATATGGACCAACCTCATTTAAAAAAAAATCAAAACATTATTTGGTAGTTAAATTTTGGTGAAACTTCATCAGTTTGTATAGTAATGTTCCGTTCAACAATTGGAAACGTATGAACTTCCTTGTTACGGTAGTTTTGTAATTATAATCATTTGAACTACTTGAGTTCAAAAAAGTTCGAAGTGCGAGTTATAAGCATTATTTCAAAAAATCTTCAAAAATTAGTTTGTCATTAGATTTTGACTAAACTTCGTCAGAATGTATGTTAAAGCGTCTTTGAGAAATCAGGAAAATGTCAATTCACTAGTTTCAATAACTTAGTAAATACAGTCATTTCAACTTATTGGAAACTCTCAATTATGGACCATCGTCATTTAAAAAAAAATTCAAAATATTCTTTGGTACTAAAATTTTGATGAAACTTCGTCAGTGTGTATATGAAAGTTCCGTTCACCAATTGGAAACGTTTGAACTCCCTTGTGGAGATAGTTTTGTAATTATAGTCATTTGAACTGCTTAATTTCAAAAAAGTTCGAAGTGCAAGCTATAAGCATTATTTCAAAAAATCTTCAAAAATTAATTTGTAGTTAGATTTTGACGAAACTTCATCAGAATATACATTAGAGTGTCTTTGAGAAATCTGGAAAATTTCAATTGACTAGTTTCAATAACTTGGTAAATACAGTCATTTCAACTTATTGGAAAGTTCGAAATATGGACCATCGTCATTTAACAAAAAAATCAAAATATCCTTTGGTAATTTTTTGAGGAAACTTCGTCAATTTGTGCATTAAAGTTCCTTTAACCAATTGGACCCGCTTGTTCTCCCTTGTTACGATAGCTTTGTAATTATAGTCATGGGAACTACTACTTGATTTCAAAAAAGTTCGAAGTGCGAGTTATAAGCATTATTTCAAAAAATCTTCAAAAATTAATTTGTTGTTAGATTTTGACGAAACTTCGTCAGAATGTACATTAAAGCGTCCTTGAGAAATATGGAAAATTTCAATTCACTGGTTTCAATAATTTAGTAAATACAGTAATTTCAATGTATTAGAAAGTCTAAAATGTGGATCATCCTCATTTAAAAAAAATTAAAAATATTCTTTGGTAATTTTTTGAGGAAACTTCGTCAATTTGTGCATTAAAGTTCCTTTAAATAATTGGAAACGCTTTACCTCCCCTGTTACGATAGTTTTGTAATTATAGTCATTTGAAATATTTCATTTCAAAAAAGTTCGAAGTATAAACATTATTTCAAAAAATCATCAAAAATTAATTTGTCTTTAGATTTTGACGAAACTTCGTCAGAATGTACATTAAAGCGTTCTTGAGAAATATGGAAAATTTCAATTCACTATTTTCAATAATTTAGTAAATACAGTCATTTCAACTTATTGGAAAGTTCGAAATATGGACCATCCTCATTTAAAAAAAAATCAAAATATTATTTGGTAGTTAAATTTTAGTGAAACTTCATCAGTTTGTATAGTAATGTTCCGTTCAACAATTGGAAACGTTTGAACTTCCTTGTTACGGTAGTTTTGTAATTATAATCATTTGAACTACTTGAGTTCAAAAAAGTTCGAAGTGCGAGTTATAAGCATTATTTCAAAAAATCTTCAAAAATTAGTTTGTCAATAGATTTTGACTAACCTTCGTCAGAATGTATGTTAAAGCGTCTTTGAGAAATCAGGAAAATGTAAATTCACTAGTTTCAATAACTTAGTAAATACAGTCATTTCAACTCATTGGAAACTCTCAATTATGGACCACCGTCATTTAAAAAAAAAATTCAAAATATTCTTTGGTACTAAAATTTTGATGAAACTTCGTCAGTGTGTATATGAAAGTTCCGTTGAACAATTGGAAACGTTTGAACTCCCTTGTAGAGATAGTTTTGTAATTATAGTCATTTGAACTGCTTGATTTCAAAAAAGTTAGAAGTGCAAGTTATAAGCATTATTTCAAAAAATTTTCAAAGATTAATTTGTAGTTAGATTTTGACGAAACTTCGTCAGAATGTACATTAAAGCGTCCTTGAGACATCGGGAAAATTTCAATTCACTAGTTTCAATAACTTAGTAAATACAGTCATTTCAACTTATTGGAAAGTTCGAAATATTGACCATCGTCATTTAACAATAAAATCAAAATATCCTTTGGTAATTTTTTGAGGAAACTTCGTCAATTTGTGCATTAAAGTTCCTTTAACCAATTGGACCCGCTTGTTCTCCCTTGTTACGATAGCTTTGTAATTATAGTCATGGGAACTACTACTTGATTTCAAAAAAGTTCGAAGTACTAGTTATAAGCATTGTTAAAAATCAGTTCTTTCGTTAAATTATTTTAAGATAGTAAATCCAACTAGACCAATTAAATATATTGAGATTGAATGTTACCAAATGCCTTAATTTTAACTTTAAATCCCGAAAACACCAACCCATCACTTTTCACAAGTCTCACTCGAATGAATCCATACGTTCCATGTGTATGAACTTAATTTATGTGAAATCCCGCTCGACTTCGTGGGAGATACACGGAGCTACCCATAGAGCCGACGTGTTATATGCCGTTATGCTCTAGTATGCGCGTTTTTTGCCGTTTCTTTAATATACCGACAACAATAAGTACCATTAGAAGTTCCCGAAGAGAGCGCCCGCACACATTATCTTTCCTTGATAACTATTTTAAAACTCTGTGATATATGGTCGGTGTACCTACACAGACTGGAGGAGATTTAATGCCGAGAACGAGCGAAATTGGTTTCTGGTTAACGCTGTTGTCTTGGTATTATGTTTACCGTCGTAATTCTTCTTTTTGGTGGGATTTAACGAGGTTTCTACGCGAATAGAAGGAACCAACCTATTATACCAAAAGTTCTTGTCTTCTCTTCTCTTTAGATACATTTCAGATCCAAAAGGTGCTAACTTGAAAATCAGATTGGTTCCCATTGACAACCCTCATAACTCTTCATAAAGTGATGTTACTTAAATCAGTCGGATGGAGGGGGTGTTATAGTTATTACCGTCCTCGTTTCGCGCCTTTCGATCTTTTTCCATACTGCTCACGACTTTCATTCTCTTATCGCTCGTTCTCTCATTTGTCATCCTCTCTTGTCTTGACGTTTTGTTTTCGATGATTTACATACATTTCATTTCTGTTTATCTCATCAGCAGATTAAAATGCGACCGGTTAATTAATTTCAGGAGAAGAAAGTATGTCGAATCGTGGGAACGACATCCTGCTCTCGGTTATGGCGCTATGTCGATAATGAAACAATTAACCAATTTCGGTGGGTGAATAAATCCCTGCACTCTCCATCATTCCGAGATGCATTAAACGGAACGAGTTTGTAACGTTGTTGTTGTTGTGATGGGGCAACGTCCACAAAATGATATAGTATTGTGGTACTAACAGTACTGCTAATATTGAAGTAATTCCCAGCTCCGCAGAGCGTAGAGCAATATTTCTCGTTAGGCGCGTTTAATTTTTCGAATTAATCTTCTCTCGGGGATATCGCTGGGAGTTTTCTATCGATTCATCATTGCAGTGCAGCACAAAAAACGCATATAGACAGACATCCATCACGGAGGTTCTGCATATAAGCGACGTGACGAATCCACACAAAGGAAGTATCTTGAAAGACACTCTGGCGAGGATAGGTACTACAACTTGGAAAGTTATTGTGATTGTGCTTGGGAATTTCTCCCTGTTAACTATTAACTAATTGAAAAGGTTGTTGTATGCAGGTCGCAAATTATTTTGTGCTGGGTGGCATACATTAAAAATTTATGAGTTGGCACAACTTTCAAATCACTCTCTCGATCATTTCATTAAAGTAACCATCGATTCAGGAATTATTTGTACCTTCCATTTAAACTGTATTAATTAAATGACTAGCGCAACCCGTTAACTTTCCCATTTATTACTTTTACTTACAACCACATCGTACTTCGTTAATAAAAGGAGAGAAATGACGAGAGACGTCAGACAGAATGGAAAACAACGGGACGAAGTGTTTTGGTAATTGGGTGTTTTCTCGCTGAATTAAAATGCCCGCCTATCAATTTGATTGGAAGTGTTGCGAGAGATATTTCGCTGCGGGCCTCACGATGTACAAAAGCTCGTTTCTTGCTTTGTTCCAAATCGAAAGAAACAACTACAACAACAATGCTCCCTTTGTTCTTTCATTTCACGAAACACTTCGCCAACTACGACTTTTTGGTTTGTTCCTTTTTTCACCCTCCAGGTTCTCTCTTTGATTCGCCACAGGAAAACGATTAAGTAGGCTTTTTGGTTGTAATCTACTATACATTTAGCACTTGAATGGAAATATCACTCAGATGATGAATTTTTATTTCCATCGCTCGATAGTTTGTTAATGTCTCAGAAGTTCACATTCTTAATGGCTTGTCATGTAAAAGGGAATGTAATCAAAGCTCAGAAAGACCCAGTCACTCAGTAGTTGAGCCAGAAATAACCATACTTATAACTATCATTATATGCTAAATTAGGCATTGTCTATAACTGGTCCTAAAACATGTGTTCCTTGTGACACTTCACATTTGATCAGCTGAATATAGTAGTTCACAATACGTCACTTCTACTCATCTCCCAAAAATCCATTTGGAAAGTTAAGATTACAAAATGGTACTGTTTTGAGCACAGTACCATTTTTGTGCACAAGGTCTTCAAACCAAAATAGTTTAGGTACAATTAAGATTTCAACTGAGCTGTTTTTCTTTTCTTGGAGTGTGTTCTTTTTGTGATTTCTAACAATTTATACATTGTTCAGCAGTTCAATGGTTGTTCAAAAACCAAACTGATTAATAAATACTTTTGACATTCTGTTCCTCACCAATTACATTTGCTTACGTACATCTGGTTCCCGGCTGAGGTACAAACTCCTTTTTCAATATCTCTTACATTTGCTTACGTACATCTGGTCTATGATTAATTCGGGAATTTTCATCTATCCTGTTAAGCATGAGTCTTTTTGGTATTGCTGTCTGAAGGTCGAAAAAAGAGTAATTTTGTTCACACATTTAGCAAAAACCTCTTTGAAAGAATTGTTGATTAGTGAAGGTTCTCTCGATGTCATATTGGTGTGTTGCTCATATCCAACTATTCAGATTCAAATTCAGAAAGCTGACAACGAAATCATTTCAAACTACCTGCAACTTATAACCAAACTTATGACAAACACCATACACTTTTATCGAAATTCAATTTTCAACAAATTTTCTAAGACTAATAACTATAATAACATAAACTCCTGGACAAAATTAACGCACCACACAATTAAACTTGTATAATTACAATACAGAAATTAATATTGCAATAACATTTTTATAAAAGATTATAGTTAGGTACTGTCTAGTAACTACTAAAGGAAATTAGCAAACCAGGGCGTTATCTCTAATAATTATTTATTAAAGAAAAAACTTGCAAACAGAAAACAAACGAAAACAATAGAATTTTCAGACTTAGAGCTGTTCTAATATCATATATGTCCTCCTCTATTCCTAATTACTGCTTCCATGAGTCTTGGCATACTGGAATATTTTCACATTCCTGCATTGCTGCATCTACCAGTTGATTGCGGTTGGCAGGTGGAGATGTAGGACGTCGAATCCTTTTTTTAATATCGTCCCATAGAATAGATGCTCTATTGGGTTCAGGTCGGCACTCTTGGCTGGCCATTCCAAGAACGGAATAGCTATAGCATTTAAGTAGCGAATAACCTGCCCAGCCACATGAGGACGAGCATTGTCCTACATAAACAAGAAATTCGGTCCCACAGTAGGAGCAAAAGGCATTACATGGTCAACAACAGTATGATCCAGATAATAATCCGCATTCATTGATCTACCACGTATGGAGACCAATTCTGTGCGGCCATCGAAACAGATGCCTCCCCAAAACATTACAGAGCCACCACCAAACGGAACTCTTGGAGAGATATTCCAACTTGCAAATCTCTCTCCTGGCCTTCTCCAGACACGCTCACGTCCATCAGAAGATTTAAGGCTGGTTCTCATTTCATCTGAGAATAGAATCCTCTTCCAATCTTGATGTTGTCTCGCAAAACGCAACCTTTGAATTTTGTGCTCTCTGGTGAGCAGGAGTTTCTTGGCCGGTTTTCTTCTGTCTAATCCAACTTCATTTAAGCGCCTTCTAATCGTTCGGGAAGATACAAGGAGATTGCGAACAGCTACGAGTTCATTTTGTAAGATAGTACTAGTCGTTGTCCTGTTTCTTAGAGCGGATTTTCTAAGAAAACGTTCATCTATTGGATTAGTAAACCGTTTTCGCCCTTGTCCCGGCCTTCGTAAATGAGAACCTGTCTCCTTAAATCGTCTAACAATGCGACTTATGCTGGAATGGTTTCTTTTTATCACATTAGCAAAATGACGCATGGAATATCCCTCATTCAGCAAAGTTGATGCTCTTACTGCTTCTTCCACTGACAAATTTGTTCTACCATTCATTATTAAACTGGAGAACCCTCGCACTTACACTATCAATAACAAAAAACCTTGGTGGCTCAAGACAATTAATCTTAATAAGCAACAATTTCTGATCAGATTTTAAATCAATTTTCATCGAAAATGCTTTTCTTTGCTATTACCCTTTTAAATCAAAACCCATGTTGCCAACATTTACTTGAACTGTCGAAGTATATCCAGAGCCTATCTAAAACTCCCTAATACACTACATTAAAAACCACTCATTTCTTGCAAAACATATATGTATTTCCCTCCATAACAAAATAAACTCTCCATATCATCTCACACCCGCTCAATCTCCCTTAGTCCGTAGAAACCTCTTGTTCATGTAAAAGCTAGTGACTACCGCGAGGCTCGAAGGTATCACAGCGACTAACATCACAGACTCCTCCCCCAACGCATCGCTAGTGAATCCGGTGAGTAACGGCGTGACAAACCTGGACACGGACATGATACTATTCGAAGCGCCGGACAGCGATCCGGAATGCGACCTCTTCGACTTCCGGAACATCAAGTCCATCAGGACGACCCTTAGGGCCGAAGCGGCGAAGGACAGCGGTACCAGGAGCATTATCAGGACGTACAAGTTCGCCGATAGGTAGATCAGGACGAAGCAGACGGTGATGAGGAGGAACGAACTGGTGAGCCGTTGGTACGGCGTTTGTTTGTCTGTTTTAAGCAGGCTCTCGATCCTAGTGAGGAAGAATGAGGAGACCATCCCGATGATGCTGAAGTAGGAGATCGTGTAGCCCATGTGCTTAGGCGACAGCCCGTACTTCTCCTTGAGGTATATGGATTGGTTGCTGAAGTAGGTGGTGATGGTCAGGCCGCAGAGGAACTTGAGGAGGAACACGTCCCATTGTTCGGCCCAATCGATCTCTCGTAGTTCTTTTATCGTTTTGGAGAATTCATTCTTGACAGTAGTTAATATCGGGACGTCTTGACTTTTGTTTACTGTGTTATCCTCCGGTAGAAAACTTGATATCACTGGAAAAAGACATCAATTATAACTCCAATGAATACTTAACAAACTGCCTTATAATTAAAATGTCCTGTCAGACAACAAATGTTTTTAATACCAATACATCCTCATTACATACTCTCCAATCACACAATCAAAATCTATCAAGACTACTTGTTATTGCGCTTACCATAAGTAACAATAAATAAAACGGACGTCAACAGGCAAACGTACATGAACCCATTTTCTATTTCAGAAAGGTGTCCACCGATGAAAGGCCCCACTATGAAACCCAGCGAACTAAGTGCAGCGATCTTCCCAAAAACAGCACTCTGCTCACCCGGGGGCACCAGGTTAGTTATCACAGCCTTGCAAATGCTTTGAGTGTGCTTAAAGAAACCTAAACAAAATTAATTAAAAATTGCAATTAGAAACTACATTAAAGCAACTTACCTAAGAAGAATCTTAGGAAAAATAAGAGGTATAACGAATCGGTTATACCAGTTAAACCGTAAAGTAAGGCACATAGTAGAAGTGTAATTCGGAGAACAGACTTTCGATCCCTCACGTCACTCCAGCCACCCTAAAAGTATGGTATTAAAGTCTAATTAAAATGAATGTGTTAGCAAAATCAAATTGGTAGTTTGTAGCATCAAAACACCATAATAATCTTAGTTACTCACTATTAACGGGCCTGAAACTACTTGTGTCCCGGAATATATCGAACCTAGTAAACCGACGGTGGTGTGCGAAGCCCCGAGCGATCTTATGTGTGTGCTGAATAGAGGAATATTCAGCCCAACTGCAAAAAGGTCCTGTAAAATAGGGAATTGTACCTATGTAGTTCAGTTTTTTAAACTTACCAGAAATGATATAGCGCAAACTAAATGTAAGGTCTGTAATTTCAGCTGCATGATTAAGGAGTTTCTTTAAAAGGTGTTTATGAACGTTTAGATAAACTTCCTTATCGGCGCTCCAGTATTACAGAACTATTATGTTTAGTTATCTTGAGGAGTAATCTATAGTACTGGCATGCCAATCAGCGCGATTCTTATCATTTACGTTATCTTACTATCCAAATTAACTGATTGATAAATGCGCACTTTGTTTTGTTAGGTTATGTAACTACTTACATCGTTTTAATTCGCTGTCATTCTCTCCCAAGTACAATCAAACTAATGAAATGGCCCTGTTTTAGTTATCACACGTGTAGTGCATTTAATTTTCTCTGCTTTCCGTGAATCAGGCATAATAAACTCAAACAAATCCATATTTGTTTACATTTGTGCTTGTTGAATGAAAGGAATGGAACTAAAAATTAAAAATATATAGTTGTTAGTTGTTCTGTGCTAAGAACGTAAGAACTAATAGATCATAGGACTAAAAAATCTGTCATTTCCAGTTTTCTTCCTTAAGAATACGCGCAGATCCATCTATCGGAGTGTTTATAACTTGAGTTCAGTAGATTACCTAACCTAGCTTAATTAAATTAACAGTTGAAATTCAAATTACGTACAATTATGATAAATATACCTAGCGTTCGGCAAGTTTGCCTCAATTCCACCAAAGGTAAGCATTGAATGACCATTTCAGCATTCACTTTACGCCAATCATTTTTAGAACTGGAAATCTCTTGCCCTTCACATTTATTTGTGTGGGAGTGTCGCATCTGATTCAAGACTTATATACATGGAAAATTCACGCTATATCGAAGACTCCTACGTGACGAGCAATAAAATTCCCCTAAAGGTCCTCTACAAGTGGTAACGTTAGATAATGAATCTCTTAAAATGTCGAATAAAGAAAGCGAAGAGGTCACGTTGCAAGTTACAAATGAAACACAGATTGCTAAAGTGATGACTTCACAAGGGAAACCTTTCAACAACAAATCCAAAAATCAATCCTTACAGTGTCGAAACAAAAGCTTTACTTGCTCCCACTGTGATAAATGTTTCAAATACAAAACCAGGTTACAACGTCACATTGACACTCACCACCAAACTGATGAGTCTGGTAATAATAAAAGTTTACAGGCTAACGATCATGGAGAGAAATTCCATTGCCAGGATTGCAATAAGGTTTTTAACAATAAGGGTATTTTAAGAAAACATGTTTCCATCCACTTAGGCCTTAAAAGGTACAAGTGTGATATTTGCGAAGAGTCTTTCAGGGAATCCCACCACTTGAAATATCATGTTAGATTCCACAAAGGTGAAGAGAAATTTCAGTGTACCACCTGCGCCAAACCTTTCCTTCAAAGCCATTTGTTGACTCAACATATCAAGACTGCTCATGAAGCTCTTAGCTGTACACTCTGTGGAAAAATGTTCAAAGCCTTGCGATATTTGAGAAAACACGTGTCACTTCACGTACATCCCAAAGCGTACCAATGTCCCCATTGCGATAAGTCGTTCAATCAAAAAGTCGTGTTGCAGAAACACATCTTGACGCACACCGACGAGAAACCCTTTAAATGTTCAGATTGCGACGAGTCTTTCACGGCGCCGTTCCTCCTCCAGCATCACATGTGGAAACACAACGGCGAGAAACCCTTCAGGTGCTCTCACTGCGATAAATCCTTCACCAGATTAGCCCACATGAGGATACACTCACGGAAGCATACTGGCGAGAACCCTTTCGTATGTACAATTTGTGATAAGTCCTTCAGGATTAAAACTTTTCTGAGAAGACACATGTGGGAACATACCGGTGAGACTCCGCACAAATGTTCGTACTGCGGAAAGTGTTTCTACGAAGGTTCCCACCTGCGAGTACATTTAAGGCAACATACCGGTGAAAAACCATTTGAATGTCCGATTTGCAACAAAAGTTTCAACCAGAACAGTCACTTGAAGAAACACATGAAGCGTCATACCATTGAAAAATGTTATGAATGTTCCATGTGCCCTATGACGTTTCCATGTTGTGTTGATTTAAGGAAACACCAACGAAAGTGCGCCCCAACCGGCATGTGGGTAATGAAATAACTGAAAAATATTTCATTGGACTTGGTTTGAAACTTCTGATTTCCATGACTGCTTTACCTAAATTATTTTTGGCTTGCTACTTGTGTAATTTTTAAGCTATTACCCTCCAGAAATAAATCTGTTAGCTTTAGCCAAATTGTAAAAATTTGGAAAGTGCAACAATTGCATAAAGTATGTAGAGTAGTAGATAAGTAATAAATAATTCTATTTTTTGTACCTAATCTAGATGTATCTAACTGTGGTGTTTTACAGGCTCTGACTTTTTTGACAACACAACGTTCTTGATCACTAGGAAAAGTTGTTCTTGGTAGAAAACGAGTACTATTTGATCCTACAAGCACTTTGAAGTTCTGTAGGAACAAGTTATGCCCTACATTCTGTGTTTATAAGTCCGGTACTGACCATTTTCACCATAATGCAATTGATCTGTATAATTTATAATGCAACAAAGTTTAAATTGATAGGTATTATGTAGGGCTGCGTACAAATTGACTGTCACATAACAATAAATGAGGAATCTCATGAAGTGGTTGATTTTTTTGTCTTTAGTTTCTTCAATTTTGCTTATCAGAAGCTTGGTTAAAATTTAAGTAGTGTTATGCTGGTTGCCTGTAGTGTGTTTCTATGGGGAATAGGGTTTATTTATTGTACAGTCAACTCCGTTTATAACGTACCTCAAGGGAACTTAAAAAAAGTACGATAAATGCGAAGTACGTTAAATACATCCGGCTTCTATTTCGCGGATAATTTTAAACTTTTCCCCTACAGAGAACGCTAACCGTTGTTTTTATTGGGATGGTTCGTCATGTTGGGGTGTTTCAGTTAAATTAAGGATAATAAACAAATTAGTCGTGTTCGGATCTATTCATAATTTACGCAGCAGGTACACATAACATATAACAGGTATATTTTTGGGGAAATCCGTGTTTCGCTAATCCTGTTAATTCCTTGATCCCTAACCGTCCTAACGTTTTGTGATTTGTCATGCTAACGCTGACAATTTCTTCGAAATTCGTGGTAATAACGTACTTCCTAAGAGATTTTCGTCCGTTAAATCCGACAATCCGTTAAAAGCAAGTACGGTAAATACGATGCTTATTTCTAATAAAGTAAAGGGCATCAGTTCGGGACTTCCTAAACAGTTCGCTAAATCCGATAGTCCGCTAAATGCGAGTGCGTTGTAAACGAAGTTGACTGTATATCTAAAAACGAGTCGATTTCATGCTAATTCTGTTGCTTATTCAATCTAGACGACCCTTCATGGTTATTTCATTAAATCTTATTACCTAAACTCATTTTTAGACTTAAAAATCCAATTGAATAGAAGAACTATCTTAGTTGCTACCTGGTCTAAATCTGTTTAGATTGTGATGCATTGGATTTTTCAAATATAAAGACTACTATTTTTAGTTTTAATAGAATCTAGATGAAGTAAGTCACTATTTTAAATTCGTTAGATTCCAAGTTAACCCAGGAAATGGTTTTAGAGTTACTTTACCTTGTCCAGAGGATTTCATTAGGAATCTGAACTAATAGCTGGCAGAATCATAAAATTATCTCTTAAATTCTAGCGAAATATTTGAATCTAGAAGATCCCAATTTTGTTTCTTAACGGTCATCAGAGGAAGTTAATTTAGTGTACATTTTACTTGGAAACCTACTGATTTATCAATTTTGAACAGAGAACAATGGAACCTAGCTTTGTCATAACATTATTGGATTTTGGTCTTTATGTGATATTTCCAAAAACTGATCTTTAGACTTTTTAAAAATCTAATCTAATAAAAGCACTATCTTAGTTTCTATCTAGTCTAAATCTCCTCAGATTGTGATGTATTGGTTTTGTCAAACGTAAAAGGGTACTAATCTAGAAAATCATATTTTTAGTTCTAACAGAATCTAGATGAATTGAACGACTTTTCATTTGTGTAATTTGTGTTGGATCCTAACGCTGCCAGTGATTTTATAGTTCCTTTATGATCTTGTTTGGATGCAGAAGATTCCGTTAGGAATCTAAAATAATAGCCTACAAAATCATGAAATTGTCTTCTAGATTTAAATGAAGTAGTTCAATTTAGACGGTCCCATTTTTATTCTTTAACGCAGTTTACATGGAAGTAAGTGAATGTAGTGCTTATTTTAGTTGAAAACTTCCCGATTCATTAATTTTGAGCAGATTGCAATGAAATTTAGTTTTTTTGACTTTTTTTAAATTGTAATTCAATATAAGCACTATCTGTGTAGATCTCCTCCGATTATGATACAATGGATAAAAAAATCGCTTATTTACAAAATACTGTTGAATTGAATTGGTTTTTGAACTTCGGTAAACCCTGAATTGAGCCACTCAGTGATTTTGTAGCTACTCAATAACCTTGCTTAGATCCAGAAGATTCCATTAGGAAAAATATTAGTTCATTGCTTCCTCTATATTTCCATTTAAGAGTTTATGGAAATGTTTCTTCCATATCCGCGTCACCGCCATGATGCCTTTTCACTTTCTTGTGGTTGGAGGTATGTGGCACGAGTTGTTCCTCGATATAACAACCTAATTTCCTTGTTTTGCAATTATATTTTATTGTGGTATTACTGGTATTACGTTCCTTCCCGCAGAGTTGTTTCATTTCCTTTCTCATTTCTTTTATTTGCTCACAATACGTTCGTTGCCGATCTTTTCATTGTTAGATATTTCTCATCGTATCATTCTTGGTCTTTCCTGCTTCATTATCAAGATTAGTATGTGTATATTGTATGTTAGTTGTGTTATTAGGTAATGTTGGATCAACTATAGTGAAGGCAACGTGAGGAGTAGATAATGATAAATTTTAGCGCACTGCGTATGAAAAAATATGTCAAGATTGTGAGCGACATAGAGGTGTCTGCATCTTTGGTAGACGTTTTTGCGTTGTTGTTGTGCCTGAGTATGTTGTGGATAGCATAGTGGATTTAAGTCTGCGTTAATGAGACTGATCCAGCCCAATAAACGTCTACTTGGTTTATTCCCAGTTGCCCAACATCGAGTAACAGTCGAAATGTTATGCACAAACGTAAAAATCGTCGGGTCTCATCAGTGCGAACGCGTATGATGTTTGTTCAGATGATCGTACGAAAAACTTCGCGTTGACCTTATCTTTTATCGACTTAGCACCTAATAAGGATAATTACACTTTGCGATAGTCGTGTAAAGGCATAAAATCCGCGACTAGTCCCGATAATTCCGCAGCCCTCGCGACTCCCAGAGAGAACTTCGCAATCTAAGAAAAGAACGACAAGCGAATGGAATGGAAACCATCACCATCATCGCCGCCGTCGTCTTGGTGCAGTGAACGCAGGTCGCAGAGGGACACGCGTCCTCTCTCCGCCACTTTCTATTATATTACATTACATTACATACGTTGCTCGTTTTAATAGTTACATCTGGCACTTTCGGTACCTTCGAAGTGTTCCCGGCAACGTTAAGGGTAAGTCTCGATTGAGGGGACGCAAGGTCAGCTGGTTTTTTGCGTATTGCCAAAGTTTGAGGTTATGTCGCTCTCGCTTTGTTTGGGTCGTTTCGAGGGATTTAGCGTTATTAATATTACCGTCGTTAACGGGTGATTAGTATAAGTGCGTAATTGTTATCTTTAATAGAATTTGAATTATCTTTTGTTGTGGAAGCGACACACTTGACGAGTGGTCGCGATCGCACATAGCGTCGAGCAGTAGATATAAGTTCGTAAGTTCGTTCCGGCAAGCGAAAAACATGTTATGCCGACACTGTATGAGTGATTAAATTAAACTCACTTCGATCCTCTTTGTCTTTCTTCTGTCTTCGTGCTCACAGGGCGTCCTTTTCTCACCTCACCCTTTCATAAAACTTCTTAATTACGGGCCTGCATAAAAATTACGTTTTAGAGATTAACAGATTACACTCGTCACCTAAGCCGATTAACGTACCAAACTTTGAGAAAATTCTAAGTATATTTTATGAATACATAGTATAATTAAATGTTTTGTTCTCGCAGTAATAACAATTTGACTTAGGGTCAATACACCTAATTAAAATATTTCGATTTTCTCAGTGACGAAATGTCTACTCGCTCTGTTTGATACTTGAATTTAATCCCCGAATTATGTGCTTGTTTTCCTTTGGCATTGCTTAGATAGTATATAAGAAGTTTAATCTGTTAAGTCGACATCCATCCAATTAAGGTCGCTAGTTTTTAATTAACGGCCCTCTAAGCATCTTCAGGTAGGTCTTGCTAAACATAAAAGTGTACAAATCGAGATAATGAAATATTTTGTAATTGGTAGGACGCGACTGAAGATGAGCCATAGTGGTTCGAAACATGTTTCGCTGTAATGAGAAACTATTAACCGAGTCAAAATTAATAAAGAAGTTATGTTTGTAGAAATATAAGATATAAACCATGTTGATCCTGAAAATCGAATAGTTATTAAACTTAAATAACTTCTTAATTTATAGCCTAAGGATAATTTTGACACCTCAAATCCAATAATTGCTCCGTGTTTGGATGAAACGTAAATTTTTTGACTATGGGCTATGGGCTCCTTTTGGAAAAATGACAATTTCTGTCAGGAAGATAATTGAAAATGTCAACCAAACATGACAATAGCTTATAGTCAGATACGCGTCCCATGGGAGGTACTTACTTGTTATGGGGTTTAACTCTCCTCTTAACTTATTAAGAATATGAAGTTTGCATGCTAGAAGTTAAAGTATTTTTTGGAAAATACAATGCGTCATTTTTAAATTTTTTTGGATGACTGGATTCGTCGATGTCTTTAGCGTATAATATCAATTTTTCGTTTGTATCTATTTTTACGTACTTATATTTAAAATAGAAACATTACCTTGTACCTAATGAAATTCGCTCAATGTTTTAGTTAAAGGCGCATGTTTCAATTTAATGACGATATCAGGAAGTATCTTTAAGACAATCTTTTGTCAAGTAAAGCGTAACTTACAAATTTTTGTCGTAAGTAGTTAATTCATGTTTACATGTTCATGTACTAATTATCGAAATATAAACGGAAAATAAATTACGTCTTTGTTTAAAAAAATGTTTTTAATAACAATTGTTAATATGCAGTTATGACCAGTTCAGGGCATTAGTGTTTGGGTAAATCTACTCTAAAGGACACTTTCTACTTGTCATTTTTCGGTTTTCGGAAATTTTCCCAAAATTCACTATAATGCCTACTTTCTATAAACTTTGAACATTAATTTTACTATCAAACATGTATAATTAAGTTTAATTAATAACATTTTTGGGTAAATCTTCACCAAAGGGCACTTTACACTTGTAGTTTTTCGGTCTTTGGAAATTTTCTTAAATTCGCTTATTTTTTCTTAAACTTTGGGTATTTCTTCTACCGTCGATTATACAGACCGTTTCTAAAGAGTCGCAGTATAGGATAAGCACGAGAGCGAAGGAAAGGCCATATATTTCTCGCAAGTTAAACAGAGAACGACCTTTTGCGATGTTGCTAGCTCGCGAAACATTAGTTATCCGCTCCGCACACTGTACCGCACACATCCGAAAGTGTGAAGCGATACACGCGTTGACTTGGACTGCGTACTCGGCCGGCAACGTTGTAAAACTTCTCTCTCTGTCGTGCTAACGAACTACTGCTGGTTTCTCTTTTGCTCTTGTTGGTTTCCCACCAAGAGTTTCGATAGAAAAGCTCCGTATATCATAAGTATCATAACGTTTAATAATATTTATGGCTGACTCGTTTGGAAAACATGCTTTACGGTTTTCCGAAATCTTCTCAAAATTTCGCCCAGTTTTGAATATCCCATGGAATATTTATAAATAAATATGAAAATGTTGTCCGATGAGCACATCGCCATTTTTTTATTAAAAAGGAGAGTAATATTATTTTCTAATAATACTCAGTATAAATACAATGTGTTTCAAAATGATTGTCATCTAGTTGGCGTTGGAATTTCTGTGCATGTAATTTTTGATGTGCCGCGCTCTATTGATTTCAACCTATCTAATTCTGACAACAAGTGACACTTCGAACAGTGAAACTGGCAATCAGTACTGCTGGTAATTAACGGCCCTTTTCAGGGCCAAAACAAATACTACAAATAGACAAATACTCAGAATTCGTTTTCTTTTGACAGAGAAAAACCAGAAGTTAAAAGAGGATAAGTAAGAGGTTATTTTGAGGTTATGTATAGCTAGTAGAAACTCCTATTTTCGCAAGGCGGGTTTTTTATTTTACATGGGAATTCCACAGCCGACTAAATGACAATCATTTTGAAACACACTGTATAAATCGTGTTTATAGTACATACATAGTAGTAGGTACATGTAAATATTAATCAGTTACTTATAACAAAAATTTGTAAGTGCTTTGTATTACAATTCGCGGGAATTAACACATCCGGAGCTACTTTACATTGAAATAGCATTGTATTATGTACCAGCATTTTCTAATATCGTCATTCAATTCAACTCTGTGCCTTTAACTATAACTGGTACTGAGTGATTTTCATTACACATTGTAAATGATTGCGGACATACTTTTACAACTGCACAAGTTCCATGTAAGATGTAAAAATGATAGATAATGATAGAAATTACAATTTGTATTTTACAACATTTTCGTAACTTTCAAAACTTGTGGCCCCTTTTTTCATAAATGTTTAGTAAAGATTTTACAATAAAAAAAGATTTTGTGCCATACCATCCCTTCTAGAGCTTGTGGCCCTTGTTTTTTGACACCCTGTATATGTACGTTGTGATTCATAAAATTTTAATCAAACGTAATTACATACGCTATTATTAATTAAAAATAATTTACATTTATATTTAAAACTATTGTGTATATATAACAAATAACAAAAGTATTATCAATACATAAATGTACTATGTACGTTACCTTTATGTGTTTATGCACTAATTTCGCTGGCGTTATTTAGTAATTCTTTAATTAATCTCCTTAAATCCGAATTAACTCTTTTTTACATTCTCTTGCACGATTGTAATCAGTAATTAGATAAAATCGTGAAATTGAGTTATCATGCACGAGCTAAATAAGCACTTTAATTGCGTGTAATTAATAATGCCTAATTGGGAAGAGAAGAAAAAAATGCTTGTCTTCCAAAAGAAGCCCCTTACCATTTGGATGAATACCAATTAAAAAAGGTTCACAGCGTCGACCTAATTCAATTAAACGCAGTACCTTTGAAATATTATTTGAACGGGTATTTGGTGCTCATCCTCAGTCAACTCTGTAAGATGAAAACACGTTAGTATTGATTCTTCATGATTATGTGCAATTTTCTGAGCTTCCTATTGGTGCGCCGAATTTGCCGATTGCCTTGCTTGAACGCATCCGATTCGTCTTTTCCAGGATGTTACGCGTTCAGAGCGGTACGAATCTGGGATTTACCGAGTTCGAGGAGGACATCCTTTTCGACGATGACGATCCCGATTTTGAACGAGACGAAATCGACAGCGTCCTACTCAAACGTGAGTATTTAACTAAGTTTCCGACAAATTTTAACGGTTTAGATATTTTTACCATTTACCAAAATCGTCAATATTGTTAAAGTTCGGGGCTTCCACGTAGGTAAAGTGCGTCTATTTACTCGTAATGACGTAACTGTAAAGTATTTATCCGGACATTTTAGATAATTGTGTGATGGTGTACTCGGGAAGGGGCCAGAGGGGGGCGATTTTAATACAAGGTCTGCAAATATTAATTAGAATCTAATAAGAAATTCTATCAGAAAATCTATTGTTTTGTCT
Source organism: Cryptocephalus moraei (assembly GCA_946251905.1). Lineage (NCBI taxonomy): Eukaryota > Metazoa > Arthropoda > Insecta > Coleoptera > Chrysomelidae > Cryptocephalus > Cryptocephalus moraei. Next base: position 6,218,349 of record OX276455.1, on the reverse strand, counting down.
CGACCGTGTATTAGCACTACTGACATGTAGAAAATGACAGCTGTCAAAATACCAATCGTTCCGAAATATGTGAAAATGTACATGTGAATTACCGAACTCTTTTTTTTATTAATTAACAAACATCCTGTAAATAATTTTAACAAACGCTCGCGATATTAGCATTAATGTCCAAGTTACATTTACTCAAAAAATTTCAAATGGTGTAATAACTATTTACCGATTTAATTAACGGACCACCATGTTAATGTCGCATGTACAATTTTACATGTACGTTCGACGGATTACGTCGAAAAGGTGGAATTAGAGGTTAAATTCCAATGGAGCCTATCCATTGTTTCGAAACAAGGATCGTATATATTGTGTCGGTTAAAAAATAACCGACCCCTGCTATTCGCTTCGGAGAAAGAAAACTCTCAGACGTAACTTTTGCAAATTACTTCATTACTTCGCAGTTTTGTACGTGTACGTTTTGTCTACACTGCGAGACGTAATCTAGAATTTCCCTGGGAAACTCACTGACTTTGAACTTACCGTCTAGACTAGTGCTAAGTCAGCCATTCCATGCGTTTTATTTTGTACCATTTCGTAATTCATTACATTGATCACCTGTGCGTAAATAACCTTTTTCATCAATTATGAAATCGTAATTGCAACATCGGGTTCAAATTATAAATAATAATTTGTTATCTGCGTAGATATAACGCGAAGTTGGGTTCATTAATTTTTTTTTGTTTTGATTCGATTTTATGGAAGACTTGCTGGTATAAATAGGAATCATAACAGACTGCAGATACGTCGATAAAAAAATAATTTAAAAGAAATTTTAAACATAATTTGCCGTTATGTAGATGCATTAAAATAGTGGAATTTATGTTTTAAGTCTAGTCTGTTTGAATTATCGCGAGATTAGAGATATTTTATTAATAAGAGATAAAGCAAGTGACGCAAGCTGAAAATTAGAAAGTTTCACAAACGCGCTACGTGGGAAGACGGAAGGGATATAAAACGTACAGTTTTTGAGTCGTGACCATGATACCTAATTTCATTTCAAATATTTTGATTGCATTTATAAAATTTCTAATAGTCTACTGAAGCTTTATTGAGCGTCTATAAAATGAAGTGCCTATTCATAAAAGTTCCTATTAAGGTCCTAAGAATTAACACCATTTTTCCAAAAATTCGTGTTACGTAATATAAATAAAACTGTCCAATTTAAATGTTCATCTACTTGTCTTCTTAGACTTAAACTGTGACATAAGGCGTTAATTGATTTTATTTAATTTTCCACTAATACAAAATGAGACAATTTGGAGCCGAATTAAGCTCTAGGTTATACTAAGTTAAAGACAGTCTTTCAAAAATTAAATCATCAATTTTCCAACATACATAAAGTTTTTCAAGTTAAAACTCGAAGTCCGTTTGAATTTGATAAGCATAAGGGATAAGTTTGTTAGGAAAACTTTTAAGACTCTTAAGAAGTTTTAAAGCTTCATGCAGCTTAGAGACATTTTCAAATTAACAGAATATTAATAACTAATAATTTATTGGACTTCCTCGAGAAAACTCAGACGTCTTTGTTATATCCCGAAACATTCCCATCAAATAGCTGCCTAAGAAAGAAAAGAAAATTTTGACATTTCTTCGTCTTTTTGTATTTTACATCAAACGATAATTTGACAGTTAAAAAAATTTGAAAATTAGGGTAAGTTGGGCTCGACGTCGTATAATTAAATTTGAATCGTATTCCTAAAATATCACTTTGACAGTTCAATAAACACCAAATTGAGTTAACACGTAACTTCGTTATTTTTCTAGAGAGAGTCGAACGAAAAAATGGCATTAGAAAGTAAAAAAAATTCAAAACTTCCTCGTCTCTTTAAAGCTTTTGTAAACTGTCAATGTGACAGGGAAAAAGTTACCAAATTTTATGTTAATTAAATATGTTACAAATTCACGTACCTAACTGAAATTCGTGGTTAGATTTGGAGTTTAAAACCGTCTGTCGTTATAGAAATATTTTGGCACATTTTGGTCGCAAAAGTAATCGTCATATTGATTTGAAGTTAGGTTAGAGTTAAATGAAACGTGGCTATAGAAATAACTAATTTAATACTACAGAAAAGCAGTATTAAATTTATTATAAACTCCAAATCACGAAACTCAATTTCAGGTGGTTTGAATGTGCTTTGGAGTTTAAAAACCTCAGGAAAGTAACCTTGACCTTAACTTCAATCACAGGGAAAAATTCCTATTGGTTAGCTCTTAACCCGAAATTAAATAAAACATGGAAGTGTCAAATTTGAGTCACGTGGCTAAACTTTCCATTATAGAAGTTAGTTCAGAGTTAAATAAAATGTGGCTAAACGTCCAACACTACAGAAAATCAGTATTAAATTTATTATAAACTCCAAATCACATAACTAAAATTCTAGTGGTTAGAATCTGGTTTGGAGTTTAAAAGCTGCAGGAAGTAGCCTTGGCCGTAACTTTAGTCACAAGGGAAAATTCTTATTGGTTAGCTCTTAACTCGAAGTTAAAAAAACGTGGACGTGTCCAATTTGAGTCACATGACTAAACTTTCCGTTGTAGAAGTTAGTTTAGAGTTAAGTGAAACGTGGCTAAACGTCCAACACTACAGAAAAGCAGTGTTAGATTTATTATAAACTCCAAATCACAAAACTCAATTTCAGGTGGTTTGAATCTGCTTTGGTGTTTAAAAACCCCAGGAAAGTAACCTTGACCTTAACTTCAATCACAAAGGAAAATTCTTATTGGTTAGCTCTTAACCCGAAGTTAAATAAAACGTGGAAGTGTCAAATTTGAGTCAGATGGTTAAACTTTCTGTTGTAGAAGTTAAGTTAGAGTTAAATGAAATGTGGCTAAACGTCCAACACTACAGAAAATCAGTGTTAAATTTATTATAACCTCCAAATCACATAACTAATTCTAGTGGTTTAAATCTGGTTTGGAGTTTAAAAGCTGTAGGAAAGTACCCTTGGCCTCAACTTTAGTCACAAGGAAAAATTCCTATCGGTTAGCTCTTAACGCGAAGTTAAATAAACCGTGAAAGTGTCAGATTTTTGTCACATAACTACACTTTCCGTTGGAAGTTAAACGAAACATGGCTAAACGTCCAATACTACAGAAAAACATCAATATTAAATTTATTATAAACTCCAAATCACATAACTAAAATTCTTGTGGTTAGAATCTGGTTTGGAGTTTAAGATCCGCAGAAAAATAGCCTTGTTCTTAACTTTTTGGTCACAAGGAGCAATTCCTATTGGTTAGAACTTAACTTGAAGTTAAATGGCGCATTGAGCGTGGTAGTGTCAAATCTTAGTAACAACATTAAAGTTTCTATTGATTGGAAGCTGGTGTGGAGTTGAATGAAGAGTGGCTAAACGCCCAACAATACAGAAAAGCAATGTTAAATTTGTAATAAACTTAACTTTAGTCACAAGTCACAAAGGAAAGTGCCTATTGATTATAACTTGACCCGGAGTTAAATGAAGTGAATTAACAAGTATTTAAACATCGTACAAAGACAGTTGATTAAACTTATAATGAGGTATTTATTGACAACAAATTCATTAAATTACATTACATTAAATCAAAAATGAGTTGTTTATTGTGATGATACAAAATTTCTGACGACGCCTTATAACACACGTAGGTACCTACTAGTCGTTGAAACCGAATGGATCGTAGCTGTCCCCGTAAAACATTACCCGTTGAGTTAAATCGAACTTATCTAATTTCTTTACGAAATATTTTGCGCTCGCAACGTAACATTTTTCGCTACTCTGTCTAGGCGGCAGGCCGGTCACTAGGTTTAAATAGTATTTACCTTTGTAATATTTACCCGTTTCTAGGCACGTCCTTCCGAGGTAGTACAGGTTAGGGATGTATTTCCTGGGTTGTAGCTCTTCGGCCCGAGATAAGTAGCTAGAAAGGTGAACGTTGTTAAAGAGTGTTAAGCGTAACGAGATGTCAACCTGTAGGCGTCCTCGTAGGTCGCCGTCGGCGGTTCCGTCGCTATGGCATACTTGGCGATCAACCTTTGGAGCCAGTTCATGTTGGACATGTCGAAGCACCATTTGCCCAACATGTAGTGCGACACGAAATCCTTGGGGTTCAGTTCGCAGGCCCTCTTCAGGTGATCCCTGACCGTGCCGAAGCTCTTGACGCGGTTCTGCAGGTTAATCAGTCCCGCTTTCCTATTCACGACGATGGCGAACCATTTGTGGACTTCTGCGCAGTCGTTGTCTGGAGAATTAAATGAAATTGGCGAAGTTATGATCTTCAAAAGAAGAAAATTAAATTTAAAGGTGAAACTGTAGAAGAGACAACAACATATATGGAATCAGCAATGAAAGGGGAATCTTTAGAAAGTGAAATATAATGGTTTGATCACATCTAGCCAACATGGATTAACCAAGGAAAGTACTACAAATGAGCAACATTGAATGGTCAAGAAGTGGAAGACCTGGTTAAAATGGGACGAACCAGAAGAAGGCAAATAGAATCTCGAAATTAACGGTGAAACTGTAGAAGAGGCAATAACATATGGAATCGACAATGAAAGAGGAATCTTTAGAAAGTAAATTAGAATGGTTTGATCACATTCAACCAACATGGATTAACCAAGGAAAGTACTACAAATGAGCAACATTGAATGGTCAAGAAATAGAAGACCTGGTTAAAATGGGACGAACCAGAAGAAGGCAAATAGAATCTCGAAATTAACGGTGAAACTGTAGAAGAGGCAATAACATATGGAATCGACAATGAAAGAGGAATCTTTAGAAAGTTAAATAGAATGGTTTGATCACATTTAGCCAACATGGATTAACCAAGGAAAGTACTATAAATAAGCAACATTGAATGGTCAAGAAATGGAAGACCTGGTTAAAATGGGACGAACCAGAAGAAGGCAAATAGAACCTCGAAATTAAAGGTGAAACTGTAGAAGAGGCAACAACATATGGAATCGACAATGAAAGAGGAATTTTTAGAAAGTAAAATAGAATGGTTTGATCACATTTAGCCAACATTGATTAACCAAGGAAAGTACTACAAATGAATAACATTGAATGGTCAAGAAGTGGAAGACATGGTTAAAATGGGACGAACCAGAAGAAGGCAAATAGAATCTCGAAATTAACGGTGAAACTGTAGAAGAGGCAATAACATATGGAGACAATGAAAGAGGAATCTTTAGAAAGTAAATTAGAATGGTTTGATCACATTCAACCAACATGGATTAACCAAGGAAAGTACTACAAATGAGCAACATTAAAAGGTCAAGAAGTGGAAGACCTGGTTAAAGTGGGACGAACCAGGAGAAGACAACTGGAGGAAGTAAACATAACGATTACCAAAATGAAGGAATTGATTAAGGAGACAAAAAACCCAACGCTTTCTAGAACATGGAATCCAAAGATATTGCAAAAATGCCTACTCATAATGGCAATTACGTCGTAATTGTAAAATAAGTGTAAGTATGGCTTAATTACTCCAATTTCGTTTCACATATCTAACGACGCAATAGTAAAAAAAAGTTAATCGCCGTTTTCCCATTACGACGTAGCGCATTTATCGCACCGTTCGAACGATCAAAGTCCTTTGACAGATTTATTGAACAAAGGAGAGAAAGGTACGATGGAACAATTAGTTTCTGGTAATTGTACCTGATTTAACGATCGCATCTCGGTAACTGTACATGTCAGGTAATCTTTATTTCAACGGTAAATACTTCATTGTTTTTTAATCGTTTTACTACCGTTCAAGTCGAGGTAATGTAATACAAAAGAAATCATATTGGTGGTAGGCCCAATTCGCACTAGCTTCAATCGCACTTGAAGTTGTTGAACAGAATGTAGTGAAAATATAGACAATACGACTTTAAAGTAGCAAGATTAATGAGTAATTAGAACATGTGTACCAAGGTGACCGTAAGTAAGAAGTGATATTTCCGATGGTATAGTCCAATTCTGTTATAACTTGGCGTGATTACTTTAATATGTTCGTTTAACAATTTGAAAAAGTTTCAGTAAGCTGGGTCAAGTAATTTTGGAAATATGTCCAAAATACCTTGCTTATGCCGAAAACCAAAACATCAATAGAAAGAAAATTTACTAGAAATGTTAATGCGACTCCAATTCTGTTATAACTTGGCATGATTACTTTAATATGTTCATTTAACAACCTGAAACAGTTTCAGTGAGCTGGGTCAAGTAATTTTGGAAATATGTCCAAAATAGCTTCCCGTATGGCGAAAACCAAAACATGAATGGAATGAAAATTTACTAAAAAAGTTAATGTAACTCCAATTCTGTTATAAGTTGGCGTGATTACTTTAATATGTTTATTTAACAACTTGAAAAAGTTTCAGTAAGCTGGTTCAAGTAATTTTGGAAATATGCCCAAAATAGCTTCCCGTATGGCGAAAACCAAAACATGAATGGAATGAAAATTTACTAAAAAAGTTAATGCGACTCCAATTCTGTTATAACTTGGCGTGCTTACTTTAATATGTTTATTTAACAACTTGAAAAAGTTTCAGTGAGCTGGGTCAAGTAATTTTGGAAATATGCCCAAAATACCTTGTCTTATGCCGAACACCAAAACATCTATAGAAAGAAAATTTACTAAAAAAGTTAATGCGACTCCAATTCTGTTATAACTTGGCGTGATTACTTTAATATGTTCATTTAACAATTTGAAAAAGTTTCAGTAAGCTGGGTCAAGTAATTTTGGAAATATGCCCAAAATACCTTCTCTTATGCCGAAAACCAAAACATCAATAGAAAGAAAATTTACTAAAAAAGTTAATGTAACTCCAATTCTGTTATAAGTTGGCGTAATTACTTTAATATGTTTATTTAACAATTTGAAAAAGTTTCAGTAAGCTGGTTCAAGTAATTTTGGAAATATGCCCAAAATACCTTCTCTTATGCCGAAAACCAAAACATCAATAGAAAGAAAATTTACTAAAAATGTTAATGCGACTCCAATTCTGTTATAACTTGGCATGATTACTTTAATATGTTTATTTAACAACCTGAAAAAGTTTCAGTGAACTGGGTCAAGTAATTTTGGAAATATGTCCAAAATAGCTTCTCTTATACCGAAAACCAAAACATCAATAGAAAGAAAATTTACTAAAAAGGTTAATGTGACTTCCATTCTTTTATAACTTGGCATGATTACTTTAATATGTTCATTTAACATTCTGAAAAAGTTTTAGTGAGCTGTGTCAGGTAATTTTGGAAATATGCCCAAAATACCTTCTCTTATGCCGAACACCAAAACATCTATAGAAAGAAAATTTACTAAAAAAGTTAATGCGACTCCAATTCTGTTATAACTTGGCGTGCTTACTTTAATATGTTTATTTAACAACTTGAAAAAGTTTCAGTGAGCTGGGTCAAGTAATTTTGGAAATATGCCCAAAATACCTTGTCTTATGCCGAACACCAAAACATCTATAGAAAGAAAATTTACTAAAAAAGTTAATGCGACTCCAATTCTGTTATAACTTGGCGTGATTACTTTAATATGTTCATTTAACAATTTGAAAAAGTTTCAGTAAGCTGGGTCAAGTAATTTTGGAAATATGCCCAAAATACCTTCTCTTATGCCGAAAACCAAAACATCAATAGAAAGAAAATTTACTAAAAAAGTTAATGCGACTCCAATTCTGTTATAACTTGGCGTGCTTACTTTAATATGTTCATTTAACAACTTGAAAAAGTTTCAGTAAGCTGGGCAAAGTAATTTTGGAAATATGCCCAAAATACCTTGTCTTATGCCGAACACCAAAACATCTATAGAAAGAAAATTTACTAAAAAAGTTAATGCGACTCCAATTCTGTTATAACTTGGCGTGATTACTTTAATATGTTCATTTAACAATTTGAAAAAGTTTCAGTAAGCTGGGTCAAGTAATTTTGGAAATATGCACAAAATACCTTCTCTTATGCCGAAAACCAAAACATCAATAGAAAGAAAATTTACTAAAAAAGTTAATGTATCTCCAATTCTGTTATAAGTTGGCGTGATTACTTTAATATGTTTATTTAACAATTTGAAAAAGTTTCAGTAAGCTGGTTCAAGTAATTTTGGAAATATGCCCAAAATACCTTCTCTTATGCCGAAAACCAAAACATCAATAGAAAGAAAATTTACTAAAAATGTTAATGCGACTCCAATTCTGTTATAACTTGGCATGATTACTTTAATATGTTTATTTAACAACCTGACAAAGTTTCAGTGAGCTGGGTCAAGTAGTTTTGGAAATATGTCCAAAATAGCTTCCCGTAGGCGAAAACCAAAACATCAATAGAATGAAAATTTACTAAAAAAGTTAATGCGACTCCAATTCTGTTATAACTTGGCATGATTACTTTAATATGTTCATTTAACAACCTGACAAAGTTTCAGTGAGCTGGGTCAAGCAGTTTTGGAAATATGTCCAAAATAGCTTCCCGTAGGCGAAAACCAAAATATCAATAGAATGAAAATTTACTAAAAAAGTTAATGCGACTCCAATTCTGTTATAACTTGGCATGATTACTTTAATATGTTCATTTAACAACCTGACAAAGTTTCAGTGAGCTGGGTCAAGCAGTTTTGGAAATATGTCCAAAATAGCTTCCCGTATGGCGAAAACCAAAACATCAATAGAATGAAAATTTACTAAAAAGGTTAATGTGACTTCCATTCTTTTATAACTTGGCATGATTACTTTAATATGTTCATTTAACATTCTGAAAAAGTTTTAGTGAGCTGTGTCAGGTAATTTTGGAAATATGCCCAAAATACCTTCTCTTATGCCGAACACCAAAACATCAATAGAAAGAAAATTTACTAAAAAAGTTTAATGTGACTCCCATTCTTTTATAACTTGACATGATTACTTTAATATGTTCATTTAACAATCTGAAAAAGTTTTAGTGAGCAGTGTCAGGTAATTTTGAAAATATGCCCAAAATACCTTCTCTTATGCCGAAAACCAAAACATCAATAGAAAGAAAATTCACTAAAAAAGTTAATGCGACTCCAAATGATGGTGTTTCGAGGAATTTCGAAACTGGCCGTTAAGTGGGATGATACTACAGAAGTTTAACTTGAAATTCTCGTTTCACGGAGCTCTGATGAAGGTAATTAGATCAAAAGATTCACAAACCTAGCCTTAGTTAAACCGTGTCTTAGAAATGCTACCCTCGAGATTCGTACTTTGGCTCAACTGACCTATTTCCAAGGCTATGTTCAGCACGTCGGTAGCCTCAGTCATCATTTCCCTCTTGATCGCGTCCGCCGTCTTCTCGTCCAGGCTCAGGTAGTACAAGGCCCTCGATATCCTCCAGAGTACTTGTACCTCCTTCGTGAACCTTATCCTGTTGAGTAGCTCGTACACCTCCATGTGTTTCCCTTCGTAGAAGAGTTTGTCCGCCATGGAGAGGATCTCCGGCATCGACCTCTGCACCCAGTAGGTGAGGACCTTGTCCTCGTCTGGTTGCTCGATGAAGAACTTGAGTTGCTTGAACGATTTGAGTAACGCGAAGATGTTGACGTATTTCTTGCGGTGGATCTGTTGCGTGATTAGGTACATCTTGAACGCGTTACATAGTGAAACTTTCAATTTTGACATGGTGGATGATGTGCGTGTCTTCGTTCATGTTGTCATATGCTGTCATGTCTTAATCAGTCATAGTCATGTTTGACTATGACATATCTCTATGACTATTTCATATCTCGAAAAGTTTTGAAGGGGGTCTGTCAGCGAACTCAAAAACGCCTTATTAACAACTTTTCAAGTTTTATTTCGGAATTTGCAAGCTCACATACGGAGCTTTTCTATCGAAACGCATGGTGGGAAATCAACAAGAGTAAAAGAGAAACTAGCAGAAGTTCGTTAGCATGACAGAGACGTAATCGCTTATACACTTTCGGATGTGTGCGGTACAGTGTGCGGAGCGGATGACTGTAATGTTTCGCGAGCTAGCAACATCGCAAAAGGTCGTTCTCTGTTTCGCCAACGAGAAATATAAGGCCTTTCTCTCGCACTTATGTTCATCCCATCCTGCGACTCTTTAGAAACGGTCTGTATATGGTCGAAGGGAAGAAGGTTTCCTTTTGTGATTTTCCAAGTTTTTCAAAAAAAAATTCGCCGTCTAAGTTTTTTAAAAGTTTGGTGTCCAACGGTTAAGGATATCCTCGTCAATCCGAAACAAAGGGCAATTTTCGCCAAAACAAAAATTATTTCTTGAAAGAAATATTGTTTTCAAAGAAATTTCAATATCTCGAAAGCTATTGAAGCGAGAGGTTTCAAATTTGGCCAACGAACTTTAATGTGCGTTATTAACTTACCTAATAAGTTTCCTTCCGAAATGTTAAAGTTCACATTTTTGGTCAAAAAAAGAGGGTAAAACCGTAGGTTTTTTTTTCAAAATTTGGTCAAAAATGCGAATATATCGAAAATTATTTGGGCAGAGTATTTGAAATTTGTCCAATAAACTTGAAATGACCGTATTAATTCACTCTGCGAGTTTCATTGTGAAGTTGAAATATTCACGTTTTTTTGGTCAAAAGATATTTGCGTTTTTTCAAGAATTTGCCAAAAATGTAAATCGTCTCAGATTTTTAAAATTTGCTTGGCAAACAATCGTGGCAAACGTTCTGAAGTCAAAACCAAGAGCCATTTCCTCTAGAAAAAATTACTTCTCCAGTTACTTTCGTTTTAAACATAGAAATATTACTTTTTACAAAAATATAAATAAATAAAAAATTATTAGGGCTTGGGGAGGGGGGTTGAAATTCGGTTAGCGTACATAAAGTGGCCGTATTAATTCACCCTATGAATTTCATTTTGAAGTCCAAAAATTCCCGTTTTTGATCCTAAAAAATATTTGCGATTTTTCAAGAATTTGCCAAAAATGCGAATCGTCTCAAATTTTGTAAATTTTCTCGTCAAAAGATCGAGGCCAACTTCCTGGAGTCAAGACCAAGGGCCATTTCCTCTAGAAAAAATTACTTTTCGAGTTACTTCCGTTTTAAACATAAAAATATTACTTTTTACAAAAATAGAAATAAATCAAAAAGTATTAGGGCTGGGGGGTTCAAATTCGGCCAGCGAACTTAAGATGGCCGTATTAATCCACCATATGCATTTCATTTTGAAGTCAAAATATTGACGTTTTTGGTCTTAAAAAATATTTGTGATTTTTAAAGAATTTGCCAAAAATGCAAATCGTCTGATTTTTAAAATTTTCATGTCAAACAATCGAGGCAAACTTCCTGAAGTCAAAATCAAGAGCCATTTCCTCTAGAAAAAAATTACTTTTCGAGTTACTTCCGTTTTAAACATAGAAATATTACTTTTTGCAAAAATATAAATAAATCAAAATGTGTTAGGGCTGGGTCGTTGAAATTGGGCCAGCGGACTTAAAATGGCCGTATTAACCCTAAGAATTTCATTTGGAAGTAAATTTATTCGCGTTTGTGGTCTTAAAAGATATTTGCGATTTTTCAAAAATTTGCCAAAAATGCAAATCGTCTGATTTTTAAAATTTTCATGTCAAACAATCGAGGCAAACTTCCTGAAGTCAAAAGCAAGAGCCATTTCCTCTAGAAAAAAATTACTTCAAGAGTTACTTCCGTTTTAAACATAGAAATGTTACTTTTTGCAAAAATATAAATAAATCAAAAATATTAGGGCTGGGGGTTGAAATTGGGCCAACGAACTTAAAATGGCCGTATTAATCTACCCTATGAATTTAATTTTGAAGTCCAAATATTCACATTTTTAGTCTTAAAAAAATATTTGCAATTTTTCAAGAATTTGCCAAAAATGCGAATCGTCTCAGATTTTTAAAATTCCCTTGTCAAACGATCGAGGCAAACTTCCTGAAGTCAATACCAAGAGTCATTTCGTCTAGAAAAAATTACTTCAAGAGTTACTTCCGTTTTAAACATAGAAATGTTACTTTTTGCAAAAATATAAATAAATCAAAAAGTATTAGGGCTGGGGGTTGAAATTGGGCCAACGTACTTAAAATGGCCGTATTAATCTACCCTATGAATTTAATTTTGAAGTCCAAATATTCACATTTTTAGTCTTAAAAAAATATTTGCGATTTTTCAAAAATTTGCCAAAAATGCGAATCGCCTCAGATTTTTAATTTTTCTTGTTAAACGATCAAGGCAAACTTCCTGAAGCCAATACCAAGAGCCATTTCCCCTAGAAAAAAATAATTCAAGAGTTACTTCCGTTTTAAACATAGAAATATTACTTTTTGCAAAAATATAAATAAATCAAAAAGTATTAGGGCTGAGGGGTTGAAATTCGACAAGGGGACTTAAAATGGCCATATTAATCTACCCTGCGAGTTTCGTTTCGAAATACAAAAGTTCGTATTTGTTAGCTAAGAAAAACCCTTTACATTTTACCCCTTTTAAATGCCCCTTTTGCTAAAAATGTCAACCGTCTTATATTTTAGAAATTTTGATATCGAACAATTGAGAGAGACCTTCTAATGCTAAAAGGGCCACAATAACTTCGAAATTCGAAACCTCCTTTAGTACTATATTGTAATGCGAGAAGTAAACAAAGCGACACATGTTTACTCCTTCAAAAGAATAACTACGACGCGTAGGACAGGTGCATGAACATTTGCTGCGTAGGCTTCTAGAATGTACTAGAATGTTCTCGATCAGGGTTGGGGGTGTATATATAAGGGGGTTTGTGATCGAGGGAGTTAGTTAGAACTAGAGAAGCAGAAGTGAACGCGACATACGATCCGAAAGCGGAGCAGTACAAATAAATTATGTAGTGTCTAGTCTAGTGTACAAGTAGTTTAGTGTGTTAAATAAATTAGTGTTCAATTAAATGTAAATAAATTATAAAATAAACGTTACATTGGTGTCAGAAGTGGGATCATGAAGAAGTTACGCGAACTAAAAGTGGCCGAGTTAAAAAAAGAACTCGAGGAACGGGAATTGGAAACAGGAGGGAGGAAGACCGAACTCCAGGACCGGCTCTCAGCATTTTTGAAAGAAAATGGCGAGGACCCGGAAGTTTTCGAGTTCGAAGACGATGACATCACGAAGCAAATCGCCGCCCAGAGGGAAGAAAGCGCCGCCCAGAGGGAAGACATCACTGCTCAAATCGCTGCCCAGAGGGAAGAAATCGCCGCCCAGAGGGAAGACATCACTGCTCAAATCGCCGCCCAGAGGGAAGAAAGCGCCGCCCAGAGGGAAGACATCACTGCTCAAATCGCCGCCCAGAGGGAAGAAATCGCTGCCCAGAGGGAAGAAATCGCCGATCAGAGGGAAGACATCACTGCTCAAATCGCCGCCCAGAGGGAAGATATCACTGCTCAAATCGCCGCCCAGAGGGAAGAAATCGCTGCCCAGAGGGAAGAAATCGCCGATCAGAGGGAAGACATCACTGCTCAAATCGCCGCCCAGAGGGAAGACATCACTGCTCAAATCGCCGGCCAGAGGGAAGACATAATTACTCATATTACTGCTCAAATCGCCGCCCAGAGGGAAGAGATATCCGACCAGATGGAGGCTCAGCGTAAGGAGATTGAAGAGAAGATCAAGCAGTTGGAAGAACGACTAGAACAAGTCAGTAGCGGCGAGGGGAAAGAAGACGAAATTAAACAGAAGACGAAGCAGTTGGAAGAACGACTAAGGCGAGTCAGTAGCGGCGAGACGAAGGAAGAAATAAAGGCGGTCGTTCAACAGAACTCGATATGCACCAATCGAGTGACGCCCCCAACGTTCGACGGAAAAATTCCGTGGGCCAGTTACAAGAAGCAGTTTGAGGCGGCAGCGGAGGCTAATGCTTGGTCCCCTCACGAGAAAGCTGTTTCCCTAACGGTAGCCTTACGTGGAGAGGCGTTGGAAGTTCTTCAGACGCTATCCACCGAGGAAGCCGGGAATTACAATGAGCTGTTGAGGCGACTGGAAATGCGGTTCGGCCAAACACATCTGGAGCAAGTCCATCAATCCCAGATGTCCAATCGCCGTCAGAGATCGAACGAGACCCTGCAGGAGTTCGAAGCGGACGTAGCCAGACTAGTGAGGTTGGCGTATCCCACGGCACCGGAACAGATGATGGAGTGCCTCGCAGTGCAGACGTTCGTGAGCGGGCTGCGGGACCAGGAACTGCAGAGGGCCCTGAGACTAGCTCGACCGAAAACATTAATGGACGCGCTCGCCATCGCACTGGAGCATGATGCAGCCATGGAAGCCTCCCGTGGTCACGGCCGTGTTCGAGCGGTTACAGAGGAAGTAGACACTGAAAAACTCGTCGAAAGGGTCCTACAGCAGATCATGGAGGTGCTGTCGGCGAAGAAGAAGGTAGTTCGCTGTTGGAACTGTGGCGAAGTGGGCCATGTGAAGAGTTCTTGCAAGCGGCCCAGAACAGCGGCGCCGGCAAAGGCCCAGGAAAACTAATGCGGGTCGACAAGAAAGGGGGAACGTCGACCCGTAGCAGTGGAAACCCCCGGGCCAGTATAGCCTCGTTTTCCCACCAATTGGGGAGCGCGTACGTCGATGGCACTATCGACGGGAGATCCCACGCCATGCTTGTGGACACGGGAGCTACGAAGACGATCGTACGCTCGGAAGTTGTGAGGGACCGTAGGAAGATTAGGCCAAGTAGGTGGCAATTAAGAACTGCCACTGGGGAGAAGGCAGTAATACACGGTGAAGCGACGGTTAGCATGACGTTGGGACGAGTAAAGTTTGACCACCCTGTTCTCATAGCCGAAATTGAGGAAGACGTCATACTGGGAATGGACGTCATGAGGAATCATGGATTCCAGTTGGATTTCGGACACCGAGTGCTGAGGATCGGTCAAGAAGAATTACTGCTACACAATCGTGACAACTTTGTGTTAGACGTAATAATGGCAGAAGATGTGATTCTCCCGGAACGAAGCGAAACGATCACCTCTACCTGTCTGAGGGGTCTTGTGGAAGAGGGAATTCCAGCCGTGATCGAACCAGAAAACGATGACAATCGACTGGCTCGGGGGGTACTGGTAGGAAAGGCGCTTGTTACTCTCTCAAGCGAAGTGCCTGTGCGGCTACTCAACATCAATCAGTACCCGGTCACCATCAAGAAGGGTACGAAGCTGGGCACATGTATAGCCGCATCGGCCATCGTAAGGGGCGTTAGTGAGGAAGAAAGGTCGAGACACACTCCGCAGGACTTGAAACAAATTCTTTCCCAGACCAGTGCGTTTCTCTCGCCCACACAGAAACAAAAGGCCCACGAATTAATAAATAAGTACCAGGACATATTTACCACCGAGAATGGAAAGCTGGGAAAGACCAAGGTCGTGACACATAAAATTGACACGGGCGAGACACGACCGATTCGACAAACAGCAAGACGACTACCCTTGGCCAAACGGGAGGAAGCCGAGAAAATCATCAAGGACCTAGAGCGGGACGGGGTCATCGAGCCGTCAAGCAGTCCATGGGCCTCGCCGGTAGTACTGGTGAAGAAAAAGGATGGGACTACTCGATTCTGTGTAGACTACCGGCAGGTGAACAGTGTCACCAAAAAGGACAGCTACCCGCTACCACGTATCGACGACACACTCGATACCCTTGCTGGATCCACGATATTTTCGACCTTGGATTTAAAAAGTGGCTATTGGCAAGTCGAAATGGATCCTGCCGATAAGGAAAAGACGGCATTTACCTTCGGTAACGGCCTGTGGCATTTTACAGTCATGCCATTCGGACTTTGTAATGCCCCAGCGACGTTTGAGAGGCTGATGGAGAGCGTGCTAATGGGTCTGACGTGGAAAACGTGCCTAGTCTATTTGGACGATGTCATCGTGATGGGCAAGACCTTCGAAGGACATCTGAAAAACTTAGAGGACGTCTTCCAGAGACTGCAGGGTGCGGGGCTGAAACTGAACCCTAAGAAATGTCAGCTCTTCAGAAGGAAGGTCTCATACTTAGGGCACGTAGTGAGCAGAGAGGGCGTCGCCGTTGATCCGGATAAGACAAGTACGGTGAAGGAGTGGCCAATACCGGTAGATAAACACCAGTTGAGGAGTTTTCTGGGCCTCTGCACGTACTACCGACGATATGTCCGGATGTTCTCCGACGTCGCTAAGCCGTTGACAAGGCTCACGGAAGAAGGACGAAACTTCTGTTGGGATGAGGAATGCCAGTCTGCCTTCGACGAGCTGAAGAGGAAGTTGACCAGTGCCCCAGTGCTGAGTTTTCCTCTGCCAGAAGGACAGTTCATCCTGGACACCGACGCGAGCAATGTGGGAATTGGAAGTGTTCTGTCGCAGCGCCAGGAGGGACAAGAACGTGTCCTTGGATACTTCAGCAAGGTACTCTCCAAACCAGAAAGGAATTACTGCGTCACCCGGCGTGAATTATTGGCCATCGTCAAGTCCATCGAGCACTTCCATAAATATTTGTGTGGAAGGAGGTTTTTGGTCCGGACCGATCATGCTGCTCTTAAATGGCTCCTCCAGTTTAAGAATCCCGAAGGACAGATCGCTCGCTGGATCGAGAGGCTCCAGGAGTATGACTTTGTCATAGAACATCGGCCAGGACAGAGTCATGGAAACGCAGACGCACTCTCGAGAAGACCATGCCCTGATGAGTGTCCTCATTGTCATAAAGCTGAGGAAAAGTCCGAGAAAGTCTATCGAACGACCGTGGTCGCCGAGGAATGGACACCATCCTCGTTACGACAAGAGCAAGGAAAAGACCCGGTTCTCAAAGAAATCCTGGTTTGGAAAGAGGGAGGAGAGCGTCCTGAGTGGCAAAAGGTATCACCTGGCTCGCCAAAACTTAAGAGCTATTGGGCACAGTGGGACTCGCTAGTGGTTGAGGATGGGCTACTAAAACGCGTACTGGAGAGCCAAGACGGGACGGAGGAAAGACGGCAGTTGGTAATTCCCTCCAGTAAAATCCCGGAGGTCTTGCGGCACCTTCACGACGGATCGTCTGGTGGACATTTAGGGATCAAGAAAACGCTGCAGAAGGTACGGGAGCGCTTCTACTGGATCAATTGTTCAGACGACGTGAAGAACTGGTGCAAGAAATGTACTACATGCTTTGCAAGTAATGGGCCACAAAGACGACCGAAAGCTCCCATGAAACAATATAACGTTGGAAGCCCCTTCGAAAGGATCGCTATTGATATAGCAGGACCCTTCCCTGAGACCGAAAAGGGGAATAAATACATCTTGGTCGTGATGGACTACTTTACGAAGTGGGTAGAAGCGTACGCTCTCCCTAATCAGGAGGCAGAGACAGTGGCCGATGTGCTAGTGAAGGAGACGATCTGCCGGTTTGGAGTACCCATGGAATTACACTCGGATCAAGGAAGAAACTTTGAGAGTGGCCTATTCCGGAGGATCTGTGAGAAGTTTGGGGTACGAAAAACAAGAACCACGGCCCTTCACCCTCAGTCTGACGGCATGGTAGAACGAATGAATCGCACCCTCAACCGCTATCTAGCGAAAATGGTCTCGTCACATCAAAGAGACTGGGACGAACACGTGCCGTTCTTCCTGATGGCCTACCGCTCGGCCGTTCATGAGTCGACAGGACAAACTCCAGCCAAAGTCCTGTTCGGGCGAGAACTTAAACTACCCTGTGATCTAATCTTTGGCGCTAGACCGGACGAGGACGTTTCGGGGGAAGATTACGTTTCCCGGATGCGGCAAAGGATGAACGAAATTCACGATCAAGTCCGGTACCAACTAAATATCGCCAGTGATCGCATCAAAGAGCGTTACGACATCAACGCTAAAGAGGGTGGCTACCAAATGGGAGACCGAGTTTGGCTGTACAACCCACAGAAGAAACGTGGTTTGTCCCCTAAGTTACAGACCAATTGGGAAGGTCCCTATGTTGTGAAGAAACGAATCAATGACGTGGTCTACCGGGTAAGCAAACTACCAAACGGCAAGCCGAGAGTGGTGCACTTTAA
Source organism: Cryptocephalus moraei (assembly GCA_946251905.1). Lineage (NCBI taxonomy): Eukaryota > Metazoa > Arthropoda > Insecta > Coleoptera > Chrysomelidae > Cryptocephalus > Cryptocephalus moraei. The sequence continues at coordinate 6,200,354 of OX276455.1, read as the reverse complement.
TCGGTTGGCACCCTATGAGGGGTCGCACGATGAGGCGGAGGTTCCCCGAGTAAGAAACACATTGGCGCAGGAGAACGAACTTTCCTTCGAAGAATTTATGAGCGCCTACGGGGGTACCGGAAAAGCACGGTATGGGGTAACCTGTGAAAAACAACAGGATTTGTTCAGCGTACCTGAAGAATACTCGTTGGCCCATTGTGTGTCCGCCGACCTGGTAATGTCACGAGGTATCGCCACGGTTTTCAAGAAGAAGTACGGGCGCTCGGAACAACTCGGAGAGCAACTCCCGGAAATTGGCAAGGTTCTGGAACTACGTGACAACGTAAGACACATCTTTTATCTGGTTACGAAGGAGATCGGCTCCCTTAAACCATGTTATCACGATGTATGGCGAACCTTGCATAGGCTACGAGACCGACTGCTGGAGCTCGACATCAGGAAGCTAGCTGTCCCCAAGTTAGGTGCTGGACGAGATCAGCTGGACTGGAGGGTTGTCCGGAACATGCTGGAAGTAGTGTTGAAGAATACCGGAGTGGAAGTTTTAGTCTGCTGTTTTGGGCCTGCACCATGTCGACTCGGGAAGACGGTCCCCTGTTATTTTGACGCCACGTCTCGCTGTAAGCGGGGGGCTAACTGCAGGTTCCTGCATGGGCCTACCAGGGATACGTTCCGAGACGAAACGTCTCTAAGGCGGGGGCAGTGTAATGCGAGAAGTAAACAAAGCGACACATGTTTACTCCTTCAAAAGAATAACTACGACGCGTAGGACAGGTGCATGAACATTTGCTGCGTAGGCTTCTAGAATGTACTAGAATGTTCTCGATCAGGGTTGGGGGTGTATATATAAGGGGGTTTGTGATCGAGGGAGTTAGTTAGAACTAGAGAAGCAGAAGTGAACGCGACATACGATCCGAAAGCGGAGCAGTACAAATAAATTATGTAGTGTCTAGTCTAGTGTACAAGTAGTTTAGTGTGTTAAATAAATTAGTGTTCAATTAAATGTAAATAAATTATAAAATAAACGTTACAATATGAATATTATATTTATTGCCAAAAAATGACCAAAAATTGTCTCTTAAAATCATACCTATTATGACTAATGCTAGACTAACGCTCTGAGATAAATAAATTTTATCCACAGCAGTATTTCTAATATTGTTATAGAATATTTCTAATACTATCAGTACAAATTAGTCTTGCAAGCAATCAGAAAATGTACTAGATGTGCAAATTCATGGACCTTCTGTTTGGTTAATTTTATCAAATACCCAGCCTCAATTTCTATTACCTGGTATTTAAAATACTTATTCACTATGGCTGGAGGGCTTAAATAAAAGCTTTCACAATTTGAGATACGAAAATTGTGTATACAGCTTTTTAATACTGACTGATTCAAGATATCCTTTTTTCAAATAGACAGATAACTTACTAGACGTGGAAGTTATATTTGGTTAATTGTATCAATTATCTCGGTTTTATTTATATGTATTACGTAATAGTTGGAGGCATTGCCATGAAAAAACTACGTGTACTAAAAATTGTATCAATAATCAAAAATATAAATATTTTTTGCTATCTTATCGTCCATTTCTTGGAATTGGATTGGTTTCACTTAAATAAATTAAAGGCATTACCTACATGTTATAAAAAAAATATTGTAGTAAACAAGTCTGTTGTTCATTTTCATGAAGGAAGTTCTGGTAAACATATTTTTGTAATCGAGAAATAAAATCGATACTACTTTCCGGTAATTGTTCATGCTACAACAATTTTCCAGCTGGTTCAAAAACAGATCCTTCAATCTCCAATGAATTTGGAGGATTTTCGACATTTCCTTTGGTTAATGTTGCTTAAACACTTTGGAGGTTTTCTTTTCGACATTGAACCGTACCGCGCATACCAATTAGGTACCTGGTTTACAGAAAATCCGTGTTGATTTCGGTAAACAACCTACATTGTTGTGTTTCGTATGTTTGGAAAATGTGAAGTACCTAGCGTCGTTCTTGAACGACACGACGTCGGCCTACCTTAACACACACTCTCTCTCTCCATGAAATGTGTTATAACGCCAATTAATAAGCGCGGTCCGTGCGGCCATTAAACAAAACTGAATGTTCTTCTCCGGATTGCTGAACTCCGCTGGACTTTCTTTTTAGCGAAAAGAAGGCCAAGTTAACACGCAGTAACTAATCGCATTAAAAGTCTTGACGAGTGATAAGTAAACATACATAAGATTTTTCGTAACGGATGTTACGATGCTTGTTTGCTCGGTGAGTGGCAAAACAATGGAATGAAAGCTAATCGAGTGTCAAAGAACTAAACGGCGATATCAATGGATTTTCCATTAAAAATGCTAATTTCGCTTTTGCCCCAGTTTAACTTTACATCACCTACATACCCACACACTTTACGATATTTGTGTTTTTCCACAATGTCACGGTCGCTGATGTAATGTACCCAGGGAGTAATTTAACCGAAACGGTATAGTACTTATTATGTACTTAGCCGCTTATTAGGCAACGGCGACCGAGTTAATTTATTTAACATACTCCGAAGTTAAATATCCCGAGTTCTGAACGAAAGTACTCGACCAGCTCTGATGAAAATTATGTTAAAATATGAACATTTTATTGCCGTTTGTAATTTCCCAAATTGGATTTTTTGCGATTCGCGACATCGAAGTAAAACATACTTAATTAGTTGACTATCTTAAAATGGCCTTTAACAAATATAGCAGGCGGCACCATCTCATCACCACGTGAGCTGATGTAATATTTTCCCAGACAGATTTATTTAGTAATTTATTTACATTATTTAAACAAGTGATATTATCACTTTAGCGTTGACTGATCCGTGCTACATATTTTAACGTGTTTTTATGACAACGTTTCGTTTAATGTGGATACCTACTTTTAATTTTATGTATCGTTTAATGGAGGGAAAGACGAATTTTGATAATTTTTTTTAAGTAGCTTTCAAGAATTTCATGAATCTAATGAATTTCCATAAGACAATTTGCATAAATAACTTTCCAGCATAATTTCCAAAATAATTAGCAATCTTCATTGTTTTTGCCTTAGTTTGCTAGCAAGCTAATTGGCCAGGAAGGTTTTTGCTTGATATTTCAGTTGTTTTAAATTTTTCTCTCTTAGGGATTTCTAAGGTTTCCTTTGGGAATAGGTGATGATTTTTTAGAAGTAAAAAGCTTGTTTGATTTTACTCTAAGATGATATATTGAGATTTAGATTGGCAATTTAGCACGTTTATTTAATTTTTCCCATATTTTTGAACCCTTACTTCTACCAAAGAAAATAACAAAAATTGAATTAGATGTGTAGTACATACTCTCCCTTTTAATTAATTTGTAGAGCATAAAATTATGATAATAGTAATAATCCATATGTGATTATATTGATATGTAATAATAGTAATAATAATAATAATAAGGTAAATGAAGTATAGGCACTTGACTTGTTTAATAAAAAATGTCTGTGTGGGCCAGATGGCGAGGGGTCTTAGGTTCGAGACGACTGCACTTCTGGAACAAAGAAATAAAAACGACTTTGAGCAACTCATTCTCTCTGTTAATTTATAGACAATAATAAATTCTATTACTTTAGACTTGGTGAAATTGTAGAATCAAGTAATCAGGACAAATATAAATCAGACAGTATAATAGTTCATCGTTTTTCTCTCTATTTTCGTCTGGCTTGTGCAATGGGTATTAGGGGAGTAACGCGCAAAATACCCACCAGACCTCAAACACACTAGAACTGGGCGTGCAGGGGGTACTATAGTACCCGCCCCAGCTACTAGGAAACATCAATATCATAAACATCTAGGGTCGAGTGTGCAATGGTACTAAGGGAGAGACGCGCGAAGTACCACCCGAGATCCTAGGAAAACGCAATACACTAGTACTGATCGTGCAATGGTACCAGGGGAGGGACGCGCAAGGTACCCGTCACCTACTAGTGGCCATTACCCCAAGAACGTGCAATGAGTACTAAGGGAGAAACGCGCGAAGTACCCTGCCTTGAGATAAAAGGCGGCACTGTACTACCAGTGACTGACTAATGTTTGGAATACCAGATAGAGACAACTACGATTATTTCTTATTTCTAAATATCGACGGTTAATTAATTAAAGAGTTAGTTAGTTAATCAACAGTAGAAGAATGAATGGCGCAGTGATAAACTCACCAATTAGTGGCTACTTCCCATTACTCTGCTCAATACGAATGTCTTTTGCATAGTTAAATAACTATCACGTACTCAACAACACCAACTCTCATGAGCGATGATATAAGACTAACACGCCTTTTTTAAAACTGTAACGCACTCAGAATCTTCCCTTTTCCCGTTCTTAGGGATGGGCCCGACACTTGAGTCGTGTTTCGATAATATTCCACTTTAAGAGCGGAATTTCGAGCTTATCTCATATAAGGCGAACCACGTATTGTTTTCTCTAGGCGAAATATAATTAAAAATTTGAAAAGCAGGGGGAATGGAAGTAAAAGAGGTAGAAAGTAATAGATAAATAAAATCAGTCTTACAAACGTTACATTGATTTATGGATAGTTTACTAGAATTTATTAGATTTTTGAGAAATTAGTTGAATTAGTTGAAAAGGCAGATTTGTGGATTTAATTTTTAATTAAAAATTGGTTGGTTTTCTGGAAATTAAGAGTTCATTAGGTTTTACGAAAAAATATCGAATTTACTTTAAAATCTCAAATCGTGGATCAGTTGCATAATTGAATTCTCATTTTCTGGAAATTGGTTGCAATATGTTCCTATATATAATTGTTTCCGATTCATCTGACTTCTGGAAAATGTGCTGAAATTGGTCTAAAGATATATGGAACCAACGCTTGACTAAAACAGAAGTTTCTATAAAATTGACTGGAAATTTAGTTAATAAGACGAAAATTATGTTATTTTCGGAAAGAGTGATTAGAATCTAGGAAACTACTGAATTAGATGCAGAAGTCACATTTTTTTTAAGAAATTGAATTGATTTCTGGATAATCGACAAGTGTTCATTAGATTTTTTGGAAAATATGCCGAATTTTGAATTAAAAGCCAATTTGTGATTGAAAGTTGATTGCATCTCTGGAAAATTGAGTAGATTGCTTAGTTATGTATATTTTCCGAGCTGTAGTGATATGTGTTCTGCCTATGAATTCTGCATTTTAGTTGAAGCCGTCTTGCCAATGTTTTTAAATCTGTAAATTATTGATCTTTTACTGTGGGTGTGTATTCATTTATCCCCATTTTATATTTTTTGTACATTAAGGTTTCTTTCAAAGCTTCTTTGATTTTACTCTGAGATGATATATTGAGAATTAGATCGGCAATTTAGCACGTCCATTTAATTTTTTCCATATTTGAATCCTTACTTCTACCAAAGAAAATAACAAAAATTGAATTAGATTCAAAACTCCTATTTTTAATTTTTGCTTAAAAATTGGTTGGTGTTCTGGAAATTGACTAGAGTTCATTAGATTTTACGAAAAAATATCGAATTTACTTTAAAATCCCAAATCGTGGATCAGTTGCATAATGGAAATCTCAATTTCTGGAAAATGTTCCTGTATAATTGTTTCCGATTCATCTGACTTTTGGAAAAAGTACTGAAAATGGTGATTAGAATCTAGAAAACTACTGAATTAGATGCAAAAGTGGCATTTTTGTTAAGAAATTGAATTAATTTCTGGATAATCGATGTGTCCATTAGATTTTTTGGAAAATATGCCGAATTTTGGTTTAAAAGCAAATTTGTGATTAAAAGTCGATTGCATTTCTGGAAAATTAAGTAGATTGCTTAGTTATGTAAATTTTCCGAGCTCTAGTGATGCCTATGAATTCTGCACTTTTTTGAAGCCGTCTTGCCAGTGTTTTTAAATCTGTAAATTATTGATCTTTTACTGTGGGTGTGTATTCATTTATTCCCATTTTATATTTCTTGTATAGTAAGGTTTCTGTCGCTAGTTGATCTGCTATGTTGTTTCCTGTTTAATTCTGTAATCTGTAATTTTTTCTTTGATTTGAAATCTGACTCTTTGTTTCATTAATTTTTCCTAATGTACTTCATGAATCTGTGAACATTACAATAAAAAATAAGTCGACTTTTATATGTAATTTCAGGAATGATAGGAAATAAGAAGAAAAGCTCCTGCAAACACTAGTCAATTATTTTCTAGTTTAGGGATTAAAAACTACTAAAAAGATTTTATTGAACATCAGAAATTCATTACAAATTCGAAACGTCTATTCAATAGATTCCATAACATTCACATTTACTCATTCGTTAAGTAGTTCAATTAAAGTAAATTACTTCAATTCTGTGACTTATTCCCATTTCAACGTCAACAGAAAATCTCACTCGACGACCATATTCACGAAAGGCATGCGGATTTTCCATCGACCATTAACTAACTCTTATGGACATTTGACATGCCGTCTCTATTAAACGTGCATTCGTCGCATACGTCCCGGGAAATCGCCATTTTCGCAAATTTGATCAATCAAAATGTATCTTGAAACCGACTATTAGTGGGAAAGTAGAAGGTCGAAAAGGTGTAGGAACAAAGCAAGTATCTTGACTTAAAAACCTTAGAGATTGGGCCGATCTATATTTCCTCAGAAAATTTTATTTTAATAATCTAGTAATGTACTATTTATTCTTCTTTATACTTTTATCCAGGCCAATCCTAACCTAACCTAACCTTCCCGAATGTAGTCGTAGGCCTAGAAAAGTTTCCGTGAAGGATTTTCTCGTTCCGTGTAGATCTCAATCCAAGATGTCTACTGTCTGTTTACGTTTAAGAGCAAATTTCAAAACTCGTTGTATTAAAGCACTCCTCGCTTCGCTCGTTGTGCTTTAAAACTCTCGTGGGACAATATACTCCATCTTATTAAACTAGTATAATATAATGTACTATTTATTCTTCTTTATACTTTTATCCAGGCCGAACCAAACAAACCTAACCTTCCCGACCGTAGTCATAGGCCCAGAAACGTTTCCGTGAAGTATTTTCTCGTTCCGTGTTGATCTCAATCCAAGATGTCTACTGTCTGTTTACGTTTAAGAGCAAACATAATGAAATATGTAACTCTGTTAATAGACGAAATAAAGTAATTCCCGCACTCAGGTAGGTTCTTCGTTACACGCTGCTTCTGTTGATATAATTTTTTTTATTGGACAGTGAAAGCAATTAAGACCTGCAATCTTTGCCACTGGAAACTCATATTTTCGCAAGACGGTTTTTTTATTTTACATGAGAATTCCACAGCCGACTTAGATGACAATCATTTTGAAACACGTTGTATATATATAGTAGATATATAGAAGGTAAGACAATATTGTTATTATTGTTGTAGATAAGTTCTTCGATTCGGATTGTCTTAAGAAACCCACCAATACACATTTTCACAGAACGAATTCAAGCTTGACCTTTCCCTCTTTCGAAATCCGCACCGTTCCCAGACCAGACGCCGAGCGTCGCGGCGCTATTTGTAGGCGCCGTCTGGTCGATAGATTCCCATCGTCGTCGTCGTCATAAAAGCGACGCCCAGTTGAACGACCCAAATCTCGCATGCATTTTCCACTCCGGGAACATTTGGGATCATCGATTTCCCGAACGACGACGACGGGAACGGGAACTGGAAAACCCGCGGGAATCGTCTCTTTGGCATCGAAACTGGTTTTGGGAAAGGGGAACGACGGGATTATATAAATTATTGAGCGGAGTTGATGTAGTCGATGATGTAGTCCTTATTTCCAGCACATGTGAAGAACTACAAATCATGATTCTTCTTAGCTATACCAAAATTCGTTTTACTTCACGAGTGACTCATCCCCACAGCAAGTCGCGAGTGGCACACGCAAAACTCATTAAATCACATCCCTAGTTCGGGCGTTTCGCCGCTTTAGCAAATTTTCAACGTAAAGAGGGAGACAGAGAGAAGCGGAGTTGCCAAAATGTAAAAATCCGCTCTATAAAACATCAGTCGAAACCCGTAGAATGGCAATATGGAGAAAGTTGTTTACAAATCGAACACGTGTCAAACGAACACATACAAATCCATTTTGAAGCGTAAATAACAAAACGGCTTAGGTAGATTTTATAAATATTCGGGATTGAAATTGTGGGTATTCGTCTTGTAGGCTAGACGAGAACCCTTTTCGGTTTTATTTTTCATTAGGCAATATTTCTTCCAGTCATGTGATTTCTGTAATAGTAATTATAGTAACTATAATTATTTCAATATTCTACACATACTGTTTTTACTTTCCCCTCACTTCTTCATCCCGCGGAGGTCATTGGGTTTCTAGGAATTTACTCCGGAATGAATCGACACTCGGGTATAGTTGGAAGCAGTCTCGAATAAAGTTGGCCTTTAGGAAAGTCAAAAATAATGTCCAACACAGAAGAGGTCAGAAACATGCAAGTTGAACAGCTCAACGAATACATATAGTACCTGGAGCAGGTCTTGAAACTGAACAAAGGCAAACAGTATGATGAAATAACGAAAAGCATAAGATTAGCATGGGCAGGGTTTGGAAAGTTAGCATGGATATTCAAGAGCCGAAAAATACCACAACATAGGAAAAGCAAAGTATTTAACTAATGTGTTCTTCCCACTCACAAGGAAAGACATGGATAGGGTAACAAAGACACAGAGAGCTATGGAGAGATCTATGTTGGGTATACCACTAACCGGACAAAATATTTAAAAATAGGACAAAGCTTACTGAAGATGTGTTTTGTACAGAAGTGTTATGACCATACATTTACAAAAAATGAAAAATCATTAGAAATCGTCTGGAATTCAATAAGAGATTCCAAAATGTTGTTTTCAGGTCCTAGCTGTTTCTTTCATTAAACTGTCTTAAAATCCCAAACTCTTGTTATCCTCAAAAGGAGGTTGTCCAGGTTCTCACAATTGGCCATGATGAGCAGAAGGAAGGAAAAATGTCTTGCCAACACTTTAACCTCCTTTTAGTCTCCATATTAAAATGTTATTCAGAAAATGTTGACATTTATTCTGGTAATTTATGAACTCCCATGTAGTTGTGGTTACTACACCTGAATTTCTGGGAACTTGCATGTAACTCCTTCGAGAAATTACAACGATCTCGAATTGTAGTATTTATTGAATAACCATGGAAACTCCTGTTAACCTTCTAAACCTTCCACAACTCCTGAATTATCTAATTCGTTTTTCGTAATGATGCGTGTATTCCATTTGACTTTTCACAGGGTCTCTTAAGGAATTTTCCAGGAACAATTTTTAATCTTATATTTAATTCCTAAAAATCGTAAAACGTTTGGGATTCAACAGAACATTCCAAAAATGTTTTTTGAAGTCCAAAAAATTTCGAAATGGTATTTTGGATTATACAGGAAACTCGCATTAAACTTTCAAAAATATGCGGAAAATGTACTCTTTCAAGGACTATCTCCTTTATAAGTGACTTGATCAGTTACTTGATGTTTTTTTATATAATTCTTGATTCTGCTGAAGTTCCGGAGATTCAGTGCTAGAAAATGTTTGAAAAATCATTTGAAACTTTCGTATTTTAAGCCCTTTTGGAAGAAATGTTCCAACTGTGTTATAATTGGAACCAGGGTTTTCAAAAGTATTTATAACGTTAATATTGTGAAATAATTCATAGCAAATCGAGCCCTTATATGCCTTAATTGTAATAGAATTCTACCAACATAGAAATTGTTATATTGGTACGCTCACTGCAACTCTAAAATATTTTCAATTGAAACCCCTTATGTTTTGGTACTATTTTGAAGTTACTTTTAAACAATACCTCAAGTGTCAAAAAACCTCGCATCTCAATTTTTTCCCTAAACTTTATTATTTAAATAGCAACACCGACTGTCTCACTTTTTGGGGAATTGATGTTTCCAGATTTTCCAATAAATAATTAGAAAAGAAAGTCTGCGTCGGACCAGACGGTGGAAGTGAAACTTCTTTGGCCATATGCACACACACACACTCCGCGGAGCCAGTCTCCATGCGCCGTGGGCTTTCATCTCTTCCGGTGTCTCCATGTTCTCATCTGAGGTGAGGTGAGGCACGACGCCTCCTCACTTTTCTCTATGTTCATGTCACGTAATTAAACAATACAGCTCACCGTTTTGTCGCCGCTCGAAGTTATTGTTTCTCGCCGTTTGAGGTTAGGTTAGGTGTCAGCTGTCCGAAAGTCTAGACGCTCTCCGGTGTTGCCACGTTGACCTCCTTGGTAGCACATGTAAACGATCTGGCGATCGGCTCGGTTCGCGGGCGCGATGGAAGAGATACACTTTACGCGCATTCTCGCAACACGGCTTTGTCCTCGGATTACTTATCACGCGTGACGCGGTTTTTCGACCAATACCCCATCCCAATGTATACAACGTGCGCAAAGAAGTTTCACTTCAATAATAAACTTCTATTCCGCTTAGATAGTGATATGTATTTATTGGACCATTTTAACTACGGTATCCGAGTTATGCCATAAAACTAGAACCTGGTGCTAAAAACGGGACGTTTCGTTATGAAATACTGTTGTGATGTGATGATCCTTAGATTAATTATCCGTAATCAGTGCTCCACGGGGCAGATTACATAATCAGTTAATTTACCATGAAAATAGGATTCATCGGAGGATGAAATGAGTATATGTATAAATTAGTAATGTTAATTAAAGATGTAATTTCATCATAACAATTATTGGAAGTTCAGTTAATTAACAACGTGCGGTTAATGGATGATGTATAGAAATTGGAAATTTTGCAATTTCGTTCTTTATTGATGAAATAAAAAGTGTGATTTATTTTAAAGTACGCGTCAATTTATTCCAGTTTTGGACTTAGGTACATTATCTGCGGTGTACGTCTATTTTAGGTACCTCAATATTACAATAATATCCTTATTACGCGATAATGGTACCATCGTTTACCTTTGTTATTGCTGACTAGGTACGTTATTCAATTATTATCTGTCCTCGAACAAGATACGTATGTCTATGTATAGGGTAACATTTCAACTGCGTACCGAAATGACACATATCGAATGACTAAAATCTGATTTTAATCTCGACGACTAAACAAAAGCTAATTATAGACGAAGTTAATCCGGAGGCGCTCTCGATTTCGTTTATTGCCGGTCTATAAACGGGGGTGAATCAAAAAGCTACAGTAGTTACAGTTAATTTGGTGTTTTGTGAAAAATGGTAAGTCACCGTTTGTCAGGAATTGTCGATTGTTGTCACAGCAAATACCAACTAACTACACCGAGATAAGGTACTTGAGACTACGTCCCAGTTTAGTAAGACAATACGCTAGATCTTATCTGGACTATGCCAATTTTGAAATTTGCGTAAAATCTGTTTTGTGTGCCACGGCCTTCAAAAATACAATTTCGACGACAAACTTACCGCGTAATGTTTTGCTATTTATCGAGCATTATGACCGTTCCATTGAAGTTGCAATTGAATCTATCGAGTAAGTTTATCGGAAATTTGCGTCATTAGGATGAGTCTCTAGTTTCATTTACGCTTTTAACGGCCTTCCAGCTTTAATAACAACACGTTTGTCATTAGTGTGGTAATTCAATAATTAATCTCGAATTTGTTGTATTGGAAATGCGGTTTCGTAACTGGAGATTTAACTAGACATTCACCCAAAATTTAAATATCGACCCTTGCACAATGTGATCAATACGTAGGTACTGATTCATTTGGTGGCCATTAGGTGTTTATTATTTATTCTGGAAATAGCGTAACTACTACTGTTGATAACACAAATTTTGTATGAGGTCAACACTCATGTTGTTCAAGCAGTAATTCCACAAACTTTCACAAACACAATTTTGTATTTCCCGGCAAACAATGATTATTGATATTCAAAAGAACAATTCAAGAAATAGGAACTCAATAATATTAATAGCGATAAAGATTAAAAATACTAAAAACTGTCTTAGTACGTTCTTGAGAACTGCGATTGCCATTTACATTTCTTGAAGCAATTTGTGGGTTATGTATCATCTAATATAGATGGTCCTGCAATTTGTGAGTTATGAATATTTCTTTGTCCTTTATACCTAGACAGAATTATTTTTACATCCATCACATTTTGTGCTATTTCACATTACTGTGACTACTAAATGTTTTTAACTCTTAATTACTTCGAGAGTGAATGATGCTGTACTATTGGTTAAAATTAGATTCAAGCGTGTTCGTAACTACTTCAATTCAAACAGATCTGATGTTTTACTATTGGTAAACGCACGATCGAAACTCTTACTGTAACGATCTAATCACGCCGTGTGGTAACTGGAGTTATCCTATTGGCTAAAACATGTTTGGAACATGTTCGTAATTCCTGCTTGAACATACTTAATTAACCACAGCGCTAGTTTGTGTATAAATCTTTGGGCGCAAGTTACTAACTCCTCGCTTAATTCACTTTTAGTTCAACTAGTTACAGGTTTGTTTGGAACAAGTTCGTTTCCCTTATTGAAATAAAACTACTTACACCAAGTGCTAATTTAATTACGCTATTATTGGATAGAACATGTTTTTGCTTTTGAAATAGACTTAATAATAATTACTCCGGGGACCTTGAATTGTACCAGACATTGTTGGAAAGTGCTCACAACTCCTGCTACAACAGTCCTAATTACCCCAGAGAGTTAATTGGGATGTACTATTGATTTGAACCTACTTGACAATACTAACCGTTTCTAATTCCTAACTACCTCGAGGGGTAATGAGGTTTTACTGTTGGTTGCAACTTGTTTGAAACGTGTTCGTAACTTCTGTTGAAACACGTCTAAATACCCAGAGGATCAATTGAGTAATGCTGTTGGCTAAAACATGATCATAACTCTTACTGAAACTCATCGAATTACTACGTGGGTTAATTGATTGGATACAACACGTTTGGAACATGTTCGTAATTGCTGCTTGAACGTACCAAATTACAGCAGACCTATATATAATTACCCCGGGGAGTTAATTGAGATGTACTATTGATTTGAACCTGCTTAATAGTACTGTGTATTTGTTTTTGATTCCTAATTACCTCTAGGGATAATGAGATTATACTATTGGTTATAACTTGTTTGAGACGTGTTGTTCTTATCTTTTTTTTCAAATAGATCTGATTATCCATAGGGCTAATTGAGTTAATGCAGTAATTGAAACATGTTTGTGATTTCCGCTTGAACATTTACTCAAAGTGCTGGTTTAGCATGTTTGGGACATGTTCGTAACATATGATTAATTAGCTAATACTATTGGTTAGAACATTATTAAGAGGTTATATCTAGATCTGATTATCTATAGGGCTAATTGAGTTATCTTATTGGCTGCAGTTATTGAAACATGTTTGTGATTTCCGCTTGAACATTTACTCAAAGGGCTGGTTTAGCATGTTTGGGACATGTTCGTAACATCTGCTGGTCCCAATGATTAATTAGCTAATACTGTTAGTTAGAACACTATTAAGGGGTTATATCTAGTTGTCAGGGTAGAAAAAGTTAAATTTTTTTATTGCATTTTATTAAGTATATTGCATCAAAAATTTTATGACTACCTGAGCATTAGTTTCTAAGTTATATTTTAAACTAGTTGTTTTTGGAGAAAAAAAACTGCAATTCTTTTAAAAATGACAATTTGAGTAAGTAGAAAATAGTACTGGATAATTTTTTATTTGCGTTACTTTTACAGTTATTACAGTTTGGACAGTTACACTTTTATTGTAACGAAATATACAGTGTAGGTATTAGTTTCTTCAGTAACAATTAAAGGCCAAAATTGTATGAATTTAACGCAGTTTTGTCCATAAGTATCGTTATATCCGATCAAAAAAACTAAAACTGTCATGTTGTAGAGCCTTAAAAAACCTTAAAAATGAGCTGTGGTAACACTTACTTAAAGCCATTGTTCAAGCTTGCTTTAAGGCTGCTTAAGTCGTGTGGGTAAGTCCTACTAGAACACATCTCATTATTGTAGCCGAGCCAATTAAGTTCTACTGTTAGTTGAAACATCCTCATTAGTACCTTTATTGAAACAAATGTAATTACCTTGAGGGCTAATTGAATTACACTATTAGCTCTAACATGTTCGTAGACTCTTTTGAAACAGACTTAATTACCCCAAGAGTTAACCTATCGGTCAGAACTTGTTTGAAACTTGTTCAAAACTTCTGTTGAAGTAGTTCTAACTACCCAGGTACCCAAAGTGGTACCATAGCTTATCATGCTATGAAATTAAATAATAGACACTGTTTTAAGTAGCTTTTTGTATTTAAAGTAGACCATAAGCGAGAAGAGTAAAGTGGCATTTAACATTATTCATCGATCCCATTTCAAACTTTTGTAAACAAGGATTCAACGAACCGTTGAGTTATTCACAGCCGTTGAACCACATTGAGTTTTTCGTTAATTATGGACTATTCGACACTGGAAACGTGAAAATTGATCGTCGATCGCCTGGAAAACCCATTTTTCGGAGAACTTCCAAAAACCTTAAAATAATCCCGAACTCACTTGTATCGAAAAATCCATCGATTAATCGCACATCTGTCGTAACACATCGAGGGAAGTGTGAATCATACCAAAACAAAAATAATACGTAAAGTTTGGGTACACATGTATACGCGGAATATCGATAAATTAATGCTGTTTATAAGCGGATTCTAGGAATTATTTTTGGTATGTGGAACGCTCTGGAAATACCTGTCGCGTTAGATAAATATTAATTAGGTGCGGGCAGAAGGAAGTCTGATTAACAGTTTTGATCGATGCCAGATAAGTTGCGGACGTGGGAAATTCACTGGATTGGAGAGGTTTTCCAAATGTGAACCTGTCATTTCACTGGGTATTAACCTTTATTTCCTAATATCTGTCAAATTGGATTTAACTTGTATATCTTTTATGGAAGAGAGTTGCTCCATAAGATGAGTGTTTTATTAAACATTGCGGTTCAGGTGATATAATTTTTATCGTCCATTACAACCCTTTTATCTCGCTTTTATGTTTGGTAAATGAAAAGTCATGTCTCCCAAAATTGTTTACTTTTTTAATATATCTAATGGTAAGTGCATGTCAATATTCAAAGCTAATATAGCTCAATTACGCAGCTAGAAAAGCGAAAATATAACAAACACACGTGTTTGTTGTTATGTCGTAGTTACAATGCAAATTTCATCAAAAACTCAAAGAGTAAAATTTCCTAACGTTTATCTCTTCTATTTATAGTATGGATATCCGTGCAGATAATGAAATTTTCACGATTTCAAGTGCTGTTTTGTGTGGAATGTACGAAAGCGTAGAAGGGCCACATCACACACTGCTTTTTTTTCATTTGGAATTCCGACTTTTTTTACGGAATTCCGTCTTTTTTTACGGAATTCCGACTTTTTTTACGGAATTCCGACTTTTTTTACGGAATTCCGACTTTTTTACGGAATTCCGACTTTTTTTACTGAATTCCGTCTTTTTTTACGGAATTCCGACTTTTTTTACGGAATTCCGACTTTTTTTACGGAATTCCGACTTTTTTTACGGAATTCCGACTTTTTAACGGAATTCCGACTTTTTTAACGGAATTCCGTCTTTTTTTACGGAATTCCGACTTTTTTTACGGAATTCCGACTTTTTTTACGGAATTCCGTCTTTTTTACGGAATTCCGTCTTTTTTTACGGAATTCCGTCTTTTTTTACGGAATTCCGAGTTTTTTTACGGAATTCCGAGTTTTTTTACGGAATTCCGTCTTTTTTTACGGAATTCCGACTTTTTTTACGGAATTTCGTAAAAAAGTGTAACTTGCAAATGGCCGTTACATTCTTTGTTTATTGCTGTGAAAGCCCACGTGAAACGCGCATCGCATGTTATTTTCACAGTATCTTTGTGTAGTTTCTTTTAACAGAGGATACAAATAACACAATGGAGGCGGTAAGTGTACTATAAAATTATTCTCTATAGCTTTATGTAGCTGATTTGCTGATTAGAATGAAATTAATGATTAGTTAGGTTGGTAAGTACATTTTGCTCTGTTATATATGCAAACGAGCTATTTATGTTTAGTGCACGTGATAAAACGATTTTCGAACGCATGATGCATTTAACATAAGTAGAGTATTGGCCCTTGCGAGAAGATTTTTCGCTGCTTTTCTTTTCAAGTAGTAGAAACCTATCATCTGATCACTGAAATTGATATTAATAGGGATTTCGATCTAGGTAATAATCTACCTGGTGACCCATATACATGTCGAAAATTAAGGTTGTTTTACTATTACGCCACTACATCTACTACTTTTTATTGTACATCGTGGAAAAATAAATGGAAAGGCAGCCAGGTGATTCGTTTCGTTGCCACTCAGTATCAGGGTGTCCAGTAAATGGCCAAAAAAAAAAAAACAAATAAGGGAAACTATTTCAAATACTTTTTTCCACAATCGTGAGCAAAACTGATCACCATTATTCACCTGAAAATAGTGAGCAAATTGACACTTTTTCTCACTAGTGAGACAAAGATACTCAAAAGAATTGCTTCGATTTTAAAAATGGTTTTTGATATGGTCTTCGGAGACCTCCAATACCCTTAGGTTATTTTTTCTGTCATCATTTATCCGACTTATCCATTAACTTAATTACTTTACGTCCATTACTCTTTCATATATAGAGGGTGAATTAATGATTAAGTAAGAAATAAAATTCGAAAACCTGAAAATTCTCATGAGTGAAATGCCCTTTAGTGTAGTTTTAGTAAAAAAAAAATTTTTATTAATAGTTGTAGCCTTTGAATACAGAAGTTTAGTGACAAAGTTCAAATAGTGGTCTTTCTAGCGAAAATGTAGTGGTAGTGCCCTTTTAACTTAACCAATTTTAATGAAAATTAGGTAATTAGTCATGCGTTCTCAAGGGTCACAGCTCAGATAACTTTCTTTTCTTTTAATTGTTAATTTAATTACTGTATCTGTATTCACTTTTGACTCTAGTTTCAACCACATACAAATACTGACACTTTATCAAAAATATTTTGTTTTGACAACGACAAGGAACAAACTGTGCCGGCGTCGTCGCGTCGCCTGCCGTCTGCGTCTGCCGTCTCGTACGCTAACGCTTACCGCGTTACCGGGGGCATTTTGTTTTGCGACGTTGTGCGATGCGTACTACTAATAACTAACACATACTAACTAGTTACTAAGTACGTGTCTTTGTTTTTGTATTGTGAACCCTTATAACTATAACAGCTTATTGAAAATGGTAATATATAAAATATTCACTCTTATTAACAATTAGAAATTTAGGATTAGGAACTGCTCTTTAATATAGGTATTATTTTCAAGGATGAACAAAATTATTCGTTAGAGGAGTTTCTGAAAACTCGCAACATTGACGCCAAGACCATACAGAGATTTGTAGATGAAAAGGTGAGTGTATTTAAAAAATGGTATGAGTAGATAGTAACCTATCCTAGGACAGTGCCGGATCCAGGGGGGGGGCTGTTCATACCCCCGCCCCCACTTATCTAACCTAACTGAATAAAATGGTCAATAACAAAATTGTGTGAATTTTTGTGTGTTTTTAAGATCGAAATGATAATGTTGAACGAATATATTATTGTAAAGATTTAATAAAAAAAATCGCCTGATGCACCAAGTGGCACTGATAATTATGTTCAATTCATAGCTTTTCTATTCCAAACATCGAATAAGGATTTATTTTAGACTTTTGGCCCGTCCCCTAGGAAATCGGGATCTCTCTGCATTTATGGATATTGTATGTTGTAAATACGGGGTATTATTAATATGACCATGATACAAACTTCTAGGGTACATACTACACATGAAATAAAAAAAAGTTCACGTGAACATGGGTCCGGAAACGCTTTCTCAAGGAGCAAAAGCCCTTTGAAGATAGAATTCATAAATTAGGTTTTCGTTTGTAGCTCCGGGAGCACCACAACCAATTTTGAAAGAGATCTGTTTATTATTTGAGACTATTGGACACTGTATATTTTAACCAGGGAGTGCGTTTTTTCTTATTTCATGTGTACTATACCTACCCCAGAAGTTTGTAACATAGTCACATTAACACCCTGTATAATAGATATTATATAGGGTGCTGATACATATTCCTTTCGCCGTTATGCTTGCAGTTTCTTTTTGGACACGCAAAAAAATTCTTCAAATTAAATTATTTCCCGGTTTCTGATGAGGTAGCTTGATGTCTATCCTACCAATAAATGAAAGCCTCGCTGTATGGTTTGTCCTTTTTATTACAGTGAACCAGACATGATTCGTTCTGTTAACAGGGGATCATCAGTGGTACAAACAATACCTGTAATGGTAAAACGGAATACTGTTAGAAACGTGTCATTCTGCAGAGCAGATGAAATATAAGTTAGAATAAGGGTGGATTACACATACAATTATTAAGCATTTTTAATACTTAATTATTATGCTTAATAATAGGCCTTTTCAGAACATAAACTTCAAATCGGTGCTGTAGTGTAAACAAAGCGAATGACGAATGACCATTTGATTTGTTCTAGTGTTTTTTTTACCTACTAAACGGTGTTTTAATACTGCATTCGTTCTGAAATTGTTTCAAGAAGTTTTAAACCTCGAAAAGGTTTTAATATAAGCGACTATCTTGCGAAAATAAACGCTGAATGGCCTGAAATCGTAGTGCGATACAGGCAGAACATTGTTGTGGTGAACAATATCCACCCTTTTTGTGTTACTGATTCCGATATTTCTGTAAACCTTGCTGATTTTCCAAAGGTAACAAATATAGATATTATTAGTTATTTAGTTTCCATTTTAGCGTTAATTTTTTTAATTTTTGAAAATTATAAGTCAACTCGAAACAACTACTCCCATGGCTAATACCACTATAAGCATTGAATTACACGAGTTGACTTATAGGTTTTCTCGCTCAAGGCAAATGAAATTTTTGAACTTCTGAAAATTTTTAATGAAAAAGGTACGTCTGCAATCAGGACATGAATAACATTGGACGATCCAGGTTCAAGTCCTGGTTGCAGACATAACTTTTTCATTACAATTTTTAAGAATTTAACCGTTAAAAAGCGTTTATGAGTAGCACTCGGAGAATATTTGCATGTTGCCTTTTATTTAAGTCATCTCAGCGTGCCCTGTTCGATCGCCTGTTACCGCGGTAGAATTACGAAAACCTGTTACTGAGTCGATCCCTTTTTAATGTGGCATAACTCTAACTTTTATACATTCTTCCTGCTCTGCAGGATGAAACTTTTCTACCAGTATTCCGTTTTACCATTACAGGTATTGTTTGGCCGTATTAACAGGACGAGAACGGATTTGGATCATTTTAATAAAAACGAAGCACACACCATACTGCTTCTTTGGATAAAAAAAATAATTCTTGAGAGATTCTGCCTACCTGTTCAATTGTCACTACTTCGCTCTTAAGCATAGTGACCTCCCTATTTTCATTTTCCTGTATGTTTTTCTTTTAGATTGATCTTGCTGCAGTTAAAGTCATGACAGACGAAGAGCTTGCAAGTTATTTGCCTGCACACGGAGATAGAATAGCCTTAAAATCTTTTGCTCTAAAAACTCGCAGAAAGTCTCTCATAGAGAAACTAAGAACATCATTTAATAATTTTGGTGACAACAACAAAGAAAAGGTACCCTCAACATCAAGAAAGAAGGAAACCCCGCAAAAGACAACAAGAATTGTAGAAATTGGATGGAGGCACTACTGTGACAAGAAACAATGTTATAAACACGTGAGGGGGCCGATAGGGGGAAACCGAAGGATCCCTGTACGAAAAATCGCAAAGGCCGAAGACATCACTGAAAAAGCAATCCAACTATTTTTTCCAGGTGGATCTAGCCCGTACGGAGAAATTAATGACTTTGATTTTGAGCTGCAGGATTATAAGTGTCATAAAATTACTGATGATATTGATGTTAATGAAATTTACAAATTAACTGGATTGACAACTGTTCGATTTTATTTTGCAACCAAACGGAAGGCATCGTTTAAAAACCCGGAAAATGAAGACGATTACGCAACAAATATAAAAACCCCACCAAAATTGGCAATGAGATTAAGAAGCCAAAGCTTAGATAAACTTTTAGATGACCTATCCTCACCTATCAACAATCCGGTAAGTAATGGCTTCATATCGGTCACATATATGGTCAAAGGAGTTCTAAGTTAGAGATCTTCTAGTCCTATGACCCGTGAGCATTTAATGGATGGCACTACTAAACTTGACAGTGTAGGATTGTTGCATCTCAGAAAAACTGACATGCAGTACACACCCTACGGTATAGTCACTGTAAATTTTGGCACATTTGTATTTTTTGATTACATTATTTAAGGCGCAATGGTATATACCCTATTCAATCGTATTTTCCTTCTGAAATCGAACGGCATGAGCTATGATACTAAAATCTTGTACCTACTAAACTTTGCAAAATGCCATGTACTTCTTGGATGTTGGTAAATTTACGTTTGGACACATTTAACTCAAAATTACTTTTCGGTTTGGCTTTACTATTCGTTTGGGCTACAAACGGTAAATACGATTTTTTACATTACATTTTTACATACATAATATTGCAACTTGCAAGGAGAAAACATGCACATTTTTTTTATTAGTTACTCGGCACCCTAATGAAGTCTATTTACCAGTGATATCTTTAAGTTTCTGTCAATGAACGTTCGTTTAAAAATTTTAACACTGGTTTCTGTTGCTTTAAAGCTTCTGTTCAACTAGTTTCTGCGGTTTTATTCATTTATATTATAAGTAACCGCGAAAAGAAGTAACGACGAAAAGCCGAAGTGCCTCATACCTTTTGTTGATTAGTCGCTTGATACTAATGCGTTTACTCATCCAGATGCTGAAAATTATGTTCCTATTGCACACCTATAATAACGAAGTCAGAAGGGTGCCTAAAAATTTATTACTATTCCATTTTTTAGGATAATTCCATATCTGGACCATCTAACTCGACATCAGATCAGAGATCAGAGAAAGCAGATGTAAGATCATATTATGAAGATTTCATGGGGAATCGACCTCTTTTAATGGTGAGTAAAAATATAAAAACAAATTCAGTGTCATTTTTCAACATCTTTCGTTTACGCGGACACTAAAAAAATATCACTTCTAATGTGTTTCTATTCTAGGATTCATCACTACTTGATTTGGACGAAGATAATTTTTACAATATACCAGAAACTATACAATCAAGCGCAAGCAATAATATTATTTCCGATGTCCAGAAAGGAAAGGATACATTAATTATTCACCGAGGGCACGTTTTCTATGAAATCCTGGATGCCATGAAACATCGCGATATTTCATTTCAGAATATTGAAGTGGAAATGGTTCTTCCTAATGGGAGTTCTGAAAAGGCTGAAGACGTCGGCGGGGTTCTGCGGGACGCCATTTCCGAATTCTTTATTACCTTCTATGAAGTGTGCACTATGGGCACCGAAATGAAAATACCCACATTACGTCACGATTTTCAAGATAAGGAGTGGACAGCCATCGGAAAAATCATTGTCGAAAGTTGCTTGTGGCAAAATTATTTTCCTATAAAAATTGCACCAATTTTCGTGAAAAGTTGTTTGGGGCAAACATACAACGATGATGAAATTTTGGAGAACTTTTTGCAATATGTTTCTCGGTCAGACTCTTTACTACTTAAAAATGCTTTAAGTGACTTCGATGCGGTAGAGTTGGATGACATCTTAGAATTTTGTTCAAACTATGACGGAAAATGGGCTCCAAATAAAGAAAACTTCAAAAAATTAATAACGCAAATAGCCATAGAAGAGTTAATACAAAAACCTAACTATGTTCAAGCCTGTTGGCAAAATGATTTTAAAAAAAAATTAAATCACTTAGATTTTGGTACAATATATTCAAAACACGCTCCGACGGATAAAAACATCTTGTCTATCTTAAAAATCCCGGAGAACTTAAATGAAGAAAAGAAGAGGGTTGTCTCGTTCCTAAAAAAATTTATCAAGGAAAGCGATGAAAAATGCAGATCTGCTTTTCTGCGGTTTTGCACGGGTTCAAATTTGGCGAATGGTGAAATAAATGTAGATTTCAATTCAAGTATGGGTTTAAGTCGAGCGCCATTAGCGCATACCTGTAACAATTTATTAGAACTTCCAACTACTTACGAAAGTTTTATGATTTTCAGATCAGAACTGAACAATATTCTAGATGCAGGCGTTTGGGTGATGGACATACTTTAAAATAATAAACACTGTCACACTCGTGACTTGCCTTTTTGTTTAGACTGCACCAGTCTGCACTGAGTGCATTTTGTTTGCATTGTGCCTTTCTCCCCTAGCAGTTTTAGGGTTTTGTTTCATTTAACTTAGTGGAAAAAAATTGTTTTAAGTTGTTTGTTTTATTTCATTTAACTGTGGAGAAATTTTGTTTTAAGTTGTTGAGATTTTGTGTTCATTTATGTTTATTGTGTAGTTACCCAATAAAAGCTTTTTATTTTATAAAAGGTTTGTATTTTTTTACAAGTAGTACTGTGCTTTTGAAATTAGGTTCCCTTTCCCTTTTCATATTTATTTTTGATGTGAATTTTGGACATAGGCAGTGAAATGTTGATGCCCAAAATCAGGTGGGAAAGTGCTCTTTCATCCATAAAGTGTGAAATAGTATATTACGTATCAAGTTCCGAAAAGTGACGTTTTGGCGTTAAAGTGCGAGGAAGCGCAGCCAACGAGTAACTTAAAAGGCCATACGAGTTTATTTCAGTCACTTCTTTGAGGAGGATGTGTTTATTATTTTGTTTGCGTTTCTTAAACGTTTATTAAAAATTTAACTATAAAATGTTCTAAATGAAAGGGTCAGTTCAAACAAAAAAGAAGAAGGCAGTGTCGTCTCAATACTATAGCAACTGAGAGAAAATGATTTTTTACAAACAAATTCGAAACTCCATTGAAAATGAACGCGAACATGATAAATGACAAAAGTAGCGTGGAAATAATAAGTTATTTTAAATGCTGCTCTAAGAGCATCTTCAAATCTGGACTTCCTATAAACTGTAAAGAAAAATACGAGAAAGTGTACATTAGTATGTAGTAAAGTGACCTATTACTGCAGAATTCGGAGTAGGAACAGTAAAATAACATATGAAATGCTAAAAACATTGTTTTATTGCTGGATTCAATTTTGATATTACAGTAACATAAAGTATTATATGTAAACCGGCGTGAAGTTAGCAGCCAAAATTTCAGCAGCCGATTTTGCAACTCAATATTTTCAACAGCCATTTTAATTCCAGCAGCCGTTTTGCCAGTGGCGTCGGGAACAATTTAAAAAATAATTTAAACAAATCGCGTACCTACAACAAGTAAATATTATAAATAGTTTCGCCACAGTTTATATTTATGTAAACAAAATAGTTTTCAGCAGCCATTTCTCAGGAGTAAACTACCCTTTCCTGACGGACTAAAAAAACTAAATTTTTGTTCTGAATTGTTCTAGGGGTACTTATCATTGTTTCATAACATCACGGCTATATTTTGACAATTAGATCGATTATTTTCCATTTAAAATTTTCCAGCAGCCATTTCTCAAGAGTGAACTACCCTTTCCTGACGGACTAAAAGAACCACATTTTTTTTCTGAATTGTTCTCAGGGTACTTATCATTGTTTTGATTTTGGGCCATCCTTGATGTAGTCACTATAGTCCTTGGCCAAAATTCCCTCAACCTCCTTCTCGTTTTAACATCATTGGTTATTTTTAGTTTACTCTTGAGAAATGGCTGCTGAAAACTATTTCATTTGTTTACATAAGTATAAATTGTGGCGAAACTATATTTAATATTTACTTGTTGTATGTATACGATTTGTTGAAATTATTTTTAATTATAATAATTGTTCTCGACGCCACTGGCAAAACGGTTACTGAAAATAAAATGGCTGCTGAGAATATTAAGTTGCAAAATCGGCTGCTGAAATTTTGGCTGCTAACTTCACACCAGTTATATGTAATAATGTAGGGTGTTCCAAAAACATTACATTACACATTGCACCTTCATCAAAAACTTTTTTTTATTTATTACTCTTTGCAAACAAACAGAAATTACAAACTGCTTTAATATCAACAAGACCAAAGTATTGCAGGTAAGTTCCCATTTACCTATACTTAATCTAGCGTCAATGCATCACGAACACTGCGTGTTGATTTTATGATGCTGTGACCATAAACTAAATTTATTAAACAGTAATGTTAAATATATTATGTAAATCTGCTCTTAATTTTTTATACAATTCTATGCAATCTGTGGGGTTAGTATTTTGGCTGTATTGCTGTTCTTCTATTAAAATTGTACAGAGTTCATAAAAATCTTCGTTGCAAGGATAAGTTGAAAATGTGCAATTTGAGGAAAGTACTTCAATAGCAAATGTAGGTACTGGCACTAAGTAACTTTTAGCTCCATATGCAGACGGAACCTCGTACATCAACACTGGTCTTCCAGTTGGAGAAATACTGTTTCTTGTCTTACTTATTTTATGAATGTTCCATTCCTGAACAACTTGTTCCAGTTCAGTCTAGAAAGAAATGAAATTTAAGTGGGATTCATTATGGTTGTAGAAGTAAACAATAATTAATAAATAAGTGATTTTAGATATACATCATATACATATGTCATGTAACTGACGAGTCCGTTGTTGAGAGAGACAAAGAGTGAATTTATGTGTGCGTGTGAGAAAGTGAAGGAGGAGCAGGAGCACTCTGTACTTAATCCATTTACTCTTTTAGAAAATTGAATGCCACATCTAAAGAAAATAGTGTTTCCTCACTTTACTCTTATTAGTCACGCACAAAAAACAGTTTTATATTCTTCGCTAAGGAAATTCCTATGAAATATACAAAATCCCCTCGTTCGTCATTAAATATTCAAATTATAATTATCGTGATCCAAAAGAAAATTGCTTACAATAGGAGCAATTCCGAGATAAGTTCTCTTGAGAGAAGTGCGTTATTTATTTAGGTATGAACCTATTTATCTAAATCCCCGAACCTCGGATGTGTCGCATATATCAAAAGAATATTTTCTTATTTTCTGTACTTCTATATCTACCTATTATCAAACCTACTATAACAGGTTCCTAAAATCTAAAATGGAGTAGTCATTTACCTACCTTTATAATGGCAGAAAAGCAAAACTGAATTAACATTTTGTCAAGGGTAGTTCCTTGAAAAAAATTTTCTTCTTTTAGAGATTGAAAAATATTCATCCAAAATTGAACGCAGTGCTTTCGAAGCATACTCCACCAAGATTCAATTCGTTGGTTATGGGTGCTTTTTCCATATAAATGCGGCGGTCTATCGTTTCCTCCAGTATTAAAGGTTTCGTGCAATGTTTTTTGAAGACGTTCTACTACACCATTTTCCGTGCCCATATCAGAACGTACAGTTTTAGGGCATCCACCAGTGATTCTTAAAGCATCCAAGAAATAGCCACCAATAACCTAAAAATTATGGAGTCACAAAAAATGTACGAAATTTCATGTTGACGGTGTATCAGAGTAAAGTAACATAGCGAAGCAAATTACAATTAAACATTTTAACAAAATACTTGAATGAGATAATTTTCTAAAAATAATTACTACTTGAAGAAATAGGTATTTTGTTTTTTAATTTTACTTTTTTTATAATGTTAATTTGTTAATATACTTTTGGGCAAGTGAGTTTCATGTGGGCAAAATGAAATGAATATTACCTGGCCCTAATACTTTATTAAAAAGAACAAACCCTAATCCCTTGTCTATTTTTTTATGTTTTAATAGTCAACCACTACAACACTGTACAACACATAAGAAACATTTAGGTGAATTTTGTATTCATGACTTACTTTGGCATCATTTGATGTGGGCCCCATCCTTAGCCAAATGATGTGCCTGGAAAATCCATCAATACATCCGTTTATACATATCCCGTAGGGTTTTAATTTATCATAAGAGTCTATATGCCATAAAAAGTTGGGTCCCTTATTAAAATACTGGCGCCTCCTTAGTCTTTTTCGTTTACGTATATCGTGTCCCTCTGGATCCAAAAGACGCAAAATTTCAGCGACTACGTCCTGAGTAACAACTAAGTTATTTTGAATACATCTAAGATGCATCCACCTATAACCATGTAACTGTCCAGATCCCTTTATCTCGTCCGCAATAAAACGAACTATGTCCCTAATAGAGGAATAATTTTTTCTTCGGTAGCGATTCGCTTTTTGTAGTATTCTTTTAAGGGTTCTGTGTGAGATATTAATACCATGTAAAGTTCGCAGCATTAATAAAATTTCTTTTTGGTGAAACCCGTAAGAAAAATATTTTATTATACTGCTGGTCGTTAAGTCATCCTAAAAAAATAACAGTATTACTTTTGTAACTAGTCCAGAAAGTCTGGCATGCTTTCAGCCGAACGTTGCAAAGGGAATTCGGATAACCAGTCAAATCAAATGCGGGAAAGCATTTACTTTACGCATGAGTTATTTTTTTTACAACCCTTACATGTCCGATGGAGCTCAGGCTAAGATCAGCATGACATTTTAGACACATTGGTTTGAAAAATGAAAATATACATTTCGATTAAATTTTTAAACACTCGTTTTAGCCGGCACACCAGACATAAATAGCTCGTTTGCATAATGTAACAGAATAAAGAATGTACCCACATTTTAATCAGCTACAGAAAGCTATAAGAATTTCATACACTTACCGCCTCCATTGCGTTATTTGTATCCTTTGTTAAAAGAAACTACACAAAAATGCTCTGAAAATCACATGCGATGCGCGTTTCACGTGGGCTTCCACAGCAATAATCAAAGAATATAACGGCCAGTTGCAAGTTACACTTTTTTACGAAATTCCGTAAAAAAAGTCGGAATTCCGTAAAAAAGTCGGAATTCCGTAAAAAAAGACGGAATTCCGTAAAAAAAGTCGGAATTCCGTTAAAAAGTCGGAATTCCGTAATAAAAGTCGGAATTCCGTAAAAAAAGACGGAATTCCGTAAAAAAAGTCGGAATTCCGTAAAAAAAGTCGGAATTCCGTAAAAAAAGACGGAATTCCGTAAAAAAAGTCGGAATTCCGTAAAAAAAGACGAAATTCCGTTAAAAAAGTCGGAATTCCGTTCAAAAGTCGGAATTCCGTAAAAAAAGTCGGAATTCCGTAAAAAAAGTCGGAATTCCGTAAAAAAAGTCGGAATTCCAAATGAAAAAAAAGCAGTGTGTGATGTGGCCCTTCTACGCTTTCGTAGGAATGTGTAGTTTTGGTTAATTTAAAATCAGATATCCGGGTTTCTAAAGTAATACATTGTTTTATCGCTCCAGTCGATTGTTCATTATAGGCGAATCAAATTAGACAGAAAAGAGATGTCTTTGTAAAAAACTGTGTAGACGGGTTTGACAGTTGGAAAAGGTAGTTTGAGTTGTTACAAGAAGCCTCTCATGTAGAGATTCATATTTTTTTTTAGTGGAACCGTTATCAAATAAACAATTAAAGTGCCAAAATCACTCTTTTATTTATAACTCCAAATGGCTTAGATTTAGACGTTTGCGGTCAATAGTGAACTTTTAGAGAAAACAATTATCTTTAAAATGAGACTTTCTAAATTAAAATTGCGCTATAAATAAAAAAGTTATTGCAAAAAATGAGGCAAAATGGCTATTTTTAAATATTGTTAATAACTTTTTAATTAGTTGCTCGAATTAAGTGAAATGTTTATGATTTGTGAGTTGTAATGTACTATATAAGTGTGCAAAAGATGGGCTCGATCGGTATAGTAGTTTTTGCAAAATTCTAATTGTTTATCATGTTTCTTGAAAAAATCTACAATTTCTAAGTCCTGTCCAGTCGATTTTTCTAAATGGATCTTAACAAACTTGGGCTCATCCTCTTCGTAAAGACTTTTATTAACGTTCTATGTAAAAAACAATACATTTTTTAATGTTTATTTATGAAAAAAGGCTTAACAAAAAGTATAGGTTTTTAAGCTTATAAACATTTACAATAACTTGGTTGGTTTTTGTTCAAACTTTATGGCAATGACTTATTTGAAAAGCTGACTCAAAAATACGCATTTAAAAAGAAAAAAAAGCCCCACAACCGTTGTGAGCCGAGATAGCTCTTTTTCTTTAGAAAATTCACCGTCGCAACAATAATTAATATTAAAGGCTGAAAATAACAAGGTTTTTAGAAGAAGAGTTCCAATGGCACTTTCAGCGTTTAAAAAAATCGAACATTGTTTAACGGAGAGCATTATAAACAAAGAGTAATTGCGCGTTGATTACTTTCCTGCTCGGAGTCCACGGAGTGGGGGAAGCCGACTGGGCGCTGTGGCACAGCTCCCTGAAAAGTGAGCGCGCTGCTTCAAATCGGACCGCTCGAAGAAAAGACTCTATCTCGAGTTCTACTTGACCAAAATTGCTCACTCTTTTTTTAAACTGGGATACAATGAAGAAATAATAACAATTAACATACTTTCTGTGCAAAATTGATTTGTCCAAAGACGCCAAAGGTTATGTTTCCTTTAAATATTTTTATATACTCTAATTATAGTACATCAATTTGTATATATTTTTATTAATTATTGCTTAATAATTACACCTTATTATACATTATTTATGCATTGTTAACATTATATAATCTATACACTTTTGAGCTTTGGTCAAGTAGAACTCGAGATAGAGTCTTTTATTCGAGCTGTCCGATTTGAAGCCGCGCGCTCACTTTTCAGGAGAGCTGTGCCAAGCGCCCAGTCGGCTTCCCCCACTCCGTGGACTCCGAGCAGGAAAGTAATCAACGCGCAATTACTCTTTGTTTATAATGCTCTCCGTTAAACAATGTTCGATTTTTTTAAACGCTGAAAGTGCCATTGGAAACTTCAACTCTTCTTCTAAAAACTTTGTTATTTTCAGCCTTTAATATTAATTATTGTAACGACGGTGAATTTTTTTAAAAAAAGAGCTATCGGCTCACAACGGTTGTGGGGCTTTTTTTTCTTTTTAAATGCGTATTTTTGAGTCAGCTTTTCAAATAAGTCATTGCCATAAAGTTTGAACAAAAACCAACCAAGTTATTGTAAATGTTTATAAGCTTAAAAACCTATACTTTTTGTTAAGCCTTTTTTCATAAATAAACATTAAAAAATTTATTGTTTTTTTACATAGAACGTTAGTAGAAGTCTTTACGAAGAGGATGAGCCCAAGTTTGTTAAGATCCATTTAGAAAACTCGACTGGACAGGACTTAGAAATTGTTGATTTTTTCAAGAAACGGGATAAACAATTAGAATTTTGCAAAAACTAGTATACCGATCGAGCCCATCTTTTGCATACTTATATAGTACATTACAACTCACAAATTATAAACATTTTACTTAATTCGAACAACTAATTAAAAAGTTATTAACAATATTTAAAAATAGCCATTTTGCCTCCTTTTTTGCAATAACTTTTTTATTTATAGAGCAATTTGAATTTGGAATGTCTCATTTTAAAGATTATTGTTTTTTCTAAAAGTTCACTGTTGACCGCAAACGTCTAAATCTTAGCCATTTGGAGTTATAAATAAAAGAGTGATTTTGGCACTTTAATTGTTTATTTGACAATGGTTCCACTAAAAAATTGATGAATCTCTAGATGAGAGGCTTCTTGTAACAACTCAAACTACCTTTTCCAACTGTCAAACCCGTCTACACAGTTTTTAACAAAAAAAATTAAATTTGATTCACCTATTAGATGATGGTAAGTCCGGACCGGGAGTGACACACACTTAAAAATAGGAAGATTATTTGCCAACCGGGAGGCGTATTTTTGATAAAATATTGTAATACCGACACAAATATTTGTATCGTGTGGTCTTAATTAAGAACGAGTTGTTGACATCGACGCCAATTTCGTTAAGAGGTTATTTGATTTTACCCAATTACCCCAATTATCGGTTCATTTCATTTTATTACCCTTATTCACTGCTACAAACGGTCCGGATAACGATTTAATTCTTTCATTGTGTACGATCGATTGACACTAATTGGAATGAACTGATGAAGACTGAAATAATTTTACGTCGTAACTCTTCTGATGAACTATTGCCGAGAGTCTTTTTTAATAATTATATTTACTCATTTCGGGTTCAACGCTATCTCGTCGTCTAGACGTAATCACTAATCAGTTTATTGCTCATGTTCAATTCCGTACGTCTGGACCAATAAAAATGTTACTCTCTATTTGTTCATAAATATATTTTGAATTAAAAGTAACAGTCCGTCAATTACAACCTGAAAATAAATAAATAAATAAATAAATCAATTGTCATGTGGCTAGTTTCACTTCCTTTTTCGCCCATGGCCGTAGACACTCGGTAACTCATTTGTTAGGGATTAAAGTAGAAATAACCCTTAATTCCACCCAATTTACAATTTAATTCTGATCCACACTATTTCGTTGAAATGTACAAGTTTGCGTATCTCGATCGAATACCCTCCGGTGCCTCTCGCTCGCTCGCTTCCCACCGAATTCCGTCTCCAGGAATCCCCGCGACTCTTCGGTGGTTCCCCGGACCTTTGCCGCGCCAGCTGATGAACGCATCGCCTCCTGAAGGTCGGCAGCCAGGGCCGGCTTACGGCGGCAAAACGGGTAACCCCGAAACGGGTTCCTAACACATTCATACTCTAATTGGTCTTTTACATTAATCTCGTCTGGTGTAATAAGTTATTGTAAGTAAACGAATAATTTAAGTTCCTTCCGATACACTCGACAAATGAGCCAGAAGGGTGTGGTGCATTAGCGCACGGTGGGTAAGATAAGAAAAAATTTTACGCTTGGTGGCCATTTGTACTCGTAAAATATCAAGTTGGGTACAGAATTGTACACCGTAGGAATTAATTTAATTGATTCACAGATCCACAATCGAAAAATTGATATGTATTGTACAGGCTCAACAAATAAGATATGTTTTGTTATGTTGGCTTAAAAGCGTTTTGAAGGGGTTAAAACTACCCTTACAGTTCGCCGCTGAAAACCAATTTTTCACGATAATATCAAGTACTTGATATGATATCTTTGATGATTTCTCGATGTGGTTGATGAAATGGCAGTTTGCAACGATTTTAAAAACTTTGACTTTAGTAAAACTCACTAAAGTTGTCGATTCAAGTGTTCTTGGGAAGTTTAGTGAGTTTCAACTCATTGTTGTACGTATTACACTAGTTGTGCGCTAATGCAGTACGACTGACCATCTGGTATATTATCACACCTTCAATGGTAACATGTGTCCATATACCAGTTATGGAGTAAAATAATATAATGTCATATTAACGAGATTTACGTTTTGTTTATTGACATGTTACTTCGAAAAACAACGTTAAGTATGAACTTATTAGTACATACTTGGTACCAGTTTCCGATTTCGCAGGATTTCCGTACTTTGAATTGCAATTTACATTAGGGCGTAATGAAAAAAATTGTAACATATGTAAGTACGTACATAATTAACTGAATGTTGCAATGTAAGATATATGGTTGTTGTAGTGTTTTATGCAAAAATTATGAATCGAGACGTTTGCACTGAGTACTTCCGTTTCGCTTGTTTCTTGAATATGCCACGAACACTGAAATTGTAATTTGTGTAAGATTATAAGGAAGTCGTTCTACGACAAAATAAAAATAAAGTCATAGTAGAAGCAATTTGATGGAATTTTTGACGTGATATACGTCTTATAAATCGTTGTGCCGACTACCTGCCGGTTCACAAAACATTGTAACGTTACGCCAGACCCATGCGTGCGAGCTAGAGTGAGAACGACAACGATATACAGGAGATCGACCTTGGCGGTTGCCTTGCGACGCGTCTATCTCTTTTACGCGACAGCGTCCGAGTGAAAGCTCGATTTGGCGATCGGCTCGGGATTATTTATAAAGTTATCTGAATATTTACCGTGCATAACATTGCTTATTACTATTACAATAACAATTGCGGCAATAAGGTATTCAATTCTTGCAGTCTAGGAGTACGATTCGCTATATGATCTCATATATTTGTTCTTGCATCTGTCAATGAGTGCAGTAATAATAGGTTATGTTACGATTTCGACTAAAACATTATGATGAATGATATAAATGATCGTGTAAATAGTCGACTGCTTTCATTTAGTATTTAATGAAAACAATTATCCTGCACAGCAATTCATGTAAGGTTCAAGATTAATGTTCAACTTCACACATGTCATAACAATGTGTCTAAAGTGACCAGTTGGACCGGCCAACCGCAGTGCGAAAAAACCTTCTAATGATAATTTAGTGATAATAATTCTATTCAATTCATAAACGTATTCCATTTTTCATCAATGTTTTCTTCTGATGACTTTACAGACAACCAATTTTTTTAATCATATTATGACAATGTTAACGTTTGAATTTCATGTGTGTGTATCGACATGAAATCGTTATACATGAAGTAATTATTCCTAAATGGCGCCATAGTGGAAATTTTAAAGCATCGCGCACACACACACACACACAAAGTTATTATTATTTATCACACGCTTTATTAACACAAACATTTCGCAAAAACCGACCATAACCTTCAGAATTCTCCGTACACAATTAAAAAAAATATCATTCCCGAAAACTCTAGTAATAAGTGGACATCCGATTAATCCTTCAAAATGCTAATTTATTAATCGGTAATAAGCTGAACCGGCTAGAACCGGTACAAAACGTTCAAGTTCAAGTTAGCTTTTGTCGTGTGGTTGTAATTCTTAATTAAGTTTTTAATACGGAATTACCTAGGTACTGTTTTTTTTAAATTAATTAATATACAAATTTAAGCTATTACACTCGGTAAATATTGTAGTATGTCGTCGTTAAATATCAACGTAGAGGTTAGCTGGAGAACTTTTACATACATAATACGTAAATTGAAATTATGTACGTAGAAGTGATAATTTTTATTTGTTACATTGAACAGAATCATAAATACTTTTATTGGGTTTTAACTCTGCCACATTTACGATTATATTCGTTATGCAACGCAACTGTTGTATGCAATTTGCAATTCCCATTGTGTGTATTGAAATTTCCACATAACGTTGCGTAATAGAATTTACTGGAAAAAGTTAAAAATTATGCAGTTCCTGTTTTTGTTAGAACCATTAACCATCTTCTCGAGACCGTTATGTTTGTCGTTACAAGAGTACCTAGAGTAATAAAATTATAAATAAAGCAGTCTATTATTGTAAATAATAGACCTACATACGTAAATAGATTGTTGATCAGTGAACCCAAGTCTACTGAAGGTTAATGAAGTGTGATTTTGATTGTTTAAGTTTGGATTACAAACAATGGATTTTAACTGGCGAAAATATTTGTCGTGAAATGAATGCAATTCACCTTTGGAAAATTATTAGATACACCTTACACTACTCGACAAACATGTTAATTCGTTCAACACCCAGTACATGACTGAAATATGCAGTTATAATAAGAAATGCACCTTCAACCTGTTTTTAATTAATAATGAATTCAAGTATATATCATAAAACCGCCAAAGCAAAATTGTTTAAATTAATGTTATTTTTTGGGAGACATTAAGAGAAACGATATAACCCAAACCAGTAAATTAACCATGACCCTCTTGACTTTTTAAAAACGTACAGAAATAGAAACATTTCAACGCAAAATTGTACCGTTACAAAATCTGCGGATAATAACCGAATATAGTCTTTAATCCTTAATCGAAATTAAATTGCCTTAGAGTCGGTATATCTTACTTATCGATTTAATCGATGGAACCTGTAATTAACTGCGAAAGGTATTTATAACCTTTCCGTCAACAGTATCAATAAACTTGGACGATTCAATAAAACAGAATGATGACGTTTATTCCTGAAAACATCAAAAGAACGACGAAAATCGTTACCTTTGTGTCGAATAATGAAACAATAATAGTATCATCCTTGAACATGTTGGTAAAATAATGCCATTATTAATATTAGAGAGTCCTATAAATAGGTCTTAATTTACTTAAGACTTAATGCGTTATACTTATCAAATCCATTGCTGAGTAAAATGTGTTATTTTTGAATAACATTACTCATTAACTTTTAATCTTTCGACACGTCAAACTTCATCAGTTAGTAACGACATTCCTATTTTTAGTGTCGTACACCAAAATTAACGTGCGAGACGTGACATTTTGTTTTCAGGAAAAACGTTTATACTGTTATGGGCTTGCTGCTGCCACCAAAATGTTATGGGCGCTCACGTCGCGTCCGAGTTTTTGTAAAATGAATTTTAAACAATTGTTTAATTTTAACTCGTTGTATTTTATAAAGTTATTATTACAACTGAACGATTGTGAGTGTTTGACGGAATCGAATAGAATCATCGAATGCCGTCTTCTTAAAACTACGTGTCGGTACCTAACTACTCAAAAATGTGGTGGTGGTGGGAGTTTCCCTCTATTATCCGGGACCACCCGTAATCCGACCTTCGGCACTTTTTGATAATAATAACCATCGGAATCTTATCATAAAAGTTTAGGTTCAAATATGTACAATTTAAGTGGAAGTATGATAACAACTATTGTAAAGGAAATTGGTAATAAAGGTTATGGGGTTGTTTACTAACTACTAATGACTGAGGGTACATTACGAGGGAAGATTAAATTAACAAAAGAGGAATATCTTCAAAGGGACCGATGGTTTTTAGGGTTTACAATATAACCAAAGTATGAATTTAAGTATTTAAGTGGAAATAGTAATATTAAAGGAATAAAGTATAATTAGAAGTAGGTACCGAATGATTGGATTACAACACCTCCCCCCTTGAGGAGAGATTTTATAATAATTAAATTGAATTATTAGAAAATCTCTTTGAAAAATTTTAATAAAATCCTAATACAATATATATCTAAAAATGATAAGATGAAGACGAGGAAAATTTTTACCAAAATAACATATATAGTAATGTATAATGAGTACCTAGTATAATACCTAAAGAATAGCAAAAAAATTATTATAATGAGATTATAATTTAAACATACTTTTAAGCTTAACAATCGTTTACAAGAAATATCGAGACATATATCATACGATGCGTTTTTGTGCATCTTATATTTAATTTAATTACTTAGAAAACCACTTAATAGATAATTACTCATTTGTTTAATTGTCGCCTAGTTTGCGGGATGTATTTAATGGTGCTGCGCTGTTGTTCAACGGCAGCGCTTTCCTGTTCGATATTTTCCGTCGAACTGGAATTTTCGCGATTTTGACGAGAGGTATATTGGGCAATGTAACTTCCTCTACGTGAGGATGGTTGAACAGTTTGGTTTACCCTTATACAAACGTTGGGTATACCACAGCAAGAAGAGGTTCGTGAAAACCTCTTGTACATTTTATATATTAAAAATATCACGACAATGATTGCTATAATGTATGCTAATACCGATGAAGAAAATGTATAATTTGATGTTACATTATTTTTTTGTATGTCGTCTGCTAATTTTTCTATGTCGTCTAATTTATGGCTAGCAATATCTAATTCGGGAATGTGTTTTGCTAGTGTTTTGTAATTTTCGTTAATTAATAATTCGGTTAAGTTTAAGTTTTTCTCTTTAACATTACCACAACATTCATCGTCGATGTTAAACGGGGGCACAAATTCACTAAAAATTTCGGATTGAAGCACATTACCGTGAGGCACAAGCATTGATGAAGGGCTGTAAGCTTTACATCGTTTACCTATTGTGACACTACCATAGTTTCGTAATATAACGTCTTCGGGTTTCTTTGAATTTTGACAAGAAATAGTTAAACTTTCTGGATGCGGTGTTGAGAAGAGCCAGGTGTTGCTGGTCATTAATTGAATAAATACACATCTTTTTGAATTCATAACTCTCTTATCGCAAACATCAGGTATCATTTTCTTTACTTGCAAAAGTTCTACTTCACAATTTCTAACTAAATGAGATAAGGAAACAGGTTTTTCTTGTTTGCACATAATTTTATCTTCGGTGATTTTTATAAATTTTAAATAGTCTAATTCCGAAAATGTAATAAATTGTTGTTTGGTTTCATCTATAGCTATGTATTTCGAACTTGGCTGGATGAATATAAATTCATTTGTAGTGAACAATTTCGGGAATGGTGTTACTTTATACAGTTATGTATTATAATAATTTTAATTACTAAGAAAATGTTCTAATCATAAAATTGTTTTAACCTATTAGCATGAATGGTTTGCTTTTTGTTGCCTTTTCGTATTGTATAATTTACGTCAGAATTTTTGTTTATTATGGTATACGGGCCTATCCACAAGGAAGATAGTTTTTTACTTCTACCTCGTCGAACAGATTCGTCGTAAAGTAGTACTTTGTCACCTATTTCAAAGTTTCTAATGAAATTGGATTTATCATAGTTTTGTTTCGTCTTGCTTTTATAATGAATAAGGTTATCTTTTGCTATTAGTCTTGAATGTTGCAATTTTAACTTTAGATTAGCTACGAAATCGTCGTAAGAATAGTACGGTTTTATGTGAGTAGGCGGATTGATTGAAGATGGTAAATTGGGTGAATAACCAAAAAGAAGTTCAAATGGTGAGTATTGTGTTGCAGTATGTGGAGTAGTGTTATAGGTGAAGGTTGCGTAAGGAATCCAATTATCCCAGTCTGTTTGAGTGTTTTCAATAAAATGTCTTAAATATTCTTCCAGAACTCTGTGGGATCGTTCCAAAGCTTCGTTAGATTGTGGGTGGTAACTAGTGGTATGAATTTTTTTTATTTTCAAGAGTTTACAGGTATTTTTAAAAATTTGACTTAGGAAGTTTGTACCTTGATCAGTAACTATTGTTTCAGGTAAGCCATATTGACAGATTACGTTTGTTACGAAATGATGTGCAACTGTTGTTGCTTCTTGGTTTTTTAAGGGGACGTTGATGATGTATTTTGATAAATCATCTTGAAAAGTTAAAATATATTTGTTGCCTGATTCTGTTTCTGGTAATGGACCTACTATGTCTAGAAAACATTTTTCAAAAGGTTGGGAAGCTGTGCTAGTGATTACAAGGGGCATTTTTGTTTTACGCGATAATTTATTTTTTGACAAGATTCGCATTCTTTTATAAATTTTTTTATATCTTTTTTCATGTTTTTCCAAATACAGTCAACTTCGTTTACAACGCACTCGCATTTAGCGGACTATCGGATTTAGCGAACTGTTTAGGAAGTCCCGAACTGATGTCCTTTACTTTATTAGAAATAAGCATCGTATTTACCGTACTTGCTTTTAACGGATTGTCGGATTTAACGGACGAAAATCTCTTAGGAAGTACGTTATTACCACGAATTTCGAAGAAATTGTCAGCGTTAGCATGACAAATCACAAACCGTTAGGACGGTTAGGGATCAAGAAATTAACAGGATTAGCGAAACACGGATTTCCCCAAAAATATACCTGTTATATATTATGTGTACCTGCTGCGTAAATTATGAATAGATCCTAACCCGACTAATTTGTTTATTATCCTTAATTTAACTGAAACACCCCAACATGACGAACCATCCCAATAAAAACAACGGTTAGCGTTCTCTGTAGGGGAAAAATTTAAAATTATCCGCGAAATAGAAGCCGGATGTATTTAACGTACTTCGCATTTATCGTACTTTTTTTAAGTTCCCTTGAGGTACGTTATAAACGGAGTTGACTGTATATAGTTGTGATATTCTTTTATGAGTTCGGGACACACCTTGGTGACCACCTAAAGGACTGTTGTGAAATTCATGTAATATGGTAATCCTTTCGGAATCTGTTTGATTTATTAGAGTATTATCGAATATTGTGATTTCAATATCTGAATTTCGGAAAATGTACCTTAACATGGGATGTATAATTTCCCATTTTATAGGGGGATGATAGTGGTATTTAAGAAAAGACAGTTTAGTATTACTATTACTTACAAGATTTTTTAATTGGAGTAAGCAAACCCATATATTTTCATAATTGACTTCATCAAATATGTTTTCACTATCTATTAATAAAAATATATTATATTTATCCGTTTTATATTGCTGCACTGATGGTACTGTGAATTTCGTGTCGGAGTTAAAATTTTCTAAGAGTTCTTTTATTTGTTTATTGTGTTGAAATATTTCTAAATGTTTTTGTTTAAAATTATTTGGAAGGAAAAAAACTAGGGGGTGTAAATTATTTGTTTGGAATAGACATGTATTTTTATCTTTGATTTTTGAATTAATGATAATATTAGTTTGCAAATAGTTTTGAAATTCTGTGTAATTAGTAATAAGGTTAGTACTTACTAAATTAATTACTCTACTCAGTGAATCAGCGTTTGTATTCATTTTACCTGCTTTATAAATTACTTCATAGTCATATTCCTCCAGTTTTAAACGAAATCTAGTTAGTCGTGAGCCAGGATCGTTAATATTAAAAATGTAAAGTAGAGGTTTGTGGTCTGTTATAATTTTGAATTTAGTGCCAAATACATAGGGTCTAAAGTGTTTAACAGCCCAAACTATAGCTGCTAATTCTTTTTCTGTTGTTGAGTAACGTTGTTCCGCTTTATTTAAAGTACGGCTTGCGAATGCTATTGGTTTATCGTTATTAACTATTCCTTGTGACAGAATTGCGGCAATTGCATAATTACTCGCATCGGTTGTTATGATAAATTCTTTTGAGAAATCGGGATATTGGAGAATAGGTGGAGAAATAATATTTTCTTTCAGAGTTTGAAAGGAATTTTTGCACTTGTTGTCCCATTTAAATTCTACGTCTTTTTTCAATAAGACAGTTAATGGTTTCGCAATTTTGGCAAAATTGTTAATAAATTTTCTGTAATACCCTACTAAACCTAAAAATGATTTTATATCTTTGGGATTTTTGGGTTCGGGAAATTTGGACACACATTCAACCTTTGCAGGATCAGGTTTAATGCCATTTTCGGTAATAATGTGACCTAGGTATAAGCATTCTTTGCGTAAAAATTTACATTTGGAAGGTTGAAGTTTTAAATTATGTTCTCGTAGTCTTTGAAATACTTTTAATAATCTTTCATTATGTTCTTTTAAGTTGTATCCGTATATTACAACGTCATCCAAATAAATAAAACATTTCATTCCATTTAAGCCACTTAAAACAGTATTCATTAACCTTTGGAAGGTTGCTGGTGCTCCTTTTAAACCAAAAGGCATTCTATTGAAGACATAATGTCCTGTTGAAGTGCTGAAGGCAGTTTTTTGTTTATCTAGTTCGTCCATTGGGACTTGGTGGAACCCGTTAGCTAGATCTAGAGTAGTGAAGTAATTTGATTTTCCTAATTGATCGAGTATATCTGTTATGTTGGGCAAGGGAAATGCGTCACCTACGGTTATTTCGTTTAATTTTCTAAAGTCTACGACAACTCTATATTTAGGTGCTCCAGTAATGTCAGGTTTTTTTGGTACAACTAGGAGGGGACTGTTCCATGGACTAGTAGAGTGTGATATTATATCGTCTCGTAACATTTGTTCTGTATGTTCGGTGATAATTTCGCGATGCGTAAATGGTAATCGATAAGGTTTAATATTAATTGGTCCTTTTGTTGGATCCGTTGGTATTTTGTGTTTTACTGTGCTAGAACAAGGTATTTTGTCACCTTCAAGATAAAAAATGTCACTAAAATCCTTACAAATATCTAATAATGAATTAATTTCTTCAACATTAAGATTTTCTATTTCAATTAAATCTTTCAGTTTTTTAAAACGATCGACGTAATTAATATTTTCGGTTTCTAGATTTTGTTCGACATGTGAATGAAAGGGTTCAACGTTAATTCGGGGTAAAGAAATTGTTACTGATTCGTTTGAGATATTTAGAATACTTGCTAAACATTTATAATTTTTTACTGTACTAATAGCTGAGCCTAAATATACATTACTACAAATTTCTTTAGATTCTATTATACATT
The DNA here is from genome assembly GCA_946251905.1 of Cryptocephalus moraei. Lineage (NCBI taxonomy): Eukaryota > Metazoa > Arthropoda > Insecta > Coleoptera > Chrysomelidae > Cryptocephalus > Cryptocephalus moraei. Next base: position 6,160,331 of record OX276455.1, on the reverse strand, counting down.
CTGTGTCGGAAATGTTTGTTGTAACCGGAATTATTTTTTCACATCTCGCTGGGATAGTTATGAATGTATTTGAGGGTAGAATTTTAAAATAATTGTCTTGAAACTTAAGATTTTGTTTTTCGTAATCGATAATGGCTTTGTATTTTTGGAGAAAATCACGTCCTAGTAGACCATCTTGTTTGATTGGGATATTATCTGGAATGATGTGAAATGGGTGTATTATTTCATTTTTATCTTGTAAGGAAATGCGTATTTGACAAGCGCCTAAAGTGAGAACGGGTTGTTCGCTAATGCCACGTAATTCAATCTTGCAATTGTTTTCTATATGAAAATCTTTCTGTAGTTTAGAATATTTTAGAAGAGAAACATCTGCGCCAGTGTCTAATAAGAGTAGCATTGACATATTCACTACTTGGGGAGAATTCATTTTAATAATGTCTAATTGTTGGTGATTGTTGGAAAGGAAAATAGTTTTACAGTTTGTTTCTACATAGGTTTTTTCGCTAGTATTCGTGTTTATTAAAGATTGCTTTAATTTGTCTGTTTCTGAGGGGACTTGATTTGAATGATTTGAACAGCTGGGTTTAATGACTTTTACATTAATTAGAGAGGTCTTGGTCGGCTGTTCGCGATCAAAACCTTCTATTCGTTTCCCGGAAGATTTTGAAGATTTGCGCTGGTTGGTGGTACAAAATTATTCGAAGTTACATTTGGGATTTGGGAATTAATGGTGTGTATTTCTTGTTGTGGTATCGAAGGGTTATTTTGGAAATTACGTTGGTTTTGGAAATTAGATCTTCTGGGAAAATTCTGTTGAAAGTTTTGATTAAATGGAGTAAAATTTCCTGTATTTCTTTGAGATGAATAATTTTGGAAGTTTTGGTAGTTACGATTGGGATAGTTAGGTTGTATTTGATTTTGAAAGTTCGCATTATAATTTTGATTAGAGTTTGGATTTTGGTTAAGATTGTGCATGTTTGTAGGCTGAAAATTTGGTCTATTATAATTTTGTCGATTAAAATTTTGCGTAGAAAACTGGTTTTGGTTAATAATCCTGTTGGGATTCATTTGATTTTGTTCATGTCTCAAGAGTAATCTACAGTTTGAAGTAACATGATTATTTTTATGACAGTAGAGACAAAAGAGATGAGGTGTATTATTAAATTGGGGAAATCGTTGGGTTTGTGCAAAATTAATGTTTCTCGAGCTAGTTTGGATATTTCTGGGATTTTGTTCAAGTTCCATTTCTATTGCCAGTGATATTGCTTTGTCAATATCTGTGGTACATTCAGCTATCACACGAAGTTGAATTTTTTCGTTAAGTAAACCTTTCCTGAAATTATTAACTAAGGATGAAGATAGTGTATCAGTTAACATTTTAGCCTGTTCTGTTTCATAATTTGAATTACAAGTTTCTTTATATTTATTAAATAATTCTTTTAATCTATTACCGTAATCTTTTGCGTTTTCACCGAATTTTTGCCTGATGTTCATGATTTGAGTTAAAAAATGAGGAGGTGGAGTTTTGTCTGTAAATTGTTCAATTAAGAAATCTTTTATTCCATTCCAATCGTCAAAAGTTTGGAGCTGAGTAGCTTCCTGAGCTTTTCCTTTAAGCTTGGTACCAAAAATTAATTTTGTTAGATTGTCCTTCTGTGCAGGATCAACCATCTCCATCATTGTGTCACAATTTTTTAAAAAAAATTGAAGGGAATTATAATCTCCTTGACCGTCGAATGAATCGATTTGTCGTATAGCCTGAAAGGCATCTATTCCATTATTTGCTTCTGTCATTCTAAAAAATATGACTTAATATTCTAAAGATTTTACTTTGAAATTTATAAGCTTTACGAATTTGTTTTAAATTTTCTGTATTGTATATTATTATTTAGATATTATTTACTTCGTTAATTAAGGGAATAGTGTCACCATACGGAAAACGAGGAAAAGACTTACAGTTTCATCGTCACTATCACTTTTCCGCTGCCGAAGCTCGACCGTCTGGAACGGGAATACGGAAGTTGAAATGCTGGCGATGATTCGTGTCCTCCTCTCCTCTGGGGTCCACTGCGTCTTGGCGCTCCTTTAAACCGCCTCAGAGATCCTGGTTCTTGCTGCGTACTTGGCGCTCCTTCAAAAACTTCGGGTCGTAGTCTCGTAGTGGTGATACTATTGTTGGGGTAGTTGGAGTGCTCCTGGATCTCGATGATCTGCGTCTCGACGCTCCTCCAAGTAACCGTCGGCTTTACCGCTGCCACCAAAATGTTATGGGCTTGCTGCTGCCACCAAAATGTTATGGGCGCTCACGTCGCGTCCGAGTTTTTGTAAAATGAATTTTAAACAATTGTTTAATTTTAACTCGTTGTATTTTATAAAGTTATTATTACAACTGAACGATTGTGAGTGTTTGACGGAATCGAATAGAATCATCGAATGCCGTCTTCTTAAAACTACGTGTCGGTACCTAACTACTCAAAAATGTGGTGGTGGTGGGAGTTTCCCTCTATTATCCGGGACCACCCGTAATCCGACCTTCGGCACTTTTTGATAATAATAACAACCATCGGAATCTTATCATAAAAGTTTAGGTTCAAATATGTACAATTTAAGTGGAAGTATGATAACAACTATTGTAAAGGAAATTGGTAATAAAGGTTATGGGGTTGTTTACTAACTACTAATGACTGAGGGTACATTACGAGGGAAGATTAAATTAACAAAAGAGGAATATCTTCAAAGGGACCGATGGTTTTTAGGGTTTACAATATAACCAAAGTATGAATTTAAGTATTTAAGTGGAAATAGTAATATTAAAGGAATAAAGTATAATTAGAAGTAGGTACCGAATGATTGGATTACAACAATACTGTCTAAACGAGTAAAATGTACTTAGAGTTCCTCGAGAAAATGTATCCTCGATGCATTCTTTTGGCGCGAATCGGAAAAAAAGTGATTAATTTTTCCGCGAATTTCTCAGCTTTGACCTCATGTACTTGCCAAGTCATTGGTTCTGCTAATCGAAACCGCCTCGGGCTGGAAGTGTTAATCGGTACGGATTTCGAGGTTACGACCGTGCGCAGTTCACAAGTTCGCCGCTCGTCTGTGGCGCCCTTTTTTAAAACAACGCTTATCAAAAATATTACCTAAAGTTACCGACAAAATCGAGATATTTATTTCGTCGCAGAAGTAAAACACTTAAGAAGGTAAATGGACTCATCATTGCTTTCGGTGTCGTTGAATTAGTAACCTTACTAGTACCAAAACGGCAAGTGTTAGTCATTTCACACACAAAACAGTGGAATGACCAAGCTTAGCCTTCAAAAACTTTGTTCGATTAGAAGTTCTGGTTTCTGGTCTGTTATGTTTCCATAGTTTCATGTAATTCACCCTCCCACCACTCCTTATACACGAATTACATGAAACTATGGAAATCGAACATAGGCGACGGAATAGATCTCTCCGTGAAACTCAAGGCCACGGTTCTTCTTAAATGGAATGGACTCTAAGAGAATATGAGAAGATAGCAACGCTAGAAGTTACTGGGATTGTAATGATTTGGGATTGTCTGAATCACCTTTACCTGAAATTGAATCATGTTCCGCGTATTCTAAAAATAATATCGAATTAAAGTTTTCTTTTGTAAGACTCATTATATCGTCTCCAATTAAATTTCGTTTTTCTCTTCTAGATATTTAGCGACCATTCACTGTCAAAATCTATAAAACACTTAATTCTATTTCCATTCAATAAAATTTCTCTGAAAATTGTTTAAGTAGTTAACATTTTGATAAGAGGTGGCACGTTGTTTGCTCTTTTGCAGGCAATCTTTCCGAAAATGACCAAACTGATTACATTTAAAACACTGTTTTGAAAGATTATTTTCATTAAGACTTACGTTTCCTCGTGAGGTGCGAACTCTCCTACTTTCATCCAAAGTTTTAAAGTGACTAACTAACATATCAAGACCTTTAGTTTCTGCAGTTTCCACAAAAGTTTTTATTTGTTGATCATGAATTCCCTCCATTATTAAACTAACTTTATCCTCATCGCGTATCGACAATCCAGTTTAATTGATTAAAGCCAATTTACTGAAATCATATTCGTACAAACTTTGACCCGATTTGGAATAACATTCCATCATATTGCGCAACGCTTTAGGTAAAAATTACTTAAGTGAGCATTTGTTGCCATTCTTACCAGGAAAACATGCTGGCAGGTAGGCTCCTATACCAAACTTCTGCTGGGCCTCTTAATTTAGTAAACGCTAAATAACAAATGGTTTTATTATCCCAGGCAAACATGAATGCAAATTCATCAACGGCATTCAAGCAGTCTGTTATATTCTAATGAATTGGATCGAACTCCCCGACAAGACTAATATTAATCAAAGGTACTCTTACCATTGGCTTGTCATTGCTCACCTTACTCCTTACTCCTTCGAGCTAATCGACTCATACCTTTCAGAAGTAGGTACCTTCCCCAGCTCGGAAATCGAGTCCTCAGACTTACTATCACCACTGGACCTCCGACGGTCCCTACGGACTGCTGGAGGCAATAGTAAAACAAAGAAGAAATTGACTGTGAGCAATTGGATACATATCGCACTTCTGACTTTGTAAATAAGGTCAGGTCAGGAATAATACTCGATGGTACAACGACAACAGTCTGTATTACACTACTTTTCACCCTTCAGATTCTTGAGGTCCGCCCTCGAGAATCTGAAGGTTTATACAATCTCAAGTGCAGCATAAGGTCGAGTGTTGACAAGAGATATCCCATTACACTATATCGCACCATGATATATTAATCTGGGAATGAATGTGGATAATCACAATATACAGTTTTTATTTACAGGTAACAATGGTCATTAATAATCGAAGAACAAGTCGGAGATATTACTCCACAATGTAAAACAATCTTAAAAGTTAATTAGGTGTACGTCTGATACGACAAAGAGCTGCGATCAGAATGCCCATGCCCGTCCGTCCGTCGCGCGTTTCCCAAAAACGCCTGAGTCTGTATTTTCACACCACGAAGTCAAAACGTGATGAGATCACTCCTTCCTCACAGAGCCAGGACAGGACAGCAACTTTTCGATAACATTCGGTCTTTCCTGACACCGGAGTATCCTCACTTCGGGGTGCGTCTGTTGCAGACTGGCGACACTCAGACATTCTGTACCTGAACGAGAAGTTCAACTAACTAGTTACTATTTCAAAAAGAGTAACTATAGGCTATAGGGTTAATAACGGTGTTGGACTAACTAAATAAAAAAGGCAGTACTATGGAATATGTGAAACAAAGATTAGTTCATGTGTAGGGATCAAAATACACGATGAATGTCTAGTTCTGCCACTTGAAATGAATTGACATGTGTTGGAATTGTCGACTGTAGGGTCTTAATTAGACATTCACCAAATAACCATATAAATAAACAATTGTCAAAATTGGGAAACATTTTGAAACAAATAAGTGTCAGTATTTATGGGCGCTAGCACAACTCACGCTAGAGAGCACGGATCTGGAACACAAGGCGTCCCCCATGTTCCCACTGTAACTCTTCTCCTAGCCACACCCCCGGACAACCGGTTGAAGCTCTTCTTCAAAGGTTTCCAGCCCCTCCGGTAGCTCACCTCATCTCATTTCGCATGTCCACGGTGGACTCGAGGGCTCAACCCAAACAACCGATACACCAACACTTCCAAAACAGTGCGCAAACCTACACTTACCCTTGTTAAAATCGTATCCATGGTTTCATGTTCTCAACTCCTGCCACCTGCCACGCCAACATTGGTACTTGAAAACGAGCCATGCCTGGGATATCTTTAATTTCGTAACCGTCCTGTCCCAAAATCTTTGTAACTCTAATACGGTCCTCTCCATTTCGGGAGTAGTTTTTGACTGGAAGTGAAGTCACTTGTAGCAGGACCAGGTCGCGTATTTGATATTCTGGAGGGGAAATGAGTTTCACATCTAAATGTTTCTTCTGAACATCCTGATATTTATTTGGGAGTACTTTCAATTACGTGTCGGTGCAGAACATCACAGTTCTCGAGAGGCTCTGGTGGATTAAATGCAATTTGTCCTGAAACTCGGATACCTAAAAGAAGTTCGCTGGGGAATGTATCATCACGTATGATCTCACGAGAAGAAAGGAAGAGATAGAGATAGAGAGAGATAGAAAGAGAGAGATCGAGATAGAGAGCGATAGAGATAAAGAGAGAGAGAGAGAGAGAGAGAGAGAGAGAGAGTTCTAGATGAGGTTATAGACCTAGATCTAGTTTTTAAAATTTGTATCTAGTTCTAGATGAGGTTATAGACCTAGATCTGGATTTTAAAATTTGCATCTAGATCTAGATGAGATTCTAGATGGGGTTATAGACCTAGATCTAGTTTTTAAAATTTGTCTCTAGATCTAGATGAGGTTACAGATCTAGATCTGTTTTTTTTTTTAATTTGTATCTAGATCTAGATGGGATTATAGACCTAGATCTAGTTTTTAAATTTGTATCTAGATCTAGATGAGATTCTAGATGAGGTTTTGTATCTAGTTCTATATGAGATTCTAGGATGAGGTTGTAGACCTAGGATCTGGATTTTAAAATTTGTATCTAGATCTAGATGAGGTTTTGTATCTAAATCTAGATGACGTTAAAAACCTAGATCTAGTTTTTAAAATCTCTATCTAGATCTCTCTCTATCTCTCTCTTTCTCTTTCTCTCTCTCTCTTTCTCTTTCTCTCTCTCTCTCTCTCTCTCTTTCTCTCTCTCTCTCTCTCTTTCTCTTTCTCTCTCTTCCTTCTCGTAAGTACGTGATGATACTTGGGATAAACCAAATCCCGATATTCACTAGGTCTCAACGTTAAGTGTAGTCCTTGTTGAGTTTTGTAAGTTTTGTGCCAGTTTAGTGAGTTTCAAGCTGATTTATTTTTCGGTTGTGATCAGTATTTTAAAAATCTCATTTCATTCGTCAATTGGGAAATGTTAAGATAAATAAAACATTTAAAATGTATTTATAATAAATTGTAAATGTACTAATATGAAACAATCAGAATTCATAATTTTCAAACTGGAAATGATTACTTTGTATTATATTTTTAATTAGTCAAATAGCTAAAGGCAATTTTCTGGACTAAAAAAGTATGTGTTAGCTTAGCATAATGCTGTGTCTGCACTAGTCCTGCGGGGAAGACCCGGGAAACCGCGGAGGGAACGAGATAGAAGGCCTCGGTACCACGAGAACGAACGGCGGACGATAGAAGCACAGAGCCAAAGCGAGGAGACAGCGATCGGGACTTGACGCGAGCGTGTCTTCCCAGATGCGGTCAGTGCCATGTGCGGTCAGTGCCATGTGCGGTCAATTCTTTTGAAATCCCAGGACAGGCCAATTTATCGGGGTACTCGGTACCGGCTCACTATGAGCGGTAGTGTCTTATGCGGTCACAATCAAAAAACGGCCCAGATGTGATCCCTCGAAAATATTTCTACCTTGTTGTCTACCTACTTGTGAATAATATTAAGGACAAAAGATCGCCAAGAATCGACCAAAGAAAACATAATAAAATATTACGAGCCATAGGGTGTAATTGTTTGAAAGTCCCTGCCTTTTGCTTAGGATTAATGCAAATAACGTAGGCAAGTTAATTTCAAATTTTTAAAATTTAATCGTACATGGATTTAATTATATCTGACATTATAATTTCAATTTAAAAACTTGTCGCCGCATTATCCGAAATTGCACGTGTTTCTTTCTTATGCTTTCTTAGAAAAAAATAAAAATTGGATTTGTTTTCATCTCCGAACACACTCAAGATTAGTATCAACTTGATTCTATCGTATTGTAACGGAACGACTTGGCCGTAAAGGCACAGTAATATCAAAGGTAATATAATATTTATTCAAAAGTATGGTCATTTGTTTGATGTATACGAAAAAGCCGGCGTTTTTTGCGAATGGTCGTAAAGTAATAAAAACATCGTTATCGGAGAGGTGATGCGGAGTTCGAACTTTGGTTCGAATGTGTCGGATAACCGGGCGGCTACTGTATTTGCAAACCCTATTAATCCTAGTAACGCCCGATTTCATCATGCAGTTAAAGTCCACTTTAACTTACAGTTGACTTTAACTGTGACGTTAAGTTAAAGTGGACTTTAACTGCATTATGAAACCGGGCGTTACTACATCTAACGTACTTAAAGTCAACTTTAAGTTAAAGTGGACTTTAACTACATTATGAAACCGGGCGTAGTCAATTTTCCATATCGGCCGAGGGTGTCTACCGAGAAATTCGGTGAATTCGGATATGACCGCACATGGGAAGACACCTGCACAACAGGTAGAAATATTTTGGGAGTGACCGCATCTGGCACGATTTTTCACATTGACCGCATGAGGCACGACCGCTCGTGGCACGGAGCCAAGATAGCCGACGCGAGAGATTACTTAAGATTATTATAGAATATTATTAAGATTTAATTGAAGATTAGGAACTTGAATAAACTTTTAATCATTTTGTGTTTCTTTTCTTTTATTTCGAGAACTAAAAAACATCCTCTTGACCTACCCTGCGAATTTCATGACGAAATTTGAAAATTCCATTTTTCACCCAAAAAAAAAGAAAGCTTTTCTTGCAATTTCTCTCAAAAATAGCTCAAAATTAGATTTTGGGAATATTGATTGCAAATGAAAGTAGACGCTTTAGAAAGTAAAACAATTTTACGAAAAGGACGTGAGATGAAAAATTACGTTTTAAGGTTTTCTCTCTTTTGAAAAAAATCGCGATACCGTCAGTAGAGTCTGCGAAAATTTATTACCAATTTCAAACGTAATAAACAGTAATGAAAGTTATAAATTGGATTTGAATTGGAGATAAATGGATGGAGACTTAAAGCGGCTCAGCAATTATTAAGGGATGAAAGTAGAAGCAAAAATGAAAGAAGCAAAACAGATTATTCACAACCCAGTAACATTTGACTAAATCACAATAATCCTCGCCGCTTCTCACAGCAGGAAAGTGACAGTAACGAGGAAACGGCGTACAATCTCGATTCCGCCCAAAGGGAAGAAAGCGGAAGGCCCCCCTCGAATGAGTTACGGGAAGGAAAGCGTTAAACTCCGCGTCGATATTCGCCTCGTATTGTGTCATTGATTCGCGAGAATTTACGAGATTTACGACGCGACACGTGAAAAATGGGTTTCGTAATTGCATCCCACGGAGCCGCTGCATGACTGCACGCAGGGGGAAAGTAGGGAGGGGGACTGCTGGGCAGGCGCAGTGACGGAACGTGAGGATATTTCCCAACTATTTCCCAGAGCGAGCAAGTCGACAGTTCTCGCTTGAAAGTCGTGAGTTGCGGTCGCTAGCAAAATTTTCATCGCGAAAAGCGGTCAAGAGAGTCAAGTTCTCGAAGTGCAAGGAACGCTACGTTTCGGCCTTATTTGGATTAATTCGATATTAGCGATGTAAGTAACTGCTCTTGTGTTCGACGGTGTTAATTACTGCAATTTAACGATAATTGAAAGATTGCATCTAACATAACTGCTTCCTAGAGAAGCGTTATTAACCATTGTCGCATTCAATCCTGATTGCCGCAACAGCCCACCCACACTCGAGCCTTGGTAAAATTGGGTAAATGTTTACTTAAGCCACTTCGCCTATATATTGCAACTTTTCTCTGAAGGTGGTAATAAGTAACTATATACAGTTCCCCAAGAAATAACCAAGGCGTTATAAACCCAAGGGGGCAAGGATAAAACACAGAAGTGGTCTAAGTAAACATTCACCTTTAAGAAATGTTGCGCTTACTTCACTTTTGAAGGTATTTAGATCTTACTACAATGACATCTCAACAACCTAACCCTCCAACACACTTTGTCCAGATTACTTTTTCCAACTGTCCCATCAATCTAAATATATTATTTTATTGTTTCAGTGCCAACAATGTCTCTTGCCAGTGTGCATCCGGTGGAGTTACATTCGAGCCATAGGTAAGATTTAAATCAAGGCACTTAATTGTATGCATAAACTTGATTACGTAGGTTAGGGTGGTTTGTGCGACCTTTGGTATTTCAATTAGACGCAGGGCATATCCGAATAGGTTAAGGCTTTGATTTTCGTACGGAATAGGTAATTAAGACTAAATCCGTTCGCATAAACAAGGTAAATATTTATAAAAATACCCAGACTGTAATTGCAATTGTGTTTGTTTTGAATTTAATAAACCTGTTTTTATTAAGGCACCTTCACCTTATGCTCTTGGAAAACCTCTTGATTGTTGTTACTTCTCCGTTAATTAATTACATATTTATAAACGACTTAATTCCTCGCAAAACACTTTTTGGTCAATAGCACGTTTGGAATTTTATTTTGATGTTCTTGGGCGTAATCAACAAACAACGGCATGTGCCAATAAATATACTTTGACGTCTAAAGCCTTTGATCGCGTGACGAGTGGAAAAATACAATGTTCAACTAACTGATGATTTTTTGACGTATTACTACGCGAAAAAACTTTTCTATTAAATTCCGGAATTGGAACCTTGCCGAATGAGATTTTTGCCGGAATAGTTTTTATCGTCGCCGTTTAATTACCTCATTGAAGGTCGAAGGTTCGTCATTTATTAACGTAAAGTGTATCAGTTTGAATTAAAATTTAAGTTGTTTATCGAACGACGCGTTTGACGTTTTTAATCATCCGTTCAAATATGTATAAAGGCGACTCACCTGGCGCCCGATTTCCTTCAAGTTATCACGTTGTGTATCTTTTGAAAGTCTCGAAGCCGGCGATAAGGATCGTGGAAATTTTACAAAAATAATTCTTACCGCAACTTTTGTTTTGAAGTAATTTTCCAATACAAAACAAACGGAGAGATGTTAATGTAAGACTTGTCGCATTCGAAGGATTCGTTTCGCTCGATGACAAATACCTACTTCCATAAAAGCTAACTGTATGGTATGGTTTATGGCATGAGGACATGATCGGATTTTATTAGAGTTATTTGATGGAACACCGTTAGATACAGCGAATTGAGAGCGGCTTTCGGTCGATTATAACCAACTTTTTGCGGCCTCAACTGGATTATTTGAACTCGAATGAGATTGCGGCATTTTTTGAACGGATTGCGGAAGTTTGATTTTCTGTTAACCTTTTTGGAAATGGGTAATTGTACCACGGTAGAGCAGATCTTAGAGATGTTGCTATAACCATGAAGAAATAGATACTTCTCTTATATTCGTGTTAAATTATTATGTATATTCCAATTCATTATTGGGGCAACAAAAATAACAGTAATAACTTGAATTGTGGAGCATAATTCGAGTAAAAATTTGAAATTTCACAAAAATGAAATATTATAAGGTCGATTGATGGACCGTTTTGGTTTTCTAAAGCTCAGTTTGTGATTATTGCAATTAACGTACCTAATTAGTAACCACATAACAATCATTAAGGTACTAATACAGTCTGAAACAACGCAAATCCTTTAAAGAAGCATTTACACTTATCAATAGAAGCGTAATACGAAAACATAGTTTGGAATTACAAATTGAATTGAATTGGAATTACAAATTGAATTGAATTGAATTGGAATTACAAAATATTTAACAAATGTTCAAAATTTAAAAAATCTAAAATTTAGATCTGTTCGTATGTCCAGAAATGTTAAGGCCCTCCCTGATTGCCTGAAAACTTTGAAACGTTGCATGAAATATATACAGTATGTCCCAGGATGACTCCCAGTGCAATAATAATAGTGGTAGGTAATTATCAATTCATGTTTTGGGGTTCAGCCCTACTTCATATTAAACTAATTCACCCTAAATATGAATAAAATTGCTTATGCACTGGGTGTTATAGGATATTTTTTAAAATGCACAAGAGCAAAATATCTTTTAAAGATAGAAGAAACAAAAAAATTATTAATTATAAAAAAAAATATTGATAGAAGTTATAATAAATTATCAAAGTTATGGTTCTAATCTTATCTACAGTCCTATCCTAACATAAAAAAATCTCTTAAATTTATCATGGATTTATCTAATTGAGCATTAAAAATTCCCGGAAAACAGTTTGTTTATTTTGGTTTTTAATAGGTATATTTAGTCTAGATTCAAACGTTCATTTTTCGCAATTTTTATGTGACGTTTCAAAAATTTTAAGTCATGTAAGCAATTCGATGATAAATCTAAATTAAGGGAAATAAGGGCAGTTTCCAGTTAAAAAACGTATGACAGCGTCATTACTCACAAACCAATGACGTCATGTTGCTTTCTTAGCAAAAAAGATGTAATTTTAAGACTTAAAATTGACCTGTTCGGGCGGTCAATAACGCTGCAATAAATTTATCAGTATATTCCAGGGCCGGCGTTGAAAGTTTAGGTTCAATCAACTTCAATTCACAGTTAGGCCGTTTTGACAAAAAAAATATAGGAAAAATTATTCTTTACACATATACCGTACGTACAGTTATTTCAGACACCCTGCATAGTAATAAAATTCGACTTTTCCATTATTAACTCTAAATTAAATAGTTTACGGTGTTGCTATTCACCTGTAAAAATTAGTCATCTTTTTAAAAAGTCTGTCTATTTTCTAATAAGTACTTAAGTCATTCCAGATTGTTTCCACCACGTGGGAATTGTTTACTTTGTCGATAAGTGGCGATTTGTCCGTTTTACTGTTTTCAGGAAACGTCGAAAATAGCCCTCGCGTGGATTCTCGTTAGAACCCACATAAACGAAATATTGAAAACACTTTTATGACGTTGGGAGCGCGTTGACGTACGTTGCATTTCGAGAATTTCCACAACAGACGTAAAAACCACTTAATCGCTTCAAGCTCTCTCTCTCTCTCTCTCTTTCCGAAAATGTTTCCTAATAGTATGAAATACCACGCGAAAGTGAAACCTTCCTAAAACAACTACACGCTCCATAGTTTATCCTATTACACACCGTCTGAGCTGAACTTTGAAGCCAATAAAAACGTGCCAACGTTCTCAAGGATGGTAATACTGCTACGTAACGAATTTGGCATTTCTCCTGGTGATCTATCTATGTAAATCGAGATAATTTTAGATCGAACCCATCCCATTTCACATTACTATTGTAACTGTTTATTTTTAGTTTCCACAAAATACAATCCGACTAATTTTAGACTGTTCGAAATGAAAGTAATAATGTTCTTTGTTTTAATGGAATCGATTCATGGATTTCCATCAATGAGATCATTAACAAGAAAATCAAGCTTGCGAGATATGATAGATAACACTTGAAAAATGTATTGTGCAAAATTGTTCTAAAGTTCACTCAGGTATTTCTAAAATCTAAGCAGATATGAGAGGCATTTTCGAAAGTGCTCTTAAAGCCACCTAAATGACTTTGTATTTAGATGTAATCTACTCTGGAATTTGCTTTTTCCTGATATGAGAGAGCTGTCTGTCAAATGAGACATTATCAATAATTTTTAAAAGATCTGTTTACTACGAACGCAGGGAAATTCTACGGGTTTTGGAAACCTAACGTTCCTATTACTAAGCCATTGTGTTCTAAGTTTCCTAAAATTTTCTAATTACACATCCCAGATCCCAGAAGACATTTCGGTACACACCCAATCGTTCCCAAATTTGGACTTAAAGTGAGGTTCGGATTAGATTTCAAACGAAAAGTTATTTTTAGTCTTGAATGAAGTTGTGAAATTTTTAACAACGTGGGAGGTCACAGTATATACACTTTCTACCTTTAAGACAAAGTGACATTGATCATACCATCGCAAATCAACAAATGTGTGTTATCTGTGTAACCAAAAAATGCGCGTTGACCCGAGTTCTTGAACTTATTAAAATCGGGTCAAAGTTGAATTTGATTCATGCGTCATTTACAAACCAATGAAGGTATCCACAAACCACTAACAAACCCACCAACTTACCTAAAAAAAGACAAAGGGAGGTACTACAACTGTCGATCCGATGTTGCGACAAGCCTTTGTGAGAGAAAGGTGACAAATCACTTCCCACAAACTACGTTTTGAAAATGTCTACTGTATTCAAAATAGTTGTATCAATTGTTGGAGGAGGTCTTGAAAAAATTCAGTATTCATATTAGATGATGTAGCCATATGAGAAACAAGACAAAATCCGTTCGTATTTCTCTACGGGTCGTCTTAAAAGTATAGACATCGTCTACCTGTCAGACTTAGTACTCCTAAATACCTAAAGGATGATGTTAATTTAAAGCATGCTTTATTGTTACTCTATAAGCCCACAGTACATAGTTCTATAATTATTTATCAAATCTACTCCTAATAACATTGTTAGGTTCAATACCAGCAGGTACTTTTAAATCCTTCGAACTTGTTTTGTGAATACCCCAGTAATATGACGTTTGTCAAGTCAAAACCCTAGACACCAGAATAAAATGTCGACCCTACTATTTCCAGCTCGTTGACCACCCTGAGCCACAGCCTGGACGACATCGCCGCCGCGGCAGCGAGCTGGTCCTCGGGACACCAGATCCCCTCCGAGACGTCCGTGATCACGATCGAGGAGCTGAGGGACCAGCTGAACTGCTGCTTCACGTGCGGCGTCTCCTGGGCGGAGAGCCACGTGTCCCTCGATTGCTCAGAGTGCGGGGGCTACGCCATGGAGAGACCGTGCCTAGCGTGCGACGGCGCCTGCGGGAAAATGTGGAAGAGGGATCTTTCCATGGTGAGGAGGGAAATAGTATTTCTTAGAAAGATTGCTTTTTTGGGCTTTGTGGCACGAGTGAAGTTGGTACTCCAAACCTCGAAAATGATTGTATTTCTTAGGATGTCGCCACAAATAGGACTAGACCTGATGCCCCTAATGCATTTAAATGGCTTCGACTGATATCAACAATAGTAATGGAATGGAAATAAACAAAACCATCATTCACCCTCAAATATCAATTGTCAATATTAAAGGTATACACCTAGGTTTTAAATTTACCAGTAATATTTAAATTAGTGATTCACGGAAAGAGTATTAGAAAATCGTTGTATTTGTATGCACTTTTCACTTTAAAATCGTTCCAACATTAGGAATTAAAAGGGCATTAATATAAATATATGCCCATTTATCCACACCCCATGTCATATCGGAAAATCTTGTTAGTACAAGTATGGAAGTTACTAATGATGACATTCATACATATATTACAAGAAATCTTATGAGGCTGATTATGGTTATACCTCTCTTAACTCATTTATGGAAAAATCCATTGTTACTATTTTTGATATAAATTAACTTTATACACTTTACAAACTGAATTTTCCAATATTACCTGTATTATAAAATGTACATATTTCTATTACTGCTCTATTGATTCCCGGTCTTAGAAAAATACATCTTTAACAAAAAAATTAGTAAACCACGATTCGTTTAGGGATAATTGATACTTTCATTATCAATTATCTCCATTCATTGTAATCTATTTTTGATGTCAGTCAAAACTCTACTCTAAAAGTTTTCTCATCTACTGTACATTACTAAATTCCATTCCCAGCATTATAGGCAATAAAACCATTGTCCTAATGTCTTAAAATAGGTATCATGCCAATTACCTTCAATTGAAATAAACAGTTAAATTGTTTGATCTGTTATTTATATAAGTTCATATTTTATGAGAGGAGCAAAGTAAAATTCTCAATCCATTATTAGGAACAGTGCTAAAATAAAGTCTATTAGGATGAGAGCCTTCTTTATGTTGAGAAGTTGTTTGTATTAGACCTTTGATCAATGGTCAAAAAATCAGTAACCTGCTATAATTTTAAAGTAAAATGCAAATTCTTATACCGCAAACGAACATGATGTTCCAATACCATCTAACTACATAATTGTACATGAATTCCCAATGTAAATATTACGGATAGTTTGGGAGGAACGAAAACCTTTTGTGTCAGTCGAAACGCTTTACTATACAAATTTTCTCATCTAATTTACTTTGGCGATCCCTAGACAGCATTATCAGACCATCATGCCATTAACATCTAATTGAATTAAACAGTTAAGTTGTTTGTCCTAGAGCGTAACTCTTGTTGTTGAAAGGGGAAT
The DNA here is from genome assembly GCA_946251905.1 of Cryptocephalus moraei. Classification (NCBI taxonomy): domain Eukaryota; kingdom Metazoa; phylum Arthropoda; class Insecta; order Coleoptera; family Chrysomelidae; genus Cryptocephalus; species Cryptocephalus moraei. The sequence continues at coordinate 6,144,267 of OX276455.1, read as the reverse complement.
GCACTACCAAGAACAACAACTAAAATATGACAGCAATATTTCAATTCCACCAAAACTACTTAGCAAAGTTCTAAATTCTCATTTTCTTTTCTAGTCCCACGCCAGCGGTAAAGCCCGTTGGACCGGCGAGTGTGATCGCATCATGAAGGAGACGGATACCTCGACGTCCCTGTCTCAGAATCTGAGTTTACGACTGGAGAAACTAAGTACGAACAACTCATGACGTCATTTTACCATTTAAGAGAATCTAGATTGTAATTAGGTTAATTTTTTTTATGTATTACACAAATGAATATTTATTTGAGCTAGAGGAAGACTTGCTGGTTTGTAAGAAGCTATCCGGTTATCCATCTGTGTCGAGAACATCACAGAAAAGATTTGAATGTTTTACATTAAAACCTAGTTAAAAATCTGAGTGCATTTGTAATTCGTATTTCTCAAGTAATCACAGGTTGTTTGGTGTGTATGATTTAAGGTTTTGATAGTTTGCTGGTTTTCTCAAGGCGACAGTGGTCGAATGAATCTAGGTAATTCTTATCCATATTGTCTAAGAAAGGTCTTAAGATTTCTAATCAACGAATAATAGATGTCTGATCACATGCCACTGGAATTAATAATAAGTACCAGGTCGCCGCCATTGATGGACTCGAAAGTAATATTTAAATCTGTTTATAAAATGTAAACCTATCTCCACTGCAAACAAAAAGCTGTTGATATTATACAATAAAATTTCTTAATTCTTACGACTGAGATTGATGTATACTTATTTGAAAATAAAATGTCTATTTAGTAGTCATATTTATTTATATCTTCCAAATGTTTAATTCAAACATCTTGAAAATCATAATGAAGAGGTCGGTGATGACATACTTGATGGACATATTATCTGAGTGACTACTCCCTTCGAGCATTCTCTTGCCTAAATTTTGTCGTTTTTTGAATTATAGATTTCAATATAAAATATGAATTATTAGAAATTCCTGTAATAAATCACATCATTACAAAGGTTGAACTGCATTTTAAATTTACATAAATAACCAACGGATGATTAATCGCCAATGATTCGTTTTTATTTCGTTTCTCGCATGTTCTTCCTAGTGAATGAAAATTATTGGAATACATTTCTATGAATATTACCTCATATAAGCACATTTCTTCAGTTTAATCGAGAAGAACGCCCAAGTATTTTTTTTGTAATTTTGATATTTGAAACGTATCACATGTACCTGAAAACAATCCGCAAAACTCCCGAACATTAATTGGCCTGAACCTCCTTCGGGGACGACAACGGTTCAGTGTTGACCGTCTGACCGTCGATGCATTTCCACAGGCCGTAAGTCTTCCCGATGGTCGTCTGCCACAACCTCAGCGTGCCGTCCTCGGAGCCGGACGCGTAGAGTTCCCCGTCCGGTGAGAATTTGACGCAGTGCACGGGACCGAAGTGTCCCTTGAAGGATTCTATCTCCGTTCCGGTCGTGTAATCGAATTTGTAGACTTTCAGGTCGTCGCCGCCAGCCACGAAAATACTCTTGTCCGGATGGAGCGAGGCGGAATTCGCCGTCGTCGGTATGGAGAATTCGCGAATTTGGTCCAACGTGTCCGCATCGAGGAATGTCACATGGTTGGAATGGGTGATGGTGAGGACCGAGCCGTCTTTCGATACTTCCAAGCTGTTTGGGGTCGAGCCGAACTCCACCTTTTGGACTTCCTGGAAACGAAGTCAAATAAATAATGTGAAACGTTGTAGAAAATTGGTTTTGTTGTTATTGATGTAAAACCTTTTATACGTGCGCTTGAGAAAAATGGACGTTTTTAGATGAGGGAAAATCTTCAACTTTGCGTCAGCGTGAAATCTGTTACACTGTGAGTCATTGTATATCCAAATGCATGTTACAAGTATACAGAATATGTCTATATATGTATGCAGTGTTGTTAAGTATTTAAATACATGTTTTTAGAAATGTATTTTAAATACTTTTTATGTATTTAAATACATAGTTAAATACATAAGCTTAATTTGTATTTACTGTGTATTTAAAATATATTTCTTCTGACATTTTAAATACAGTAGTTCAAATACATTTTTAGGCAATGTTAAGATCCATTATTTACTAAATTATTCCTTAAGTGCTCTTACATTTATTTTATTTTGTTACAGTAACTATAAATGCGCATTTTTATACATTTTTTGAGCATATTTCCGGCTGTTCATTTGTATTTACATTTTGGTTTATGTACTTACATGCTTATTTTGAAGCTAATTGTTGCAGTTATAATGATCCTACGACATTTTTAAATGAGTTGCGATTATCTTAACGAAGGTGTACAATTCATAGTTTTTAAAAAAGTTGTGACATTGTAAAACAATTTTTAAGGTACTAAGTAGCTTGTCGACATTTTTAAAGATGTCGCAGTTATCTTAAACTTAACCTGTTGTTTCAAAAGAAGTTAAGGAGCTTCTAAAGAACTTACAACAACTCTAATGCAACACAAATAACTTGAACTGCCATATATGAAGTTGGAATAGTAACTAATGAAGTTTTTTAATTAGCTACTTCGTTAGATCAAGTTAAAAAGTAAAGTGTGTAATGTGTTGACATCTTTGCCTTGGGATTATTTTTTAGAAGTTTGAAATTTACATTAGCCTTTTGTGTTTTGAAGTATCACTTCAATTTCTAAACACTTGTTTACAAAGTAGTTGGTAAACTTCGGAAAATTGCAAAAATTTTACGATTTCATGAAGCAAAGAGAATAATTCCTAACACTTTTTGAGATTGTTTTAAGTGTTAAAACCATAAACTTAGGTTTAGTGTATAAAAGTCAGCCTATGTATTTAAGGCTTTTTGATACAAATAACTTAGATATTTTGAAAATAATTCAAAACTTCACAACTTCGGGCAATAAAACAAAGATTTTAGAACTTCACTAGAAAGTTTCCATTAGAAATTAGATTCCATTTTCTTAAACTGATTTAGAAATTTCAAAAATTGAATAATATCAACAATTTCACGAAGAAAATAATAGGAATTCTAAGCTTCCTGGGGTTATGCTTAACATTGCTGCAATTAAGAATAATTTACAACTTTAAATACTGTTTAATTACAAAGACGAAATACTTGTTATTTGTATTTAAATACATTGTCCAGAGAAGTATTTAAAATACGAGTAAATACATTTTTTAAAAAGTATTTGCGTTTGTATGTAAATACATTTTGAAAAGTATTTTTAACAACACAGTATGTATGCAGAGTATAAGAGTGTCATGTATATAAATATGTACCTATAAGTACGGTATACCATATAAGTGTCATACTATTTTTTCTGACAGAGACATATATAGAGAAAGAGAAGGCAGAAAGAACATGCAGGGTGTTCCCTCTCCGCCTGTCTATTCTTTCCAACAGAAAAGAGAGAGATATATTATATATAGATAGAAAAAGATATGTATATTTACCATTAAAGAGATGTTAAAAAAATTCAATTAGTGTTATACCAAATACTTTGAACTAAAATATGTGACAAAGATACTACAAAAAATGTGAGAAGTGTGAATAAGTGAGTTTTAAATTCAAACTGAAATTTCTTGATGTGTGATGGATGCAGTCATCAAAAGATGGGGAGAGATTTTAGTTTTTCATTGAACATACTGATTTTAGTTTTTGATTCAATATCATATCTAATAAGGCAGATCTTGATTAATGCTATTTAATCTGTGTATTTTAGAAAAATATCTAGACAACGCGATCAAAGAGTAGGAATGTTATCCAAATAGCTTATACCTATAGTTGATTGAAGAAAAAGAAATATACATGTCTGTTGAATAAGGCTCACGTACAATGAGTGCGTAGAAAAGTTTTCACTTATGTGCAATTCTGCACTCCTCTGAGTGTAACATCTATTTTTTTCTCCAAAACTTTCCTTTTTGTTCAAAATACGAAGATTTTCATTTGTTGCTTCCAGATAAGCCATTGATGAGATGTGTATGATTTACATGAGCATAAGAGTTTGATGTCTAATGCGTTGCTTTGTTAGTTGCTAATTTAATGACAAAGTCTGGTAATTGTCAAAGATCAATAAAGTTTCTTTCTTTACACATGCATTATATAAAGAAACGAAGCAACAAACCTGTCCAGATGACCTGTCCCAGACCCTGATGGTCTTATCGTCTGCACAAGAAACTAAATGAGTACCGTTCCTAAAGAAAAGGACGTGTCGTATTCCACCTGTGTGACCGGTGAACACTTCAGGACCTAAAATTAGAAAACTCAATTAGTAAGTAATGGGAGAATGTTCTCGGGGAGTTGAGATGAATAGTCAGGAACGATCTTGATAATCCCCAAATATAAAAACTATAAATAAACTATAATAAAAAATAACAAAAATATATATTTTTTTATATTTGGGGATTATCAAGAACGTTCCTGACTATTCAATTAGTAAGTACACTCCCAACATATCAAAAAAACCATTTACAATCTGTGAACAAAATCTCACTCAATTGAAAGAGCTTCTAAAATGCCCACCGAGTAGGTTCACAATAACAAGCCACTTTGTTGTAAACATATTTCCTATGGATTCCTAACTAAACGACATTCTCATGAACGTACTAGCTTCGGGTTTGTTGAGATCGAATATCCGGACGAGCTTCTCGTTACTCCCGGTCACCAGCAAGTCAGAGTCTTTCGAGAAGTTGACGCTCTTGACGATGTGATTGTGTTGGAAGGAGTGCAGCACCTCGCCCGACGTGGCGTCCCATACTTTTCCGGTGAAGTCGGCGGCCCCGCTAGCCGCCTTCGTCGCTTCGGCGTTCAGAGCCACTCCCCATACGGCGCCCTTGTGCCCTTCGAAGGTACCGATCCAGTCGCCGGTGTCGCCTTGGCGTAGCATAGGTTTCCCATCTGAAAACGATAAATAGAAGTCGTTAGGACCAGGAATATTGGGTGTTTTGATTTGAGTGATTTGAAGAAAAAGAAAATAGTCTTCTCATCTTCTTTTTTATTTGTCTATTATTAAAATTCTCTTTATTATAAAGTATGAAGGTTTATAACACAAATATTCAAAATTTTTGCTTAAACAACGTGTTAATAACCGAGTTACACAAAAATCAAAAAAATTCTAGCATTATTGCACTGTACTCCCATTTATGTTTATATGCAGTACATAATTCAAATTGTGGGTATATTGTACCATTATGTATGTCATTAACAATTTCCTTCCAACATTAGGTTCCTAAAATGTGTCCAATATTACTTTTTCAACTTTAGCATAATTATCCTAAGCTGATAAAACCCTGATTACAGAACAAGAGATAAGATTTTCACACTTAATGACTATTGTTTTAATTAGGTACCAAGTATAAAGGATTTAATGCCTATCAAACCCTAAATGCCAGCTTATGTCCCATACAAAGTTTGTGTGTGAAACCTGCAAAATTTATTTCATACTCTTCAATATAATCTTAGTATTACAACCCATTTTTGAATCTCTCGATGTCAATAGATTGATTTATTAATAGCAGTAGCTCCAAAAACAGTAAAACCCTTGTCGCGAGGGTTTTCTGACTTTTATGGTAAACTTTGCTGATTTCTTCGAAACAAACATATTTATTTATTAGTCGACTTTTTTCAACAATTAATATCATTGTAAATCTTTAATTATACTTGAGATAACAAATGTCACCACGTCTTTTTACTTTTTTGTATGTGTGGAGATAACAAAAATGTACTAAGATTAAGAATATGTAGGTACCTATACAATTTTATTATACGCTGTAACATTGAAAACCAAATTTGGGGTTATTAAAAAATCCCCATTAATAGTGACAATCAGGCAAACACAAAATTCAAATCTGGCAAAGGAAGTTGAATAAAATTAAGGAAATTTCTGAAAACTAGATAAGACATATCCAGCGCTGCACTAATACCTAGTTGAACACGAACGCAGTTCTAACACTGCGGAAAGACCCTCCATGGAGTCGTTTGACTTGTACAAGGAATTTGGGGATGAATAATTTTTAAATAACAAAATTAGAAAGTTCAGTCGGATGGGTAATGCACATAAAATTGACTTTCGAACTCATGGTTTTTGGAAAAATGGTATCAAAGTAAATATTCCAAAGTTCTTTCCCTGGACGAAATATGTAGCAAATAGTACTGCAGACTGAATGCATATACCAGTGACAATATGGACGAGGATTAAGACTGATCCAAAGGAAAAACGAGCAGGAAGAACAATGAAAAATGAAATTGACCTTAGTATAGCTGGAAATATTCGTAGAAGGTCGAACGACAAGACTTCGCCTTTTCGAAATAAATCAGGCCAAGGTGGAACGTCACGGTTTTACGTGCAGGTACGACGGCCACAACAGTATTGGATGTTTCTCACCTTTGCACGCCGAAATTAAGTAGTAACCGCTCTCTGTCACCTCACTGAAATCCAAATGGACGACGGGCCTCGTGTGGCCGCTGCACGTCAGCGGAGTCTGTCGTAAATTTGCCATACTTTTGGAAACGAAAAATTAATAAAAACTAAAGACTGATTACACGAAACCACCTCCTACCTACTCGAGTACTTGCAGTACTGAACACGGAACCCGAGCCAGCCTCGACGTCAACTCAATTTCGCGTTCTCTGACCTTCGAGCTGCCACCGCGGCCGGTTTAATTTCTTCAAGAACACATGAAACATTTTTCCGGACAGGATATTATTACAATACGAAAGCCTCGCCATTTCGCCTTCAAATCCCGCCATTTAACGACTCATTTGTTGCATTTCGGCGACATGCCCGGCTATTTTCGTACACAGAACAGTAAAATGAAGAGGGGAGATTTGTTCCAAAACAACAAAATTTTTAAATTTGTCGTTAACGCGTTATTTTGAATGTTGCTAGTTTTCAAGCCAAACTAACCACCTAAGACAAACAAGACCAAAATTCAATAGATTTTTATACTAAGAGAGTTCAGTCCGAATATAGAAAAAACTTAAGTCTACTCCTGGGTGATGAACGGGTTCTGTATGGACTCCATGCCGTCCATGGGGCAAATAAGGACGACGCTCGTCCCCCGGCATACCACGAGCCCCAGTTCCCTCGTGTCCTCGGTCAGTTTGTAAGGATCGTCGGGGTCACGCAGATACTCCGAGGTGTTATCTAGCACTAAGTTGAGAAGGGGGTCGTACCCCTTGAGTATACCGCTGGCCTCCCTTCCGCCGGCGAATTTCACGCGGATAGTCTTTTCTAGGTACTTAGACAGGTCCAATATCGACTCTTTTCGTTTCTTCTCCTTCTGATCGCCGCCACCCTGGAGATTCTGAAAATAAGTTCGGTCAGGACTGTCAGGAGTTGTGTACAACGAAACCGAGTTAGCTTACCTTTTCGCGTTTTTCAGTATTTGATGCCATGGTTAATAATATGGTTTATTAACCCACTATCTACACAACTTAAATTTATAGGTTAACACCACAAAACAGTAAACACTCGTGTCTTAACATCCTATGAGTTTCTTCAACGTGTTGTCCTGCGTCCGAAGAGGTTATGTAAAGAAATCATTTCGTACAAGTTTAAACCGAACATTCGTGATATTTTAATAATAAACACTCAATTCTACAGCAACCTCATAGTATTCAAGCCATGGCCACATCGATGGAAGACGTGCTCCTCCAGGTGCCGCAAGTTAGATACAAAAAAGGCGACGGCTCGCTATTTCTCATGGATCAAAGACTGATTTGGATGGTAGAAAATAAAGATACAGTCGTCGTCTCTCATCCGTACGCCGATATTAAATGTAAAAAGGTAAACGCGCGACGTAAACTCGTCTCAAACGGTCCAATTGTAGCTCAGAAAATTTCGCCGGAGGGAAAGGCAAAGGTACAGCTCCAAGTCGTCCTACACAACGGTAACCAATCCACGTTCCACTTTATAAACAAGAATGGACCACAGGCACAACTCGCAGACAGGGACAAAGTTAAGGAGATGTTACAGTCGCTTCTGCCCAAGTTTAAGAGGAAGGTAGACGAATCGAACAAGTCGTAGTCTGTGTGGTGTTCACCTTTGTTTCCAGGTCGATAGGGAGCTTGAGGAGAAGAACAAACTCCTCTCTACTAATCCTGCTCTACTTCAACTCTATAAAGATTTAGTAATGACAGAAGTGGTCACGTCAGAAGAATTTTGGTCGCAACACGCTGTGCAATATACTCAAAAACAAAAGCAAACCCCTCAGGAAATAGGTAGGGTAACATCATTTCTAATTTGCCAATTAATTCAACTTCCCATTTTAGGTGTTTCCGGTGCTTTTCTTGCTGATATTAAACCCCAAACTGATGGTTGTAACGGCCTTAAATATAACATTACCCCTGATATAATAGAATGCATTTTCAAAACATATCCAGCTGTCAAGAAAAAATTTATCGATAATGTGCCAACGAAAATGACCGAATCCCAGTTCTGGACCAAATTTTTCCAATCTCATTACTTTCATAGGTAAGAAAAATATATTCCAATTCCATGACAGTATTGTGTAACAAAGGGTACTCATAATTTAATAAACGAATATAAGCAAGGATCAATGCGTTGCGTTACTCACAGCAATACAGAATAATTTTTTCAACAAATCAATACATTTAATTTTGTTACTCAAGCTAACTTTCGCCCAGTTGAGCAGTAATTTTACTTGTATGTTGTTTACTTTAGGGATCGTAAATATGCTGAAAGCAAAGACTTATTCACAGAGTGTGGTAAAATAGATGACCAAGAAATGAAAAAAGACCTACAGAACGGCATTAAGGATCCTTTAGTGAACATAGTCGAGTTCGAAGACAAATCCTTAGATGAAGGTTATGGAGTTGCTTTGGAGAACTCCACCAGCCTAGGAACTGTTAGTCAAGCGATGATTAAGAGGTTCAATCAACATTCGATAATGGTGAGTTTTCGAAAATAAGTACCCGGGTTTCCCCCTTTTTCATCACTCCTGGTACACCATTATAACCTTTTATAATGGAATATCTTTTATGCTTTGGTACTTTTAAGGTGATGAAATCATCGAAAAACAAGTTACAAGAGGCAACCGTACAAAACGAAGCTAACCAGAAACCGACTGGAGTAAACGGAACCGTTGACAATAATATCCCAAATGACGAACAAGGCCCCTTCAATAAAAAACAAAGGATACAGGAGAAAATTACTTACGATGATCTGGAGGACACGAGAGAAGACGAAAGCAGTTCAGGAACACATTTAAATTTATCTAATGTAAGCAATTTATATATAAGAACGTATGCTCTAATATATGTATATATCTTGATTAGATTAAGAGGTACCTCCACGGTCCAATGCCGGATACAAACTCTGAGAACTTGAACATAAATGAAACCTCATCTTTAATAAGAGGCGTACTTCAGGAGACGAAACAATGGTCGAATAAATACCCCACGAGTTCATTAGTGACTCCAGCAGCTGCTGTCGGAGCCTTGGGGGAACTTTCTCCAGGAGGTGCCCTTATGAGGGGGTTTCAAGAGCAGTCTCTAGCTCGTAAGTATACTTAGGAGGGAAATATTTACAACATCGTAATCTTACTGAGCAACTAGTCATGGAATCATTTTTTGATTATAATATTAAATACGACCTACTACTTGTAGATCCATTAGCTCTGAATAACTTTCATCGACCAGTTCATATTAGATTGTAAGAGTAAGTTGTAGTTATCCTTAGAAGTGGCTAGTGGATATCGAAGCACCTAACTGGTACTCTCTTATTTAGAGTTGGTCCCGTCTGACATCGAAAAAGAAATGCGGAACCTGTATTTGGCTCTCTGCGAACTGTTGCGCCATTTCTGGAGATGTTTCCCACCGACCACTTCGAGTGCAGAGGCGAAACTGATTAAAATGCATGAAGCCTTAAACCGTTTTCATAGTGCGAAGTTGAAACCATTCGAGGTAAGTTCGTCACTGTTGTCTTATTCCTTCTCATTCTCTCTTTACGTTCCAGGGTAAGCTGATAAGGGAGTTCTCGCCTTTATCACATCATTTGACTAAACATCTGAACCAGCTGTTGAATGCTGCATATCAAAAGTTCAATAATTGGCAAAAGGTTAAGAATCGGTAAATAGGGTAAAACAAACTGCCTTTTCAAATTTCTAATATTGTACAATGTCGATAGTCAATAGCAATAAGAATTCAAATTTGAACACTCTTGTGTGTGCGTGATTATACAGGTATAGCTTAGTTTACCATCTTTTAAATACTTTGAAGTTAAAGAGATATTATTTTAAGTACCATATTGCGTTTTAAAATGTTTTAATTTCGTTTGAAACTTACTTTGCTATTGATGATTTATGGAGGTATTACTTTCTTAAAAGGTGAATTATTTTATTGACTTTTACAAACTGTAAGTATTTAAATCAAGAACAGGAGACTAATATATATGTACATGTATCAAAGTGTAATTGTAAAATTTCAAAATGTAATTCAAGATTGTGATCTTTATATCTCGTTTAAAGTGTGAATCTTTAAACAGCCTTCATGTCAAAACTACAATACATACTTCTTTCAAACAAAACAATGAGTATGTCTAAAAGAATGGTAACCAGGAATGTTACAAAGAAAACTGCCAGAAATATCTAACAATATGTGAATATGTCTCAGTCTTTCTTTACTGTTACTGTTTATTAAGTTGTTTCTACATGATTTTTGTTAATAAACTTATAAAAGTATATTTTTGTTATTGTTTCCACATATCCATATTGCACTATACTAATACTAACTACTCGAAGTCAACGTCGAAGTTTGGTCAGGCACATATTGTACGCTGGCCCTTAGTGACCATTAGCGATCTTCAGCAACTAATCCGACTATGATCAATCGATTCGCCATTGATTGACCAAAATTTGAAGGAAATCAAATTTGCGGATCAGTTTGAAATGAAATAAAAACCAGCGGTCGACGTCAGTTACCGTACAACGTACAAACTAACCTGATAGATGGTATCAAAAATTCAAAAAGTTACTTTTCTCTTAACAAACTCTTCAAAATTTAAATCTGTAGCGAAAACCGAAACCTTGTAAAATTATTACTATTATTAGCATTAACTATTTCAACGTAAGTAGCAATTAAACGAAGCGAATTAGTGAAAGCAATGAATTCTAATTAAAGTGAGTTCGTAGCTCCTCAAGAGCAGTCGATGCGAATGCGATTGTTCAATAAGCTTAAAACAATACGCATGAAAAAATAGTAAAAGCGCAGAACGGAAAGATATCCCGGATTTTATGGCTACATCCACACGAAGGCGCGATATATTTGCCTATCGTAAAAATGGCTGGGGTTTCGAAAGAACGGTACGAAAAATCGAGTTAGAAGAGAAATTGCCGAGTCGCAGTCTTGCTGCTTGAAGTGTAAAGGGCGAGAGAATGGGTTTGCAAAAATGGCTCTTATTGGAGTGTAACTAGGTATTTTTATGGATATGTCGTTTTCATAACTTAAATTTTAATATATATGTGCGAGGTTCCTACGTCGTTTCTTGCTTCCCAATTTCCAGCGTTCTTTGTTTTCCGAGTCTCCTTGAAGACCCCTGGCTAAATCGTTTTTCCATAGGCTTGGAGGTTTTCCTCTTTTCCTGCGTTCAGGAGGGTTCCAGCACCATACTAGCCCCCTAGTATCCTTCCATTCTTTCAAGGTGCTCATACCATAGCAGCTATTTCGTTTCGATAGTATCCAGTATAGTACCATCCACTTCCATAATCCATGGTCTCTCTAATGCGCTGGTTTCGTAGGTACGTGCTTTGTTCTAGAGATATGCCACTACTCCTTCTCCAATGGCTAAAATTTTCTGTCTTTTTCGGTAAGTTTCCATATGTTAGAGCCATAGGTAGAGATGTTTTCGAGGATAGTATTATGTATAGTGCATTTAGTCGTGTTCGTTATTTTATCCCGCAGAACAGAATTCAGCTGGCGTAGATCTTCGCTAGAATGTGTTGTTAACCATTTGCTACATGCTACATGCTGACTTTTTCCTGTACTACTGACTTTTGTACGTTCTCATTCCGTCATGGTTCAGTTCTAGCAGTTGTAGTTTGTGGTTTCATCTGATGATTCTCCTCGCACGTCATCGAGTTTTACCCGGTCGTCCCTCACCCTCGGCGCGATATCCACGTCCCGCTTCCTCCCAGAGCTATTTCGGAGGGGTTGCCGAATCGGCGAAGCCATAAAATATTTTAAATGCCCCACCCGTCCTTGATTTATATATTTCTGGGGGTGCCAATATTCCGTAAATCCGGGCCATAAAAAAATCAAAGGAAGCAACGAGAGGATCTCGTCAAGTTTACGACCCGTTTTTTATCGCGATTTATTTTCCATCGAAGCGACGAACTGGATCACTTTCACGGTGGGAAAATTAATATGGAAGAGGTATTCTTTTATTGCTCGTATATATTCTATATCGTATATGACGCGAGCGACCCCAACTCTCGGTTCCTGTTTCCAAAAGCGGCAGAGGGAATTATAGGCGACAATACGAAACCATAAATACCGATCGATGTGAACACGTCTTCCGACTCTCGTATTGGAAAGCTTATCCGAATTCGATACGCTTAAGAGCAACTGAATTGGATTAATTAAGATCTTCGGTTTGCAGATATTTACGATAAACGAGACACATATAATAAATATGCAGCTGCGTACCTAGATAATAGGAATGTTAGAACTAAATACGTACTTCAAAGAGAAACTTAACCAAAGGGCAACGTCGATTAAACTGCAGTAGCCATTTCACATCCCCACAACCAAAATTTGAAGCTAATATGTAGCTTACAATTGGATTTTGTAGCTCTGCTCCTTTCCGAAAATTAATGGCTACTGTTTCCTCCGGGGGAGTCGAACTCCGCCGATTTACCCGCCTCTCCTCCATACCCTTTTTAAGGCCCTGTAAGCTTAGGGCATAACTGCGCCAACTACTTCTTAATTACGGGAATCTACGAGCTCGACCACGAGCTACCTGCGACCTTTGTTGCCAAGTACGGGCTCGACCACGCGATTTTCTTCAGGGGGTTAACGGGGTATCGGGTCATCAGTCCTGTTCGTTTTACTTTTTACTAAACCTCAATTGTTTATCCTTGCCCTTTTACAAGCGATAGCGAATAAAACGAAAATAGTGTAGCCCATGAAGTGTAGTAATCGGCGCAGTTCTGCCTTGGGATTAGGTACATTTGCTAACTGATCGGCGGAGTTATGCCCTTCCCTTTTATTACTTGCAGGTAAACCGGCGGAGTTCTGCCCTGCCCGTTTCCTCACGAACCCTTTTTTAATACGCAAATTACGGGAAATCCCATCTTTATCACGGAAATATTAAAGGGCGAGAGGGCAAGGAAAATCAATCAAGATACAAATATTATGCCTAAATACAAATATTATGCCTAACGTAAGTAATAGAATAATCCCGACGGTGAGGTGATATGAGGCAATTAGACACCTCTTGATTAAACTGCAGTAGCCATTTCACATCCCCACCACCAAAATTTGAAGCTAATATGTTAGCTTCAAATTGGATTTTGTAGCTCCGCTCGTTTCCGAAAACCAATGGCTACTGCAATTTAAGTCTTAACTCACAGTAGCTATACAGACGGGCTCTTGCGAGTTTCCTCACGAACCCTTTTTTAATACGCAAATTACGGGAAATCCCATCTTTATCACGGAAATATTAAAGGGCAAGAGGGCAAGGAAAATCAATCAAGATACGAATATGCCTAAATACAAATATTATGCATAATGAAAATAGAATAATCCTGACGGTGGGGTGGTAAAGCAATTCGACACCTCAGGATTAAACTGCAGTAGCCATTTCACATCCCCACCATCAAAATTTAAAGCTAATATATGTAGCTTCAAATTGGATTTTGTTGGATTTTGTAGCTTGTAGCTTCGCTCGTTTCCGAAAACCATGGCTACTGCATTTTAAGACCCGCAGTAGCTAAACAGACATTAAAGACATCAGAGAGAGAGTTTGCAAAAACACAGTGTGAAACAGTAATAAGTTCGACGTTATTTTGACATCTGGAGACTGAATTTTAGTGCCTTTTTTATTTATTTCCATATAATTGTAATTTTATTAGTCAAATGTCAGTTGAAATAATTTACACACTTATATAAAACATAGGTACCATGTTTTTAAACTTCTAAAAAATAAACCTATAATGCCATTTTTTTCTAAATTTGAGATTATTTTACCAACAGTTTTATACACACACAAATTTGAATATACCTCCTAAATTCACTTAGAAAACTGTACAATGTTCACGGATTAAGTTGTGATTCCATTCGCCGATAGATGCCGGTATATGTATTATCATTACATGTAATCACGATAGAAAGCTCAATACGGTAAAACTTAAACCTTCCATTGTTTAATTAACTCCCGATTCCGCAACGATATTAACGTCGACCTCTTAGTCCAAAACTTTGATCCTAAGTCAGTATACAACATTTCCTAAAAACTGACTAGTGAAATGAAACTTTTAAATCTAATCAAACTTCCATATTCCATACATTGTGTTGCTATGGAGATCAACTTTTACTTTTCACGCCTCCATCGTTGATATCTTCGATTTCCTTCCTCTATTAACTGACTAATTACACGTGATGGCATGAAAACGGTCTCTTTCTCTCTCTTTACCTAATTATTAATTCCATGAAAGATCGCGTGCCTCCGCTCGAGATTATGCTGTTTAAATGGTAGTGCCATTAACACAAACTGTCATTAAATGAAAGTAAGTTTGATGCGATAGTACACTTCGTTATAAAAACTTTATATTTTATTTATGGGAAGTGTTAATGAGGGTAATGGAGGGATACGTTTTATGGTTTATCGCCACTTTCTGACTATAATTCGCATTTTTACCGGAAACTTGGTTTAGCTCACTGAAATCTTGGCTCGTTCGAAGCGAGTTTCGAAATCTTACTGCTGAGTGATACGGAGTAAGTTATGTCTTGAGAAATCCCTAAAAATCTCGTCTCGATATAGTCTCGTCTCGATATCGTCTCGTATCGGTTTCACTGACAACATTCACTGACTTTCTTCAAGTATTCAATTGTTTGAATATATGTAATTAAAGAAACTAGATAATTTATGTGTTCCGTGTATATTTTAGGTTGAGAATACACATAACCATATACGGACCTATTCTATTGAAATGCAGGGTCCGAAATCAACAAGAGCGAAAGAGAAACTAATAGTAGTTCGTTAATATGACAGAGAAGGCAGTTTTGCAACGTTGCCGGCCGGCTGGTTCGTAACCAATTCCAAATATGTAAGTTATGTTTTGAGAAATCCCTAAAAATCTCGTCTCGATATAGTCTCGTCTCGATATCGTCTCGTATCGGTTTCACTGACAACATTCACTGACTTTCTTCAAGTATTCAAATTTTTGAATATATGTAATTAAAGAAACTAGATAATGGAGAACAGGTACGAAATCGAAAAACACTTTTTCGAAATAAAATTAGGAAGCAATAATTAGATTGATATTAGGAACATGTCATTAATAGGTTTTATAGGCAATTCAAAAGGAAGTTACCTTTCGAAAATACGTGGGACAGTCATGTATTCGTCGCATCAGCTGTAAATCCATCGAGAAGAAAACTTCCATGAAACACAAACGTCGAAATTCAAAGCTCGCGACCAGCTAGCGAATAAGTACAGAGTCGCATTAAGAATGCTCGCCTTGACTATAATTTATCTTTTACTAAGATTTTATTAAGGATGTTCATTTCTTTCTTTTCTGTATACATTTAAAATAATGGTTTCTCGCCGCAGCTTAAAGTATGTTCCAGGTCTCTTTTTGGGAGGAGAGCAGGGAAGGTGTCTTTCCATAATTGCAATAGATCACGGAAATATGTTTATACAAATTTATATCAAAAACCTGAATAACAACAGCGATACGTTAAAATAAACCATCAACTAAAAGTCCACTATCACCGTCAATGTCTTGTTGTAAACAAATAACCATAGATCAGACAATTAAACTTCTTAATTTTACTGAACGGACTCTGTACATCAACAATTCCCGCCAAAAGTTTTATGACTTTTCCACCAATAGCAAACGACGTGTATTAGGTGTTGTCTAACTTTACTACCTTTTCTTGTTTTCTTCTCAGTGGATTTACTATAGATTTATTTTATTCTATCAACGCACTGGGAACTCATGCCATTACTTGCCGGATTATCGGATTGTAACAAAACTTGTAAAAATTTAGGAAAATACGCTCCTACATTACTGTTAAATATGTCCTATAATAAACCCTTATAAAATTTAAAAAAAAAACGTTAATTGCGCAGTTATACCGATAAGAGCAGCAAATTTTACCGTTTACTTACAATCTCGTCATTTAAGGCTCTGAGGGTTTTTATAAAAACAGGAGATCGCAGATATAAAATTCAAGACTTCGAGACTTTTCGAGACGAGACCAAAATTATTATCTTTCGTCTCGTGTCGAAATTCAAGACGAGACGAGATCGAGACTTGTCTAATGTTCTTCGACATTATATTTTGTGTTTGATTCAATCAACTGACGCGTTATTTTCCTTGGGTGATTGATTGATTGGTTGGTTGATTGATTGATTGATTGATTGATTGACTTTCCAAACGTATTGTCCTTTTTTGTTTTGTCAATTACGTGTACTCTCTGCGATCGCCTGGAATTTCGTGATGGAAACCCGCAAATATAGTTCCTCGGCTACGGAATGTCTACGTGCGGTCCCCTAGCAGTCTAGCACCGATTTCCCGGTACTTATTAAGATTTTCCACGTGCCGCTTTCGGAACATTTATATCGGAACGATTTTATCTATCGCATATATATATCTCAATGTCACCGTAACATTGAGAATCGCCGATAACGCGACATACCGAGAGGATTAAAATGCAAAATCGCCGCTATAAGAACAAAATAAACGAAACATCCTTGTGTACGCTTTATCGGAGGTTGCGAGGGATCAAGGGTTGTGTGAAAATAATTTATTTTTCGATATTAGGAGTCGGCGGCGGCTAGTTAAAAGAAGAGAAGAGAGGATTCGGTATGATTAATTTAATATTGGAATAATTCATGTAATACGGTTGAGAAAAATGTGGCTAATTACTCGCAGGTGAGATCTCAAAATAGACTTCAAGGTAATTTTAGCTCGTTAGCAATCGTACAATTAGTAGCAATTCTGTTTTATTCGGAGGCAATTTACAGACTTTCTATAAAAAACCAGAGGGCTTTACATAATTTCTAGACTTAACGCCAGGAGGTACTTTCGACTCGTGGAGGATATAAAACTGGTATTACGATTGTATTGTAATGGTTATATGTATGAAGAGTTGAATCATCATTAATTAGAAACGAAAAATTACCGTACAATCCAATCGGGAAATTATCAAACTTATGTTTTATTGAAATTGTCGCAACGTGAAAAATTTCACAACTGGCCCCTTAATACAACCAAAAGGTATACTATGTCCAACCACAATTGGAACACCAAAAAAAAAACACTTAATGGCTTTTTAAGTAGTGAAGAGCGATGCCGCCTTGTCCTCCACGGATAATAACTCTAACAATGAATTCACTTCCAAATCGCACAAACAAATGGCACACACATTCACACACCACTGCTTTCTCGAGTATAAGTGCGGAGGAAGACATCACAAGGAAAGCACCCGTGGCCGCTGCATTATGGTCCCATCCAGTATCTGTAGAGTCTCGCGTACTTCCTCGTAAGTACACGATTTCACTGATCGACTGTACACCTGCACCTTAGAAGAAGAAGAAAATACAAACGAAGTGCCGCTGTCGTAAAAAAAATTTTGCGGTCCAATGGAGCCTCTAGTTCTTTATCTGTACATTTCCATACATTCACATACAGACAGTTTCTAAAGAGTCGCACGGTGGGATCAACATAAGTGCGAGAGAAAGGCCATATATTTCTCGTTAGCGAAACAGAGAACGACCTTTTGCGATGTTGCTAGCTCGCGAAACATTACAGTCATCCGCTCCGCACACTGTACCGCACACATCCGAAAGTGTGAAGCGATACACGCGTTGACTTGGACTGCGTGCTCGGCCGGCAACTTTGCAAAACTTCTCTCTCTGTCTTGCTAAAGAACTACTGCTGGTTTCTCTTTTGCTCTTGTTGGTTTCCCACCAAGCGTTTCGATAGAAAAGATCCGTATATGATTTCACTTGGGCAACTGAACACCTGCATTTTAAAAATACCAGTGTGCTTCTGAATTAGCAAAAAGATAAGTCCCAGTCCCATGGTTTTGTATAGAGACAACGGGCTCTTTTCGAATGTCCTCGGTAAATTCAGATTTTATTAAGTGTTCCAATTGCTACTGGTTAAAGTATATCCAATCTGTCTAGGTTTATCATCAACGTTTGTAGGTTCAGCTTGGCCTGATAAATCGTGTACCGAAAACGAGAAGTGACATAACACGGTTATTACAAACACCATTCCTTATTTTTAAGTGTATTTTTGTACGACGTTATCTCATCTAGCAGACAGTTTTGAGTATTCCCATTCATTCGAAACGTGTGCTGCTTTAAGAGATAATATGTAGAAAAGGAGATATTCATCTGCGGTAAATATTTTCGAATTTGGCGCGACCTTGTGTGCCAAAAAAATGGTACCTCAGCAACCAGCCGAATTTTACAACACTCGGTATATGCAACAACAATTTTTCTTCCATTGCATTAAAAAGGAAATCGGTGTACTGTTTCTATAATCGCTCGGTTCTGAGAAGCAGAATCTGCAATTCGCCTTTTATAAGTCACATATGATGCAATTCCAGAATTAAATGAGTAATTGAAAGGTAATCACGTAAACGGTGTTTGCGGTGTCAGCGAAAAACTCGACGACCTGCAAAGCAAAGTTATAAAATTGTACAAATATTGTCGGAGGTGTTTTGGTGTTTAATCCATATATTTAAAAATTTTCAGGTAATAAACGGCAACGATCTATTCATGATATGTAAAGCGCTTTTACGTCATTCGTATCATCTTACTTGAAATAGATCGACCAACGAAAAAAATACAATCATAAATCAAGATACGCTTTTATTTTTTTAAAGGATGTATCTCCATATCTAATCATGAAACAAACAAGTCGATTTTACCATTCTAGCATAACGTGTAATCTTGAGGGATAATCTATAAAAGTATCCTGGTGATTTATTTGAAACAACAGACAAGAAGTCGAATCTTCACAAAGGGTTTCGTATCATTACTCATCTAAATTTTGGATTTCCGCATTGTTGATGTAAATGACTTTTCCAATTGTCCAAGGTCCCAACGAACCCAGCAAAATTAGATATTGTAATTGGGTATTAAAAAGAGCAACAAGTCCAAAATGCAGAATTACTTCTTTGGGTTCTGTAGTGTCTTTGCCACATCTCAAATCTAAATTGTGAATTTGCCTAAATAATACGTGGTTAAATGCAATCTGATTAAATTACTAAGTTGGGCAAAAATTCATCCATTTTTTTAGAAAACTCAAATTTTCTGTATCACAATCTTCATTTATTGAAATTTCTTGAGAAACTAATCAAAACTGGCCAAAAATTTGTTTAAGCTATGTTTATGCACGCAACCTGAAGGTCCAGATCTCACGTTTCGTGTTGTGTCTTGTAAAGACATAATTCTGAATGTTGACCTCACAAACATAATTAGTCAGCAAAGTGCTAAAATGATAAGCCGTGTTAGACAAAATATTGTCTGTAGTGGCAAGAATAAAATTTCTAGTAATAATGATAACAATTGTTTATTATCTACGAGACGTTTTACTATCTTCGATTGCGAAAGAAAGGTTCAAACAGGAAAGAACAATACTAATTATACGTAGGGTAAGACAATATGCAGAAATGTATTTACATCAATTTATCATATATGATGTTTTACACACTTTGAATATCTCTTTCAATTACCCTCCTGCTTTAATGAGATAGCCTTTCTAAGCGGTACACATCTTACTCACGCAAATTGATAATATTTACAATTTCCCAATTTTACATCACTTTATTGTTACATTACATGTGTAACGCGAGTATGACAAATTCAGACAGAGTTTCTTGTTCATGTCTTTGAAAAAGTTACGCAATATCCATAAATATGAATATTTAAAATATTCAAAAATTTTTAAAATCAATTTTAGTGAGAAGTTGCGGATTGTGGTTTCTATAGTGAATGTCGTAAAGACCTGAACATTTTTATTAAAAATTTTATAGATTCCATAGAACCTGAAATTTTGACCAGTCTATAAAATGCTCCCACTACTTTGGTTGAAAAGAAAGGACGTTTGTTCAAATTGAAGTAAACATAAGTAAGTACGTGTATTAGGTAGAAAACAACAGAAATTAAAGAAACATTTGAAGAAGTACCTAATTATTATTTTCACAAATAGTTTTAATAATTTCTTCAGTTGCCTTAATAGACAATAAGTGTATTGCAATTGGTTGTACTGTAATTTCCAATAAATATGATTATATGATTAATTACATAATATATCAAAATGTTACTGCATATATTTGTTACATTTCATGCATACTTTTGATTCATACTAAAATTGTAATTTGTTAAATTCTTTAAAGTTGGTAATTTGATTTCCAATTCGGAAATTTGTTATTGCAGTATTAATTAAAATTTATAGTTAAACTACGTACTGATTACCAAATTCACCTGCTTCAGAAATAAATCTAAAATTTCTAGAAACTCCTCTAATTTCCTTGTAAGATTGGTTCCATACAACAAGAGGTCGCTTTGGAGTGATTCTAAGTGCTTAAATGTTTGCTTGAAGTGCTTAATATCGTATATTATATCATATTGGTATTGAAGTGCTTAATATCTCAAACAACCCTTCAGCGAGATGTTTGGTCCGACCTAGATATTGTTTTAGACCTTATTGTGTCTATGTTGTAACAATATTGTTTCGTATTGCACTCTCCACAAGATATAGAAAGCATTTTCCCATTAGAACTCAACAGATGTGTAGCTGTACCTAATGAATTCGCCTCTATATACGAAATATTATATTGCCTCACTCGGCAAGCATATCACCACTTGTTAATTACTAATGTTATTTGTGATATAAATACTCCAGCTGCCATATCTCTTATCTTTCGTTTAGACAGTAATGTTTTATTGTTTCCTTATGCATGAGCTACATTACAAGCCGGTTACGACCGGTTCGCTCGAGGATCGTTTTTTAAACGTGTCCGTTAATCTGCATGGCGATAAACTTTGACATGTTTTCCATTTAAGTAACAATTATTTATTCTCGAGATTTCGACAAACAATTAGCTTAGGCGATACGTGCTTTTTCGGGACGATGCTCTGCATGTCTTGACGCTCTTCCTCGTCTTCTGACGTACGCGCAGTGGAGTCAACAGACGGGAATTGGATAGATAGTTGGGAATGTATTCTGATGTATATTTATTGTAAATAAGAAAAATGTCCCAACTGAGAATTTAGGTGAGATTAGTACAAATTTACGTTATGTAAGTATTTCACCAATATTTGGTAGAAAACTACTAATTTTATTAAAAGAAATTGTATAGATCAGCAACAGCAGAAATAACACTAGGGGACTAATTCAAACAATATCTCAACCTTCTTCTTCAAGAACACCCACAAGAATACCAATACCAGAAATTTTAGATGATGATATGACAAGGGGTCAGTTCCTGGAAACATAAGAGTGGAGCTTCTGAAATATGCAGGCCAGAAGGTGGCAAAATACGTTAGAACTATATTCAATCAAATTGGAACAGGACAACAAACTCCACCAGAATGGCACCAATCGTACATTATCCCTATACACAAAAATATGTGATAAGAAACTGTGTAGTAACTATAGAGGAATTGCAGTTATACCATGTATAGCTACATTATTCTCCAGCATGCTGAAAAGTAAAATAAAGCAAGGGTTTAGCGAAGAACAGAGTGGGTTTAGAAAGGAGACATCATGTTTGGATAATATCCATTGTATTAGACAGTTAATGGAGAAGAATAAGTCTAAAGGATTAGCTACACATATGGCGTTGATTGACCTCGAAAAAGCATATGGTGTGATTCCCAGGAATGAACTATGGATAGCAATGAGAAGAGTGAAGGTCGGTGAAGGTAATATCTTGCTAATATCGGTCTCCATCTTTAACCATTTCTACATAAGTGGATACAATCAACTTTGACTTTGGTGAACAACACCCAAACTGTTAGCTGGTGTACTACTATAACAGTCATTAGAACATATTGCGACCATCAAATGTCTCTTTGGAAAATTGACTTTTCCTTCATTTTACGCCCATTCCATAACCAGATAACCCAATATAAGGTAAACTTTTCTGAGCTCACAAGTTTTCCTCATTTGAGATTATAACAATCTTACTTCATCCTTCTGATTTTCCCTTTTGGAGATGACGAAGTATTGAGCCGTTCCCCTCGACGGATTTAGAAAGTTTACCATTAAAACTGCCACCATCGGATCCGTTATTTCACCAAACAAACCTGAAAACGCTCCGAGAAATTAGCGACGAGCCGAGAGGAGAGCCTACGTGATATTCTCCATATTCAGCGATCGAATGTTGTTGTTACGAAGTTTATGCTGTGACGGTTTGTGTTTCCACGGAAAATAAATAAGTTCGCGAGGTTCTGAGAGAATTAATGGCGAGGATTTTCAGTAAGCTGAAGATGACCCAGTTTCGTGGGTTTCACAAATCAGATATTATCTGTTGATAAAAAGGGAATTAAGTTAGCGGAAACGTTCACTCTTGATATCGGGAGAGGTAGGCTCTTTTTGAATAAATTTAATAAGTTCGGATGGTAACGTAGAAATAACGTCTATTTTTACGTACTTACACATGTTCGTATGCCAATATTTACATTAAACTGATAAATTATCACATGCATATTTGAATGTGTACGTATGGGTAACAAGAAAATACGTGTAAGGCGATAATATTTATTTGGGTGACAAATATTGGATTTTGGCAGAATTTTCCACAACTTTTCCGTATTAGATGAAAACAAGCTATATATCTAAACAGCTCATTTACCTGCCTAGGGTTATCCTATATTTCTGAGCCAAAGCCATAACTGTACTAAGTTCAAAATTTCTAGCTATTCAAGCATTGTTAAACAAATTTTTTGGTTATTCGGGACCGAATGTATAAGCTTGCAAAATTTCAAGTTTCCAGGTAATGGAGAACTGCCTTAACTTTTCCGGACATAACCCTGCTTACTTATACTTAGTGTCTCTAAATGGAGTGGCTCAACTATTGATTACTTAGCTCAAAATAATACGTTTCTACTGATCTTTCCTACTTCTTTTGTTTGTCCTGAATTGGGCTTCAAAGTTCTCAAGAAATATGTTACTTTTAGATTTTTACTTTTACTATTTATAATAGAATTTATAACAATTACAAAGCGAGTACGAGAACAATGAAAGGTACAAGCAAGGACGCAAGGAGATTGAATTACAAAGAATTCGTCACATATGCCCTACATTTCTATAAAACCGTTTACACTATAAAAACGTTTCTCGACAATGATCTCAATTCATGTTTAAAAAGAGACACTGTAATTATATCCATTAGTTTTTCTGGAAGATTATTGAAGAATTTACTCATTTTTAATGATGATAATGATCAAATATCATTTCTCTTTTGATATTGTAACGCGAAATGTAAACAGCAGCGCGAAATGTGTTTACTCTTATCGGACGGCGGCTTACCTCAAAGGAACGCCGCTACGCTTGATTGAGTCCCGGCAACATCTTATTAAGGAAGAATGATTTATTACCTCTGGAGGTTTCTACATAAACATTATTGGGGAAAAGAAGGATCGAGTTATTTCAGGAATCATCGCGAATACAATTGAGATATGTATATAAGCGGGCTTGCGGTCGGAGAGATTAGATTAGACGTGAAGCCGCGATAGAGTAAACAGTGCGAAAAACGGACAAGCGAATTGTACAATAAATTGAAAAGGTAAGTTAATTAGTTCAGTAATAGTTTAAATAAATTAAGTAGTGTGTAGTGTATAATTAAGAACAGTGTAAATAAATTAGAAATAAACGTTACAATATCATGATATCAAAGTTCATCAAGTTGAGTATCAAGCTCAAAGAGTATCAAGTTTAACCATATAAGCACACACATTTCAAAGATGAAGGGACTAGAAAGTACTTTTTTAGGAAAATTTATATTTGTACTATACAACAAACCCCCAATGAGATTTTAATTTGTACTTGTACCATTTTTCGGTTTTTGGAAATTTTATAAAAATTTGCTCTAAACATTTTTTGTAAATTTTGAATATTTATTTTTTTATCGAATATGAATCGTGTTATAACATTTTTGATTAAATCTTTTCTAAAAGGCACCTTACACGTTATTTTTCAGTTTTTTGAAATATTCTCAAAATCTGCTACATTGTTTTTTTCTAAACTTTGTACTAACGAATATTTATAATAAAATATGATAAAGAAGTACAATAGACCTAACTCATCTTTTATATAGACCCAAGTGCCTTGTACCAACCCTGTATATTGTTTTAAAAAACTACAGTATTGAAAATAACTACGGTACTTAACGTTAACATCGCACTATTGACCGATTACCAAATGCTTACCTTATGCAATCATTAGGGCAAGCAACATCGATAAAGAAATATTTACAGATAATTTCAGAATCGTATATTTACCTGACCGAAATGTCACTTAACGATTGTACTTTAAGGAAATTTGTTTGACGAATATATACAAAAAAAAAGTTTCCACGATAACTAATTTACAATCAACAAGGTTGAATTTCAACACATCGACGTTTGTAAAGGTCTCAATTTGTAAAGTTATTGGCAGTACTATAATATAAAATTGAAAATTCAGATATACAATCTACGAGTAAGTTCAAAAATTTATCATTAACGTTATTTCCCTCCTTTTTTAATATAGAAGTGACATATTAAATCTCTTTAGTTTGTTTTAAGTAACTAGATCTAGATCACACTTGTCTTGTCGCAAAAAGGGGTCTGTTCTCTCATGGGTCATTTCTTGTGTCATGTAATCATTAATCTGTTTATGAAGTAATGAAATGCAGTTTTAGCTCCGATGGTGTTTCCACATTGTGTGACGTAACTGTTGTGAATCTTGTTATCTAACGTTGTTTTGTCAAAACTCACTGAACGTAAGCTGATAACGGATTAAAGAATGAAGATAAAACACCCGCGTGACTGTCAATTTGGAAATGGAAACTTTTTACTTTTCGAAATGATAGATTTTTCTCTTTCCTATCGTCGGTTATTTATCGAGTGCTCCCCGTACGTAAACTCAGCTGAGCAGAGGTGCCACCACGTCTAGATTTGCCGTTGAATAACCTTGCGGGGAAAAAACCAGATTGCATCACTCGCGGCATTTTTCCTAGAAAATTGGCTGCATATACGTTCTATAATCATTCATGTAGATTGTAATGAGCGCATTACGGAGGGGACATTATATTGGCAATTACCATTTTTTAATAAATCGCGAACACGAACGCTCCGACAGGTAGATAATTGGGTGTTTGGTGGCGGGTTTCCAGGGAAAAAAATATACGGTAATTAGGTAGTAAGTAATGGAAAGGTTGCGATTAGGGGGGATCGGAGTAAAAACCTGTAAGAACTAATAGACGAAGCCATGAAATAGCCATAAAATCAACAAACGTAACTGTAAATAAGATCTCGGATCTCGATTCAACGGAGGAAACACGTTTCGGGTTTTTATGAAGTGCCCATCATCAGACCATTAACTAGGTTGCTGGCTGTCTTATCTTGCGGATGGTGAGGTGCTCGTAATTATAGCTCCCGATATATAAAATAGTATACTGCATCTAAAGACATTTCTCTTAGCATTATCCCAGTTTTAGACTTTTATGTAGCAGAAATTACGTATCTTTCAAATTCTTCGAATCACAAATTTTGTTACCAACCCATTTAAATTGTGGTGGACTCGAGACGAGAAATAACATGAACTCGTTTCGGTCTCAAAAAGTCTCTAAAAGGTGTGTCTCCTCTCGTTCTCAGTCTGCTCTTGTCTTGGTCTCGAAAAATCTCGACATAAATGAATGGTTCCTTCTTGACATCGTTGATGTATGGTTTTTTGGATTATAACGAAACTAGTTGAAATTTGAGAAACTACGCTACTAATGAATGAATACAAATTAGATCTCGTCTCGTATCGAAATTTCAACATTTAATCTCGAAATTTGAGACAAGACGAGACGAGATCGAGACTTTTCAACTATTTCGTACTTTGGCATTACCTGCCGGATTGTCGAATTATAACAAAAATAGTTAAAATTTGAGAAACGACGCTACTAATGGATGAATACAAATTAGATCTCGTCCCGTATCGAAATTTCAACATTTAATCTCGAAATTTGAGACGAGACTGGACGAGATCGAGACTTGTGAATTATTTCGCACTAGGAACTTCTCATGGCATTACCTGCCGGATTATCGGATTATAACAAAACTAGTTAAAATTTGAGAAACTGCGGTACAACGAATGAATACAAATTAGATCTCGTCTCGTATCGAAATTTCAATATTTAATCTCGAATTATGAGACGAGACGGGACAAGATCGAGACTTGTCAACTATTTCGAGCTGGGAATTTGTTATGGCATTACCTGCCGGATTATCGGATTATAACTAAAGTAGTTGAAATTTGAGAAATGACGCTACGACGAATAAATACAAATTAGATCTCGTCTCGTATCGAAAGTTCAACATTAAATCTCGAAATTTGAGATGAGATCGAGATTTTTCAACTATTTCGAGGTGGGAATTACCTGCCGGATTATCGGATTGTAACAAAAGTAGTTAAAATTTGAGAAACGACGCTACTAATGAATGAATACAAATTAGATCTGGTCTTGTACCGCAATTTCAGCATTTAATCTCGTCTCGTTTTGTTTCGAAATTTAAGACGAAATAGGACGAGATCAATAGGTACAAGTCTCGATGTCGTGTCCATCACTATACTCTATTCAAAACAAATCCCGATGCACGTCATTTTGATGACGTCAGAATCATCCAATACTACCAACTTAATATAGTCACAGGACATCGCAATTTATGTGTTCCGTGTATATTTTAGGTTGGCAATATACAGATCGTTTCTAAAGAGTCGCAGGGTGGGACAAACATAAGTGCGAGAGAAAGGTCATATATTTCTCATTGGAGAAACAGAGAACGACCTTTTGCGATGTTGCTAGCTCGCGAAACATTATAGTAAACCGCTCCGCACACTGTACCGCACACATCCGAAAGTGTATAAGTGATACGCGTTGACTTGGACTGCCTGCTCGGCCGGCAATGTTGCAAAACTTCCCTCTCTGTCACGCTAATGAACTACTGCTAGTTTCTCTTTTGCTCTTGTTGATTTCCCACCATGCGTTTCGATAGAAAAGCTCCGTATATGGTTATGTGTATTCTCAACTTAAAATATACACGGAACACATAAATTGCGATGTCATTAAGTTGGTAGTATTTGATGTTTGGTGACGTCATCAAAATGACGTGCATCGGGCTTTGTTTTGAATAGAGTGTACATTAAAACAGAACCACTTTAAGGCTAATTGCTATATAATATATCTCAACCGATATTTTTAAAGATTGCCTCCATTTTTCCAAATTCTACTAAGTACGAGATTTTATAAGTGAATCTGTATTTCACAATCACAATAAAGTACCATCATCAGCTGAGAATAAAAAATTCAAGAAACCTTAAGTAGCTTGTGCGGTAGAATGTTCACTACAAAAAATCAATAGAATTAGAATCAATTTTGAAGTTAGAAATCAATAGAATGTTCACTACACAAAAGGAGAGTCTCTTATAACCCACGAATTGTTTATTTAAACTTGCCATTACATGGCAATGGATCTAGATGAAACATGACCCATATTAACACAAAAACTCAATTTCGCAACGTTACAATTACAATCACATTCCACGTTCCACTATCTTCTCCTAAACGAGTAAACAATAACACCCCTCGTAGAAATTAATTTTTTAAACCGTCCCATTTTCATCCCGAAACATACACAAAATGTTACAAAAGTTATAACATAACATAATAATTTACTACCTATAAAGTAGGCTGTGATATTTAAAAATCCTCTTGAAGTAGTGGAATTTATGGGGAGCAAAGATTAAATGATGACGTTAATTACGAATAATTTTTCTGCGATATGACTTAATTACCTTAAAATTGAAATTCCTTGCAGTAAGTTATGGAAGTGGTTATATTTTACGAAACTTTGGAGCTCTCGAAGAGAATAATGGAAAATTTTCGAGCTTTATAAATATCGTTACTTTATTTTTAATTAGTACCATTAATTACAAAGTCAGTTATTTTAAAGATGGAAATGTAAATGAACGTCACTTTCCCCTACGAAGTGAATTTGAAACAAGAACAAAGCTGTTGCAATGGGATGACTCACGTTACATTGCAGATTCTAATCAGTTACTAAATTGAATTATAAGTTGATATATTAATCATTGGCGGTACTTTGTTCTTCGTATAAATTATGCAAATAAAATGTGCAAGTAACGGTTACGCCGTAATACGATTATACACATACATAAGTATACGAATGTGATAAGAAGTTAACCTGATATCGTTCACTTTTTCTTCAGTGTTAAGCTCTACAAATTTGAACGTGGACGAAAATGCCCCAACAAATGTATTCGTAATCAAATTATAAAAAGGATATCAGTTTATCTTATCGGGAACTATCCATGTCAAACACATTTATCCTACAGTCAATAATAATAACTTTTATTAATTCACTGTTTCCACCCGAATCGAAATTATTTACCTTGTTCGCTTCTGACCTTGACGTTATCGTTATCACTGCCTGTCACGCCTCTTTGTGCTTTCGATTATTCATCGATACGAGTCTAAAAAAAAGCGCGGGGAGAGAAGAACGTTAACGGGTTTTCCTCGGTTGTCACGTATTTCGAAACTGTAACATTATGAGTGGAATTCCCATGTAAAATAAAAAAATCCGCCTTGCGAAAATAGGAGTTTCTACTAGTTATACATAACCTCAAAATAACCTACTTAATATGTTTAAACTTCTGGTTTTTCTCTGTCAAAGGAAAACGAAATCTGGGTATTTGTCTATTTGTAGTATTTGTTTTGGCAGTACCATTATTAATTACCAGCAGTACTGATTGCCAGTTTCACAATAAATGTTCGAAGTGTCACTTGCTGTCAGAATTAGATAGGTACAAATCAATAGAGCGCGGCACATCAAAAATAACATGCACAGAAATTCCAACGCCAACTAGATGACAGTCATTTTGAAACACATTGTATAATTAATAACGATAAGTTTTAATATTTGCAACATTTTTTTAGGAATGTGCTGGACCGATTTTGGAAAATTAAAAAACAATTTGTTGCAACTGGTGAAAGGTCTTGGCGGGGTATTAAAACATAAAATATTTTTCTATTTTTCAGACATTTTAAACATTGTATTAACGTCCCGAAATTCCCACCCGCTCCCGGCCTATCAATAGTTCTCGCACTTTCCATAAAAAAATATGTGCCATGTGTCCATTGTTTGGAAATAAACC
Organism: Cryptocephalus moraei; assembly: GCA_946251905.1. Classification (NCBI taxonomy): domain Eukaryota; kingdom Metazoa; phylum Arthropoda; class Insecta; order Coleoptera; family Chrysomelidae; genus Cryptocephalus; species Cryptocephalus moraei. The sequence continues at coordinate 6,114,638 of OX276455.1, read as the reverse complement.
GAATTATCGTTTAGCGAGTCTTTATTAAAATACGGGAAGGTAAACAGTAATTTATCTATCATGGGGCCGTTAAGGGGGCGCAATTGTTCATTATCTAGATCGGGAAATGGACGATAACGGGAAAAGGGGTCAATATGGGATTGAGAGGGTTACAATATTGGACATTGGTTTAGTATACAACGGGGAAAGTCGATGCAGGTTTTAGCAGGTTTGGAGGAGGTGCAGGCATTTCAAGATTAAAAAATAATAACGATCTTAGTGACTTTAAATTGATCTTAAACCTTGCAATTCTTGATCCGCCTTCTCATTAAGGAGGAGTTACCTAAGTTACTTTTGATATCGAAACATAAAGTAATTTATCCCATCCTAAGTACGAGATTTATTTAATTTATCCAACACATGACAGTTATGACTGTCATTATTAATGTCATTTTCGACAAGTAAACTATCAAATAACACACTAGTGTTACTAGTGAGTTATGGATTATAACTTATGTTTATATTTAAAGTAGTATTCTATTTATTTATTACCAAGTATTGCAAGCAGAATTCACATTGATATTGAAATTAAAGGAAAACGCTAACGGTTTATTTGAATTTGAAGTAATTGTTAAATTCCCTGAATTTTAACCAAAATGTAAAAAAGTCACTGTCAAGTCATTTTAACATTTATAGTGTACTGAGAGGCAAGTAGCTTTGATTTGATCACAAAGCTTATTAATCACTATTTCATAACAAACGATTTCTTCCACTTGTTGGATAAAACATTGTATGCCACTCGCGCGTAATGTTTCCTAAGTCACTTGAGAAGTAATATCTTAATTTAAATCTTCTCGCGAGACTCATTTTCAACATAACACACTAGTACCATAAATAACTATTATTATCATTATTATTATTATTTAATATACGATTAGTATCATTAAATCTTGGATTGATATTCAATTTTCATTTCGTTCATAAGATATTTCCAAAATGTGTATGCAAAGTGAACTAAAGACATTTTCTACTTTTAATTAATATGGATGTATTTTTGAATTCTGAATTAGTTTATCGACTTAGATGAGAAATAAATGAGAGTTGATGTGTTTGATGATTTCATCAATGTAAAGGCACCGAGTGACAACATAACGTATATTTTTGAATTGTCAGGACTTATTCCTAATTCCTACATATTTGCTCATTTCAAAACAAATTATTTAAAAATTTGGAAAAACCGCCAGAGCGCGTTAAATATAACAAATGCTATTTTAAACAACAGTGTAAAGTATAAAACAAATTAAATCCACCTTTTGAACAATTAAATATTGACTTTTACGATGTGGACAAAGCATTTAGATTGTTAGTACTGAACACAATTTGAGGGAATATTTGCTGGATAACGTTTGTTCCAATTTGAGTCCTGAAGACACTTCAAAATTAGTTCTATAAAATTAGGAGCGACACATATACGAAAAACGTATTCTTACAACAACTCTAATTAATCAGAATCGATAAACTAGCAAAGAAGGTTATTAGATATATCAGATAGAAGTTGCATTGTACCAATTATTTCCTACAACAGTTCTAAAGGAAGGAAATAGTACTTGGATAAAGAGGAATGTGAATTATATTGCTTATTTTTGATTATAGAAATTATTCATATTAATTACATCTCCAATAAAAATATTTTATACATACTTCCATAACGAAGTCCACAGGGACGAAATCTAAGGTCGATGTTATTAGAAATTTATCAACAGGGTCCATCATAGTGCCCATCATTACTAGAATAAAACCAGATAGCGCAAATTAAATATGTGGCGGTTCAAAACGCCATCTACGGACGGGAGGCGTCAGCCACGCCGGAAGAGAACGGGCGTTACGAGAACTAGGGGAGAGGACGGGACTTCGACCCGAACCATCGACGGGGAAAGATCGTTCGTCACGCGATTAAGTTAAATTTACCAGTTTTGTCATTAAGTGTAATACAGCCATCAACGCATACAGGATTTCATTCACACCACCTCCTCCTAAGGCTCGAAAGTAAAAATTAGGCTTCCCTCAACCAGGAAAACCAGAGTGGTGACCCCGAAACGTGCCTTTTTCTTCGAGGAAGTGTGTGCGTGCAACGCTAACCGTTCGTGTATCGGCTTCGTACGCTTTGTTCGCGCGACGACCGCTGTAACGGCGCGGCCCATCTTCCCCGGTGAACATTCTTTCGCTCAGACAGCGAAATCGGGTGCTTCGCAAGTGAAACGCAAAAAACGGCAACAAAAAAAAAACTCCATTTTGTCGCCCTAGCCCTAGCGTCGGACGCGCCAGTGTTACCAACCCTCCACTCGCTCGACATTTCGCACTAGTGATTTCTCACTTCTCACAGTTCTCATACCAACCCACAATCATAGACGCTCGACCTCGACACGACAACGCTCGCCGCTCTGTCAATTCACAAGCACGCGAACCGTTCCGTCGCGCAATCGTTCTACGTTCCGTGCGAACCAAAACAAAAACAGACAATAACATAACCTCGCGAAGATGAACGGAAACATTCCCGCAGGACTAGGAGGTTCGCAACCGAACCCTGAGGCTAATCCAAATGGCAACGCGACCGAGGAAGCTACCCCAGACCCACAAGAGCCGGAGGTAACCGTCGAAGCCATTAAAAACTGCCGTCTTCCACCCTTCTGGCGTCAGAACCCGGACTTATGGTTCTTTCAAGTTGAAGCAGCGTTTCAATTGCACAACATACGCTCCGAGCAAGTCAAGTACAATATGCTATTGTCCGTGCTTGACCCCGCTACGGTCACCGAAGTCGCAGACGTCCTCCGAAATACCCAAACGACCAGAACATACACCCCATTAAAGCAGGCAATACTTCAACGTCTCACCGATTCCCCGGACAGGCAATTACACAGACTCTTCACTCAACTGGAGCTAGGTGACCGAAAACCGTCACATCTCTTGCGAGAGATGCGCTCTCTTGCTGGTGATCGTGTCTCCGACGCAGTGATACGGGTTAAATGGATGGATCTGCTTCCACAGAATATACGACGATTACTCACCATATTCAAAGGTACGGCATTAGAAGAGCTCGCAACAGCCGCCGATGAACTCAACGACAATGGACCGACTGTTATGGCCACCGGTGGCACGAATCGTTCGATACCCTCTACTTCGGGGTACTCGACACAACACACACCTCATCAGGACACTACTGCCATCGAACTAGCAGCGCTGCGACAGTCCATGGCGCAGCTAGTATCCATAGCCAGAGAATCACAGGACCTACTTCGCCGCCTTACTAACCAACAACATTCCCAAGGCCGAAACCGTCCTGGAGAGCGAACACCCACTCAGAGGAGCCGTTCCACGTCCCCAGCAGCTAATCGGAATCCAACGCAATGCTGGTACCATCGAACATACGGCACAGACGCTCAGCAGTGCAAACCTCCTTGCGAGTACTACCGTAACTCGGCAGTTTCCTCGAATCTTGCCTTGATTCAGGAAAACTAAGCACGCCGACGACAGAGTTGGCAACTGCCGTCGGCGCCCTTCCTACAGAGAACCGCCTCTTCATCTATGATCGCAACACGAACACAAAATTCTTGGTTGACTCTGGCTCAGTAATCTCTCTAATTCCTAGAAGATTAGTCACTCGAAATGTATCAAAGCAAGAATTGGTACTACACGCTGCCAACATGTCACCGATTTCTACCTACGGACAAATTAAGCTGAAACTCGACTTTGGACTAAAACGTGAGTTCTGCTGGCCATTGACTGTTGCCGACGTGGACACAGCAATCATTGGCGCCGACTGTCTCAGGTACTACGGACTCATAATCGATGTAAGCAAACAACGCCTTTGCGACCCAACTACTGCTGCATCTTCTAGAGCTCCAATTGGATCAACAACCATTTACAGCGTCTCAACAGTAGTCCAGTTTAATGTACCTCCCGGCGACATAGGTACACGTTACACCACCTTGATGAAGAACTTCGCTGACCTCGCATCTCCTGCAGAGGCTACCGCTCGACTTCCGGATATGCCCGTACGACATGTCATCGAAACCCAAGGACCACCGTGCGCTGAGCCCTCGCGTCGTCTCGTTGGAGATCGCCTTTCCGCAGCAAAAGCTGAGTTTGAAACACTTCTGGAATGGGGAATAATCCGTCCCTCGTCAAGTCAATGGGCCAGCCCACTGCATCTCGTCGCCAAACCAAACGGTGGTTGGCGAGTAACCGGCGATTACCGACGTCTCAACGCACAGACTGTGCCTGACCGTTATCCCTTACCTATTATCGAAGACCTGCTCCAGGAGAGCCGAGGAAAAATCTTTTCTACCATAGATCTCCGCAGAGCCTTTTACCAAATTCCAGTGGACGAACGAGACATACCAAAGACGGCTGTCACGACACCCTTTGGGTTATTCGAATTCATAGGAATGCCTATGGGGTTACGAAACTCTGCTCAAACGTTACAGCGATTTATGAATCACCTACTGCGTAAGCTGCCCTTTGTGAAATGTTACGTCGACGACATCCTTGTAGCCTCCAAGGACCACGATGAACACCTCCACCATTTGGAGCAAACACTGGAAGTACTACGATCAGCTCACCTTCGTATAAACCTTGACAAATGCATCTTCGGTGGCAATGAAGTTATTTGGGCCGGTTTTTATGTTACAGAGGCCGGTTTCAAACCACCCGCACCCAAAATCCAGGCCATTTATGAATTTCCGAAACCAAAGGACTCGACACAACTACGCCGGTTCCTCGGTGCTATCAATTACTACCGCCGATGTGTTCCTCATGCGGCTGAAATCCAAGCACCATTGAACGACCTGCTGAAAAATCTCACCAAGAAGAAGTCTCCACTCCAGTGGACTGCAACAGCCGACAAGGCCTTCGACCGATGTAAACAAAGCATCATCGACGCAGTTCCCACTGCCTTCTTCGAGACCGCAGCACCTTTAGCACTTCACACTGACGCTTCAAGTTCTGCTATCGGCGCAGCCTTGAACCAGCAACAGCAAGATGGCTCCTGGAGACCTCTGGGATTCTTTTCTCAGAAGTTAACACCTACACAAATGCGCTACAGCACCTACGATAGGGAGCTGTTGGCCGCATACGCTGCTGTAAAGTTTTTCTGCCGGATGCTGGGTGGTCAGCCATTCGTCATTTACACGGACCACCGACCGCTGATCTATGCAGCACGCCAGCGCTCCGACAAAGCTTCGCCAAGGCAACAACGACACCTGGATTACATCCTCCAACATAACGCCGAATTTGCGTACATACCAGGTGAAGATAACGAGGTGGCGGACGCACTATCCCGAGTCTGCACAGTAGCGATGCCTACCATCTTAGACACCGCTACCATAAAGGAAGCCCAAGTTCAAGACAATGAACTAACCCACCTACTTCACAATTCAACTGTACAGCTGCAATTGTTGAACCTCGATGGTCAAGACATTTACTGCCACATCGCGGACAACACAATCAGGCCATATTTGCCTGTCAAGCTTAGACGTACAGCCTTCGAAATTATCCACAACCCTGCCCATAGCAGCGGAAAGGCTACATCCAGGCAGCTCGCTGCGAAATACTTTTGGCCGGCCATGCGGAAGACAACGCTTCGCTGGGCGCGAGGTTGCTTGCCATGTCAAAAATCAAAAGTCAGTCGTTACAATCGAGCAGAGCTCCACAAATTTAATATTCCAGATAACAGGTTCGACCACATTCATGTCGACCTGATTACCTTACCCTTGGCAAAGGGGTTTAAATACTGTTTAACGGTAATAGACCGTTTCTCTCGGTGGCCACTCGCAGTTCCCTTGGCAGACATGTGTGCCGAAACAGTCGCCCGAGCTCTCTATAATCAATGGATTTGCGTTTTTGGGACCCCTCTTACTATCACTTCTGATCAGGGAGGGCAGTTCGAGGCAGCGCTATTCAAGGAATTAGCCAAGTTGATTGGAAGTTCCCACATACATACTACGCCTTATCACCCACAATCCAACGGTATGGTGGAGCGACTACATCGTACACTGAAAGCGGCGTTAAAGTGCACCCCGGAGACGCCATGGCCCGACGCATTGCCAACTGTCCTGCTGGGACTTCGAACAACCTTCAAAGAGGATCTACAGGCTTCTCCTGCCGAGATGCTTTTTGGTACGACTCTTCGCATTCCAGGAGAATTTTTTAACAAGGGAAACTCCACCACTGATCAGACCACGTTCGTGAAGCAACTACGTCAACTCTTCTTAGCTATCAAGCCAGTACAAGCTGCACATCACACAACACACCGACCATTTCTATTCAAGGACCTGAGTTCCTGCACTCATGTATTCTGCCGACTCGACAAAATTCGAGGACCCTTGGAACAACCATATACCGGACCACACCGAGTGGTACGCAGAATTGATGAGAAAAACTACGTACTCGAAATTAACGGTACAGAAAAAACCTACTCGACTGATTGCCTAAAACCAGCATATTTTGAGGCAACACACCCACCATCAACGTTAACTCCAGCGGCCGAGCCTGCGCTCATCCCAGCTCTGAAACCTGCAACGCGCGGAAGAGGCCGGCCCAGGAAAAGCGTTACGTTCCGAATCCCAGAGACGATCGACAACACCATCCTACCTACACCACAAGTACCACGACGCCAACGAGGCCGTCCTAAGAAGTTGAAGGTATCGCTCCCTTCGTCCTCAGACTTAGTCACTGGGGGGGGAGTGGCTGTGGCGGTTCAAAACGCCATCTACGGACGGGAGGCGTCAGCCACGCCGGAAGAGAACGGGCGTTACGAGAACTAGGGGAGAGGACGGGACTTCGACCCGAACCATCGACGGGGAAAGATCGTTCGTCACGCGATTAAGTTAAATTTACCAGTTTTGTCATTAAGTGTAATACAGCCATCAACGCATACAGGATTTCATTCACACCACCTCCTCCTAAGGCTCGAAAGTAAAAATTAGGCTTCCCTCAACCAGGAAAACCAGAAATATACAGAGGGATCAAGAAATACTGTTTAAGTTGGCAATCCTACCTGAAGGATTTTTTTGCTTAAGGGTTTGCAACGGTACACTGGAAATCTCTGCATGACAGCGACAGCTAAATAATCACAAATATTTTAGGTTATGTGAATTTATCTACGATTAGAAGACCACACCAGAAAAAACTTCAATATATCTCTCGAAGACATTAATTTACATCCGAGGAGAAGTATTTGCAACTTTTTCGATAGTGGCAGGTTCCAGTTCTTCACGTGTATGTAGAACATTACTGAACACCTTGTGTTTAAGGTGCCCAAAGAAAAGAAAGTCTAGAGGTGTCAGGTCTGGTGACCTACTTGGCCAAATTCCCGTACTTATGAATCGATGGCCAAAAACTTCCAGCAAATATTGCATTGTGGTACGAGCCGTAAGTGCTCGAGCCGAAACTTGTTGAAAGTAGCCATTTTCGCGCTCCTCTGCAGTTAATTGGGCACCGAGTGGCTGAATTAACTGTGAAGTTAGAAAACACAGGACTAATTACTCTCTGCCGCGATAGAGCCAGCCAAACACCAACTTCAGTAGGATGGAAGTTGTTGTTATAACAGCATGTTGATTTTCACCAGACCTAATTCTGTGATTTTGAGAATTAGCATAGCCATTGAGATGGAACCAGGGTTCTTTGGAAAAATAGGTTTTATCCAGGATGTCTTCATTGTTCATTTCCTGATTGAACCAGTTACAGAACAGGACGTGTTGTGGATGGTCAGGAGGATTTTAGGGATTGGACCAACAAAAATTTGTACTGGGTGGTATTTCAATTTACTCTTCAACATAGTAGATCAACTTCCATATGATAAACCTGTAAAGTCACGAAACGGAATACGGGAAATAAGTGGAAATTGATGAACTTTTGATGAGGATCAAACCTGTTTGGAGGGAAAGCTTCCTAACCGACTTGCAAGGACTTTGTTGCAGTTGGGCCCTGACGTCTTGCACCACATTTTCAGTGAGTACGGAGGGTCTACCAGTTGCCTTTCATTTATTCACAGCGCCTGTATTCAAATAGCGTTGAACTACGCGCATGCAGTGTTGATTAGAAACGTCGATAGTGAACACAACTTCAGGAAACATTTCTTCAAATTGGTGCAAAGTGGATTCCAAGGAGTATTGCCATCCAGAAATGGGGTCATGAACTGCACTCCGAAAATAAGCTATGCCAATAAAAATATCCTGCTCTAATGTAAATAGTACCATTTTTATACCTCTATATATATATATAAATGGATTGCTGTTCGTTTGTCTAACTTGAACTCGAGAACGGCTGGACAGATTTTGCTAATTTTGATCTTGAAATATTTGTGGAAGTTCAGGGAAGGTTTTTCGGTGAGAAACATAAATAATAAGTAAGGGAAATACTGAAAAAGGTACGTTTTGTAATTTGACATTTATAATCAAACAAATGAAAGTATAGTGTCAGTTGGTTGTCAAATAACTAAATGTCAAGACGATTATTACAATCTATCATCAGTTGACCAATGAGAGACAGATAACATTCGTATTGGTATGACAGAATTACGTTCAACAGTAAATAATGGAATCGAACGAGTTCGGGCACATCTAACACAACAGCATTTAGATCGACAGGGCAACGAGTTTACAAAGTCTACACGACGCCAACACAAAAGCGGAAAGTCAAGAAACCAAGAAGAGTCCTGAGTAAGTCAAAGCAACTTCTCGGACACCAAGTCTACAAATTCTACAAATTTGAAACGACGGACATATCCAGTCACTGCAGTCGGAGGAAAAGCCGCCAGTGATTACAACTCCAAAACTTCAAGAACTTCGATGCCAACACAACGGCGGGAAGTCAAGAAGACAAGCAAAGTCCTGAGTAAGTCACAACCACCTTTTCCAGAGAATTAAGTTAAAAAAATCACAATTTCAACTACGACAAGCAGATGAGTTGATTCAAGAACAAGGAAAAATAGCCCAAGAAATCATATAACTACAAAATAAATGCAAGAAAAACGGAAGTGCAAGAAAAACCAAGGAATACTTACAAAAAAGGATTGATCACCTAGAAGCACTATGGAGGAAAGCCCAAGAGAACAACGAGGCGTTCCATGAACTTGGGTTTGACGATCAGCACAATTACATAAGATCACACTATTTCAAGAGGATCGAGGAAAACTACAAGACAATTCGACTGTACCTGACGTCACACGAGGAATATAAAACACCCAAGAAACAAGTCTATGAGGTACAAATACAAGACCCAAAACCGGAAGTGAAGAAACCCAAACAACAGACCGAACAGAATTACTGACGAATCGAACTTAAAGGTAAAAATAACAAACAAACAAAAAACTACTTAGACAAGTTGAAAAAGACATGGCAGAATCAACACCAAGATGGTCATGCACGTACTACGAGCAACAAATGCCCAAAACATGGAGCGCACTTCAAGACACAATGAAATAGAGCGATTCCGCAGACGCAGTGTTCCTGTAAACTTGGAACGAGTAGCATTCCACTACGACCCGGAAATAGATTATTGTGCCGAAGAATCCGTAACGATTGGAGAAATGACAATCGTTTGTCAATATTGTAAAGCGTTAAAATGCAGCGGTGAAGCTACTGGATTATGTTGTGCTGGTGGTAAAGTAAAATTGCCGTAATTGTTCCCACCACCAGATCCATTACCTTCTTTAGTTTCTGGGGTGGGAAATGACTCTAAATATTTCTTGGCCAACATCCAAACGTATAATAATTGCTTTCAAATGACGTCGTTTGGTGCAACGCATATTGTACAGGAAAATTTCATACCTAATTTCAGGGTAGTTTTTCATAAATTATTTATTAAAAATTTAAAAAGATAATATACAATTGCTAATACAAGGACAGTTTGCGGAATCAACTTGGAGTTTCCCGGTTTCGCGCATGGACAATTATACGTCGCGTGTTCGCGAGTCGTAAAACCATCATCTTTATAAATTTACGCACCGCAAAAAAAGACGGAAAATATAGTAGATCAGAAAGCCTTAAATTGATTATGTGTATAACTGTGTTGCATTTAATTTAATGTAGATAAAAATTTTGTATTGTTTTGACATTTTTTTTTCAAAAATATATGTAGATGATAGGAATTTCACCGGGTCATCTATAATTTTTATTTATCTTTTTTCTTTAAACTTTACGTGGCATTGCGACGCATGCCGGGTACGGCTTGTTTTTATAATAAAAATTTGAATCGCCGCTTAAGTGTCGATGTTGTCACTGTTAAACGTCGAAGTAGCTGTCAAGCAACTGAAAATGGTTCCAGTTCTACCATTTTAAAGTAAAATTTAGGATTGCCAACTTAAACAGTATTATTTCTTGATCACGTTGTACACCGTTACTTTGCGAACACCCTGTGTATATCTCGTATCGAGCGGAGGAGATGAAACGGCCTCCGCAGGAATATACATGTACATACATGTAAAAAACGAGCTAATCTTTACCGTTAACGTTCCGGTCGTTTTCCGCTTTCGATGGCAGATCTCGAATAAAATATTAGCTAATAAAATGGGAGAGAAGAGATAAAGGAAACGTTAAAAAGTCGCCGTCGTCGAGCGGTCTGCCGGGAGTTAAGTTCGTTCCAGGACGTGCGCTACGTACACACACCACGTAGTAAGGTGGACTACGAACTCAGGTCACGCGATATCAAATCCTATCGATAATTACGTATACGTTATGATATTCCATTGGTTTTCCGTTTGCTGTAAACGGGGAATGTGTGTGCGATGACTAATGAGCCGAACGCACCACTCACTGTGTCAATATGCGAACGTATTCTTGATTGTCACGTTGAAACGTGCATTATATCTCAAATGGAACATTGGGAATGCAATTTTTATAACCTCCACTTTAATGGAGAAATTGAAAATTAAGTACAACCTATCCTCCTTTGAACCAAAGACACAACCATTAATGAGAATACCTAATCAACTTAGAAATTATGTTATTTAGCACCCTTTGTAGAAATTCATTTAACTAAAGTGCCATTTCTTGGCAATAAAAGTAACTGTACTTTATGTGGAATAAATCATATATGTAAATCAATTTGTAGCTTATTGTATATATACCCTTTCAAACAAAGGGCCTGTCAGGTTAGAATAAGGTGACGCCTTAGAATAAACTTGCAGAACAAAAGATACGCTTATTTAATACATTCAATACAAATTTTTAGCCCCCTTACATAACCTCAAGAAAATTCAAAAGGCGATTTTAGGTTTTATATCGACTTCCTGTTACGCGAAAAGCTTTGTTCATGTCGTTTTGTATAGTTTCTCATTGCTTACAACGTGGTATTTTTTATATATTTTTTTGGCGCGTTATTGAAATTATTAAAAAGACGAATTTTACAATTTTACAAATTAGTATTTATTCGATAAATATTAGATGTAATATTCTATAGAATCCATAAATATTTGATAGAAGAATAAGGATTCAATGTTTAAAAAATTTTTGGATCGGATTTCAAGAAAATTTCAAAAAAAAAACGAAAAACAGTAAGTATAAACTGCCATTCAGGGAAGATTTAGCCAATGATATTATTAAACTTTATTACACATATTTAATAGTATAAAAAATGTTCAAAGTTTAGAAGAAAATATTACAGTAGATTTTGAGAAAATTTTTAAAAACCGAAAAGCAACAAGTGCAACGTGCCCTTTATAGACGATTTAGCGAAAAATGTTATTAAACATTTTTGTGCATATTCGATAGTAGAATAAATACCCAAAGTTTAGACAAATGTTTTGAACTGCATTTTGAGAAAATTTCCAAAAACCGAAAAATGACAAGAGTGAAGTGCCCCTTAGAGAAGATTTAGCCAAAAATGTTATTAAACTTTATTATACATATTTAATAGTACAAAACAAAAAACCTTTCAAAATTTAGAAAAAAATAATAGAGCGGATTTTGAAAAAAAAAATCGAAAACCGATAAATAACAAGTGCAAAGTGCCCTTTATAGACGACTTATCGACAAATGTTATTAAACATTTTTATGCATATTCGGTAGCAGAATAAATACCCAAAGTTTAGACAAAAGTGTTGGACTGCATTTTGAGAAAATTTCCAAAAATCGAAAAATGAGAAGAGTGAAGTGCCCCTTAGAGATGATTTAGCCAAAAATATCATTAAACTTTGTCATACATATTTAATAGTACAAAAAATTTACAGTTTTGAAGAAAATATTAAAGTAGATTTTGACACAATTTTCCAAAAACTGAAAAATAACAAGAGTAAAGTGCTCTTTATAGACGATTTAGCGAAAAATGCAATTAGTTACTTTTACGCATATTCGATAGTAGAACAAATACCCAAAGTTTAGGGAAAAGTACTGGACTATATTTTGAGAAAATTTCCAAAATCCGAAAAATGACAAAAGTGAAGTGCACCTTAGAGAAGATTCAGCCGAAAGTGTTATTAAACTTTATTACACATATCTAATGTTATAAGAAGTGTTCAAAATGTAGAAGAAAATATTACAGAGGATTTTGAAAAAAATTTCAAAAACCGAAAAATAGCAAGTGCAAAGTGCCCTTTATAAACGATTTAGCGAAAAACGTTATTAAGCATTTTTATGCATATTCGATAGTAGAAGAAATACCCAGAGTTTAGAAAAAAGTGTGACTGTATTTTGAAAAATTTTCCAAAAACCGAAAAATGTCAAAAGTGAAGCTGCCGTTACGAACACTGTTTTCCAGTATTTCCTTAGGTTGCATAACAGATTATAAACTGTCATCTGTCGAATCAAATGTCAAAAGCAATTACGGTTTCCAGGTAATTCAATTAGCCTCGTGATATATTGTATTAAAATATTATGGTATATTATATTGTAAAATCGCACTTAATATGAATGATATTTATTACATTACAATAACATAATATTCAATTACAGTACGTTATCTCTATATATATATAAAAATGGATTGCTGTTCGTTTGCCTAGCTTGAACTCGAGAACGGCTGGATGGATTTTGCTAATTTAGATCTTGAAATATTTGTGGAAGTTCAGGGAAGGTTTTTCGGTGAGAAACATAAATAATAAGTAAGGGAAATACTGAAAAAGGTACGTTTTGTAATTTGACATTTATAATCAAACAAATGAAAGTATAGTGTCAGTTGGTTGTCAAATAAATAAATGTCAAGACGATTATTACAATCTATCATCAGTTTGTCAGTGCGCGAGAACTTTATTGATTTTAAAATGCCAAGGAGAAGATGGACTTAGGTCGTCGAAGTCAATCAAATGTGCAACGAGACGAGCTCTCACGTTCAAATCGCACTGGCGACTGACGACCGGTGAGAGACAGATAACATTCGTATTGGTATGACAGAATTACGTTCAACAGTAAATAATGGAATCGAACGAGTTCGGGCACATCTTACACAACAGCATTTAGATCGACAGGGCACCGAGTCTACAAAGTCTACACGACGCCAACACAAAAGCGGAAAGTCAAGAAACCAAGAAGAGTCCTGAGTAAGTCAAAGCAACTTCACCAGGACACCAAGTCTACAAATTCTACAAATTTGAAACGACGGACATATCCAGTCACTGCAGCCGGAGGAAAAGCCGCCAGTGATTACAACTCCAAAACTTCAAGAACTTCGACGCCAACACAACGGAGGGAAGTCAAGAAGACAAGCAAAGTCCTGAGTAAGTCACAACCACCTTTTCCAGAGAATTAAGTTAAAAAATTCACAATTTCAACTACGACAAGATATAACAAGCAGATGAGTTGATTCAAGAACAAGAAAAAAATAGCCCAAGAAATCATATAACTACAAAATAATTGCAAGAAAAACGGAAGTGCAAGAAAAACCAAGGAATACTTACAAAAAAGGATTGATCACCTAGAAGCACTATGGGGGAAAGCCCAAGAGAACAACGAGGCGTTCCATGAATTTGGGATTGACGATCAGCACAATTATATAAGATCCCACTATTTCAAAAGGATCGAGGAAAACTACAAGACAATTCGACTGTACCTGACGTTAAACGAATAAAACACCCAAGAAACAAGTCTGTGAGGTACAAATACAAGACCCAAAATCGGAAGTGAAGAAACCCAAACAACAGATCGAACAGGATTACCGACGAATCGAACTAAAGGTAAAAATAACAAACAAACAAAAAACTACTTAGACAAGCTGAAAAAGACATGGCAGAATCAACACCAAGATGGTCATGCACGTACTACGAGCAACAAATGCCCAAAACATGGAGCGCACTTCAAGACACAATGAAATAGAGCGATTCCGCAAACGCAGTGTTCCTGTAAACTTGGAACGAGTAGCATTCCTCTACGACCCGGAAATAGATTATTGTGCCGAAGAATCCGTAACGATTGGAGAAATGACAATCGTTTGTCAATATTGTAAAGCGTTAAAATACAGCGGTGAGCTACTGGATTATGTTGTGCTGGTGGTAAAGTAAAATTGCCGTAATTGTTCCCACCACCAGATCCATTACCTTCTTTAGTTTCTGGGGTGGGAAATCACTCTAAATATTTCTTGGCCAACATCCAAACGTATAATAATTGCTTTTAAATGACGTCGTTTGGTGCAACGCATATTGTACAGGAAAATTTCATACCTAATTTCAGGGTAGTTTTTCATAAATTATTTATTAAAAATTTAGAAAGATAATATACAATTGCTAATACAAGGACAGTTTGCGGAATAAACTTAGAGTTTCCCGGTTTCGCGCATGGACAATTATACGTCGCGTGTTCGCGAGTCGTAAAACCATCATCTTTATAAATTTACGCACCGCAAAAAAAGACGGAAAATATAGTAGATCAGAAAGCATTAAATTGATTATGTGTTTAACTGTGTTGCATTTAATTTAATGTAGATAAAAATTTTGTATTGTTTTGACATTATTTTTCAAAAATATATGTAGATGATAGGAATTTCACCGGGTCATCTATAATTTTTTTTTCTTTAAACTTTACGTGGCATTCCGACGCATGCCGGGTACGGCTTGTTGAAGTATATTTTTCTGTATCAGA
The DNA here is from genome assembly GCA_946251905.1 of Cryptocephalus moraei. Taxonomy (NCBI): domain Eukaryota; kingdom Metazoa; phylum Arthropoda; class Insecta; order Coleoptera; family Chrysomelidae; genus Cryptocephalus; species Cryptocephalus moraei. Next base: position 6,099,594 of record OX276455.1, on the reverse strand, counting down.
AGTTTTTTAAAAATATGCAACAGACTTTAAAACATTCACAAAATATGTAAAATATGTCGAATCTGGAGTTTGCATGAATGCACCTCTTTAGTTACAATAAATTATATCGTACTGTTGTGGACTCCACAATTATTCTAATTTTTAAGGTATGTTTGGGCCGCGACCAGGTGGGGACGATGGGCTGATGGGAATTTTGGGCGGCATGACCGATAAGGTGGCTTTATTGTACAGGTATTTTGGGCGGTAAAGAAATTTAATCCTGGCGCATTAGTGGTTGAATTAGGAATCTTTATCACGGAAATATTAAAGGGCAAGGAAAATGGGTACGGGCAAGGGAATACGCAAATTACGGGAAATCCCATCTAAAAGGGCGAGGGAAATCCTTGCTGACCGTTCGTAACGACACACTTCCTACCTATCTGTCTTAAGCCGCGGCCCAAATTTCTTGACCAAAATTCAATCAAGTACTCAGGGTGCAATCGTACCTATTCCAAGGACGTTCCTAAAATATCGAAGGTATTTCGTTATTGTTCCGATGAAACGAGTCTAAATCACACGAACATTGAATCACGCCATTTCCATCCTCTTATCGTGTAATCTAGATTTTTCTCGAAGCGTCGAGGTCTATCTAAAGTGTGATATATCGCGAATTCGTATCGTCATCGCATTCAAATGTAACCAATGATAAAAATTTCGAAGATATCAAAACATTCCTCTGACCTTTAATTTCGCATCGATGTTTACTCGATACCTTGGTTTCGCTCAAAAAAATCGTTTTCCGTCTCTTTTCCCGTCGCCTCGGCCACGATTTATATGGAAATTTTGATCTGATTACCATTTTTATTTTCGCCGTATACTTAATCCAAACGCAAACTGGTTAGATTTAGAAATGGATTATTTAATGGTCATTTGTTAACACACTTATTAGCACGCCGGATTTTTGAAACTGAGCAGATCATGCGAGTATTTACTATGGCTCTGCGAGAGTCGGGTTGGTCATATTTTTAGAATCCCCCGATGTTTTACGGCATCGAACAGCAATATTTAAAGTTTCGTAACGAAATTACCGTAAATATGATATTAAGTGTGCTCGAAATGAAGCAAACAGGAAACGTACCTACCTAAATGTTGCGTCAGGTTTAGCGTTAAAACATCGGCGATTGGATAAAAACGCAGCGTGCTAGAGTAGGAGATTCTCTTTCGAGGAATATCAGAACAGAGATTTACATTAAACGCACGTTTCTCTTACTTCTCACATACAGAGCTTATTTGTGAAATGGAAATTAATAACTTCATTCAATTGCTTGAGAAATGAAAGTTCTAATCCGAGTTTATCGTTGTGTTTTATAAGATAAATTTATTATTCTTTATTAAGGTGATGTTCGTTTTATGTAAGACTATAAAAATTAATTATGGCAATAGCACCATATAGAACGTCTCGTGTGTTTCATTTCTATACTGTTTAAGCTTATTACTTTTATAGAGTACTGTCTATAACACTTTCATAAAACCTTTAAAAGGAGTAGATGGGTTTAATAGTTATTTATGGTACTACTAGTCTTTGGTCCTAGTGTGTTATGTTGAAAATAAGTCACGCCAGGCCGAGTGGTATAAATTCTCAAGTGACTTAGGAAACATAACACGCGAGTAACACACAATGTTTTATGTGGAAGAAATCTTTTTTTTATAAGATGATAATTAACAAGCTTTGTGATCAAATTAAAGCTACTTGCGTCTCAGTACCCCGTAAATGTCAGAATGACTTGACAGTGACTTTTTTACATTTTGGTTAAAGTAGGTCGTTTGTTTGGTTGCCACGGGCAACCTTTAAATATGAGGCAACGGGTCATCTCGTATGAATTTATCCCGGTCCGCATTTGACCTTCGCCGAGATCGGTCAGCTCGTAAGGATATGGTTCTCAGATCGGTCAACTCGTAAGAGTTGACGTGAAAAATCCCAAAAGGGGGATTATCGTATTTCTTGCGAGAGGGCAAGGAAAACCCTACTGAACCCGACCGTTATTAACAACAAGCAAGTCTTTCCCGCGTTGACTTTTAATAAAATCCATAACTATCTCGGTGTTCGTCACCGTTCAGTTGGAACGTAACAAACCACCCCCTTATATCATATTCTTAGTTTCAACAAATATTGGAACTACTTCGTTGCAATCATCATCCCCTCGATTATTTCTGAGAATCCCCTTACGAGTTGACTCACCCAAAACGACCCTTTAAAAATTTACCTGCCGGTTGGCTTACGAGATGACCGATCTTAGGGTGGGCCATTAAAATTCCTTACGAACTGACCGCCGCCGTAAATATGAACGTGTGTTATGGATTATAACACACTAGTGTGTTATTTGATAGTTTACTTGTTTAAAATGACATTAATAATGAGAGTCATAACTGTCATGTGTTGGATAAAAAATATTTTTTGGTGCATTTGATAACGATATCACTATAGGTTTCTCTAGTAGCTACTTTAGCTGGAAAACAAAGCGTGCACAGACCCAATAGGAAATAACAAACCAGCAACAAAGTTACATGTTCTTACAGTTTATCTATAAATTATCTGTTCAATTGAGTCGCTTATATCGCCTCACATGGAAACAAAGAAGCGATTCTTCGGCTAGGCAGTTGCGGAGAGAATTGTTGTTTCGAATTTCCCTTGCTTTTGCATTGTTGTATTCACATATTTTATTATGAGAAAATGTATATTATCGGTATACGGTTTCGTTTGAATGGAAATGTATTTTTTTCGTATCTCAAGCGAACTATATATTTCGAGTTACAATTGGTACTACGCAATTACGGCATTTCGTCAAATTGCAATCAAGATGTTTGAAATGAGGTTGAACTCTTCAGCTGTAGCGGAAGCAATTGAATAAGGCACTTTAATCAAATTTGTTAAAAGTCACAAAGAAATTGAAGGTTCATTTTTTCTCCGCTGACGACACGTTTTCCGGTATTGCATCATTTCAACCCCTACGCAAGGGTAGGAATCACCCCCGAAAATTTCAGTCGCACATGTGCCGTCATTTAAGGCAGCGTAATTTATTTCATAACCGTCGTTAGTTGTTTAATATTCATTTCTGATTATTTTTTAAAAGATCTGACTAGTCCTGTATTAGAAATTAGAACCAAATTAGACACTATTATTAGTCTAGTCAAGATGTGTGTTTGATGCGAAAACTAGTTAGAAGGCTCGGAAAAATATGAGCGATAGCTCATTCGACGCGGAATACAAATCTGAGAAAGTCGTTTGGAGGATTTTTTTCTGCTAAGAAAAATTGCAATTGTTATTACCAAAAAACGAAAAATTAAAACGCTCTTTCGATTTTTTGATGACAACTCAAAAACCATAAGAGATAGAGGAATTCGCAAAAAAGATCCTTAAAGAGGAGGAAATTTCCCATAAAAAAGTCCCGACTCCCGGATTTCTATCTATAATATTTATATTTTTAATTTGTTGTTGAAAGTAAGGCGACCGCATGCGTACGGCATGACTACGTCATATAAAATAATTTTTTAAGGTACTAAGTATTATTTCAAAAATTTTAAAAAAACTTTTGTGTATTCTATACACTTGAATGAATAAAGTCCCGTTGGAAGAAAAATTTTAAATGCATTTTTCAAAAAGCTAGCCTATTGTTAATGAACTAGTTATTTTCGTACTTCCGTCTTCATTGAAAGCAGGCTGAATGTTTAAATAAATTCTCCATAAATATTTTGCTTCTTGGAGTCCTTTCTATTAGTGTACTCAATAAGATGACGTCATAAAATTATTTAAAATTTCTTTATTTAGTTTACAACGAATTTTTAAAGTCAACAAAAAACGAGAAATCCAGAAATTGTTGTTAAAAAATTTTTTTCTCTTATATATTATGTTATGGCTGTTTTTATATTCAAACTAAGGATTAAATAATTATGGAAAAATTTTTCTACAGCTAGTTGTTTAAGAATTGTTTATAAATAAATGGCTTTGTTTAATATTTTTGAAAATTATTTTTTTACCATTCTATTGTTTAGGATTAATTATGATTTTTAAAATAAAAAAAATTCTTGAAAAATGTTGTTATAGTTTGTAATCGTTTTTTTAATATTTTCATTGTTTAAATAGTTAGTTAAGGAATAATTTTGTCTCTAAAAACCATTTTAAATGGCTCTTAATAGAATAGGAGAAAAAAAGCTTTTTTTTCACTGATAATTTACTTGTTTATTAAGTTAACAATTTGTTACAAAATGTTTTTGAGTCTCACAATATTTTTTTTCTATTACTACTAAAAATTACAAAAACAACCATATGCAAAATAGTTAGGAAAAAATATTTGAAACAAAAAAAATTTTTTGATGTTTGCTACGTCACTTTGTCGCATATGGTTGTTTTTGTAATTTTTAGTAGTAATATAAAAAATATTTTTACACTCAAAAACTGTTGGAAGTAGACACCCAACACTACATTAAAAACATCCACAAGTGGGGATACCAACCGTTGCGCGTAACGCTGGTACGATTATTCTAATATAAGCAACTTACTGTGTAACGTCAGAGCACAGCCTTGATTATTAGAGTTTTATAAATTAAATCGTGTTTAATTTACCACAGCTCGCCCTTTATCCCAACAGGTTATGGGCACAGAAGGCTTCCACTGCGCTGTACGGTAATTAAATTTTGAACTAATTTTTGAGTGAATAGTGCAACGGCAGGTACGAGTTTGTCATGGAAGGGGTTTCACCTGACGAACAGGCCAAGGCGCGAGGTGAGTGCGATTTTCAAACAGACAAGTTGGTACGTTGAGTATTTCGTTGAGCATGATAATAAAGACAATACGTTATTGGAAATATCAGTTCATCCGCACATTGTGCAATATTGTCAAGTACAAGTGGGAAAAACACAAAAAGTCAAGCTCAGCGAATTCTTGGGCGATTCCTCGAAATCGTGCGAAATAGGATATCGGCGCGAGCTAAACGCTGCTACGTGTTTCGGCCGAATTATATTTTTAACAACTTGTGCGATTTCAGGAATCATAATCAAAAACAATGTTCCGCTGGAAATAAATATTTTTCGACTGAGAACAATTAATAATTTCAATTTTAATGTTAGCGACGTTTAAGGTGCTGATGTTGCGGGGCCCCAGGGAACTGATCTCGCGCGCTCTCCTAAAAATTATATTGTTTAGATAGAGTAGAAGTATCAAGTTACCGATACGAGAATTATTCGGGATTTTGGCATTATTTCGGGCCGATTTCTCTGTTATTAGTTATTAAAGCATGCGAACTTGTATTATTTCTCGATACTGACGTCAATAAACATGTATACAAAGCGCTCGAAATATGTATTGTAGCATATGAGAAAAACAAAAATTAATTGTCGACAATTTATAGATGACGATGACGAAATATTCCTCAACTTCATTAAAAAATATGAGGAAATCTTTGCGTGGAAAAAGAGCCATCCACGAGAGAAGGTTCAATTGACCCGGGAAGATAACTACTACTTGTTTACGACAGAAAGTGGAGTTAAATATAAGACAGGTGTGTAAAAATCTTTTGCATTATTTTCAAGTGCCCGTATGAATAATAATGGCCTAAATCGAATAGTAAACTTTAAAGTTAATACTAAATTATAAAGACACCACCTCGGTAGGTTCACACTAGAAACGATAACCGCTGTGCGTTCTGTTGTTTCCTGTGTGAGGGTGACTGAGATAGTAATCTTGCGTTCGGATATTGTCTTTTTCACTCGGTCTTGATCAGTAAGGCTTGCGTTCGGTCTGCTGAGAAAGAAGCCGAAAACAATCCAATGTAATGTCATGTAATAACTTGCCTAAATTCACAGGAGATTTTCTTTTGGAAGAAAATGAAAAACGGGTGATCGAAAAGATCATAACCCAGGCTGTGAACGATGACAAACCACTAGTGGTTACGGATTGGAAAACCCTACCGGAGGAAACTGAGCAGATGCCCATAAATACGACAGTTATGTGAGTGGAAATGAGATCCTCGAAGAAGAAGATCTGATAATTGCACACAAGGCAGTACAAACCGAAATAGGTGAGTTGTTTCTCAAAAAAAAAAATAGATTCTGAAACTGAGCTTTTCTTGAAAGCTCTAAGACGTGTAAAGCTTTATTAAATTTAGTCTCGGTTTAGAATCTATATGGGCTCTGCAGAGATAGTGACTTAGCCCGGTCACTGTATTCGACAGTATAACGACAGTTTTAATTGATCAGACAGTATAACGACAGTTTTAATTGATCAGACAGTATAACGGCAGTAACGACAGTTTGAACTGAACGACAGTTGAGCTCATAAACGACAGAAACGACAGTAACCGTCAGTAACGGCAGTAAATGATCTAGAAAGTAAGGTGTCTACTTTTCTAGGAGATAGACGAGGAGGGCTAGATCTAAAGTCATTGGGAAACAGTCTTCAAGCGATGATTGAAGCCAGTACTGCAACCTTCAAGCAGACGCAAGAAATCTTGGAGGTACAAAAGAAAAGTTTAGCTGACATGTGTTCTGGATTTAAGAAAGAAATAAAAGAACTCACGGCAGCATGGATCCAACAAAGGGATGATCATCTGTACTTTGCCCAACAAATGGATAATATTTTGGGAAGGTATCTCACCCACGACAGTAACACCCACGAAAGTAACACTCACGACAGTAACACTCACGACAGATATGACAGTGTACTACAAACGACAGGTGAAAGAGATCCTAATGCTGAGCAAAATCCTATAGGCGTGTCTACGATCAATTCCGATAAAGATACGGCAGATTTACCGGAGTTGATTCGTAAGGAATTGCTCAGACTTGGATTCGGTTCTCACACTAATGCAAATACGGGTTCGCCCAAGTCAATGGCGTCGGAGGTTAAAGAGGCCATTCAGTTTGAACTGTTGAGTAAAAACAGTGGCACGAAAAGAGATTATAAGTTAAACGCTAACATGAAGTTCGAACATTTCATGGATTTCTTTACCTCTGAACTGCGGGCGAACGATCTGTTGCATATTATTGATCCAAGTGTGAAACCAAACGATGAGTTTAACGACAGTATAAAAGAAAAACAAAACTATAAGGTACGAGACATATTAATTAACCATTTAGATAGCAAATATCACACTAAGGTTGTTCATGTTAAAGATCCCGTTGAGTTGCTCAACAAAATAAAAGAAATTAAAAGATGTGAAACAAACTTAACTTCAGTTACAATTCGTAAGCAACTTTATAACATCAAATATAATCCGAATAAAGAAAGGGCGTCAGAATTCTGGGACCGTTTCGAAGATATTATTAGAAACTACGAGAATGTCACAGAATCGACCCCTCTTACCGAGGAAGAGAAAAGAGATGCCTTTTATAATGCCATCATGATTGGAATTCCACAAATACAAAACGTGGAATTCGTAACAAAAAATACCACAGGCAAAGGCATGACTTATGATCAGCTTAAAACATTCATTATACAAGCCGAAGCAGAAAAAATAGCTACAAACGGTGTCAGTACGACTGGAGCAGTATTTACTGCTCGTCCACACAATGGTAGCAACATAAGATGCTACAATTGTGATGGACTTGGACACTACGGACGAGAGTGTCCGAGAAAAGGTAGTGGTGTTAGAAAGTGCTACGAATGTAATCAGTTCGTGCGACACATCGCAGCTGAATGTCCTCAGCGAACGAACGGGAAACACGAAGAACATAAACAACCTAAACGGAAGTTTGGATATGCTCGATACCGAAATAGTAATCACAATTTGAACAAAAATAGAGGTATGAAAAGAGAAATGACTGACAGTGACAAAGACACTGACAGTAAGCATGCCAACACCACAACCCGAAGTCGAGGTGGAGGCGGTTACCATAGAGGCAGAGGAGCAAAACGATTCAGGTGGAGTAATCCAACCCGAAAGGGTCAAAATGATGGGAAAGAGAGAGGTAAGAACGATTGCTCTTATGGTAAATGTGGTAAAATAGTTTGTGCATTAACAAAACCTATTGTTCAAAATCCATTGCTCAAAGCCAGTGTGGATGGTGCTTATAAAGGTCAGAAGTTATTAACTAAATTCGTAGCAGACTCAGGTGCAACAGAACACCTCACTAATTCGAGGCTTATTTTTAAAAGGCTTAACGACAGTAAATATAGCATCATTAAGTGTGCAAATAACAATCCAATTGCAGACATTCGAACGGAGGGAGTAGGTTCGGTCGATATTGTTACGAATGAAAAGAAAATATTAACATTAAGTAATGTGATATGTGCGCGGGATCTATCTGAAAACTTGTTATCTCTTAGAAAATTCGCTGATATGGGTTTGGGAATTTATTTAGACAACAAAAGAATAGATATATTCGACCCCGCTTCACAAGAAATATTTTTATCTGGCATTTATGAGCAACCGCACTGGATAGTGGAGATGGAGATTGACTTAAAAAATAATGGTACACAGAATACATGTACAAGAAAAATAAATAAAATAATAGCTTATATAACGACAGAAAATAGTGATGAGCCAAGGTATTTAACGAGGAGTGTAACGGCTCGACACAATAGAGATAGTGAACTTCTTAATGACAGTTTGAAAGAAACCACAGTACCGACAAGTCAGACAGAAACGTCAGTAGCAACTCAAAGTTCAGAACAAAATATTGAAAAAGAAAATAAAGAGGAGAGGGATACTGACAAACCCAATACGGCAGAAGGGGTTGTTAGTATACTTTCTCAAACTGAATTGTTGCCCGAAAAACTGTCAAGTTTTAGGAGATCAGACTTTATTGCTAGCATATGGGACAGACAGGTAACAAATTTCGATGAATCACCAAACATTGAGTTAACGGCAGAATCAATGGTTTTGGATGAAAGTGCTAAAAAAAACAGGAAAGTATAACGACGCCATGCTCTGGCACGTACGTATGGGACATGCATCTATATCATACTTAAGAGCTCTAAAAGAAAAATTTCCAAAAAATAAACAATTGCAAAAAACAAAGTTTGACAGTTCCATATTGGACTGTGAAGTATGTAGAATATCAAAATTTAATAAATTGCCTTTCAAAACAGTTAGAGCACGTGCGACAAAACAGTTACAAGTTATACATTCCGATACTATGGGGATAATTAACCCTGCTACATATCCTAAAGGATATAGGTACATTGTAGTGTGTATAGATGACTATTCACGACTAGCTATGGCATATCCAGTAAAAGCTAAGAGTGATACAGGTTACTGTATCGAAGCATTTGTTAAAAGTGCGAGAAATTTACTGGGATATGATGCTAAAGTCTGTTATCTAAGGACAGACCAGGGTACCGAATATACAGGAGGATACACGACTGAAGTATTGGAGAAGCTGGGTGCAGAACTGCAACTAGCTTGTCCAGACACTCCTGAGCATAACGGTGTGGCAGAACGTTTCAATCAAACGATACAGAGAAAGGTACGAGCGTTGATGTACGACTCTAAGTTACCGGAAAATATGTGGGATTTAGCTGTAGGAACGGCCGTGTACATTTATAATCGTACTCCCCATAAATCTATAGACATGTTGGCTCCACTGGAAAAATTTGTACCTGGTCATAAATATGACATAAACCAACTGAAAAGATTTGGTAGTATTGCCTACATCAAAGTTCAGAGAAAAACAGGACCTAAATTTAAGTATGAAGGTCAAAGAGTGGTTTTCGTGGGTTACAAACCCACTGGATATGTGTTTCTCAAACCTGAGGAGGGCAAATACTACGAGAGTCGAAACGTCAGATTTAACGAAAAGTTGGTTTACGGGGACAAATATGGAAAAGACAGTATAAAAAATTGGGTTTCAGACAGTCATACAGTGGACCGTCAAAATTGGTTTATAGAATTTGAAAGGGAACCGTCAGAGGAAGAACCTATAGTAAAAGAACCGACAGAGATTTTACAAACGGAGGGAGAAACTATACGACGAAAAAGGGGTAGACCAAAACTAGCACATGTGTCAGAAGTGGATAAAACAGGTGATAGTGAGCCACCAATTAAAATATATAAATCCATCCTTGACACGAGTTTTTCAGACATGCCACAACTAAGTGCCAATCGTGCAAAAGTCATATTCTCAACTGACAGTGAAAATATGTCACACGACTTAGAATCTGAGGATGAGACGATACATGCTTTGTTGGCTAAAATTCAAAAAGACCCAACATCTTACAAAGAGGCTCTGCAAAGAGATGATAAACAAAACTGGTTAGATGCTATAAAAACAGAATTGGAATCAATGAATAAAAATAATGTTTGGAAAATTGTGAATAGACCCAAAATTACGGCAGAGGGTAAAAAAACAAACATCATCGATTCCAGGTGGGTCTTGAAACGTAAATATGAAAAAGATGGTAGTACTCGATATAAAGCTAGATTGGTCATTCGAGGTTTTAAAGACACAAACGTATACGACTTACGAGAAACGTATGCACCAGTTTCTCGGCTACCTCTGGTAAGATGCGTATTTGCAATTATAAATAAGTACAACTTACTAGCCTGTCAACTTGACGTAAAAACGGCTTTTCTAAATGGAGTTTTGAATGAAGAAATTTACATGGAAATCCCTGAAGGTACTCTGCATACCGATACGTTGAGAAAACAGAAAGTGTGTAAGTTAGAAAAAGCGTTATATGGTTTGCGAATAAGTCCGAAAAAAATGGAACGAACGTTTCTCAGAAGCAGCTCAGAAGATTGGTCTTGAATCATACGACCGAGAACCTTGCTTATTTACTTGGCGGAAAGAAAATAAATTGTTGATTCTGTTGCTGTATGTTGACGATATATTGTTGGCAAGCAACGATGAGACACGACTTTGCGAGGTCAAGACCAAACTTCAAAATGAGTTTGAGATGACGGACTTAGGAGAACCGAAGGTTTTCCTGGGCATTGACGTATGTAGAGATGTGAAAAATAAGGTTATAACAATGAACCAGGAAAAGTATATTGACAAAATATTAAAACGATTTGGGTTTGTTGAAATGCATCCGCAATCAACCCCAATGGTAACCAATCAAATCATGAACAGGGACAGAAAAATGAGAGAAGATTCAGATGACAGATCTGAATTATTATCAACTAAATCTAGGGAGAATGCTCCCTATAGAGAAGCCGTAGGAAGTTTGTTGTATTTAGCAAATGCAACTAGGCCTGATATCACATATGCGGTTAACGTATTGAGTCGACATCAAATTAACCCTACCGAGAACGATTGGAAAAATGTTAAAAGAGTATTTCGATACCTAAAAGGTACTAAACATTTGGGTTTAAAGTTTACATCTCATAACGACAGTTTACAAGCTTATTCTGACGCAAGTTTTGCAGATTGTAGGGGTTCCTTGTCAACTTGTGGATATGTGATTAAGTTGTATGGAGACACAGTGGCTTGGAGAACTCACAAGCAATCGTATGTGGCATTGTCCACTTGCCAAGCTGAGTATGTAGCTATGAGTGAAGCTTGTCAAGAGCTTATAGCATTGGACAATTCTTTACAACTTATAGTAAATAGTTCATTTGCTCCAATGGTATTATGGTGTGATAATAAAGCGGCTGAAGCTAGTGCAAAAGTTGATGGTGGTAATAGACTCAGACACATGACAGAAGTCAGAGAACATTACGTTAAAGAATGTGTTAAAAGAGGTCTAATTAAAATCAACTGGATAAGTTCTAAAGAACAAATAGCCGACATATTTACCAAGCCCCTTTCATTGGAATCACATAAACGATTGACCGGAAACATTTTGAATCTGCAATAAATTACTCAGTTAGCTTATATCTACTAATATACAATTCTGTTACAGGAAATAATGCAATCTGAATGAAGAGGCAGGAACAGCAGAATGCTTTATTCTATATATAAATGTTGTTCTAATGTAAGCTTAAAATATGTAGTTAGAATTGTATGATGTTTTGTAAATGTAGTGTGGTTGGGAGGGAGTGTTGGAAGTAGACACCCAACACTACATTAAAAACATCCACAAGTGGGGATACCAACCGTTGCGCGTAACGCTGGTACGATTATTCTAATATAAGCAACTTACTGTGTAACGTCAGAGCACAGCCTTGATTATTAGAGTTTTATAAATTAAATCGTGTTTAATTTACCACAGCTCGCCCTTTATCCCAACAAAAACTTTTTACAACAAATTGTTAACTTAATAAGCAATTAAATTATCAGTGAAAAAAATTTTTTTTCTCCTATTCTATTAAGAACTATTTATAATGATTTTTAGGCATAAAATTATTCCTTAACTAATTATTTCAATAATGAAAACATTAAAAAAACGGTTATAAACTATAACAAAACTTTTTTAAAAAAATTTTATAATTTAGAAATCATAATTAATCCTAAACAATAGAGTGGTGAAAAAAGAATTTTCAAAAATATTTAACAAAGCCGCTTATTTATAAACAATTCTTAAACAAATAGCTGTAAAACAATTTTTTCCACAATTATTTAATCCTTAGTTTGAATATCAAAACAGCCATAACATAATATTATATGAGAAAAAATTTTTTTAACAACAATTTCTGGATTTTGAGTTTTTTGTTGACTTTAAAAATGCGTTGTAAACTAAATAAAGGAATTTTAAACAATTTTATGACGTCACCTTATTGAGTACACTCATAGAAAGGACTCTATGAAGCGAAATATTTATGGAGAATTTATTTAAACATTTAGCCTGCTCTCAATGAAGACGGAAATACGAAAATAACTAGTTCATTAACAATAGGCTAGCTTTTTGAAAAATGCATTTAAAATTTTTTTTCAAACGGGACTTTATTCCCTCAAGTATATAGAATACACTAAAGTTTGTTTTAAAGTTTTAAAATAAGACTTAGTACCTTAAAAAATTATTTTCTACGACGTAGTCGCTTCAGAGGCGGCGAGAGCATGCCGTAACGGTTGCCTTACTTTCAGCAACAAATTAAAAATATAAATATTAGAGATAGAAATCCAGGAGTCGGGACTTTTTTATTGAAAATTTCCTCCTCTTTAAGAATCCATTTTGCGAATTCCTCTATCTCTTATGGTTTTTGAGTTCTCATCAAAAAATCGAAAGAGCGTTTTTATTTTTCGTTTTTTGTTAATAACGATTGCAATTTTTGTTAACAGAAAAAATCCTCAAAACCGCTTTCTCAGATTTGCCTTCCGAATCGAATGAGCTATCGCTCATATTTTTCCAAGCCTTCTAACTAGTTTTCGCAGCAAACACACATCTTGACTAGACTATATCTTATTAAATGTTCAAGAATTTTTTTCCAAAATTATTTGTCATATCCAAAGTGTAACGCACTGTATATCTAAAATGAAGAACGTCATACTAAGTCATATCACTTTTGTTCCAAGGATATACAGTTAACGGATTGACCTCCTTTCAGCGCACACCCTATAGTAGGCAAATTATAATTATGAAAACCAATTTCGGAGAACGTTTATGTAAATTGGGCCTGTGTGGTTAATGTAATCAGCGTCTCATCTCTACAGAAATTATATGTCTTCCCAATATGACGTTGATATCGTTGGAAATGACCTGCATTACGATATCACATTGTAAGCAAAAGTTGCTTTGCTGTGCTTGTTCAACAAGCCTCCTCGATCAGCAGATTTTCATCCCCCTGACTTCCTTTCAGAGTGGATTCTTCAACTTCTCAAAGAATCATCGAGCAAGAACAAATCACCGGCACCCTCGGCATAGAGTACGAAGCTATTGCGACAAATTCATAAAGCGAAGGATGGTCCTATAAGGTTTGTAATGACGTCCCACCCCTGCCGTTGCAATTATTAGGGTTGAACTGCACCCTAGTCGGGGGGGCTTAAAGCGACTCAGTCGGAAATACCGGAAAGAGTGTCCCCTTTCAATCAAAAATTTACGGCTCCCAGAGTTTTGAGTTTGACACAGTTTGAACTACCACATCCACCTCGTTTATTTGCCTCTTCTTCGCCTCGATCACATTACAGGACTCTTGCAATATGACATCACCGATTGTAAATTAAAAGCCATTAACCATTAAAACCGTTATCGTTTCCATAGATAACCGGAAATGAAGCGACTCCGAAAATAATTATGACACCGCGCCCGCTTAGAATTTCCTCGCCATGATGGCCGCCGTCCTACCCCCCCCCCCCCCCCGAACAATAGAAACGAAATCGATTTAATTAGCGGCGAATTAATTGATTAATTAGTTTGGAGCGCGAGGTAGTCAAAACAATTTTATACACAATAAGATAATGGCCACGCAACGCTCGCCGTAAAAAATAGAGTCGTTGAGCGAATTAAGGTTAATTGGGATTCTGCAGATGACGTTACTACATTCAAATTTTATGTACGTGTGGCGGTTGCTCTCTTTTCATCTCTCAATATAAATGCATATTAACTGGTATAACAATGTCGAATTCGTTTCGGGAAATTAGGACTGGCACCGTGCTGACATTTCAAGTCGGCCGTTAATTGATATACACAATTTTGCAAAGTTGATAACGGTACCGGTTCTAATTAATCGAAAGTCTAAGTCGTTAGTTTACTAATTTCAGCACATAATTTATTTATATGGAGACTGGTTTTTAGTTGATAACTTACCCGAATTACCTCTATATTGCATCATCACCCGTCCCTATGAGTTGTAGGTATATCAAAACTAATCGACGGTAAATGAATCATATCAATTTTTTCCATAAGTTTCTTTAACTACGTAAAATTGTGTAACCTTTACAGATCCCTATTGTTGACGTCACGAGATAACTTTTAATATGAAGCGGATTTCATCATCACATTTAAAAATGAGGGAAAATATACACAACAAAAAACTTTTCTTCTTGTTAATGTTAACAATCCACATCAATCTTAATAGTCTTATTTTTCTGACTCAAACTTTATTTTCGACCTTTAGTACCGTCGATGAGAAATCGCCCGATAACTCATTGCAAAATTTAATAATATTTTTAAGTATTTCGGAAATAAAAATAGAAATCTCTATCAATATAAGCCGTATATTTGCATTCTTCGTAAATAAGAACTTTATCGAACCAGTTTTTCGAATAAACCGACACATCAAACCAGATTTTAATACGTTTGCTGATAAAACGAATTAAATCACAAACAAGTCCTCAGATATGTACATATTACAAGGACATCAATTAAGTTTTGGTTCATTCTTTCGTTTATTCGAAATTGGGAAGTTTTAAATTTGTACCTTACAGTTATTTTAAAAACGTTAATTTTGCTTTACGATTTGGAAGAAAATTGATATACTTACTTGTAAGTAATGGTAAATTTTTGGGAAAAAAATAATTAGTGCACTTCATTATGTGCTAATTATGATGTTACCATGGAAACGTGGAAAATAAAGCTACTTTCTTTTAATAATTGTTATTACAAATTTGTAACTTGGAATCGAGTCGTTCAAAATTTTATTAGTGGTTTTGTTGTTTCGACTTCTTGAAAAACCTTTCGATATCTCCAGACTCAATTGAATTCAGTAAATTTCAAGTTTATGGCTTTGTACGATTTCTGTATTTGTCCCTGAAGCATATTCTGACTTTTGGGTGTTATGTTGACGTGCAAAATTTCGAGGGAATTTTCAATGAAATATTTATAAAAGTTGAGAAGACAATTGGAAGTTTTCTTAAAATTTTAAGAATTCATTTTATTCCAAATAATTCTAGATTTTCTTATTTCTTGAGAAACTTCCAATATCTCCGGAATCTATTGAACTCAATAACGATCAGGAATGTATATTTTTATGATTTTTGAAATTGTCCTATTTTTTCACTTTTGTTCAATCAAAAAGTTTAGAAGATACTTATTCTTAAAATTTTTAGGACTTATTCTGCTTCAATAGAATTCTACATTTTGTCAGTTCCAAGTTTCACTTCTTATTGCTTGAAAAACTTTTGTGATGTCTCCAGAATCTATTGAATTCAATATTTCAATTTCAGGATTGCATGACTTCTCAAACTGTACTTGAAGCATATGCCAGCTTTCGTTACGTTGACGTGCAAAGTAGTGAATGATATTTCAATTCACTATTCCATTAAGCCTTAGGTTAACAAACTTCTTAAAATTTTTGGAATTCATGGTGCCCTATTGTAATTAAATAGGACTTATTAGCATTTTTAGACGTTTTAAGGTCCCTTCAGTTCAAAATATATAACGTAAACTTAAGTTACCTGCCACCGCTATAACTCATACACGGAATGTAATACGAAGCTCTGGTTTTTGCAGGTATTTGTGTCTTTAGAAGTACTTGAAAGTCATGGTCTCAAAAAAAAAAATTGGACACTATTGGCTAATTTTGGCCAAAAATGACAAGATGTTCAATCATCACTCGCGATTTCATGATATAGTAGCATTCTCGAGAATCATTTGGCACTGGAAAACCTTCTGTTAATTGGCCAAAAAAGCGGATGAAAATGGCCAGAAATAGCAAAAAATTCGAAAATGACTTATTTCAGCCAAAACATGGGAAATCCTGTATATACGTCGACAAGTCGAACATGTGGTACACAGAGAGTTCAGAAACGCTAGCAGGTAGTCAATAAAAAATATGCAGAAATGGCCAAAAATTCTAAAATCACTTAATTCGGCCAACACGTACTAAATCGTGTATATACTTTGACAGTTCAAAAATGTGGGCCCCGGAATTTTTAGACACACTGTAGGAGGATCCAATGGATCCTTCTAGCCACTGAAATTCGCCTTAGACTGCGGGCCTGTGGAGCTACAAATTCTAAAAAGACTTATTTCGGCCAAAAAGTGCTAAATCCTGTGTATACTTCGACAGTTCGAAAATGTGGGCCCCGAAATTTTTAGACACACTGTAGGAGGATCCAATGGACCTTTCTAGTCACTGAAATTCAGGTGAGACTGCGGGCCTGTGGAGCTACAAATTCTAAAATGACATATCTCGGCCAAAACGTGCTAAATCCTGTATATACTTCGACAGTTCGAAAATGTGAGCCCCGGGATGTTTTGACACACTGTAGGAGGATCCATTGGATACTTCTAGCCACTGAAATTCGCCTGAGACTGCGGGCCTGTAAATTCTAAAATGATTTATGTCGCCCAAAGCGTGCTAAATCTTGTATATACTTCGACAGTTCGAAAATGTTGGCCCCGGCATTTTCAGACACACTGTAGAAGGATCCAATGGATCGTTCTAGCCACTGAAATTCGCCTGAGACTGCGGGCCTGTGGAGCTACAGATTCTAAAATGACATATCTCGGCCAAAAGGTGCTAAATCTTGTATAACTTGGCAGTTCGAAAATGTGGGAACGGGAATTTTCAGACATACTGTAGGAGGATCCAATGGACCCTTCTAGCCACTGAAATTTGCCCGAGATTGCGGGCCTGTGGAGCTAGAAATTCTAAAACGACTTATTTTAGCCAAAAAGTGCTAAATCTTGTATGTACTTGAAGTTCGAAAATGTTGGCCCCGGCAATTTCAGACACACTGTAAGAGGATTCAATGGACCCTTCTAGCCACTGAAATTCGCCTGAGACTGCGGACCTGTGGAGCTACAACTTATAAAATAACTTATTTCGGCCAAAACGTGCTAAATCCTGTACATACTTCGACAGTTCGAAAATGTGAGCCCCGGGATGTTTTGACACACTGTAGGAAGATCCATTGGATGCTTCTAGCCACTGAAATTCGCCTGAGACTGCGCGCCTGTGAAGCTACAAATTCTAAAATGACTTATTTTCACCAAAACGTGCCAAATCCTGTATATACTTCGACAGTTCGAAAATGTTGGCCCCGGCAATTTCAGACACACTGTAAGAGGATTCAATGGACCCTTCTAGCCACTGAAATTCGCCTGAGACTGCGGACCTGTGGAGCTACAACTTATAAAATAACTTATTTCGGCCAAAACGTGCTAAATCCTGTACATACTTCGACAGTTCGAAAATGTGAGCCCCGGGATGTTTTGACACACTGTAGGAAGATCCATTGGATGCTTCTAGCCACTGAAATTCGCCTGAGACTGCGCGCCTGTGAAGCTACAAATTCTAAAATGACTTATTTTCACCAAAACGTGCCAAATCCTGTATATACTTCGACAGTTAGAAAATGTGGGCACCTGAATTTTCAGACATACTGTAGGAGGATCCAATGGACGCTTCTAGCCACTGAAATTTGCCCGAGACTGCGGGCCTGTGGAGCTACAACTTATAAAATAACTTATTTCGGCCAAAACGTGCTAAATCCTGTACATACTTCGACAGTTCGAAAATGTGAGCCCCGGGATGTTTTGACACACTGTAGGAAGATCCATTGGATGCTTCTAGCCACTGAAATTCGCCTGAGACTGCGCGCCTGTGAAGCTACAAATTCTAAAATGACTTATTTTCACCAAAACGTGCCAAATCCTGTATATACTTCGACAGTTAGAAAATGTGGGCACCTGAATTTTCAGACATACTGTAGGAGGATCCAATGGACGCTTCTAGCCACTGAAATTTGCCCGAGACTGCGGGCCTGTGGAGCTACAACTTATAAAATAACTTATTTCGGCCAAAACGTGCTAAATCCTGTACATACTTCGACAGTTCGAAAATGTGAGCCCCGGGATGTTTTTACACACTGTAGGAGGATCCATTGGATACTTCTAGCCACTGAAATTCGCCTGAGACTGCGCGCCTGTGAAGCTACAAATTCTAAAATGACTTATTTTGACCAAAACGTGCTAAATGCTGTATATACTTCGACAGTTCGAAAATGTGGGCCCCAAAATTTTTAGACACACTGTAGGAGGATCCATTGGATCGTTCTAGCCAATGAAATTCGCTTGAGACTGCGGGCCTGTGGAGCTACAAATTCTAAAATGACATATTTCGGCCAAAACGTGCTAAATCTTGTATATACTTGGCAGTTCGAAAATGTGGGAAGCGGAATTTTCAGACACACTATAGGGGGATCCAATGGAGCCTTCTAGTCACTGAAATTCGCCTGACATTGCGGGCCTGTGGAGTTACAAATTCTAAAATGACATATTTCGGCCAAAACGTGCTAAATCCTGTATATTCTTCGACAGTTCGAAAATGTGGGCCCCTGAATTTTCAGACATACTGTAGGAAGATCCAATGGACCCTTCTAACAACTGAAATTCGCCTGAGACTGCGGGCCTGTGGAATTACAAATTCTAAAACGACTTATTTCGGCCAAAACGTGCTAAATCCTGTATATAGGTACTTCGACAGTTCGAAAATGTTGGCCCAGGCATTTTCAGACACACTGTAGGAGGATCCAATGGACCCTTTTAGCCACTGAAATTCAGCTGAGACTGCGGGCCTGTGTAGCTACAACTTATAAAATAACTTATTTCGGCCAAAACGTGCTAAATCTTGTATATACTTATACATCTTGTATATACTTATACAAGATTTATGGCACGTTATTATTATAAGGACTACTTATAGCACGTGTTGGCCGAAATAAGTCATTTTAGAATTTGTAGCTCCACAGGCCCGCAGTCTCAGGAGAATTTCAGTGGCTAGAACGATCCATTGGAGTGTGTCCAAAAATCCCGGTGCCGACATTTTCGAACTGTCGAAGTATATACAGGATTTAGCACGTTTTGGCCAAAATAAGTCATCTTAGAGTTTTTGGCCATTTCTGGACAATTTGGATTGACCCTTTGCTAGGTTTCTGAACTTTCTGTGTACCACATGTTCGACCTGTCGACGTATATACAGGATTTCCCATGATTTGGCTGAAATAATGCACTATCGAATTTTTGGCTATTTCTGGCCATTTTTGCCCGCTTTTTCGGCCAATTAACAGAAAGTTTTCCAGTGCCAAATGATTCTCAAGATTGCTACTAATATCATGAAATTGAACCGCGAGTGATGATTGAACATCTCGTCTTTTTAGCCAAAATTGGCCAATAGTGTCCAAAAAATTTTTTGACCCCGGGACTTTCAAGTACTTCTAAAGACACAAATTCCTGCGTAAACCAGAACATTGTATTAAATTCCGTGTATGAGTTACAGCGGTGGTCGCGTGATCGCTAACTTAGGTTTAAGTTATCCCAGCTTTCGTAGCTCCGGCTGGTCAAAAGCTACAAAATTCATTTTCTCGCTACAAAAAAGACACAAAATCTCCACTATTTTGTTTTGCCGGCCCGAGGAGGGTGGTCCGCCAACTTTACATACATAATGGACTACTATACTATACATGTCATGTAGTATAGTAGTCCATTTACAGTACATAGCACATAGTCCAGTAGTACATTGTTATTAGTTGTCCATTTTATAGTCATAAGAGGATTAAATTAATTAGAAATAATAATATAAACTTAACCCCCCCTTAATGAAATCCACGATTAGCACGGCCATGTCCACCGGCCCGAGTCGTCGACGTACGTCCCTGGCGACGTACGTCGACGATGGGCACCGGAGCACGTAGGCTCGCCCAGGGGCCCGACGACGGCCGAGGCGGTCTTCGTCGTGCCCCCGAGCGCTTAGTGGGGGGCCCGACCCTGATAAATACATCGAACAGCTGATCCCAGGGCTGCCACCTCTACCGATTTTTCGGTAGATCTACCGATTTTGTTATCAGTCTACCGATCTACCGAAATGTCATTATTTTCTACCGAATTTCTGAGCATGGCAAAATAAACAAAATTTTCGTCGTTTTCATGTGATTTTTATTTACTCTTCACAATATTCCGATATATTTTCAAATGGTTTCAGCCTGAAGTCACTAGACATATAAAGTACCGCAAACTCCGTCATTTTTGGGCAAAAAATTTGGCGCAAAATTTGAATTGCTAACAGCAAATAATGAAAACAATGCTTGTTATTATATTAATTATATTATCTTAATATCTGCATTTCAATTATTAACGCATGTTAATACAGTTGTACTTTTTTTAACAATACAGTACAAAATTGACTTTTATTTAACATTAGCAATTCAAATTTGGCGCCAAATTTTTGCCCAAAAATGGCGGAGTTTGCGGTACTTTTTAAGTACCGCAATGGTAATTTTAATGGTAAAGGATAGGAAGCTTATTTTGACTTATCCATTCTTAAACAGTACCAACTCAAGTCACTTTAGCCGTAAAATCTTCAAATAAGATAGGTATTTTTGATAGTTTGAATTTTGTGTAAACATCTCTCTTGTACATTTTCAACAGGATTATTTTGAATGGTGTAAAAGTTGCCTATCTCGGACATAAAAGTATGCGATGTGTGAGACACGCAACGCAACGATAGACATATATTATAGATGAGACACCGATAGACGATATATCTAAAGTCTTTGTCATTAATAAAGACCTAAAAATTAACTTTTATGTATTAATTATTAATAGGTAGTTTGAATTTTTTAATCTACCGAATTTTCACGGAATCTACCGATTTTTTACTACTGAATCTACCGATTTCACCACTAGTCGGGGTGGCAGCACTGGCTGATCCTTCGATAGTAGTCCGCAAGAAGGCGTCAGTGTGTTAGCAGATCTCGATCGCTCTGGTCGCACAAAGGGAAAAAGAGGAGATAGGAAGGAGCCGGCTACCGGCGATTTTCCCTACTTTTACAACATTATACCGATTTTGTGATAACGCAAGTGAGACAGACTTTAGAAAAAATGGAAGTTCTACCGGTACACAACATCAGCTACAGCAGCACCGAAGGTAATTAATTGCACTCTACTTTTATTTTATCGCCGGCGACCCGTTCGTACAGGTTAGAACCTGCACGGATTCGTCCAACACAAACATATAACTCTTAGTTTCTCTAACTATTTCGAACGGTTACGGGAATAACTAAACCGACTTTAGTTGAAAGAACCGACTTCAACTTGCTTTAATCAAAAAAGAGAGATTTCTTCACAGTTGTTGGTTCTCTCTCTCTTGAACTCAGTTCTAATGCAATTCCGAAACTTTTCTTGTTTAACCGTAATTATTGTGTAATTGCCGCAGCCACGTTTTACTCATACTTTATTCATAGTACTATCCCAATCGAATATGGATGTGATATAACAATTCAACGGTACCCTTACGATTTCTGTTTTATTTTCTAAAATTCTCAGAAAATTCTAGAATTAGTTTGCACAAATCAAGTATCACGTGATCAACTTGCTGACTAATTTTGTGGTATTTCATTGGTTGCAAGTAGTTGTGGACTAGTACTAGACCCAATCATTCGTCACAATTTTGGTTAAAATAGTTTATTACCCAAAGCGCTTCAATTTGTTAGAAATCAATCTAAATGTACTGTTGTATTTCCAACATTCCCTTTTTTACACGTTAGAAGATGAGTTCTTTCTGTTAATGTTATGGTATTACGTGTACTTACGCCATTTTGAAAGACATTTAGCCCATTAAGGGAGTCTAGAATTTTTTATTAATGAAATTCAGTTCGCTATTAAATGCATAGATCAATTCTGCCACAAACGTATTATTGCAAGCTTCAAAAATTGGCGATGTGTTCATCAGGCTACTTTTTTTATATTTCATGGGAAAGTTTAGAGAAAAAATGGAAAAAACAAGTGTAACTCTTCAGAGCAGGTTTAGCCAAAAATGTTATTAAACTTTATTGTACTTATAAATATTCTAAGTTTGAGAAAAATTCTTCAAGGGAATTTCGAGAAAATTTCTAAAAACCACAAAAGAGTAAAGTGCCCTTTACCCAAAATTTAGCCAAAAGTGTAATTAAATTATATTAGTATATACATTCGATAGTAAAATAAATAGGTACTCATAATTATTGGGACTGATTTGCAGATTTCAAAAAAAACGAAAAACGGCAAGTATGAAGTGCCCTTCACAGACAATTTATCCAAAAATGTTACCAAATTGTTATAAATTGTACAATTAATAATCAAGGTTTTACATAAATTCTTGGGGCGGATTTCGAGAAAAATTCAAAAAATCGAAAAACAAGTGTAAAGTGCCCTTCCGAGAAAATTGGACCAAAAATGTTTAGAACTTTTGAGCAGTTTTTGAGAAAATATCACAAAAACCGAAAAATGACCAGTAAACTACTCCTGGCCGATATTCATAAAACACTTATCTGTGGGTCCTGGTATGTTGCAAGTCTCAATACAAAGTTTGAACCCTTTGTAAAACGTGTACATGTCTTTCTAAGGGGATCTTAACAACTATGTCCAATGAATCATATGGTTCATTTAATATGTTTTGAAACCACACTTCTGCCATTTTGAAACATTTACTATGAAATTCAATATTAGATACATCATTATACTCCTAATTCTGTGGCAGAACTCGCATGTAAAGCACTTTAACTGATCTAACTTACATCTACAGTTATAAAACTGCTCAATTGTATGGTAGAGGGATTTTAATAAACGCTAAGATTAATAACGTTATCGTCTGATTGTGCGTTGATCTGATAGTTAAGTGGGTCGAAATATTCACCATATTAGCAAATTCAACGTTTTTCCAACTTTCTTGATGTTTTTCTCTTCGAATTCGTTGGCAACGCCATTCTGTCGATGCAAGCGTTTTTACAGGATAGATAAATCTCCTAAGCACTGCTGCCAACTGAAACCGGTATCTCTTAGGAAAGAGATAAGGCTGGATTTGTTTGTCCTTTTTAAATCTGGAATTATAAATTAGATAGGTTTTCACCTCTCCGTAACGGTCACTCCGTCCGATCGGAAGGGGGAAGTTGGAAGTAGCGCCCGCTCTCCACGGCTCAGATTAGATAACGCCGAGGATCATCGAACCGATTTCCGATATCTCTTTCGTAGTTAAAATGCGGATCAGTCATCAGTCGGTTAATTCACGGTTAGCAACCGGCATGTGGATATGGTATATCTATACATGTACATATATACATTATGTATGTATTCTCGCACTCTCTGTATGTATGTGTATGTATGTATGTATATGCCGCATTTGCCGGCTTTCCTCTCCTCCTCCTCTGACCCCTGTTGACCTCGAAAACCGGCGAACATCGCGCTTAGCAACAAACAGAAAGTTTCTCTTTGCCCGCTTTGATTTAAATCACTTTCCAATGGTGCTTCTACTGCCGTGCCGTGCTCTCTGTGGGCATGTGTGCGTACCGCCAGTCGCTCAGAACCGTCAAAGGAGAATTTCTAATTAATTTCGATTGTTTGCCGGGGTGATGAAAAGTTTCCGTTTGCCGAAGATATCTGGGACGGTTCACTCGAAACACGGGAAAGTTGGGGGAAATCTGGAAAATCCTCTCCATTACAGCTAGGCATGTAGCTGTAGTATCGAAGGTCCGATGCCCAGTTAGATGATACGAAGCTGCTTCGGTTGGCAGTCATGATTTTGGGATCCGTTCGTTCGAAAAGTCATTTGTTTAGAATTGCAACCAAGACCCAACTGTAAACGATTTCGAGAAATCACACAGTCTTATGGCATTCGGTGACATGTAACTCACCAGGGTACAACAACAATACCCACCCTTCATACCGATGAAACTGGTAACAGCAGGAAGAGTCATAATATGTCCATGAAACATAGAACAAATGTCAGGTTTGTTCCGACAAACAGAAAACATGTTGCAGAGTTACTGACAATAATGACATGAAGTCTGACTGACTAGAAATAACACATTTATAACATGATCATAGGCTTGTATTTTGATCACTGTTTTGAACCAAACTCAAGCCCCACGATATCCAAAAATATACTTGACTAGTGCGATTCGTTTCTAGATCCATTTAATCGAGGTGAATCCAGCCTAGTCAATCTGATATATACACACACACATATTACAAATAAGCGCAATGGCGGATTTGTGCTGTTGCAGTGGTAAAACTCTTTCTGTCTTCGTAAAGCTCATTTGGATGGATTTCATAGTGTTGTCACTAGTGTATCCTGCCCATTTTTTTACTTTTAACGTAGTACCAGTACCAGTTCATGCTATTAAGTTAATAGCAGTGTCTTAAAAATATTCTAAGTTACATTAAAACGTCATATTTTCCTTAATATACTTGGAAATACAAGTACTAGTTTGAAAATTGAAAAACAACTCTTTTCTCTTCAAACGTTATACTCTTAAGACAATTGCAATCACTTTTAACATGGAATTGGGTCTTTTATAAGTTTCTTAGAAACTCCTCAACCTCTTTAAGTCTTGTCAAAATTTATTTCAAGTGAATACAATCATTACAGGTTGTTAACTTCATTTGAAATATTAATTCTGGTTTAAGTTAACTTTAACTTCTGTAAAAATGTCGATAGCTCAATAAAAATAGCTCAATCATAATAAGTGCCAATGAAATACACATCAACAATTTAAATGTTCCTTGATTTAAAGGGTTTTCTAAAAGATCTTTAAGGTCCTGAAGTTTTCCTGAAAAATTCCTGAATTTCTTGGCAGCGTATTTAGTTTTGTAACCTCCCGAGTTGGTTCTTGATGTAATTTATCCTGGAAATGTCTTGAAACTCAGAAAAATGTTTGGTAAGATTGCAAATGACACCCCCGATTAGCTCTGAAGGTTCCGAAGGACTTTGCAAGAATAATGGACTTTAGTAGAAATTATGAATATTGGAACATTTCTGGAAAGACCTATACATGATCTAGAAATTTGCCTCAAAATTTTACAAGTATTTTTAAGTATTTCTGGGTCTCAAAAAATTTGGCTGGTTAATAATACTTCATTCGAAGGGTTTTTAAAAGGTCTTTAAGGTCCAGAAATAAATATTTCCTGAATTTCTTGGAATCTGAACACAGTTTTGTAACTCCTAGAGTCGGTTCTTGATGTAATTTATCCTGAAAATGTCTTGAAACTCAGAAAAATGTATGGTAAGAGTGCAAAGAACACCCCTGATTAACTCAGAAGGTTCCGAAGGACTTTGCAAGAATTTCATGAACTTAGCACCTACATTTTGCAAGATCATACATATCCAGGAACACACTTCCACCAATAACTAATCACAATTCCTCCCATTCCAGATTCTGGTTACGGTGCCTACCCGGCCGAGTCCGAGGAGACCGCCCTGATCGAGGCCCTATCGAAGAGGCTGGAGGCTGAGCTGAGGACGGCCAAAAGGACACACCTCTCCGTAGGCGAGGTCCTCCTGCCGAACGGCCTGACCCGCCTGATAGCCGGCGACATGTTCAAACTGGCCGACAGGGAACCGTGCGGTCTGAGGGGTTGCACCCTGTACATCTTCTTCGAGGGCAACGAAGTCAAGACGAAGCTGAGCACGATCAAGTGCGACCCGACCACGCCGACGACGTTCGAGTTGTACCTCACGCTCAAGCAGTCGACGGCGGGTTGGAACTCGTTCCTGCCGCAGTTCTTGAAGTGAGTGTCTTTTTCTGAGTTTACACTGTTTTTTCTGAGTTTACACAATCTTTCTGAGTTTACACATCCGTTACCGAAAATAATCCAGCTTGTAAACATGCATTAAAAAACGAACCCTGGAAAATATAATTTATTATCCGGTCGTTATAGTTTAATGCCAGGCGAATTGTTGGCAGTGTCGGATAGTACGATTTTGTAAATTTGCCAATGTCTGTTATCGCCTTGGGGCTTTGGGAATTTTAACTGACTGTGATTTTCTTTTTACAGAAAGATCACGAGTGGCGGTGCCGTTATGATAAGTCCCGAATACGCTCTCCAGAAGAAGAAGCTGTACCGCTCTTCGCTAAGTGACTAGAAGCTACAAGTACCTCGTGTCCAGTTTGACTGAGATAGACAAATAAGTATTTGATCTACATAATTTATATCGCGTTTCATAATCAAATCATATTTCATAATGTAACAGTTTTTTTGTTTCTTTTTTAAAAATTTTTCATTGTAGAGTTTATCAAATTACATAAGTGATCAGATAGTGTATTTGTATAAGGTTAGTCTTTACAATTATGTATGTTTAAAACGAGCAATATGAGATGAGAGGAAGTTGTGAGTAAGAACATGATGTTTAAAGTGTTGTGTAGGAGGTTTGTAAGGCCTTTCAATGTGATATACATACATTTTTAAATTTCAAAAGATTTTTTTTTATTGTATATGTTTGTGATATTAGCTCGATATGACTTTTCTTTCTCTAGTGCTGTGTTCTTCGAATGTTTGGTATGGAACCGAAACAGTTTCATATTGTTCAGTATTATTTGTGTTTGATTCTATACCAGGTGCTTTAAGAACAAGTTGATCTCAAATTTGTTAGAATTACTAACAGTAAGGATTTTGTACCTATATTTGATTTTTTTGTAAGTTTAAGATCCAATGTTTTCGTCACTGCAAAGTGTGATAATACAGATTGTTTGTATTCAGAATTTTTTATAAAAATGTCCTAAAAGTCTGAAAAAAAATAAAGAAAATATTTCATTACTCCAGAGTCTCCTTTACCCAACCCCAAAGCAAAATTGAAGAGAAAAGACTTCTTGTAAATAGAAACGGCGTAATAGCAAACAAACATAAAAACCTAGTGTTACAACTATGCAACGATTTGTTTACTGGCTGAACTGTCCCACCAGTCCAAGTCTAAATGTTAAACTATTTAATTAACATAAACAAACTGCGAATAAAGCTGCATCGATTAAAATATAATTAGAATCAAATGAATAGTTTATTGCATGCGGCACGTGTATACACCTGCATCAGCGAAATGTCCCTGGAATCTCAGCGGGATCAGCAGGGAAGAACCAACTACCGAGTTTATAGCTTTAAAAAACCTCCAAAAACTTATTTTGTCGAAACTTACATAAGAGCCTAAGTCTCTTAATTTGCCTTTGAAGAGGTTAAAAGTGGATTGGAGTCCGAATTGCTCACTCTCGCAAATATTTAACAATAAAATTGATGTTACATACATAGTGGATAACGAAAATTATCAAATAACAACTTCGTCTCCTTGACATGAAATGGGTTAAGTTTATTTTTGGAAGGACGGTTTCGAATAAATATTGTCTAGAAACGAGACACCCGAAGATAAACAAATACTTGTCCGCGGTCACGTATACACCTGATTTGACTCTGGTCATTAATACCGACCGGCTAATTGCCCGGCAAGTCGATTTTCCGTAATTATATTATTACAGAATGGAGGTATTATTAGTAATTTAGATTCGAAGAATTAATCCTTCTGAGCACGTAGTCTGTGATTCACTCCTTTGGTTAGTCGGAGTTGATGCACGTATTATAGCGATAAAATAATAAATGGGTTATTTTTCGAATGAGAATCGGGTTTTCTCATTACGAGCAACAACCGTTTGTGTCATTGAAACAGTATTTAAGAAAAAATAATATTTACGGTTTATTTTAAGACCTGTTAAACATGTATTGCGCGCATTGCATCATTTCCAGGTCTTTAAAATCTAAAAATATATCGAATGTATTCGATAAAAGGCGATAAAGACAAGATTACACAAACAAAACTGCGAAAATACGGAGAATTGGGATGAAACTCCTGGAACGAGTTCGGTGATGGAATTTTTGAGTAAATGCGGCTTATGAACTTACAATGTCGTCGCGAATAGAGATGTAACCGTAAATAACGATCGTTTTTCTGCATATTCACGTGTTCGTCCGTATCGAAACACGAGAATAAGAGGCCGTATATCTTCATATTCGAGAATTTATGTCGACTTACAACCAACCTCTTTTATTAAGCGGAGTACATCTTAAGAGTCGTTACCGTGTCCTTTAAATTAATTCCAGTTGCTTTGGATCGTTTCCAACAGGAAGTCGTTTTAGAGGCGTTCATAATCACAATTTAAGTACAAAATATTGCCATAATCGTGTTATCGTTCTTTTATTTTCGAAAACGGCTAAATGTCGAAAGTGGAGCTGCTTCCTGTGTAGCAACAACTTGCTCGTTTATAGTATGCATTTACATGTTTGTATTTAATCTGTGAAACACTGAAATGCATTTATTTCCGTCGACTGACAGAAGTAATTTACTACCGCGTTGTAAAATATAACGTATTTGTTATGCCGATACGTTTTATGGAAATCGTTTGCAATTTATTCAGTAAATGCAATACTACTAATCAGTCAATAACAATTTTTAAACTCACTTTTCATGTGGAATGTTTACATTTCCGTAACGATTTTACAAATATGAGAGTACAATGCCAATTTGGACGCATCACAACTTTCTTGTTTTTCCGTACGTTTCTCCTAATTCATTACTTGTTTATAAAATTATGTGCTTCAAAACAACTCAAGATTTTGATACAAAATTCAGCGACAATCTTTATAACGAATACCTACCATTACAGTCTACAGATAATTAGTAGAGGATTGTTTATTTTCTAATATATGAGATGTACAGTAATCGGGTCTATTTTTCAAATTGAGGTATTAGCATTTCTAAGGCTTACAAAATATGTTTTTGAAAAACTGTCTGTGGTTATAAGCTTTTCATTAAAGTCGGCCGGAATATAAGGGTAATTTATACTTGTCATTTTTCGATTTTGGAAATTGTCTCAAAATTTGCATCAATTTTTTGTTTAAAACTTTTAATATACATCTCCCTGTTGAATATATGTAATAAAGTTTAATAACATTCTTGGCTACATCTTCTCTGAAAGGCACTTTACACTTGTCACTGTTCGGCCATTAACAATTTTCTA
This sequence comes from Cryptocephalus moraei, assembly GCA_946251905.1. Classification (NCBI taxonomy): domain Eukaryota; kingdom Metazoa; phylum Arthropoda; class Insecta; order Coleoptera; family Chrysomelidae; genus Cryptocephalus; species Cryptocephalus moraei. The sequence goes on along the minus strand of OX276455.1, from coordinate 6,070,047 downwards.
AAAATCTACTGTAATTTTTTGTTTCTAAAAGTTCATCTTTTTTGCAACTTACTAATACTTACGTGTAGTAAAGTCTTACAACAGTTTTGGCTGAATCGTCTATGAAGAGCAATTTACTCTCGTCACCTTTCGTATTTTAAAAATTTTCTTGAAATCTGCCTGAATTTGTATATTTGAACACTTAAATGTATCGAATATGCATAACATTTTTGGCTAAATCATCTCTAAATAGACCAGGGTCGATAATTTTGAAAACGGTAAAAAGTGAAAAAAAATTATAGTAGGATGAAACCCATCGGAAAAGGTAGAGAATACAACAAAAATGAAAGGAAAAATAAATTACGGGCGATCTGAGGTCGGGAAGGGGGCTGGGGTGAGTATTTAAGGGTAAAAAACGGTTTAGCTCGATTTCCGGCAAAACTGCAAGCCCTATGAAAAAAAGTTAAATGGCAGAGTTGTAGGTAATAGAAAGGTCTACAACTTTTGTATCAACACTTTTTTCACATAACCTCTAAATTGTTGTGAAAAATTCAAATAACCAAGTTTTTGGTTTTTTATTTTTAGCTTTTGCAATTTTTTTTATTTTTTCACGAAATTTGGTGAAAACTTCCCTTTTTATGTCCCAAATCTACAGTAATTTTTTTGATTTTAAATATTCAGTATTTCACCTTATTTTCACTTTATATCGAAAAAGCACTCTAATTTTCAATCGAAAATTCTCACGTCAAAATATCTGCTTTTTTAAAAAAGTCTGCGTGTTTTTTGTTCGTTGAAATCTCTACTTTCTGATGGTAAAAAAAAATTATACATTACTATGGAAAATGTTCTCAGAAAATGCAAATAATGAAAAAAACTCGAATCCAAAAATTTTTTTTTTTCATTATGTATAACATTGAGCTATTTATTAAAATTTACACTTTAATTACTCGAAAAACGTGAGATGTCATGTTACATTGATAAACAAAAAAATTACAAATCCATGAAACATCAAGATTGAAAAAACATGCGAAAATAGTTGTTCTAAATATTAAAAATAGGATTTAAAGGGGATTTCATCTAAAAAATGTCACTGCTGCAAATTTTTTCAGTAATAAAGTTGATTTGTTAAATTGTCATTACATTTATGTCATAGAAAATCTCATAATATATAAATATACATGTAAATCGTACTATTAAATTTAAATACTTTATACTGATTACGTTATTCATTACATTTTTAAATACAATACTCTAGTTATTTATAAATACCTTATATTGCATTCTAATCACTTCTTCATTACTTTTTGTCTCTTTGATGGCATTACTTCATTGTTAGATTCGACAAACCTTCCCGATTCTAGTGGATCTTCAAAATCTATAAGACCATCACCGTCTTCGTCTTCAAGATTATTTCCGGTCTGCATTAGTTCTTCATCCACAATTTCATCTGAGTCATCAACTTCCTCGTAGGTTTCTTCTTCCACATTGGAGCATGTTTCAGAACCATGACAATTTGAGCATAAATTTGTGCATTTTAAACCATGTTTTCGGCAGCCACATTTCCGGCTGTTCAAAAAAAGGAAGGCATAATATTTGTTCCTTGACTGATTTTCCTTGCCCTCTTGCCCTTAATGTTATCGTGAAAAAAATGGGATTTCCCGTAATTTTCTTACTCCCTTACCTAACTATTTTTATCCTGGACTCGGAATTTCAATCCTGGGCTCAGTTGTCATTTGGCCTTGGGGTATACCGGGGCTCAATCGTAGGGTGGGATTAGCGTTACCGTTGGAATTTTCCATATAAGGAATTTTCTGACCGCGGGGCTCAGTTGTCGTATGCCCGGCTGGTTTGACCGCGGGACGCACCTCGGCTGCAGCTACCTTTTGAAGGGCTAAAATTTTCCGGTCACTCAGGTATATAAGTAATCTTAAAATAGCAATTAATAGGTATATACGCATATAATTTAAAGAAGATTCTAAAACTTTCTCAAAATATTGTAGATGGTTAATTGGATAATGATAATTGGTTGTTAATTATAGTAGTATATTTCGATGAGCAATTTTTTTGTTTATCAATGTAACATGACATCTCACGTTTTTCGAGTAATTAAAGTGTAAATTTTAATAAATAGCTCAAAGTTATACATAATGATTAAAAAAAATTTTTGGATTCGAGTGCTTTTTCGATATAAAGTGAAAATAAGGTGAAATACTGAATATTTAAAATCAAAAAAATTACTGTATATTTGGGACATAAAAAGGGAAGTTTTCACCAAATTTCGTGAAAAAATAAAAAAAATTGCAAAAGCTAAAAATAAAAAACCAAAAACTTGGTTATTTGAATTTTTCACAACAATTTCGAGGTTATGTGAAAAAAGTGTTGATACAAAAGTTGTAGACCTTTCTATTACCTACAACTCTGCCATTTAACTTTTTTAATAGGGCTTGCAGTTTTGCCGGAAATCGAGCTAAACCGTTTTTTACCCTTAAATACTCACCCCGCCCCCTTCCCGACCTCAGATCGCCCGTAATTTATTTTTCCTTTCATTTTTGTTATATTCTCTACCTTTTCCAATGGGTTTCCTCCCACTATAATTTTTTTTGGTCTTAAAAATTATCGACCCTGGTCTAAAAGGGCATTTTACGCTTGTCGTTTTTCATATTTTTGTCACGTTTTTGAGAATAAAAAATGACAAACTGTCTTAAGATTGTCTTCAAAGTTTCTATTTTTGGTTCACGACCAGCTGTCATCTGAATCCCACTTTGACCTCAGGCTTCTCTTCTCGTATTGCATATGCATACGAGATGCATAATTTTCTTAATACAAGGTTTTGAAATTTCGGAAAAGGACAACCACTTAAATCATTAGTATTACCTGTAAATATAAATAAGCAAGTTATGCATCCCAGAGGTCATTACATTTATTAGGATTCATAATTCCGAATCGCCCTGTATGTGCCGCAATGATTCGAACTAGATTGCACTACGAGCGATTTAAATTATTAAATTGGTTTATTGCCCAGTAACAGCGTAAATATTACTGTAGTCTTTTAACTTGTAATTACAATAATTTCAAGTACCTATAATGATGCTAATGTAACGTCTAATTAATAAGAGGAGAACGTTGCGTGTTCAGTATTAAAAATGGTGATATGGTCTTCGGACTATTTTCACATATTTCATTATAAATATTTATTATTATTTATCAAAACACTTATTTATTAAAACACTATTATTTATTAAAACAATTAATATTTATTGAAACACCAGGTAGATTTCGAAAAAATTTCGAAAAACCGAAAAACGACAAGAATAAAGTGAATACAGTAAAATATTATTAAGAGTTGTTATGAATTAAATACTACTCAGTTTAGAAAAAAGTATTGCAATGGATTGTGAGAAAATTTCTGAAAAATGACAAGAGTAAAAATTTAATAAAAAGAGTAAATTTTGAGAACATTTCCAAAAACTGCTCCATAACCCCAGCTCGATTTTAATAAAAAGCTTACTGGGTGGTCATGGTACTTAGTACAAAGCATAAATTCAGTATACAGCATTTGTATTTTTTTCAAAAACAAGTTTAGTGGACCCAGGGAACCTTCAATGCTGATAACTCAAATTGGACAAAAATACAATATTTCTCATTCCAAAAATTGTAAAAGTGACATCAGTTCTCTCATTAACACAAACTGAAAAAGGTTCAATCGTTCACCGCAGCGGTAAGTGTTTGATTTTGCCTGTTTTTGAACCCTTTCCACTTCTTTTTGGATTTGAACATTTAAAGTGTGGCAAATTTCACATTCAATAAATTATAGTTTTAAATAAGAACTGAAAAAACACTTCAATGGTGAATCAAACTAAAAAGGTAAATGTTTTTTTTTTTTTAGAAATAAAAATAGTATAATTAACGAGAAAATAGATAGATGTTATTGTAAAAAAGAGTGCTTGATATATGCTGTTAAAAATATTTCTACCGTAGGATTAGTATAAAATTATTGTACAAGAAGCACCATACTATTCCTACTACTAAAGCGTGTTTTTTAAATAATTTTTTTTGAAATTATTATTTATATTAGTACTTATATAATTTGAGCAATCTAGTTTTTCAATAAGCTTGTCCAGCAGCAAACAATCGAGAGCCTAGATGAAATAATGATTTGATTATTAAATTATTGTACTGTCATTAGTAGTTCTTAATAAGTATGGGAAGTTTCGAATTAATCTAACTTTTGAAAGTGAGTACAAATCGAATTTAGAAGACTCGGTTACAAACAAACATACAAGTGAAGTGTTACAAATGCGTGATAATAATGATAATACGGACTTGATCACGTAACACTTTTTTGTATTCGTCCCGAATCCTCTTTCTCGTGCATTTTTCACGAATGGCAAAAATTATTCCGCGCGAATCGAGGAATTAAATTATCAATTAAATAAATTAGAAATTTAATTACGGTGTAATCAGAGAAGAAATCTCACCGATCGACCGCAGGCGGAAATGAAATGTGGAGTTGATTGCGTAATCTAAAAATAAACGCGATAACTTATTTTCGAAGCTAATGAAGTCCAATTTTTTTTAAATTGAGAAGCAATTTATTGCGGGCCCTAATAAACTTTTCGACAAATGCAATAATAATAATAACAGCCGTGGATTGACCTCAATAGATAAAGTCGATGATTATTGGGGAGATAGCTCGATCGAATCATCATCGCACGACCGAAATGTTTATGTGACCGCTATTTTTAGCCGATCTACGGAGTGAAAAAATAAATTTAGCACCATCTGCGACACTGCTGGTTATGCCACATTGAAATTTACGATTTTATAGTACGCGCTTTGTTTGTTTGCGCTGACGCTTTTTCCCTTTTTTAAAACGTACTTTCCGAGTTGGTTGTACGTTTACGACTTTCTCCGCACATGTTATTATTATTGTCTAAAATTGAAACGCAACCGGAAATATTAATAACAATTATGTAGTAACGAGCGTAGATCTCGCCACATCACTCGAGTTAGCTAGCAGACGTTTTCTCTCAAAAATACAGAGTGATCAAGAAATACTGTTTAAGTTGGCAATCCTACCTTGGGGATTTTTTTGCTTAAGGGTTTGCAACCCTACACCGGAAACAAGTATTTTAGGTTATGTGAATTTATTTACCACACCAGAAAAATCTTCAATATTTAAAGGTACTGCTCGAATTGAGCACCATTATGTTCTAAACATAAATTCACTCTCCGTTTTAGGCTTTCGAAGACATTAATTAACATCCGTGGAAAAATATTTGCAATTTCCTCGATAATGGCAGCTTCCAGTTCTTCACGTGTATGTAGAACATTACTGAACACCTTGTATTTAAGGTGCCTAAAGGAACAAAAGTCTAGAGGTGTCAGGTCTGGTGACCTATTTGGCCAGATTACCGTACTTGTGACTCGATGGCCAAAAACTTCCCGCAAATATTGCATTGTGGCACGAGCCGTATGTGCTCGAGCCGAATCTCGTTGAAAGTAGCCATTTTCGCGCTCCTCTACGGTTAATTGGGCAACGAATGGCTGGAGAATGTGCCGAATGTAACGTTCAGAATTAACTGTGAAGTTAAAAAACACAGGACCAATTACTCTCTGCCGTGATACAACCAGCCAAATACCAACTTTAGTAGGATGTAAAGTTGTTCTAACAGCATGTGGATTTTCATCAGACCAAATTCTGTAGTTTTGAGAATTAACATAGCAATTCAGGTGGAACCAGGCTTCATCGGAAAAAAAGGTTTAATCCTGGAGGTCATCATTGTCCATTTCCTGATTGAACCAGTTACAGAACAGGACGCGTTGTGGACGGTCAGGAGGATTTAGGGATTGGACCATCGAAAATGTGTATGGATGGTATTTCAATTTGCTCTTCAACACAGTGGAGCAACTTCCATATGATAAACCTGTAAAGTCACGAAACGGAATACGGGACCTTAGGAATAAGTGGAAATTGGTGAACTTTTGATAGGGATCAAACCTGTTTGGAGGAAAAGCTTCTTAACAGATTTGCGAGGACTTTGTTGCAGTCGGGCCCTGACGTCTTGCACCACATTTTCAGTGAGTACAGAGGGTTTACCAGGTGGCTTTCCTTTCTACACATTGCCTGTATTCAAATATCGTTGAACTACGCGCATGCAATGTTGTTTAAAAACGTCGATGGTGAACACAACTTCAGGAAACATTTCTTAAAATTGGTGCAAAGTACAAGGAGTATTGCCATCCAAAAATGGGGTCATGAACTGTACTCCGAAAACAAGGCATGCCAATAAAAATATCCTGTTCTAATGTAAATAGTACCATTTTTATATTGTTATAATAAAAATTTGAATCGCCGCTCAAGTGTCAATGCTGTCATAGCCCAATCGAATTAGCTCCAAAAACGGGCAAACCTTGCAAAAATTTTTGACAGCAATTTCCCTTTGGAATTGTCTAGGGGGGGGTCACTGGCAGCCTAAATTTAGATTGCCGGGGTACCAGACCCGTTGCGTCATCCGCTATCTTGAATTTAAGGGTGAACTTTTGTTTATTTTTAATTTTAAACGTAAACTAGCTATTACAAAAGTTGTTTAAAATTAAATTTCCTACAATTTTGGTTCCTATCATTTTCTTCCTAGGATCGATATTTTTCGATTTATACCCGAAAACGTTGGGGTGAATTTTTGTTTATGGAACAACTCGTTTATTTTCAATTTTACGCGTAAAATTATAATAAACAAAGTTGTTTAAAATAAAATTTCCTACAATTTTAGTTCCTATCATTTTTTCCCTACGATCGATATTTTTCGATGTATACCCGAGAAAAGGAGGGGATGAAATCTTATCATTGTCTTTTCACGTTTATTGTCAATTTTACGCGAAAAATTGTGATGAATAAAGTTGTGTAAAATAAAATTTCCTGCAATTTTGGTCCTTATCAATTTTGCCGTAGGATCGATATTTTTTGATTTATATCTGGGACGAGGTGAAGGTGAACCTATAAGTATTGTATTCTCGCGTTTATTATCGATGTTCTCGTATTAATAGTTTTTTTCGATCCTACGAAAAAATTTATAAGTACCAAAATTGTGGGAAATTTGATGTCAAACAACTTTAGTCATTACAATTTTTCTCGTAAAATTGACAATAAACGTGACAATACGATGGTAAGATTTTACCCCCACCTCTTCTCAGATATAAATCGAAAAAATCGATTCTACGCAAAATTGATAAGGAACAAAATTGTAGGAAATTTTATTTTAAACAACTTTGTTAATCACAATTTTTCGCCTAAAATTAACAATAAACGTGAAAAGACAATGATAAGATTTCACCCCCTAATTTTCGAAAAATATCGATCCTAGGAAAAAAATGATAGCAACTAAAATTGTAGGAAATTTTATTTTAAACAACCATGTTTATCACAATTATACGCGTAAAATTGAAAATAAACGAGTTGTTCAATAGACAAAAATTCAATTTTTTCGGGTATAAATCGAAAAATATCGATCCTAGGAAGAAAATGATAGGAATCAAAATTGTAGGAAATTTAATTTTAAACAACTTTTGTAATAACTAGTTTTCGTTTCAAATTGAAAATAAACGAGTTATTTAATAAACAAAAGTTCACCCTTAAATTCAAGATGGCGGATGACGCAACGGGTTTGGTACCCCGGCAATCTAAATTTAGACTGCCAGTGACCCCCCTAAACAATTCCGAAGGAAAATTGCTGTCAAAAATTTTTGCAAGGTGAAATCCTAATTCGATTGGGCTATCACTGTTAAACGTCGAAGTAGCTCTCAAGCAACCGGAAGTGGTTCCAGTTCTACCATTTTAAAGTATAATTTAGGATTGCCAACTTAAACAGTATTTCTTGATCGCGTTGTAACACGTAACGACCCTCCCTTAAATTGTCCCGTTGATTAATACTTTTTTAATCTCGCAATGGAGCGGCAATTAAGACGCCCTTAATGGCCACTAAGAGGACGGGCGTTATGTTAATCATTCAAATTTTATTCACACTCTGGGATCAATCGAAATAATTAGAATTCAACTTTCACCTCCGAAACGTTTCGCGGGGCTCCTGAGGCAAATTCAAAATTCAATCTAATAATTTTTTCCCCGCCTAAACTTTATTAAAGTGCGTTCGGGGAGCGCGAAGCCCCCTTATTAGTTTTCCTTCTTGAGGAAAGATAAATTATACGATGCGTTTGCTGGAAGAGACGAGGAGGAGTAATTATGCGTAATTGCCTCCAGGAGGAATATTGAAAACGGCGGCGGCTCTTCGAAAATCCTTGAGAGATTCGCCGCATGACGCAACTTTTCTCACTCTTTCGGTCCGGACGGGGACGTCTTGTAAATCCTCGCGAAAAGATATATGTGTGTGTAATTTGTTAATGTGCGACACGCGCGAGGCGCTAAAACGCCAAAAACTAGCCTTGAGGAATTCGATGCCCGCCCGCACATCAACCGTAATAAAATGAAATATATTTCAATCTCCGCGACATTCTCTAAAAACCGGCCTCATCTATACGTAAGAAAAGCTCGAATATTCGCGGGGGCGAGCCCGATTTTTTATATCGATGTTTCGGTAACAATAAAAGCGAAACGGGCCAGGGAAATTCGGACGTATCTAATTAATCGATTTGGCCTCAACACATGTATGAAAATTTATGGATCTAATGGCTCTCGCGAAATTTATGACAGCGTTAAAATATTGTAAAAATATACGTTTGCTGTGGAGTTTAAATCGAATATTTCACGGATTTCGGGCGATAAGGAAATGTAAATATTTTCAATAACGACCGGTAGCTTCCTACAAGACTATCAACAAAGGTTCACGTATCTTAGTCCGAAAAATAGGGGTAGCCTTGCATAAATTCCCATAAACCTGAAAATTTACTGAAATTGTGAAGAGTCCCCATGATTGTTAGTTAAGGTGAACGTTAGGGGTAAAATAATGACACTCGGGGAATATCGGATATACTGTTATTATTACTATTTAATACGGCACGTCTACACCATACGAGTACGAGAGTAAAAGTCATTGGTCCCTTCGCCCGAACACTTTTCCCTGCCGCGTCTCAGTTTCTCCCGAAACGCTAAGTCAGCGTTCAGGTCCCATAGTTGGTACCACAGGGCCGAACCTAGGACAAGCTCCTAACATGTGTGCAAAAATTTTATGCCAAGTCACAATTTGCCAAAATGGGTTTTTTGGATTTTTTTACCGAAAATAAAAACAGCTCGGAGAAAAATTGTAAATCATGCAAATATCTACAAAATTTGTCCTTACACTTTTTACCCTTCCTACAAGACTATCAACAAAGGTCCACGTATCTTAGTCCGAAAAATAGCCTTACATAAATTCCCATAAACCTGAAAATTTACTGAAATTATGAAGAGTCCCCATATGTGCAAAAATTTTATGCCAGGTCAAAATTTGCCAAAATGGGTTTTTTGGATTTTTTTACCGAAAATAAAAACAGCTCGGAAAAAAATTGTAAATCATGCAAATGTCCAAAAAATGTCCTTACACTTTTTACCTTCTATACCCATACAATAAGAGGAAGTATTGTAATCGTGCTGATTTTGAATTTGAGAAATTGACAGTTTGACTCAAGGGACGTTTCGAGGTCCCCTGAGTTCGAAAAACATGTTTTTGGAAACGTGGACTGCACAAATGATGAATAACAAAGTAAAGTTTGTAACGAAGGAAAAATGTTTCGTTAGAACATGGAAGAAACAACGAAGAAAAGTGGATTTGAGCGTTGACTACAATCTATAGAAGCATGAAAACTGCATACAAACGAAAACATTTTGACGTGATATACAAACGTCTTATAAATCGGTGTGCGAGCTACCTGCACTATGTAACGTTACATTGTAACGTTACGCATCTATCTCTCTTCCACTACAGCGACACAGCGAAAGAGACAGAGAGACCGTAACCACACGACACCAATGGAACACCTAAGTCTGACGTCACAAGTTGACAGTGCTAAGAAACCTTTCCAAACAAGTCGATAAAGCGTGTAATTTGCACATAAGAAGATTTCATTTCTAAGTTTGTTAATAGTTTTGACGTGAATAAGAGTGGCCAGTTCAATATTTTGTGAAAACTTAGACGGTTCAACGTTTTAACAAAGTATTTTTGATAAAAGATAAGCCTAATTATTATTTTTCGTCCATTTAACTTTTTTGAGGTTATGTTTTTGTTCACAAGTGTGATTTAGTTTGTGTACTTTTTAGTTAAATAAATCCATTTGAAGTCAGAATTTTGATTGAAAATGGCATCCAAACATGTTTTGAAGATATGCAACATTAATGAGTCTTTTGAAGACGAGAATAAAATGATAAAAGTGGTGAAAATGCATCGGAATCCAATTATGTAAAAGGCATGCAGTTTGATGCTGACGCTGACTTTATGATTATTAGAGGGGAAATACATGCCAGCATGAAGAAAAAAATATATAGAGTACAGGTAGCTATTCTGTTTTCCATAGATTTTATAGATATTGGTCTTATTAAATGTTCCTATTGCAGATTACGCTAAATAAATCATGAGAGATTACTTCGGCTACTTGTACCTGCCCGAGGGGTTTAAAATGCCACCATATTGCTACGCTACGCTGGCTCTTTTTGGGCATTATAATATATCAGTCATTGATAAAGAATGTCAATGGAATGCTTTAAAACTAAAAGAATTGCCAGTTAAAAACAGCCGTTGAAATGTATCCTCCAAAACCATATGTGGCTATCGAGAACCCTTTGACCGAGTGCTTATTTTTGCTCTTAAAAAAAACGTCTTTAAACACAGCAGCACCACTAAACTTAACAAAAATGATAAGTTTTGATGAAAATAAAACCATAACATAACCTATAATATATAATATGGGCCAAAACTACATTATACTACATACCTATCTAGAAATGTTTGGTGATAACATAGGTTTGAACAAACTTGATCACAATATACAGCTGGCAACTCTTATTTACAACAAAATTAGCAATAGATGTAGAATTAAAACTTTCTTATGGGCAAATTACACACTTTATCGATTTGTTTAGGTAGTCAATTAGAGCCATGCGGGAGTGAGATGACGTATCTATCTCCTTCCACTCCGTCGGCGGCGACGACGACAGCCCACAGCTGTACGTTAGCGGTATTGCCGACTATTATTTATAAAGTTATCGAAATATTTACTGTGCATACCATTGCTTATTACTATTACAATAACAATTGCGGCAATAAGGTATTTAATTCATTCAGAGATAATTACATTAAATTAATACTGCTTTCCAGTTAGAGTTTAATTGTTTAATCTAAGGATTATATGTAGATGAATTTGGATTCAGGCAGATTATACCAAATTAGTTACCAAGTCGACGTCTTCATGAATTTCCTCTGGTTGCTTTGGAAATTGTTAGAAATTAAATTTATTTAATTTCTTAAATAATTATTAAATTAATTTTAGTAAAAAAACTTACCATTTCACTAAAAAACCCAATTTTGCGAAATTTGACCTTGCATAAAATTTTTTGCAGACATGAAATCGATGGGAACTTTTCACAATTTCATTATAATGGTATCCATAACGTTCATGTAAATTTTCAGCTTTATGGGAGTTTATGCAACTTGGGTAAATGTCTATTTTGACCTGTCAAACATGCTTTTCAAACTCACCTCAATTCTGGAACTCTCTAGGAACATTTCCAAGAGCAGAAGTTCCAAGTGGTGCCCCAAAACTCTTCTAATTCTGTTTGTACCTGCAATAGAACCAATAATGACTTTACACAAATAGATTATAGTTATTAATGGTACTAGTGTATTATGTTAAAAATAAGTCACGCGAAATTTATATCACGAGGCCGTCAGGCCGAGTGGTATAAATTCTCAAGTGACTTTGGAAGCATAACACGCGAGTGGCATACAATGTTTTATCCAACAAGTGAGAGAAATCGGTTTTTTTATGAGATAATAATTAATAAGCTTTGTGATCAAATCAAAGCTACTTGCGCCTCAGTACCCTATAAATGTTAGAATGACGTGACAGTGACTTTTTTACATTTTGGTTAAAGTAGGTTGATTGTTTTAAATATAAATACTTTAAACATGGACGTGACTTATAATCCATAACTCACTAGTGAGTTATAACACACTAGTGTGTTATTTAATAGTTTACTTATTAATAATGACAGTCATAACTGTCATGTGTTGGATAAATTATATTAAATGAATTAATAAATTAAAATATATCAATTACATTAATATAAAATCAATATTAATTACAGCCTCGTTTACCACACACAAAGGAAGAGAGAAAATACCTCCTGAGCCTACTCGCAAAAGTATTTCGAATTATTAATCTATGAAGTTATAACTTTTTCCCCACTTTTGCAAACGTAAATTCAAGTAATAATTCACATCATTAACTATTTTGAAGGAGAATTTGTATGTCAGCAATATCTCCTTTAATTGCAAGGTTAATTAAATTCAACTCATGCTTCATCAAAATTTTCGCAATATTTCTTATTGACGCAACTAATTAACCAATTTTGGTTATTTTTCCAATTGGTTGGTTTATGAAAACAATTATGCTGTTTACTACAGCACGCTGTACCTATCTTCCAAAAGTGAGGAAATTAACAAAACATTTTGTATTTCAATAAATATATCAATATTTTGGGAAATATAATCATGTATAGTTTAATAAATTAATAATAATGCAATACATTTAATAGTACAATTGAAATTTAATGTAATTTTTCAATTAACCTCAAAGGAAAGAATTGCCAATAAAAGATTCATGACCAGACAGGAGCGAAGTTTATATTCAAGTCGTGACGTTCTTCTGAAATGGTGGAAAGTGAAAATGTGTGTGATTGAAATTTTGTTGAGCCAAAAGACACATCTGAATTTACACATCAACTTATAACCGCCAACTCTTATCAGGAACGTTTTGAACTATCCAATTCGATCAAGAGACGGAAAATAAATAGGTAAAAATATAACATTCATTCAGATATTGAAAATACCAAATTTAATTATTTTTTTGTTTTTTTAATTTTCCTAAATACGTTATTAATCAAACCGAAATAATTATTTATTGTTACTATATAGGTACACACAGATAAATAAAGTATTAATAAAATATCTATATAAATATCTATATATGTGATAAATGCTTTTAGTGATGTACACAGTTGAAATACCAGAAATTGCCAAAATTTTATATTATGTCATACTAATCATAATTTTTCACAAACATACATATATATTAGCACAAACAATTCATTGTCTGTGATATTAGTATATTGAACACCCTGCATATTAGATATATACAGGGTGTTAGGGGTTTGACTACCTTTATTTTAATAGGTGATAGTATTCATCAAAACAAACAAAAAAACCTTATAGAACGGGGGTCCTAAAACCAACCGTTTTCGAGAAAAAAATTAGTAAACTTCTAATTTTAAGATATAAAAATAAAAAATCTAACATAATTTTGTACATGTATAAGATGTATTCTTTTAATGTATTTATGTTAATTTTCCACAAAACATGTTTTTCTTTAAAGAATAAAAATAAATTCCAACAATATCCACAACTCGATAAAGTGGCTATAGTGTGGTGTGGCAACGCCGCGAATTTATCGCACGTGACGCCAAATGAAACCCAGACAGACGCATTTTGAATTCGAAAGATACGTGTGTTGTTTTCGTGTAATTTTTTCGTTTCTCAAAATGTACAGTATACGTGAATATCACGATATGCTACTAATTTACGGGGAGGCACGTTGTAGTTCTGCAAGTGCTCGTCGTATTTATCAAGAAAGATTTCCTCATCGGCGACTACCTAACCGTAGAACATTTGTTGAAGTGTCTCGACGACTTCTTGAGACTGGTAGTGTTGTTCCTCATCGTGAGAACCATGGTCCAGCCATTACGCATTATACCAGGATTACCAGGTAAATATTCAAAATTAATCAACATAACGATAACAGCATGATCCTTTTCTAATGCTGTTGGTGGCCCTGAATTACTGATCGCTATTGATTTACCATTGTTACATGCAAGTGTAATAATTACATCATTCGATTTACTTAAAATTATGTATTTCGTTTACTATTTTACGTACGAAGAAAGGCGGCATTTATGAAGAGTTCGCAAGAACATTAACCCCGTTCAGCTGTTTACTACATGTTTACGCTTCCTCTATTGGCGGTGTTGCCAAGTTGTGGTGAAATGCCTTGGTAAAATAACTCGACTTTTCTTGAAAACGGTTGGTTTTAGGACCCCCGTTATAAAGGTTTTTTTGTTTGTTTTGATAGATACTAGCACCTATTAAAATAAAGGCAGTCAAACCCCTATCACCCAATAGATAGATCATATAATAGATATATTTAACACTTTTTAATTTTCCTAAATATGTTATTACTTAAACAGAAATTATTATTTATTGTTACTATGTAGAGGTACACAGCGAGAAATGAAATGTTAATAAAATATAAAAAATAAATAAAATATGTTAAAAAATTGTTATGTATGTGATGAATTGAAAGCCTTCACACAATTGTAATACCAGAAACTGCCAAAAATTTAAATTGTCATACTAACCAAATTTTGAATTCTGTCCTGTACATGGGTTTCTAGATTATACTAAATTGCCAAAGAATATAAAAACGTGATAACGATAACCTAAATATATTTAAAAAATTGTCAAAAAAATATATTATACCAAACAATTAGACCTTGGCTTGGAGTGTTTGTATGAAAGTGCAATGAGATCATTTAATTTATAATTAGAGTAGGCTATAATTTTTAAATTAAGTTGGCAACACCAACTCCCATGGCCTACTCGTTTCATTTGAATTGTCAAAGTGACTCGCTGTGTAAATTAGAGGTTATGTAAACATTTTGATAAGTAAAAATTAGGGAACGTATTTTGGAAATCATCTACGCACCGTTGTATGGAATACTTCCATGCTCCAATTTCTTGCCGTTCGGCGTTCTTAAAATAACTCTCCGTAAGAAAAATCTTATGCTCTAAATTAAACATTTTGGTGCGTCACTTTGGTCTGACCTTTCTTAGAAATAGGGAGTCAGGTACTTGGGCACTTGACTTTCGGTAACTGTTGTTCATGTGTTGTTAGTCTCTAAGAACCTGCCAAATAGATAACACACACTTTTTGTATCCGTAATCTAATTAGTAATAAAGTTACACTATTCTTTGCGTTTACACTGCCTACTTACTTCAAAATACCTCAACATAGTCTACTCTAATTATAAATTTAAGTGATCTCATGGTACTGTAACGCGAAATGTAAACAGCAGCGCGCAACGTGTTTACTCTTATCGGACCTCGGCGGCCACTTCGAAGCGCTCCGTTAATTGGGCAATAAAAACCGTCCCCAACGCTCCGGCAACATCTTATTAAGGAAAGAATGATTTATTACGTTCTGGGCGTTTCTAGATAAACATGATTTGGGAAAGGAATGAACTGGAATCATCGCGAATACAATTGAGATATGTATATAAGCGGGCTTGCGGTCGGAGAGATTAGATGAGACGTGAAGTCGCGAGTGAATAAACTGCGAAAAACGGACAAGCGAAATGTACAAATAAATTAAAAGTTAAGTGTGTTATATAAATTAATTAGTTCAGTAATAGACTAAATAAATTAAGTAGTGTGTAGTGTGTAATTAAAAGTGTGTAAATAAATTAAAAATAAACGTTACAGTACTTTATTAATTCAGTTATACTGACACGTACCTCATTGAATTCTCTATAATAACTAATTTAACGTTAGACCTCACAATATTTTATGTTAAATTATTTTAAAAAAGATATTAATTTTGAAAATGTCTAATTTTATTGAGACAAAAATTCTTGAGTAAAGTTTTGATTTAGACACAAAAGATTTGTATATCAGATTGTTGAGTAGTTATCGGGAAAATTGACCTGAATTAATCAGATTTTTTGAAAAATCACAAATTTGCTTAAAATCGTGGATCAATTGCTTAGTTCCGGATAAATCATTAGATTCTTAGTCACTAATTCGACAAGAACTAGGAAAGTAGATTTTTCTAGGGAATGACTAGGTTTCACAACATTTTTGAAAAAACCATGAAACGTGTCGCGGAACACGAGTTATGAACTTTAGTTCCTTTTAATTAATAACCATTTTTTTAAATTATTTCTTAATAAAACTGTAATGTTTAACGTGAATCAGCGACAGTAAGACGGGCATATAATACACAGCATTGTCTCTATAAGTAAGGCAATGGAATATCGTTCTCAATGTGTTGAATCATTAAATATATACACACATATAAATATAAAAATTTATTACTCTGGATAAATCTTCATTTAACAAAAACATATCGGGTGTTTTTTTAAATTTCACATCACAGTAGGCTGTGGATGGTGTTTGTGAATGCGCCTTACTAAAAAATGTCAAAATTGACATAACGTCACTTTTTTAATAAAAATTGAAACTGCTTCAATCGGTTACTAGTGTCTTGAAAAAGACAGCGTGGCTCTATTAATTAGGCGTAGATGAGTGAGCTGTCTTTTTCAAGACACTATTAACCGATTGGAGCAGTTTCAATTTTTATTAAAAAAGTGAGGTTATGTCAATTCTGACATTCTTTAGTAAGGCACATTCACAAACATTATCCACAGCCTACTATGAGGTGAAATTTAAAAAAAAACCTCCCGATATAATAGTATTAATTATAAAAATCTTATCATTAAGTTGATTGGTACGAACTACATATTAAGTATTGAGAGAGAGAGAGAGAGACAGAGATAGCGAGCGGCTCGGCAGCGTTCGTAGTGGCTCGGCTTGGTAACGCATTCCGGTAACGCATTCCATTTAACGGTCAGATTTTTTGCTGCGCGACCACCCTCGCTCCCCAATACCTGACGTAAGGAACTAAAGTTCCAAAAAAAATTACTAAAATTGGTATAAACTCAGCTATGTGAAACAGTTGCTCAGTTTCTGGACAAACGAGCAGAAGAATGGCTGTTTTGACAAAAGCCATCTGGTTTTGTGACGACATTATCTAGAAATCTAGAAAAACGAACTTTTGAAAGGAATAGAAAAAGAGGAGGTGATCAATCAAAGGAGATTACTTAATTGCCCATGATAGAAACATTTCCATAGTTTTAATATCCAACCATTACGTTGTAAATTTGGATCACAATGCTTCCTCGTGAGAACAGAACATCAGTAAATTAACTTAAGACTAATACATGTGTGAACATAAATCGGAGGATTAAAATGATTTTACGCATATTACATATTAGGTCGTAAACGGGTAGTAACGCCAACTTACATAAATATATATAAACTGATTAGGAAGTTCCTACTAATTACAAATTAATTCCTCAGCTCACTTCACAAGTAATATGTGGATAATACGTTCCATAAAACTGATTCGTTGAGTACCTACTTGCTTAAATAGTTTACAGTTAATTCCTAAGTAGAAAGCAATTAGTTTAGAGAGTGTTAATAGACGATTTTATGGTCGGATAATCGTACAGGGAGATATGTTTAATAAAATTTTTTATTGGCTGCCTGGCAGTAAATTAAAGACGATTTTAATTTTGAGACAAACCGAGTGTGTTGTATATTATAAATCCGCGGCTAATTGAACGTCCTTACGCTTTACGTCACGATAAAAGTTGGAAGGAAAAACAGCTCCACAACTTCTAAAACCGTCCGAACGTCACTACGCCAGAAAATTTATTTAATGGGATTTCTTCATTACCGAATATCCTTCTATCACCAAAACCTATTACGTCCCGTCAAAACTGTCCTTTGTATAAACATTTGGACGCTATAAAGCATTCAATGATCGACGCCAGTGGTGGAGGAAGCAACGGCATTGCCCCCGTTTTATACATTATATTTAGAAGAGACTATTAAATTATCCGCGAGAGCGATAAAAATATTACATTTTATCTATTACACTTGCGGCTTTACGACCCATTGTCTCCGCTGCCGGATCGAAGGAAACTGGAACGAAACAACGCAACGAGAATGTAAAGCGGTAGGTATTGGGAAAGCCTAACTGGCGCAGTCCAAAAAATTAACTATCCGTAACTCAAAACGGTGGAAAGTGCCTTGGAAAGGCGAGACAAAAGTATAAGTTTTAATAAGTACGGCTTGTTTGATAACTCGTTGTTAACACCAAGTCGTTATTCTCCTCGTAGTTCAAAGTACTAACGCTAAACATCTCATCTCACATTTCTCATCTCTCACCTCCTCATATATCTCATATATCCCTCCTCACAGTTCAAAGCAACGCTAAACATCTCATCTCATCTCACCTCATATCTCATCTCTCACCTCTCGTATATCTCGTGTATTTCATGTATCTCCTATATCTACTGTAACTCCAATTCTCATATATTCATATATGTATCTCCAATATCTCATATATCTCCAATATGTATCTCCAATATCTTCATTATCTTTCTCCACTATCTCCAATATCTTCAATATCTATCTCCAATATCTCATATATGTATCTCCAATATCTCATATATCTTACATCTCATATCTCATCTCATTTCATCTCACCTCACCTTACCTCATCTCATCTCATCTGAAATCTAAATCAAAGCAAAATCAGGTAAAGTTGTATCTCATGTAGGTATCTACTATATCTCCTGTATCTCCAATATCTCATATATATCATATATGTATCTCCAATATCTCATATATCTTCAAAAATCCCAATATATCCAATATCTCCAATATCTCCGACAACTCCAATATCTTCATTATCTATCTCCACTATCTCCAATATCTTCAATATCTATTTTCAATATCTCATATATGTATCTCCAATATCTCCAATATCTCATTTATGTCATATATCTCCAATATCTCATATATTTCACATCTCATATCTCATCTCATCTCATCTCATGTCATCTCACCTCATCTTACCTCATCTCATCTCATCTGAGATCTAAATCAAAGCAAAATCAGGTAAAGTTGTATCTCATGTATTTCCTATATCTCCAATATCTCATATATATCATATTTATATGTATCTCCAATATCTCATATATCTTCAAAAACTCCAATATTTCCAATATCTCCAATATATATCTCCAATATTTCCGACATCTCCCATATCTCCAATATCTTCATTATCTATCTCCACTATCTCCAATATCTTCATTATCTATCTCCACTATCTCCAATATCTTCAATATCTATCTCAAATATCTCCGACATCTCCAATATCTTCATTATCTATCTCCACTGTCTCCAATATCTTCAATATCTATCTTCAATATCCCATATATGTATCTCCAATATCTCATTTATGTCATATATCTCCAATATCTCATATATTTCACATCTCATATCTCATCTCATCTCATCTCATGTCATCTCACCTCATCTTACCTCATCTCATCTCATCTGAGATCTAAATCAAAGCAAAATCTGGTAAAGTTGTATCTCATGTATTTCCTATATCTCCAATATCTCATATATATCATATTTATATGTATCCCCAATATCTCATATATCTTCAAAAACTCCAATATTTCCAATATCTCCAATATCTCCGACATCTCCAATATCTTCATTATCTATCTCCAATATCTTCATTATCTATCTCCACTATCTCCAATATCTTCAATATCTATCTCAAATATCTCATATATGTATCTCTAATATCTCATTTATTTTTTCATCTCATCTGAAATCTAAAGCAAAGCAAAATCAGGTAAAGTTGCTTGTTCAGATTTGCTAATAGCAGTACACTCTAGCTAGAGTTATAACATTGGCAGGTCCTATTTTTGGTTCAAGTGGGCCCTAGACCCGTATACTGGGCCCTAGGCCCATATACCATCTGGGGGCCCCTCGTAGGGATACTTAGGTCAATCTTGGGGCCCCTGAACCAGGGGGCCCCAGGCACGGGCCTATAAGGCCTTTTGGAAAAATATGCATTGCACATTGGATAAGACCTTCCGGGATAAACGTACAAACTCTGGGAACCAGAATTCATCATCACATGGAGATTCATTACGACAAACAATTTTTCTGTCAAACGAGCTATACATTACATTCGCCTTTCCGCATCTCACTGGCAAGTCCTGAATGTAATATCACACTTCATTTAAGTTTAGACAGAATCGGTTGTTTATTTTCGAGGAATTAACTAGAAAACGTCAAGATATCAATCAGCGTTAATTCAAGAGAATCCGCCACTGGGAACGGCCGAACATATGCCGTAATAACGTCGACATGAAACAGAGCAGATCTTAATTTTTTCAACATAAACAACACTTCATCTAAACTCTTTACGCTGCCGTTTTAATTGGAAATGGAAAAGCAACAATAAAAAACACTTTCAAGAGATGTTACCAGATGGTGCAAACCGAAAGCATCGAGTTAAAGAAAGTCATAAATCATTATTAAAATATGTCAAAATTATTTCTGGATTTAAAGTGTAACGTCGGATCGTTAGCGGTTGAAAAATGTGGCGTTTTGAGTTTACAATCGACACAGAGAGAGAGAAACTCGGTGGTTAATGTATACGATAAATTACGTGGATTTATTGATATTTGATTACCGGATCGTAAATACGTGAAATTTATTCGAAATAAATGGAATAATTGATTTTAAACGTGATATATTTTAACTACTTGTTTATGTAGTTTTTTGTTGCAGAAGTTCCTAATTATACCTTTGTTATTCACAAACAAACGCGTTGATGGCGAATACTAACAGCGCATTACGTTCAGTTGTTGTTATTTTTTTCCATTTTTACGACGTCGTCAATCAATCAATGTTGAGTAGTCGAGAACATTCAATTAAAACGTTAAAGCTAAACGACGTTTGTATCAAACTTTCCTATCAAGACGTAATGCAGTTTATTGGCTTAATTTTTATAGATAGTTTAACCAAGTTCCACATCTCTTTTTTGAAAATAATTGATCAGTGCCCAAGTTTGATTTCAAAATTGTACTTAATCGGTAAAGAATTTTGATTTGTCAGTTACTGAGATATGTCGAAAAGTAAACCTTCTGAAAATATTTGAGGAATTCAAATTTTGAGTTATTTTGATTTTGTTTGGTTGTTCTAATTGATGTCACTGGCAGAATTTCGATACTACCAACGCTTGGCCAATTCGACCAATGGTTTCCGAGATATCGCCAAAGAGATGCAATTACAAAGAGATACTTAGTGTGTTCTCATTTTTAAATCTGAAATTGCACTAAATCGTTAAAAGATTGAGTTTTCAGCTATTGAGATATCTCGAAAAAAATAACACCTTTTTGAGCAAACAATTTTCTAATTTTCAGTTATTTTGGTTTTGCTTGGTTGTTCCAACTCATGTCATCGGCAGAATTTTGATACTACCAATGATTGGTCAATTCGGCCAATGATTTCCGAGATATCACCAAAGATGCATTTTTTTGAAAATATTTAGTCTGTCTTCAATTTTAAATCCAAAATTGCATCTACTTAATCGTTGAAGATAATTATGATTTGACGTATTGAGATATCTCAAAAAATAAACCGTTTAAAAACGTTTGAGCAAACAATTTTCGAATTTTGAGTAACTTTGGTTTTGCTTGGTTGTGCTAACTTATGTCATCGACAGAATTTCGACACCACCAATAATTGGCTAATTTAGGCCAATGATTTCAGAGATATTGTCAAAGATGCATTTATTTTTTTGAAAATATTTAGTCTGTTCTGATTTTTAAATCCGAAATTGCACTTAATCATTAAAATAATTTTGATTTGTTACTTACTGAGGTATTTCGAAAAATAAGCCTCGAAAATATTTGAGCAAACAATTTTGAATTTTGAGTTATTTTGATTTTGGGTTGTTCTAACCTATGCCATTGGCAGAATTTCGATACTACCAATGATTGGACAATTCGGACAATGATTTCCGAGATATCACCAAAGATGCATTTTTTTTGAAAATATTTAGTCTGTCTTCAATTTTAAATCCAAAATTGTACTTAATCGTTGAAGACAATTATGATTTGTAGTATTAAGATATCTCGAAAAATAAACTGTTTGAAAACATTTGAGCAAATAATTTTCAAATTTTGAGTAACTTTGGTTTTGCTTGGTTGTGCTAACTTATGCCATCGACAGAATTTCGACACCACCAATTTCGACACACTAATTTAGGCCAATGATTTCCGAAATATTGTCAAAGATGCATTTATTTTTTTGAAAATATTTAATCTATTCTGATTTTTAAATCGAAAATTGCACTTAATCATTAAAATAATTTTGATTTGTTACTTACTGAGATATCTCGAAAAATAAACCTCTTGAAAACATTTGAGCAGACAATTTTCGAATTTTGAGTTATTTTGGTTTTGCTTGGTTGTTCTAACTTGCCATCGGCAGAATTTTGATTCTACCAATGATTGGTCAGTTCGGCCAATGATTTCAGAGATATCACCAAAGATTCATTTTTTTTTGAAAATATTTAGTCTGTCTTCAATTTTAAATCGAAAATTGTACTCAATCGTTGAAGACAAAACTATGATTTGTGGTATTGAGATATCTCGAAAAATGAACCGTTTGAAAACGTTTGAGCAAACAATTTTCGAATTTTGAGTAACTTTGGTTTTGCTTGGTTGTGCTAACTTACGTCATCGGCAAAATTTCGACGCCACCAAGAGTTGGCTAATTCGGCCAATGATTTTCGAGATATTGCCAAAGATGCATTTATTTCTTAGAAAACATTCTGCTCTGGTTTTTAAATCCAAAATTGCACTTAATTGTTAAAATAATTTTGATTTGTTAGTTACTGTTATATTTCGAAAAATAATCCTCTTGAAAATATTTGAGCAAACAATTTTCGAATTTTGAGTTATTTTGATGTTGATTGGTTGTTCTAACTTATGTCATCGGCAGAATTTGGATACCACCAATGATTTCCGAGATAGCGCCAAAGATGCAATTTTTTTTTTTAAAATACTTAGTGTGTTCTCATTTTCAAATTCAAAATTGTACTTTCACGAATTTTGATTGGTCAGTTATTGAGATATTTCACAAAATAAACCTTTTGAAAATATTTGAGCAATTTTCGAATGTTGAGTTATTTTGATTGTGCTTGATGGTTCTAACTTATTATTGGCAGAATTTCAATACTACTAATGATTTCCGAAATATCGCCACAGATGCTCGATTTTGAGTTCCAAAATTTCCTCAGTAGTGAAGACAATTTTGAGTTGTTAGTTCTTGAAATATCCCGAAAATGCATACACATTTCGAAAATATTTTCCCGAGCCATTCTCAAATTTTGAATAAATTTTAGTTTTGCTCGTGTTGTACTTACGTTGAAAGGATTTCTTGTTGTTTATCGATAATTATACCTTTCTGTTCAACCATAACAATTTGAAATTGATATGGATTGAAATCAAACAACTATTTAACCGTTCGACGGCATAATTATCATATTGGCAAATACAATGAATACCTCGATTAAAAACAGGATTTCAATGTCACTTCGATGACACAATAGTTCGCGAATTTTCGAATAAACAATAGTTTCGATTGTTGACGGAGCCCAATAAAGAACAGAGTAAGTCGCGTTTATGTTATTTGACATTGCATCCGATGTTGTCAGTGTCAGCTAATTTAATTATTGCAAGTACAAAACAAAAATAATAATAATTTCGCTTTGCAGAGGATATGATAATTCATCGGCCTCGGGAGATTTAGAACCGATAAATGTCACCAATTCACCGAAATAGAACCTTTATATCCACGACGCTCCGCTCGCAAAGAGTTATTGCGCAAAGAAATTGGCCGAAAGTAGGGCAAAATTTAGTACCTACCATTAGTCCGTAAGAAGCTATACTTCTGCGGTACAGGCGCCTTTTACTAAACCAGTTAGACACAAGACTGGGATGGAGCGATTAGAAGAGAGATTCAGGATAACGAAACGTCCTCGAAGGTTTATTTTATACCGTAGTCTATGAATATATAGGTATATAGTGTATACTTATAGTATAGTACTGTAGTAGTGTAGTACTTAGGTACATAGGTAGTATATTTTTAATACGCAAATTACGGGAAATCCCATATTTATCACCAAAATAATAAAGTGCAAGAGGGCAAGGAAAATCAATCAAGATACAAATATTATGCCAAAATAGAAATATTATGCCTAATCTATACAATAATCCTGACGGTGGAGTGGTGAGGCAATTCGACACCTCCGCTGTGGTTTTATACAAAGTACGGGTACGGCAACCTACAAGCACGACAGGAACCCATCGGTCGGCCCGGCCCTTAGGGCGTACGATAATTTCCGATTTGTTACAACGTTGCAAACGTGATTTATAAACAATATATTTATGATAATGCCGCGAAACAGGTCCGGAGCCGAGAAAAAAACGATCGAAGAGAAAAAAAGATGGAATACGAAAGAGAGAGAAGAAAAAACCCCGAGAATCGCTTCTTATCTTATAATGGTCGCCTCGGGCGATACGTTAAAAAGAACAAAGAACAAGAACCCACTTTAGTTCGGGTAATACGGTGGCCAAGGACAGAACCGGTTGAGAAACAGATCTCATCTGGGAGTCGGCGGTGTTGCCGCGTGGACATCTTAGTCATGAAAATCGACGAGGTTCCCTTACAACTTTCACGGTTATCAGAAAATTCGATGACAAGTCATCATCATCGAGTTAAGAAGACCCAATTTTGGGTTTTAGAGGTTATTTGTGAGGTCCCCATTGGGCGAATCAGAGGATTATCGTTAGGGGAAGGTCCGGCGAAGTCTGACCCGAATGGACCGTATTCGGAAAATTGAAACAAACATTGTAGCGAAGTATGTTTAGAAATGTAATGACTCACATTGTTAATTCAATTTACTTCGTTTAATTTCTTATGATTTAGGTACAATATAAAGTAGAGTACAGTACAGTTATTATGAATCGCTTAATTTTGATTCACCTAAATTAATTATTGAATCTTGAACGAGACGTTTCCTATAACTTCTTTACAAACATGCTTCAATCGCGAATTTTCCTTTATTTAAGACACTTAAGAAACATACCTTTACTTATATACTTAAGGAAAGAGCATCCTAAACCACTTGAAAGGGAGGGTAATAAATGCGGTGTATCTTTTGAAAGAGAATAGGTTTTGGTAGCATTTTAATGCCAAGATTTAAAAGAACAATCAATCTCCCAGTAATCTCTCAATTGCTTGTTGGCTTGAACACAACGCCTCATGGTAAAAAAGCCATTTTTAAGATTTTGGCTGGTTGAGAAAGAGGTAACGCAAAGGTCAAAAATTTCAGAATATTTTATGTTCAGTATTTCAGAATATCTTTAACCGACTTTGAGGATATGTTAGCGATGCATTCGATATTTATCTTTTTGATTAGTACTGTTTGCAATTGAGAACATTTTCAAAAATTTCCCTAAGCAAATTAAAATAATACACCTAACACACGATCCATCTCTTTCACATCTTCTCGTATCCATCATTGGATACGAATAAAAAAACCGTAAGAGAAAACCCATCTGGCACCATCGCATCTGAAAATCTCTCTCTTGTGTTACCACTTGTGTGTGTGCGTATGAGCCACTCCTTCATCGAGCAATAAAAACTCAACCAGAGTCGGAGTACTCGCTAATATAAATCTTCGTAATGAAGCTAAATAACCTTTATAAAAATAATTTTTTCCAAGTTCGGCCGACGGAATTGCATTAAATTTCGCCGAGTAAGACATACATCACACATAACCTACATGGGGTAATGGCGTCGATGGATCCTAAAAGGATTAATGAGCGTCTAAAAAAATTAATAAAGCTCGGAATAACTATCGTGAGATACTTGATGTGATAGATAGTTTTTTTGAGGGAGTGACGCAACTGAGGCAAATAACAAATCTGTTCGTTGGTCACAGAATTAGGATTGTTCTAGATATTTTGTTCCATACGCAGTAGCTGCCATGCCTACAAATTACAATATGCAATATTTGGAGAGGGTTATGGAAATTAACGTTGGGAACATTTTCAAAACGTCTTAACTATAAGCTGTAAAAGTAAACTTTGAAATATGTATGTAAGTTTCTTGTATTCAAAAAAATACATGGTACGTTATGGAGATGGACAGAAAAAAAAAAAGATTGGTTTCAGAGGAGACATTTCACTGTAATTTAAATTTATGACAATTTGTAAACCAATCAGAAACACAAGAATAAGTGGCGTGAACGTGAAAGCCTGAGAGTAAAGTCACTATATCTCCAAAGTAGCGCAATTGGTAAGGACAATGTATTAGACAGAGAAAACACTATTTGGAAACAAAATGGAGGAGTGATAGTTGTCAAACGCATGTCAATTGCCATTTTAAGTTGTCACAGGAGGAAGTTCAAGTTCAATCGTAATAAATAAAACGTTGCCATTACAGGTTTTCGTTTGATTTACACCTTTATTTCTCCTACAAATTTCACAAACTACCCCACATACAGTCGAATGCAAAACATTTTGGTTGTTTGTCATGTCACGTCAAACATGTCACTTTTTCAAAGATATGCAACCAAATAGCAACATTTGTTCAACATTTGAATTTACCGCGTAATTTTGGAACCTAAAATGGCTGCCGAATTGCACTACTTTGGAGATATAGTGACTTTACCTGAGAGAAAAGAGAAGCGACGTTTAGCTGTTGTGACGTAGTCTCTTCTCATTGGTTAACAAATTGTCAATGTCAAACTTTGAACAGGTGGCATCAAATTTGAATTAAGGTGAAATGTCGGCTGATGATCGTCTTATATCGGATACTGAATTTGACATTATTCAGATTTTACTACGCCCGTAATGTCGGTCGTTTACACACAACCATTTCTCAGCTTTGTACAGCTGTCCAACATGGCGGAGGTCGGAAAATGTATTTATGAAAATGTAAATTGATGGAAAATGTATTTAAATCGATTTTCCGGCTATTTCCTCACATTTATAGTGAAATTTGAATATTAGCCTGTAATTGGATGGCCAAAGTTTATTATTATCGCCAAATTCATTAGAACAACCTATTGGAAATTGAAGAAATGAACGTCAAAAGTGAACAATTTTAGCAAAATTTTTCATTTTTTTTTGCAAAATTTATAGATTTCCTAAAGTTAAAACCCTTTTCCCAGTATACTGGTAGTGTCTTCTTACACTAAGAAAAAAAATTCACCAAAACTGACTGCACCCGATAAGACGAACCTTTACCCAAGAAAACTACACAATAATATTTAAAAATTTAATGGTGCACATAGCAGATAGTTAGGAAATTTTGTTTTATTTTATATATTTTTACTTTCTCATATGAGGTACTCATATATGAGAGAGTATTGTAATCGGGTCGATTTTTCGAAATTGAGTTATAAGCATTTCTGTACGTTTTGAGGTCCCCTGAGTCCAAAAAACAAGTTTTTGGAAAACCGTCTGTATGTATGTGTGTATGTGTGTATGTGTGTATGTGTGTCTGTGGTAGGATTTTCTCAAAAACCAAAAACCACAAACGGTCAAAACTTTGTATTTAGACTTTGTCCCATACCAGGACGTAAGAATAAGCTTTTCATTAAAATCGGCCATGATAAAAGGGTTGTTTACTCTTGTCATTTTTCGGTTTTTTGAATTTTTCTCGAAATTCGCTCAAAGAATTTTTTTTAAATTTTGAATATTTATTGTACGATTAAATACCTATAAAAAAGTTTCCTAACGATTTTGGCTAAATCTTCAGTGAAGGGCACTTTATACTTGTAAATTTTCGGTTTTTTCAATTTTTTTCGTAATCCACTCCACGAATTTTTTTTAAACTTTGAATATTTATTCTGCTATTGAATATGTATAAAAAAGCTTTCTAACGTTTTTGGCTAAATCTTCTGTGAAGGATACTTTATACTTGTCGATTTGGGGTTTTTGGTATTATTCTCGGAATTCGTTCCAAGAATTCTTTTTAAACTTTGAAAATTTATTGTGTAATTAAATATGTATAAAAAGGTTTGTAACGTGTTCGGCTAAATCATCTATGAAGAGCACTTTATACTTGTGGTTTTTCGGTTTTTGAATTTTTCTCAAAATTTGCTACAAGAATTTATTTTAAATTTAGAATATATATTCTACCATTGAATTAGTATAAAATAAACTTTTTTTTTTTGCTTCAATTAACCGTATCTATTTCCCGTTTGGATTTGGCAAACGCATATTGAAACACCCTATATATGAGAAAGTACTCTGATGAACACATCACGATTTTTTAAATTTGGATTAGCGTGAAATTGGATGGTCAAAGTTCATTATTATGACTAAATTCGCTAAAATAACCTATTGGAACATTTTGAAGAAATGAACATCAAAAGTGAACAATGTTAGCAAAACGTTTCAGGTTTTTTTTTGCAAAATCTACAGATTTCCTAAAGTTAATATTACTTTTCCCAATATACTGTTAGTGTCTTCTTACACTAAGAAAAAAAATTCACCAAAATTGACTGTGTCCGATAAGACAAACCTTTACCCAAGAAAACTACATATTTAAAAGTTTACTGTTGCACATAGCAGATAGGAAATTTTGTTTTATTTTAGATATTTGTTTTTAAATTTGGGTTAGCGTGTAGTTGGATGGTCAAAGTTCATTATTATGACCAAATTCATTAAAATAACTTATTAGAAGGTTGAAGAAATGAACGTCAAAAGTGACCAATTTAGCAAAATTTTTCAGGTTATTTTTTGTAAAAACTACAGATTTCCTAAAGTTAATACAACGTGTTTCAAAATGATTGTCATCTAGTTGGCGTTGGAATTTCTGTGCATCTAATTTTTGATGTGCCGCGCTCTATTGATTTGAACCTATCTAATTCTGACAAGTGTCACTTTGAATATTTATTGTGAAACTGGCAATCAGTACTGCTGGTAGTTAACGGCCCTTTTCAGGGCCAAAACAAATACTACAAACTACAAATAGACAAATACTCAGAATCCGTTTTCTTTTGACAGAGAGAAACCAGAAGTTAAAAGAGGTTAAGCAGGTTATTTTAAGGTTATGTATAGCTAGTAGAAACTCCTATTTTCGCAAGGCGGGTTTTTTATTTTACATGGAAATTCCACAGCCAACTAGATGACAATCATTTTGAAACACGTTGCATTACTTTTCCCAATATACTGATAGTGTCTTCTTACACTATTGATTGATTGATACAACATTGATTGTGTCGGATAAGACGAAAGAAAATTACATATTTCAAAGTTCACTATTGAACATAGCAGATAATTTTGTCTACATAGAGTACCAGCTGCTTGAAAATGTTCCCTGCGTTAATGTCCGTCCATAAGAAAAAGATTTGTTTAGAATGACTTGCCATGGGTTAGCATCCCCTATCCAAACGTCCTTATTACTAATGTCGCGTATTTAGAATTCACCACTTTCTGTTTAGCGACTTAAAAATCGTGTTCTAACGTCCACCAAACACGAAATTACATAGCGGAACATTGGACCAGTGGTATTCGGAGTGTTCCAATCTGGAAATGGTTCAGATGGTGGGAAGCACCAACTTCACCAATTTTCCAGACTTTCCCAATGGAACGGCCGTTTCCGGAGACGCCACTGGGACCTTGACGTGTATACACCGTCGTCAACTCATTTTTGTTTTATCCAACTGGATGCACGTGTGTGCAGTACGATACGAGGCAGTCAAAAGATCCCAGGACCCGATTACCGCACGATGTCTCATCAGGTCGACTTAAAATAATACACACACACGAAAAAGCCCCTTTTCTTTGTCTTTCCGACTTTCGGGCTCCATTTTCCTCTCTCCTATTTGCCTCGAGTCAATAAAAATGCTCATGTTGTGTGCGTGTGTGTTTTTTTATACCTGCGTCGTTATCACGGGGAGGAGAGTAGAGTAGCAGCTCCGCGCTCAGACTTTTCGTTTGCTTTAGCGGAGAAGGAAATTGGTTTTGAGGGTTGTATGGAAATTAGACTTTGTTTTCCACGAGCCGGCGGGAGTCTCGGGGGATTTTCGAAATAAAAATCGGTTTTTGTGTCGTTCCGAAACGATGTCAAATAAATTCCACAAAATGCCTACGTGGATCGGGAGTGTACGTACGACTTCGATCCGCCGAGGGGGATCGTTTTAAGTATGCGGATGGAAATATTAAATAAAAAAAAGGAACTGAAGGGAATCGCGCCCTTTCGCCCCATTTCCGTCGATGCGGGGCGAAAAAGATGGTTTTGTGCATGTTGGACTAGAGTGTCATGTATTTCAGGGTCCATCTGATCAACAACCAACATCAAAATAACTAACTTAAGGGCATGTTTCAGGTCAACTCGCATCCATCATCAGCACTACTTCATCAAACTACAGTCGTTACTTTTCTACTCATAACCTCGTTTTACCCTGATAAATCTCTTCCACGATATTTTAATGATCAAGTTGAGTATAGTTCACAAAAAGTCACTTGAGATTACAAAAAAAAGCCAACTTACCGAACATATCCAAAAATTGCCTTTTGCCCTATGCTAAAGCACAATGTATATGCGACCGATCCTCGTATAATTAGGTGAGAACCAACACACATATATAAGGCACATTTGTGTCTACCCTATTAGAGTCGGGCGAGTATAGTCTTAAAACGACAAACAACGCAAATTATGCAGGTGTACGTTCGGCATTTTTACGGTTTTGTGGGCGTTTCCAAGAACACTTACAGTTTCTTGAATGATAACGGGTCCTACTTGACCCGAAACTTATCTTTAACTAAATCATTGGACGGTGGACATTAGTGATCTTTTTTGTAAAAAATTAACAATTTTATGATCAATTTCCGTTCACCCTCTTTTAGCCTTAGAAATCCTGAAAATGTGGGATTTTCCGAATATCCAAGAAACGTAAATTGCTAAAGAATCGCGCCCTATTCCCCATTTCCGTCTGTGCGAGGCGAAAAAGATGGTATTGTGCATGTTGCCACGACTGGAGTGTCATGTATTTCTGGTTACAAGAGGAAAACCGAAGTATGTCCATCTGATCAAAAACCAACATCAAAATAACTAACTTAAGGGCATGTTTCAGGTCAACTCGCATCCATCATCAATCCAAATACCTTAATCGAGCACTACTTCATCAAACGACAGTCGTTACTTTTCTACTCATGACCTCGTTTTACCGTGATAAATCTATTCCACAATATTTTAATGATCAAGTTGAGTATAGTCCACAAAAAGTCACTTGGATTACAAAAAAAGCGAACATACCGAACATATTCAAAAATTGCCTTTTGCCCTAATGCTAAAAGTCCAATGTATATACGACCGTTTCTCGTATAATTAGGTGACAACCAACACACATGTATAAGGCACATTTGTGTCTAGCCTATTAGAGTCGGGCGACTATAGTCTTAAAACGACAAAGAACGCAAATTATGCAGGTGTACGTTCGGCATTTTTACGGTTTTTTTTTTGCCGTTCCAAGAACACTTACAGTTTCTTCAATGACAATAGGTCTTACTGGACCCGAAACTTGTCTTTAAATAAATCATTGGACGGTGGACATTAGTGATCTTTTTTGTAAAAAATAAACAATTTTTATGATCAATTTCCGTTCTCCTTCTTTCAGCCTTAGGAGTCCTGAAAATGAAGGATTTTCCGAATATCCAAGAAACGTAAATTGCTAAGGAATCGCGCCTTTTTCCCCATTTCCGCCTGAGCGAGGTGAAAAAGATGGTTTTGTGCATATTGCCACGACTAGAGTGTCATGTATTTTTGGTTACAATAGGAAAACCGAAGTATGTCCAACTGATTATTAACCAACGTCAAAATAACTAACTTAAGAACATGTTTCAGGTCTACTCGCATCCATCATCAGTCCAATTACCTTAATCGAGCACTACTTCATCAAACGACAGTCGTTACTTTTCTACTCATGACCTCGTTTTACCGTGATAAATCTATTCCACGATGTTTTAATGATCAAGTTGAGTATAGTCCACAAAAAGTTACTTGATATTACAAAGAAAAGCTAACATACCGAACATATTCAAAAAATGCCTTTGCTAAAAATGCTAAAAAAAATGCTAAAGTACAATGTATATACGACCGCTCCTCGTATAATTAGGTGAGAACCAACACACATGTATAAGGCACATTTGTGTCTAGCCTATTAGAGTCGGGCGAGTATAGTCTTAAAACGACAAACAACGCAAATTATGCAGGTGTACGTTCGGCATTTTTGCGGTTTTTTGGGCCGTTCCAAGAACACTTACAGTTTCTTCAATGACAATGGGTTTTACTTGACCCGAAACTTGTCTTTAAATAAATCATTGGACGGTGGACATTAGTGATCTTTTTTGTAAAAAATAAACAATTTTTATGATCAATTTCCGTTCTCCTTCTTTCAGCCTTAGGAGTCCTGAAAATGAAGGATTTTCCGAATATCCAAGAAACGTAAATTGCTAAAGAATCGCGCCCTATTCCCCATTTCCGTCTGTGCGAGGCGAAAAAGATGGTATTGTGCATGTTGCCACGACTGGAGTGTCATGTATTTCTGGTTACAAGAGGAAAACCGAAGTATGTCCATCTGATCAAAAACCAACATCAAAATAACTAACTTAAGGGCATGTTTCAGGTCAACTCGCATCCATCATCAATCCAAATACCTTAATCGAGCACTACTTCATCAAACGACAGTCGTTACTTTTCTACTCATGACCTCGTTTTACCGTGATAAATCTATTCCACAATATTTTAATGATCAAGTTGAGTATAGTCCACAAAAAGTCACTTGGATTACAAAAAAAGCGAACATACCGAACATATTCAAAAATTGCCTTTTGCCCTAATGCTAAAAGTCCAATGTATATACGACCGTTTCTCGTATAATTAGGTGACAACCAACACACATGTATAAGGCACATTTGTGTCTAGCCTATTAGAGTCGGGCGACTATAGTCTTAAAACGACAAAGAACGCAAATTATGCAGGTGTACGTTCGGCATTTTTACGGTTTTTTTTTGCCGTTCCAAGAACACTTACAGTTTCTTCAATGACAATAGGTCTTACTGGACCCGAAACTTGTCTTTAAATAAATCATTGGACGGTGGACATTAGTGATCTTTTTTGTAAAAAATAAACAATTTTTATGATCAATTTCCGTTCTCCTTCTTTCAGCCTTAGGAGTCCTGAAAATGAAGGATTTTCCGAATATCCAAGAAACGTAAATTGCTAAGGAATCGCGCCTTTTTCCCCATTTCCGCCTGAGCGAGGTGAAAAAGATGGTTTTGTGCATATTGCCACGACTAGAGTGTCATGTATTTTTGGTTACAATAGGAAAACCGAAGTATGTCCAACTGATTATTAACCAACGTCAAAATAACTAACTTAAGAACATGTTTCAGGTCTACTCGCATCCATCATCAGTCCAATTACCTTAATCGAGCACTACTTCATCAAACGACACTCGTTACTTTTCTACTCATAACCTCGTTCTTACCGTGATAAATCTCTTCCACGATGTTTTAATGATCAAGTTGAGTATAGTCCACAAAAAGTTACTTGATATTACAAAGAAAAGCTAACATACCGAACATATTCAAAAAATGCCTTTGCTAAAAATGCTAAAAAAAATGCTAAAGTACAATGTATATACGACCGCTCCTCGTATAATTAGGTGAGAACCAACACACATGTATAAGGCACATTTGTGTCTAGCCTATTAGAGTCGGGCGAGTATAGTCTTAAAACGACAAACAACGCAAATTATGCAGGTGTACGTTCGGCATTTTTGCGGTTTTTTGGGCCGTTCCAAGAACACTTACAGTTTCTTCAATGACAATGGGTTTTACTTGACCCGAAACTTGTCTTTAAATAAATCATTGGACGGTGGACATTAGTGATCTTTTTTGTAAAAAATAAACAATTTTTATGATCAATTTCCGTTCTCCTTCTTTCAGCCTTAGGAGTCCTGAAAATGAAGGATTTTCCGAATATCCAAGAAACGTAAATTGCTAAGGAATCGCGCCTTTTTCCCCATTTCCGCCTGAGCGAGGTGAAAAAGATGGTTTTGTGCATATTGCCACGACTAGAGTGTCATGTATTTTTGGTTACAATAGGAAAACCGAACTATGTCCAACTGATTATTAACCAACATCAAAACAACTAACTTAAGAACATGTTTCAGGTCTACTCGCATCCATCATCAGTCCAATTACCTTAGTCGAGCACTACTTCATCAAACGACACTCGTTACTTTTCTACTCATGACCTCGTTTTACCGTGATAAATCTCTTCCACGATATTTTAATGATCAAGTTGAGTATAGTTCACAAGAAGTCACTTGAGATTACAAAAAAAGCCGACATACCGGACATATTCAAAAAATGCCTTTTGCCCTAATGCTAAAGTACAATGTACCCAGACAACACAGGGACATCCATTGGATGTCCATTGGATGTCCACGTTCAGATTTTAAAATGTCCATCGGACGTCCAATGGACGTCCGGAAACGTCCATTTTTGGTCCCTTTAACGTCCTTCGTGCACAGTTTTCGACGTCCAATGGACGTCCATCACTGAATATAAAATGGACCTATTTTGGACCTAAAATGGACTAATTTTGGATGTACATCGGGTCTCCATTTTAGATCCAAATGACGTCCGGATGAAGTCCAATGGATGTCCAACCGTGAACATAAAATGGACGTGTAATGGACATGAAACGGATGGAATATGGATCTTTACTGGATGTCCAATTTAAGTCCAAAAGTGGTTCATATGACGTCCAAAAGTAAGAGCAAAATGGACTGATTGTGAATATAGATAAGTAGGACAAAAGTAATACTTTGAATATGCCACACTTTTATTACATTATTATTGAGTATTACAAATTACAAAAAATATGATTGAAACATATGAAATATGATGAAACAACTTGAAATATGAAAAAAAAACCTAAGAACATCTACAAACAAAAATAAAAGAAAAACGAAAACATACACATACAAAAAAATGAAATCAATTAATAATAATAATAATAATAAACAGGAATATAAATGAAATAAAGCAACATTATAAACAAATATATGAAAAAAAACATTAAGGAAACATTATATATAAGCAAATGAACAAAAAATTTAAAAAACATGAAGAAAATAATATACAAACATAAAACACAAAATAAGGTACGAAAAAACTTCTAGGAATTTGATTTTTTTTTTGAGTATCGTTCTGCAGATTTTCTCAGCCATTTTTCAGTCCCTGTTTTGACTTCCTGCAATGTTCTATCTGATGCGCAGCTTCCTGTAAGAATATTAAAAATATTATTATAAAATTTCATCTATCGGTAACGAGGTATCAATATTTTTAAGAAGTTTTAATAAATTAAACAAAGCCGAATGGGTAATATTATGTCTTAAGCAGTCATGCAACAAAAATTTTAAATCTGTATCATTATTACTTTCACCTAGGTCTTTGTTTGATAATGGTAAAGATGAATCACTTAATTCGCTGGCGTTTTCATAAACAGACTGTAAAAACGGTTCTTCGCATTCGTTAAAATATTGAGAGTTTCCTTTGGAAACAAATGAAGTATCAGGTTTTCCTATGTGAGCATCTGAAATGTTACCTGCTGCCTTATATGCTCTTCGAGAAATCTTTGCTTTAGGCATTTTATAAACAAAGAAACTTTACAAACAATAGAGGAAATGGAAGAGATATTGGAACAAATAGGAGAAAAGTATAACAAATTCGCCAAAGAAAAACAAATATTAAACAATAAGAAAGGTTAAAAAGATTCTGCTTACCCACGTCTGTTGATTTCGTTGCACTAAATGAAAATAATCACCCCCGCTCGGGTCCAAGTAACTCATCGTAACGGCACCCAGAGACCATCGGTCCCTGATCCCTTTACCGCTTTACCACATGTTTGGGAAAAAAATTCCTACCTGCTGCCGTCCCTATTATGTGAAAGTGGAAGCGAGATGGATATATATTAACACTTAACATGAGGAAAAGAGAGATGTATAAATAACTTACTTGTAATCGATTTTGTCACGTCGCTGAATCACCCAAACACTTACAAACATTTATTTCCTGCATTGAAATAAGTTATACCCGAAAATATAATTATTGTCTATTATATAGTTATTAATACCTATTATGCTAAGTAGAACAGTAGAGAAAACTTATTTGTGATCTACATACTTCTGGAGTATTTAACTAAAATTATTTAGTTGAATAATTAGTGCTTAAACAGTGAAATCGATAAATAGGAAAATATAACCAATATTTATATGGGTTTAAAGCCAACAATGCTTTTCTGAATACACACAATGTACAAGTACAAAACTAATCAAAGATTATTGGTGCAAAATGTTTCGGTATATGATTTCACAGCACCCAAATATATGCATATATATATATATATATATATATATAATAATAATAATAATAATAATAATGGTTTCACCCAGAGACGTC
Source organism: Cryptocephalus moraei (assembly GCA_946251905.1). Lineage (NCBI taxonomy): Eukaryota > Metazoa > Arthropoda > Insecta > Coleoptera > Chrysomelidae > Cryptocephalus > Cryptocephalus moraei. The sequence goes on along the minus strand of OX276455.1, from coordinate 6,033,593 downwards.
CATTCGATGTCCAACGGATGTCCATTACACAAACATCCAAACTATGTCCACTGCCGTACATCCAATGGACCACTTTCTCGGACGTCCGTTGGATGTCGAAAAGTGGACGTCCTCTGGACGTCCATTTTAAGTACATATAATGTCCATGGACATATGGACGTAAAATGGACATAAATCGGATGTCCATTGGACGTTATGTGCTGTCTGGGTATAAACGACCGATCCTCGTATAATTAGGTGAGAACTAACACACATGTATAAGGCACATTGGTGTCTAGCCTATTAGAGTCGGGCGACTATAGTCTTAAAACGATAAAGAACGCAAATTATGCAGGTGTACGTTCGGCATTTTTGCGGTTTTTTGGACCGTTCCAAGAACACTTACAATTTCTTCAATGAAAATGAAGCTTGTCTTTAACTAAATCATTGGACATTAGTGATCTTTTTTGTAAAAAATAAACAATTTTATGATCAATATCCATTCTCCTTCTTTTAGCCTTAGAAGTCCCGAAAATGTGCGATTTTCCGAATATCCAAGAAACGTAAATTACTAAATCCGTACCGAACAATAATTATCTTTTTGAAAACATGTTTTTCCCAGGTTTGCTTTAATTTTTCATCAGGTTAATTACCTGTCAGTGACCTAATTTAACGTGACAAATTACCTTATATACTTCTTGTATATTATCCAATCCATATGTGTATTTTCTAAATGTGTTACGCAAAAACAAAATAATTGGCCAATTCATATAACTTGTATTAGGCTTGGCTTGCGTGAAAAGGTTGAAATGAACTTTATTACTTACGGAAAAATTGTAATCACGTTCGTATTCTGGAGAACAATGGTAAAAATTTGAAATTTATTTTGAATATGTGGCAAATTGAAAGGCAAAAAATTTAAAGTCTCTTTTTCCGCAGCCAAGAGCGAATTTCAATTAGGCTTGGCCTTCTGGAAAATGTTAACATGAATTTTGTTTCTGGAAAACATCGAAAAGAAGTCCTTTTCGTGAAGGACAATGGCAAAGACTGAAATTTGTTGTGAATTCTAGATAACCTCTGGCAGATTTTAACAAGCTGCGGTTTTTGAGGAAGTGTGGAAGTTTGTTTCAGAAGGTTGTAGTTAATACAAAGAAAACGTCTGAGTTAGGCTTCTGGAAAAGTTTGAAATTACTTGGAGACAACTGAAATCAGGTGTGTTTTCTCAGGAATAATGGCAAAAAATAGAAATTTGTTGTGAATTCTATAAAACATTGAGTAGATTTAAACGAGCAGTATTTTTTGGAAAAGTTTCATACACGATTTTAGAAAGACTTAAAACTAGTTGCTTTCTAGAGAATAATGAGAAGTTGAGAGAGTACTTTGCTTGCAGGAAAAGGTTGAAAGAACCCTTTTCCTGGGAAAAATTGAAATCAGGTTCGTTTTCTACAGAACTATGGTTAAGATTGAAATTTATATTGAATTTTGACAAATTTGCGGCAGATTGAAAGAATCTGTGCTTTTGGAGAGGGCTGAAAAGCTGATTCACAAAAAAATAAAATCATCGTTTATCAATAAAAAAAGAAGCAGTTGGAATTAAGCTTTGCTTCATGGAAAAGGTAGACATGAACTTCATTTTTGGATAATACTAAAATCAGTTTCGTTTCCAGGAAAACAATTGTAAAAATTTGAAATTTGTTGTGAATATGTGGCAAATTGAAAGAATCTCTGCTATTGGAGGAAAGGCGAATATTTGTTTCAGGAAAAAATTGGAAAGTCTCTTTTTTCCGCAACCAAGAGAGAATTTCAATTAGGCTTTACTTTTTGGAAAATGCTAAGATGAACTTCGTTTCTGGAAAACATTGAAAAGAAGTCCTTTTCGTGAAGGACAGTGGCAAAGACTGAAATTTGTTGTGAATTCTAGATAACCTATGGCAGATTTAAATAAGCTGCGGTATTTGAGGAAGCGTGGAACTTTGTTTCAGATGGGTGTAGTTCAAACAAAGAAGACGTCTGAGTTAGGCTTCTGGAAAAGTTTGAAATTACTTGGAGACAACTGAAATCAGGTGTGTTTTCTGTGGAATAATGGCAAAATTAGAAATATGTTGTGAATTCTATAATACCTTGAGTAGATTTAAAGGAGCAGTGTTTTTGGGGAAGTTTCATAGGCCGTTTTAGAAGGACTTAACACAAGTTGTTTTCTAGAGAATAATGAGAAGTTGAGAACGTACTTTGCTTTCAGGAAAAGGTTGAAAGAACCTTCATTCCTGGGAAAAATTGAAATCAGGTTCGTTTTCTACAGAGCAATGGCTAGGATTGAAATTTATAGTGAATTTTGAAAAATTTGGGGCAGATTGAAATAATCTGTGCTTTTGGAGAAGGCTAAAATTCTGATTCACACAAAAAACTAAAATCATCGTTTATCAGGAGAAAAAGTAGCAGCTGGAATTAAGCTCTCCTTCATGGAAAAGGTAGAGATGAATTTCATTTTTGGAAAATACTAAAATCAGGTTCGTTTCCAGGAAAACAATTGTAAAAATTGAAATTTGTTGCGAATTTTAGAATAATTATGACAGATTGAAAGAAATGGTGCATTTTAAGAGTGGTTGAAACTGTTTCGAGGTAAAGCCTGATGTTACCTTTCTTTCTGGAGCAAAAGAATAAGTCTGAATTACACTTCGCTTTTTTGGAAAGGTTGAAATGAACTTTGCTTCTGAAATTGATTGAAACAAGGTTAGTTTTCTGGAGGAGAGTGCCTTATGATTAAAATTTAATTTGAATTCTAGAAAATACCTGAATTAAGCTGTGCTGTTTGAAGAGATTTGCGATTTGAAACTTACTTTCTGGGAAAGATTAAAGTTTTTTCTACTTTTGGAGGAAAAGAAGAAACTTAAACTTCGTTTTGCTGTCTGGAAAAGGTTGGAACGAACTTTTTTCTGGGAGATTCTTAAATCAAAATTAAACCGAATTCTAGAAAATGTGTGTTTAGGCGCCGTCCCCAAAAGTTTTTCTTTCCCTTTTAATAAACCGTCAAAATGACAAGACTGAACTTTTTAGACCCTGTGAACTTGGTTTAGTTGTTAAGTCAATTTTAGACTAGATTGGTGGTTCAGCTAAACAAAGCTTTAACTGGATCTAAATAGTATTGGAACAAGGCTCGATTATACAGATGTAGACAGAACAAAGAAAATTTAGTAAATAAAATTATTTAATCACTTATAATAAACGTTACCAACCGGTAAGCCCACAGTAAATCCTTCTTATACATTGTGAATGACTTCTGGCTTAACTCCACTCATTTAATACCTAATTTTAGTCACATCACTCATATTTTACTTTCCAGACAGTTTATTGTTGAGTTAAATATGAGGTGTGTGTAATATGGTACTTAACGAAGGTGAAAAGTGACACATTTTAATCAGCGAAACGTAACTTTTATCTTGTTATTTGCAAGTTTAGAGGTTTGTTTTAAAATGGTTTTGTTGTTTAAGTCATTTTGCATTCGTTGTTTGACGATTCTCGTTAATTTGGTTTATCGATTAGGATCAACGTTGAAAATGGTTATTTTACTGATTGAATTTTGTAATAAAATCAATGCGACGAACAAATTGGGAATTGTTGTTTAAGTAAATCATCAACCACGCCACGATTTGGAAAAGCGGATGGGTCGACACTTGAATTCCATTGTAACGCGAAATGTAAACAGCAGCGCGAAACGTGTTTACTCTTATCGGACTTCGGCGGCCACTTCAAAACGCTCCGTTAATTGGGCCATAAAAGAAGAATGGAGGAAACTCCCGAATATTCTTATTACCTTCCCGGCCTTTCTAGAACAAACATTATTAGGAAAGAATACGCCAGAAAGACCCAGAATAAAATTAAGATATGTATAAAAGACGGGCTTGCGGTCGGAGAGGGAGATAAGATTAGACGTGAAGCCGCGAGTGAGTAAACAGTGCGAAAACGGACAAGAGAGAGCGTATAAATAAATTAACAGTTAAGAGCGTGATATAAATTAATTAGTTAGGAAATAGTTTAGATAAATTAAGTACTGTGTAGTGTGTAATTAAAACTGTGTAAATAAATTAGAAATAAACGTTACACGATATACAAAAGTATATTTTTTAGTAATTTAGTCACGACAAACAGTGTCTGATACGACTCTTACTTAAAATGAATTCTCGCCTAATTCACGTTAAGTGTCTGGTACAATTTTTCCCAAAAACGGTCTCTCGTAACTGAAAAGTTAAAACTCCTCATGAAACATTCAGATATGTAAATATCGCTGAGGAAAAAGGGAAATCGAATTTATGTGTTTTGTTACAAAAATATTTTTTTGTGTACATGTGTGCGCGCATAACAATCGGTCGTGGGCGTCAGGTCGGAAAATTTATTCCTTGCTTTTTTTTTTCAAACATTATTTTTTTCACGCAACGAAGATTTTAGGTTCGTTTCGTGTATACAACACGGCGGGTTTGTCGAGGAAAATGGAATAAAGTGCTGTTATTCATGAAACAAATAAGTGAGATTCTAAATAGAGATATTTACCTATTGTTAAGTATTGTGTGCGTTGTTTTATGGCTTTGAACGAGGTCGGGGAAAATTAGTTGAACACATTAATACCTACTACACGTATAAATAATAATCTTGATATACTCTGAATTTGTTAACAATAAATTTCCTCTAATGTTTTTTTTCCGTGTCGTTAAAGTGTTTAAAATCTACATTGTGTGGATATGTAGTTTATTTTTAATAAAACTGGAAGTGTGTACGTTACGAAAACCACTGGGTATTATTTAATCGAAATTACCATATGCATTAATCGATTTAAAATTCGTTCATGGCTTTACAGCCGATCACTTTATGTGGATCAATACGCTTTTCTTTTCATGACGAAATATTCAGGATTTTTGCGTGTTCCATCCTAATGAACGAATTATCTATCAAATTAAAGATAAGTTTTTAAAAAGTTTACTCGTTAATGAGGATATTTCGTAAACACCCTGTTTATTACATTATTCTCGCAAGCTCTTAAGATAAAGTCACGTCTTAAATCTATTGCCTACAATTCATTTGCAAACACGAGTAGGTATTAAATAATTTTTGTTAATAAACAGAAAGAATTCCATCAAAAATATACGTTTTCGTAAACAGATGGATGCTTTATTTTAAAGACAAGGTAAACGTGCATCAAAAAAAAATTTCCACAGTATATTTATAAAACGAAGTACTAAAAATTTGGCATGAAAAGTTTAAAAATATTCTAGAAGAATTCGAACGATTGATATGAACCAAATTTGTTGACAAGAGATTATTTTCAATTATCTTGGGTTACGGAAAAATTTAGTACCTATCGATAAATATTTGTATAACGTAAGAGGTTTATAAATGCGAATAATTCCCATTTATAGGTATCAAAAATTTTAATGAAAACAATACGGGTACATGTTTACCCTTAATTTGACAAAGTTCACAGGAATTTCGGAATAAGAATGATGTACATACATATGTAAGTGAACGTTTGAGTAGATTTCCATAAAATCACTGCCATTTTCGTCGTTTCGGGTAAATTGTATGTCAGGATCAGATTTTTGTGTCTAAATCGAATGTAACGTTAAATTCCATAAAGGGATATTGATTAAATTCGATATGGAAAACGTGCATAATAGGGTATTTGACAGTATTCAAAATATGCTTCAAACTGTTACCGTTATAAAAGGTTAAGGCATTTCATTCATATTTTCTCTAAATTTTCCGAAAATATATTGATTCTCCTACTTCTTCGAGTCCCGAATGCTCTTAGGCACAGAGGGGTCATTAAGTCCATCTCCTCATCTCAACAATGTAAGGGTTATTGTCTTCAACCCGACGAAATATAATTATTGCTGAATAACGCTCACCTCTTAGTATCTGCCCTAAATAGCAACATTTTTCTTTGCCTGACTTCAGCCCTTAGTTGTCTTTCGGCTCCTGTAGTTTATTTAATATACACGCGCAGTTGTGGCTAAATTGAAGATGCGACAATTTTTTTAAGGAATTTTTAAAAGCGATAAAGACGCCATTTTTGTAACGAAACACGTCTTAATTCAGAAAGTCACAAACATAATGATTTCAAAGTTACTCAATTGTATGAACGTAGCTTACTTAATATACACGTGAAGTTGTGACTAAATTGGAGTTGCCACAATTTTTTTTACGAATTTTCAAAAGCAACAGACACCATTTTTGTAATTTTATAATGAAACACGCTTTACTTCGAAAAGTTACTTAGGTAATGATTTCAAAGTTACTATACTTTATGAACGTAGTTTATTTAATATACATGTGAAGTTGTGACTAAATTGGAGTTGCGATAATTTTTTTACGAATTTTCAAAAGCAATAAAGAACCATTTTTGTAATTTTGTAATGAAACACGTCTTAATTCAGAAAGTCACATACACAATGATTTCAAAGTAACTCAACTTCATGAACGTAGCTTATTTAACATACATGTGAAGTTGTGACTAAATTGGACTTACCAAAATTTTTTTACGAATTTTAAAAACGACAGACACCATTTTTGTAATTTTGTAATGAAACACACCTTCGAAAAGTTACTTAGATAATCATTTTTAAGTGACCTAACTTTATGAACGTAGTTTACTTAATATACACGTGAAGTTGTTACTAAATTGGAGTTGCGACAATTTTTTAAGAATTTTCAAAACCGATAAAGACGCCATTTTTCTAATTTTGTAATGAAACACGCCTTACTTCGAAAAGTTAGGTAGATCATGATATCAAAGTTACTCAACTTTACAAACGTAGTTTATTTAATATACACGTAAAGTTGTGACTAAATTGGAGTTGCGACAATTTTTTCACGAATTTTCAAAAGCGATGAAGACACCATTTTTGTAATTTTGTAATGAAACACGTCTTAGTTCAGAAAGTTATATATATAATGATTTCAAAGTTACTTAACTTTATAAACGTAGCTTACTCAATATACACGTGAAGTTGTGACTAAATTGGAGTTGCCACAATTTTTTTACGAATTTTCAAAAACAACAGGCACCATTTTTCTAATTTTGTAATGAAACACGCCTTACTTCGAAAAGTTAGATAGATAATTATTTTAAAGTTACTCAACTTTGTAAACGTAGTTTATTTAATATACACGTAAAGTTGTGACTGAATTGGAGCTGCGATAATTTTTTTACGAATTTTCAAAAACGATAAAAACGAAATTTTTATAATTTTGTAATGAAACACGTCTTAATTCAGAAAGTTACATACATAATGATTTAAAAGTTACTCAACTTTATGAACGTAGCTTACTTAATATAGACGTGAAGTTGTGACTAAATTGGAGTTGCGACAATTTTTTAAGAATTTTCAAAAGCGATAAAGACGCCATTTTTCTAATTTTGTAATGAAACACGCCTTACTTCGAAAAGTTAGGTAGATCATGATATCAAAGTTACTCAACTTTACAAACGTAGTTTATTTAATATACACGTGAAGTTGTGACTAAATTGGAGTTGCGATAATTTTTTTACGAATTTTCAAAAACGTTAACGACACAATTTTTGTAATTTTGTAATGAAACACGTCTTAATTCAGAAAGTTACATATATAATGATTTCAAAGTTACTTAACTTTATGAACGTAGCTTACTCAATATACACGTAAAGTTGTGACTAAATTGGAGTTGACACAATTTTTTTACGAATTTTCAAAAACGACAGGCACCATTTTTCTAATTTTGTAATGAAACACGCCTTACTTCGAAAAGTTAGATAGATAATGATTTCAAAGTTACTCAACTTCATAAACGTAGTTTATTTAATATACACGTAAAGTTGTGACTGAATTGGAGTTGCGATAATTTTTTTACGAATTTTCATTCAAAAACAATAAAGACGAAATTTTTATAATTTTGTAATGAAACACGTCTTAATTCAGAAAGTTACATACATAATGATTTAAAAGTTACTTAACTTTACGAACGTAGCTTACTTAATATAGACGTGAAGTAGTGACTAAATTGAAGTTGCGACAATTTTTTCACGAATTTTCAAAAACGATAAAGACGAAATGTTTATAATTTTGTAATGAAACACGTCTTAATTCAGAAAGTCACATACACAATGATTTCAAAGTTACTCAACTTCATTAACGTGGCTTACTTAATATACACGTAAAGTTGTAACTATATTGCAGTTGCCACAATTTTTTTGCGAATTCTTAAAAACGGTAAGGCGCCATTTTTGGAATTTTGTCATCAGACACGTTTTAATTCAGAAAGTTACATACATAATGATTCCAAAGTTACTCAACTTCATGAACGTAGCTTACTTAAATGTACACGTGAATTTGAGACTAAATTGAAGTTGCCACAATTTTTTTACAAATTTTCAAAAACGACAGACACCAGTTTTGTAATTTTATAATGAAACACTCTTTACTTCGAAAACATAGGTAGATAATGATTTCAAAGTTACTCAACTTTATGAACGTAGCTTATTTAATATACACGTGAAGTTGTGACTAAATTTCAGTTGCGATAATTTTTTTACGAATTTTCAAAAACGATAAAGACGCAATTTTTATAATTTTGTAATGAAACACGTCTTAATTCAGAAAGTTACATACATATTGATTTAAAAGTTACTCAACTTTATGAACGTAGCTTACTTAATATAGACGTGAAGTAGTGACTAAATTGGAGTTTACACAATTTTTTTACGAATTTTCAAAAACGAAAAGACACCATTTTTGTAATTTTTTAATGAAACACATCTTAATTCAGAAAGTTATATACATAATGATTTCAAAGTTACTAAACTTTATTAACGTGGCTTACTTAAAATACACGTAAAGTTGTAACTATATTGCAGTTGCCATAATTTTTTGCGAATTTTCAAAAACGGTAAGACGCAATTTTTGTAATTTTGTCATCAAACACGTTTTAATTCAGAAAGTTACATACATAATGATTCCAAAGTTACTCAACTTCATGAACGTAGGTTACTTAAATGCACACGTGAATTTGAGACTAAATTGGAGATGCCACAATTTTTTAACGAATTTTAAAAACGACAGACACCATTTTTATAATTTTGTAATAAAACACGCCTTACTTCGAAAAGTTACGTAAATAATGATTTCCAAAGTGACTCAACTTTATAAACATAGTTTATTTAATATATACGTAAAGTTGTGACTAAATTGGACTTACCAAAATTTTTTTACGAATTTTCAAAAACGACAGACACTTTTTTTGTAATGAAACACACCTTCGAAAAGTTACTTAGATAATTATTTTATAGTGCCCTAACTTTATGAACGTAGTTTACTTAATATACACGTGAAGTTGTGACTAAATTGGAGTTGCGACAATTTTTTAAGCATTTCCAAAAGCGATAAAGACGCCATTTTTCTAATTTTGTAATGAAACACGCCTTACTTCGAAAAGTTAGGTAGATCATGATATCAAAGTTACTCAACTTTACAAACGTAGTTTATTTAATATATACGTGAAGTTGTGACTAAATTGGAGTTGCGACAATTTTTTCACGAATTTTCAAAAGCGATGAAGACACCATTTTAATAATTTTGTAATGAAACACGCCTTACTTCGAAAAGTTACGTAGGTAATGATTTCAAAAATACTCAACTTTATGAAGTAGTTTATTTGATATACACGCGAAGTTGTGACTAAATTGGAGTTGCGACAATCTTTTTACGAATTTTCAAAAGCGATAAAGACACCATTTTTGCAATTTTGTAATGAAACACGTCTTAATTCAGAAAGTCACATACATAATGATTTCAAAGTTACTGAACTTTATGAACGTAGTTTACTTAATATACACGTGAAATTGTGACTAAATTGGAGTTGCCACAATTTTTTTTACGAATTTTCACAAACAACAGACACCTTTTTTGTGATTTTGTAATGAAACACGCCTTACTTCGAAAAGCTACATACATAGTGATTTCAAAGTTATTCAACTTCATGAACGTTGTTTACTTAATATACACGTGAAGTTATGACTAAATTGGAGTTGCCACAATTTTTTTACGAATTTTCAAAAACGACAGAACCATTTTTCTAATTTTGTAATGAAACACGCCTTACTTCGAAATGTTACGTAGATAATGATTTCAAAGTTACTCAACTTTGTGAACGTAGTTTATATAATATACACGCGAAGTTGTGACTAAATTTGAGTTGCGACAATTTTTTTACGAATTTTCTAAATCGATAAAGACACCATTTTTGTCATTTTGTAATGAAACACGTCTTAGTTCAGAAAGTCACATACATAATGATTTCAAAGTTACTCAACTTTATGAACGTAGCTTACTTAATATACACGTGAAGTTGTGACTAAATTGGAGTTGCCACAATTTTTTTAACGAATTTTCACAAACAACAGACACCATTTTTGCAATTTTGTAATGAAACACGCCTTACTTCGAAAAGTTACATACATAATGATTTCAAAGTTCTCCAACTTCATGAACGTTGCTTACTTAATATACACGTGAAGTTGTGACTAAATTGGAGTTGCCATAATTTTTTTACGAATTTTCAAAGACGACAGACACCATTTTTGTAAATTTGTAATGAAACACGTCTTAATTCAGAAAGTTACAAAGATAATGATTTCAAATTTACCTACTCAACTTTACTCACGTAGCTTACTTAATATACACGTGAAGTTGTGACTAAATTGGAGTTGCGACAATTTTTTTACGAATTTTCAAAAGCGATAAAGTCACCATTTTTGTCATTTTGTAATGAAACACGTCTTAGTTCAGAAAGTCACATACATAATGATTTTAAAGTTACTCAACTTTATGAACGTAGCTTACTTAATATACACGTGAAGTTGTGACTAAATTGGAGTTGCGACAATTTTTTCACGAATTTTCAAAAACGACAGACCATTTTTGTAATTTTGTGATGAAACACGCCTTGCTTCGAAAAGTTACGTAGATATTGATTTCAAAGTTACTCAACTTTATAAACGTAGCTTACATAACATAGACGTGAAGTTGTGACTAAATTGGAATGGCCACAATTTTTTTACAAATTTTCAAAAACGACAGACACCATTTTTGCAATTTTGCAATGAAGCACGACTTAATTCAGACAGACAAACCTTTAAAGGTTTGTTTTTCCCAAAAGTAGTCAAAATGTTTCGTTAACTAATTATCCCTTTCATTTTGATCGACGGTGTGACACTTGATCAATATACTTTTAACACTAATTAAATCCGACAAAACTAAACAAATACCAGTTATCAACATTTATTATTGTCCTTTCATTACTTACACATAGCGTTATCTCATTGACGTCAATTAATCGAATCAAAAAATTTTTTGTTTGCATTTATCGTACGAATATTTTCTTTTCTGTGCTTAATAGATAGCAATTAATACAGTTGTTATTTGTTTATGAGTCGGACGCTAAATGGATACCGACTGTGTGATAAATATCGTTTTTAGCCTGTGCGCTACTGAAAGTTTTACGCTATGAGATATACAGGAAAGACTTTCCATTTCACTACTTTTAGTTTTGTTCAATTGCAATGAATTTAATTATTACATAAAATCCCAAAGCCGTCCAGTTTCGAAAAAATCGTAAGGAAATTTCAAAGCGAATCGACTTCAACCGTGACTAATGCATAGCATAAATCGACTGAGGCAGATTAATCACTCATAAGTAGTGGGTAATTCGATACGAATTGTAATATAATACAAATCGATCCTCGGTCGCACATGATCCAGATAAAAAAAAAAGGAAACGGATAATAGGTAAGCGCGTATCGAAGTTACAAAAGCATAAAGGCCGAGCCCGGGACTCTCCGTTAAAGGTAAATAACAGTTACAAGTTTTCTCTTCTCGTATTTCGGATTCGTCTCCGAGACAAACAAGATTTTTAGGCGCTTCCTACTTTACATAATTCGAAGATTTAAAATTATAATGCAAATGCGCGTTTAGATAGTCGAAAGGAGCCGTGGATCCTTCATTAACTGAATATTTGTATGGTAATGGCCGTTCTTGAAAATGGTGAAATAGACACATGAATATTTTAAAAACTTGTTTCTTTTTATGTTGCTTAACTAGACAGGCTGGTTTTCAAATTAATTTAGCTTGTTAAATGAAGTTATGGTGAAGTTTTATTTGAAGACAAAAATGCATTCCAAATTCTGGTAACGTATGAAGGCGGATTGGTATTGAATGATGTGTGTAAGTGTCCATGGAAACTCCTAGTGAATACTTGTCACAAAATAAAAATAAAAATCCATTACCTGAAGTACAAGTAAGTAAAAAACTTAAGCTATTTATAGAAAAAGCTTAATTTTAATAGCAAAGCGAAATTCCCTTTACATTTTCGTGTCCAAACGCAAAAAGAACAAAGGGGTATTAACTGGAAGAAAGCAATATACGATCAAGGATATTTGTGAAGAAAAGAATCTATCAAAAAATGTCACTTTAATAGTTATTTAGTATACAAGCGGATAAAATTAACGAGCGAAAACGTTCATTCTATCCGCGAGTGTATTACGTTTTATTCAATTTTGCCATAGCGGAGTAAGTCCAATTTTGAAGAGAAAATTTGACAAGATGACAACTTCAGTGCCGCAACCTTGACAACGACGAAAACAATTTTAAACATATAAAACGTCACTTTATACGGCAAAATTGAATAGGCAGCGGATTACAACATTTTAATCCGCTGCCTAAATAAACAAAATAAACTATGACTTTATAGGTTCGATTTGACGTCAATAAACGTCAGTTTATATGGCAAAATTGAATAAAAACAATTTATCTTCTAACACGTGATAGGGAAGAAACAAACAAATTATACCAAAAATGTAACTATTATTTTACTGTAAGTAGTTAATGATTAAGTTCAGATTTCAAAACAGAATATGGTAACTATACCAAGGATATTTGGCATATAAATTTAGGTCATATCAAAAGGCATGGTAAAAGTACAAGAAAATCATCTCGTAGAAAAGAAAAAGTAACAGACAGAATAAGTGAGTTAATACATAAAAAGAGTCCAGTTAAAACACCAACTCCTGAGAGTACAAATACTTTCAAGAATTGATTATATTTATTGTTAAATTATTGATCATTATATTCACTACAGGACTTAAATGTGCTAACAACTGATTCTACTTTCAGTTAACGAAACTTATTTAAAACCTTATTTCAGTTTTTTGAAGACAATTGAATCACAGAATTTAGGATAAGGTTGGATTATCATTTTGTTCATTTATCGAGATTACATCATCTTTTTTTTTCAGTGTAGATTTTAGGTAAAATATGCAATAACTGGTGACAATGAGTTAGATATGCAAATGCATATAATCCGGCGTCTAGTGGTAACACTATATGTATAGTGTAGTTCATATATTTTTCTTATATGGATATAGATAGACTGCCTTTATTTTAAAAGGTGATAGTATTCATCAAAACAAAGAAAAAACCTTATATAACGGGGGTGCTAAAACCAACCGTTAGCGAGAAAAAAATTAGCAAACTTCTAATTTTAAGGTGTAAAAATACAGTTTTATTAAAGAATCTCATAATATTGTACATGAAATGACCATAAGATGTATTCTTTTAATGTATTTTTGTTTAATTTTCAATAAAACAACTTTTTCTTTAAAGAATAAAAAAATTTCCAATTAATACAACTGCATAAAGTGGTGTGGCAACACCGCTAATTTACCCACGCGACGCGAAATGAGACCCAGAACGCATTTGAAGTTCTAAAGATACGTGTGATCGTTTTCTTTTCGGTAAAAATGTTCAGTATACGTGAATATCACGATATGATATTAATTTACGGTGAGGCGCATTGTAGTTCAGCGAGTGCACGTCGTATTTATCAGGAACGTTTTCCTCAACGGCGACTGCCTAACCGAAGAACATTCGTCGAAGTGTCTCAACGTCTTGTCGAAACTGGCAGTGTTGTTCCTCATAAAAAAGCCTCTACCCGACAAAATGTTCCTCGTACCAGGTAAATATTGAGAATTACAACATGAAAAGAACAGCTACATCATTGAATCAATTCGAATCACTTAAAATTATTTCGTTTACTATTACGTACAGCTAAAAGACGGGAGGAGTTCGCAAAAATATTAGATAACCTCGCACGATCAGCTGTGTACACATGTGTACGTTTCCTCTCTTGTCGGTGTTGCCAAGTTGTGGTGAAATGTCTTGATCGACTTTTCTCGGAAACGGTTGGTTTTAGGACCCCCGTTATACAAGTTTTTTTTGTTTGTTCTGATGAATACTATCACCTATTAAAATAAAGGCAGTCAAACCTCTAACACCCTGTATATATCCATATAGATTTTTCCAACACCCTTCATTAACAAAAACCCAAACACAACATATTTTTTGGGTTAATAGTATATTGGATGTTCACAAAAATTGTTGAAAATTGGAATCGAAAAATGTCTGAAAATCTACCCACTGGTTATAAATTGTCTTCAACAGTGTACGTAGTAGATACAGATATTGGATTGTATGGGTAAATTAATTTTAAAAACGTGAACATGTAATATATGCTACTTTTGAAATAATATGCATAATAGTGCCTAAATATGCAATAAATAATTAGCGATAACTAACTTAAATGAATGTAATTCGTGTACATCTCTCTATATCTATAAAAATGAATTGCTGTTCGTTTGTCTCGCTTAAATTCGAGAATGGCAACACCGATTTTGCTAATTTTGATCTTGAAATATTTGTGGAAGTTCAGGGAAGGTTTAAGCGGCGAGAAACATTAATAATAAGTAACGGAAATACTAAAAAAGGTACGTTTTGTAATTTGACATTTGTAATCAAACAAATGACAGTATAGTGTCGGTTGGTTGTCAAATAAATAAATATCAAGACGATTATTAAAATCTATCATCGGTTTGTCAGTGCGCGAGAACTTTATTGATTTTAAAATGCCAAGGAGAAGACGACCGGACGTAAATCGTCGAAGTCAATCAAATGTGCGACGAGCTACCTCACGTGCAAATCGCACTGAAGACCAGCGAGAGACAGATAACGATAACATTCGTATTGGTATGGCATAATTGCGTTCAACAGTGAATAATTATGAATGGAACGACTTCGGGCACATCAAATACAACAGCAGCGAGCACGACACAATGAAATAGAGCGATTCCGCAGACGCAGTGTTCCTGTAAACCTAGAACGAGTAGCATTCCACTACGACCCGGAAATAGATTATTGTGCCGACCAATCCGTAACGATTGGGGAAATGACAATCAGTTGTCAATATTGCAAAGCGTTAAAATACAGCGGTGAATCTACTGGATTATGTTGTGCTGGTGGTAAAGTAAAATTGCCACAATTGTTCCCACCACCAGATCCATTACGCTCATTAATTTCTGGTGACTCTAAACATTTCTTGGCTAACATCCAAAAATATAATAATTGCTTTCAAATGACGTCGTTTGGTGCAAAGCATATCGTACAGGAAAATTTCATGCACACTTTCAAGGTAGTTTTCGACAAATTATTTATTAAAAATTTAAAAAGATAATATACAACTGCAGATACAAAGACAGTTTGCGGAATCAACTTGGGGTTTCCCTGTTTCGCGCATGGGCAATTATACGTCGCCTGTTCGCGAGTTGTAAAACCATGATCTTTATATATTTACGCACCGCAAAAAAAAGACAAAAAATATAGTAGGCATATCAGAAACCCTTAAATTAATTAGGTGTATAACTGTGTTGCATTTCATTTAATGTAGATAAAAATTTTGTATCAAGTTTTGACCATATTTTTCAAAATGTAGGTGATACGAAGTCCACCGGGTCATCTATAATTTTTATTAATCTTTCTTTTTTAAACTTTACGTGTCATTGCAACGCATACCGGGTAAGACGTAGAAAATAAAATATATGCACTTTAACTCTACTAATAGGTATCTAGTAGATGCATTGTAGAAGGCAATTTGTAATTATTGGAAAGATTTCTTACAGTCGGGTATTGTTTAATCAGAATTTTCAACAATTTTTTGTGAACACCCAGTATATTATTAATTCAAAAAATGTAATGTATTTGAATTTTATATCAAAGTAAACGGAAAGAAAATTTTTGCCTTAGTACGATCCACCACGTTTTTGATACTTCTTATGTTGTCACTATCGTTAATTGCTTTCATAGTAACAATTGTTCCCAAATGAGGGGATGTTACAGACGTTTATGTTAATTTTTGGTATAAAAGTGAGTGCATATATTCGTTACAAATGATCGACGAATACAGCAATAATACCAAGTATGTACACAAATCTAACGGTAGATAAATGATAACTTGAAAAATATTGTAGCTTTGCAGTTAACACAAAGTGGAATAGTACCTAATTGCGGCGGTATCGTTTCAGGTGGAACATTTCGCTCGATCCTCGTTTATCAAACCGTGTGCCTGCTTGTTCTTTTTTTTTCCTTTCGACATTAAGAAGGAAAAAAAAATACTAGAAATCACTGTTAGAAACCGAGAAATCTTTTCTTCGTCAGCGCTAGCGCAGCATCTCTCCTCATCTCTCTCCTCTCCCTTCCTTCCAACCTAACCGGTTCCGAGAACTTGTTTTTCTCCGTTTCTTCTTTTCATTGCCTTACTATATACCCACCAGTGGTTTCAGATCATTACTTATTATAACTGGTTGTAAAAATAAATAAGCTTATTGAAAAATAACGTGCTCGCTCGCTTCTGTACGAGCTGCAAGACCTACTTCGCCCACTTTTGATCCACCAAGTGTATGTACGACGCGATGGTAGTACGATCGAAGGGCAAAATTTAAAGGCAAATTTCACTCCTGGAGTGTTTACGAGTGTGTCCTGATCGAACTTGAAGGACACAACTAGATTTTTTAGATATAGGATAGCACAAATCGCACCGAAAGTGGGACACATCAGTTGTACCAAAAATTCCCCGTTCATGGGCACAAATTCACCCTTGAAGAGTTCAGGAGTGTCTCGTGATCGATCCTGAAGGACAATTTTTGAATTACAGTTCGAGACGAATCGTATCGAAAGAGAGTCACATCAGTTGTACCAAAAATTAATGGCAAAATTCGGATTTCAGGGCAAAAATTTACACCTGAAACGTTCAGGAGTGTCTCGTGATCGATCCTGAAGGAAACAACTAGATTTTTGAGATATAGTATAAGACAAATCGCATAGAAAAAGGGACATATCAGTTGTATCAAAAATTAAGGGCAAAATTCCGTTTAAGGGCAAATATTCACGCCTGAAGCATTCAGGAGTGACTCGTGATCGATCCTGAAGAACACAATAGAAATTTTTGAGATACTGGTCGAGACGAATCGTACCGACAAAGAAACACATCAGTTGTACCAAAAATTAAGGGCAAAATTCCCGTTTAAGGGCCAAAATTTACACCTGAAATGCTCAGGAGTGTCTCGTGATCGATCCTGAAGAAAACAACTAGATTTTTGAGATATAGGATCAGATAAATCCCACTAAAAGAGGGACACATCAGTTGTATCAAAAATTCCAAAAATTAAGGGCAAAATTCCCGTTTCAGGGCAAAAATTTAAGCCTGAAGTGTTCAGGCGTGTCTCTCGCGATCGATCCTGAAGGAAACAACTAGATTTTTGAGATATAGGATAAGATAAATCGCACCGAATGAGGGACACATCAGTTGTATCAAAAATTAAGGGGAAAATTCCCGTTTCAGGTCAAAAATTAACGCCTGAAGCGTCCAGGAGTGTGTCGTAATTGATCCTGAAGGATACAATATAAATTTTTGAGTTACAGGTATAGACGAATCGTACCGAAAGAGAGACACATCAGTTGTACCAAAAATTAAGGGCAACATTCCCGTTTAAAGGCAAAAATTCACATCTGAAGCGTTCGGGATTGTCTCAAAATCGATCCTGAAGGAAACAACTAGATTTTTGAGATATAGGATAAGACAAATCGCATAGAAAGAGGGACACATCAGTTGTACCAAAAATTAAGGGTAAAATTCCCGTTTCAGAGCTAAAATTCACTCCTGAAGCGTTTAGGAGTGTCTAGTGATCGATCCTGAAGGAAACAACTAGATTTTTGAGATATAAGGTAAGGCAAATAAGAGGGACACATCAGTTGTACCAAACATTCCAAAAATTAAGGGCAACTTTCCCGTTTAAAGGCAAAAATTCACACCTGAAGCCTTCAGGATTGTCTCAAAATCGATCCTGAAGGAAACAACTAGATTTTTGAGATATAGGATAAGACAAATCGCATAGAAAGAGGGACACATCAGTTGTACCAAAAATTAAGGGCAAAATTCCCGTTTCAGAGCTAAAATTCACTCCTGAAGCGTTTAGGAGTGTCTCGTGATCGATCCTGAAGGAAACAACTAGATTGTTGAGATATAAGATAAGACAAATAAGAGGAACACATCAGTTGAACCAAAACTTCAAAAAATTAAAGGCAATATTCCCGATTAAAGGCAAAAATTCACACCTGAAGCGTTCAGGATTGTCTCAAAATCGATCCTGAAGGAAACAACTAGATTTTTGAGATATAGGATAAGACAAACCGCATAGAAAGAGGGACACATCAGTTGTACCAAAAGTTCCAAAAATTAAGGTCAAAACTCTTGATTAAGGGCAAAAATTCACGCCCGAAACGTTCAGGAGTGTCTCGTGATCGATCCTAAAGACCACAACTATAGATTTTTGAGATACAGGCTAAGACAGATCGCACCTAAAAAGGGACACATCAGTTGTATCAAAAATTGGTAAAATTTGTTGACAGTAATCTAGTCATTAATAGTTTTGTTCTAAGTTGCAACAGACTCATTAATGGAGCTCGGGAAAATGCAGTTAAAAATCCTAGAAATATGCATGCAAATATGCTCAAAAAACAATCAAAATATGCATTTAATATGCAGATATGCATTTATAAAACAACGAAATAAACAGTTTTTTTCTTTGTTATAAGAACTACATACAATAATAAAATTAACCAATCATTTACTATTGCTATTATTTAATAATTAAGTATACCACAGCTACCTCTTATTGCTATAATTAATTATAAAGCATAATAACTATATTAACTATTTCTATCACAGTGGAAACGCTATTAAGTGTTTTTCTAAGTTCTCTAAAGTAAAACTTTGCCGTCTATCTGATAACATTAATTTTTAGGCTAAAAAACTGCGTTCTACTTCGCAGGACGTCAATGGAGCAATTTTAAAATTATTTATTAGATATGGTTCTAAATGTATATTAAAATAATCATCACAGCAGAAATTTTCTTTTATTACATTATTTATATGCACAAGTTTTTGATATAATTGATGGAGCAATATGAACGAAATTTGCCTGAATTTGTGATAAGTGGCTTTTCAGTAATTGATTTTTGAAAAAATTTACACATTTCTTTACAGCATTACAGCTATCTACGTTGAAACTACAAATTATCGACACAATTTAACCACGTTCTAGTAAGCACAGGTTCAGGTGGTAAAGGCATAGTTCTTTATACACCTGTACTCTAAGAGGAGCTCTCAAAAATATTTTAATTCTGTCCTTTCAACTTCAGCCATTCGATTTAACGCGTGTGCCACACATATTTGGTGTTGGAAAAAAAATTACACAGAATTTTGTCAGGATATGCACTTTATATGTATTTTGCATATTTCCCAAGCTCTACTCATTAATATATTTTCAATTAAGCAACCAGTTTTTCATTAATTAGGCCCTTCCAAACATCTAATTCTGATTGTATTAAACCACCTGAACTCGATTTAATGCCTGATCCTGATCGGCGGCTTTCGTTAATTCCACCCATTAATATCCCAGTGGCCGTGTTTCGTGTTATCCGCCATTATTATTTCAAATTTCCTTACTTTCCAGCCCAATAAATCCTGAACGTTTTCTTCCGCCGAATGGGTTCGCGAAAACATTCCCTCTGTTTAAATTAACGACTCAATCGATTCTAAAGGAGTTCTTTTCGGCGAAGTTCATCGGCAAGGGGTTCCCTCCTGATATATATCTCTCATTTCTAATAAATGAATTGCAAACTTTGATGAAAGAACAATTCCTCCAAGGATTAATTAAAAAACTTTCGAAATGGGCGGGAGTGCTGCGTTGAAGTTTTCTTCATCTTTTTTTCGTTTCGAACGAAGGTGGTTTTGGATTATGCCGCAGCGGTAAAATTGCCTGCCGTTCATGGAGAACAATACTACGTAGATTGATTATTAGTTGTGGCTGAAAATGTCCCGTAATGTAATTCAAATGAACCAGTTAAGTCGTTTTTTGCACCAGGACAACGATTTAACATACATAGTAAGTCGTAGAAGTAGCTTTGTAATGAAAGTCAATTTGAATATTCATGAACTTTTAATAATTTATTTATTCGCTTCAATTATGCATTAATACATAGTAATAAGCGGTGAGTCACGCTTGTTTTTAAACAATAAACGGCTGAATAAAAACATTTGCGATTTCCTGACCTTTTTTATGATTCGAATGAAATACGAAAATACTTCACATATGCCTGATGTATTTGTTTTTGTATAAATGTGTGTGTGTGTGTGTGTGTGTGTGTGTGTGTTCGTCAATTTTCCAATTAAGAGGATTGGTGTAATCAAGCTTAAATTCGCCTCAATAAAAGCAGCGGTTCAGTTGTAATTTATAAAAGGTTCGTTACACTCGTTAAGTGTTGCATAATTTTTACGAAAAAACAAAGTGACAAATTGCGAATAATCCGCTACCCTCATTATCTTTAATTTGTTGTTATTCCCTGTTTGTTCGTAATACAGAGAAACGAACAAAAAAAACATTGCCTTTTGGGGACCGTGGTTGTGACGTAGGTCTGACAGCTTTTTTTGGTGGTTTAGATGTAGAGGAGCAAAAGTCATATCAGCAATATATATATATATAGTCAGCATATAGTCAGCAAGTCATAAAAAATAAAACTTAAGAGTAATGTGCCCTTTAGGACAGTTTTAGAAAAAAAATTATTTCGAATAAAAATTGTATACATTTAATATGTTAATTCAAATTAAAATTTAGTAAAAATATCCCTTTTAAGGGTGTTGAGTACAATAATACGCCGTATGCTTTACAATGCAAAATGAGAGAAGTTCTAACTCCAAATCTTCTCATTTGATTTGAAATTTTATGATACCACTCGATTAAGAAAATATGAATTTATGTTGTTGGGAAGTTGCGTCTTTCCACTAACACCGATAATGAGGTATTCTACTATAATATATTATATATTATTATAATGATTATATATACTGTACTTATATACTACACTTAATTGAAAGTTACAATTATGTCTTTATTTTGCCGGATTGAGATTAAGGCACTCTTTTTCGATACAAATTGCATTAGTGTCAGTGTTTCTCCATAGGTGCGATATGTTCATCATAGTATTTTCTTTGGAATTAGTAAATTTGAAAACAGTTCGCTCTTTAGCCTAAATCAGTACTATTGTTGTTTCTTGTGTACCTACAATTAGTAATTCAACAATGTATAATATTGATGATCATTTCTTTTGTTATGTAGAAAAATTTGTCATTCATTTCCAAAAATTTCAGACTTACTATTAATAGGTATTAGTGTCGTAACAATTCGCTTACAAAGGAAAATCATTTTGTTCCCGACATTACTGAAAACTAACCGGATTATCTATTGATAAGGTTTAATTACAATAAGTGTAGTTCTTCGGTCACTGTGTCGTTTCTCGAAATTGGCTGATGGTTGATGATCACCATACCGAGTCTGGGAGGATTCCATTTCGACGTAGTCGATAGGAAGGGTACTAGGGAAGTAAACTGAAGGTAAGGCTAAGGGATTAGGTATTATAGTCTAACTGATCACTAGTTCAGGGAATAAATGAATGCATTTCGCCTTCAAAACGATTATGACGATTTAACGACCCTGATTATTGTGCCAAACCAGAGGGGCAGGTAATTGACGACAAAATAAAAGCAGGGGTTGTCCATTATTCATTTAGTTCCTCTCATAATTTTGAGCTGTACATGTTGACTTGCGTCGTGACATTGAGTTTCATATTTTTGGTTTTTGTTGTTGTTATTTGTTGTTTTTGTTACGTTCTGTGTTAACTGTGTTATTGTTATACCGATTATAATTGACACTTTGGTGCATCTATATTTTCGAATATGCCGAAAGCTAGGCCGCATCCTTCGAAAGTGCACAAGAGCAGTGCAAGATCAAAACATATGAAGTTACTGAAGCAAGCCAGGTAATTAATGTATTTATATAATTTACTTAATATTCTTTAATTGGTGTTGGAAATAGCAACCGGCGTCGCTAGCGGCAAGTATAGATATGAATTCTATCTTTTTTTTTAATTTTAATATTTATTCATAAATTATATAAGTGAACATCACAATACCTATAACATAAGTTTGAGATTTTAGTGCTATATTTGTTTCAACAAATAAGATGGAGTAGGTATTGATTCAAAAAATTGCTATTTCACTTGTTACAAAATGACAATGTACTGTTAAAAAAAAGGTTTTATGAGAAATATCTGTATTTGTTTAATACTGTCTTATTCGTTTTTCTTTTACTTTTTTCCATTTAAATAATAAAGCCGCTGTCTCCTAGTAGTGTTAAAAATTCAATGAAACAGTTTGTACAATCTAATACCTATAATTACCTATACCTGTAATTTGCAGATGGGCAGCAATTGCGGCACAGAAAGAACAACAACCCATACCATCAACTTCCTATGCGGATGGGTATGTATAATTTTTATGCAATGAATAATATATTCTTCAATACTGCAATATATATATATATATATATATATATATATATATATATATATATAGTATAATATTATAGGGTATTTCGTAAGTACAGAAAATAAAAATAAATTAAACTTATAGAAATAATTCCTAAATAATTTACTCTGCGCAAAAAAGACAAAAAATATAATAAATGTAAATGTCCGCACGACATTCGCGTTTAATATTGGGAAGAGCGTCGTGAGCGGGCAGGATTTAGGGGTTTTGAAAAAAGTTTTACAGATATGGTCTTCTCAGACCTTCAGTATACTGTGGTATTTTTTTCCAATCATTTACATGACATCCTAGTGACACTGGGATACATCTTATTATGGTGATGCTGTCAATAGTACTAATTTCTGCCAAGCAAAATGCTTGAACTATTTAAAAATGTTATTTCTTTTTAAAATCGCTATTAATTGTGTTATTAAGTTTTCGTTATTAAGTTATTATTTTATTAATATGTTGGAGTTTAGAAAATCCAACATTTTTCGTTAGTACTTGATTTAATTTAAGGTTGACTTTATCAGCAACGAGACCATTTTTTGGACTTCAGAAGCGGTTTTAGTACAACGACACAGAATTACTCTTTACAATGCAAACTGAGTTCAATGATAACTCAAGATTGAATCATAAGAATTGAATGTTTATTGTACCTACCAATCGATTAAAAAATATATAAATGTATGTTTTTAAGGGATTACTTTTGTATGAAACTTATTACATTTCTGGAAATATCTATTCTAAATTCTAAAATCTATTCCATCGTACAATAGCAAAGTTTGACATCTTAATAACGTGGAGAACGAAGTATTATACGATGCCTATTAAAATATTATGAGCTTGTAAAAGTATCTCGGGAGTTATTGTTGAAATTAGAATAACTGATATGCCCCTCGAACGGGCGCTACCTCGACAGACCCTCCGACATCGATCGATCCAGTCATGACCATATGGTCATAAATTTTATTGCGGTGAGGGTTCGCTCGGCCTGAGAGCGGGACTTAAACAATTTATCTTTTCTTTCTGCATATTCACTTTTGACGACATCTACCGGAATTCGTATAGAAGTACCAAAGTATCGAACGACACGGCGGCCAGTATAGAGATTGTTATAGGGAAGTTCAGTTAGGATCAGTTAGTCTACTCTTGTTGTTATTAGTTTATCTCATACTGTTAAGGTGTACACGTAGACTTGCGTCGTGATATCGTGTTTTTATAATCTTGATTTTTGTTGATTTTCGTTACGTTTTGTTGTTACGGGTAAACTGTGTTTTTGTTACACCGTTTTTGGACATTGCAATACGTCGATATTTTCGATCATGCCGAAATCTAGGCCGTTTCCTTCGAGAGTTCACAAGAAAACTACAAAATCGAAACACATGAAGATAATGAACCGAGCCAGGTAATTACTTATGTGTATATGGGGCATTTCATGCCAAATCGACCACTTTTAACCCCGACCCTTTTCAATTTATACTCTGTTCAAAAAAAATCCCGATGCACGTCATTTTGATGACGTCAGAACCATCCAATACCACCTACTTAATATAGTCACAGGACATCGCAATTAATGTGTTCTGTGTATATTTTAGGTTGACATATATACGGTTATGTGAATTCTCAACCTATAATATACACGGAACACATAAATTGCGATATCCTGGGACCATATTAAGTTGGTAGTATTGGATGTTTGGTGACGTCACCAAAATGACGTTCATCGAGGTTTGTTTTGAACAGAGTATAGCTGAATCGTTTTCATCTTTTTGAACCGTATGGAACGCATTTTTCATTTCATATTTTGATTCTTCTATATAATCCAAAAAAGGTGTGGAATTAAAAAAATTGTTTTGGTTTGAAGTTGACTAAAAAGTTGACTTAAAAATTGACTAAGCTTGGAGTTAATTTTTTTGTTAAACATTTGTTGTTAACTGATGCACTCTTCAGGTAAAGACTAAATTGTATAGATACATTTTTGAACTTTTTATCGAAAACACGGAAATGATTGTCATTTTTATTTTTTTCCCGTTTTTGTATAAAAAACCGACAAATTTCCGAAAATTCGGGCGGAAGAAGTTTCGACGGGACCAGGTGTTTTACGATGGGTTGATGCGAATTTTCGACGGCATGACCGAAAAGGTGGTTTTATTGTGCAGGTATTTTCGACTGTAAAGAAATTTAACAAGCCCGCGTATCTATTGATGGTTGAATTAGGAATGAAAATAAGAGGATATATATTCCTCAAGACAATTTATGTATTTGTTACTACAGGACCAGAGGGCAAGGAAAATCTACGGGAAATCCCATCTTTATTGCGAGAATATTAAAGGGCAAGGAAAATGGGTATTTCTCCAATGGATACCTACTAATTTTTTGATAATTTTTAATAATGTAGGTACAAAAAACCTTAATATTGAAATATTGAAAAATTCTGAGGAATGTTTTCGATAGGGTCATCGTCAAAAGTAGTGGATTTGGCATGCAAAGCCCAATATATTCTCCCCCATATATTCTATTATAAATAATTTTTATTTGGTGTTCAAAATAGCGCTCCGCTCGGCTAGCACTGAGCCATTACTGTGTTAAAAAATACACCGAAACCTAGATTACCATTTTCCTTTTCTAAAAACTTCTTGTTCTGTAATATGTAGATGGGCAGCCATTGCGGCAGAGAAGAAGCAACAACCCGTACCATCAACTTCCTATGGTGATGGGTATGTATAATTTTTATGCAAAAAATATTACGAATTACACATTATTCAACAGTTCAATATACTTCAGCAGGTGAAAATTGCGCCCTTATTGAATAATACATTGTACCCCAGTCAAATTAATTTATAAGGAAAAAACAGTTTCGCCCAAAAACGTAATATATCTTGCATCCAAATTCACCCTCAATCAGATAATCATGATCATATCATTATAATCACATAATTAGTCAATAAACCCTGTATTTTGCAAGATGTTGCCCTATACAGGGTGATCCGCGGTGGATGGCGTAATTCAGGTACGAAAGTAATAAACATTCAAATGGAGCTATGTTTTGAACAAAAAAATAAGGAAATTAATTAATATCTTGAAAACCGCTAAAGATGGGTATAGGAAAGTATTACAGAAAAATAACCGGCAAATAATTTCGGACCGAAAAATGTAATAATATACAGGGTGTCTCATTTGAAATATCACAGTTGTTGCTACTTTTTTAGAGAAACGGCAACGTTGCGGCTCTAAAAATATTTTAGATCGATAGAGCAGGATAAATAACGACTGTTTTGAAAATTGAAAGAGATTTCAGAATCCAAGAATCGTTACTTTTCTCATTACTTGAAATATATACTTGGGGAAATAGATTTCACATTCTAATTTTTCTTATCAACTCGCACTATAACAAAGTGTCCAAGGGTGTAACTGCCAAACATTGGGATCGAATATCAATGTTTCTGGTTTCTGGTACGTACAATCTTTGAGCTTACTGCAAAAGGGTTGGAATGGCCAAATTCTGACACGGGATTTGTAATTAGGGGACAAATATATGGATTATTATATAGTATTATATTGTAGCACTATGTACTATTACATGTATATCGGATAAATTATATATTTTTTTGTATATACAGTAAAACCTCTAATAACACCTCCCAATAGCGGACTCATCTACATAATGGACAGTTTTATATTTCCCAAATTTCTTAATAGGAATTTATACTCTAATGCGAAAAGTAAACAGCGCGAGACGTGTTTACTCGTATCGGACCTGAACGGCTACCTCAAAAGGAATTGCCGCGACGCTTAATTGAATTCTATAAAAAAAGACAGCTCCATGAATACTCCCGGATTATTATTTAAGCAAAGTAATTTATGACCCTCTGGACCTTTCTACATAATAAAAGATATTTCGAGTAATTACACGAATACCCCAGAAGGTTCCCGATTACATTTGAGATGTGTATATAAGCGGGCTTGTGGTCGGAGATTATTATTAGACGTGAGCGCGATATAGTAAATAAGCGAAAGACCGACCAGTGAAATAAATTAACGATTAAGAGTGTGATATAAATTAATTAGTTAAGTGTGTTATATAAATTAGTTTAGTAATAGTGTAAACAAATTAAGTAGTGTCTAGTATTAGTATTAGTGTAAATAAATTAGAAAATGAACGTTACAATTCATATTAGCACCCCCAATAGCCGACCCTCCAAATAACGGACACGGACAGTTAAAAACTATTATTTCCCATATAATTCTTAATAATATTACCTCAATGACAATTGACAATGACTTTTGAAATCAGATGTGTAAGAAATATACCTCTTAAATAGGAATTCAAATTTTAATCATCATCTCCTGGAATCCGTTCTACTAAGCAGTTTAAATAACGGACACCTTTCATAATTGCATCCATAAATCCCTTAAGTCTCTTAAATTGGTGTTTTTAAATTTGCATTCATCCTATTCAGGAATTCCAGATATATTTCAGAATAAAGAGGTAGTCTTATGTTGATTCCGTGGTTTCTGGTAAAAAAACTACTATTGACAAATTTTTCAATAAGAAATATATTGCAATTTGAAAATGTAGTATTTTGAATTACATTATTTTGTGCACATATCAATATATTTTTTTATTTAATCCTTTCCTCCCAATAGCGGACCACAAAATTGTGGTTACCGTAACTGCCCACTTATATAGAGGTTTCACTGTACCTAAACATTGCCTGTGTAATTGATAAAAAATATTAATTATGGGTTAACTTCTTCGTATTGCATTTGAATATTACTAGTAGAGCTTTAATCGAGCTTTTAATTATTTCGACAATATAAGGGTAACATATTTGGTCAAGAATTAGTACTACTCTCTTGTTAAATAAGTAAAAAGTGCTTCTAAAACTTAAAGTAAGGAAAAATTACCAATAGGGTATTTTAAAGCTTGATTAAGATCTTGACATCTTATTGAATATTGTTGTTATTACGTACATCTCCAGAAAGTTGCAGAAGTCTTCTATATTAACAACTAAGTGTGTACAATTTTTTGGAGATTTCTATTTTTTTCTCTACACTTCCGTTGTTTTTCATTTTCATTTTAAATTTCACGAAGAAAATTATTAATAAATCATTATGAAGCTTCGTGAAATACAAATGATTTATATACAGACCTTTTCTACAAAGTCGCACCATGGTGTAAACATGGCTAAACAGAGAACGAACTTTTGCGACGTTGCTAGCTCGCGAAACATCACAGTCATCGCCACACTCTAACGGCCGACATTATGATATGAGGAACAACACACGTGCGAACGTGATCATTCGCTGTATGGCCTCCGACGGGAATATTTGGAATGGGTTACGGACCGGCAACGTTGCAAAACTTCCTTCTCTGTCACACTAACGAATTACTATTCTTTTCTCTTATTGATTTCGGACCCTGCATTTCAATAGAAAAGGTCCGTATACAAATATACCATATATACCAAATGTAGCCAATATACAAAATCATATAATCCAGTCTCTGCTAATATAACTAAGTATAAATTTATTTGAGCGTTTATTTTAAGCAACAAATAATTATCACCAGCTCATTTCGAAGGTTTGTTCAAATCTCAACGATATGATAATTTCAGTTTCTTTGATTGGGCGTAACTTCTTTACCTATAGACAAAAATAATAGATCTCCCCGTATTACAGAAATTGAGAGAAATTACGGAATTCTCGACAAACAATTGTACGTTCCGAGATCTCCGGACCGCTTCCTATACACACGAGGAGTTAATTAAGGTGCAGAACAGTAATTCTTTTATCTTCAACCCGTGGAAAAAATAAAACGATCCCATTCATATCGCCTAACGAACGTTTTCCTCCTTCCTTCGGGTTCTTTGTGTCGTACACGTTGGTCGCCCTTGACAAAAATAGTACGATATATTTCGAGCACCAAAACGACCATGAAAGAGATTCATCAACCCGCGCTCAGATGAGTAATAACCAAAGGGTGTTATTTTTGGCCTAATTAGTTTTCAGATTTCGGCTGTTACGGGACACGCTGTTTACCTGTAAGGCGACCATTTTTCAAATTTCCCGAAGCGTTCCACGTTTATAAATATGCCACACGGGTTGATTCTTGTTTAACTTCGGACTGTCTAAATATCCAGCTAGGTGAGAAACGTACCGACAGATTTGTTTGGGTAACGGTACGGGGAAATTTATGTATTAGTGGATCTTGATGAAAAAATACTAATATGTTTACATGCATGCACGTCTTACGTTGCTTCAGGCGGCCCAATCCACCAAATTCAATCTAAAAGCCAAAGTGTTAACCCCGTTAGCAATCATAATCAACCTTAGTACAGTTTTCACTAAATCATTCGGAAAACCTAAGTACAAATTTTTAACGTTCTAACAAGATCGTTCACTTAGCGTCTCGTGGACATTAATTACTCGATCAAATACGCAATTGTTTTTAAAAAATATAAATTTATAAACGCGCAGAGCGCAAATTACAAAACTCACCATTTTTCACTGGGCCACTCCGCCACTGCGTTCGAACGTCGCGCCATGCCTGGGACAACATGCTCGAAACTGCCTAGTACGTACTGGCTAGCCGTAGCTATAAGTCAGCTACAGGGAAACATTACGAGTGTAGTGAAAATAGAATGGGAAATCATAAACAGAGTGTAAGTGCAATGACGGGTAAACATTGTTATCCCAGCAAACGACGCAAAAACCGCAGCCGATTGATGAAGCGTGTGTTACAGTCAAAACGGTAAATTTGAGTCTAGTATTTAGGTTAAATTCATAAATCTGATGAATTTTTTCAGAAAACTAGCTAATCATTAACCAAAAATCTGATTTTGTCGTTTATGGGTCTTCCCATATTTCGGTAGTGTGCGATTAGCTATTCCTGTGCGTTGTAGTTTTGTTATGTTTTTGCATGGAAGATAAAAAAGATGTTTAAAAAATCTTTGTTCAGTTCTCCTTTGTAGACAATTGTAATAATCCCATACATTTCTGTAGATTGCAGGCATCAATGGAAAACAACATTCCAAACGTGGTGAATGTAGCGCCATCTACTTCTACTAGTAACGGGTAAGCACAAAATTGATGACAGTAGATTGAAGGTGTTACATTTTTCGTAACTTCAATGATTTTTATATTCTGAAAGGTTCTTCAAATCACTCATGCCCTCAAATTTCCACAAAAGCATATATATCAAATTATATAAAAAGGAGATGTAAAATTTAATTGATTCCTGAACTTATAGTATGCATTAAGTTTACACAATTAAACTGCCCTTCAATAAATCAATGACATCAAGATATACGAAACTAAAAAAATAATCACAGTAATCTTCCTAATTATGAGTGTATTACCCTGGAAGGTAATATCCATACTTGATGTCTGATCGATTGTAATAAAATACTATTGCTAACAGTTTTTCGGTGGGTTGGTATGATTTCATAGGGACTTCGTAACTGTGTTTCAACCAACACCTAACCAAATATTGAACTGAAATTTGATACTTTGACAGTCACGTTTGATGTAATAATGTAGCTACCTGTCACGGCTTGAATTACCCAGGCCCTTTTCACCAATTAAAGAAAGTGTATCGTAGATTTAGTATGTTTGCCAGAGTATATCTTATCTGAAAAGGTAAGGATACCGAAGTGCCAAATGCCTATATGTTTGTTAAGTTCCTTGGGTAAACTATATCAAAGTATTATCAAGGAACACATTCATGAATATTTGGAAGGGGTTGTCAGACTTACACTTTGGCTTTAGGAAAGGGAAATCTATAGTCCCTGTTGTCGACTGGTTGTCTACTTCTGAATTCAAATGGTGTTCTCCTGAAATACAGGCGTATCTCAGGGTTCTGTTTTGGGACCAATATTAAGCAATATCCTTTATGATGATGGTCTCCGTTTAAAAGTATACTAAAGTGTCAAGGTAAGAATTACCCAGGCCCTTTTCACCAATTACAGGAAGTGTGTCTTAGATTTAGTAAATTTGCCAGAGTATATCTTATCTGAAAAGGTAAGGATATCGAAGTGCCAAATGCCTATATGTTTATTAAGTTCCTTGGGTAAACTATATCAAAGCATTATCAAGGAACGCACTGATGAATATTTGAAAGGGGTTGTCAGATTTACAATTTGGCTTTAGGAGAGGGAATCTACAGTCTCTGCTTTGCAGCTTGTTATCGCTTGGTTGTCTACTTCTGAATTCACATGGTGTTCTCTGACGTAAACGTAAATACAGGGGTACCTCAGGGTTCTGTTTTGGGACCAATATTAAGTAGTATCCTTTATGATGATGGTCTCCGTTTAAAAGTATACGAAAACGTCGAGTTAATGATGATTTGGCTATATTAGTCCAAATAAGTGTTCCCTTGAAGTTAAAACTAGCTGTAAATGATACTCTAGCGCAGATTTTGGGCTGGATGCAAAATCATGAATTAGTATTGGCTCCTGGAAAAACAGAAGCATTATTTTAAAAGGAGTTAGAAAAAAAGGTTTTATTCAATTTAGTATTATAGATAGGGAAGTTATTCCCAGTAAAACTATCTAGATCTTACAATAAAAGAGATTATGATTAATCCAAGACTTAAAGTCTCTCTGCCATACAAATGATGTCTCATTTAACGATTACATTTATTCATAAATATTAATTGAACTTGTTTCGGATATTCCAGTGTCCATCATCAGCAATAAACTGGGCAAAGAAGCAACATGTGTCAACAGATGTTGAACAATTTTATATCAAATTTCAACTTAGTAATTAAAATGTAATTAAACTGTGTAGAAAATAAGAACTCCCTATGTCAATTAGTTACAACATTGTATAGACTACACAAATGATGCTTGGAAACATGTCCAATTATCATTTTTGAATAAATAAGACGGTTAGATGTACAATACAGTACAATTTTGTGACAAATTTACATTACAAGTTACAGGTAATAAGTACCTAGTATTTACTAAGTACATGTTGTACTTTAGTACAACACTATTACTACTAAGTAATACACTAATAGTACTTAAAAGTATTAATACTAATACTAATACACAGTACTAGTGTACTACTAAGTATACACTATTACTAAGTATAGTTGCCTTACTTAGGCCCCAACGTAAGGCACCGTATCAATAAGTCACAATTTACCAAGAAATTAATACCAAATATTCCCTCTTAATGTAACAGTGTATTCAGAACATTGGATTATTTTCTGGCCCAATGTCGAACGGGTCATCGTTCATTTAGTTGTTTTACTTTTCGTATAAGAAAAAACTAAACACCTGTGTGCTCTTACTATAATCACATTTAAGATAATGCAGAACACGTCGTTCTTGATAGTCCACGATGGGCAACAAAACTGTTACGTATCATTTTTATTAAACACAGCTATTTCGTCAACCAACATTATAAATCTAATGATAGTAGGAATTACATTCGAATTCTTGACTTTATTCAGGAAATCATTTCTGGATAAGAAATATGCAGAATGTTGAAAATTCGTATGCTGCTATTAAGTTAAATCATCTGATCTTATGTCAAAGGTATACTCTTCTTCCAATCAAGAGTCCAGGCCGCCTGGATCAATAGAAATAGATGGAGAGGGAGGTTAGTTCGGGTAACCGCTATCCATTCCAGAGTTGGAGTCTACTTTGTTCTGAGATGTCTCTCATTTCATCTCATCTGGTGAAGAGATAAGACAAATAATCAAAAGATTATTGCTTGGTGGGCAGAGTCTCCATTGGCTCAAGCTTGGAGAGCATCTATGCTGGCTGGATCTGGAAACCTCTTGTACGTCTCCCTGTCATTTCGACTTCTAAGACCGTTCTAATTTCGCCCCGATCTGCGTCCGATATCCAGCTACCGTGACAGCACATCTCGGTAGCCGAACGGAGCGAGACATTTGTCGATGTGAGAACCGTTCTACCATAAACCTGCACACCGGAGCAGGTCCAGCGGAAAAGTCTCTTGGATCGGATGTAAGCGAGAGGCGAGTGCAACTTGCAAGTCGGCTTTGCATCTCTTTTTTTCTCTCCACGTCTCTCTTTTTTATTTCTTTCTCCCTCTCCTTCGTCCTCCCTCTCCTCTCTCTTTTTCTCAGCTGATCTCTTCTGTGAGAGTTCGTTGGCCCGTGAATAGAGAGGTCCGGTTGCATCACGTCGATCAAGTTGTGGGGAATCGAGCTTAATGCCACTTTTTGCGTAACGTCGACGGCCTAACCCGACCAGCTTCCTCTTTAACAAGGAAAATTTAAAAAATAATTTCTTCCGGATTTGGAGCTATGCAGCCAAACTAGCCCATATCGTACTAGGGAATTAAGGGTCTGCTAGAGGAGCATCTAAGACGCGTTGGGGTGCTGGCGGTGATTTCCCATTTTCCCTTTGGGAAATTCTCCCAAATCTTTGACCTATCAACAACACTTGAGGCTCTAAGTGGCTGAACAATGAGGCCATTCCGAGATTTCAACGTTTAAATCCTCGTCATTAATTCCTGTATTTTGTGAAGCTACTGCTTCATTCTGTCGTTCAATCTCTAACCATCTATTCTAGCCTCAGTTTTCGACTAATCCCTTGGATCGACACCAAAGTTGCCTTGGAACGGTATATTCTTTATTCTAGCTCCAATAGCACTGCATCTAATGAAGGTTTCCAATCTTACGGTTCTTAGCATCGCATATTCTTGTTTTCCCTTAAATGTTCTCTACGTGCCTAAGTTCTCTTACTTGTCCTATTGTATTGTTTGCAATGTAAAGATAGGAAGTCTACGGAACCATGTTATTCAGAAGGAAGGGTCTTACTGCATATTGGATAATTTTTACTCATTTAAACCTAATGAAAAAAATCCAAAATATAGTTTAGAAGTTTTCAACCGGTTTAAAATTTTGAATAGACCAAACCTTTTCAGTTATGAGCCTAGTCATTCTTGGAATTCGTAATTTTATACATTAATTGCTGATGTGGGAGGACGTATAAATCAATCGCGGATACCTCACTTGTCGTGAGTGGTTTACATAACAGTGGTTTAATTAACTAGGAACATATGATTCAACGATTTACTTTTTTTTAAATCAATATTGAAGTTTAAATTAAATATGAGTGTTATACTAGTTTCAAGGATAAATAAATAGAGTCTTTCACGTATATTGGCGATGAAGGTCTCTAACATTTAATTTGAAAGCATAAAATCACTAGATTTAAAGTCTGAAGTTAAGTAAAAGTCTATTTATTTCGTCATTAACTACAGCGCTAATTGCAACTTAAGATAATTTAATACTATATGAAGGAATTGGTTTATATGCATTATCTATGCATAATATTATTTATTTTTAGTATGTACAAATAAGCACATTTTATATATTTTTTTATGTTTAGTGTAATTGGTTTCAAAAAAATTTTTGGAACGGATTTCGAGGAGACTTAAAAATAGGTATGAAACGCCTTCAGAGAAAATTTAAGTAAAAATTTTGTTAAAATGTATTATACATAGTCGATAGTTGAATGAATATTCCAAATTTAAAAAACCTTTGGAGATTTCGAGAAAATTCTAAAAACTCGAAAAATGACAAGTATAAAGTGCCCTTCAAAGAAGATTTATCCAAAAATGTTATTAGGATTTATTACGCATATTTGGTATAGTTCAATGGATATTCAAAGTTTAAGAAAAAACTCTTATAGCGGATTTTGAGAAAATTTAGTATAGCGGATTTTGAGAAAATTTAGTAACATTCAAAAACGACAAGTATAAAGTGCCCTTCAAAGAAGATTTACCCAAAAATGTTATTAGGGTTTATTATACATATTTGACAGTTGAATGGATATTCAAAGTATAAGAAAAAACCTTATAGCGGATTCTGAGAAAATTTAGGAACATTCAAAAACGAGAAGTATAAAGTGCCCTTCAAAGAAGATTTACCCAAAAATATTATTAAGGTTAATTACACATATTTAATAGTTGAATGGATATTCGAAGTTTAAGAAAAAATCTTATAGCGGATTTTGGCAAAATATTAGAAACTTTCAAAAACGACAAGTATAAAGTGCTCTTCAGAAAAGATTGAGGCAAAAATGTTATTAGACTTTATTATGAATATTCGATAGTGGAATAAATATGCAGTTTATTGGAGCAAATTTCAAAAAAAATCTAAAAACGAGAAGACTACACTATCCTTCATTCCAGTCGATTTCAAGGAAAATCTTATTGGGAGGTCTTATTTAGACAAAGTTTGAGCTGTTTGGAATTTTATTTTCCGAGAAAAACATACCACAAGCACAGATACTGTCAAAAATATGTTTTTGGACTCAGGAAATCTAACAACGTGTAATCATGCTAATAACTCGACCCGGTTAGAATAATTTTCCTATGGGAGTGCCTTAGAAGGGAGTCAAAAATTTAACGAGTACGTACTAAGCTATAGTGCTAAAAGGTTAGATCTCCTCGTTAAGGATCCATTGGAAGTTAGAAGTTGTCGTTAGAAGGGGCTAACTAGTACGTGCTAAGCTATAGTGCTAAAAGGTTAGATCACCTCGTTAAAGACCCATTAGAAGTTAGAAGTTGTCGTTAGAAAGGGCTAACGAGTACGTGCTAAGCTATAGTGCTAAAAGCTAAGATCTCCTCGTTAAGAGCCCATTACTTAATGGTTTAGTTGAATCTAAATTAAATGATCCAATTTAAGGTGGTTGCCGAAGTTGGGGCTAGGAGGATGCTTCAAAAGCTAGTTGAAATATTATTTTAAAAGAAATACCCAAATGTCGCTATTTTTATATCTTTAGATTTTCCTAGATTTTTTTGACCCATTTTACCTATTAATGTCAGATTAAAACCAGGGAAAATTCGAAACTCCCCAAGTAGCACTCAACATTGGCAGAGCATTGGGAACATATTGGTCCAATATAGAATGTTATTCCAGTATTGACTTAATATTGGCAAACTAGATGTAGCCAATATCGAACCAAAAATATATTGCCAATATTTACCCAATATGGTTACATTAGATGTAGCCAATATTGAAATCCATGTTATTGGGTCAATATCGGTTTATTAAATTTAGCCAATATTGAACTTAAGATTAATTACCAATATCTATCCAATATTGATACCCAAGTTCCAGTCAATATTGAACTTAAGATAAATTACCAATACTTAACCAATATTTTTACGCAAGTTCCAGTAAACATTGAAAGCCAGATCATTGGACCAACATCGATTTAATTAATTTAGTCAATATTGAATAATTACCAATATCTATCCAATATTGTTACCCAAGTTCCAGTCAATATTGAACTTAAGATAAATTACCAATATTTATCCAATATTGTTACGCAGGTTCTAGTAAATATTGAAAGCTTCCTGATATTCATTGTCATGCGCATGTCAACATGTCATAAATATATTATTCTAATGTTACATTTCAATATAGACTCATTATTGTTTTTAAATAATAGGCCAATAAGAATTGAGAACATTTTGCAATATTCTCTCAAGGTTGTGCATCAATATTGGGTAAATATTATATATTAATATTTATTCCATGTTGCATTTTAATATTGACAGAATATTGCACATATTGAGCCAATAAAAATTTGACCGTTTTGCTATATCCAAGCATGTACAAAAATATTGGTCCAATGTTGCTTTTCAATATTGGCAGAATATTGTACATCGAAATTGGACCAATATTAATAAATAATTTTGTAACAATATTAAAATACAATATTTAAAAAATATTGCTTCACAACCTTGGGGCAATATTGTCAAATGTTCACATTTATTATTAGCCCAATATTTAATATCTATAATGGCCCATTATATCATAATATTGTCATAATATTGGTACAATATTGGTGTGCTACTTGGGCCTGTCACTACAGCGATGTAGAACGATCTTTTAGCTGGTCATTGAACTGCAAAGCTAAAAACAAGTAATAATGTGCTTTTTCCAAAAATCCCAAATTTCCTTACTGGACCGAGATGTCTAGATTTCTTACTGTTAGACTTATTTCCGTTTTCTGTTTTTGACTTTCGATATTCAGTTCTAAGCATAAGTGAATCTAATTATTGGTCCACGTTCAAATTTGTGTTGTTCAGACATAATGTCGCTCGGTTAAAAATCTACAAATTACCGTCGGCTGGAACAAATCGCGCTCACCACCCACGTCCCCCGAACCCCATAACGTCGATTCCCGCCTATCCAGAAATCGCCGGTTCGCGAAACGGGAACCAGAAATTACCGGCGAGCCGCGATTCGAGTACAACTCAGGGGCGTCAAACTTTCGCGATATGTTTGCGAACCGTCAACGATTTGATCGATGCGGTAGGACTTCGCTATATCAACTTTTGTTCCATATTTTCTAAGCTTAGCCAGCAGCATTTATGGCAAAGTGGTTTTTTCGCATCATTACGTTTCCTCCTCCTCTTCTCTCTCTCTCTCGCTCGCTCGGAGAGTCATTATCGTTTACTTGTACGTTCTGTAACGTTAAATTAGCGAATGATAATAATGACGAAGAAGGCAGAGTTAGAAGAGAAAAGGAAACGTACGACGCGATTACGCCTGCGGAAAAAAAAAGGTGAATCGAGGAGTTATGGGATTATTTTTCTATTGGCGAGTTGAACGATCTGGAAAAGTGTATTTGCGTTACGAATGGGAGTAAAAAATAGAAAGTACACGGGCGGGTATTGTGAGTTATACATACGTGTATAATTGGCGGCGTTTGGATTTGTTTCAGAATCGAAAAGGTCAATACCGTCGTCTAATACTTAAATAAATTGTTTGCGCAAGTATCATATTTACACCGAAGGTAGGTCCGATTAAGAGATCGGCCATTTCCGAAAGCGGGGAAGACTAAATATGTCCTCCATAGAGACATGAATATTCATTGATATTACAAAACGTTAACACCACATAGTATTGCATTACAATAATAAATTCTTCACTTAGCTTCCATGTTCAAAAAGGGAAAAATATAAATTTATGAAATGATAATTACACAAAGTACAAATTAATATTAAAGAAGAAATGAAATAAGGTGGATGGAAAATAAATTCCATAAAAGGAAAGACGAATAACAAGATGATGATAAAAGGTAATAAATAATAATTACACACACATTGACCTCAAATGTGAAAATAACGACACTTGAGCAGGTTTTGAGCATCTTTTGAGCAACATTCGAGCAATCAACCTCGAAAATACTTTGAAAGCATTCATCCCCCTTAACGTCCGAGTTGTATTTTTGAGTTGTAATGAGAGAAACCTAATAAATTGAGTTGGCAACAATTCACATTTCTGTGGCATTTACTGAATACTTTCCACAAGATAAACATACAGCACACGACGCCTTAAAGACGTCTTGTAAATTGTGGTCTGGACGTCCGAAGACCTAAAAGAGACGTCTTTAAGATGTCTTGTTTTGAACGTTTTTAAGATGTCTTGTTTTGGATGTCATTAAGACGTCTGATTGAAGTCTGAATGTTTGTTGACCAGTAGACGTCCGCATATGGACGTATTAAAAACGTCTTAATTTGGCAGGTCTTCATTAATAAAGACACCTTTTTCAGACAACTTTTGGACTGTCTAATTATGAAGTCTTTAAGGCGGTATTATATGTTTGCAGATTTAATAATAATATTTATATAATACATGTATAACTAATTAATTAGTTAATCAAATAATTAGTTAAAATTGTTAGGGCCGGTACTTTGGGTCCTGATTAAACATCTGATTAAGTTAATTCCCGATTAAAACAGCCAGTCAACTGAATCGCAGTTATAAATAACAGAAGAAAGTAGTCGTACTTTAGTTGGTTGGCTGTTTTAATCGGGAATTAACTTAATCCGATGTTTAATCAGGACCCAAAATACCGGCCCTTAGTTAGTTAACGAATTGATTAATTGAGTAATTTATTTTAGCTAGTTAATTCTCAAATTTTTGATAATTTTATACATTTAATTAGGAAATTTCTAAGTTTAACCAACTGGTTAACACAAGTGCTTCAGGGCGAAAAAGTATATTTAGCAGATTATTGCTCTCTTATGTTGCCTATGTTATGTTGAATGTACCTATGTGTTGTAATAAAATATATCTGGTTGAAAATTGAGGTGTTTTCATTTTGGCCTAGGCTAACAATGCGTTCAATAACTTGCAAGATATTTTAAGGTTGTCCAATACTTTACTTACTCATATGCCACACAATGCAATTTTATGTCAACGTTAGAAAAGAAACCGATCGATAAAATTTCAAATTTCTACCACTGTTAGATTGTGACTTTGTACTGTAACGGAACCTTGAAGGACGTTTTTTCAAAAAATGTTTGGTTTTCTTTAAATCTATAGTCAAAAATGAAAAAAATGTAATCTTATTATAAGTTTCAAGTGAACATCAAATCTCAATTTTTGGCTTCAAAGGGCAATGAGGAATTTGATTGTCTATCGTACTGTATAAATGATAACTATATTTAGTTTTAATTAATAATTTCGGAATTGACAGAAATTTCGAAATCACGCCCCTCCGAAACCCCTCCTACGGCTTTTGAGTAAATACAGTCGATTAGCTTGGAAGTCGCAAAACTGATTCTCAGTATTTCTAAGCCAAGACTGTGATCGTTCTGTTTGTATCTTTCTAATACACGTCACATTCACATTTGCGCCGCTAGCTACATCTACCGGAATTCAGTTGTCCCTACAAGGTATCGGATAGCCTTAAAGAGGTCTTTAAGGCGTTTTATATAGAGGTTGCAAGACATCCTAAAGACGTCTTATATACAGCTTGCAAGGCATCTTAAAGACGTCTTATATACAGCTTGTAAGACATCTTGAAGACGTTTTATATACAGCTCGTAAGACGTCTTAAAGACGTCGTAAAGACGTCTGTTTTTGTAACAAATGACGTGTAAAAGACGTCTTCAAGACGTCTAGGAGACGTTCACGGACGTCTTACAGACGTCTTGTACAGCTATAATGGGACGTCTATAAGACGTCTTAAAGACACCTTTGTGCTGTCTGGGGTAGTCAACTTTATGTAATTGTAATGTGATATCTAAGCGCTTACGATCTTAGTGAATCCATAGGTACTTATGAATATGACAAAATATTGGTTAAAATATTATCTCCGTACGGAACAAAGTGGAACTTGTACCTACTTAACGTACCTACACACTATGAAATTAATAGGAGTGATAAATATAACTAAGTGCAAAAAACTTGTAATTGTGTGATTAATTGTCGGCGATAGGAGGATTTTATGCGGTGTAAAATTAAATTTAATAACATGGAAAGGAAGATAATTTGAATATTCAC
Source organism: Cryptocephalus moraei (assembly GCA_946251905.1). NCBI lineage: Eukaryota > Metazoa > Arthropoda > Insecta > Coleoptera > Chrysomelidae > Cryptocephalus > Cryptocephalus moraei. The sequence goes on along the minus strand of OX276455.1, from coordinate 5,993,488 downwards.
TGTAGTTGCTATATTACTGGACTGTGAAAAGATCGAAGAGATAACTTTTTTTTCATATTTCGCTCCAAACGTGCGTTTACAAAATATACAAGTTTTCCCTTTATATAACCGTTTAATATATTACTACTTTTCACGTCGAAATTTGAATATTCAAATCCTAGATGTAACATCTTAACCGTACGTGCGAGTAAGTACGTTAGGATGACCCACAAAAAACCTGTTCTCTAATTTGCATTTACTCATTATTTTTATTAATAATTTCCTCTTTTACAAGACTGGCGCCTGGGTAACCCGTCCAAGACCGTTTCTCTCGTATCTCTTCGTTCTCTCTCTCTCGTTCTCTGAACGTTTTATATTGGGAAACGAGACATCTGTATTTATAAGAGAAATTTCACGTCTGGGATATAAATCAATTAGATATTTGTTTACTTAAAGTGTTTTGAGAATAGCTTACATGTTAAATATATCGGCCAACGTTTAAATCACGAGAGAGTTTCCTGAAACAGGCTCTATGGGGGTTTTTCAATAAAAATCAATTAATAAAATACTCTTATCAATCAATTATGAAAAATACATGATTACCAACGGTCTTCTATTTTTCTTTACCTTTCCTAATTCATTACCAAATTATGTTACTCATTACTCATTAACACAAATCGATTAATAAAATACTCTTATCAATCAATGATGAAAAATACATGATTACCAACGGTCTTCTATTTTTCTTTACCTCTCCTAATTCATTACCAAATTACGTTTACTCATGCCCGGTAATTGTAGCCTCATTTTCGTTTATTTTTAGAAATTAATAATATTAGCTTTCCTTTTATGAATAGTTGGTAAGATTAGTGGTGTTTAAAATAAGAAGAAGCAGAGATTGTAGCATGAGACAGATAAAAGGAGTATAAATATTTATTTTTGTTCCATTTAAGATTCAAAAGTGTTTTCTCAACTTAATAACATTACTATTACTGTTTCTGTTTGTTTATTGTTACAAATCCGTCTAGAGTTTACTGGAACTTATTCGTTATTAGTTATTAGTTACCAATCTTCTGAACCTCACAAAAAGTAATTCAGAGTGTACAATGTGTACAAACTGATAAAGAAATTATAACTCTTCTTTGTTTTGTGGATCCTCACTAAAATCATAAACATTTAATATTTCTTACAATGTTCTTGTTAACCAGCTTAAATTAGGACTAATGCAATAATGCACAAAATAACGATATTTCAAAAAAAACTTAAATTGAATAAATGAAAATGTGCTGTATGTTTTACAGTTTCCTATTTTTCCTACTATACTTCCAACTCCTTCGGAAATCGACATAACACTTTTCCTATTAACTACTCTTTCAATTAATTTTCCTTACATTTCAGTACTCCTTCCAAAACTCAATTGAGTCGAAGATTGATGTGCTAGTTAATTTTACGAGATTTAACCTACGCAATGGATCCATGAATCTGGATTTTAAAGGAAAGTCAGTAAGTGGTTGTCGGAAAAATATAATGAATTCTAGTCAATTTTCCAGAAATTCACAAAACTTCTGTTTGAAAATCTGATCAATATTGAATCAAATTTAGTATTTATTTTAAATTTTAATAGCTTTTTTTGATTATCCAAAGATAAATTTGTGGCAAAAATGTAACTTTGGCGTCTAATTTAGAAGTTTCTTAGATTCTAATCACTCTTTCAGAAATATACCTACCTTTCCCCTCTATTTCAGTCAATTTTTCAGAGATTGAAGCACCTGTTGCATAAATTTGGAGTTTACATTAATTTCATTACGTTCTACAAAATTCAGATAAGATCGAGTCAAATATTCAGAACATTCATGAAAGGAAATTTGAGTGTCCAAAAAGTCTTTACAAACTTTTCATTCAAAATATATGATCCACAATTTTGACATTTGAAACAAATTCTATAAATTTTCTACAATCTAATGTACTCTAGTTGTATGCACTAATGCTCTAATCATCTAATGCACTATAGTTGATATAAACCAATTAATCTTATAAATAACAGTGTGATTATTGCATCAGTAGTTTCCCAAATTTTAGTCGCTCTTTCAGAAATTCACATAACTTTCGTTCTATTAACTAATATTCCAATCAATTTTCCAGAAACTGAAATTTTAAGCAAGTATTGGACTTTGTCTAAATCTCTATTATGTAGGCAATTTCTTAAAACTGACATTTTAACTAAGCAACTGACTCATGTATCTGTCTGTCTTTTAAAGAAAAATCAATTGTTTTCTGTAAAACTCTGGTTAATTATTTAAGGCTCCACTCAAATTTTAATAAAAATATAATCTTTAAAACTGACTTTTAAACGAAATTCAGAAAATTTTCGAAAGTACTATGACTTTTGCATTACCTTTGCAGTTTCATAAAGTCTAGTCACTCTTTCAGAAATTAACCTAAACTAATATAAACAAATCGTCTCAATAACTAATCTTCCAAATATTACAATTTTAACCAAGTATGTTCTGTATGTTCCATAAATCAAGAGTTTACACTTCTGAACTCCTTCCAAAAGTCTGATGCAATGCAGTCAATTATCCAGAAACATTTACGTGGCTCAGAAATTGAGATGTAGAAACTGTCAAATATTTTTCTATCTAGAAACGTAGTGAGTGACTTTGTGAATTTTATTTTGGACCTTTTTGGTCTTAACAAGTACATACCGTTATTTCAAAAGTATATTTCAACCCGTGCGCAGGGCGTTAATACCACTACGAGATCCTAATCAAAATTTATTATTTAATTAAAAATATGAGACAGTTATGAATATTCCGCACGCTAATTTACGACCATTGAAAATCCGTGTGATATAAATTTCACGAGATTTCGGGAGTTGTGATTTCCGCTAGGTGTAACATCTATCTACTATGATAAATGTCCGAATATATCATCCGTGGAGAAAAAGATGGAAAGAGAGGCCGAGAAAAATAATAATGAGAGAAATTACAACACCTTTGGCCGAAATTCAAAACAACGACGTGTTATTAATTATTCCCGAGCCTCCATAAGAACGTTTCGCAACGGCCGTCGCTGGAAAAAATATATATCATTAACAGTAAGACAGATTAATCCCGTAAGTTGATGTGGTCCGCCCGGATAAATAAAACACGGGGGGAATTTCGAAATTCTATATAACTACGAAGATAAATTTCTGGGCGCGCATATCGCCAGAAGTTATGAAACGTCATGCAGGTACAAGCCGCCGTTGATGAGCTCCACAAAAGACAAATAATGATTGCAATAAACAACACAACACAGACGGTTTTAGGGAAATCAACATAGTATTTTTGAGGGAAAATATTTCTTGTAAATAAGGATTTTTAAGAATTTTCTTCAGGTCGGTTCAAAACATGCATACTGTAAAACGTTTATTTCTAATTTATTTACACAGTCCTAATTATACACTACACACTACTTCATTTATTTAAACTATTACTGAATTAATTAATTCATATAACACACTTAACGTTTTAATTTATTTGTACAATTCGCTTGTCCGTTTTTCGCACTGTTTATTCACTCGCGGCCTCACGTCTAATCTCCTCTCTCCGACCGCAAGCCCGCTTATACAGACCGTTTCTAAAGAGTCGCAAGATGGAATCAACATAAGTGCGAGAGAAAGGCAATATATTTCTCGTTAGCGAAACAGAGAACGACCTTTTGCGATGTTGCTAGCTCGCGAAACATTACAGTCATCCGCTCCGCACACTGTACCGCACACATCCGAAAGTGTATAAGCGATACGCTACCGCGATACGCGTTGACTTGGACTGCCTGCTCGGCCGGCAACGTTGCAAAACGTCCCTCTCTGTCATGCTAACGAACTACTGCTAGTTTCTCTTTTGCTCTTGTTGATTTCCCACCATGCGTTTCGATAGAAAAGCTCCGTATACATATCTTAATTCCTCTTCCTTAATTGGGGAAAAGATCCTTCTTTTCCCCAATAATGTTTATCTAGAAACGCCCAAAAGGTAATAAATCATTCTTTCCTTAATAAGATGTTGCCGGAACGTTGGGGGATGTTTTTTTTATTGCCCACTTAACGGAGCGCATTGAAGTAGCCGCCGAGGTCCGATAAGAGTAAACACGTTGCACGCTGCTGTTTACATTTCGCGTTACAATTCCTTTGAGTTTCACCACATGAGCCACAATTTAGGTGAGATATTTATATCACATAGGTTATTTCACCAGTTGCGTTCGATAGAAAATTACTCATTTTTAGCGGCAATTCGACCAAAATGTTCACGTCAAGTTTATTTAAATAATTAGTAAATTTGGTGAATTTCTATCATAAGGTATTAAGTCACCAACGTACTAAGTCAAGTCTCACATCGAAATTACGTCGTAAACTATGTCATACTTTAGTAAATATTCACCTTCTCAGTTTGTGACTGTCAAAGATATATCGATTTTAATTAAACAATTTCTTCATGGTGAAAATTATGAATGATATCTGAAACTCATACTCCTCGTCGACACCAATATCAGCAATCGTAATTACACAGAAATAGTGCTATAGTTATAGTAGTTTAGTGCTTTGATGTTTTTAAACCGACTATTGCTATGTCAAATATGTTGTGTTTTTAAAATTTGGAGTAATTCTTTGTTTAATTTGGAAAATATAATTATTCCGAAATTAAATTTATACTATTTGTAAATATATATTCACCATACTGTTTTCAAAATATCTAAGTGGCATTTCACTTAAATTACTTACATGTTAAGTAAATTGAAAGCCCCTATTGGCTTGAATATCTTATAGGAATAAAAATTTAGCAATTTTGATCACTTGTTCATAATGTAATGTGCCATATCGTCATAAAAATTAATTTGTAATGTAAATTGACCACTTAATCAGTGAAGCAGGAATTTTTGACTTACGTTACCTATCAGGTGGTGTCCTAATAGGTGAAACATGATGCCCTTCATATTCACCAATTTGCTACCTATAACCTGCGTAGTGGATATAAGTTATGTATTGTCACTATTTGATCATTAAGTTCTTGTACGACCTATTAAGTGATCTGATGATACTCAACGCATCGTATTGTAACTCAAAATGTGTTTACTCTTATCGGACCTCGGCAGCCACATCAAAGCGCTCCGTTAATTGGGCCATACAAGGAGAATGGAGAATAATCTCGAATATTCAATTAAGGAAAGAATGATCTATTACGTTCCGGGCCTTTCTGGAATAAACATAATTAGGGAAAAGAATCATCGAGCAAATACTGGTAGGTTCTGGAGACATAATGGAGGACTATAAAAACCGAACGCTGCGGACGCAGATTAGATTAGACGTGAAGCCGCGAGTAAGTAAACAATTAGTAATTAATTAGTAAATTAGCAGTTAAGAGTGTTATATAAATTAATTAGTTAAGTAATAGTTTAAATAAATTAGATAGTGTAGTGTATAATTAGGACAGTGAAAATAACTTAAAATAAACGTTACAGTATTATTGTTACTTATAAGGAACCCTTTTTTCACCAAATTTCAACCTCACTTATTCGCTTACCTTGAACAGTATCGCAGAAGTATAACTCAATGTTTACATAAATAGGTAAAATTAAGTTTGACTTTGGTGAACAACCCCTAAATTGTTAGCTGGGTACCCTCTAAATTGAATTTTGCTTTAAAGTTTTTACTGTTGTAGTTGGCATTGGGTAAATTACGGAACAATCTTGCGTTTTGTTTAACCAAAAAGTCGATCTTGTGATAATCCGAATAAATCCCACCAATATCAATAAACGCACCCGCCAATAAAATGAGTAATCTATAGATGGATTATTTATAAGAGCCCCCTGTTATTTTCCATTGCCAAAAAAAATACCTGAATTTCACATATTTCAACGGATTTAGATAGGAATCTCGCATCTCGATAGTTATCACTTCAGGCAAGGTTGATAAGTTTAAAAATAATACTAACGGTAAAGAATAGTTAATAAATTCATTTCTAGTAAAAGCATAACAAGACGACATATTAGAGGAGCGCTCATATGACATTACTTACAGCCTGGATAGTTTTATTGCTCTATTTAAATTATTTATAACCGTAGAATAATTGACAACAAGGCCGAGGAGCGAAAATATAAATCTTATTTGCGGTGAACAAATTATTATTAGAAGCGGTATCGGGGAATTGAATGCGCAAAGTAGTGGTTATTTCAAAATAACGCTTTCTTTCCTGTTAAATTTAAAATATAGAAAGGATTTATTAATATATGTGCGTACGCATTTTAATTAAAAAAGTTGTACGTGTATTCTGTCAGTGGTTTGATAAAGTTAACTTTTATTTCACACAACATCAATATGCTGGTTAATTACCATGAACTATAACAATAAAATTAACCTAAAAGGTAAATAAAGATTCAACCTGCTCTACGCCCTGACATTTTATGCGTGAAATACTCATAAAATTCAAATTAAGCGATTTCTCATTTCCTTATACGGTTGCGTTCTGCATAATCATTATACGGAGGTATACATAATATATTATTGTTGTTTAAGATCGTGATTTTTATATTCGACTTTTTAGTAGCAAAGCGGAACGAGTGACAAAAAATCGCATTCACGCATCACAGCTTACGAATGTGAATGAATAAACAAAGAGAAATAAAAAAAAGAACCGGTTCAAATGAGAATTAATAGTCCGAAAAAGTGCATTATCTGCGACTGCGGTGCAGGGAAGTGGAACTGGAAACCTTGTACCGGCGGGCAATGAAGAGATAGCCCCGTGATGCACCCGTGACGATCGAACCATTTAACATTTTTACAAATCCATCCAGCCACGTACGAATAAGGCTTACCGAGCATATCGATTTTGGGTAATGTAGCGCACTAACGCGAATGTTTTCCATTAAGCGTACATCCAGTGAAGCCGAACATAATTCGGGAAACTAACTACGGAACTGAAAAATAGTAGTGAAATAAGTCTTAATGCAACCCCTCGACAAAATTAACGCATATTAGCAACTCGTTATTACTTACAAAGAAATGGCGGATGCGCTTACTGCCTGCTGCCTTATGTGGATTGCGCCTCTAAGGTTTTCGGCTGTTCCAACATCTGAGGGAGTTGCTTGCGACAACTCGATTATGGCGACGACCAAAACAATATAAAACGCCTCATTGCTGATAACTAGAGCCCGGATTTTATGGCAATTGCCATTTTTTGGCCATTTTGGCTATTTTTTATGTTATTGCCACTTTTTGCCATTTTCACTAATTTCTTAAATTTTTCCTTGAAAATAAGGTACCTAATTTGATTTTTGTTACACGAATTGTATCTGTAACTTCTCAAATCTTAAATAGTCTTAATTATAGTCTAAATAATAGTCTTATTAAAGCACACTTAAGTGCTTATACTTGAAGGACGAACTCTTTGCGGCCAAATGAATTTTATAAAATTTGTTAAAAAAGAATTGAATAAAATACCGGGAGAAAAGGGGGAAATATTAAATTTAAAATTTGCAGATATTTTAAGTCAAAATATTGGTTTTAGTTTGATTCATGACGCGGCCTTACGTGGCGACGAAGTAGACTTAGATGCTGACCCAAACATTGTTAGTATGTTTAAGTATGCCCCTGTAACAACGGTGGATATAGAACGGTCATTTTCAAGACACAAACATATTCTCAATGACCGTAGACAGAGTTTCACTGCAATTAACTTAGAAATGTTCATTGTTGTAAATTTTAATAATCAATAGGTAATGTATGTCGTGTACGTCGTAAATAAATAATTGTAAATATGTAATGTGAGATTATTTTATGCTGGAAACAAATTTTAGGAACGTTTTTATACAGTAATATTTTAAAGTGCCATTTTTCATCGATTTTTGCTTGTTTTTGTCACTTTTAAAGTGTTGATTGTCATTTTCTAACATTTTTAACGCTATGAAATACGGGCTTTACGCGATAAGATAACTAATACATACATAGAAATTGTCTCAAACCATCGGGGATTATAAATTACTAGAAGGAACATAACACTAGCTTATGAGTTAAAATTTGTCGGTATATTTTAATATCTCTTCATGGGTGCGACAATATTACAAAAATTGTAAGTTTTCATTAAAATTGCAGAAAATTAAAATATGCAGATTTTACTTGTTTGTAACGTAAGTCCTTCTTACTACATTCCTGGGTATTAGTCGAATTAGTGCAGTACCTCCTTGGCTGGGCCAAGGAAATTACCTCAGATGTTGGCACACGGCTCTCTATAAAGAGGTATATGAAATGAGCAATCCGCGCTCTATATAACATCTACGCCGCTAACACTGCGATAGGAAATTCAAATTATCTCAGAAACTGCTAATAGGCTATTTGACAGTTTCTGGAAAATCATGTTTAAAAGTCATTATGTCGTCGAAGTTCATTTAAATCTTTTAATAGCAGCAGTTTTGATAAACATTGAAACTGGAACAAAATGAAACCTCCTTCTGTCAAATGGCAGTCAAGACTTCGTGACGTCACATGTCAGTAAATCATCAGAATTAGATCGATGAAACACCAACGCAAAGTTATTATTCATGTTATAAGAAAACATCTGGGGAAAACTGCCGTTTACAATAATTTATATTAAAAGAAAATGATTTATAAGTAGAATTTTACACAGCATCATTTCTACTGCCTGCTTTCACAAAATGACACCACTATAGATTCCCTTGACTGAATACAATAGATCTAATAATAACTCACTGATAGACACTAAAAACGTGAAATTGCATGATATTTGTCGCAAAATTCATGTGACGTCACCAGAGACAAAACCAATTTGACCTAACTTTGACCAAATTGACCTAACTTCAAAATGTTATTGGCAAATTTTAAATAAGTTTTAAATTCTAATTATCCAAACATTTCCGGAAAGTTTATAGAAAATACCATTTAAATGTCTTAACCTCGAATGTTTAACCATCGGGCTCGGGCCGTTCCTGACGCAAATGTGCTGAGTACCAAAAAATAAAGGGACCCATATGTTATGTATCCACACTGTATTGCCAAGTTTAGTGAAATTTCACTAGATCTGATGATTTTCTTGTAAAAATTGATATTTAAAATATTTTCTCACACTACTTGTTTTATGTTTGATTCTGTATCTGTTAGTATCGCTTCGTAAAGCATCTCTACAGATTTTATATATTTCCCAAAAATTACCTTTTATTAAACAATGAGAATGGGACTTACCTTGCGAAAAATTTACTGCCCGAAATTACAAATAGTACTGAAGCAAAACAATTTCTTCATTTGCAATTAAGGTTACGTTAATTCATTATTGGTACAATAATCTGACAAGGGGAAAAATAATTAGTACCATTGGTCTCTAGTTTATTTGTCCCCACTAATAAAGAACTGATTAAAAAAGAGGATTTTGAATTTCCTCCTTTTCTTCAATGTCAAAATGGCAATGGCAAAAATGGCAACACTGCACCCACACTGAATATCATTAAAATCGAATATATAGTTTTCACAGGACGTACAAAAACGAGTTTAAGATAATATTATGATCTTTATGAAATGCTAGGGTTACTTTGACGTTCCCTGTACACTACCGACACATTCGGATTAATTTCATATAACGCGGCACTGTGGAAATAAGCGAAGGTCTGGCGAGAGAAAAATCGATAATACAATTAAGCGAAAAGATGAAACCATAAATCCCAATCGATGCGAACACGTCTTCGGACTTTCGCATTGGTAAGTGTATTCCGAGGAACCGAATTGGGTCAATGGAGATCTTCGATTTGCAGATGTTTACGATAAACGAGGGACCACCGAGGCGCTCGAGAGGCTCTCTCAGGTACCTAAATAGGGAACCGTTTAGAGCGACGAAGAAGACGAGACCAATTCGTGAAAATGTTACAACTAAAGTGTCCAAAGAAAATTTGACTAAGGAGTGAAATTTGGCAACGTTTCGAAACAATGCGAAACAGTCAAATAATTTCGACCATTCGTCTTACACCAGAAGAGTCCTTCCAGTGTTAAATTATGGAATTGAGTCCATAACTATTATGGAAAAGGCAATCCAAATGGAGAATTTGGAGTTGTACATCTAAGATAATTCCCCAAGCAGTGCAATCATAACAGGACCAACTTAGAGTTCTGAAGAACTAATGTAGCGATGGGTATACCACTAATCTAGCAGTGAGGTACTTCAGAAAAGTAGTGCACGACATACAAAAACAACTCAGGAACAAAATTAACGTTGCTGCAACACATTGCACTGTGGGTCCTCGCAACACGTCGTCTATGGATTCATTACGAGTATTGGAAAATTATCGAAAAGTGAAAAATTTATGAAGAACCTTTTTTTAAAAGATAAAGGAACATCAAAAAAAATTTTGTCCGACAAAAATATCGGAGCCATGTTGCCGGTCCGACGCCATAAACACGAAGCGATAAGTATCACCTACTGCGCATGTACTATTTCTGTGTAATACATCTCTCGCATCTCTGGCATGCATACTGTGAGGTTCGTTGTGGGAGAGGGTACAGAATTGCGTTTTCACTTTCGTCTCTCGTCGTTTGCGTCACGAGAATAATTAGCAATGAAGTGCTTTTTGTGTAATTATCGGTGTGCTAACCACAAGGTCCCGGAAAAACGAGAAGAAGTAAAGCATTTCACGGAAAAGATGTGGGTGGCTTGCAACAACCATTTAAGAGCTCGAAAGTACCATGGACATAAGTATAGCGATGTTTTATTGCCCCAGAGATGGGAAGATAATGAACTCGGATATCATTCTTCTTGCTATAGAGAGTTTTTCGTTAAAAGCAAGTATCTGGTCAACAAAAGGTAAGTCAGTAACGAATTTAATAGAATTAATAAGTACATTTACACCAGTACACTTAAATCATTTGTGAAATAAAAGAGATTAATCTCATAATAATTCAATATATATTAGAGTTAATTTGTTACACAATAACATTTCCTAAAGTATCCATAAATCAGTTGTGGGACAAAAAATAGTCCAATTAATATTTGTGAATGTAGATAAGTTTTAAGTGAATAAAAATTGCCTATCTACTAAGACTTAATTAAATTGTTTAATAAGTTGGTAAAGCTTTTTGTCCTAAGACAATCTGTCTATATAAAATTGAAACCGATACCTGTATAACTTTTGTACATTTGCCATTTTGTAAATTGTCCTAACCAAACCTGAATTGCATCTTTTCAGTTCTGCTTTTATTATACTATCATTGTCTTTTGATTAGAGTGAGAAATTACCAATACAGAATATGGCAGACTGGGCGCGTGCAAGTTCCCTTTTTTAATACGCAAAAGTACGGGAAATCCTTTATCACGAAAATATTAAAGGGCAAGAGGGCAAGGAAAATCAATCAAGATACAAATATTATGCCTAGATAAAAATATTATGCCTAATGTAAGTAATAGAAGAATCTTGACGCACTTTAAAGGGATTTGCAAAAGGCACTAGGACAATCCGTTTATCACGGGTGTTCTACCAGTAGGAGAGCCTTAGCAACAGCAAAATGTAGCAATTTCTGGTCAAACAGTCAGATGAAGGACTAAAGAAGGAAAATTAGACAGCGACAGACCAGGCATTTTGCACCAGTGCTCACCGAGAACAGAGAGTTCTTATACTTCGAGAACACATAAATTGACCCACCAATGAATGTATTGGTAATTTACGTCAAGTGTCTTAAGTGTCTTAATTTAAGGAATGGAAGTCGAAAAGGCCAGAAATATAAACTATCTATAATATATCTGCCTAAAATATAACTAACTGCTTAAAGCAGTTGGTTAAGACTTGGTGTTTTCCTTTGGTTTACATTGCCAAGGCCAACTTAGACAACCTGGACAACCTTCTGTTGTTGAGGCCAGAAATACGTTTGTTGCTACAATATCTCTCCAAGGATCCCACTTTTTGGTACATCGATTCTAGGGGACATTTGTTTCGATGTTCGCCCATGTAAAGGACAATTGCGTTTTTATGCTCCAGTTCCACGTTGCTAGAGAAGTGCTGACTGCATTGCTTTCAATTTGTGGATATTCCAACTATGAATTGTCCACCAGGAAGCCAGATATGAACTCTACAGAACTTCTATGGGCTACACCAATAAGAGCAGGCATCACATACGTCCTCCTCTTCGGGAAGTATATTAAGCAGTCGATTTGAAGATGAGCGAAAAGTGTCTTATGTAGAAAGGAAGAAAATTGTATAGAAAAGCATTGAAATGCCTGGACGAACGAAAGTAGTGATAAGAGCCAGAGGTGGATCCACACTTAATTGAATTCAAATTCTTAGATTGTTTTAAAGTTATTTATTGACAACGTTCTCATTGCATTTGACATGTTGGTTCCTTTTAACAATTTGGTTTGCAAATTGTCAAATAATAAATGAAATCATTTATTTGTAATTTAAAACTGAAGGAACCAAACACGAGGATGCATTACTTTTGCCCATAGATGGAAAAATAAAATTCATAATAATAATAATAATAATAATACTGGGTGATCAAGAATGACTGTTTGAGTTGGCAATCCTACCTGGAGGATTTTTTTTGCCTAAGGGTTTGCAACTCTACAACCGGATTGTTTATTTGACAAAAATTTGACATAACAATCAGCTTTAAGATTGTAGGTTATGTGAATAAAAATTAACGCTTAAATAATGAAACTCGAAATACAGAACAATAATTTAATTGAATAGCTAAAGGTAATGCTCAAAATTCCCCCCCATTTTGGTCGAGACATAAATTAACTCTCCTTTTTAGACTCTCGAAAATATTCACCAGCATATTGGGGGTAATGTTGCCACTTCCTGAACTGTTACCTCTTGCAGCTCTTCTTCAGTATGCAACATGTTCCTAAAGACATTGTCCTTCAAGAGCCCAAATAACGAAAAATCTATTGGAGTGAGATCTGGTGACCTGCTTGGCCAAATGCCCTGACTGATTACTCTGTCGCCAAAATTCTCTCTTAAATATCCCATAGTAGCACGAGCCGTGTGTGCCCTTGCAGAGTCTCGTTGGGAATATCCAATTTGACGGTCTTCGTCTGTTAATTGGTTTATAAAAGGCCTCAAAAGGTGTTGGATATATCTCTCCGAATTGACGGTAAAATTAAAAAATATTGGCCCATACACTCGCGTCCTTGAGACTGCCAACCAAACACCAACTTTAACTGGGTGCAAATGTGTCTCTCTGATAGCGTAAGGATTTTCACCTGAACAAATTCTGTAATTTTGTTTATTCACATAGCCGTTGAGATGAAATCAGGCTTCGTCGGAAAAGAAGGTATTGTCAAGGTTATCATTATTATTTAATATGTCATTGGACCAATTCCAAAATAAAACTCACTGCGGGTGATCAGGAGGGGTTAATGACTGAACGATGGAAATTTTGTAAGGGTGGTACTTTTATTTCTTTTTAAGCACAGTGGAGTTACTTTCATGTGATAAACCTGTAAAACCGTGAATTAGAACAACATGGAAAAGTGGAAGTCTTATGGGTAAGAATGAAAATTGGTTGAATAGGAGGCATAAGGACCAAACCTGTTTGAAGGGAGAGCTTTCTTAAGGATTTGGGACGACTTCTTTGTGTTCGAATTCTGATATCCTCGACAACTTCCTCGTTTAGAGTAGAAGGTCTACCAGTTGATTTTTGTTTCCTTACGCTCCCTGTGTTTAAATAACGTTTAACTACTCGCATGCAATGTTTCTGAAAGACAGCAAAAGTGACCAAAGTCTCCGGAAACATTTCCTGAAATTGCTGGTATGTCGCTTCGAGAGAGTACTGCCAACCAGTAATTGGGTTATAAATCCCGCTTTGAAAGTACGCCATTCCAATGAAAATATCGTGTTGTAACGTGAAAACCATTTTAAATAAATAAATTTGAAAAGAATACCAGAAATTTAAATTTTAAAGAGCAAATTCAAATTACCAGTTGTGTCATTTAAAAATGAAATTCAGTATTGCCAACTCAAACAGTCATTCTTGATCACGTTGTAATAATAATAATAATAATATTAATAATAATAATAAGATTCATATGTTCTAAAAAAATGGGTGCGGCTCAATAAGCAGGTTGAAAAACTAAAAAATATAAAATTACATATTCCAATAAAATTTCTTTGACATAGGTAACGTACTTTATGTGATAGGTAGCTGCCTCTAACTCACTTTCTTAGAAAACATAAGTAATTCCAAAAGGGTAAAACTTTTAGATTTTAAACAGTCTTCAAGTGGCTTTCTTAAAAATTTCTTTTTGTAACTATGTAGTATATTTTCAAAAACAACTTTCGAATGTTTCATTGCTAAGCTACTGAAATAAATGATTGTGTTGCTGTTTCCAATTTGTTACATTGCCCAGCTGTTTTCTTCTGTTTAAAAAAAAATTAAGAATTTTTAATGATCACCTTAATCGACCTTAATAGAAGACTCATATACTTTGATTTATACGTTTAGACCGATGTATTTGCCTAAAAATCAGTTTAGAGTGTTTGAATTAGTTTGTACACATTTATAGAAAAAGTATTACAGTAATTTTACTGGAAAGTCAGCCTGTGACTTCCTGTTTGTAAGCTCATCTACTGACAGTCCAAGAAATCTGATGCTTTAATTAATGTGTTATTGATATTATTAATGTATAGCCATATTATATTACATTATTGTTTTGATGAATCATATCAACCTATATCGTCGTTATAACAAGGATTGATGTAATATGCCACTTTTTGTCAAATAAAAAAACCATCACAGCCAGTAAAAGCAACTTAAAATTTTACCCACAACATTTTCAGTCTTAAGTCATCAATGAACCAATATTGCTTTGTTATTGTTGAAGTTAGTGATTGTGCGTTTCATAACCACTTAATTAATAATACATATAGTTATTTTGTTGATGAAATAACGTAAGAATGATCATTTGCATAAGCCGCCAAAGTTTACAATAAAACCTATTTGATTGACATGTAAAATAAATCATTCAGAGTCTTGAACCTGATGTCAGAGTGAGCGAATCTAATTCGACCGACAGTTACCTCATTCAAAAAGGAATTCTCTACTTGAAAATATTTTGAGGCAATCTTTTAACATTCCAATTCTCTACTTAAAAAATATTTTGAGGCAATCTTGTAACATTCATCACTTCAAAGAACAGTAGATATAAAGAGGCTATGAGAGCACAAGGGAAACTTCCACAAAGTTGTCAAAATCGGTGTTATTACAATAAACTCTCTCCCAGCGACGAGCCTTGTGGTTTTCCATAAAAACAAATTTACAAACATATCCCCATATACGTGTTCTACGGCAATAATTTCGAAGTCATAAAATTTTTAATTCGTATCTCCTCCACAGTACCTAAGCGTCCATTAAAAAAAGAGTATATAATTTTTGTATAGTTTATTACGGTCGTTAAAAGCACCTAATCGTCGTATCCCAAAACACTATCATTATTTCGTAATTTGTACGAAGCCAAAGTTATAACAAGCGTAAAAACAACGCCGCAGTAAATTTCACTAATGACCAGCCTATTTTATTACGTTATTGCAGATAAAAATCAGTTTTATCAGATGTTGGATTGAAATTACGACGATAATTGTTTTTATTAAAATCATTGTTTAAATTAAGCTACACCGAGAAACGTAGATCGAATTACTATAACGATACATTAGGTGAACGCACCTCAAATTTTTAACACTAAGGGTAAATGCACTAGTGCACTCTAGAAAACAAGTGAGGAAAGTAGATTATCATTTGTGGATAATTACACTAGCTCAGTATCTTAATTGTAGTTAAGTAAAAACATGTTCGAACATAAAAGGGCCACACGTAATACTTCCTTTCTAATCTTGTTCAGATAAGTAATATCACACTTCGAACCAACACAGTGAAACTAATCCTTTGTTGAAAGAACGAACTACTATTTAAATATGTACGTGATGATTAGGATTATCAGAACTAATTATTTCAAACCAGCTAAAAAAAGAGCTTAGCAATCAAAAATACACTACGACTATCACAAAATAATCTCCACTGATTAAACTAAAACTATCTCGTCCGTTCCGAGATGACTTTCTTTCGAGTATATGGCGAGTTTCTCAGAATAATCAAATCGTTATTAATAATAGATAGTTCTTTGCTGGAGGGTGTGCGTTGGTCAGATCATTATAAAGTGCTTAGTCGTTGTTTTTTACTCCTTTAAAAATCGCACAGAATCAATCATTGCCTAATACCTATTATTATTAACTACTGGACGATATTCCGAGCGTGACCGGATTTTTTTCCGAGGGAGCGGTGTATTATGTAAATGGTGAGATGGTAATTGTCCGGGGAAATAGTACGACAAAATAACGAGAAGGACCAGGAAAACGGTAAATGGCGCCTTGCGAGTACTACTGATGTAAGTTTTTATCTGATCATCGGTGATGTAACCTCAACGCGTCACGTTATCCAATTGGATACTTTTCGTTTCCTGAAGATCGCAGAACCTAACTCGTTACTGCGAGGAAATCTAAGACGGTCTAGAGAAAATTTAAGAATCAATGCGTTGGTGAAATTCATTTAAGCATATCTACAGATTTAAGTTAATTAACTGTCCTCTGATTCATTTAACCATGTCGCCATCTTCCAAACTCAGTTGAACGTCCAAAAAAAACTTCATATAGGCCGAAAGTTCACCTGCGTCATTTGCGCTTGGTATCGTTTTACGACTATAGTGGCCCGACTCTGATAATTAACGCTGATGTGCCAGCCTCTGCAGGTGTGGGAGACTGCAGTGGCTTCTCACCAAATTATACGAGGGGAGTCACGCGAAATATTGCACATTAATAGTATGCTTTAGTATAGGGCAAAAGGCACTTGTTGAATGCGCTCGGTATGTCGGCAGTTTCCATTGTATTCCAAGTGACTGTAAAGACAATACACATTATCACACCATTATTTATATGGTTTTAAGGAACTCTAATTAATGAAAATATCTTTGTAATTTCCTTGAGATTTATTGAAAATTAAAAGGGATATTGGCCCAAACCAATATACTGTTGTTGTATCAAGTCTTTGACAGTGATTTAGATATATGTACTTTACGTCCCCCACAGATTGACTACATGTTCTGGAATACCCTGTATATTTCCCATATCTAAGGATATTGGCCTAAACCCACCAGTTGTAGCATGTGTTTGAAAGTGATTTTCTCGTTCTTGAGATATGCTGTACATCCCCCAGAGTTTGCCCATATCTTATAGGTCACCCTGTATATTTCCCTATCTAATTAACAACCCTGAAGTTTGGATCAAGGTCTTGACCCCGTATTTCCAATAGTGTTACTCAATCAGAAATAGTACTACTCGTACTTAGTAACTATGACGATATTTTAAAGCCTTAGCGCTGGCTGTACTAAAGTAGATACTAGTTTGGACCTATTTCGAAGCTAGCTTATGGATCGCCCACATTGATGCTATTTAGGTACCTAACGAGCTCTCCTCCTCTTACCAGATTATTACTGTTATATAATACTAATTGTATTTCATCCTGTTTAATCGACTTTAGTTGTTTTTATAAGATTATACCCCTAAAATACCATCAAAAGCTATAATGCATCTCAAATCAATCGAGAGATATTGCAGTGAAATCAACAATGGACATTATTTTGACACCTAAGCATGCGCAATTTCACTTTGGAATAAAAAGAAGCTTATACTTATGTAGGTACGTTAAGATAAATCACAGTACTTTTATTTTACGTCAGACCTGAATAAGGTCACGTGGAATCAAATAGCCACTCAAAATAAGGATTTACTGAACTAAGGAACATCTTAATTCATAATAAAGTCTAATAGAAAAAATTGAGTATTAATTATAGTTATTGTTACAATAATTGTTACAATTACATTTTCAACCAACGAATTAGAATGAACTTAATGATATTGGTTGAAGTTAACAGAACACAACAAAATCCTACGCCAACGTACTAACTGGTAAACGATTTCAAGGGGGTAGTCCATGTATAAACGAATATTTCCAGGTAAAAATTTTCGATGTAAAATTTGGTTTAGACAGTTACATATTTTTTTCCATATGTGAGATTAAGAAATTTCTTGGTAAGTGTCATGTGAACCCCCGAATTGCATCCCCTGATTTTGGACTTGAAACTATTTCAGGGGGGTAGTCTGTGTATAGGGGAATATTTCCAGGTAAAAATTTTCGATGTAAAAATTGGTTTAGATACTTACAAAAAATTACCATGCGTAAGAGTTTCACATTTATAAGTAAGTGTCTTAAGAACCCCCTGTTGACTGTTGCATCCCCTGATTTTCGACTTGAAACTGTCTCAGGGGGATAGTTTATGCATAAAGCAATAGTTCCAGATCAAATTTTTTGATGTAAAAATTGGTTTACATAGTTAAATAATCTTTTACATACGTGAGACTACGAAATTTTGAGGTAAAGTGTCCTATCAACCCCCGAATGACCATTGCAATCCCTGATTTGGGACTTGAACCTATTTCGGAGGGGTAGTCTATATATCAACGAATATTTCCAGATAAAAATTTTCGATGTAAAGATTATTTTAGATACTTAAAACAATTACCATACTTAGGAGTTCGAAATTTCTAAGTAAGTGTCTTATCAACCCCCGAATGAGTATCGCATCCCCTGATTTTCGACTTGAACCTGTTACGGGGGATAGCTTACGTATAGACGAATATTTCCAGATAAAACTTTTAGAGACAACAAATTGGTTTAGATACTTAAATATTTTTTCCATATAGAACCTATTAACCCCCGAATGACTATTGCATCCCCTGATTTTCGACTTGAAACCATTTCAGGGGGATACTTTGTGTAAAAATGAATATTTTCAGATACAAATTTTTAGTGTAAAATTTGGTTGGGGTGGTTAAAATAATTCTTGTTTCGATTTTTTGTACATTTACCCCATCTATCAACCCCCAAACGATAGCTAGGGCGGTAAATCGTATCGGATACATTTCATTAGTAATAAACAGTCTCTCCTAAGACGTTTTTATCACATCACAAATTTTGAGACTAAAAAATAGCACCTATGTTACCGTACTACAGGATTTGTGGATGTGGCCAGCTTCACACCCGTTTTTGCGATACATCTAATAAATTGAAATCTAAGACTTCAAAAAAACTACCAATTTTTCCAAAGCAAACCTAAGAAATCTTCTTATTTCTAAGAAGATTATCGAGTGGAGGCCAAGACAAGAGGCATATCGAAGCAGAGGGCGACCCCCAACAAGATGGACGGATGACATTAAGAAAATTAGGATGAACTGGATGCAGGCTGCACAAAATAGGGAGGAGTAGCAAAATTTGCGGGAGGCCTATGTTCAGCAGTGGACGTTACAATAGGCTTATTGATGATGATGATGAAACCTAAGAAGACAATACCAATTGCATTAATTGGTTATTAATTAATTAACAACCCTTACAAAATATTAGACTTTAGACGTTATATGCATTTTCAAGGGAACGTGCATGGAAAGAATCGACGGATTTTCCCCTCATTTTCGCGTTACCTATTACAGCGCGAGCTCTGCGTGCGAGTGTTCCTAAATTTAATGGAAAATTCCGCCCGAGAGTGTCCGAATTTCAGGAGGCCATGGAAAAAGCGCCGAAGCGTTGATGGGAAGCGTGTAAAGAGCGAGAGCGAGAGCGAGAAAGAGAGAGGAAGGATAGACAGATAGTGAGGGCAAATAAGCCGGCCGGCCGGCTTGATTTCTAATAGCAAATAATGAATAATGACATAACAGCATAGCAACAGCGAGCGGCGCTCGTTTTGTTTTCAAGAACGAATTGATTGCAGCTATGGTTGTGTTTCCATGCCGGCGGAATATGAGGGTTAGGGAGTCAATGGGGGAGAGTGCAAGTGTGTGCGTTGGGGTCGAGATACGTAAAATCGATATCTCCAAACTCTGTCGCACCGTTAGTAGGTGCTTTTTCGATCATTTCATCAGTATACACGTTACACGGCGTAGAAATTGAATTTACTCATCCCGATGCTGTGCGATGCTACCCCCAATCAAAGCTACGAAACAGACAGATCGTTGAATTTTCAAAATTGTGTCGCTGTCCAACTCTGACACTGTTTCACAATTGCACTACGAAGAGCTTTGTTGGAAAAGATGCTTCGACTTTTAAAAATTTTGATATCAATAACGAAATAAACCAATAACGTGAAAGTTGTAATCGTAAAATAATGTTTGCCTTCGAACTTCAATGAAGACTTAGGCTGTTTCCACAAGTAACGTATTAATAACTACAATTTGTTTCAATTAGTTATTGTGGAACTGAATCACGCTTCTCCTACTTTAAGATAAATTCTATCAGGCCAACCAATACCCATCTTGGTGGGTGGATGGTACGCATAACTTTAATTGTGATAATCTTCGAAGAACAGTACTGCTTTTAGGCCTTTTGGTACCTATACCATCGCATGCCCTATACGATGCTCCACTATCCAAAAGTGCGATATCAATAACGAAATCAACCAATAACGTGAAAGTTGTAATCGTAAAACAATTTTTGCCTTCGAACTTCAATGAATCCTTAGGCTCTTTCCACAAGTAACGAATTGAACCCTGCAATTTGTTTCAATTAGTTATTGTGGAACTGAATCACGCTTCTCCTACTTTAAGATATGTAGTATCAGGCCAACCAATACCCATCTTGGTGGGTGGATGGTACGCATAACTTTAATTGTGATAATCTTCGAAGAACAGTACTGCTTTTAGGCCTTTTGGTACCTATACCATCGCATGCCCTATACGATGCTCCACTATCCAAAAGTGCGATATCAATAACGAAATCAACCAATAACGTGAAAGTTGTAATCGTAAAATAATTTTTGCCTTCGAACTTCAATGGAGAATTAGGATGTTTCCATAACTAACGAATTGATAACTACAATTTGTTTCAATTAGTTATTGTGGAACTGAATCACGCTTCTCCTACTTTAGGATAAATTCTATCAGGCCAACCAATACCCATCTTGGTAGGTGGATGGTACGCATAACTTTCATTATGATAATCTTCGAAGAACAGTACCTTCTGCTTTTAAGCCTTTTGGTACCTAGAGCATTGCATTTGACCAGACCAGATTTGATGTAAGTGATCCCACTCACTTATTATATTTATCATTTGTTATAAGTACAAAAGTGTAGAAAGTTATATTTCCGGAGCTACAGCGTTGTAAGTTGCTCCATTACACATGGACGTAACGATTCGGGAATCTCAAAATAGCTCAGTTATAAACATTTTTTGCAAATTCTCGATAGAGTCGAGACATAGACCATTGTATTATCTATCTTGTGATACAAGAACAAAAGTCTAGAAAGTTATATTTTCTAAGTTACAGCGGTTTAAGTAACTACATTACACATGAACGTGACGATTGGGAAACCTCAAAATCGCTCAGGTTTTGACATTTTTTGACAATTTTCGATACAGTCATTGCATAGATCACTGTGTTGTCTATCTTTTGAGTGAGAAGTGTTTTCAACATGGTAAAATCAAGAACTGTACTACATAAAAGGACTACTAGATCTAATTTTATGAAAAAGTTGGATGATACGAGGTAAGTACAATATGCTTGATGAAGAGTAGGATGTGTAATTTTAGGAACTGTAGTTTCTAAAAGCTCTAAGATTACTTTGGCAACTTAGTAAGGCAGCTCGAGCGTCGGATCTCTCCTAATTCATTTATTCGACCCTCGTAAAATCCTTCTTCTTCAAGGGGGCCGAAATCCATTTGCTGACCCCATTCCTTTCTTCCTGATACAATCTTCTCACCTTTTCACTCCTTTATCCAATGAAATATTTTCCTTCTTGTATATATACCGGAAATTTCCTACTATGGAATCTGTCTGTAGCGCGGGGAGCCCCGTACGTTTTCTCCGTTTTCATTTCCCTTCGACTTCCGCTCTCCCAAATTGCATTATTAATTGTTTTCCTTTTTTTACTTTAGCGGCCTTTTTTCGTTTTAAAATTAAAGGAGCGGCCTGCTAAATGGGACGAGGCGCAGAGAAAATTTATTTATAATGAAGCAGGTCTCGACGTTTACCGGGGAGCCAGTTTAACTTTTCCACTTTTTAAATCAAATTACGAGGAAAAAGTTCAACGCGTGGCGTACGAAACCGAAGCTAGTAATAGAAATTCGTTAGAAACATGGCTTTAAAGTGCATAATTATTCGGAAATCACCGAAATTCTAACTGGCGAAGGAGGAAAGTTGTTTTGTTGTAGACCACGAACAGTCTTTGCACTTATGAATTTTCCGTCTAACAATCAATGAAACCACAGCATTTGCGTTGTTTGCAAAAAGACCATTTTGCATCAGTACTTAAATTAACGCTGACGAATTGTCATCAATAAGTTTACAGCTCCGTTAAATAAACTTAAGAATCCTGGGGAGAATTTCAATTCAGAAAACCCAATTCAAAAAATGTTTAAAATAACTCCACAGCTCCAAAAACATTATTATCCCAATAAAATGAAGGTTAATTCTGAGACTGCAACTCTCAACGAATTAAAACTTTATGGGTGTTTCAATTAGGCTCAAATTAGACTTAGAACTAGTTATTTGACTTATTTTCGTAATTGGTCGTTACTACAACTACCAAACTAGATCTAAAGTACAGTTTATCTCAGAAACTTCGTAATGCTAGTCCAACCTGAAACATGTTTATTTCGTAGATAAATGTAGAAAAAATGAGATATTGGACTCCTTGGAAATTTTATAAAATAACTCGAAAATAGATCTAGTTTTATACTTTGTGGTGCATTACTTAACCCTCTGTACAGTCACTGTAGATGTGACTTTTACAGTTTTCTTATTTTCCTCATTTGTCTCTGTGAAGCTGGCAAGGTGTTATATGTTTTTGGCTAGAGAAGTCTTGACGAATAATACTATTTTTATATAGGGAAATTATAAAATTGCGATCATAATTATGGTTTATGAACTACACTTTAAAATTTTCCACACTGCTATTCCAATATTGATATTGTAACGCGAAATATAAACAGCAGCGCGCAACGTGTTTACTCTTATCGGACCTCGGCGGTCACTTCAAAGCGCTCCGTTAATTGGGCCGTAAAGGAAGAATGATTTATTACCTTCTGGGCGTTTCTAGATAAACATTATTAGGGAAAAGAAGAATCGAGTTCTCTCAAGATAGGTCTCGAGACATAATGAAGGACTATTTAATGACGGGCTTGCGGTCGAAGAGATTAGATTAGACGTGAAGCCGCGAGTGAATAAACAGTGCGAAAAACGGACAAGCGAATTGTTCAAATAAATTAAAAAGTTAAGTGTGTTATATAAATTAATTAGTTCAGAAATAGTTTAGATAAATTAAGTAGTGTGTATATTGTATAATTAGGACAGTGTAAATAAATTAGAAATAAACGTTGAAATATGTAAATATTTGTTGCTAACAATGAAAAGGAGGTTTGGAAAGCAACAATTACGAATATGACTAAACTAGTATCCCCATAAATGTGTAACTGTCATCACTTACCCTTCGGTGTTATCTCAGATTTTTGTGGCCTGGAGAGGAGTGCTGCTAGCCTGAAACAAATAGAAAAATATATTAGCTAAATATTCAAATTATAAATTTAAAATTTTAGCAAGTTGTGTGAGAGAGTTTTGAGGAAAGAAAATGTATTCTTCAATCATCTAGTCTCGCTGTGAAGTTCAGTTAAGTACGTCCTTTTCTTATTGAATATGATTTTCAGAATGTAATTCTGAGCATTTCTTAACACATTTTTCCTAACCAAAATGACCGACCCTTCAAGCAAGTTCTAAAAATGAATAATATTTGGTTAATATATTACGTCTGAATATAAAAGGGTCTAGTCTCTAGTCGGTTAAGAGTGTGAAAATTTGGTCTTTTTAAAAACAGAAAATAGAGTGTAAGTAGTTTTAGGACTTGTAGTTTTGCATTTTTGGCCACTTTTTTCCGTTATGAAAATAGCAAAAATGAAAGAAATATGTGTAAGTAGTTTTAGGATTTTTAGTTTTGCAATTTTCGCGACTTTTTTTTCTATTATAAAAATAGCAAAAATGAAAGAAATACAATATGTAGGTACCTACGTAGTTTTAGGAATTTTAGTTTTGCATTTTTGGCAACTTTTCTTCCATTAATACATAGAGGAGGTTGCAACACTGATTTTCTTACTTTTTTCCATAGTATATTTTTTTATATTCACTTTATATATATATATATATATATATATATATATATATATATATATATATTATTTTACATTATAATAGTACAAAGATGGAACCGTGAGGTAGGTCGCCCTAAAACTATTAAGAATTCGGAAAAATGGAATCCCAACATATGAGACACTGTAGACATTTACTAAGTTTGATATGTTTTCTTATATATGAAACAATTTTTGAAAAGTTGAAACTAAAAATCTATACAGCGAAGTTGGTATGATATGGAATTTGGAATTTATGATTGAATTTTGGATCTGATAAGTCAATTTTGAGTAAAGAGATAACCACTGATTTCTGTGATAGTTTTTGTAGAGATTTACTAAGTTTCATATCCTCTCTTATTTATGAAACAATTTTTGAAAAGTTGAAACTAAAAATCTATACAACGAAATTGGTATGTTAGGAATTTTAAATTGATGAACAAGGAGACTGAATTTTGGATCTGATGAGTCAATTTTGAGCCAAGAGATTACCACTGATTTCTGTAATAGTCTTTGTAGACAGTTACTTAGTTTGATATCCTCTCTTACTTACGAAACAAATTTTGAAAAGTTGAAACTAAAAATCTGTACAGCCAAGTTGGTATGATATGGAATTTTGAATTTATGAACAAGGAGATTGAATTTTAGATCTGTTGAGTCAATTTTGAGACAAGAGATAACCGCTGATTGCTGTAATACTTTTTGCAGACATTTACTAAGTTTCATATTTGTGAAACAATTTTTGAAAAGTTGAAACTAAAAATCTATACAGCGAAGTTGGTATGATATGGAATTTTGAATTTATGAACAAGGAGACTGAATTTTAGATCTGATGAGTCAGATTTGAGCCAACAGATAACCGCTGATTGCTGTACCTAATAGTTTTTGTAGACATTTACTAAGTTTGATATTCTCTCTTACTTATGAAACAATTTTTGAAATGTTGAAACTAAAAATGTATACAGTGAAGTTGGTATGACATGGAATTTTGAATTTATGAACAACGAGATTGAATTTTAGATCTGATGAGTCAATTTTGAGCCAAGAGATAACCGCTGATTGCTGTAATAGTTTTTTGAAACGTCAGTTATTATAAGTGTCATAGATGACATAATTTATTAGTTTCTAACGCAAGGCTGTATTGGATGCACATGTCGCCGATTATGAAAGCACAGAGTGCCGTTGAACAGTAAGCCGGCAAAGTATGAATTTTAATTCATTTTACGTGGATATAAACAAATTGAGCGTGTAAACCTATCTATCCTCAGATATACGGTCAAACGTTAGTGTGCACAAACCTGTGTTTGTTTTCCGGACAAATTGCACATTACAGTTAATGTATTAGAATAATAACTACTGCACGCTATTAATAAACTCATTGTTTTAAGAGGCCTTGTGAACGACAACGATTTGTTGACTCTTAGAAAACGGTGGAAAACAAGGCAATTAAACCAGAAAAATCTTGGGAGTCGCAAGAGGTCGTGAGAAGGGAGGGGGAGGAGAGGGGATCGTTTAGATAATAAGCCAACTTTTTATTGCCGTTTGAGCGGAGATATTTATTATCGAAACAACTTTTTCATATGTTATGGGATTTCTTCCGGGTCTCCCAATAAAACTGAGTGGAATATGACTTTGCAAAGGAAAAGGCCCGTCCCCGGAAACACGGTTCTGTGACTCCAAATAAGGACACAAAATAAATCAGAGAGAAGGAGAGGAGCAACGACGACGACGACGACGAACGACGGGCTTTTTATTAAGGTTTTTCGAGGCATTTCGAGTCAGAGAACACGGGAAATATGAACCGATAGTATCGGGTTTCGTTTATTTTTTGATGAGCAGGTAGGGTCGGGTATCCGAAAAACGATATGAAATGAATGATGGACCTGCCCTTTGATGACTTTGAGGGGTTCGCTGCTTTTCAATTAAGAATATGAAAATGTGGGCCTTTGATGGAACAAAAAAGGAAAGAACGTATGGATATGGCGAGGAAAGAAATATCATGAACCGTTTTCAATTATGCATGAAAGGGAACGCTTCTTACGTAACGCGCGTGGCACGTATTCGTTTTGCCGAAGGAGCCTCGCGATTGTAATTCATAAACACAATTTATTTCGTTAGATGACCTACGTCTATAAAATAAATATTAATGTTACCGTCTTATCAATCGATTAATATTTACGTTGCGATGCGGATTACCTTGACGACTGCTTCTAGGCAAAATTTTTCGGTAGCCACGATCACTTACAATTTTTTCTTTTTTTGGTAGTTATCGTACTAAAAAATCAATTAAGCACTTTTAATGATCCACCCAATGAACATCCATAAATAAATTACTTTCGTAAGTTAGCTCGACACGACAGATTTTTAACGACAAACTTAAAACTGTCTGTCAAAATAACCCGTGGAGTAATAAAACGATTATTTCGCCGGTAACCAGAGGCGTTCTTAAAGAAATGAACGGAAATTAATAAATGAGTTATAATGGTATATGTAATGATAAGTTTGCTTAAAACCGTTATAGCTGGTTTAATAAAAGGTAGGCATTACGACCGCGAATGTTATCAACTCAGAAACGCTTGCATTTTTACCTGATTTGTTGTTAACTTGTCATTATATATATATATATAATTATATATATATATATATATAATATATATATATATATTATATATATATATATTATATATATATAATATATGGGCGTGTGCATCTAGCACCAACGGATTAGAGAGGTAAAGGAATAAACGATAAGAAGGGACCGGCCGGTCGGTCGGGTTGGGATCGGTGCCTTTACCTGCTTGTATGAGAATTTTAAAGAATTAGTTTACTGTAATAATGTACAAATATTTAATTATGATTTACATGAAAGTATTTTTACTGAAATCGTCGTGTTTTCCCCTACATTTTGATATCAAACTCGAAGTATTTCAAAAGCAATAAATTTTAGCATAAATTATATAAACAACGAGGAGATTCCAACTCATTATTAATCCAGGCACTGGCTGGTGAAATGTTACATATCGGTATTATACAAGTAACTTAAAAACCGAATTAGATGCATCGAATTATTACCAGTAACAATATAATTTTTACCAAATTTAAACTGCTGGTGTTATTTGTATGTTACCTAGTATGGGTTTTGCAATTTTAATGCGATTTTATTACTCCATGGGTTATTTTGACAGACATTTAATTTTTGCCAATTTTACTTGTTTACGTTTCTCCCCCCCCCCCTCTCTCTCCCTTGTCTCAATGGCATTTCAGTTCTAAAAACCCCGAAACATTTCGTCGGAATTTATAATAAAAGTCGTTCCCCATCTGAAAGGAGAATTCCATCAAAAGTTTTCGCCTACGCAAACGCCGACAACGCGCCACTACGAATTACGGGCATTAAAAGAAGTTTGCTTGACAAACAAAAAACAACTCAATTTTTTATCTTAATGACTGTTTTTTCAAATAACGTTAGCCCAAAATGGCTCCCCGACTCCCGGTTGTTATTAAGGGCACAAGAGCGAGAGAGAGAGAGAGAGAGAGAGAGAGAGAGAGAGAGAGAGAGAGAGAGAGAGAGAGAGAGAAAGGGAGAGAAAGATATTGCTACGAAAACATCACTTTTTCTAAACGGAATCGACTTAATGGACGGTCTAATATGGTAGTTCCGGTGAATAATCGCCATGAATTTTTTATTCGGTCGGCGTTCCGTCGAAGAATTAGGGTTATTGAAGAAGATATCTTTTCGATAAATGAATATCTCACAATTCGCGATTCGCAGGGAAATTCCGGCGGATCCCTCGCATTAAATCTTATCAATCTCGACGTAGATACCGGTTTATAGGGTAAATAATTTTATTGATAAGTCGGTTGGTTCGGTGTAAACAAATTTTGAGTTGTGTAGATGGCCCTTGCACAACTAAAATTATAATTTATTTTATCCAACACATGACAGTTATGACATTTTAGACAAGTAAACTATCAAATAATACACTAGTGTGTTATAAATCCATAACTCACTGTGAGTTATGCATTATAACTCACGTTCATATTTAAAGTAGTAGTCTATTTATTTATTTATTGACCTTGGCAACCAAACAAACAGCCTACTTTATATAACCAAAATGTAAAAAAGTCACTGTCAGGTCATGAGGTCATTCTGACATTTATAGGGTATTGAGACACAAGTAGCTTTGATTTGATCACAAAGCTTATTAATTATTATAAAAAAAAAATCGATTTCTTCCACTTGTTGGATAAAACATTGTATGTCACTAGCGTGTTATGTTTCCTAAGTCACTTGAGAATTTATAACACTCGGCCTGATTTTCTGGCGTGACTTATTTTCAACGTAACACACTAGTACCATAAATAACTATTATTTCACTTCATTGTATTGCAAAGTCCACATAGCATTGTCGTGTGTAGTAATCTCTTAGTTACTTTTCCAGAAACTGAAAACTAACAACTAACAACTAATCCGATCTAATCCAATTTCCATTTTTTTCCCCATCAGCAGTCGGATGAAATGGAGTCAATTATCCACTAATGGTTTTCGACCATTATTCCATTATTCCATTATATTCGACGAAGTTTATATTGAAGTCGATTTCCAAAAATTACTATTACAACTATTGTAAGCAACAAAAACGAAACATCAACGAGTCAATTATGTCGAAATCAACTAAACTTGAAATCAACTTAATTTTTTTAAAACTGAATCATATTCTTTTGAATCTAATTCACAAGATTCTCAAAAAATTTAAAACACTCAAGGCCACTATTCTTGTTATTTGTAATGATCGTGGCAAATTTCACATGTATTTTGTTTCAGAAATTAATAATCCTGTAAATTCTTTAGAAACTAAATGATTCATTAATTAAATATAGAAAGTAATTAATTAACAAACTAATTGCCAAATAGGTAGATAAAAATTCTAATAGCTTAAACGTAGTCTACTTGGTGGTAGCAAATTGATGATATATGTACCTGTCACATTTTCGCTATATATGACGTACTAATTTAATTTAGTAGGTGTCATGAACGCCACCTAATACGTGATATAAGTCAAAGAGTCCTGTTTTAGTAATTAGGTGATCAATTTACACCAAAAGTGATGTTTTGACTTAAGTAGTGTGATATGACACGTTACATTGTAACCCAGTGGTCAAAATTGCTCAACTTTAATACGTGTAAGTTACTCATGCCAATAGGTGCTTTCAATTTACTTAATTTGTACGTAATTTAAGTGAAATGTCACTTGGATATCTTGAAAACAATATGATAAATATATATTTTGAAACAATATATTTTAATTTTCGAAATAATTATGTTTTCCAAATTAAACAAAGAATTACCCAAAATTTCAAGAACATAGTAATATTCGTTTCAAATAACATATCGACGCACTGACGTACTATAACTATATATTACACTCGACAAATTTTAGTAACAATTATTTTTGAGGGCGTGTTGGTATTTTTCAAAGTATGTACATGGTTTAACAATAAAACTTCTTGCGTATTTAATTTATCTAATTTAATTACTCGTATGAAATGTTCTATATTCTACATATAAGGTACCTGATATTGATGTTAATGAGAAACAGAAGTTTGGGATACCATTTTTAATTTTCACCAAGAAGTAAATTTTTAATCTAAACAGATATAGTTCTGTAACAAACTGGGCATGTAAGTATTTATTAAATATCTCACCTAAATTGTTAACAGGGATAAGTTATGCATTCATTAAGGCTGTTCTTCTGCTGTAATTAACTATGAATCTATTTTTCTCGCTTAGTTTTCTACCGACTTTGATGAAATTTTACAATAATAAATAATATAATGTCCTCTATGACGTGTTGGGAGCACTTTTTTGAAAAAGTTTTTGATACGCGAAAAATTGAAATTTCGTTCTATGATAACTCAAAATTCTACTCCCAGTAAACTTTCCATAATGGATTTTAAAAGGTGTTCTTTTTTTCTTTATTTCTCCACGTTAAAAAATAACCCATTAAAATGGTTTTCAATGTCCGCGATTTTGGCGAATTCTCCGGTCATGCGTTCTCTCTCTTATCCCCACTCCCTCTGATGTGAAATGTAAACACGTGTTTATATGAGAGCTGAATCAGCTGAATCGTACTCATATCGTCTGGCGTCTGGTGGTGTAAGGCAATAAACGGATGAATTCATATTTCTCGCTTAGTTTTTGACCTATTTTGATAAAATTTTGTGTTAGATCTGTTTAAGTGCTGTGTTGTGCATTCAGAATGGGTACAAAAAAAGCTAAGAAGCCCAAAAGTAAAAGACAAATTGCAATAAGGTAAGTGATTGTACGTGTATAATATAAAATTACGTTTAAAAAATATTGATGAGTTATTTCATTATCAGTGTAAGTATACACAAATCGAATACTTTTGTTAGATAGTAGTACCTACTGAAATATCTTGTTGAGCTTGCATTTTAATTTTATTTTATGAGTGGCTGGATCCAGTTCAAAAGAAAATAGGAAAATCTCGCAGAAATCCAGAAAATTTCCTTTTTTTTTTTTTTTGATCAACACGCGCCATAAAAACAGTTTCATATTTGTTTAAAAGGAGATGGACAGGGCTCTTATGAATAATTCGAGAAGTTTTTCTGGGTATTTTAAACTTTTTAAATTAATTTAAACTATTTTAAACAAATAAACTTTCTATAGTACGTTTCTTGATATTGTTTGCTACTTAAACTTAATTTCTGATTAATTACAGAAATTTAAGAGGGAAATCAAGAAAATCTTTGAATAAGACACAACTTGTAACCGAAGAAATCCGCCAGGCTGAACAATCTCTTCAAATCCAAGTCGATGATATTGCCACATTGATAACACCTTCCACTTCCTCGGCGAAAGCGTAAGCATTATTTTCTTTATTTCACACGCGTCTACAGATCCCTCAACAAATTTTCCATTGTGTAGAGCGCAATAAACGAGATTTCTATATGTTCCGGCACTAAAATGATACCTATTCTAGCACTAAAATGGCCGAAAACAGTGCTTTAATGAGGCTTATTAAAGCATTGTTTTTGGAATTTTTTTTTGTTGGGTTGGTAACAAGATATTCCCTTAGGCTGTCTGATGTCTGTCAAAACAACATTAAAAATAAATATGGCCGCCGCGTCGATGGTATAGGGATGTCTCTTGTACTTGATAAGATTCGGATTCTTGAGACATGATTCGATTTTATTTAAATCCATTAAATTAAATTTGGAAATGGTGTGAAAATTGACAGATGACTAGGAAACAGCAGTAATACCAACTTAAATGACACGATAAAAAAATCCCTAGATAAGAGATTTTAAATTATTTGAACATAAATAAAAATGGTATGGAATCCGGAACTTAGAAAATGTTGTAAAGTTATATTAAGGTATTAAAGAAATATTAAAAGTAAGGAAAAGAAAAGAAAAATGGGATGAGTTATGCATTCATTAAGTATGAGATATAGACCTTTTCTACAGAGTCGCAGTATGGTATAAACATAAGAGCGAAAAAGCGATACGCGTTAGATGCCTGGACTGCCAGGTCGGCCGTCAACGTTGCAAAACTTCCTTCTCTGTCATACTAACGAACTACTATTAGTTTCTCTTTTGCTCTTGTTGATTTCGGACCCTGCATTTCAATAGAAAAGCTCCGTATGTCCAGGTTCTTCTATTAATGCGGTTACCTTGATTCCGTCTTCCCCATCGACGACACAAAGGAACCGTAAATTCAATTCATTACTTTGGAATAATTTCACCTTGCTACATGTCCATACGTTATGCGATTTTTAAGCGATGAAAGGAGGATTGATCTCGGAAGTCTGAGGAGATTCGCTCAAAAAAAAATATTACGTGGGTCGTATCTGTCGGGTCTCACAATAACCACGTCCCTTATCTGGAAAGAATATCGTTGATGATATCCAGCTGCGAGCCGAGAAAAAGCTCCTCCACAACAACAATAGCGATAATCAGCGACATCATCCCCCCTGACCCCCCCACCCCCCCGAAAACCGAGAGAGCGGATTTCATTAATTTTTTTGCCCTTCACGAAAAGCGACGGCAAAAAAAAATCCGTTTCGTGTGTGTGCGCGTCGAACTGGTAGCACGACTCCTTCCCCCCTTTATGGAAGTTACATAATCATTGATGAAATAAATAAACTCGTTCTTTGCCAAGGCCAAGGTCGGCGGCGGTGCGCATGCTTGTTGCTCACCGCACAGCTGATATTGATTCGGGAAGGAAGGGACCCGGCCGGCGATATTATGGATCTCTCTCTCCGTACTTTTTTCCATCTACAAGGGGGAACAAAGGAGAGAGAGAGCCTCCGCACGACGACGACAGCGAGAATGAACCAGTCTTGTATTTTTAGCACTCCATTCGTTCCTCCGCTTTGCACGGTACCGTCGGTTTCGAGCTTAACCTCAACAGTCATGACGGGACGCTAATCTAACACGGAACACGATCTCATCGCCTTGTTTATTGCACAATGCAAATCCAATGCGGGTCTAGCATAGATCTCATAGTACGTGGATTGCGCATTGCCTATACTTCTCTACAGAGAGCCGTGTGTTAACACCTGGGGTAGTTCCTTGGACCAACCAAATTGCCGCTGAACATTAGTAATTTTCCTGTTGGTGAAATAACCTATTTCTAGTAATATTTCACCTAAATCGTTAGCTGGGACGTTAGTTCACGCCACTCATCATGTATATCAAAAGAAAGCAAGTTTTGTGGCCATTGCAACATTTACGTCTCTTTAAAAGAAGGGAAGCTTTCATATTGCAACGTCATAAAGGAAATAGATCATAGAATAAGTTTAAAAACACTCTTTGAAGCTGGCAAACCGACACCTCTCTACAGACGCATGTTATCTTTCATGCAAGCTTAAAACGAGGAAAATTTATACTTTGGACACCTCATGAGGAATCTGAGAATTTTTCACGAAACGTCGCCACGTTTAGACTTCCATACAACTCGCACCACCTTGTATATTCTACAATTTTATACGTTAATAAATATAATGTACATATGTATAGTTGAAAGAATTGCCCCTAATTATTTTATTAAATGAATCGCAAAACTAATTTAACATTAGATGGCTGAAAGGCAATGGTGTTTTAAACCATTTTATAGCAATTTAGGACTAGTTTTATAGTTAAAAGATTATTTTTAGCTAAAAGATAACATAAATTTGGCATAATTTAACATAAATATTAGAACTACTAAAATAGTAAACTATTATTCCTCAGATAGCCCCACTAAAGTGATTAACTTTATTTATTTTGTTTTCCATTTACGTTTTAGTAATAGTATTTAGATCTATAAACCATAACTACTTTCTTAAAAACTCCTAATAAGGATATTAAATCAGCTAACAACTAACTGCAACTGATCACCATAATTAGACTATTTTCATCTCTTGACCCTTCAATTCATTTATTAAGTGCAATTATTGGACTAATAACACAGGTCCACAAAAAATTTTTTTTTCGATTCCACTGACCAAACCATATAGATTTTATGTTGTTGGGGTCGCTGAGTCCGAATCCGGGGTCCATTTAGCTCCATCAGGTAAGGTTTTTTTAGAGCTCATTTTAGAGGTGTTTGTAATCAAAAAACCCCAAATGGCGAAGAGCACGTCCCAAACATACGTTATATAGGTTTTCGGGGTCGCTGGGTCTGAATCTGGGGTCCATTTAGCTCCATCAGGTAAGGTTTTTTTAGAGGTGTTTGTAATCAAAAAACCCCAAATGGCGAAGAGCACGTCCCAACTAAACGTTATATAGGTTTTCGGGGTTGCTGAGGCTGAATCTGGAGTCCACTTAGCTCCATCACATAAGGTTTTTTTAGAGCTTATTTTAAGGTCATTTTAGGGGGTTGATAGTACAAAAATTCTAAATGGGGTAGAGCACGTTCCAACCTTACGTTATATGGTTTTTTCGGGTTGCTGTATTCAAATCTAAAGTTTGATGGACTGTACCCTAAGGCTGAAGATCATTTAAAGTTGATTTTAGGTGATTTTATGGCAGAAATTTGCATAAATAGATGTATTACACATGAGTTTATCTTTTTCTTCAAAGTAGTCTTTTTTGTCCATAACCTTCCCGTTTATTTAAAAATTACATTTTTATATGAACCTTTGCAGCTCACATTTATTTAAAAGAAATAAATAAATATCTATAATAATAATAATATACAATAAAAAAAGGGTACTCTCAAAATTTACTTCATGTAAAACTCGCCTTAAAATCACCTTATATCACATTTAAATGATCTTCAGCTTTAGGGTACAGTCCACAAATTTTAGATCTGAATTCAGCAACCCCAGAAACCTATATAACGTATGGTTGAAACGTGATCTTCGCCATTTAGAATTTTTGGACTATAAACCCCCCTAAAATGACCTTAAAATGACCTCTAAAAAAAACCTTATGTGATGGAGCTAAGTGGACTCCAGATTCAGACTCAGCAACCCCGAAAACCTATATACCGCATGGTTGGAACGTGCTGTTCGCCGTTTAGCATTTTTGATTAAAAAAACACACCTAAAATGACATCTAAAAAAACCTTACGTGATGCAGCCAAACGGACCCCGGATTCGGACTCAGCAACCCCAAAAACCTATATAATGTTTGGTTGGAACGAGCTCTTCGCCATTTAGAATTTTTGTACTACAAACCCCCCTAAAATGAACTCAAAACGACCTCTAAAAAAAACCTTATGTGATGGAGCTAAGCGGACTCCAGATTCAGACTCAGCAACCCCGAAAACCTATATAACGCATGGTTGGAACGTGCTGTTCGTCATTTAGGATCTTTGGATTACATACACCCCTAACATGACCTCTAAAAAAAAAACACCTTACCTGATGAAGCCAAATGAACCCCGGATTCGGACTCAGCAACCCCAACAACATAAAATCTATATGATTTGATCAGTGGAATCGAACTTTTATTTTTATTTTTATGGGCCTGTGTAATTATTCCAAGATTATTTTTGACATATGTTAGTATTCAATCTGTTTCCAACGTAAATTGAACGAAGGCTACACCTACTTTTCGTTCGCCTAGATTTCATTTGACAGTTAGGATGCGCAAATGCGGAGTTCGTCACTGCGCATCTCTGTTTCCTTTAGTGTTCCATCTCTTCCAATGTAAATTTGTAACACGCGCAGCAAAAAAAAGAATCGATTTATTTTCATGATTCTTCGACTGTAACTTTGGCACCTATAGATCGATGATTTTTCGTGGCGATTTTTCCAAAAACACTCTTACTTTTCCAGTAAAATAGATTTAAAGGCGATTTGAATCAAACTTCTCACTGTAATGATAAACAAGATATTAGTCCAAGCACGGTATAACTTGAGGATTATGTGTTGCTTCGTATTGCTTAAATAAGATGAATTTTCCTGTTTTAAATTTCGAGTTGTAGTTGTTATTCGTTTAAACGACACGCCACTGGTTGACTTCGCCGCATAACCGAGGAGGGTCGAGCGTATCCAACGTACGTTTCGATATCGTATATCGTACAACCAGTCTGCCTACGGCTTAGAGTTGAGCTAAACCGTGATTTTCCATTCACAGGTATATCTGTGAACGTGATTTTTTATTCACTGTGATTTTAACCTGTGAATGTGAATTCACGGTTTAAACTTAATGCCTTGTTGTCAACAGCGTAAGCGTGCATGCAGTTCACATCATATGGTCGCTATCCTGTGAATGTGAATTCACGGTTTACGTTTACTGTTTCGGGAACGTGTTCGATCTTCGACTGTTCTCCCTCTCCTCTCCGTGATCCGTGACTCGTTCCTTCATATTCACATTCACCATTCACATTCACGCATTCACGGGCCACGGCATTCACGCTTTATTTTAAAATTGTTCACAGGTCGTGAATGTGATTTTCCGTTAACAGTGAATAATTCACAGGTAGTGATTTTTAGCTCAACTCTACTACGGCTTTCGTAGTGACTGAATCTTTGCCTTATAGCTACTTTTCAGTGCGCGCAATGGTGAAGGACAGAAAAGCAGCCTCTAGAGTGCACAAAAAGTCGAATAAATCTATGATAATGAGAAATTTAAACAAGATACGGTACGTATAGGTAATTACGCAGAGGTATTTCGGTATTTTTGGAAAGCGAAAGGATCCATTGTCTGCCGGTATATTTAAAACATGAAATACAATGTCCCTTTCACAAAAATTCATCTCAGATCAATAAGCTCCCGATTACTAAGTATACAACGTAAAAATAATCGTCAACAAGCTGTAGAGAGTCGTTACAACGTTACACCTCGTCACATTTATGGGTAATTACGGTGAGCAGGTATAAACCGGGGACTTAAATATTCTTATGGCATTAGAATGTGATCTACTATATTCCATTCGGAAAATCGAGAGAGTAATAAAATGTCATTATAAATGCAAATCCTCAAAAACTGTAGTACTGGCGAGATATGTATAAACATTGCATTTAGTTATACGTCTCTGTACTGTTCCTAGGAACTATTACATTGAAAAGCACCCGGATCAAATTTCTACCTGCGTTCGGGTCAAGGGATATAATCCGTCTTTATCTTTCTTATGAAGAATTGAATGCTCTTTCTCTATTACTCCAATTCGGTTATTTCGCACTGTTTTCGTTTACTTGAAATCGTCACATCAGAGTCACGCCATGGGGTTTTTTATTTAAAGAAAAAATCATAAGCAATATTTGTTTATTTAGAATTTATGGAACCTATATATAAATAATAAATTTATACCGTGAGGTCGAAATGAAACTATAATTAATTCACTTTTACTCAAAGAACTGAACTTTTCCTAATATTATACCTAACACTGGCATATGCCATAAGGGATAGAAATATACATCAATCCAAATTAATTACTTACTAAATTAATATATCAAAAGCACAAAGTATACATAACATCACTTTTGTCCAAGCTTATAAGAAACAAAAAAATTTTAAAACGAGGAACGTGGCACAATTTCACAAATTATACAAAAGAAGTAACTAAATGGCTTAAAATAATAATATATTTATTGGAAATAAACGTTTTTTTACAAGAATAACAAATCTTGTTTAAACAGTTCAAAACGGTTTAAATCTTACGTTAATAATAATATAGGTAACTATAAGTATACCTAAATCGATTTTCAGAAATCTCATTTTCTCGTACAAGAATCCGTTCAGGTATACAAAAGGTACACGTTCAAAAGAAAAAGGAGTAATCGTGAGGTTTTGGAAAGACGCAATGTTCAGGAATGTTTTCAAGTTGAAATTAATTAATATTCAGAATCATCTGAAGAACTCTCTTCATTGATATCCTGTGCAGTAATGATTAAGGGTTCCACGGCGTTATCAATCATAAAATCTAACTCCCAAAATTTTTCTTCTTCTTTTATAACATGATTTATGACTTTTTGCCAATTTTCAGAGGTGGTTCTGCGAATGGATTCTTCCAGAAGAATTTTAACATCTTTTAATTTAAATGTTTTATTTTCCCGAGCAACATAGCCTTTTACCTGAGCCCATATTAATTCTATGGGATTGAGTTCGCAGTGATAGGGCGGAAGACGAAGCACAGTTATTTGGCGATTTTGTGCCATTTCATCAACTGCATACCTTTTACGAAAGTTGCAGGTCTTTACAATTGATATCAATTCCGATTTGACCATGTCCTCCTTATACGGAATATTTTTTCTTATCAGCCAATTTAAAATTTCAGCCTTCCGCCAAGAAATTACCGGGGATTTATCGACCTGTCTGGAATGATAGCTCGCATTATCCATGACAATTACGGAACCAGGTGGGATGAGATCGAGCATTTGAACGAAGTACTCCTCGAAAACGTCCGCGTTCATGTCTTCATGATAATCTCCCGTCTTCTTCGATTCAAAAAGAAGTAAGCCGCCATCCACAAAGCCACTAGTACTGCCGATGTGGGTAACAATAAGTCGTTTACCTTTTCCAGCCGGTGCTTTTAGTCCTGTTGATAAACCTTCTAAAAAGGCTTGTCGCGGATTCACCACACTTTTGTCCTGCCACACTTTTCCCACGGTATATCCTTGGTTTACCCAGGTTTTATCCAGATAAAAAATAGCCCTTCCTTCTTGTCGAAATTTTTTAATATCTCTGAGGTAGCTTCTTCGCCAGCAAATAATTTCATCGGATTCCCGAAGAGGAGAAGTTTTAATTCGCTTATCCCAACAAATACCTAGTTCCTTCAGAATCGTCCGACCAAACTTGGTCCTTTTCAATGTCATACAGTCTTCTGGCAGTTCATGTAACATTTTATCCAATGTTGGGATTTCACGTTTGAAAAAAAAGGAATGAAGCGTTCGACGAATGAGTCTCTTGCTATCCTCATCAACAAGCATTTGAGGTCTTCCTGGTGCAGATTTTGGAGCCTTCACCTCTCCACTCCTCTCTTCCCTTTTGACGCGATATATCGTTGATTTTCCATATCCCGTCATTTTGTGACACATTTCAACTAGGTCATCTACGCTGGATTTAGGATGTAGATGTTTCAATCCGTTAAATACATTTAAAACAACCACTTTTTCACGACACGATAACGCCTGCTTATTCGGTAACTTACACGGGGTAAAGTTCATAAGACTTGACATATTTAATTCTTGATAGTAAGACTATTAGAATAAGAATAACCGAAATTCAGGTATTTCCCTTTTATACCTCCTTCAACGGAGGGAGAACTTTCGACCCCATTTCCAGGTAATTCTTAATCCTACAGGTAAATCTCTGGTAACAGTTAACTAAGTAGTTTAGTGGAAGAGTAAAGGTGCCTGAACAAATTATTAAGTGTCCACATTAAAAAAGACCCTTTCCAAAATGGTCTCCGAGTTGACGAATTGTCTAAAAGTATTCAATATTTACAAGTAATATCATTCATTGATATATTTCGTTAACGGCACCGATTAAATTGGTAATTATATGAATTCATTCCTTTTAGGTTCAATCCTTAATCACTATATGTACGATACAACTTCAAGAAATTTTAAAATGGAAACAGTTCCATGGGTGAATTTAATTTATATTTAAAAATCAGGGAAATAAGGATGGTACGCCCTTTGTTACAACCCTAACCTCCGATTTTGAGTTATTTATTACTCTCTCCCTATTTCGAATGGAGTATAGCAAGTTATGCCATGGTTGGCCTTAATCTCGCTTTCGTAAAAGGTTATTGTGCCAAAGGGATGTAACGAGGGGGGAAATTACAATTTACTTATTCTTTGAGGGACAGTGTATTCAAGGACAACAATTTTCAAAAAATGTGAAGTATGGAAACAAAATGTTGTCATTACCAAGTTAAGGGTTAATTAAATATTGTGACAAAGATTATTGATGCAGAATTAAATAGAGATTCCAATCTAGAAAGAAATTATACAGAAGGCAATTTTTGGAAAAATGAAATGGTGTAAAAAGTAAAAATTTTTTTTAACAATAATGTTTGCTGTTTGTCCATCACAGGAATATATAGATACTATATGCCGGATGATATAAACGAAAGATATATATGCAACGATTTTAAAAAAGTATCTATAACCTGAGGCGATATATGCAAAAATATGCAAAACATGCAAACTGGGCACTTTTGATAGAAGGAGCGACGGAATAATAATAGAGACCTCTGAAGACGAAGGAATATGGATGGAAACCTTTGATGAAACTTGGAGCAGAATATACCCTAAACAAAAATGGGTAGTTTAAGTGATGCAAGCAACAAAAATGGTAGAAACTCACTCACCAGTAAGGGCGATGAGCAATTTTTCACGAAAACTGCGGAAACAAAAGTATGGCAAAGATGATTCAAAGACAGAAATAATTGGAAATCTAGATCATAAGCAAAAATAAATTAGAAGTTGTAGGGACTAAAAATGTGGACAAATCCGGCAACTAAAATGTTATTACAGTTACCGACGTATAAATGTGCAAAAATGCATATAATTACATATACTTTGCACTTCACTAACTCCTCTTACACGTGTACCTTTCAGTGTCATAAAATTAGATTTTGGACAAAATAATCCGCCAAACATAATTTTGGCGAGAAAACATTACAATCTAATTTTAAACTGACGCTTGATTTTTGGAAACTGTTTAATAACTGAGATTGAAAAATCGAAGACAAGTCTTTCACCGAAATTTGCCAGATGGATCCACCTTTTGTGCATAGCGAAGCTAAAGTTACTTCAATTTAATCTTTAGTTTTGACGTTAAGCTTGACGTAAAGCTCGTATTTAAGCTACTCGCCCTTTAAGCCGCCCCTTGGGCCGGCCACTCGATATGCATAGTTACTAGCAAATGACAGCCGAGTTACTTAGTAGCTCACTGACCGCTCAGTGGTAGTGGTAGTGTCGTGACGATTTGCGTTTTCTTAAGTTAAACTCAAGTGACTTTAAAAAATGGCTAGAAGGAATGCTCCCTCCAAGACATCTAAAAGAACTTGCCGGTCAAAATTTATGAAAAGGTTAAACCAGGAGAAGTAAGAGTTATTGGATGAGAAATGTCATTGCTGAGTCAATTTTTGAAATTAGCAAAATTAATAAGTTAGTATTAATGTTATTGTATTAGTAGTAAATAATATGGTTAATGTATTTATTAGGTGGGCGGCTAAAGCAGCAGCAAAAGCAGGAGGAACAACTGATACTGCTGATGAGTAAGTAGATGAAAATATAATGAGTTAGCTTAGACTGTTCGGTTCCGACTTTTTAAAAGGAACTATAAAAGTAGGTTACCTGAGCCGGTCCTGAGATAAACAACCCCAATTTAATAAGTATGTATTCAATGAATCCCTCTGAAATAGAGCTTTTTATCGAATATTTTTTAAGTTGTTAACAGTTAAACATTTTACAAACACTTAATGGTTAAAAATTAATTCGGTTAATCAGTTTTCATTTATATACGAAACAGCGTTACAGTCCAGTCATTATAGGGTGTTCACCTAGGAAAATCGACATACCTGGTATATTAACACGTAAAAACTTATATTTTGACATCCTAAAACTTTCCTTAAAATTTACATATAATTGGATGGCCGCAAGTTTTAAAGTCGGGGGTCAAAAGTCACAAAAATCGATTTTTTCTATATTTTTTGCAAATATCTCGTTTTATATGGGTTTTACGCTATTTGTATTTATTATCAATGTTGTACAGAATTAAATTCTCTACAACTTTTGTCTTTAACATTTCTTCATACCTCTAACTGTTTTCGAGATAGAGGGCGATCAGAGAATCATGTGAGGTCATGGTAGTCCCGATCACAAGCTCGTAATATTAAGGTTATAAATCATTGCTAAATATATAATTACCATTTATTATTAAATTTTACATTAAATTCAATCTTTCTCTTTAATAATTCTAAAATTTATCAATCCAATAACACTCATAATCTCTTTCTGTATACTTGAAAAATTATTAAGGGACACTTTAATTACACTTTAATTATATTCTCATTTACACTAATTGCATTTGAAGTAAAAAATAATTAAGTACATCTTGTTTAAAATCCGTAAACTCTTAAATATTAAATCTATCAAATGACACTTTTAATAAAAACATTAATTAAAACTTTATTTCTTTTCTTCTTTATTTATTGAGAAAGTCATTACATTGATATAAATTAGATTAGAATTAAAATATAATTGAAGTATTTTCCTCGACAATTTTTTAATTACACTTCATTAAAAATGATAAGTAACCAAAAAACTATAAAAGTCTGCGTCGGACCAGACGGTGGAAGTGAAACTTCTTTGGCCATATGCACACATTCACCGTCAGACAGGATATATAACTGACATATAAAAGATAATTTTTTTTTGCTGCCACAATGGTCTCCACAGATTCGCGCGTACGCCGCCTCGAGCCCGTTCGTCTTGTGTTCGAGAATTACCACCCATTCGCCGCGGAACAAGTCTCCGTGCGCCGTGGGCTTTCATCTCTTCCGGTGTCT
Source organism: Cryptocephalus moraei (assembly GCA_946251905.1). NCBI lineage: Eukaryota > Metazoa > Arthropoda > Insecta > Coleoptera > Chrysomelidae > Cryptocephalus > Cryptocephalus moraei. The sequence continues at coordinate 5,951,297 of OX276455.1, read as the reverse complement.
CCATGTTCTCATCTGAGGTGAGGTGAGGCACGACGCGTCCTCACTTTTCTCTATGTCCATGTCACGTAATTAAACAATACAGCTCACCGTTTTTTCGCCGCTCGAAGTTATTGTTTCTCGCCGTTTGAGGTTAGGTCAGGTGTCAGCTGTCCGACAGTCTAGACGCTGTCCGGTGTTGCCACGTTGACCTCTCTGGTAGCACATGTAAACGATTTGGCGATCGACTCGGTTCGCGGGCGCGATGGAAGAGGTACACTTTACGCGCATTATGGCAACACGGCTTTGTCCTCGGATTACTTATCACGCGTGACGCGGTTTTTCGATCAACACCCCATCCCAATGTATACAACGTGCACAAAGAAGTTTCACTTCAAAAAAATGAATTTAATGTAAAAGTTAATAGTAAATGATAATTAAACATTTAGCAATAATTTATAACCTTAATATTACGAGTTTTTGATCGGGACTACCATGACCTCACATGATTCTCTGATAGCGCGCTCTCCGCCCTCTATCTCGAAAACAGTCAGAGGTATGAAGAAATGTTAAAGACAAAAGTTGTAGAGAATTTAATTCTGTACTATATTGATAATAAATACAATTTGCGTAAAACCCATAGAAAACGAGATATTTGCAGAAAAATATAGAAAAAAAAAATGGATTTTTGTGACTTTTGACCCCCGACTTTAAAACTTGCGGCCATCCAATTATATGTGAATTTTGAGGAAAGTTTAAGGATGCCAAAATAGAAGTTTTTACGTGTTAATATACTGGGTATGTCGATTTTCCGAGATATTCACCTAATTCGACCTAAGATGACTGGACTATTATATAACATTTTTAACCTATATTAAAAATTGACCACTAATCTCATGCCTGATCTATATACACTTATTTTACCCAAAACCCGTCAGGCATTGGTCGCAGAGATGGTCGTGGCAAATTTGTAATTTCTCTGAACTACTTTTGTATCTACCCATGTAGTTGCCTACTTTAAAAACATTTCACTAAATTTTCCGGCCCCTGATCCCGGAGCTACCAAACACGTAAATACTTCTCTAATGCAAACACTTAAATATTCCATTTGTAAGTTCCGAAGTTAATTATTCCTCCCATGAGTAACAGAAACGATAAAACTCTTATCAAAACATAACGTTTCAGGCAGCGAGACAGCGTAATGTATCATTATATCGCACTCTGGATTTCTAAGCACAAGGAAATGTTCTTTGATGTTCTTCACTGTCAATCACAACCGCACCAAGTTTTGCATAGTTAATGAGCGCTTTGCATTGCAAACAAGCGTTTATTACTCACTCTCTCTTTCTCCGGCTTTGGTTGAGAAATGGGGTTTTAATAAAATATTAGAATGGGATCGTTTTATCTGGATCAGTTAGGAATCCAGGAGAAGGAGGATCGCTTAGGTAATTTTCAGTGTTGGCGCTCGCGATTTTAAGAATTAATTCCATGTTCAGACGCCGATCAAATTCCGAGGCTCATCATTCGCCTTTGGAGGTTTAACTGCTCATTACTAATTTCATGCGGAGTGAATAAATGGAATATTAACGGGACAGATATTACATTTATATGAAATTGATTTGATTATAATGCAATTCAATTACGGCTCGAAAATTTCTCTGCGAGGAGAGAAATCACGGAGATCGGAGCAGTGATAGCGATTTAATGCAAGGATCACGATACATATAGCATTGCTGTTGTGTACCGAACATTTTTAGGGCATTCGAATAGAATACGACTAATGGTACCTATTGTTCCACATTCACAAAGTGGGCCACCTTTGAAATCATGACTGTTAGAGCATGCCTTAATGTCTAAGCATCTTAATGAACTGAAGCCTCTTACGACATCGGTACTTATGTCGTTCTGAGGTAAATTAATGAATATTTCATAAAAAATAATTCTGAAAGTACTTTGGAAAAGAATATTAAATCTTTTGCAATTTACAAAACTACTAATTTTGCAAGAGTAATTAAATGAAAACCTCGTGATCGAGTCTTATTAAATTGTGAGATACGTATGGGGCTAAATGTCTATTATAATTATATATAATTTGTACCTTCACTTATACATTTCTCTCTCTTTGTGATTCTTCTACACCTTTACCTCTTGAATGGAGCAATGCTAATTAAACAATAAAGTACATTTCGAAACTAGATACAACAAATATGTACATCCCACCTAGCAACAATACTAGAAACTTTCGTCACATAGTGAACAGTTGTATGGAAAATGGTGGAAAATTAAGTACTAGTTTTTAGGAGCAATTCAACCAAAGTGGTATAATTTTTCACTTCAAATTCACTAGTAAAAGATAGTAGAAATTTTATTATCAAACCTTATACTTGTACTTTTGAAAAATAGCAACGCGCCTCAAAAATAATTGTTATTAAAATAAATTGTATAAATATTTTATCAAGTGTAATATACAGTTATAGTACGTTAGTGCGTCGATATGTTGGTTAAACCGAATATTACTGTCATATTTGTTATATTCTTAAAATTTGTAATAATTCCTTATTTAATTTTGAAAATATAATTATTTGGAAAATTAAATTTATATTGCAATACTAGCCATATTGTTTCCAAATTATCTAAGTAACATTTCACTTAAATTACTTACGAGTTAAGTATATTGTAATTTTGACTACCTGGTCGCAATGTAACGTGGCTATGTTACACCAATTAGTTCAAAACAATGAGATGACATGAAATCACAGAAAAATGTATCTCCAAGTTGAGTGATAGATAAGTCTAGCTCAATAAATTATTCATGGGTTTTCCTATAGTACATTTATAATATTCCCACTTTTCCCTTAATCTAATTTAATACATTTTTCAGTATCTCATCAGATAAGAAACTTTTGTTGATTCCAATTACACATATGCAGTAAGGCGACTAATCATCGTAATCAGATCACTGTATAAGAATGTTTGTGATGTGTCTTTAGCGTATTTTGTTGTTCGTAGCTAATTTATTTTAACTTACTATGCTTGTGCCAAATAGAATCCGCACCCGGTAATGTTGGCACTTGGGAAGTTAACAGGCACGCTGAGTCAAAGTCCAATTAACCAAAATCCATCACAACGTTCCTTGTAAATCGAAAGGGAAGCTCACAATTAAGGAGGGAGTAAAGGGAAAAAGAAGTACTCGCAGGTACTATTAGAACTGTTGTATATAATGTTAAGGTTATGTGTGGAAATATTGGAGATCGCTGTGATTCCCTATTAGGTCCTCTTTTTCTTAAATTGTTTCATTTTCTTTTTATTTAAAAAAAAATTAATTATAAATAAATTTTATTTTTATATATTTTTTATATATTTTGTAAAATTTTATTTTTGTCCAATTTTCATTTCAATTAAGGCAATAATGAGTAAATTTGCTTACTTATATCATTTACATCATTTACTTGCACTAATTCTGAAAATATTATCACTCCCTTAGCTCTAGGTTAATAACGTATTACTGGATAAGTACTTATCGGTTTAAGATAATGAGTTTCTATCGGAACGGCTATTCAAAGTCGAAGTAATAGTTCAGGGTAATAATTAGATTGTTCAAGGAAATTTCAATTTTTCGAAATTTTTGAACCTGATGTGAAGTTTTCCAAACATTCAACTTTGAGTGTATTAAAAGGGAGTATTGACACATTAAATTTTAGGTTATAACAAACATTCACCCAACGTAGGTAGAATTTAGGCTTATATATAGTAGTACTAATAGCTCTCCTCAGATTTCGTACCAGATTTTTAGCTATTAAAATTTGTTCATTTATGTGTTATGACACATACTTTATTATTATGTTACTATTATTAATATTATTAGCTGCTCCTCAGATTTCTTACAGATTTTCAGCTATTACAATTAAATTAAAAGCAAGAAAAAAATTATGGCACCTTCTATCATTATGATTAATTCGTTATAATGAATCGCCGGCCATAAATGCAGTCACTCAGATAATTATTATTTATATTCTATTTCGAGCACCTTGTATATTTTTTTCCATTCTGGTACATACATGAATCATAAATTATTTTTGGTTATCGTTTTTAATCAGGATATTAGATATTGAGATGATATACAGGGTTCAATGTTTAGATTTCATTACAGTTCGATAGTGGTTAAAATGAGTTCACACTGATTAATATTAGCGATTCAATCCTATGTACGAATGTGGAATAATATATTATTGATTTGAAAAAAAAAATCACAAAATAATAATTTCTAATAATCTATGTAAGTTGTAAGGGTACGAACATACCGAAGATACCTCGATGTCGCGGTCGATGTCGCGGTCGACGTCGCGGTCGATGTCGATGTGAGGGCGAACATACCGAAGATGCTTTTCCTTTCAGTGTTCCTTGCAGTCTACTCGGGGAACGACGGGAACGTTGTTTATTGATTTGCCTATTTATTAAAAAGTACTGAAATAATGTACAACAGCGATAGTAGTGACAGTGATTAAGACATGTCTTCAAGTGCAAAGTGGTGGATTGTCTAATTCATCAAATCGCCAATTTAATGTTCATCCCATAAACCAGAAAAGACAATATTTAGGTGAATATCACCATCTCTTCAATTAGTTAAAAAACCATCCAGATAAATATTTTGCGTACATGAGAATGACTCTTGATACGTTCCAGTATATCTATGACAATGTAAAAACAAGAATTGAACTTTGCACATATAACAACTACCATACAAACCCTATTCTTGGCGAAGAAAAACTAGTAGTAACAATACGTCGCAATGAGAAGGAATACGGAAATTCGCCCGTCTTCAGTAAATAAAATTGCCTTCCGTATCTCCCTCCAGCTAAATGTCACGTGGTTTGAAGAGCACCAATGAACGTGCGAGTTACATCGCGATCAACAGCTCGATCGCGATGTAAAACAAACTATTTTGATCTGGCATCGACCGCGCTGTAAACCGCCATGATAGGCGGCGAGGGTGAATGGGTGAAACATCTTTGGTATGTACGCTTTCATAAGAAAATAAAGGTTTGTTTCGACATCGACCGCGACATCGACCGCGACATCGACCGCGACATCTTCGGTATGTTCGTACCCTAAGTCTTAAATTACAATAACCAGAAATCTTGAGTGATAGCATCTAACGTAAGGGTACAGTTTACAGAATTTTATTTTTTTGGAAAAATAACTAACAGTAACATAAGACAATCTCTACGTCCTTTTGGTGGGGTTAAATGTGAAAAAGATATTTGAAGCTATAAGCTAAAAATAAGCGATCATCTTAATGTACACGTTAAAAAAGCAGTTCGAGTGAACGCTTTAAACTTTGTGGTTGAATTTCTTTTTGTTTATTTTGGTAATATCATTTAATTTTGTGTATATATTACACAAAAGACGGCTGTTTAGGTACTCATTTTTCATAAAATTATTGTCATTTTTTGAGTTGTTTTGGGTAATTTACACAACAATCGGTTATTACGTATATTATTACCCGTCGCGGCTTCGCCCACAAAAATCCGATTCAAAGGTTAAAAACTAATTATACATCCATGGCATTTGGTACATATTTGTAGATTAATGCTACTACATAAAGGGAAAAATGATATTTAAAAACTGTATAAATTCACCTTCGATAACAATAAGTAGGTACAATAGTGTATGAACATAACAATTTGTGTTTAATTTACGTGGAATCTTTTGAGGTTCCTCTCGAAAAGTATGCATTTAGCTTCAAATCAATTCTTTAGTAACAGAAATTCACAGGACAACGATTATTTCACGGAACACGACATAACTGCGGTCCCTTGGTAATCTACGGCAAATCGTGTTTCGTGTTTCCTGTGAAGTTCTGCCACTCAAGAATTGATTTGAGTTTAATTTTAAGAATTGAGCAACAATGTCATATTTGGGAAAGAAAGTTCGTAATCTCAAGGGAATTTTGATGCAAAATTTCATAGATTAAGATAGGTTAAATAGGTTTTCGCGTATACATACACTTTGTTTCATTACATAAATGTTTGTGTGTTTTTCGTCAAAGACAATTTTCGTCAAATTTCCATTTTTCACTATGTACTTAACACTAACTACTGTTCTTTGGTCAGCGATTGTCCGCATTGAACGCGAAAGAAACGTGCGGCCCCCGCCTTTTTATCGTTTCCCGATTCCGCCATTAAATTTTTCGATAACGCGGAACAGCTGGACGTCCTTTTTTCTTCCTCTTTCCTTCTCTCTCTTTTTCCCCCTCCCCACTCTATCTGTCTCTCTTTTTAACGCTGCCAGCAGCGCGCGCACTACGTTCCGAACGTCTAAAAATAATGCATAAAATTTGTTTTTGTTGAGTCAAAAATGTATTGATGCGCTCGTAACGTTCGTTAGGTATAAATTGTATACGTTCGTAAAGACTTAAAAACGGTTTACATTACCCGTTGGAAAAATAAATAAAACCGTAAATGTGGCCCAAATGAGTCGAACCGGTTAACACGGAGACGTTTCAATAAATAGAAAGATTAAGAAGGTCCGCAGGGGAAGAGAGAGATGGTTTTGCTCTCTTGCGCTCTTGAGGAAGTTGACCGAAATCAAGTCTGTCAAAATAACCCATGGAGTAATAAAATCTCATTATCAATGCAAAAGCCATACAAGGTGGCATCCTCTAAATTTTGGGAGTCTTAAGACGTCTTAACGTCGTCCAAAACAAGACCTCTTAAAGACGTTCAAAACAAGACATCTTAAAGACGTCTCTTTTAGGTCTTCAGACGTCCAGACCACTATACAAGACGTCTTTAAGACGTCGTGTGCTGTATGTTTATCTTGTGGAAATCATTAAGTAAATACTACAGAAATGTGAATTGTTCTATGAGCCAACCCAATTTATTAGGTTTCTCTCATTACAACTCAAAAATATAACTCGAATGTTAAGGGGGATGAAGGCTTTCCAAGAATTTTCGAGGTTAATTGCTCGAATGTTGCTCAAAAGATGCTCAAAACCTGCTCAAGTGTCGTCATTTTCACATTTGAGGTAAATGTGCATTTTATCATCATCTTCTGTTATTCGTCTTTCCTTTTATGGAATTTATTTTCCAGCCACCTTATTTTTCCCTTTTTGAACATGAACGCTTAGTGAAGAATTAAGACTATTATTTTAAGTGATTCATCTCTGGAACGAACTCCTACGACGACACGAAGACAACGTCGATTCGACGTGACCTTTCCCATCTCTTTTCGGGGTGTAAAATAAAACTCGAACCACCCTTAACGGTAACGGAAGTGATACGGGCACGTCAGCCGTAACCGCATCGAACCCGCTCGGAAACTAAAGTTTATGTGGCGAAAATGAAACGAAAACGAAAGTCGTACGAGAGCCCAGGTGCTGTGCTTGCTCTTGAAGCGGTAATTTACGTGGAGTTTACCGCCTAGTGAAAGTTTTACTAAAATGTTTCGCCGGCTGCCGATGGAGCCACACTAAAAACGACAATTTATATGTCATTTTTGGTAACTTTACGTGGTACTAAGTATAAATAGAACGTGACTTGTGTGCATGTGAAAAAAACCTTTATGATCGTTTTGTGAAGCTTGTTTCTAATATCTCCGCCGGCGAGGCCGTAAAGATCGGAAATTACAACCCGGTGAGCGGTTTATTTTTTAAGAGTGGGCGGGTTCTTTACTGCATTGTTGCCAGTCATGAATATTGATCCGTACAGCGATGGGTTATCAATGCTGAATTCAAATCATCTCGACGTTCCGGCAATTTTGCCCAAAGTACCAGAAAATAACGGTAACCGGAAAAAAGTCCCCGGAAAAAAGTACCGGAAAAAAGTCCGTAAGAAAAAAAGTCCCGGAAAAAAAGTACGGGTACTTTTTTTCCGGGGACTTATTTCCGGTACTTTTTTCCGGGGACTTTTTTTCCTAGATTCAAAAATAACACCCATGTGCAGCATAGAACGACACCGAAACGTTCTTGGGGTTATTTCGGCTTGAAAGATACGAATTCAGATTAGTGTTGTCAGTACTGCGGGTGCAAGTGATAACATGTTGGCCTATAAACACCAATTTAATTATTAAATATACATATAAAGGTATTTAGGGTTATTTCGATTAAAATGACACTAAGTCAGGCAATGAATAACACAAGCAATATTGGTGGTGTCATACTGGGGTAAACCTAGAGTGGCCCTGGAATTTTGTTCTCAGTGTATTTTGTTTCTTGGGATTTTAAATTGGGTTGTTGTCTCAATTTACATGTTTTCTATGTATGTTGTGTCTTGGATTTTAAATTGGGTTCTTGTCCCAATTTACATGTTTTCTGTCTTGGATTTTATATTGGGTTCTTGTCTCAATTTACATGGTTTCTATGTATTTTGTGTCTTAGATTTTAAATTGGGTTCTTGTCTCAATTTACGTGTTTTCTGGGTATTTTGTGTCTTGGATTTTAAATTGGGTTCTTGTCTCAATTAACATGTTTTCTGTGTATGTTGTGTCTTGGATTTTAAATTGGGTTCTTGTCCCAATTTTATACATGTTTTCTGTCTTGGATTTTATATTGGGTTCTTGTCTTAATTTACATGGTTTCTATGTATTTTGTGTCTTAGATTTTAAATTGGGTTCTTGTCTCAATTTACGTGTTTTCTGGGTATTTTGTGTCTTGGATTTTAAATTGGGTTCTTGTCTCAATGTTTTCTGTGTATTTTGTGTCTTGGACTTTAAAATGGGTTCTGGTCTCAATTAACATGTTTTCTGTGTATTTTGTGCCTTGGACTTTACATTGAATTCTTGTCTCAATTAACATGTTTTCTGTGTATTTTGCGTCTTGGACTTTAAATTGAATTCTTGTCTCAATTAACATGTTTTCTGTGTATGTTGTGTCTTGGATTTTAAATTGGGTTCTTGCCTCAATTTACATCTAAGCAACGAACTTAGGTGTTAAATTAAATTGGATAATTACCACTACTAAACTGGATTCTCAGGGAAGAGTCTCAAAGTACTCCAAAAGTCAACGTGCAATCTTCAATGAAGAAGAATTCAATTTAATTTAAGAATTTTCAGACGTGGATGATTCTGCACTGATGGAGTGTTCATTCTCAAAAATCTAATTAAGAACAGAACCGCAAGAGGTCTTACTACCCATCTAGATGTGATAGATGTCCAAAAAGCTTATGACACACTTCCACAAAACAAATTATGAACAAATATGATCTATATTGGGGGGTGTCATTAAGCTGCGTATCGTTGTACAAAGGATATACAGCAATGGTAAAAATGAGAAATAACCAATCTCAAGAGTTTGAGATGACAAATGCACACTGCTGACCTAATCTATAAGGTTTGTTAGCTTTAAGCCTGAGGTATTCTGCGCCCTTTCATAATCTCGATATCTCAAAAATTGCCAATTCTATAACGTTTCTGACTTTGAACAAATTAAGAAAATTACGAACCAAAGTATTTATAAAACCGTTGTACTTGTCTATAAGTGTCATAAAAGTTTCTTTTGATAAAATCGTTTTACCTAACTAACTGAATTATATATTAAAAGGGTTAATTCAAGTGTATGTACTGTGTAGCATTTCTCAGAAGATTTCTCTACTTGACGATAATCCACATTATGATCACCTAATATCGTGCTCAGGGCGAATTTAATCGCCACGTTACTGACAGGTAGAAGCCGTTATCAGGTACGTAAACTGGACGCGAAGACTAAGTAGCCATTCTAATCGCATGGCTATTATGTCTAAGAAAGAGTACTTCTAAGAAAGCACATACGTTTAGTTCTATAAATGACTATGATATATTAGTGACCCTTCGACGGTTATTGGATGATTATAGGACTTGCCATTCGGGTACAGGTAACTAGCGTCCAAATTACACTTAGTCTATCTCATCCTTCTGAGGTGTACGTTGAGATTTGCGCGTATATTACTTCATAATTTTGTTTTTCGTTGTTCTTACTTTTGTTGATTTTTGTTACGTTTACTTGTTATTTATATTAAGGTGCACTGTGCTATTGTTTCGGTTATTTAACATTTTTAGTGATGCCGAAATCTAAGCTGCGTCCTTCTAAAGTGCACAAGAAGAGTGCAAGATCAAAGTGTATAAAGAGACTGAATAAAGCTAGGTACGTACTCAAAAATATGTACTTATATTCATATACAACCAATAATATTTATTTTACTTTTTACAATTTTTAAAACAATATCGCTCAATTTACAGCCAGTTTTTAAGCAATACTGACACACATTCCTATAAATTTATATTTATTTTATAGACTGATAAAATAAAAATTCAGTTGCAATGATCCAATTTTAAGATGGAATCGCGAAAAGGTTGCATTATAAAGCATACGATGTACGCTTGTAGTGCAAACATTAACATCAAAAAACCAAATGATCCGGACGGCCAATTATCCTAGCTGTTTGGTGGCAACTCGTGTTACAATTGGTTGTATTGTTGGTTGCCTGCTCCATTCGTTTCTGTACATGACGTGTATATATATCCAAGACCCAATTGACTTCTAGTTCACATTTCAGTTTCCTACTTGTTTTATAATTTAATCGGTCCCTGTATATATGGGTGAATTTAATAGAGCTGCTAACTACGGCCGGTAAGATATTTATTGCACCCTGTATTTCAGCAGGCGGTATTCAAGTGTCCCAAGAACTATATCCTTAGATCTGTCAACTGTGGTTTTACCAAGTAACCGCTGGATATCCGAACTAGGAGATCCATGACTCAAAAACAAATATTTATCTCGCCGTTCTTCGCACATGTCCGGCAACGCTGCGGCCCGCAATTATACTTAAGTGGTGTTAATTTATTCGATTCGTTTTGGCCTTGACTCTAACTCGTAAACACAATCAGTGAGCTCCGAAGAGGCGGCTCTAACGACGACGTCCGCAAGGGCCGATTTCGGTCGGCGGCCGTCGTGGTTCCAACACACACTTTTCCATCTACAGTTGTCACTATTAATTAATGGGATTAATTGGTTAATGAATCTCTTTCTATCAACACCGAGGCAGGCGAGGCATACAAATTGCGCGTCATTATGGTTCGATAGAGGGAGGCAGGAAGGTTTATTAACAACTATCCTGACTTAAGCTGAGACTTAAGTCGAATCGGGTTCAGTACAATTCAGATGATAACGTTCAGAAACTGTCAAATTAATTTTTCCTCCTCATCGATGACAACCCATCTCTGGTTTAGCTGCATCTACTTTAGACACAAACAATTCATACGAACCCTTAAAATTTCTATAGCACCCTTAATTTCAAACAAGAACATAAGAACCCTAACCTCACATTAAGTAACATTTGTAGGGTTGGACCAAAATGATCCAGGTAAGAGTTTTGGGAAACTTCAGGAGAGATACCTACTCCGGTGTAAAGGTGTAAAGCTGAAGCAGCTTTAATGCTTGGTGAAAATAACAGCTTCCCATTACTTTTTGAAATACCTCGCAGATTCTATTCTTGCTTCTCAGTTCGATATCGAATAGTGAAATTGATGAAGATCTCAACTGACTTGGTTAAGTGATGAACCGATACACAAGACGTAAGACGTCGACCTCTGTAATGAGGTACATAAAATTTCAACACGTAGCATCAAAGGTCGGCGAGAAATTACTGTTTCCATGCATTTCCGTTACTTTTTCTTCGATTGCTGTTAATCATGACGTGATGAAAGTTTAATTACTGTTGTATATTTCGCTCTGCCAGCGCTTTTTTCGTGATAATATGAAAGAGGCCGTGTCGACATTCAGAGTCATTCCATTTTTTTTGTGAATTTCTCCACGAATTTTATTCGTTTTAATTACTGTCGGGGCTGATTTATTAGTGCGACCCATTTCACTCCAAACGACTTCAAGTAATAAAAAATGGAGTAAACCCCGTTCGCCCAAGTGATTAAATCGAAAACACCTAATCTCGAGAAACAATCGTGTTTGTTGAGCTTAACGCGTAAATAATATTTAAGTTCAACACTACAACACTACCTGACTTGGTGTTTAAGAAACGTTGAAATGTTGGGGTGGTACATATATTTTAAGGCTAGGCCGGCGGTTTCTGCACAATTCTGGGAATAACTTAAGTAATGTTCACCAAAGTGAAAGTTAATTTTACTTATTTCTGTAGAAGTTAAGTTATATTTTAGTAAACTAGGCGAGGTCGTTCAAGGTAAAAATTTGGTGGAAAATTATTATAAAAATTTCATATGACTTCATATAAAATTACAACAAATTTCATATTCAACCGCGACTTAGTGAGGCTTAAAGCAATTCAAATGCAATTACTATCGACTTGCTTTAAAAATAACTTGTATCAGTAAAACATAATGTTGCTAAAACCTATAGGAGGGTTAATAAGCTCACTTCAGCAAAAGCATATTGTACATTTTTACGTTTAAAAGCAATGCAATGGCGTCCCTATATAAGGTTGTAATTCATTTATGAAACTTCGTACTTTTATTTAATGTCACCTAAACATTTGTTTGGAATTCTACAATTTGTAGCGTAATAAAAAGATTACATAAATGTATACCATTTTTGTGCTATTACATTTGGCCAATACTCTTTAACATTTTCGTCTATCACTACTACCGGACGTAATTTGAGAACATATCAATTGTCTGATAAATTAAAAATTATCTACAAAATTTATATTGCACCGTTTTATATTATAATGTCTCATTTTCTTTCATAAGAACAGCAAATACAATTTTCTGAAAATTATTTAACTTTTTTATCACCACTTCTTTGACTTTCTGATATGGGGTACCTATATAATAAGAGAAAGTCTTGTAAACGTGCTGATTTTCGGGATTTAGGATATTGACAATTCTTATTGACTACCGTTATCGTTATCTTGACAGATCTGCGAAGGGTCCTTAACTTTTGTGAATTTTCAGTTTTTCTTAATTTTATCCAAAATGATATTACTGATTCTTGCTAAATTTTAAATTTGAACTCACCTAACTAATAGCCCCAACTTTTATTTGAAATATTTTTTTCTAAAACCTCCCTAAAGGGCACTTTACTCCTGAAGATTTTCAGTTACTCAAAAATTTTTAGTAGAAGGCTTTGAATGGTTTCCCTAAACTTTATATTTGAATTAACATATTAAATGTATACAATTTATATTTGAAATATTTTTTCTTAAAACTGTCCTAAAGGGCAATTTACTCTTAAGAATTTCTATTTTGTTGTGCAATTTTCTTTAAAACAGTTTTGGTGATTTATACCCCATCTCATAACTTAAGTTAGCTGTTTAATGCCTATACCCTTTATTTCAAACATTTCTGAAGTATTTAGAGACACGGAACCACGGAACGCATGTTGCAAATAATTACGATATGTCATAGGAATTTACGAGAAACCTGACTGAAATAAATGACTTATTACATCTTAAGACATAACCAAAAAATGGGTATTTTTACAAGTTATGAATGGTTGAAAATTTTTGGTTTTGGAGCCGAACCGGTAAATTTCAATTTTCAATTGTCCATAACTTGAGGTCTATTCCACTTGGGGCCCTAAAAATTTAGGAGGAGTTTCGGGGCCCAAAAGGACCATTTTCCTTCATTTTGGGCCATATCTAAAAAAAAAATCCAAATTCGGCGTGGAACGTACCATAGATATATCTTAATTGAAATATCAATCAGTTTCAAATGTTGGTAATTATAGGAATTGGCGAATGCGCCGTTGTCTTTTCTTACGCCGAGTCTAAGTTATCTGTCTTAGTGATAATTGTCTTGAGTTACGACGATCTAGCGCACTCTACACAAAATTTCTGGGCTCGGTAACGAGGTTTCCCTCATCTGATCTCCAGGGCTATACTCTTTTTCCCAACAAGATAGACACATGTTAATGAGCTGGTCGTCAACAGAGGGACTTTTCTTGTGCCGGAGGAAAAACGAATTTCCCAGTTATCATAAGCAGTATATCTGCATTTTTACCTGTTTTTGTATAATTTTGAAAGGGCCACCCTGTTTAGTGGTGTCAGAACAAAAGGTCCAAAGGCGAAGAAGAAGGTAAGAGATAAGCAGAAATCCGGCGAGAGGATATTGAGATGTCAGTGGCGTTACTATTAACCCTACTCCTAAATAACCTTATTTCAACGAAAAATACCGTAATCCGTAATTATTGGTACTCCGTTATCCTAAATAATATTGTTACCTGCACATCTATGACCTTGACGGTCAGCTCATTAATATGCATCTATCTTGTTGGAAAAAAGAGTATAAGCCGTCGGTTTAGAATTCAGAAACGCAAATCGCCCCAAATGCGCCTCAATTGAGGAAGTAAGGACGCCGGCCGAGAACCCTTTACTTTCCACCAGTTCACGTCGGTTGCCGCGTTTCGGTCGCGTCGCCTCCATCGCACGCGTTACACGCGGATACGTCCTCACTTTGCCTCGTCCCCTTGCGCGATCAGACGTGAGAGAGCCTCGCCTGAGCGTGCACACGTACCCACGTCCCGTCCCGACGCTTTCCTCGCCGCACGTTCGACATGGCCTCCGGCTCCGGCTGGGACAACGACTCGGTGCTCAACCTGATCAGGGAGTACGAGAGGCGTCCCATACTGTGGAAGCGGGACCACAAGATGTACTACAATATAGCGAACAAGGAGGAGGCGTGGCGGGAGCTCAGCGAGGTCTGCGAGGAGGACATCGATACGGTGAAGAGGAAGATCGACAGTCTGCGCGGCTCGCGACGGAAGGAGAAAAATCGGATACTGCACAGCATCACGTCGAACAAAGGTAAGTCGACTTGTGAGTAAGTTGACCCGACAACGATGTAATATGTGCAATGATTATTTCAGGTGGGAAAAATATCTACGTCCCGAAGTGGTTCGCTTGGGAAAGTATGAAGTTCCTGGACGATGCCGGGGAGAATCGGACGCTACCGACGAATGTGGTAAGTAGCGTCACTTTAAAAAACTATAATCGGTGCGCGAAACTTTAAAAGTTTTGGTTTTGATTGAGAACAGTAATGAATTTTAATAAAAAAATAAATGAGAAATGGGACAAACATTATTTGTAACCTTAAAACGTACAAACGTTTACATGAATATGTACTACCTTAAGTACTTAACTTAATTAGGGAATATCTTAAGTAAGTTATTCCCTGTCACAATTTGGTCCCATGGAAGAATTAAACAATCTTCCCGCGTATACAGATGAGGTTGGGAATTAACATCATCTATTACGTAATGTGGAAATGACATACTAATAATTATCATTTCAAAACAGTATTTTAGCACTTCTCAAAAAAACTCACAAAATATCTTGAAATTTTCAAAATTTTTAACACGGTTGTCAAAAGCTTCTATTATTTGCCCTCAATAAGAGCTAAATTTATTGTAATTTATACTTATGTTGAGTGCAGCGGGAATTTCTTTTAATTTAATAAATGTATCAATATTTTTTTGCTTTCAATTTAATTGAAAGTGATAAACAATTTCTACCACTTCCCTAATATTTGGTTATATAATGCAAAAAACCAATAAAATCAATAGGAACGTGCATTTTCAGCAATAGCATTAATCTGAATAAACATCCTATCAGCTCATCACAATTACTGCCTGAACATATTTTTCCTTGTGTGTCGTCCTTTATTAAGAACTGACATCATTGTACGCCCTCAGACGATGAACAGATGATCTTAATACTTCAGTTTGATTCAATTACATCAGAGTTTAGAAATATTTATCCCTTTAATTGTTTCGACTTTCCGCAAGTCATTTAGTGCCCACCCCTCTCATAGACTCATCATCACGTGATGTCTGTCGAATTCTACCAGAAAAGTCTAAGTATAAGACTTCCTCAATCTCTAAAACCGAATTGGCTTTTTATCGGGGGCTGTGGAAATTTTTGAACTGTTTAACGAATCTTTCATTTTTAAGCCTGAGATCGTTAACTGGTAGTTTGGAGCATTTTCCTTGAGACTTTCAAGAGATTTTCAGAACTCGACAAAATGAGATCTTATGAATGATCACCTTACGAAAAATTTTGCAAATCTTGTACAAACCGCATGTGGTCCCATTTGGAAGGTAACTTTCCCTTACTTTCTTTACGATGATCATATTGATCATTACGAAAATAACCTTATTACCTTACGAAAAATTTTGCAAATCTTGTCACAAAAGTCGTCCCATTCGGAAGGTAACTTTACCTTACTTTTTTCAGGACGTCATGGACTTGAAAGTAAAGTCGTCAATAGTGATAACGACAAAAACGATGATCGTATTGATCATCACGAAAATGATCTTATTACCTTACAAAAAATGTTTCAAATCTTGTTACAAACCGCAGTTGATCCCATTTGGAAGATAACTTTTTTCAGGACTTCATCAACTTATAAAATGAAATCTTCAATGATGATAACGACAAAAACGTTGAGCATATTGATCATCACGAAAGAGATCTTATTCCCTTACGAAAAATTTTGCAAATTTTGTCACAAACGTCGTCCCATTTGGAAGGTAACTTTGCCTTACTATTTTCGGGACATCATCAACTTAAAAAATGAAGTCGTCAATGATGATAACGACAAAAACGATGATCGTATTGATCATCACGAAAGTGATCTCATTACCTTACGAAAAAATTTTCAAATCTAGTTACAATCCGCACGTCGTCCCATTTGGAAGGTAACTTTGCCTTACTTTCTTCAGGACGTCATGGACTTAAACAATGAAGTCGTCAATGATGATAACGACAAAAACGATGATCTTATTGATCTTCACTACCTTAACGAAAAATTTTGCAAATCTTGTCACAAACGTCGTCCCATTTGGAAGGTAACTTTGCCTTACTTTTTTCAGGACGTGATCGACTTAAAAAATGAGCTCGTCAACGATGACAACGACAAGAACGGAATCGAAGACGACACGATGCTCACCGACGAGGACATCGAAAGGCATTTACGAGACTCCGAATCCGATTACAACCAAAAAGCGCAAATCGACGTCGCGAAAAAGAGATTCATACCTCGGAAGCAGGCCGTGTTGAAACGAAAGCACGCCGACCTACCCCGGATCCAGGACGCTCTCAGGATCATGCAGAACAGATCGAGGAACGAGAAGAAGGACGAATGCGCGATATTCGGCGATTTCGTTTCGGAAAAAATGCGGAAACTAGACGATCGGACGCGTTCAGTGTTACAGTTCGAGTTCCACAACCTCCTCTTTCAAGCTGAAATGGGCACCCTACCAAGCCTTCCACAAAACCCATCCAAACTCCTAAACACGTCGGCAAATGCGGGGTACGTACACATTTGATTCTAGCGGGTAAATGGTAATGGAGTCCGGTGGGGGCTGAACTCCGATTACTTATAGGCGAAGCAAATTAGAAAGAAAAGAGGTGTTTTTGTAAAAAAAAAACTGTGTAGACGGGTTTGACAGTTGGAAAAGGTAGTTTGAGTTATTACAAGAAGCCTCTCATCTAGAGATTCATCAATTTTTTAGTGGAACCATTATTAATAAACAATTAAAGTGCCAAAATGACTCTTTTATTTATAACTCTAAATGGCTTAGATTTAGACGTTTGCGATCAACAGTGAACTTTTGGAGTAAACAATTATCTTTAAAATGAGACTTTCCAAATTAAAATTGCTCTATAAATAAAAAAGTTATTGCAAAAACAGGAGGGAAAATGTCTATTTTTAAATATTGTTAATAACTTTTTAATTAGTTATTCGAATTAAGTGAACTGTTTATAAGTTGTGAGTTGTAATGTACTTTATAAGTATGCAAAAGATGGGCTCGATCGGTCGACTAGTTTTTTGCAAAATTATAATTGTTTATCCCGTTTCTTGAAAAAATCAACAATTTCTATTCCTGTCCAGTCGATTTTTCTAAATGGATCTTAACAAACTTGGGCTCATCCTCTTCTTAAAGACTTATATTAACGTTCTATGTAAAAAAAACAATAAATTTTTTAATGTTTATTTATAAAAAAAGGCTTAACAAAAAGTATAGGTTTTTAAGCTTATAAACATTTACAATAACTTGGTTGGTTTTTGTTCAAACTTTATGGCAATGATTTATTCGAAAAGTTGATTCAAAAATACGTATGTAAAAAGAAAAAAAAAAACACAACCGTTGTGAGCCAAGATAGCTCTTTTTTTAAAAAAAAAATCACCGCCACTACAATAATATTAATATTAAAGGCTGAAAATAACAAGGTTTTTAGAAGAAGAGTTCAAGTTTCCAATGACACTTTCAGCGTTTAAAAAAAAAACGAACATTGTTTAACGGAGAGCATTATAAACAAAGATTAATTTCGCGTTGATTACTTTCCTGCTCGGAGTCCACGGAGTGGGGGAAGCCGACTGGGCGCTTGGCACAGCTCTCCTGAACAGTGAGCGCGCGGCTTCAAATCGGACCGCTCGAAAAAAAGACTTTATCTCGGGTTCTACTTCACCAAAATTGCTCATTCTTTTTTTAAACTGGGATACCATGAGGAAATAATAACAATTAACATACTGTCTGTGCATAATTGATTTCTCCAAAAAAGAAAAAGGTGATGATTACTTTAAATGTTTTTATATATTCTAATTATAGTACATCAAGTTGTATATATTTTTATTAATTATTGTTAAATAATTACACCTATAAATAAATATTCTTTATGCATTAACATTATATAATCTATACACTTCTGAGCTTTTATGACACATCAAGTAGGTTGCACAGAAAGTATGTTAATTGTTATTATTTCTTCACTGTATCCCAGTTTAAAAAAAGAATGAGCAATTTTGGTCAAGTACAACCCGAGATAAAGTCTTTTTTTCGAGCGGTCCGATTTGAAGCCGCGCGCTCACTGTTCAGGAGCGCGCCAAGTGAGAGCTGTGCCAAGCGTCCAGTCGGCTTCCCCCACTCCGTGGACTCCGAGCAGGAAAGTAATCAACGCGCAATGAATCTTTGTTTATAATGCTCTCCGTTAAACAATGTTCGATTTTTTTCAAACCTGGAAGTGCCATTGGAAACTTCAACTCTTCTTCTAAAATCCTTGTTATTTTCAGCCTTTAATATTAATTATTGTAGCGACGGTCATTTTTTAAAAAAAAAAGGGCTATCTTGGCTCACAACGGTTGTAGGGCTTTTTTTTTCTTTTTAAATGCGTATTTTTGGATCAGCTTTTCGAATAAATTATTTGCCATAAAGTTTGAACAAAAACCAACCAAGTTATTGTAAATGTTTATAAGCTTAAAAACCAATACTTTTTGTTAGGCCTTTTTTTATAAATAAACATTAAAAATTTATTGTTTTTTTACATAGAACGTTAACATAAGTCTTTACGAAGAGGATGAGCCCAAGTTTGTTAAGATCCATTTAGAAAAATCTACTGGACAGGACTTAGAAATTGTTGATTTTTTCAAGAAACGGGATAAACAATTAGAATTTTGCAAAAACTACTCAACCGATCGAGCACATCTTTTGCATACTTATAAAGTACATTACAACTCACAAATTATAAACATTTTACTCAATTCGAACAACTAATTAAAAAGTTATTAACAATATTTTAAAATAGCCATTTTGCCTCCTTTTTTGCAATAACTATTTTTATTTATAGAGCAATTTTAGTTTGGAAAGTCTCATTTTAAAGATAATTGTTTTCTCTAATAGTAATTTTCTCTTCTTGTAATAACTCAAACTACCTTTTCCAACTGTCAAACCCGTCTACACAGTTTTTTACAAAAAAATTTAATTTGATTCTCCTATTATTGTGAAATCGTTGGAAGAGTTACAGTCACGAGTTTCAAAAAGACTGAGGACACTTCAGTCACATGATTAGCTTAATTTGGTATCGTTGGGAACGATTAATTATTGGGCGATTTTAATATGGGATAAATTCAGTAACTATAGAATTTTCAAACAAGTTGATATGCATTTTCTCAGTTGCTCAGTTTCTATTTTAACTCTGAGAACGAGTTATGGCTTCATTAGTTAAACACCTAACAGCGACTTTCTTATATATACTTCAATATACGTGTGAAGTTAGCGACGAATCTCCAACGTCGAATTTCGTACGACAGTTACTTGTTACCTCACCTTAAACTATGGAACATGTATCGTAAATATTGGATAACTCCGAAAGTATGACCTTTGCCTTATGACAAACGATGTAGGACATAAAGAGGCATATAAGACAGCCATAGTAAGAATTCTAAGTTATTTTCGAAGGAGGTTCACGCGTAATGGAGTTACTTAACATACTGTAACTCCCGAAGTAGAACTTTCTAAACCAAACCAACGTAAGGACGTAAATTGTTAGGGAAACACGTAAGTTGGTTCCCAAGTTAAGCAGGGTCAAAAATAACATACCAATTGGTTCCCGCAATTTTTGGTTTACCTGGAAAACCTAATAGGCAATTGAAGGGGCAAGTGAAAACCTCATAGGCAATTGAAGGGGTAAGGGAAAACCTGATAGGCAATTGATGGGGCAAGGAAAAACCTGATAGGCAGTTGAAGGGGCAAGGGAAAACCTGACAGGCAATTGAATGGGCAAGGGAAAACCTGATAGGCAATTGAAGGGGCAAGGGAAAACCTGATAGGCAATTGAAGGGCCAAGAGAAAACCTAATGATAAGATTTTCTCTTGCCCCTTCAATGGCCTGTCAGATTTTCTCTTGCCCCTTTAATTGCCTATCAGGTTTTCCCTTGCCCCTTCAATTGCCTATCAGGTTTTCCCTTGCCCATTCAATTGCCTATCAGGTTTTCCCTTGCCCCGGCAAGAGAAAAACTGATAGGCCATTGAAGGGGCAAGGAAAAACCTGTGTGGGTCAGAACTCGCCACCTCCGATAATGTCAGGTAAACGAAAAATCCCAGGAACCAATTTGTACATAGATAAGAGGCACTAAGTACTACCTTTTAATTCCTTACCTGCCGGGAACCAATTTACCAACACCGCGTAAACTATCCTCCGCTCGAACGATCGAGCGGTTTTCAAAAAATTAGGGTCAATTTCTAAATTTAAGCGCACGATTTGTTATTCAGTGCAGGTGTAAATTTTCTAATGGAATCAGCATGCACATAAAGCGATCGTCACGAAGCGCACTCGGCATTAATTCCGATTTTTTTCCCTTCAAGTATGAAATAATAATTACGACAGAAAGAGCATTATGTGCGATTGCGATACCATTCAATTGTAAAAGTTCGACGACCTCCCAGGTGGGTACGCCTAATATGTTTTTAGTGTCGACATAATAGCTTCGAGTAAATTCGAGTTTTGCTGGTGTCGCTGTCGCTTTGCCTATCCCACAAATTCAAGGCGATTACCGGGCGATTTCTCGTTTGTTTTTAGCGACGAGTCCTCCTCTTGAGTGAAGGGAGCTATGGTGGTTCGATTTTTGTCTCTCTTCGTGATGCTGGAGAAACAGTTACATGAAAGCGAGAGCCTTCGGTTCTAAGGACAATCTTCCTAGTTCTTTTTTTCCAATTGGGTCACGGCGAAAGATAATTAAGGTTATTGTGAAACTGTAAAATTTGTGCTGCATAATGTATAATCTCTTTTTTTTATATAATAAAATGGCAAACTAACGGTTTGTTTTACTTGCACGTTTCACGAACTCCAGCACAGACCTCGATTCACTTCCAACGAGTAAAAGTGGAGATAATTTTCAAATCGGCTGCAACCGTTTGAAATTTATGAGCGAGAATCTTCCTATATTTTTTTTTGGGAAATTTTGAAACCGTAAACAATTAAATCGATTAATACCATTACCGACATTATGCATAAATAAATAATGCTCCGTCCCTGTTCGACATTGACCCTGGAATCTCAATTATCAAAGGCGACTATTAGCGATTTTTAACGGCGAGCAAACGCTGTAATTTACAACTAACTATAACAATAGAATGAAGTCTATGACAGCTTTTATTCTTCTCGTAATTATCGGCTCGAACAATTGCTCGTTTTTGCGGCCCGGCAAGCCCGTATTAGTAAAAACCGCCATTGTTGCCTGCGTGTTTGTTCTTTGACGAAGATTTCGAATTTTAAGAGAAACTCTCGTCCCCGTATATCGTCCGTAATGGTGACGCAATTATTTTTTCCATATGAGAACGATGAAAGAAACGAAATTGTCGCTGATGCGTTTCGCCTCGTCAAAGACGAAGATCAATGAAAACGCGAATAGGTAACGTTTGAAATGGAAAAGACGTGCCTTTCGAAAAAGGTGTTTAAAATTTTCCTACACATTTCCACGTTGATTTATATGTACAAAGTTAAAATTAGGTAATCTTCTGATTATCTGAAAGTAACGATTAAGGTTCATTAGATGTTTCAGCAGATATTTCCCAAATTCCCACCTCGTCTTTTAGATCATAAATTTTTTTTTGAATGATTCCTGAAAATAATGCTGAAAGTTTCCAGGAGTTAATTCATAAATTATTCCCGAGAGGATCAGTAATTTACTGTGACAATTGAGAACAAAGACGGCCCTGAACCAATTGCTTAGAAGGATTACAAAAGTATTAATTCATTCGCAAACATTTCAAAAAATATCTAAAATCCTTAAGGACTTTTATAGGACTTTCAGGATATTTCTTGTACTCAACATTTCCCTTCAAAACTATAAAATCCTTTAAGATCCTGAAAATATTTCTTCAGAAAATTTCCTTAAAAAATTCTAAAAATTTCTAAATGTTTTTTATCAGGTCTTTAATATTTTTCTCGATGGACCACAATTACTTTTTTAAATAAAATCGTGAAGGTTTCTGGAATTTTCGTTAATATTTTTAAAACTGCATCCGGATTCTGGAATTCCTACTCTGCCTTTAAGATCATACACTTTTTTAAAGATCACCGAAAATAATTCCAGTGATAATGAATTTCAGGATATTTCTTGGACGAATAAATATTTTCCTTCAAAACTATAAACTCCTTTAAGATCCTGGAAATATTTCTTCAGAAATTTTCCTTAAAAAATTCTAAAAATTTCTAAATCAAGTCCTTAAGACCCCTCCAATCATGCACTTGAAGTCCGGCGGCTACGTATCCGACGATTAATCCAAGACGTACAGTTCTTCCATCCCTACATTCTGTCTTCTTTTCTTCATGCGCTGCGAGACACGTCTGTCTTGTCGAGGCCTTCGTTAAACAGCAGCGTCCGGACGAGGGACGAAATTACGGAATCTTTTTACTTTCAGATAGTATTTAGATATTTTAGGCTGTGTCGAGCGCATACGTAATGCGCTAGCTACAGCTACAATGTATTACACCATTACTATTGAATGTATATAAGAAAATAGCTCGAACAGGTCGATTCCAGTTTTAAAGATACACTTCTTTTACGAAATATATTGTAAGTTGCGTCATTAGGTGTAGTGTAGAGTAGTATAATGGCGTTACTGTATGCATTTTTAAATATAAACTGCCGCTTCCCCCCTTCATTTAGATCATCGAATTGCCGACATGTTCAAAAACATTTCTAAATGTTACATAACAATAATTTTCATAAATAAATGTTTGACAGTTCACTAAACTTAAAGAAAAACCAAGTTAACAGATATCCAGATGTTTATTAAAAATCAGAACTTCATAAATAGTAGCAATTTTTGCAACGGTTATTTATTTGTAAGTTTATTTAGAATAACTTCACTGAGTGAAAAAAATTTTAGGGTTTTACTTCAATAATTATAGGGGTTTTGGCTCTATTTTCGGGGCTCTGTAAAAATTATAAATATTGAAGGTACACTTTCGGGAATCGGAACTGTTTTTCAGTAAATTTGATGATCTTGTCGAAAATGTTTTAAATTTTTCGAGATATTGGAAAAAAACAAAAGCCTCACTTTTTCCACTTCATTCTTTATAACTGTTGCAAATTCTTTGCGCCCCTTTTGGGACCTTTCCTTTAACTTTATTCATGACATTATAAATCGAATGACACCTTGATTATAATTTTCGGTGACTATACAAAATTATTGTGAAAACTGATACATGTTGACTAGATTATAAGGCACACATATTTTAAAATAATTTATTATTTTTGTCCTATTAAAAGAAAATGAAAGTACTTACGGTTCCTGTTTTTTTTTTTGCTGAATTGAGTTGAGGGTTGAGTATTTCAGCAGAGCCATTGGGAGGTGTAAGTAGTACACACCTCCTAAATGTGTTTACTTAATTTATTAAATAATATAGTAAATATACAGGGTGAGCATAAAGTGTGGAATATAATGTATTACTGCATTGCTAAATGTTTATAATCAAATCGCACGGAGAGGTCGATTTTAGGTTTGAGATGAAGATTTTTTTTGCAAAAAAAAGCAATAAGTGTCTTTTTTTTTATTAAAACTCCAAATTTTTCTATAATTTAGGTTTTAGGCGTTTTGGGGCAATATTGACCGACAGAAAGAGATTCTACCACTTTTTTGCGTAGATTCGGCCATATTTTTTAGTTGTTGAGTGCAATGAATCCAAATTTTCGTTGTTATCACCTACCAAATACTGCAAAACTTCATAACCATAACCAATAAGAATTCTATGTAATCATTATTTGCAACTTGAAACAAGCTCTAAAATTGCGTACCATAAAAATTGATAAATATATGTTTTGCTTAGAAAGTTGCAAAATAAAGAAAAAGAAAAATCAATAATGAATTTTTACAGAATTCTCTTCAAACTATGTTAAATACGCGGAAATGTGAGTCTTAAAATACTACGTGAACCCTCTACATTTCAGATCGATCCATCGAATAGTTTAAATTTTATTCCATTTCTTTATCCAAGAGACCATTTTTTGCAAATACATAAGTTAGACAATAATAAAGTTATACCGACTGTACAGATACCACAAGAAAGAAAGAGAGTTGAACTATGGATATGAATAGCAAAACCCAAGACAATCCCCTTTTTTTAATGCACAATTATTGTACAAAAATATTACCATTGTTAATTATCAATCTATAAGAGTAACTGTTTTCCTATTGGTCGAAAAGAAATGTTTTTTCATGTTCAGAAAGCTGGCATTTTTAAACCAATTTCAAAAAAAAAAAAAAAGAAAATTTGTTCTAGGTCAATTTGGGCCAAAGTTAGCATTCCTTTTTAATTTGTTGGTAACTATTAAGAAATCTTAGAAGCGCCATTTTACAGTCAAAAGATCACATTTTTAAAAAACATCACTAGTTGTGGAATGTGATGGAGCAACTTAACAATTGAAGACATCAAAATAGGGAAAAGCCTCTTCAAACTCGATCACAATTCTATATATTTAGATCGAGTTAACGGAATTTAATATTTAATTTTTAATTGGTAGGTATGTACTCTTTGAGTACATTACAACTATACAGTAATTGGTTCATCATTTTTTAATAAATAAACAGTGTAATTTGTTTAAACAAACATAGTTTCTTTCTCCAAAGCATCAATATTTTGCTCTGATTTTTTTCGTTATCCTAAGAATAGATTATTTCCGCTTCCATCAATAACTACTTTTTATAAAAAATGTATTGTCATTAACTTGTATACGAAAAGTAAACTAATCCATTTCAATTTCCTATAATTTTTTTATTTTAAAAATTCAATATTACCTTAAAACTTATCTCCTGGGTAATATTTTTTATATATAATAATTAAAACTTAAGTTGCATGTTACTGTTTTTTTAAGTATATGACACTTTTGTTTGTATAGAAACATTTTGTATTTGTTAAATAAATATTGTAAAAACTGAAATGAAATATTAATATTTTGTATAGTGAAGTTTCAATATTATTTTTTTACCAATTATGCAATTATGTAATATATGAATGTTGTCTTGTGTTACATAAAATTACAAAGATATAAAATATTGATCGAGTTGGAAAGCGCTCTCTTATTTTGTGATAAATTTTTAAGTTCCCCCTCCACATTCTCCGACAAGTGATGATCTGTGAAACTGTGAATCTTTGACTTTAAAATGGCGCTAGTTAGATATCTTGTAAACACATTAATTATGAATTTAAAAGAAATACTAACTTTGTCCCAAATTGACCTAGAACAATATTTCATTTTTTAAAATTCGTGTAAAAATTAATATGAATATGAAAAAATAATTATTTTCGAGCAGTAGGGAAAAAGGTATTCTTAAATATTGACAATTATTGATGTTAATATTTTTGTACCATAGTTTTGCAATAGAAAGAACGATTTTTTTACGTGTTTTTATTTATATCGATAGTTCAGCTCTCTTTCTTTCTTATGATATGTGTACAGTTGGTGTATCTTTATTATTGTCTGACTCGCGTTATTGTAAAAAAATGGTTTTTGGATAAAGGATAAACAGATGGAATAAAATTTAAGCTATTCGATGGAACGATCTGAAATTTAGAGGGTTCACGTAGTACAATGAAACTCATATTTTGGCGCATTGAACACAATTTTGAGTGAATTCTTTCAAATATCATTATTAATTATTATTTCTTCTTTATTTTGCAAGTTTATAAGCAAAACAGATATTTATCTTATCCACATTTTCTAAAACGCAATTTTAATGGTTGTTTCATGTTTCAAATATTGATTAGTTTGAAGTTATTAGTGGATATAAACTTTTGCAATAATAGGTGATAATAGCGGAAATTATGATTTTTTGTGCTTGGTTGTTAATAAATAAAAAATATGACCGAATGTCATATTAATTGCTTCTAGTGCGCGTAATTGTATCAGAAGGCGGATAGGACACTATCCCTTCTCTGCCGACATAAGCTCCTACAAATAATTTTTCGCGCCATAAAAAAAATGTCTGATGGAAAACATTGCAATAAAAATTATTATTTCCATAAATTATGTAATGTTTAAGCTTCATTTCATCCACTCTATTCATCGGCACTGTTGAAAACGCTAGTGTGTAGTTTAAAATAAAAATCAATTACTAGCTACATTACATTAGCTACATTATTTTTATATATATGACGGTGGGAGCGAATAAAAACACATTTAATTTAACATTTTCCGTACTATTCTCTTTTATATTGAAATACTTTGAGACCATAAAAATGTAGTGAAACACGGTTTCACGTATCCTGTGGTATAGCAAAACCTACCATGTTTCACATTGTCCTATGTTCCAAAATATGCGAGCGACACGCTTGTCGCATAATGCCTAATATAAAATTTACCGATTTCTTACCCGACTATGGGCCTCCGACAAACACAACATATCGCTCGGTGCATCGTAACTCCGTCGTTTCACGCAAGGATCTCCACTTGCCGAATGATTTTGAATGCACTTTCCCTTAATTGAAATACTCCCTTATTATTACGTATTTCGTTTTGAGAATTGGAATATACCTGTTTTACATCACTAAGGTTTTCGCTATGTCGACTAAAATTTTTAAAACCCTTTCTAAAGGGTACTTGGGTCGGTTTTTTTTAAGTGAGAAAAAAATCCATAGGCAAGCGAAATTCTAGAACAACTTCTTAATATTTCACCGAAAACCGCATCCGTTTCTATTCATTTTTAAAAAAGTTACATCAATAAGCGATTTTCATGTGTGAAGAGGCCTCTTAATATATTTATCGATGGACCGCAATTACTTTTTTAAATAAAATCTTGAAGACTACTGGAATTTTCGCTTAATATTTTTGAAACTGCATCCAGATTCTGGAATGCCTACTCTGTCTTTTAGATCATGCAACACTTTTTTCAAAGATCACTGAAAATAATTCCAGTGATAATGAATTTCGGATATTTCTTGGACGAATAAATATTTTCCTTCAAAACTACAAACTCCTTTAAGATCCTGGAAATATTTCTTCGGAAATTTTCCTTAAAAAATTCTAAAAATTTCTAAATCAAGTCCTTAATATATTTATCGATGGACCGCAATTACTTTTTTAAATAAAATCTTGAAGACTACTGGAATTTTCGCCTAATATTTTTGAAACTACATCAAGATTCTGGAATGCCTACTCTGTCTTTTAGATCATGCAACACTTTTTTCAAAGATCACTGAAAATAATTCCAGTGATAATGAATTTCAGGATATTTCTTGGACGAATAAATATTTTCCTTCAAAACTATAAACTCCTTTAAGACCCTGGAAATATTTCTTCAGAAATTTTCCTTAAAAATTCTAAAAATTTCTAAATCAAGTCCTTAATATATTTATCGATGGACCGCAATTACTTTTTTAAATAAAATCTTGAAGACTACTGGAATTTTCGCTTAATATTTTTGAAACTACATCAAGATTCTGGAATGCCTACTCTGTCTTTTAGATCATGCAACACTTTTTTCAAAGATCACTGAAAATAATTCCAGTGATAATGAATTTCAGGATATTTCTTGGACGAATAAATATTTTCCTTCAAAACTATAAACTCCTTTAAGACCCTGGAAATATTTCTTCAGAAATTTTCCTTAAAAAATTCTAAATATTTTCAATCAAGTCCCTAATATATTTCTCGATGGACCACAATTACTTTTTTTAATAAAATCTTGGAGGCTACTGGAATTTACAGTTAATATTTTCGAAACTGCATCCGGATTCTGGAAATCCTACTCTGTCTTTTGGATCATGCATCACTTTTATTAAGGATCACTGAAAATAATTTCAGTGATAATGAATTTCAGGATATTTCTTGGACGAATAAATATTTTCCTTCAAAACTACAAACTCCTTTAAGATCCTGGAAATATTTCTTCAGAAATTTTCCTTAAAAACTTCTAAAAATTTCTAAATCAAGTCCATGATATATTTCTCGATGGACCACAATTGCTTTTTTAAATCAAATCTTGAGGACTAGTGGAATTTTAGCTTAATATTTTTGAAACTGCATCCAGATTCTGGAAATCCTACTCTGTCTTTTGGATCATGCATCACTTTTATTAAGGATCACTGAAAATAATTTCAGTGATAATGAATTTCAGGACATTTCTTGTACGAATAAATATTTTCCTTCAAAACTAGAAACTCCTTTATGATCCTGAAAATATTTCTTCAGAAATTTTCCTTAAAAACTTCTAAATATTTTCAATCAAGTCCTTAATATATTTCTCGATGGACCACAATTACTTTTTTTAATAAAATCTTGGAGGTTACTGGAATTTACAGTTAATATTTTCGAAACTGCATCCGGATTCTGGAAATCCTACTCTGTCTTTTGGATCATGCACTACTGTTTTTAAGGATCACTGAAATTAATTTCAGTGATAATGAAATTCAGGATATTTCTTGTACGAATAAATATTTCCTTTCAAAACTATAAACTCCTTTATGATCCTGAAAATATTTCTTCAGAAATTTTCCTTAAAAATTTCTAACAAAATTTATAAATGTTTTCAATAAAGGCATTAATGTATTATTCGATGGACCACAATTAGTTTTTTAAATAAAATCTTGAAGACTACTGAAAATTTTAATATTTTTCAAACTGCATCCAGATTCTGGAATTCCTACTCTGTCTTTTGGATCATGCAACACTTTTTCAAGGATCACTGAATTTCAGGATATTTCTTGTACGAATAAATATTTCCCTTCAAAGCTATAAACTGCTTTAAGATCCTGGAAATTTTTCTTCAGAAATTTTCCTTAAAAACTTCTAAAAATTTCTAAATGTTTTAAATCAAGGCCTTAATGTATTATTCGATGGACCACAATTACTTTTTTAAATAAAATCTTGAAGGCTACTGCAGATTTTACTTAATATTTTTGAAACTGCATCCAGATTCTGGAACTCCTACTCTGTCTTTTAGATCATGCAACACTGTTTTTAAGGATCACTGAAAATAATTTCAGTGATAATGAATTTCAGGATATTTCTTGTACGAATAAATATTTCCCTTCAAAGCTATAAACTGCTTTAAGATCCTGGAAATATTTCTTTAGAAATTTTCCTTAAAAACTTCTAAATGTTTTCAATCAAGGCCTTAAACCACAATTACTTTTTTAAATTAAGTCTTGAAGGTTACTCGAATTTTCATTTAATATTTTTGAAACTGCATCCAGATTCTGGAATTCCTACTGTGACTTTTAGATCATATAACACTTTCTTCAAGGATCACTGAAAATAATTCTTAATGTCTAAGCTTCCTGGATTTGTTACTTACTAAATTATTCCTAAAAGGATCAGTATTGAAAATATGTTTCTAGTCTCAAAAGTATTATAAGAAAATACTGTCGAAATAAGAAAAAAGATAATAAGCTACAAATAAATATAAATTTAACTAAATAAAGATAAATTAACATGAAACTTTAATAATTAAAAAAAAATAATATCTGACTGCTCCGTATTCTACAAAGATTTATATAATTTTAAAATTCTTGGTTCATATACAAACTTCTCAAAAAAAATCCCGAAGGATTTTCGTAGACATTTCTGGAACTCAGAACATTTCTTGTACGAATCATAATTAATTTAAATGCTTTCCTATTTTTTGAATTATGGTAGTTAATTGGATTTGGTATATTATAAAAGTTTCTAGAGTTCTAAAATACTTTGAAAGATCCTTAATCATTTCTGGAAGGACTTCAGAAAGTATTTGGAATGTGTAAGAATTCTGGGGGATTTTAGTAAGTATCAATTTTGATCTGGAAATTCCCGAAATTGTTCAAAAACGTTATAGATTATTGAAAAGATTGCAGGAACTATTAATGGAAATGCAGAATTTTAGAAGATTTGTTTGAAGATATATATAGAATATATAGAAAGAAAAATAGAATATAGAATATAGAAGAATATATAGAAACATGTAAATTGCAAGTATTTCTAGATTCTCAAATATTTCTCTGATTATTAATAGCTCAAAGGGGTTTCTAAAAATGCCTTGGGTATCAAACGATTTTAAAACATCTTTCTAACCTTTCTGATACGATGGAATATTTCCTTAAGGATCCCTGAAAATATCCTGAATTTCTAAGGATTCCAAAGTCAGTTCAATAAGCTCATAACCATTTCTGGATAGATCTGTAATTTATCCTGAAAATGCCCAGAAACCCAGAAAAATAGAGTTTTGGTTCTGGTACTCATTACGCTGTTATTTCCATTTCAATAACAGATAACTCACAACTCACAAGTGTTGTGGTCATAATGCATCAATTATAACAAACCTAACAATATTTTTACTGAAAAATCCTAAATATCTGAAATTCGTACGAATCTGTTCAGGTAATTCTAGGGTATTGTATAATGTCCACGCATTGTTCACCCTTGTCATATACAAATTTTCACCATAACGATTACTTCTGTCGTAAATCGAAAATATATTTAAAGTTCTAATTTATTTACACTATCCTAATTAAACACTACACACTACTTAATTTATCTTAACTATTACCTAACTACTTAATTTATATCACACTCTTAATTATTAATTTATTTATACGCTCTCGCTTTCGCTATTTCGCACTATTTACTCGTTGACGGCTTCACGTTTAATAATAATTCTCCGACCGCAAACCCGCTTATATACACATCTCAATTGTAATCGGGAACCTTCTGGCGTATTCTTGAAATAACTCGAACGTTCTTTTTTTATGTCGAATGGTCTAGAGAGGTCGGGTAGGTAATAAATCATTCATCCTTTATGGCCCAATTACAGTGGCCGCCGAGGTCTGATAAGAGTAAACATGTCTCGCGCTGTTGTTTACTTTTCGCGTTACAATAGAATTTTACTTGGCTTTTGCAGTCACCTCCATTTAGCGGCCAGCTTGATTCCAATGTTCTAACTACTCTAGCTACCTGTCATTTTATTTTGCGGCCATGATATGACGTTACATATTTTGGTGATACGTGAAGGAGAAGTGTTAAAACGAAGCATAAAACTGCCAAAATGACATTGTCCAAAAAACTGCAAGTGCATTTACGTATTTTTATGTTAAGTGTCCATTTCAATCAACTCTCAGTGCCTCGACTTATTCAAGTCTTTTGTGTGACCGTTAATGAGAGGTTTTCGTGTCCGTATCTTAACGAATTCGAGGGGGAAGCGTCATAAAATATGAAAATCTTCGATACACGTTTCGGTTTTTGCGTTGCCTCGTGAATCCTCGAGCAGCAGTCTCGAGAGAAAACAAAATGTGAATTTGAAATAGAACCGAACCGAATATAAAATCACAGTTTGCGAAAAACTCTCGAACTGCATTAATATTCATTTAATAACCTACAAGCCTTTCTTGTTTCTTCATCAACTCTACGGTTACTACATGAGTTAAATATGTTTATTCCATCTCTTCTGGGTCTCTGCTGTTGTGCCGTTTTTCAAAGCATTTGTATATATATACGTGTATACCAGTACGTATATGGAGTTGTATCAGGTCGATTTTTTCCTGACAACTTTTCTTTATTATGTCCGTTTGCCCGGAGCGCATCAAGATAAACTGACGTTTATAGTCGGATCACGAACTCAATCCGCGTGTGTAACTGTAAAATATTCATCTGATAAATCAATGTTCGGTTTCCTCCGATGCGACGGTGCGTCCATATCGTACGCAAGAACAATATACCATTAATTAAATGCCCCTTACATAGGGAAAATAACAACGAAACCGACTTATTTATGAACTTCTCTCAAAATCCTCTTATTAAAAGTCTTACGTATACGTGGAGTTCTGGTGATGAGATCACTCGAAACCGAATTAGATCGAAGATTGTTTCGTTAAAAGAGTATTACATCAACAACGTTCACAAAAACAATTTTTTTTCACGAGCAGCTTGTTTTAGTCGATTAATAAAAAATTCCAATTTGCCGCAGCAGAACCATATATTTAAACTTTATGAATCATTATACGGACAAGCTTAATTTATTATGTTACATAACTTCACAAAAAAATATTTGTCGACTGAACGCGGTAATTAAAATTTAATATCCTTACAATGTGAGTCATTAGGTAAACTTTTTTTATGTGTAGATGTGGAGATATGTTTAAATTGAAGGGTTTGATATGCTTTTGATTGGGATGAATTATACATTCGTACTAATTACACTCACATTATATCGTAATATTTGGTGCTAAATAGCTTAATAGGAAATTGGGAATGACAGCCTCGCTATTGTCAAAATGGCAGAAAAATTATGAATAGACTTGAATCTTAGGGTCTTCGATTTTTTTCCAGTTGAAATCCTTTCCAACAAAACTTTTGCACATGTAAAAACGAACTTTAAGAAATCAGCTTTTTTACGACAAGTAGATATTAATAACTTCTTTCGTAATAAAACTTTACCATGCATAACTATTGCATTAATAACAAAATCATTTTTTTCCAATTTCAATGACAAATGGCCGAGCAATAATTGCCAATAAATAACAAATTCTGATGATTTTTGAATTTTGAACGAATTTCAAAAGTGATAACACAGAATACAACGTTAAAAGCCCGTTTAGATCCTGGAATATTTCTTCAAGGATTCCTGAAAAAAAAATCCGAATTTCTTATGATCCTCAAGCCACTTTTGTAAGCTCCCTAACCCTGTCTCTTGATAGATCTGTAATTTATCCTGAGATACCCAAAAAATATTTCTGAACACTCCTGGTTAACCTGGTCCTTTTGCAGGAATTTAGGGTATCTCTTGCAGCACCTATTATTATTCCAGAAATTTTCTTTGGAAATGTACCTATAAGTTCCCAACGGGATTTCAAGGTTACTAGGAGAAATTTCTGAAAGATCATTCAAATCTTGGAAAAATTCCTGACGATAATCTTGAATGTCTGAAATTCCTGGATTTGATAATCCTGAAGTATTTCTGACAGGGTCAGTAATTAATTTTGGAAATAATTTATTGCTCTGAAAAATTGGTAGAAGAATTACAATATTACAGAGCGTTCCTTTAAAGTCCTGATGAAAAATTGGAAAATTGGAAAAATTCCTAAAAATAATCTTGAATGTCTTAGATTCCTGGATTTGTTAATCCTGAAATATTTCTAAAAGTGTCAGTAATTAATTTTGTAAATAATTCATTGTTCTGAAAAATTGGTTGAAAAATTACAATATTATAGAGCGTTCCTTTAAAGTCCTGATGAAAAATTGGAAAATTGGAAAAATTCCTAAAAATAATCTTGAATGTCTTAGATTCCTGGATTTGTTAATCCTGAAATATTTCTGAAAGTGTCAGTAATTAATTTTGTAAATAATTCATTGTTCTGAAAAATTGGTTGAAAAATTACAATATTACAGAGCGTTCCTTTAAAGTCGTGATGAAATGAAACATGAAATATGATAAACGTATAAAATTTTAATGGGTTTTAAAGTACTGAAATATTTTTTGAAGTATCGTAATTAATTATTATCATTCTCAAAATATCTAGAAAGATCATTAAACGTTTTTGGAAGGAGTTCAGAATTAATGTAGATTACATAAACATTTTTAAAAAATTTAAAAAAGATTAGAAAAATTGCAAGAAAAATTAGTGGGACTTCAGTAGAAATGCAGGAACTCAAAACGTGTTTTGAATGGTCCAAAATTGATTTTAAACTCATTTAAAATCATACACTAAATATCAACAATTAATTCGACAAGAAGAGTAATTTATGTTTCATGTGACTCGTCTGTCATTGGAAATTCAACAATTTTTTTTTAATTTTCAGGATATTTTTATCATCAACTTCATCGTCTACAACTTCATTAATTTCGCCCTGAAAAAAGTTATTAATATTTTACATTTTTGCGAAAAAGTTAATTTTTACAACTTCCTCGAAAACTCCTGGATCGATTTTGAAAATTTCAAAAGATTGAAGATGAAACAATATTTATAACTCTACAGGAGACAGTTTTAAACCATTACAATAACTCTAATATACTCTTTCCAGACTCAATTTAAAAACAAAACTTTGACTGTTACATTAAGAGCGACAAAGGGTGGTGGGTTGATTGAAATACATTTGATGTTTATAATTGCAAACGAGAACGTTTCCCAAGAAGTTGTAATACGTTTGCATAATTGCTTGTAATTATCGCAATTGCCGATTCAACCGGCCTCGCCTCAATACTCGCGAATATCGCTTAAAATACGCGACATTCGCATTTCCCTAGCGATCGACTATTGTTAGAAAACTGATGCCATCACTGGCACGAAACGAGACGCGAAAAACACATAAACCGTATCGCACATTTCGCTGCGCGCGCACCCTCTCTTTCCTCTCTTTTTCTCTCTCTCTCTCTCTCTCTCTCTCTCTCTCTCTCTCTCTCTCGTGGATCCAGTCGAAAACCGAACATAGAACTTAACGCGAGTGCAACGAATACATCGGCCCTCTCTCTCCAATCACCTTCCGAAATGAAGTACTCGCTCAAGACGAAGATCCAAATCATCAAATGGTACTACGGGGGCAATTCGATGAGGCAGGTCCGGAAAAAGTGCATGGCATTGTGCTCCCACGAGCCATCGACGAGCACCATCAATTTCATAAAGGGTAACTTCGAGAGACTCGGATGCCTGACGCCCGTGTACCACAAGATCCCGAAGCGACGAAGGGGAGCGATGCAAGGATATGAAGACGGAATGGGCGAAGATATCGAAGATGAGATGAGGTAAGGAGTGTAATACTTTCAGGCGGAAATTTTTCTACGTTCATGTTCAACCACGACGAGCAGAAGAAATGGACGTTTAGTTTGTTCATCCAGGCGCCAAAGCGATAAAAAAATTGGTGCAATGTGTGGGGCGAACGACAAAATGGATGTTTAGTTTATTCGTACAGGCTCCAAAGGGATAAAAGCTTAATGTAATGTGTGTGGCAAATGAAGAAATGGACGTTTAGTTTGTTCATCCAGGCACCAAAGCGATAAAAATTTGGTGCAATGTATGGGGCGAACGACAAAATGGATGTTTAGTTTATTCGCTCAGGCTCCAAAGGGATAAAAGCTTAATGCAATGTGTGTGGCAAATGAAGAAATGAACGTTTAGTTTGTTCATCCAGGCACCAAAGCGATAAAACTTTGGTGCAATGTGTGGGGCGAATGACATGATGTTAACGACGAAACATTACACCAATTGGTTCTAGTGAGATTATACAAGTATGAAGCGCTGTTCATCAAAATATGAAACTAAGGAATGATACAAGACCAGTTTGGCGTGAAGACGAAACTCCTCAATTCTGTCCAAA
This sequence comes from Cryptocephalus moraei, assembly GCA_946251905.1. Classification (NCBI taxonomy): domain Eukaryota; kingdom Metazoa; phylum Arthropoda; class Insecta; order Coleoptera; family Chrysomelidae; genus Cryptocephalus; species Cryptocephalus moraei. The sequence continues at coordinate 5,915,318 of OX276455.1, read as the reverse complement.
CCATTTGCACGTCAATTGTTATCCAAACGTAACAGGCAACCTTGATGGTCGGTCCTGCTGAGCAGAACAGCATATTTTTCCTTGAACTCTCAAATCGCTGTGTAGTTCATCGCACTTTAGAGATCATAATCAAACTGAAAGACATGGAATTAACAGTGACGATATCAAAATTAGATACTTAGGTAGTTCTGGACACAACCTTCACATTCCCATTCGTCACCCTCAAAAGTACCGGATTATTACACGACCTACGTCATCTTACAAGGGATACAATAAGACTCAGGACAAAGAACGATCATTGGTATCTTGCGCATGTTCAAGTGGTCCTAGTAATTGCGCTCACTTTTACTTTGTACAATATCTATTGAACCCTGAACTTTTAGGAACCGTTTTTCAGAAACTGCACTAGATTTTACCAGTTCGATCATCTTATGGAACCTACAGTTATGTAACCCATATCGAAAGCTACCAGACACTGGCGGTAAAGATCATTACCATGAAATTCACTAAACCTTACAAGGAAAGAAACTGTTATCGAGGAAGTAGAAGGAAGTAGTCTAGGAATATTCACCGATCACAGTTCACCGACCATAATTCACCGATCGCAATTCACCGATCAACAATTCACCGCCTCAACAGTTCTTCAGAAAAGTCAAAAGTGCCTCAGAAAACAAAGTGCGAGGGGGCAACGAAAATCCACCAGAAAAGGCTTCAGAAAAGCCAGGAGTGGCTCGGAAAAGCCAAAAGTGCCTCAGGGAAAAAAGGGGCGAGAGGGCAAGGAAAATCAATGTACGAGGTATTACAAAGTGCCTCAGAAGAATGCCCCAGAAAAGTCAAAAGGGCCTCAGGAGAGTTAACAAAAATAGGTGTCTCAGAAAGGAAATGAGTTTTTTTTATCAAAGTGCCTCAGGAAAAAAAAACCTTCAAACAACCAGAAATGAAAATATAATTATAAATAATTCGATGAACTACGAGCTCGCTGAATTGTTGATCGGTGAATTGCGATCGGTGAATTGTGGTCGGTGAATTGTGATCGGTGAATGTTCCGCCTCCCTAAGGAAGTTATACTTACACAGAATCGGAGGTTGAATTTAATTCCAATAAAAACGATATGGAGATAGACGCAAAGGACTATATCAGAATAATTAAGGATTTAAAGGTTACTCCTACGGTTGAAGGAATGAAAGTAGGAACTTATGAGGAAAATGGCGTTGAGAAACACATATATTTTTCGATAGCTCCGGAATAATTCTGTCACTTTCCCAATAATCCATAATCTGATTTAACGATAATATAATATGATTGTATGTATACGTTTGATATCAAAATGAAATCTACATTAATGTCACATTTTTCAAGTCGATTTAAAAGTGTCTTTGTACAGAATTACAATATATTGAGTTCACAATTAAGTTCAAATCAATAACAAAAGATATCAAACTTGTTAATTGTTTTTCCGAAAAATGCCTCACATTTTATGCTTGCAACGAGAAAAACTTTCCAATAAAAAGTAAGGACAGAAAGAGGTACAAATTACCAGCTGTTCAGAGACTATCGAAAATTATTTTTGTTCATTTTTCCAAAAGTATTGTTTACAAATATCATTCCTCGTTCTGTTTGGTTTATCTTTTCCTTCACTTACGCCTGTCGTTAGCCCGAATCCTTGCAGGATTTTATCACTATTGAGTCAGTTACATTCATATGGACAAAACAATTATTGCTTACAATACCATAGATCTAGAGCCTAAATCTTAGAATCATAAACGGAACAACCGTCCATGTAGCAGCGCGAAGAGAAGTAAACACGCATGCGCCTTCAACGTACATTCACAATTCTTTCTCTCTCACTCCTACGGATTCCCAATGACCTTTCGCTAATTTCGAACCTGCGTGCGCAACCTATTATCTCTCTCTCTCTCACCCTCGTTTCCCTCCTCTGGTCCAGTCGAAACCAACACATAGAACATCGCGCAAGTACCTTCGAAATGAAGTTCTCGCTCCAGATGAAGATCCAGATGATCAAATGGTACTACGGAGGTAATTCGATAAGGCGGGTCCAAAAGCTGTGCCAGGACTTGTGTCCCGAGGGACCATCGAACAGGACGGTTTGTAACGTAAAAGAGAATTTCGACAGGTTCGGATGCGTCGCTCCGGCTCTCCATAAAGTACCCAAGTACCGGAGAAGAGCCAGAATAATAGTAGAAGAGGAAGAGTTCGAAATGGACACGGGGGAGGAGAGTGGAGATGAGATGAGGTAAGACTGGGAATGAGTCCATTGGGTTACATGAAGTATTGCTCTGTTTTACCTTCAGATCCATTTTGGATTTTTCGCAAATCATTATTTTTTCCTTGGATTTACACTGTCACTATTTGGTGAAGTGAGAAGCAGTTGTGGCAAAATACTTCAAAAGTCTTCACTTGGATCCAATTTTTATAAATGATACATGACGATAAAAACGCATCAGATCAGTGGAAGAGGGTAGTTTGAGTAGTTTCAAACCAAATTTTGCATGTTTGGTAATGTTGTTATTAACCACAAATGATTAAGTCTTCACTAAACCATCACATCCTAAGTAGACAAAATGCAGTATGTAGTCTATATAGAGCTCTTCCATTGAACTGAATCTTGGGAGCTTTAAGAAACTTGCAAAGAGGCACGCCACGGTTTTCAGAAAGAAAGCGTTCAAAAAGCCTCGATTCCGCTAAACAACACATTGATTATAGACTCGAGTTTTGGAACATTGCTGTGGTCATAGATGACAGCAAATTATACATTTTTGGTTGCAGTAGGTAAACGAGGAAATACATAGCGAAAACCAAATGAAGAGATGAAAGTTAAATATGATACCAGCACTATAGCATGGCAACTAGGAGAAATATGATTAAAATAGGGAAAACTGAGGGAATTCGATTGGACCATAAGAAAGTTGAAGCAATTGTAATAGCTTGTTGTGTGAATGTGAAGTACAAGATGAAGAATTTGATTTGAGTGTTGAACCTGATATAAGTTATAAACTCTATAAGATCTACTGTAAATAGAAGGAATGAAAACTTTCAATTTTTGATGTATTGCTTCAACTTCACAGCACAACTCATCATTGGACAGGAGACGGATTTTATATACTGCCCCATCTGTTCTAACAGGATGAAACAGTAACTTGATAGGAGAAGAATGATGCCAACTGTGTGTAATTGTTGGTTACTAAACCGTCTGTTAACGTCTCAAGATCAAGGCCTATTTTTGATTCAAGTGGGCCCTAGGCCCATATACAGGGTCTAAGCCCATATACCATCTGGGGGCCCCTCGTAGGGATACTTAGGTCAATCTTGGGGCCCCCTGAACCAGGGGCCCTATAGGCACGAGCCTATAGGGCCTATTGGAAAAATAGGCATTGCTCAAGATAAACTCAGTTTAACTTTAACCATCAGTTCAACTAAACTGAAGGTTAACTCATGACGATACAACCGGCCCTTAGAATTGCAAAAATATGTTATTGTCCTGGATGATGCGTTGTTACCCTACTTTTAAACTACATAAAATACGTATTAACACTGTTTTACCTTAGTATGTTTGTGCAAAAATATACTAGTTTTCTACTACGAATATACAGTCGATATTGGGTATTTATATCGAAATAATACCGCATTTATACTATTAAAAGTTTTGTCGAACCACGTCGAAACCATTTTAATAGACAACCTTTATACTAAAATTTTTATTTAAAGAAAAATGAATTTATTTCAAAATAATTACAGTGTATGAACAGAGTAATACTAGAGTTAGAAGTAAATTGAAATACTGTATTTATACGAAATTTATACCAGAATATATGTATAATACCAAGTATATCATAATATATACCAAGTATATATGTGGTGTAATCTTTTGGTGCGACGCATATTGTACAGGGAAATTTCATGCCCACTTTCAAGGCAGTTTTTGATAAATTATTTATTAAAAATTTAAAAAGATAATATGCAATTGCAGATACAAGGACAGTTTGCGGAATCAACTTGGAGTTTCCCTGTTTCGCGCATGGGCAATTATACGTCGCGTGTTCTCGAGTTGTAAAACCATGATTACGCACCGCAATAAGATACAAGAAAGCCTTAAATTGATTATGTGCATAACTGTGTTGCATTTAATTTTTTTTCCCGGATTTCTACAGCTGTCGCCGTCTCTCCGTCCCCAACTTCCATTTTCCCCTCTCATAACATAGATTTTCCTCTAAATTTCTCGTAGTCATGGCGTCTTCCACATCATCTCGCCAGCTTCTCCGAGGTCGTCCCCTCTTTCTTCTCTCGGGTGGTATCCACTCCAGCACTCTTCTAGGCCATCTATCATCAGCCATCCTCTTGACGTGTCCGAACCATGTCAATTGTCGCCTCTCTATTTCTTCCGATATTGGTCTACTCATATTCATTTCTCCCCGTATAACGTCGTTTCTGACTCTTTCCAATCTTGACCGTCTGCAGCTTCTTCTAAGGAAATCCATCTATGTGGCCATTAGTTTTTTCTTGTTTGCACTGGATACATCCCATACCTCTGAGCCATACAAAGTGACACTTTGAACCATACTTTCATAAATATGTTGTTTAGTATTTTCTGTTATGTTTTTGTCCCAACACAAAGAGTTTAATGCTCGAGTAACAGATCGTCTTTTATTTATTCTTTCTCCTATCTCATCTCTACTGTTTCCATATTTATTTAGAACCACTCCCAGATATTTACTTTTTTCCACTCCTCTCAAACTCTCATCCCCCAAAATTAAATTCTCAACCTCTTCTTTACCGACAGCAAGATATTCACACTTCGTCAAATTCATAGTTAACCCGGCTGCTTCATACTCTTCTTTGAGTTTTCTAACCATATATGAAAGGTCTTCCTCGTCCTTCGCTAAGACGACTTGATCGTCTGCGAAGTATAACGTGAACAATTTGTCATCTCCCACCCTCAGTCCCATATTTTTGCATTTCTTTGTCCACTTTGCTAAAGATCTGTCCAAGTAAATTTTGAAAAGGGCGGGAGATAGGCCCCAGGGCCCTCAGGCCTTTTGTTGTCTCAAATGAAGTGGTTAATCTATTCCCTAGCTTGATCATGGCTGTGTTCTGTTCATAGTACATTTTAGTGGTCTTTATTAAACTTTTGCTGATATTCAAATCCTCCATTGCTTTCCATAATTGTGAGACTGGGACACTATCATAAGCTTTCTCCAAATCAATGAAGGCTATGTGTGTCTCTCTGTTACGTTGTACTCTTTTTTCTGTTGCAATTTTGATAGTGAATATATTATCTACCGTTGACCGTCCTGTCCGAAAGCCTGCCTGTTCTTCTGGTTGCTTCTCTTTGATCCTCTACTCAACTAAGGTTTTTAATATTCTAGAATATATTCTACCAATAGTAGGGATGATGGCAATCCCTCTGTAGTTCTTCGGATCTGATCTTGAGCCTTTTTTGAAGACTGGTGAAATATATGAAGTTCGCCACTCCCTTGGTACTTACTTCGACACTCCCTAGATGTGATTTTTGTATTTTATTTGATTTAATGTAGATAAAAATGTTGTATCAAGTTTTGACCATGTTTTTCAAAAATATGTGTACCTAGGTGATACGAAGTCCACCGGGTCAACTATAATTTTATTTATCTTTCTTTCTTTCTTTAAACTTTACGTGGCATTGCAACGCATGCCGGGTACGGCTTGTAATGCATAAAAAACTTATAGCATACTTTTTAATTTTTTTGTGCATTTATACCAAATAATGCTAAGTACTAGTTTGCACAATTATACGATTATAAAACAGTGTAACTACCGTTGTTATACTGATACCGAAAATGTATACCGCAAATATACGTATTCTCGAAACCGTGAGGGTATCGTGACGATCACCGGTGATCGGTACGTCATTTTAGTGACGTGCGAACTCGCGCTTGCTTATAACGAACCCCGTCCTCGGTTATAATGAACGAAGTGGAGGGGGACGGCTCGTCGATAACGTCCTGCGCACAGCTCAGTCCGTCTCCGAGCGTCCGTCAAGTGTATTCCCGTAGAGAGGAGAGAGAGATGGTTAACCGAAGGGTGCTCACGATCCGAGAGAAATTAACGATGATCGACGAAGTGGAAAAGGGACGCACGAGGTCGGAGATCTGCCGGGAATTTAATTTATCCCACTCCACCCTCGCGACCATTCTCAAGAATAAAGACAAACTGAAAGCGACGACGAACATGAACGTTTCCGGAATAAAGAAAATCCGGAAGCCGATAAGGAAGGACATCGACGACGCGTTGTTGGAATGGCTCAGCAACCGGACCAGCCGGGACGCGATCGACTTCAAGACTCTCATGTCCAAAGCGGAGGAGATAGGAAGGTTGACGAGCAAAGATTTCACATGTACCAGGGGTTGGATAGAGAGGTTCAAGAAGAGGTACAACATAAGACGTAATTTCATGCCTCAGTTCACTACGGTCAATTTCACCGAAGAACATGAAACGAGGTGAGTGGCATTTCCCCAAACATATCGAACGAGTTGGCATTAAATCAGATTTTAATAAACACAGTTAACATGGCCGATTTATATACGAGAAACATTCAAGCTTCGGTTGACACGAACAAAATCCAAACACTTACACTCCACGCACTCATTATTCCGATGCTATCTTAATTCATTACTGGAAATAAAGTTATAAATCAACGAAACCCGCAGAGTTTACCGGTTAAAAATGCAAATAACACCTACATCCACTTTTAACGGAGATTGTGAGTATCGTACATGTTTGTAATAATAATAATAAGAAGGTATTACAATATTTACGTTTGCGCGGAAAAGGCGAATTGTTCGTAAATCTTGGAAATGTCAGGGAGAACTCCAACATGTGTATGCAAATTTTCGCCGCTTCGATTTTCCCGTTTCGTCGTGTAAAACCGATCATAATGGAAATCACTTTAAGTTTATGAATTATACGAGGATAGACGTGCGATCCATTACCAGTATTACAGTATTGCCTGCTGCTCTTCAGCATGAAGTGTCCAGTGTATCGACGTATTAATCGAATTTCTAAGGTCTAACCTTTCGAACCTTGCTCTTTTATCCACTTATAAGTGGATAACGTAGCGGTATAATTTATGTTGGTAGCATTTCACACACACACACGCACAACTTTGCGACTTTTTCCATTAGACCTGTTGCAGCTAAATAAATCGATAAACAGCGAGGCGTGAATTCGAAAATGCATGAATAAGTAAGCAGCAACCTGTTTTATTTAATAACGCTACGAGGCATTGTGTGTGCAATACGATTTGTTTGTAGGATCGAGCAGTATTATTGCAAAAGACGAATTTTCGGATCTCCACGTAATCGTCGAAATCTCAGATACGCTTTACTCCAGTCGGTCTATGATAATCTTATACAGGTATTTTAAGGTTCTAAAAGGTATTTGAGGGGGTACTAGATGACGAATCCGTTAAGACATGTAGCTAATTTTGCTTATAATCCGGTCAAATTAGACCAAAAAATAGGAGTGAGGGTACAAAAATTTCCACCCAGCTGAAAATTGGTAGTATTGTTCAAAACACCATTATAAATGAAATCTAAAAAGTCCTCATCGATCCGGTACGTGGAAGGAAATTGACTCGGAGTCAAACGTCACAAAAACGGGTTTTTCGGCAAAACGGTAAGTTTTATCATAAAATTAGTTCAGAGAACAATTGTAGAGCAGATAATTATATATAAAAAATGTCTAGGACTTTTTTTCCTAAGTGCCATCGTTTCTGAGATATAACGATTCAAAGAGTTAGAAGAGTTGTAATCGTCATAATATGTATAAGTATTGTCCGGCCGCATTTATTTGATATAATTTATTCATGGTAGTAAAATTTTTGAAGGGCTTAGTACTCGAGAAGTGCTGTGCAAACGATAGGTGCTATTGACTGTCGGCGGGTGAAAGACTACCTAATACAGGGAAGGACTTACTAATAAGGGGTCTATTATTTTAAAGGTATTGGGATTGTATCTACAAATAGACAGAGAGAAGTAAATGCAAAATAGGTACACGCAAATCAAACTATACAATACATCATTACTATACAATCAAAGTCTTGTATCAAAATAAATGATTAACCTGGATGTTGTTAATAATATTGTTGGTCATCATCATCATCATCATCATCCAGCCTGGTGTTGAGTCCACTGCTGGACATAGGCCTCCATTAAACTGCTCCACTGGGTTCTCTCTTGAGCTGTTCTCATCCAGTGTCCTCCAATCATCTTTATATCGTCACTCCATCTTGTTGGTGGTCTAGCCCTGCTTCTATTATCCTCTCTGGGTCTCCAATTTGTTATTCTTATGGTCCACCTGTCGTCCTTAAATCTCGCAACATGTCCCGCCCATTTCCACTTTAATGCTGTTATTCGCCGGATTATGTCCTGCGTCGAATTTCGGTGTTTCTGATACGATCTTGGATCCCAATACCCAGCATAGCTCTCTCCATCCTTCTCTGGGCCACTTCCAATTTCTCCACAGTGCCTTTTGTCAAGGTAAGCGTTTCGGCGCCATAAGTCATTACTGGCAGCACGCACTGATCGTATACTTTCCGTTTCAAGCTCATTGGAACGTCACTACCGAAAATATCTCTCAATCTTCCATATGCTGCCCATCCAAGACAAATCCTCCTCTGTAATTCCTTTGTTTGGTTGTCTCTATTTATTCTAATTTGGTGTCCCAGGTATTTGTATTCGTCGACTTCCTCGATGGCTTTGCAGTCTAGTTATATAGTTGTATTAGTGTAGTAATATTGTTGGTAGGTACCTATAATACGTCCCTGCATTGTTTCGTTACCGTCATATCTTCTCGAGTTTGTCGTACTTCTCGAGTATTTAAGCCGCCCTAAAGTTTTACTGCCATGAATAAGTTATATTAAATAAATGCGGCCGGACTATACTTATACATATTATGAAGATTACAACTCTTTACAACTCTTCTAACTCTTTGAATCGTTATATCTCAGAAACGGTGGCTCTTAGGAAAAAAAAGTACTAGACATTTTTTATAGATAATTATCTACTCTACAATTTTACTCTGAACTAATTTTATGATAAAACTTACCGTTTTGCTGAAAATCGCGAAAAACCCGTTTTTGTGTCGTTTGACCCCGAGTAAATTTCTTTCCACGTACCGGATCGATGAGGACTTTTTTGATTTCATTTATAATGGTGTTTTGAACAATACTACCAATTTTCAGCTGGGTGGGAATTTTTGTACCCTCGGATGTCTAAATTGACCGGACTATTAGTGTTTTGGTCAAAAGTGGAAAAAAAATCTGTTTTTGTTCATAAAACGTTTCCGTTACATTTTTAAGAAAAAATACTTTTAATAACAGTTGTAGCCCATTAAAAAGCCTTTAATTTGGCGTTTTGTAAATTCAAATCGGTTAACAAATGCCTGAGATAATGGCAAAAAATGCTTATTTTTGCACTAATTTATAAATATTAATAAATTTGTTATTAACGCAACAACATTTCAAATAACCTTTTGAAAATGAGGCATTTAATGAGTTTTTGAGGTGTGCTAAATTTCAGCCAGACTGATCAAGTAGTTTATAAGTTATTCTAATTTTTTATCCCAATTGTTTAAACAATTGTCCCTGCCTAAATTCCTAAATAAAGAATCTAGATAAATTCTGAAAGTTGAAATAGTCTTTTTGTGGCTTTAGCTGTAAGATATACCAAAGAAACTTTATATATTTTTTAAATTTGTTATTAAAAATATTGTTTTGCAAAAGGTGTTACTTTTTAGCTAATCAACATTTAGAGTAACTTTATTATTATTCATGGTACAAACTTGTGAGTGGGTGCATTGGATAGCTGGAGTCAAAACACACATTCTCAATAAAAAAGAACCTTTTACGACCAATAGGAACCGAGATAGCTTTTTTGCAAAAAAAATCATATCTCCATTGTTTATAAATATTTAGTGCTGAAATTTTAACACATTATAAATGAATATCTTAGTTTTATTATTCCATTAATAGATTTGGTATTCACGCTAAGTGTAAAAAGCTACAGCCCGTTAAAGTTAAGGTACTCGTGAGAAACTGCCTTTTTTAGGCAAGGACAATTGTTTAAACAATCGCCTTCTGGGATAAACAATTAGAATAACTTATACACTATTTGATCAATCTGGCTGAAATTTAGCACATCTTAAAAACACATCAAATGCCTTATTTTTAATAAATTATAGTAAATGTTGTTATCTTAATAACAAATTTATTAACATTTATAAATGAGTGCAGAAATAGGTGTTTTTTGCAATTATCTCAGGCAATTGTTAACCTAATTGAATTTGTTAAACGCCAAATTAAAGGTTTTTTAATGGGCTACAACTTTTATCCAAAGTATTTTTCTTAAAAATGCGAAGGAAACGTTATATGAACAAAAACTTTTTTTTTTCAATTTTGACCATTATTGAACCTGAATCTAACGTTTACTGTGTTGACGATGTCTGCGTCAATTGAGTTCATTGAAAAAAGAGACAAACACACCGAGTGGCGTTAATGTAGTCGCTGACGGCATTTACTTACGATAAATCTAATCGTAAAATGGTGTTTAATGATATTGGTGCCCGCAGGAATGATGTGGTAATATATTCTTAAACAGTATGAGTTTCTAATAAAATCAATTTAATGCTGAACAGTCATATCACAACGCCCATATATGTAGGTAATAAAATAACGCTATTCAATAAAATGCGGTAGTAGCGGATTTTGCGCTTATTACAATAACGAATTTGTTTTATATTTAAGATGTGAACAGAGCCTTTATGTAGTAACGCTTTATACGACAGTCGTTGCTTACAGCTACACTTACTGCGATTTGATACTCACTACGAAAGGGTTAAAATAGGCGAAGTGGCCTTTTTAACCATATTTACATACATTTTCTATTGCAATACAAAAACGAAATTTTTTTGAATAATTGGATCTTTTGTAATTTTCCTACTTTTCAGTCTGAAATGATTTTTTGAAAAAATCAAGTATTTTGGAAATTTTTGATCTCTGATTTTTTTCAAGCTAAGCCTCCAATTTTCAATACCTAAAAAACTCTTTATACCCTGGAGGCTTTAAGTACTACTTTCGTGTAAAAGTTGTATTTTTTTTTTTTGAAAAGTATGAGGTAAATAAAAATTTCAAAACTCAAATAAAATTCATATGAGACGCTTATCAAATGCATATAAACATGATTAATTCACTGTCAGAAATAAGATTTATTAACAGAATTTTTTGCTGGTCAGGTGCCAAATTTGCATAAAATTCGTAATCCTAAAATTAGATGAACTCTAATAAACAGTATCGACTAATACTCACAACGCAGAAATATAGAAAATTGTGCTGAACTTAAAAACATGCTGATAATTATAATTTTCCATAACTTTCCTTAATAGTCCAAGGAACTTTAATGTATGACTTTATTTAATCTCATTTCGTTATTTTCGATAAATGAAAGAACTATATTCTTATTTAATGAATTATCGAAAAATAGCAATCTTCTGTGAATATTATATTTTATAAAAATTCATATAATAAACATGCATATAGTAACTGTAAAGATCGTCGATTTTTAAAATACCTAGCTACCTTTTTTATAAATGCAAGAATAATGACAGCCCCCAAAAAATAAGTGCGCATTTAAGTAACGCATTAAAATATTATGTCTCAATATTCCTAAACATGATTTTGACTCAAGGACACGTTCAAATTTGGGACTTAGTATCTTAATTAATTAATCCAGGTAAGTACCTAATAGACAATAATTAAACTCTTCGTTGGTGAATGGATACATTTTATCCAGACTTGCGGAAGTTGTTCATATTATGAATACTTATTTTACGCATCCCAGACAGCACAAAGGTGTCTTTAAGACGTCTTACAGACGTCCCATTATAGCTGTGCAGCTGTAAGACGTCCGTGAACGTCTCCTAGACGTCTTACAGACGTCTTTTACACGTCATTTGTTACAAAAAAAGACGTCTTTACGACGTCTTTAAGATGTCTTACAAGCTCTATATAAGACGTCTTTAGGATGTCTTGCAACCTCTATATAAGACGTCTTTAAGATATCTTGCAAAAAGATGTCATTAAGACGTCTTTAGGACGCATTGTTCGCCTGAGCCAAAATGAATTTATTATTATTATTAAATATGCAAACACCTAAAATACCGCCTTAAAGACTTCCTAATTAGACAGTCCAAAAGTTGTCTGAAAAAGGTGTCTTTATGATGACCTGCCAAATTAAGACGTTTTTAATACATCCATATGCGGACGTATAAAGAGGAATTTTATTAGTCAACAAATATACAGACTTCAATCAGACGTCTTAAAGACGTCCAAAACAAGACATCTTAAAGACGTTCAAAACTATAAATCTTAAAGACGCCTCTTTGAGATCTTCAGACGTCCAGACCACAATAAGATATTTACAAGACGTCTTTAAGACGTCTGTGTGCTGTCTGGGATCTTTACATGTTTTACACAAAAATGGCGCGCAAAGTCCCCAGGCCCTAAAAATTATAGCAACTTGAATATCTCAAAAATAATTTAGATTTAAAATATCCCACTCCATAATTTGCAAGGATGTCCTTAGTAACAAGATATATGCAATTTTTGTAAAAAAATTTCATTTTTCAAAAAATCATTGCATTCAAAAAGTGTTTTTAGGCCTCAATACATCGGATTTTAAAAAAAACGTTATTTGGTAGAATTCAATGACTCAATATATTCGAAAATATGCCAAAAATGGTATTTCACCTTTTAATGTATCCACTCCGGGTGTGACTTTAAGAAAACTGTCTGATTTAAAAAATATGCTTTTGCGTGCCATGTGAAATGTTTACAATCGGCTAATTATTACTAAACATTGCGATAACTCTAACAATAACAATTTTTCATGACTAATGTCGTAAATAAAAGGAAGTGTACACATACATCATTTCGGTGATAAAAATAATTTTATGTAAAATGTAAAAATATGATATCGCCTACAAAATTTCTGTTATTGCTGTCATTTATCATTTCGAATTGCTTATATGTTAATTACTAGTTAATTATACAGCTCGTTTCGCGTCCTGGAGAACTCGGTATTATAAAATATGTATCTTTAATTAAATTATTATAATACTTCGAATTTAGAAGCATGAATTGTTAGATTGCCCATCTCATAAAATTTATTACATAATTTACTCCTTGTAACTTTTTCAGGTTTACTATTTCCCATTCGATACATAAACCTTCTTACAACGTATAGAGAACCCATCCATCAAGGTTAGTTATTTTACGTTCCTTCGATCGTATGTCTAAAAAACATTACGACAGGTTATGGGCCCAGATCCCGCTCTTCCATAAGTAGATCCCGTTGCGATAGTTGTATCAATTGATTGCCTCGAGACGTTCGTCTCGTATCAACTGCTATCGATTGGAAGATTGAAAAGATGGCAGAACGAATAAACTCGGAAGTTGATCGTTTTAGATCTTTGACAGCATTAGATAATTTTCTCTTAAATAATGTGGAAGCATTTGGAAAATCTCACGCACTGCAAGTACTTAGGTGCTCTCCTGTCCTAAGTAGTTTGGTTAGTAGGGAAGTAGGTACTGACTTTCCGTTGTACTGCCAAATTTCGAAAATCAAACCCATTGCAACCGTAACGATTAACCGGGCGCCGCGAGGGCATTGACTTCGATTCCCGATAGATGACCGAATCACTTGTGTATGCCTTAAACGGTTAGGGAATTGCTTATGTAATGGTGCTCGAATTATAAATTCCCATTCCGGAGGATGTTTATTCTAATTCGAGACAGAGGAGAAAAAAATAAAACAATTTGATTGTATATCGTTGCATATCGGAGCATTTATTGTATTATTATTCAAATAAGGAGTCAAACACCGGAATAAATCAATAAATTTCGATCGATCGCTCGATTTAGTTGCTGATTTATTTCAGCGCGTCATAGGTCAAGAATACGAGGACCGGTGATCGATTTTTATCGCACAATATATTTAATTGATACCGTGGATATATGTAAATGTGGTACGTCTAGATAAATTTCCAGTTAATTCTGATACAAGTTAGGTAAGTGTGTATTCATAATATTGCATTCGTGAGATGTTATGGAGGTACCAAAAAGTAACTATTTTGGCATGGAAACTTTGCCTTGGAGAAACACTGCGGACTTCAAAAATGTGACTTTTAAAAAAGATCTTATTTACTATATACATCACTGTTCAATTATTACAATATTAATTATTTTGACGATACAATTAAATTTATATTCTTCTTACGTTGCTGACCTAATGGTTTCCATGTTGTTAATAGTCTAATTGTTTGAGGGTGACGTTACTCATGAAAAGTATTCACCAAGTTACCATTTATACATCTACTCTTTATCATCTACTTTACTTTCTTTCCCATTCAATACGCCTGTACGGAAAACCGCAAGTATCGGAAAATAAGAAGGAAAAGCGGGTCACTCACTGTTTACGACCTCGTTTCAGACACTTGTATTTACATTTTTCGTCTTAATTAAGGATAGCGGGTGAAGTGTACGCGGCAGAGCTTTCGAAATTTAGCGTCTTGAATTTTGAAGGGAAACACCCTCGTAAAAATAACTGAAGGGCCTCCCGTCCCTTAATCTCCTCGCCAAGTTGGCGGGCCCCGCTTCTAATGACTAGCCCGGCCGCCCTTATTAAACAGACCCTTTCTATAATTAAGATAAAAACAAAGCAATTTAGCACGGGCTCGTTAGGAATGCAAAGGGGTTAGAGATGTGGCGAAACATCTTCTCGAGGATGAGGCTATTTCCTTAAAGCATATGCAAGAGGAGTCTTATCGTTGCGTAAACGTTGGGCGACCGGTTGCTTTAAGTATTATTAAATGTTGGCAAGATGACTACAGAACAAACGTCACTAGGGGCAGTTAAACGGCACTTTATATTGGGCTTATGATAAGTCTGAGATAAGTTTTCCAAACCTGTTAACTCAGAAAATGCTAATGACAACTAGTGGTGGAAATGTAATTACTAGGACTAACTCAGTAATCAAAAATTTATACAGTTAAATAATAAAATTAGAAAATGGCCATTTCAAGAGAAACGCACTGAACCAACGGACCAACATTTTATGAAGAGGTTACTGAAAGTCACTAGATATATAATACACCAGAATCGGTCGCCATTTTGGGGCGGATTCTTGTGGCAAAATTTATAAGGTTAACTATACCACAGAGGAGTTGACATTAACTGGTACCAACATTTCTAACTTGAATTTGTCAAATTAACATTACCTTAAACCATAGAATATGAAGCAGACAACTCCTACTCCCTACTCCAAGATAAGTAAGGTTACCAAGTAAGTAAAATAAAATTACTAAGTAGATGATCTCGAAATATAATCCCATATAATGAA
The DNA here is from genome assembly GCA_946251905.1 of Cryptocephalus moraei. NCBI lineage: Eukaryota > Metazoa > Arthropoda > Insecta > Coleoptera > Chrysomelidae > Cryptocephalus > Cryptocephalus moraei. The sequence goes on along the minus strand of OX276455.1, from coordinate 5,899,869 downwards.
ACCATACTTAGAAGATTTTATTATGTGATCACACGTGTTTCAAGACTGTGGGGCTCATCATCAGTCGCCCTACTGAAAAATATTACTTTTAAAAAAGAATGCAAAATTAGCAGTGACTGTATCCCTACGGGAATAAAACAGTGATACCATTTTTTAAACTGAAATATTAACAACGAAAATAATAACTCAGTCTCATTAACAATTGCTGCAAACCTAAAGCAAAGAAAAAACAATGCTAACAACCTTTAACCTGTTTTTGGTATTACCAACTATAACAGTAATTGTTGCTATTAAATTAGCAATTACTGCAAACAATGGGGAATCAAACAAAAATAGTTCTACCAACTTTTAACCCGAATTTTGTATACCAAACTCAAATTATAGCAGTTTCTGTCAAATTAGCCATTACTGTAAGCCATGAAACATTAAACAAAAAACAGTACTCTCAATATTTAACTAGAATTTGAAATTACCAGTTACTGCATACTATAGAGCTTAGAATAAATAAATTTGATATTATCGACTTAACTAATAACTCACTTTTTCATTAGCACTTACTATGAACCTTAAAACAGTTCCATCGGTCTTTAACCTGAGTTTGATATCTCTAACTGAAACAATAACTGTCGCTAACATACTAGCAATTATTGCAAACCATGGAGCAACGAACAAAAAGAGTTCTACCTAATTTTAACCACTACAAGTCGAAGTTAGAGCTGTCTTTTTTAAATTGTAAGCCATGGAACTTGAAACAAGAAACAGTGCTACCAACCTCTAACCTGACTTTGGTATTTCCGATGGAAACAATTACTGTCACTATCCAATAAGCAATTTGATAAAAAGTGCTAGCAATTAACGAACTGAAATTATAGTTTTCACTGCCAAATTATCAGGTACTGTAAACCATAGAACATGAACCAAAAAAAGAGTACTACCAATCTCATCTGATTTTGGTATTGTCGAACGAAACAATCACTGTCAAATTAGCAATTACTGTAAACAATAGATCATCGAACAAAAAGAGTGCTGTCATTGTGTTAAAACCTGAGTTTGGTATTATAAACTATGAAATGCTGTCGCTGTTAAATTTTCAATTACTGTACACCACAAGAAATGGGACCAAACCAATACTAAACATATTGAATCTGAATTTGGTACTGGCAACTGAAACAACGTCCCTGCTAAGTTAGCAGTTACTGTATACATCATAGTATTTGTAATCTGAATTGTCAACTAAAGTTATAACTGCCACTTATAAATTAGCAATTACTGTACACTATCGAACCAGAAAGCGGTCACTGTCAATTTTTCAATTACTGTACGCCACAAGAAATTGGACCAAACCAATGCTGACCATATTAAACCTGAATTTGGTATTAGGAACTGAAACAACGTCTCTGCCAAATTAGCAGTTACTGTATACATCATAGTATTTGTAATCTGAATTACCAACTAAAGTAATAACTGTCACTTTCAAATTAGCAATTACTGTACACTATCGAACCAGAAATCTGTCACTGTCAACTTTTCAATTACTGCACACCACAAGAAGTTGGACCAAACCAATGCTAACCATATTGAACCCGAATTTGGAACTAGCAACTGAAACAACGTCCCTGCTAAATTAGCAGTTACTGTATACATCATTGTATTTTTAATCTGAATTGTCAGCTAAAGTAATAACTGTCACTTTTAAATTAGCATTACTGTAAACTATTGAACCAGAAAGCTATCACTGTCAAATTTTCAATTACTGTACACCACAAGAAATGGGACCAAACCAATGCTGACCATATTGAACCTGAATTTGGTATTAGGAACTGAAACAACGTCCCTGCTAAATTCAGCAGTTACTGTATACATCATTGTATTTTTAATCTGAATTACCAACTAAGGTAATAACTGTCACTTTTAAATTAACAATTACTGTAAACTATCGAACCAGAAAGCAGTCACTATCAAATTTTAAATTACTGTACCCCACTAGAAATTGGACCAAACCAATGCTAAGCATATTGAATCTGAATTTGGTACTAGCAATTGAAACAACGTCTCTGTCAAATTAGCAATTACTGTAAACAATAGATCATCGAACAAAAAGAGTGCTGTCATTGTGTTAAAACCTGAGTTTGGTATTATGAACTATGAAATGCTGTCACTGTTAAATTTTCAATTACTGTACACCACAAGAAATGTGACCAAACCAATGCTAACCATATTGGTATTGTTAATCTGAATTATCAACTAAAGTAATAACTGTCACTTTTAAATTAGCAATTACTGTACACTATCGAACCAGAAAGCTGTTACTGTCAAATTTTCAATTACTGTACACCACAAGAAATGGGACCAAACCAATACTAAACATATTGAATCTGAATTTGGTACTGGCAACTGAAACAACGTCCCTGCTAAGTTAGCAGTTACTGTATACATCATAGTATTTGTAATCTGAATTCTCAACTAAAGTTATAACTGCCACTTATAAATTAGCAATTACTGTACACTATCGAACCAGAAAGCGGTCACTGTCAATTTTTCAATTACTGTACGCCACAAGAAATTGGACCAAACCAATGCTGACCATATTAAACCTGAATTTGGTATTAGGAACTGAAACAACGTCTCTGCCAAATTAGCAGTTACTGTATACATCATAGTATTTGTAATCTGAATTACCAAGTAAAGTAATAACTGCCACTTTCAAATTAGCAATTACTGTACACTATCGAACCAGAAATCTGTCACTGTCAACTTTTCAATTACTGCACACCACAAGAAGTTGGACCAAACCAATGCTAAGCATATTGAATCTGAATTTGGTACTAGCAATTGAAACAACGTCTCTGTCAAATTAGCAATTACTGTAAACAATAGATCATCGAACAAAAAGAGTGCTGTCATTGTGTTAAAACCTGAGTTTGGTATTATGAACTATGAAATGCTGTCACTGTTAAATTTTCAATTACTGTACACCACAAGAAATGGGACCAAACCAATGCTAACCATATTGGTATTGTTAATCTGAATTATCAACTAAAGTAATAACTGACACTTATAAATTAGCAATTACTGTACACTATCGAACCAGAAAGCGGTCACTGTCAACTTTTCAATTACTGTACGCCACAAGAAATAGGACCAAACCAATGCTGACCATATTAAACCTGAATTTGGTATTAGGAACTGAAACAACGTCTCTGCCAAATTAGCAGTTACTGTATACATCATAGTATTTGTAATCTGAATTACCAACTAAAGTAATAACTGTCACTTTCAAATTAGCAATTACTGTACACTATCGAACCAGAAATCTGTCACTGTCAACTTTTCATTTACTGCACACCACAAGAAGTTGGACCAAACCAATGCTAACCATATTGAACCCGAATTTGGAACTAGCAACTGAAACAACGTCCCTGCTAAATTAGCAGTTACTGTATACATCATTGTATTTTTAATCTGAATTGTCAACTAAAGTAATAACTGTCACTTTTAAATTAGCATTACTGTAAACTATTGAACCAGAAAGCTGTCACTGTCAAATTTTCAATTACTGTACACCACAAGAAATGGGACCAAACCATTGCTGACCATATTGAACCTGAATTTGGTATTAGGAACTGAAACAACGTCCCTGCTAAATTCAGCAGTTACTGTATACATCATTGCATTTTTAATCTGAATTACCAACTAAAGTAATAACTGTCACTTTTAAATTACCAATTACTGTAAACTATCGAACCAGAAAGCTGTCACTGTCAAATTTTAAATTACTGTACCCCACTAGAAATTGGACCAAACCAATGCTAAGCATATTGAATCTGAATTTGGTACTAGCAATTGAAACAACGTCTCTGTCAAATTAGCAATTACTGTAAACAATAGATCATCGAACAAAAAGAGTGCTGTCATTGTGTTAAAACCTGAGTTTGGTATTATGAACTATGAAATGCTGTCACTGTTAAATTTTCAATTACTGTACACCACAAGAAATGTGACCAAACCAATGCTAACCATATTGGTATTGTTAATCTGAATTATCAACTAAAGTAATAACTGTCACTTTTAAATTAGCAATTACTGTACACTATCGAACCAGAAAGCTGTTACTGTCAAATTTTCAATTACTGTACACCACAAGAAATGGGACCAAACCAATACTAAACATATTGAATCTGAATTTGGTACTGGCAACTGAAACAACGTCCCTGCTAAGTTAGCAGTTACTGTATACATCATAGTATTTGTAATCTGAATTGTCAACTAAAGTTATAACTGCCACTTATAAATTAGCAATTACTGTACACTATCGAACCAGAAAGCGGTCACTGTCAATTTTTCAATTACTGTACGCCACAAGAAATTGGACCAAACCAATGCTGACCATATTAAACCTGAATTTGGTATTAGGAACTGAAACAACGTCTCTGCCAAATTAGCAGTTACTGTATACATCATAGTATTTGTAATCTGAATTACCAAGTAAAGTAATAACTGTCACTTTCAAATTAGCAATTACTGTACACTATCGAACCAGAAATCTGTCACTGTCAACTTTTCAATTACTGCACACCACAAGAAGTTGGACCAAACCAATGCTAAGCATATTGAACCCGAATTTGGAACTAGCAACTGAAACAACGTCCCTGCTAAATTAGCAGTTACTGTATACATCATTGTATTTTTAATCTGAATTGTCAGCTAAAGTAATAACTGTCACTTTTAAATTAGCATTACTGTAAACTATTAAACCAGAAAGCTGTCACTGTCAAATTTTCAATTACTGTACACCACAAGAAATGGGACCAAACCAATACTAAGCATATTGAATCTGAATTTGGTACTGGCAACTGAAACAACGTCCCTGCTAAATTAGCAGTTACTGTATACATCATTGCATTTTTATTCTGAATTACCAACTAGAGTAATAACTGTCACTTTTACATTAGCAATTACTGTAAACTATCGAACCAGAAAACTGTCACTGTCAAATTTTCAATTACTGTACCCCACTACAAATTGAACCAAACCAATGCTATGCATATTGAACCTGAATTTGGTACTAGCAACTGAAACAACGTCCCTGCTAAATTAGCAGTTGCTGTATACATCATTGCATTTTTAATCTGAATTACCAACTAAAGTTATAACTGTCACTTTAAATTAACAGTTACTGTAAACTATCGAACCAGAAAGCTATCACTATCAAATTTTCAATTACTGTACACCACAAGTAATGGGACCAAACCAATGCTTACCATATTGAACCTGAATTTGGTACTAGCAACTGAAACAACGTCCCTGCTAAATTAGCAGTTACTGTATACATCATTGCATTTTTAATCTGAATTACCAACTAAAGTAATAACTGTCACTTTTAAATTACCAATTACTGTAAACTATCGAACCAGAAAGCTGTCACTGTCAAATTTTCAGTTACTGTACACCACAAGAAATGGGACCAAACCAATGATAACCATATTTAGCCTGAATTTGGTACTGGCAACTGAAACAACGTCCCTGCCAAATTAGCAGTTTAGCAATTAGCAAAGAAAGTAATAACTGTCACTTTTGAATTAGCAATTACTGTAAAAAGTTAGAGAGAAATGTCAGATTTTGTCGAGTGTCGAGCATACCGTGTTCGCTTCTAAGGAGTCGATAGGCAGTAAATTCCCGTTTGCAGAACAATCAATTACTGTTTTGGAAAGAGAGAAGAAATCCACAAGACGAGGAGCGTATAAAGATAGAAAGAGAGAACAGCACGTATAAATATGACAGCGAAGACCAAGTCAAGGGCGAAGGTATGTGAAGGACCAGCCGAGACCAGACATAAGGAGAACCCAAGGAGGTAGTATCTAATTTGAGAGAGCGAAAGGTCGTAAACAAACGAAAGAGAAGAAATGGGTTTCCTTCAAACTGTCGAGCACTCATAGGACCGTAGGATTAACGAAACCATTTAAATAAATTGACCTGTCGACGTACTATCCATCTATCCTCAGAATTAAAAAAAGAAGAAGAAAAACATAGTTCTCCAGCGACACACGATGTTTATCTAAAAGGGTCTCCATAATAAGAACCGGTCCTGTTTCGTCTTCCTCCCCTGCTACCTGTGTTCCTCTCTCGGAATAATCAAATCCAACAGGTTACACCTTGCAATCCCTTCCCCGAGCGTCTCTTAATCGTTTTTGTGGGACCACAAGTGTGTTAAATTACGAAATAGAGGCCCCCGATGATTCTGAGAAAAGTGTCAGTTTTCTGGTGACTTACGAGGGGATTTCTACCTGTTCGCTTTTTGCCTCTACGCTGACGAGTGTGTTATGGTGGTGTTATGTAAAAGACGGGTCCGAACGGGCCCAGCCAAGAGGACTAGTCTGTTGGGTTCGTACGTGGGTTCACAAACCAGTGGTGTACCGGTGCAAAGTCACGGAAATTTTTTAAAAATAATATTGCAACAGTATATAATGTCGAACAGAAAGACTCCATCCCGAGCATTTTAATAATAGGACAAACTTGATTACTATACTGATTAACTAAAAATTCAATTTACAAATTGCGTGACGTGTCTAGTGAAGAAAGTTTCTAAAAGAGGGCAAGGTGGGTTCCATAGATCTTATAGTACATGGATTGCGCCTTAAAGGTTTTCGGCTGTGCCGACATCTGAGGGAGTTACTTGGACCAATTTCATCAACCGAAGCAATAAGCACATAAAACACGTCATTGCTTAAAATTAATAAGAATACGGAAGTTATCTTACATCAACGAAATATAAAAATCACTATAGCGAATGTGTGACATTTTGCAGTAAACAAAGTAAGAGAGCAGGGTGGGTTCCACAGATCATATAGTACATGGACTGTGCCTTAAAGGTTTTTGGCTGTGCCAACATCTGAGGGAGTTACTTGGACCAATTTCATCAACCGAAACAATAACATAAAACACGTCATTGCTTAAAATAAATAAGAATACGGAAGTTATCTTACATCAACGAAATATAAAAATCCACTATAGCGAATGTGTGAAATTTTACAGTAAACAAAGTAAGAGAGCAGGGTGGGTTCCATAGATCATATAGAACATGAACTGTGCCTTAAAGGTTTTTGGCTGTGCCAACATCTGAGGGAGTTACTTGGCCAATTTCATCAGCAGAAATAATAGCATATAACACGTCAGTGCTTCAAATTAATAAGAATACGGAAATTATCTTACATCAACGAAATATAATCACTATAGCAAATGTGTGAATTTTACAGTAAACAAAGTAACAAAACAAAGTAAGAGCGCAGGATGGGTTCCATAGATCATCTACTACATGGACTGCGCCTTAAAGATTTTCGGCTGTGCCAACATCTGAGGGAGTTACTTGGACCAATTTCATCAACCGAAACAATAGCATGAAACACGTCATTGCTTAAAATTATTAAGTATACGGAGGCTTATCTTACATAAACGAAATATAAAAATCACTAGAGGGAATGTGTGAAATTTTACAGTAAACAAAGTAACATGTATATGGCACTCAATCTTAACAAAGTATATTAGTTATTTATAACTATAGTTGCAAGCAACATCATTACAGGAATCGTAGGGTTTTTATTAAGTTTGTGGAGTATAAATTATGTAGCTTTTTATTTGAGTTTAACAACATGTAGTTTCAAACTTAAAATCCCTCCAAACTACATTTCAGGGTGTTGGTAGGACGATTTCCGAGTCCCTGGTTGGTCCAAACGTATTACCTCAGTTGTTGGCACAGGGCTCTCTATACAGAAGTGTAGGCAATACGCAGTGCTGAGGTGGGTTCAAACTAGCAGCCACGTGACTTTTACAACCTTAGAAATTATTTTCCACGTTTAAAAATTCGCGAGTGGTTTCTTGGAATTGTTACACAACTTTTGTGAGAGGGGGAGTGCCAAGATAGGAACAGGGTGTATAAATGGGTGTATGCATCATAACGCAAATTTGCGAACTTTCGCTCCTTGGAAAAAATTGTAATTTTGAAATTTTTTTAAATTTGAAATATCAACTTTCATTTTGTGCCACATTTTGATGTGACAAATAGAAACATTTTAATGAATTATGGAACATTTTGGTTGTGCTATACTGTTCTCATGTGCCGTTGAAATGAACAAAGATTGACGGAAAATGGGTTAGTTTAGAATACCACATGAAACATTAATACATGCCAAAGGACCTAGTTGTCATGTTAATTCCCGGACAGGAAATATTAGAAGTCACCCAAAGGATTTTGGACACAAGGCAACATCGACATGCCCAGATAAGACGTCCCTGGAAGGGAACAGGGAAAACCCTATAGTCCAGACTTATGTACGCAACGAACTCAGTTTTTTGAAAGGTTAAATTGAAGATCCCAACCATCACATATTACGTCATAAAGGTTAATAATAAGCTATAGAGCTTATTGTTGTTGACGGTATTGTAACGCGAAATGTAAACATCGGCGTGAAGCGTGTTTCTTATCTGACGCAGGCGGCGCAGTTCAACATAAAAACCTTCTCGAACAATCCGGAAACGTCCAATTAGAGAGAGAATTATCTAGTACATTCTGGAAAACACCTGCGGCAAAATAAATAGCCGTCCGGAGAGCGAGACGAGCAGTAGACCAGAAGCCGGCGTGAGTGAAAAACAAGTGCGATAAGTGTACAAATAAATTAGCGCGTTAAGTGTGTAATATAAATAAGTAGCTAAGGAATATACCAAATAAATTAGTTAGTTATAAGAACTGTGTAAATAAATTATTAGAATTCTCGTATGAGACACTAATGCATGGGAAGTATTGTAATCGATTTTGATAGAATTTTACACGTTTTAAGGTTCCTTGAGTCTTGTTTTTGAAAAAATATTTATGTGTTTTGAATGTATGCGTTTTCTTGGAGTTAAAAATCATAAACGGTTCAAAGTGAGCTTATTTTTTTGTTCTTAGAAAATTTCTTGAAATTCGCTCTAAGATTTTTTCCTTCAAACTGTAAATTTTTCTACTGCCTAATTTTTGGTGTGAAATACGAAAAAGTACTCGAATTTTTTGAACACGGTCCGTCGTCGTGTATTTTACGAGTACATATTACTATATCCACGTGATTTACAGGGCACGTATTTAACCTTCAAAAAAATATTTATACGAGGATTATGCATCGGACGCGAAGATATAAAACACCAAATATCCACAATAAAAAGGTACCGTTTGCCTTTCACCTTCGTTCTCGCAGCGAAGGTGCCATTTCCTCCGTCTGTTAAAATCATTAAATCCACCTAATATAAATTTTACGGCCTTCCACCGAGTCTGTATTGTAATTTATTGTGAGTACACACCTAATTTTGGTTTATGTGCGTTATTTATTTCGTCATTTCAGTTTAGGTTATGTATTTTTTATTGCCAGATTTCGTTTTTACGATTTTATACATTTAATCTCGATTTCGATTACGGGCTTACGCTTTACGAAAGACTTTTCGGTCTCGAACGCACGCACCTACAAAGAGAACTTAAACTATCCGTCCACGGAACATGGAACACCTTAAATACGGAAAAGAGAGAACGTCGAGCATTTAAGGTTTTACATTTATGATCTTCCTTAAGCCGGAAACGTGCTCATCGTCGCCAACGTACACGAAAACAAGTGTTCAATGTAATTAACACCAACATCCGGTATAATTAACGTTCGTTAATGAGTATTTAATTGGAATGATCGAAAAAGCGTAAACAGGCGCGAATTAAGATTCAATTGATACTTAGGGCCGTCTGACAATTAACTGGGTTCATTACTTAAAAATTTTTAAAAGTACAAATGGTCAGGCTAGGTTGTCTTTACTGAAGCAGAAAAATTGGCAACTGATACTCCTTTAGATGGAATATATTCTCGAAATTAATTCATAGTAAAGGTGTAACAAATGTAAGAGAATTTTTGAAACTGGAATTTGTAGCTCAGCCGGGATTTGAACCCAGGTCTCCCAGTTTTATTCTACCAACTAAACTATAGTAAGTTTATGAACGTTGGTACCACTATGACACTGACGAAACTTGAACTTGATAACTCAAGAAGTTTCGAAGTTACAATGGTACGTTTGGATGTCAAATATTCTTGATTTTCAAAAATTCGAAAAAATTTAAAACAACCTCCGATTTTAATGAAACTCCGTGAGTTTATAAAAGTTGGTACCGCTATGACACTGACGAAATTTGAACTTGATAACTCCAGAAGTTTCGAAGTTATAATGGCACGTTTGGATGTCAAATATTCTTGATTTTCAAAAATTCGAAAAAAATTAAAACAACATCCGATTTTAATGAAACTCCGTGAGTTTATAAAAGTTGGTACCGCTATGACACTGACGAAATTTGAACTTGATAACTTCAGAAGTTTCGAAGTTATAATGGTACGTTTGGATGTCAAATATTCTTGATTTTCAAAAATTCGAAAAAATTTAAAACAACCTCCGATTTTAATGAAACTCCGTGAGTTTATAAAAGTTGGTACCGCTATGACACTGACGAAATTTGAACTTGATAACTCCAGAAGTTTCGAAGTTATAATGGTACGTTTGGATGTCAAATATTCTTGATTTTCAAAAATTCGGAAAAAATTAAAACAACATCCGATTTTAATGAAACTCCGTAGGTTTATAAAAGTTGGTACCACTATGACACTGACGAAACTTGAAATTGATAACTCAAGAAGTTTCGAAGTTATAATGGAACGTTTAGATGTCAAATATTCTTGATTTACAAAAATTCGAAAAAATTTAAAACAACATCCGATTTTAATGAAACTCCGTAAGTTTATAAAAGTTGGTATCACTATGACACTGACGAAATTGGAACTTGATAACTTCAGAAGTTTCGAAGTTATAATGGTACGTTTGGATGTCAAATATTCTTGATTTTCAAAAATTCGAAAAAAATTAAAACAACATCCGATTTTAATGAAACTCCGTAGGATTATAAAAGTTGGTACCACTATGACACTGACGAAACTTGAACTTGATAACTCATGAAGTTTCGAAGTTATAATGGAACGTTTAGATGTCAAATATTCTTGATTTTCAAAAATTCGAAAAAATTTAAAACAACATCCGATTTTAATGAAACTCCGTAAGTTTATAAAAGTTGGTACCACTATGACACTGACGAAATTGGAACTTGATAACTTCAGAAGTTTCGAAGTTATAATGGAACGTTTGGATGTCAAATATTCTTGATTTTCAAAAATTCGTAAAAATTTAAAACAACCTCCGATTTTAATGAAACTCCGTAAGTTTATAAAAGTTGGTATCGCTATGACACTGACGAAATTTGAACTTGATAACTCAAGAAGTTTCGAAGTTATAATGGTACGTTTGGATGTCAAATATTTTTGATTTTCAAAAATTCGAAAAAAGTTAAAACAACATCCGATTTTAATGAAACTCCGTAAGTTTATGAAAGTTGGTACCACTATGTGGTAAACTTAACTACTGAGATACGTACCAATTTCATTTTCGATATTGTTAATCTCAGTAGTTTAGTTGGTAGAGTACCTGACGCGAAATTGGGAGACCCGGGTTCAAATCCCGGCTGAGCTACAAATTCCATTTTCAAAAATTCTCTCACATTGGATTTGATACTCCTTTACTTGTGAGATTTAGTTTTTTACACTTACTTTCAAGGAAAATCGGCAAATTTCGATAATACGACATCCACATAGCATCGTGAAACAAATAACTTTTGTTTTTAATACAACAACAACAAAAAAAGAAATTAAATCAAATATGCGAGTGTCCATAAAACTGGATACGATTATCAAGGCGCATGATGAAAATAAACAGAATGTACAATTTATCATTCCAACCCACTCACATACATTGACCTACACATGATGCATTTAAACAATATAATTGTGGTTGATGAACAATTTCCAGTGGCGTAACGTGACAAATGGTCAGCTCTGCATGTTGGGTTGCGGAATATTAAATTAAGCGTTTCTATTCAATTTTATATCCTTTTTCAGACTTTCTCACCGTTAAGTGATATTGGCTGTGGCGCTCTTGGTGACTTGTTACGCCACTGCACACAATCACAGATATAAATATGCAACACGGAAGTACTTTGTGTTAATTTATTTGTTTTGCATCGGAATGCCAAAAGACGGAGTATGTACCAACGTCTACTATACGTACATACATCTAAATGTCGCCGTTTAAACTTCTCACCATCCGAATGATTAATTTATATAAATTTGTAAGGTGATGTTTACAAATTCATATTCAACGTTTTGATGATGAAAAGTTGTATAATTCACTCGCTTAATGAGACGTACTTGTGCATTTCAATCGGAAAAATATTTGGATTGCAAATTAGGTTGAAATTGAACGTATCAGGTACGGGAAAAATTATTACTTTGTAATTAATTCATCGCGGGTATCGGAGTAATGTTAATGTGATCCCTTCTCTCTTTCATATTAATTATTTATTTTGTTTTGATTATGCCGTGTGTTGGTTATTATAAAAACAACGAGGCGCTCTTTCCTCACGAAGACAATGGCATACAAATGTAGAAAACACAAACCTGCCGTAAATATTAATGAAGCAACGCGTATATTTTAATAATTAAACGTTCATCTCTTTCCTTTTTCAGATTTTACTTACTAACGTCTTCACAACTTTTAAAATTTACGAGAAGATATTCGGGTTTCGGTAGGTAATTACGAGCAAACAAATACATTATAAAGTTTTAATTTAAATCAGAAGTGTATAAAGTTTTCATCCCCGGTCTCGCGCTTTAATGCATGCGTCATTAAAATTAATTGTGTTTTTCGCCGTTGGCAAATCGTAAAGATGGAAATGAGGGGAGGGTTTTTTCGGCAAGGGTGAAATTTTGAAGGTGATAGTTATATTCACTCTGTTTTGTAACCTTTGGTAATGTTTAAAAATATTGTTGGTAGTGTAGGTTGTACGGTATTTGTGGTATAAATAGTATTGCGTTTTATGTATGTTTTTTCGAGTATAAATCTGTTTAAACATGTATCTTACTTTTAGTTAATAAAAATGAAAAATTGCTGTCAACTCGAAATAATTATACCTTATACTTATATATACACTATAGCTAAAATTACACTTAGCTAATGGACAAAGGGTTTTTTCTTATTTATATCACAAACTATAGATAGACATAGGTTTAACAAATTTCTCAAATGTAGGAGAAATTTCAATTTGTTTCAAAATTACATTAAAGATTATCTAATTTACTTAGTTAATTCTAAAAAAAAGTTATGTCGCTAGAACATTATAATATTTTCATTTATCAACAACACATTACCAATTTGATGTACCTATACAAGGAAAACTGATACGTTGTGTACAGTTTTAGTTAATGAAGTTAATTGATTACTTGACTAATTTCTATCAAATAAATGGTCCAAATTTATACTACTATTAAAATCTAGAGATACAGTAAGCCCTAGCTTCAATAGGACTTCCTCTAGCTAAGACGTGGCCATTTTAACATATTTGTGGTTATTTTTAAGATTACATTAGCGAATTCAAAATTTACTCGTACCACACTGTGAGTTGGTAGTAATGCAATCACATGCATAATAAAGGGAAGTTCAATATCAAGAGACAAAATAAGCCCCAGGCTATATCGTTTGGAAGGTTACACAATGATTTTACAAATCACTACGTTGTTAAGATATTTAAAATGCAATTAATTGCAACGGTAGATCCTAAAATCAGAGTTATAATTAAAGGGAGGTATTTATGCCATTTTTGGGTGCTTAAAATAGAAATCTGGAATTGCAATTGACACTTATATTAAATTCTGTACTTCCTAAATAGGCTGAAAGCCTTGCAAGTTAAAGTAGTAAACAGACCATAATATTTTTATTGAAAATTGTAGATAGATACTATGAGGTATCTATAATGCGCCCTATGTACATTAAATTAAAAATGTGCCATCACTATCCCATATCCCAAATAGAGAGAAAAAATGGCTGAATTAAAACGTTTATATCTCAGTCAATATTCAACATATAAAGTCTTGCAAGCCAACATTTTAAAGAGAATTTCATAAGCTTTCTTTTTTATGAAGCAATGCCTATATCTTAATTTGCTCAGAAAAAAAGTTATAGCCAAAAATTTAAAAAAAAATTAATCTTTTCATTTTTTAACTTTGTTTTTTTAAATATACTTCTTTTTTTTGGACCTTAAAACATAATTTTTATATGAAATTTAATACTCTACAAGAAATCTTACGGCACATATCTTCGAAAAATGCATAGTTTTTGCGCTATAGCCGAAAAAGCGAAAAATGGACAAATCTACCCCGTTCTCAAAAACGCATGGCTAAATTTGGTAGCACTTTTGGATTTTATTTCTTTATAGGTCAATTACTAGAGGACCGTATGATAAAATAAAATACCTTGCACACGTTAGTTCCTTTTACCCATGTTATTTTCAACATAGTCAATAGCCTAGTGGTAGTAGTTGGTAATATATTTTTTTAACTATTGTCGTTTATGATTAGTAAATTTATTTCATCAATATTGTGCATATACCTACGACCAAAGCTACGACTTTCTATAGTTATGTATAATCTGGTAAAAGTATCTTAAATTACTTGTCATTATGTCGTTACATTATGCAAATTTGATTGAGTGTGACAGAAATAAATTTTAAATCCAAGTTTGCAATTTTAAAAATAATACTATACTTGAGCAAAGTTTTCCATAATACCCAAGGTTTTTTTGGGAGCAATCAAAAATATTTTTAAATTACCAGACCAGACCAGACATTATTTTGTCTCTTTCGAGTTCCTCGTTACTTCCAAAATGCATCAAAATATAATATCAAAAATATTTTTCAAATTCACCAGACATTCTTTTGTCTCTGGAGAAGATAATCTTCTCCATTATTCATTAAACCTTCTAGTTCGTCGTTATTTCCGAAATGCAAATGCATTCTAAAATCCGAGAGGTTAGATATGTTACCATCTCTGAAATCATTTCAGGAAGTGTAACATTTAGATTGTCATTTAAGAATTCGCATCGGGCCCGAAACGTTGGGGTCCCATTCGCAGGATATTACTGAAGCCACTTTTATGATTCTGTTTACGTTTTCCGGTCGCCGGAAAATGTCGCAAACATGGTGATTTTCCCCATCAAGATGTTGTTTTCTGTTTTAGACACCCCTCTAGCGCGCGCCCTATGAAATAACATCGTAACCTTTTGATCAACAAGGCTAAAAAATATGTTTTCGTGCTATTTCCATCCTCGTTCTGTGCTCCTCGAATTTTTACGATGTTTGAGGATGTGTGGTCTTTGGAAAAAAAGGGTTGTTTTTGATTGCTTTGGAAAACTTTTATGTGCTTTTATTTGAGTTGAGAAGTTTACACAAAGGGGGGAGCTGAGAGTGCTTCCATTAATTATTTCGACGAACGTCCCGCAGTTAGTTGTAAAATCTCGAAAATAATTTCGTGTGATAAATTTTATTCAATGGGAAGTTCGGATGAACTTTACCCAAAGGGCCGAACTGGGAGCTATTACTCTATTAGCAGTGAAAGATGGGAAGGTTATAAACATCAGATACGCGGATGACACAGTACTAATAGCAGAAACCCTGGAAGAACTGGAAAGGCTAATAGATCTAGTAGTACGGATCAGCGAAGAAAGGGGGCTCACACTTAACACCAAAAAGACTAAATTCATGACAATCACAAAACACCAACAACAGCGAGAAACATTATGGATCAAAGGGGAGCCAGTGGAGAAAGTCTGCAAATACAATTACTTGGGAACAATTGTAAATGACAATAATGATTATTCACAAGAAATAAGATCAAGAATCGGAAAGGCTAGAACAGTGTTTAATAAAATGAGGAATGCATTAACCAGAATAGATCTTAGTCTACATCCTAAAATCAGAATGCTTAAATGCTACGTATTTCCAGTACTATTATATGGAATGGAAGCCTGGACGCTTAAGAAGCGCGACACTGACTGGCTGGAAGCATTCGAGATGTGGGCATATCGAAGAATCCTCAGAATAAGCTGGGTGAACAGAACAACGAACAAGGAGGTATTGAGAAGAATGGGAAAGGAGAAAGACATAATCAACACAATCAAAATCAGAAAATTGCAATATCTGGGCCACGTGATGAGAGGGGAGAGGTATACACTGTTGCAAACTATTATACAAGGAAAAATACAGGGTAAAATAAGTATAGGAAGAAGACGCATCTCCTGGTTGAACAACCTAAGGCAGTGGTACAACAGTAGCTCTGTTGATTTGTTCAGATCCGCAACTTCAAAGATAAAAATCGCCATGATGATAGCCAACCTTCTTAAAGGAGACGACACGTAAAGAAGAAGAAGGCTCTATTAACTTGGAGCGCGTGAGAAAAGTGGCGGAGCTTCACCATCGGAATCGTGGTAATGCCGAATTCAAATCGACGGCCCCGATAGGTATCTATCGAATAAACAGGGATAAGTAAATTGTGGCAAAATTACACAAAATTACGGTGGTCTGACCACGGGTTTTATCTGATCTGTGAAGAATAAAATATTTCAACAACGGACGGGAAGTTAGTTGTAAAACGTATCACATACCCAGGTATAATGGCGGCCATTAATCATAACGGTCTATAAAACGTGTCGACCAGAAATAATACAATGCGCTACAGAGGTCGAAATTATTGTGAAAAAAAAACACCGTTTATTAGGAATATGCTAAACAAACGTTTCGTTGTGTTGCCGAGCTGATTCTAATTAGACGTTTGGGAAATAGAAAAATTTGCATTTGTTTTGTTTCACTGTCAGGTGTTTCATGTTCACAGAGAGGTAACGAAATGTGATTTATTCGGTGCTCTGACCATTTAGATATGCTTTGAAGATAAGAGGAAATAAGGCCGCTCCCGCTAAATCTAATTACCATAAGGTGATAACCATAGAACTAAATAGAAAAAGAAACCATTACACGAATATCATTTAATCTATTCGTTGTGGCATGTCCGATTGTTTAGGGAGAAAATTATTATTTCCGATGGTTTTAATTACTCACAAAATTGAGGACGCTCGACTGTTGCAATTTTACAATAATTGATGTCTATTCGTTCGAATAGCAACAGCATCTCCCGTCCGATCGATAACTCGAAAAAATTCATCAAACATCAATCCCGAACAAATGCCTCTATAAATAAAACATAGCTGACACGGCCGAATATATACCACCTCGTTCCTATTCCGTCAACAAGTACCTACTGCACAGGTTAAAAAACTTTAATGTATACCTGGATATCGGGTAAACAAATTAATAAAAATCTCACCTTGATTCTGATCACATCCACCTGAATTATTCATAGTTTCCTAGCGTGATCTACTTATGACCCTATCGCACTGTCGAGCTGAGCGTTGCAAATGTATTGACCTCGGAGTTCAAAGCTCTATTAAATAACATGAATTGTAAGTTTGAAATCAACATTGTTCAAAACACACTTATATGATTATTTTCCATCAGAAAGCCGCAAGACTTGCCATAAGGCAAATGGCTCTATTAAACATACAGTCGACCTCGCCTCTAATTGCCTGAAGGGCCCATTCAAACTAGTTAATTATAACCAAATTTATGTTGGAAAAATATGCAATCACAAACAACTGTCTAGATATGTAAATGATATACATGTGAGTAATATTAACATAATTTTTATAAAAACACTGAAGATGGTAATCATTCCTTTTTTTTTATCAACTCTAAAAATTTTGGAAATACCAAAATTTTTTTAAAAAAAATATTAAATTATTAAATTTTAGTAGATCGTTCACCTTGGAAAGCAAAAGTATTATTCAAAGAAATTTTCATCGTTGGCACAAAGAAGTCATCCATTTCTGTTTGCGATTCAAATTTTGAAAATCCAATATTGTGCCATTTTTAGAAAAACTTGTGTTTTAAGACAAAAAATTACAATTTTCTGGATGAAACTCGCAGAGTAGATTCATTTTAGTTCGTTAGCTCAGCTTCAAGTCATTAACTGCGATTTAGTCAGTCATAAAACAGCGAACGCGACGAATACCATTGACCTGAGCGGCCGTGCACGGATTAAAATAAGCAACCGTGAGATATAAATTAGGCAATGAGTGTGAAATAAATTAGTTTGTATTTAATTAGCGGAGTTTAGTTATTTTGAACCGGAAAAACGTTACAGTATTATAATTGAAGTTCCGTATTGATTAATATCTCGCTAGGTAAACAACTATTTTGAGAAATTTTTCACGGTTCAACAAGGAAATTATCTGCTTTCCTTTTAAGACCTAAATTTTGAAAATCCAATATCGGGATATTTTCGAAAAAACATTTCTGAACAAAATTCGAGGGTTTAAACCCGTTTTTTGAATTCAAACATTAAACTTTAGATTTTCGTGGGTCGAGGAAACGCATTAATTACAAATTTGAAACATTTTGGTTCGTAAGTAAAGGTATTTTTCAATTTCCACTTCGATTTGCGACCCATTTATTAAAAATCGGCTATTGTGAATTTTTTTTTTAAACCCGCAATTAATACTCCCTTTTTTTAGACGGAAAATTAGTGGTGGACACAAGACGAGATATGTCTCGTTCTCTCTAATTTCGTCTCGTCTCGAAAAGTCTCGAAGTCTCGATTTTTTTTTTAAGAAATTGCAATTTAAGAATTTTCTTTCGTGTTTAAAATGAAAGGTACGTATACCATTACCAGAAAAATTTTCTAAAATTATGGCAGGTAATTTTACTTTTAAAATTTGATAATTCTATCAAATACCACCAATTTCACTATAATATATAATATACAGATGATATTAATTTCTTATTTGTACTTATAAAGATATATGGTTTATTTTATGTTTATCTAATAACTTTGTTTTATTGGTCGTATCCTAAGAAGTCTATTTATTAATAATATTTTTATTTTCGATTTTGTACTTGTTCTCTATAATCTAATTTCTTTAATTCAATATTTTCTAAAAATGAAATATTCTTTATCAAAACATAACATCAATAAAATACTACTGTACATTCAACTTTACCACACCTGTATAGGTACTTCAAGAAAATCAGTAAATGTTATAAAAAAAGTACACATTTATAAAAGTATCATCTATATACGTCTATTTATTTCGAGACTTTTCGAGACACGAGACGAGACGAGACGAGACGAGACATAATTTTTGGGAATTTTTCGAGACGAGACGAGACCATGTCGTTTCTCGTCTCGTGCGTACCAAAAAATACGTACAATTGATGCCAGTCTTTGTACGTACTAAAGACGTACCTTTAATGTCTTGTACGTACTGGCGTAAAAACGACCAATTATGTACGTACATGGGACGTACTATGCTTACTGGGTTAAGAGGATGAATTTTAGTGCTTTAGCTAAGTTTCAAATTACCAACTCCAACAATTTAAGCGTTACAATTTAAACTCAAATATTTTCGCAGTTACAAGAGAAAATCATCCCCTGTCGTTTGCGAACCAAATTTTAAAAATCCGATATCGGAATATTTTTGGAAAAAAATTTTGAAAAAAAGTGAAGAAGAAACCCTCCTTTTTTGAGTTCAAATATTGACTTTTGAATTCCATGCAATTCGGTGGTTGGGTCACGAGAACGCTTTTTAGTTCGGTAGACAAATTTTAAATCGCCAATTTGAAAAATTTCGGAGATGTGGCGATTTTTTTGAAAAAAATCCTAATAACAAACTTGGTATTTTGGGAATTATTAACTAAAATGTTGTTAACAGAACGTCGTATGGAGTAAAGTTTTGAAAATCTGGTCCAATATATTCGAAACTCAATTATATAGAGTCGATCATAATTGAACAGTTTTACATTGATTTCCCTACCGGTGGTCAGTTGTTATTAATTAGTTATTAATCATATGCAATGTAATTACCGAAATGTAAAATTACAATCCAATATTGTAGAAAACATACGTAAGATATGTCATTTGACAGCAAACAGAAAATATTATCAAACCGCCCTTTTGACATCAATTTTGTTTTAAATTGCTAGCTAGTGAAAACCTACTGGATTAGCCTTTTGGCAGCCTATGGTCGTCTAAGAGGAGTTTTAATTTTTCTCTCTCTTCGTATTGTAATGGTTCGTATCTCAGTATGTAAACCTATTTTTCGATTTCCACTTCGATTTGCGAGCCAATTTTTGAAAATCCGATATTGTGCCATTTTTTTGAAAAACCGCAATTAATATTCCTCTTTTTTTAGACGGAAAATTAAAATTTCGAATTTCTAGAAGAAACTCGAAGAGTAGCTTTATCAATAGGATGAATTTTAGTGCTTTAGCTAAGTTTCAAATTACTAACTCCAACAATTTAAGCATTAGAATTTAAACACAAATATTTTCGCAGTTGCAAGAACAAATCATCCCCTATCGTTTGAGAACCAAATTTTAAAAATCCGTATCGGAATATTTTTGGAAAAAATTTTGAGAAAAATTGAAGAATGAACCCTCCTTTCTTGAGTTCAAATATAGACTTTTGAATTTCGCCATGCAATTCAGTGGTTGGGTCACGAGAACGCTTTTTAGTTCTGTGGCCAAATTTAAAATCGCCCATTTGAAAAATTTCGGAAATGTGGCGATTTTTTGAAAAAAACCTAATAACAAGCTTCGTGTTTTGTTAACAGAACGTCGTATAGAGCAAAGTTTTGAAAAATTTGGTCCAATATTGAGTCGAACCTCAATATTAATAGAGTCCAATGTTCAATTAATAATTGAACATTTTTACATTGATTTCCCGACCGATGGTCAGTTGTTATTAATTAGTTATTAATCGTATGCAATGTAATTACCGAAATGCAAAATTGCAATCCAATATTATCGAAAACGCACGTAAGATTTGTCATTTGGCATCAAACTGAAAATATTATCAAACCTCCCTTTTGACATGAATCTTGTTCTGAATTGCTAGCCAGTTAACCTACTGGATTAGCCTTTTTGCACCCTAAGGTCGCCTAAGAGGAGCTTTAATCAAAAAGTAAATTAACCTACTTACTTATTAATAGACAGCCGCATTATCCGCTGATGCCATTCGAAATAAATCACGGAGTCGTTTCCCGTCTCGTGTCATTTTAATTTTCGGTAGGATATTAATTAATAAAATTGAATTTGACTAATTGCTCCCGTTCCGGGCCGGGCGTATTTCTGAACATGCAGAGTCCCTCTTTATCTACCTGTCACGTAAGCAGTGGAAAAGGGGCGCACAAAATGAGGATTTGTAATGTCGAACGAACCGTTGTCAAAGCGAAAGCACAGTTCATTTTTCCTGAAAAAGCTCGTATCGAACAATACACGAATAAATTCCTTGTCAGGCATATTGATTGCTTGTCAGTTTTTCGGGACTACCATATTCATGTTATGCATGCCAAAGCCGGGACGCACAGATATCGAGGGAAAATCAGTGGAATACAAAGCAGATTTAAATAAAAAGATATATCGGCGTCGGTTGCGGCTCGTTATACTAACAAATGATCTGCTCTTTTAGTTTCGGAAGCATCAGGTGCTGCTAATTCCACCAGATGAATTTTCGATGTGAATAATTGATAGGCCATGCCGCCTGAATATTCAGTTGTAACGTTCTGAATTGCACACTAGCCGGTGATTAATTATTAAACGGCGGTGTGTAGTATTCGTCGGGCGGTAATCCTTCGAGAGATGTTTAATCCTAAATAGTTTTAGTGTAAGTGCGCGTTGTTATACGGTTTCAACGTGACATTTATACAAAATCTCTTGCAAACTTTTTGATACCTTTCTAGATGCTTTTAAAATTACTTGACTCACCCAGACGTACTTCAAGATTTCTTTTTTATGAAATTTAATGTAATGCATAAAATAAATGGCAATATGATTTTTTGTACAATTTTTGAAACTTTTTACTTGCTGTTAGGTATTGCAGAAGTCTTAAAAAGGAGTTGGAAATATTTGTTTGGCCGAAATATACAAGTTGTTTCCCGATAATCACGTGAAAAAGTTACCTTTTAAACCATGTTCTAATTGAGTTATGGAAAAATATTACCATTGGGTCACATTCAGTCATTTTCAAAAAATAAATGTCCTTCAAAAATCAGTTAAAAAGACTAACCTTGACTGACGACAGCTACTGGCCTTCCAAGATGTCCGCCATCTCTACTGTGGTACCTTAAAAACAATAAAGAACATATTTTAGAAACTTAAATCAACTCGAAATAATTCAAAAGTACTAACCATTAGAAGACAGAAAATTTTGTCCTATTTGCTCCTCTTTACGTTGCTGTCATGTGTTGCTGCTACCTGAAAAAAATATTAGTATTATTAATTATTATATATTAATTAGTATCACAAAAAAAATCAAACTTAATTCGAAGATACTAACCATTACTGATTTTGTGATTCTGCTCTTCTTCGAAGTTGTCCGTCATTGCTCCATTAAAAGGCAAATGTTTTTGCCTTTCTGCGAAGACGTCGCCCACCACCACCACCACCACAAACGACTTACCTGAAAAGTTAAAAAAATATCATTAAAATGTCACAAGAAAAACCTAGTCTTTCAAAAACTAACCTTACGAACAGCTACATCTGTCTTCCTGCCCTTATCTGAAGTTCTATGCCATTGTCGACGATAATACTCACCTGAAAATAAATTATTGTTATTGTTATACATGTTAACTCATAATTATCACCAAGAATGTATTAAAAACAAAAAGAACTAAATTGGTGATTTAGGGGTAAACTAAAAAAAAAATGAAACTAACCATTTGACAATGGCATTTAGGCATGAAACCCACTGCTACTACTCCTCCACCAAGACGCACTGCACTGTCACTAAAATGTTCACCATTCACCACCTGAAACAATAAAAACAGCATTGAACCACAAAAAATTAAAATTACCAATCAAAATTATTTTTTTGAGAAAGTGTCCTTCATAGTAATCAACGTGAAGAGGAGAAATTACAAAATTTCGAACAAACTGAAATAATCAAAAGAATTCTAATAAATCGTATCATCCAATCATCATCATATCGTCAATCACTCTAATAAATTAGGAAAATAATGATAATTACCATAATTATCATTCATAAAATTTCTCCTGAATTTATAGTTGTTAATAAACCCATTGCCATTAGGTCGGAACCCTTTAATAACATAATCACAATTCAACTGCCGATAAGTAGATAATTTTAGAAAAAAATTATTTTACACGAGGTTAATTTGAAATATGACAACACCGCATTCCAAAAAATAGATATCAACGCTACAATTCATCAAACAGTTAAGAAAATACGAACGTGTCATCTAACCATAATCATCATCATATCATCAATAACTCTAATAAATCAGGATATATATGATAATTACCATTAAAATTAGTCAGAAAATTTCTCCTGAATTCGTAATTGTTAATAAACTGATTGACATTAGGTGGGAACCATTTAATAACAATCCGAGTTCAACTCTCGATAAGTATCACCTTACACGAGGTTAATTTCAAATATGACAACACCGCATTCCAAAAAATAGTTATCAACGGTAAAATTCATCAAACAGTTAAGAAAATACGAACGTGTCATCTAATCATTATCATCATCATCATCATATCATCAATAACTCTAATAAATCAGGATATATATGATAATTACCATTAAAATTAGTCAGAAAATTTCTCCTGAATTCGTAATTGTTAATAAACTGATTGACATTAGGTGGGAACCCTTTAATAACATAATCCGAATTCAACTCTCGGTAAGTATCATCTTACACGAGGTTAATTTCAAATATGACAACACCGCATTCCATAAAGTAATTATCAACGCTAAAATTCATCAAACAGTTAAGAAAATACGAACGTGTCATATAATCATAATCATCATTATATAATCAATCACTCTAATAAATCAGGAAAAAATGATAATTACCATCAAAATCAGTCAGAAAATTTCTCTTCGATTTATAATTGTTAATAAACATATTGACATTAAGTGGGAACCCTTTAATAACATAATCGGAGTTCAACTCTCGATAAGTATCATCTTACACGAGTTTAATTTCAAATATGGCAACACCGCATTCCAAAAAATCGTTATCAACGCTGAAATCCAACAAACAATTAAGACAATACGAACGTGTCATCTCATCATCATTACCATCATCATATCATCAATCTAATAAATCAGAAAAACATTATAATTACCATTAATATCATTCATAAAATTTCTCCTGAATGTATAGTTGTTAATAAACCGATTGACATTAGGTGGAAACCCTTTAATAACATAATCAGAATTCAACTGTCGATAAGTAGATAATTTTAGAAAAAAATCATCTTACACGAGGTTAGTTTCAAATATGACAACACCGCATTCCAAAAAATAGTTATCAACGCTAAAATTCATTTGAGTTAACAGTTAAGAAAATACGAACGTGTCATCTAATCATCATCATATAATCAATCACTAATAAATCAGGAAAAAAATGATAATTACCATTAAAATCAGTCATAAAATTTGGCCTGAATATATAATTGTTAATTCCTAAACCTATTGGCATTAACCCTTGACAAACCCTTTAATAACATATTCTAAATTGAAAATTCAACTCTCGATAACTAGATAGTTTTAGAAAAAATCACCTTACACGAGGTTAATTTCAAATATGACAACACCGCATTCCAAAAAATAGTTATCAAAGCTACAAAGTTACGAAAATACGAACGTGTCTAACTTAATCAAATAGTTATAAATATTACGCTCGAATAAACAAAAAAAATACCTACGACATCACTACAAATTTCTTCCGGCGCGAACATGTAACAAAACTGACCCGTCCCGCGCATCAACACTTCATATTTCAAGAAATTCAGAAAGTTTTAAATAATTTTTCCAACAAGATCCCCGTTAATCAAAACTGACCAGTTCCCCACAAGTTAAACGTACAAATAAAATTCGTACCGAGCTAAACTGTGCGAAGTTGGGAATGCAACAAAAAAATCTTAACAAAAACTGTACTGCTAGGTGACTCGTAACTGATAAGAGGCGACGAGAGACGAAAATTGCTGCGTCGAAGCAGAATAATACGTTCACGTTTCGTTCACATCGAGTTATTTGAATTTCAAATGCAATTATAGGCGAGTAATTAACTAACACAAAAAGAAAGCATAGAATGAAATTAAAGTAATGACATCTGGTAATTTGATGATTAATAAAAAAACGTGTCATCGACGAAAAACTTGAGAGAAATAATTAGTATCAAGGAGATATAAAGTAATAAAAAGAAAGTAATTTTCCTAAAAATTCCTACATGAATAAAACTTAAAAAATAGTGAGTTATTATCATATACATAAACCTCCTGTGTATGGTTTTATCTAAAATACAGCCAACTGGCACAACTGGCTGATGGATCCAACCTGATACAATTTTGGCACAACAGCCTGCTTCCCAAAAGATTGACATGTCAAGTTTGTCAAAAAACTCAAAAACTTGCGTTTCTCGTGTAATTAATTTATTGATTTGTTCACTGGCCGATATATATGAAATCACCTCGATTTAATTCGATAATAAATAATTGTAGAAAAAAAATCGTTTTAATTTCGACTACGACGAACATTACATTCAAAAAAATAGTTAGGTATTGATGCTAAAAACTATTAAACAATTACGAAAATGACTAACTTAATTAGACAGTTATAAATCTCACTACGAATAAACCAGAAAAAAATAAACTAATTACCTACGACGCCGCTCGGAAAATTTCTGCACCGGACACTACTTTTTGGAAAAATTCGAGAAATTTTCAAGAAACTGCCACAAGGCACCTCTGATAACTAAAACCGAAGCGTTTCCCTACCAGTTAACCGCACGAATAAAATTCCAGACCTACGAAAACTATTCGGAAGGTAAAATGTGTTGGGAATGTAACAAAAAAATCTTACAAAAACTGTACCTCAGCGTGACTCGTAACTGATAAGAGGCGACGAGAGACGAGAATTACTGCGAATAATACGTTCACGTTTCGTTCACATCGAATTCATTGAATTTGAAATATAATTATGGACAAATAATTAATTAACACGAAATAAAATAGTAAAATGTAATTAGTAACGTAATTAAATCTAGTCATTTGATGATAATAAAAGACATGTTATTAACGAGAAATTTGAACAGAAGCCACAATATTCAAGGAAACGAAGTTTAAAACATTGCCCAAATAAAATAAGATTTTAAAAGTAACATTTTATAAAACCCCTCTCTTGAATAATAAAATTGTAACTTCGTGAATTGGGAAATTTTTCTTTGATCGATTTTTTAAACGTGTAAATACACATGTTTGAATAATGATTATTTAATATTTAAATATAAATTAAAATCCCTCGAAACAGGGATTATATATCCTTAGTAAGTGGGACCTAATTACAGATAATATTGGAAAATTTATGTCTTAATAATGTTCTGCGGGATAATCGGTAACTGATTATTTCTGTTAAAGGGAGTTATTAAACCTAAGAAATGTTCTTTAAAAATACAAAATTCCAAGTATTTTCAACTGTTTCCGAAAATAGAGTATTCAGGTATACTCTTTTCAAAACAAATCCCGATGCACGTCATTATGATGACGTCAGTATCGTCCAATACTACCAACTTAATATAGTCCCAGGACATCGCAATTTATGTGTTCCGTGTATATTTTAGGTTGAGAATATAGTAAGTATATGGTTATCTGTAATATTCTCAACCTAAAATATAGACGGAATACATAAATTGCGATGTCCTGGGACTATATTAAGTTGGTAGTATTGGGATTTGTTTTGAAAAGAGTATAGGTGTGGTCTTAAAGCACCCCTCTCACTACCTGAAGCATCTCGAAAAACGGATTATTTGCGAGAATGGCAAGGGACCTTTTGCGGAACTCGAGTTAGGATTATACACGCAGGTAGTTTTATGCGGAACTCGGGACAGCCCCGCAGTATATATTCGTCCACCATGGAAGCAAAACCGATGCTTAGCGAGAAGGGTAAACCTTTGATGGTGTATCAAAATTACAAATTTAATAAGTCGTACGTGTCGAAAAGTGGTAAAATACTGTGGCGTTGCGTGAACAATAAGTGTACCGCAAAACTGTATTCGTTAATCGCGAATGAGACTTTAATCGTAGACGGACATTTCGGACATACGCACGGTGAAGAACGGACTATTAATCGCCAGGCATTTAGCAACTCACTAAAACGTAAAGCTGTGGAAAATATTGAAGAAAAACCATGTAAATTAATTCACCAAGAATTGACAACAAACGCATATGCCGAATATCTCTCGCGCCAAGACCTTTATCGACTAAGGAAAAATATGTATGAAGGACGTCGTAAATTAGTGCCTAAATTACCCGAATCACAAGACGAAGTATTCGATCAAATTGTACATGGAAATTTGTTGACTAGTAAGAAAGAAGATACCATAAGAAGGTAAGAGAGCTGAACTCTCGATATGAATCAAAAAAAGTAATAACAAAACGTTTTTTTTATACAAAAATATAAACATTTTTAATTATAAACATTTAAAAATAACTTTTTCCCTATTGCTCGAAGACGAAATATCTTTTGATATTCGAAAAGCTGGCATTTTTGCACGAATTTTACACGAGGTATCAAGCAAAATCAAACTTATATATATTACTTATATATATTTACTGTTTTTGAGACAATTTTAATCTCTTAAACGGCCGGTTAGATCTCTAACGGAACCTCCGAAAAGGTGTTAAATCTAATAAGGGGAACACCCACTTTTGACGCTTCGTTAAGTCAAACCTGCTAACTTCAAAATGCCCAAACCTTTCGTTAAAATGAATGATTAGTTAATCACATTTTAAATCGGTTTAACTAAGGATGAAAGTACCGGGGGCCGAAGTTTACACGTAACAACTGTGTTAAATAACAAAGATAAATAGAAGCGTTCGATTATTTAATTTATATAATCACATGATTCGAGTATAGAAGCTCGACTTATATTGACACTTCACCTATAGTTAAATGACTTCTACTTATAAATGTTTACTTATAACATCGTACTTATGTTCGATTATTCACCACCGAATTTTCACTGTTTTTGTGGTGTGTAAAATGTTGCAGCAATCTTAAGAAAAATACATTTTTGATAAGTTATATGAAATGTAGTGAAAATCGTACACAGCACTCTTTAAAGATGTTGTAGAAAAGAAATCAGTGCCTACCGATATTTGCAGTAAGATATGCAGTTCTGCCAATGTGTTACATAGAGAAAAATGGTAATTCAGGAAAATAGTTATTTCGATAAAAGTCAAAAAAATCTCACATTACCGAAGAGGAGCCAAATTGAATATTTCAAAACTCCGAATCAAGTAAGAAATTTTACTAACGAGTTTTGTATTACATTTTTCCGGAAATCGTAAAAATAGACAAAATTTACATTTTTTTTTTACAAATTATACAAAACTCAAATTTGTCAATTTTTTTGACAACAAAGTAAACAATCGTCAATTTCATTCATTTTGTGCGTGTGCTGTAAAAACAGTGTATTTTGCATTTTGTAAAGGCTTTTCTGTACTAGTCCGGAAAATTCAATTTTCCTGCCCTTAAATAAGCAGGAAATTGTTGTTTCCAGGACGATTTCCGGAAAATATATTTTTGATAAGTTATAGCGAAATGTATGAAATGTAGTGAAAATCGTACAGAGGACACTTAAAGGTATTGTAGAAAAGAAATCAGTGCCTACCGATATTTGCAGTAAGAAATGCAATTCTGCTAATGTGTTACATAGAGAAAAATGGTAATTCACGAAAATAGTTATTTACATAAAAGTCAGGAAAATCTCCAATTACTGAAGAGGAACTAAATTGAAATACGAGGCACTTTGTGCTGTTTGTGCTGAGTACTTTAAAGCTGCGAATCAAGTAAGAAAATTTACTAAAGTGTTTTGTATCACATTTTTCCGGAAATCGTAAAAAAGACGAAATTTACAAATTTTTACAAAAGTCACAAAAATCTAATTTGTCAATTTCGTTTTGGCAACTATAGTTACAAAGTGAACAATCATCAATTTTTGCGTGTACTGTTAAAACAGTGTATTTTGCATCTTCTAAAGTCTTTATTGTACTAGTCCGGGAAATTCAATTTTCTTGCGCTTAAATAAGCAGGAAAATGTTGTTTCCAAGACGAGTTCCGGAAAATACATTTTTGATAAGTTATAGCAAAATGTCGTATGAAATAGTGAAAATCGTACAGAGGACACTTTAAGAGTATTGTAGAAAAGAAATCAGTTCCTACCGATATTTGCAGTAAGATAGGCAGTTCTGCCAATGTGTTACATAGAGAAAAGTGGCCTAATTTACGAAAATAGTCATTTACATAAAAGGCAAGAAAATCTCCAATTACTGAAGAGAAGCCAAATTGAATATTTTAAAGCTGCGAATCAAGTAAGAAAATTTACTAAAGTGTTTTGTATCACATTTTTCCGGAAATCGTAAAAAAGTCGAAATTTACAAATTTTTACAAAATCCACAAAAATCGAATTTGTCAATTTCGTTGGCAACTATAGTTACAAAGTGAACAATCATCAATTTTGTGCGTGTACTGTTAAAACAGTGTATTTTGCATCTTCTAAAGTCTTTATTGTACTAGTCCGGGAAATTCAATTTTCTTGCGCTTAAATAAGCAGGAAAATGTTGTTTCCAAGACGAGTTCCGGAAAATACATTTTTGATAAGTTATAGCAAAATGTCGTATGAAATACTGAAAATCGTACAGATGACACTCTAAAGGTATTGTAGAAAAGAAATCAGTGCCTACCGATATTTGCAGTAAGAGATGCAGTTCTGCAAATGTGTTACATAGAGAAAAGTGGCCTAATTTACGAAAATAGTCATTTACATAAAAGGCAAGAAAATCTCACATTACTGAAGAGCAGCCAAATTGAATATTTGAAAGCTCTGAATCAAGTAAAAAATTTTACTAACGTGTTTTGTATTAATTTTTTTCCGGAGATCGTAAAAATAGACGAAATTTACAAATTTTAGATTTTTTTTTTACAAATTCCACAAAAACCAAATTTGCCAATTTTGTTGGCAACAAGGTAAACAATCGTCAATTTCACTAATTTTGTGCGTGTGCTGTAAAAACAGTGTATTTTAAATCTTGTAAAGGCTTTACTGTATTAGTCCGGAAAATTCAATTTTCCTGCGCTTAAATAAGCAGGAAAATGTTTCCAAGACGATTTCCGGAAAATACATTTTTGATAAGTTATAGCAAAATGTCGTATGAAATAGTGAAAATCGTAAAGAGGACACTTAAGAGTATTGTAGAAAAGAAATCAGTGCCTACCGATATTTGCAGTAAGAAATGCAATTCTGCCAATGTGTTACATAGAGAAAAATGGTAATTCACGAAAATAGTTATTTACATAAAAGTCAAGAAAATCTCCAATTACTGAAGAGGAACTAAATTGAAATACGAGGCACTTTGTGCTGAGTACTTTAAAGCTTCGAGTCAAGTACGAGATTTTATACTGACGTGTTTTGGATTAAATTTTTCCGGAAATCGTAAAAAAGTCGAAATTTACAAATTTTTACAAAATTCACAAAAATCTAATTTGTCAATTTCGTTGGCAACTATAGTTACAAAGTGAACAATCATCAATTTTGTGCGTGTACTGTTAAAACAGTGTATTTTGCATCTTCTAAAGTCTTTATTGTACTAGTCCGGGAAATTCAATTTTCTTGCGCTTAAATAAGCAGGAAAATGTTGTTTCCAAGACGAGTTCCGGAAAATACATTTTTGATAAGTTATAGCAAAATGTCGTATGAAATACTGAAAATCGTACAGAGGACACTTTAAAGGTATTGTAGAAAAGAAATCAGTGCCTACCGATATTTGCAGTAAGATATGCAGTTCTGCCAATGTGTTACATAGAGAAAAATGGTAATTCACGAAAATATTTATTTACATAAAAGTCAGGAAAATCTCCAATTACTGAAGAGCAGCCAAATTGAATATTTGAAAGCTCTGAATCAAGTAAGAAAATTTACTAAAGTGTTTTGTATCACATTTTTCCGGAAATCGTAAAAATAGATGAAATTTACAAATTTTAAAAATTCTTTTACAAATTCCACAAAAATCAAATTTGCCAGTTTTGTTGGCAACAAGGTAAACAATCGTCAATTTCACTAATTTTGTGCGTGTGCTGTAAAAACAGTGTATTTTGCATCTTGTAAAGGCTTTTCTGTACTAGTCCGGAAAATTCAATTTTCCTGCGCTAAAGTAAGCAGGAAAATGTTGTTTCCAAGACGAAGTTATAGCAAAATCTCGTATGAAATGTAGTGAAAATTGAAGGATACTTGTACAATAGAAATCAGTGCCTACCAATATTTGCAGTAAGAGATGCAGTTCTGCCAATGTGTTACATAGAGAAAAGTGGTAATTTACGAAAATAGTTATTTACATGAAAGTCCGGAAAATCTCACATTATGAAAGAGGAGCCAAATTGAATATTTTAAAGCTCCTAATCAAGTAAGAAATTTTACTAACATGTTTTGTATTAAATTTTTCCGGAAATCGTAAAAATAGACAAAATTTACAAATTTTAATTTTTTTTTACAAATTACACAAAACTCAAATTTGTCAATTTTGTTGACAACAAAGTAAACAATCGTCAATTTCATTCATTTTGTGCGTGCGCTGTAAAAACAGTATATTTTGCATCTTATAAAGGGTTTACTATACTAGTCCGGAAAATTGAATTTTCCTGCGTGTAAATAAGCAGGAAAATGTGTTCACGACGATTTCCGGAAAATACATTCTTGATAAGTTATAGCGAAATTTCGTATGAAATAGTGAAAAGTGTATAGAGAACACATTAAAGGTATTGTAGAAAAGAAATCAGTGCCTACCGATATTTGCAGTAAGATATGCAGTTCTGCCAATGTGTTACATAGAGAAAAATGGTAATTCACGAAAATATTTATTTAGATAAAAGTCAAGAAAATCTCCCATTACTGAAGAGGAGCCGAATTGAATATTTTAAAGCTCCGAATTAAGTAAGAAATTTTACCAACGTGTTTTGTATTAAATTTTTCCGAAAATTGCAAAATTGACGAAATTTACAAATTTTAGAAATTCTCTTACAAATTCCACAAAAATCAAATTTATCAGTTTTGTTGGCAACAAAGTAAACAATCGTCAATTTCACTAATTTTGTGCGTGTGCTGTAAAAACAGTGTATTTTGCGTATTGTAAAGGCTTTACTGTACTAGTCCGGAAAATTCAATTTTCCTGCGCTTAAATAAGCACAGAAATGTTTCCCAGACGAAGTTCTAGCAAAATGTCGTATGAAATTTAGTGAAAATTGGAGGATACTTTAATGGTATTGTACAATAGAAATCAGTGCCTACCGCTATTTGCAGTACGAGATGCAGTTCTGCCAATCTGTTACACAGAGAAAAGTGGTAATTCACTACAAACATTTTTTTTTCTCTAAGATGCCAAAAGTTTATGCGAAGTTTCCCATCGTTTTCCATGTGTTTCGATTGACTGATGACGATTTTTTCGTGGATTTCGAATTCAAGTCCCATAATCTCCTATTTAAATTGGCAATTTCCAAAGGCCATATCTTTTAAACAAACCACCTCCTAAACTAATAAATGCTATTTTCGCAAAGTACTTTCTAGTGAAATCAGAAAAACGTCAAAATTCAGCGTCGGATGGAACCAACCTCGCCGCTTATTGGTACATACGAACCAATAAAACACTGACCAGTTTAATACATTCTTCAAACTGATCTATATTTAATTTGATTGATGAGAGTAGTGCGGTAGGAATACGAAGCGCACGTACAGTCCATCAGATGTTTTCAAGGCTAACTATAATGTGACCAGAATGACTAGATTCAAGTTCTCGCCCACTAAACTGGTCTCCTCGTTTGGTAGATTGACGCATTTTGTGTTCGTGATGCTCGAAAATGATTAAATGATTCGTGTGGTGTGTGTGTGTGTGCTCGCCCAGGCCTATTCAGGGGACGACTTTGAGATCACCTTCACCCAT
The DNA here is from genome assembly GCA_946251905.1 of Cryptocephalus moraei. NCBI lineage: Eukaryota > Metazoa > Arthropoda > Insecta > Coleoptera > Chrysomelidae > Cryptocephalus > Cryptocephalus moraei. The sequence goes on along the minus strand of OX276455.1, from coordinate 5,866,811 downwards.
AGACGTCAAAATAGTACTACTCGTTAGGCGAATTGAAGATTTTATCAACGTGTAATTTAAGAAATTAACTTTCGGGCGATCCATCTCGTTCAGCGTCCATCACCTGATCTAATTATTATTCCGTTCGACTATGCTACGGTCTACTTTCCCATTCCGCACCCTTGTCTCTCATCATCTTATAGAGAGACTCAACCTGTTTACCCCTGGAAAGATAAATGTTTAAGGGTGGGTTCTGAAGGCAGAGGCGTCGCTGGGAAGAGGGAACAACCGTCAGTTGCGGCCCCATTGTCGAGCGTTTCGGGGGAGCTTTGTATTCGAAAATTTAATCCGAGCGGCAATTAGAAAAAAATAACGCACATCCATCTCGAGAGATATTCGATGATTCCTTTTTTTTTTGGTTGTTCTAACATTCCTCGTCCCCTTTGTTACGCCCGTATGGCGATGGAAAGCTACCACCATAAATAGCCGCTGCTGCACCTGTGAACTATCCGAATACGGTCTCGTTTTTGCCTCTTTCTTTAATCCCCTGCGAGAATTTTGACACATTTATTCAGATTGACAGGTGGCTGGTAGATCGGTCCTCCCCGAGGGAAAACAACCCCGTATAAGGGTAGCGTAACGGATGTCTAACTTCGTTCCGAGGGTTTTATCGATGCAAATATTGGATGGCTTCCAGCGGGGAAGGGGTAGGGGGTGATTCCGGGGAAGAGACCCTCTTGGATTTTAAACGTCTCGAGATTTAACTTCATCCCAATTTATCGGAATAAATTGGTTTCGAGTGTTCATTGCGGGGATTGGGTTGGAAATATTATTTTTTGATTTAGGCTCTCTTGGAGATCGAGCAAGGTTCGATAGTACGAAATGTAATCGTAACTAATGTTACACTAACTCAAAAATCTTCTTCCCTTATGTATGTTCACTAACTTTAAATAATTATGTTATTAACTAATTATCTAAGGTGGATTGCATTCATGTTCAAGTGTTGCAAAAGTCATTTTTCGTGGTTTTATCCACATTTTTGGATTCAGTTTGCCACCTGTTGCATTTCGATACTTTGTTAATTTTATTGTACTCTGTTTGGTGCAACTAACTCTTTATCCCAAACTTATTGTAATATTTTTCGTAAATATTAATAACTCACATCACAGAATTTGATAAATTCATGTGAATTCTTAAACTGTTAATAATTAAATAACTACTACTTCAGTGTTACATATTTAAATTTTAATTTTACTTTTTCGTCTAGCTTTCAAATTTAGTAATTGTCATAAACAGCTTGTTTTTAGATTTTATTTTATTTTAGATTTTCATTATTTCAGTGGCAAACGCACAATAGATTTATTAATGAATAAATAGCTCAGTAAATTAAATAGCTCTTCGAAAAATCACAATATTTCTAAAACTACTAATCTTATCTAAAACAGTGAGCAGCAAGCAACACCACACACCAAGAATTGACATATAGTAATAATTAGCGTATTTTAGTAACAAAAACATGAAAATTTTAAACAAAAAAACTCTAAAAAATAAAGAAAAAAGGTTCATTTCGTTTACCAACTGTACCAATTATCTTAGAACTGTAAGCTGTTAGATCATTTTGTGCGTCTTGAATGAAAGATCGGGTATCGGAGTGACCTGTAAAATGCTGCAAGGAGCAAACATTTTAAACCACAAAAAAATTCTTCAAAAATTAACGAAGTAAACTTTGAAAAACTGTTACGAGTTCCGCCTCTGATTTGAGGTACCGCCTCCGAGCACTCCTACAAATAATTTCGTGAGGATGAGTTAAGCTAGTAACCCTGTTGCCAGTGTTTTCGTCGGCGATCAGACGTGAATATCGCGTTATCTGTGCATTTGCAATGGGAAATAAATCGAAACGTCATCCTTCCAGAATAAAGCGGAAAACATCTAAAGTGATGAAAAAGTTATCCTTAAGAAGGTAAGTTACTTGTCACGTTTTTATACTTACTGTTTTTATTTTGGGGAAATAAGACAAAAAATACCCAGGTTAGGACAGTGAATCATCCAGGTATCTGACAAGTGTTAAGTGTTTTACGTTATATTGATCCATAAAAAGAAATCCCACCACTTTCCTGCGTGAGATTTGGTGTAGTTTTTCATTTATTAACAATTAATTGCAAAAAATGCAAATTTTCGCTATTTTCACCTATCATTGAAAAAATTTACATCCGATCATAAATGTTAAATAATCATAGTTTAGAACATAGAACAAGCTTTAAAATGGCGTTTTATAAAAGTTGATAAAGTAATTTGTTGCTTATAAATTTGCTAAATAAGGAAAAAATGAAAATTGATGATGAGTCTTATAAAAGTCACCCTTGAACTACCTTAAATACATATAAATGTAGGTCTTAAGGTGCTTTATGAACCCTCAAAATTTCAGATCGATCCGTCGAATAGTTAAAATTTTTTGGATTTCTTTTTATAGATCAATATAACGTAAAACACTCGTCAGATACCTGGATGATTCTCTGTCCTGCTAAATTTTTAATTCCCTGGACTAATATTCACAAGTCATGATTAAAGTATTAAAATTATATTATAATATTTCGTTACATTGTAATGATTCAAGTATAATGAATATTGATGACTGAAATATAAATTTGGTAAGCACGTAAGTAATTGAACAATATATAAACAAGGTGGTATTTGTTATAGATTTCAAAAAGCACCGAGTAACAATGGCGAATTAATTCATGATAGGGGAATTCCGCTATCTAGTAGGTAATAAATTATATTAAAACTTATAACATATATATTATTATTTTCAACCTGATTAATCTATCATTACCTTTTTTTGAAATTTGAATTTGAAATAGCAAATGGCATCTGTCAATGACGCTGTCAGTGTCACTAACAGGATGTTACTCCATAATAATTGTACCATTTAAAAGTGAAATTCAGTATTGCCAACTCAAACAGTCATTCTTAATCACGTTGTATATCCAAAAAGCATCATTATAATGATCCATTTTGATTTCAGGCCTTTATTGTCAATATCTTAAGACGAGGACACGAGATTTTATGAAACTATGAGACAACCTTTAGTATGCCAAAATAAAGGTTTTTACTAGTTTACAGCTTTTTACATCTCACTCCTTTATCTTAAATGACTGCACTATAGGTCGTATAAGCCACAAGTGCTTTCTGGCCAGCATCGGTGGTGACGTCACAAAGTTTGCCTGGCAGATTCGGCGAACTGAGCAATCCTGGCAGTCTATAATCGTTGCCCGTACCGTCAGGTAGAAATATTTTCGGAGTGACCGCATCCGGCACGATTTTTCACCGTGACCGCATGAGTCACGACCGCTCGTGGCACGGAGCCATCAGTCCCATATGCGCTCTTGAATAGTCTCAGTCCGGCGAGTTATCCGCTGGAGATCAGCGTTTAATCGCCGCATTTCTCGGCAGACACCCTCGGCCGATATGGAATATTGATTACTAGGGTTAATAGGGTTTGCAATTTGCTTTGAAATTCATTATTTTTGTGTACTTCAGTGAGAGCAAACATCTTAGAAGTGACATGGCAAATAGAATTCAACTGATAGTTACCAAAAAAGGAAAACCCAGTGCTATTCACAACGGATATTCTTATCGAAAGTACAGAGAAAATAATCGCGGTGAAGTGACGTGGGTGTGCTTGAAAGAAAAGTTTGCGAAGTGTCGTGGCCGAATTATAACGAAAGACGATATCGTTGTGAAAAGTGCAGAACATGAGTGCGTTCCAGATATAATCGGAATTGAAGTGCAAAAAGCCGCTTTCCAAGCGCGAAAACGAGCGAGAGAAGAGGACGGCGTACCTATTTCCAAAATTTACACGGAGGAATTCGATAACATTTCACGAATAGGATATGAATTTGGTACCAAAGTTCCTCAGTTTTCTGGAATAAAAAGTGTGTTATACAGAGAAAGACGGAAAGCTCACGGGGAACAAAGGGAGCATCAAAACAGGGAGGACATCTTATTGAGTACTGAGGCCTACTGGAAACTTCACTCGGATCATGCTCGGTAAGTAAAACCGAACGAGCTTAGACGAAACACCGACGCCAAGAGTTTTCAAGCTCTTAGTTGAAGACACTAAGGCTTCAAGTGCAAGGCTTATTAAGTTACGTTTATCGAAATACAAAAGATTCCATAAATCATATGCACTGAATTTTTAACTTGTCATTTTAAATCTTAAAGTGTCATTTACGTTAAATAGGAATCCGGCTACTTTTAAACAATTCTTTTTTTTCAACATTTTCTGATACGATTGGTTCCCTAAAGGCGTAGGGTCTGTCTCTGGAACTCGGCTGAGGTTCGTTTGATCGGACACTGAATGTTGACGTCTTTCTAATTTTACTAGAAAGTACCTACTTCGAATAAGTAGTACGAAAATACCGATTATTACTTCAGTAGATGATTCTTAAAAAATTTTTTTTCGCAGACTCTTATCAAGTTATTTTTTTGCCGACAGTTGTTTGGAAGTTGTACTCTTCGCGGGTAACAGAGATAAATAAATTTTTCGCCGACTCTTATCAGTTTTTATTTTTGCCGACAGTTGTTTGGGAGTTATACTCTTCGCGGGCGTACAGAGGAAATTTATTGTTTCCTCTGTATTTTGACGTTTTTCTAATATTACCAGAAAGTACCTACTTCGAACAAGAAATACGAAAATACCAATTATTACTTTAGTATAGACGATTCGTTAAAAAATTTTTTTTTTCACAAACTCTTATCAATAAGTTATTTTTTTGCCGACAGTTGTTTGGAAGTTGTACTCTTCGCGGGTATACAGAGAAAAATAATTTTTTCGCCGACTCTTATCAGAGTTATTATTTTTGCCGACAGTTGTTTAGGAGTTATACTCTTCGCGCGCATACAGAGAAAATTTATTTTTTCCTCAGTATTTTTACGTTTTTCTAATTTTACTAGAAAGTACCTACTTCGAACAAGTAGTACCAAAATACCAATTATTACTTTAGTAGATGATTCGTTAAAAAAATTTTTTTTTTCGCAGACTCGTATCAGGAAGTTATATTTTTGCCGACAGTTGTTTGGAAGTTGTACTCTTCGCGGGTATACAGAGAAAAATAATTTTTTCGCCGACTCTTATCAGAGTTATTATTTTTGCCGACAGTTGTTTAGGAGTTATACTCTTCGCGCGCATAGAGAGGACATTTATTTTTTCCTCTGTATTTTGACGTTTCTCTAATTTTACTAGAAAGTACCTACTTCGAAGAAGTAGTACGAAAATACCAATTATTACTTTAGTAGATGATTCGTTAAAAATAATTTTTTTCGCAGACTCTTATCAATAAGTTATTTTTTTGCCGACATTTGTTTGGAAATTGTACTCTTCGCGGGTACTATACAGAGAAAAATAATTTTTTCGCCGACTCTTATCAGAGTTATAATTTTTGCCGACAGTTGTTTGGGAGTTATACTCTTCGCGCGCATAGAGAGGACATTTATTTTTTCCTCTGTATTTTGACGTTTCTCTAATTTTACTAGAAAGTACCTACTTCGAAGAAGTAGTACGAAAATACCAATTATTACTTTAGTAGATGATTCGTTAAAAATAATTTTTTTCGCAGACTCTTATCAATAAGTTATTTTTTTGCCGACATTTGTTTGGAAATTGTACTCTTCGCGGGTACTATACAGAGAAAAATATTTTTTTCACCTACTCTTATCAGAGTTATTATTTTTGCCGACAGTTGTTTAGGAGTTATACTCTTCGCGGCATACAGAGGACATTTATTTTTTCCTCTGTATTTTGACGTTTCTCTAATTTTACTAGAAAGTACCTACTTCGAAGAAGTAGTACAAAAATAACAATTATTACTTTAGTAGATGATTCGTTAAAAATAAGTTTTTTCGCAGACTCTTATCAATAAGTTATTTCTTTGCCGACAGTTGTTTGGAAGTTGTACTCTTCGCGGGCATGCAGAGAAAAATATTTTTTTTTTGCCGACTCTTATCAGCGTTATTATTTTTGCCGACAGTTGTTTGGGAGTTATACTCTTCGCGGGCGTACACAGGAAATTTATTTTTTCCTCTGTATTTTGACGGTTTTCTAATTTTACCAGAAAGTACCTACTTCGAACAAGTAGTACGAAAATACCAATTATTACCATAGTAGATGATTCGTTAAAAAAATTTTTTTTTTCGCAGACTCTTGTCAATAAGTTATTTTTTTGCCGACAGTTGTTTGGAAGTTGTACTCTTCGCGGGCATGCAGAGAAAAATATTTTTTTTTGCCGACTCTTATCAGCGTTATTATTTTTGCCGACAGTTGTTTGGGAGTTATACTCTTCGCGGGCGTACAGAGAAAATTTATTTTTTCCTCAGTATTTTTACGTTTTTCTAATTTTACTAGAAAGTACCTACTTCGAACAAGTAGTACGAAAATACCAATTATTACTTTAGTAGATGATTCGTTAAAAATTTTTTTTTTCGCAGACTCGTATCAGGAAGTTATTTTTTTGCCGACAGTTGTTTGGAAGTTGTACTCTTCGCGGGTACTATACAGAGAAAAATAATTTTTTCGCCGACTCTTATCAGAGTTATTATTTTTGCCGACAGTTGTTTGGGAGTTATACTCTTCGCGGGCGTACAGAGGAAATTTATTGTTTCCTCTGTATTTTGACGTTTTTCTAATGTTACCAGAAAGTACCTACTTCGAACAAGTAGTACGAAAATACCAATTATTACTTTAGTAGATGATTCGTTAAAAATAATTTTTTTCGCAGACTCTTATCATAAAGTTATTTTTTTGCCGACAGTTGTTTGGAAGTTGTACTCTTCGCGGGTACTATACAGAGAAAAATAATTTTTTCGCAGACTCTTATCAGAGTTATTATTTTTGCCGACAGTTGTTTGGGAGTTATACTCTTCGCGGGCGTACAGAGGAAATTTATTGTTTCCTCTGTATTTTGACGTTTTTCTAATTTTACCAGAAAGTACCTACTTCGAACAACTAGTACGAAAATACCAATTATTACTTTAGTAGATGATTCGTTAAAAAATTTTTTTTTTCGCAGACTCGTATCAGGAAGTTATTTTTTTGCCGACAGTTGTTTAGAAGTTGTACTCTTCGCGGGTATACAGAGAAAAATAATTTTTTCGCCGACTCTTATCAGAGTTATTATTTTTGCCGACAGTTGTTTAGGAGTTATACTCTTCGCGCGCATAGAGAGAAAATTTATTTTTTCCTGTGTATTTTTACGTTTTTCTAATTTTACTAGAAAGTACCTACTTCGAAGAAGTAGTACGAAAATACCAATTATTACTTTAGTAGATGATTCGTTAAAAATATTTTTTTTCGCAGACTCTTATCAAAAAGTTATTTTTTTTGCCGACAGTTGTTTGGAAGTTGTACTCTTCGCGGGTACTATACATAGAAAAATAATTTTTTCGTTATCAGAGTTATTATTTTTGCCGACAGTTGTTTGGGAGTTATACTCTTCGCGGGCGTACAGAGGAAATTTATTGTTTCCTCTGTATTTTGACGTTTTTCTAATGTTACCAGAAAGTACCTACTTCGAAAAAGTAGTACGAAAATACCAATTATTACCTTAGTAGATGATTCGTTAAAAATATTTTTTTTCGCAGACTCTTATCAATAAGTTATTTTTTTGCCGACAGTTGTTTGGAAGTTGTACTCTTCGCGGGTATACAGAGAAAAATATTTTTTTTCGCCGACTCTTATCAGAGTTAGTGTCTTGCAGACAGTTGTTTGGGAGTTATACTCTTCGCGGGCATACAGAAAAAAATATTTTTTTCGCCGACTCTTATATCCCAAAGTTACTTGTTTCGTTGACAATGTATTATACTCTTCGTAGGCACTTGCGATTTATAGAGTGAGTGTTTTTTGGTTCAAGTCACCTTCTAAATTGTCATTGTTAGATCCATACAACCCCAGTTTTTTTCCACCGATTACATATTTAATTACCTCTCTCTCCGAATAATTATAATCGATTCTCTCGTTACCATCCACTTACAACAATACAGAGAGAGATTCCGACCGTCACGCAGGTGCGTCGTAACCTTACGACATAACACATTCGAAGCGTGTAACAATAAAACTTTTTATTGTTAGAAATTCATAGATGCTCCCATAAAAAAAAACCTTATACCTACTACTTGCAAACACTATAACCGAGTCTAACCGACTATCGACTATAAAACCGAACCGTAAACCTCTCCGGGTTTGTTTTGCACGACTTTCAAAATACTTTTATGAAACGGGGATTGGCTTTTTAGTAATCATGTTCGTCGGTTTTATTACAACGATTCCGTATGAAATACTACCTGTTATGGGATGTATGATGATGGGTATTCGGGGGATATAAGGCTCAGGTGTTCTTCGGGGCTGTAGAATAGAAACGTGAGAAGGGGCCCCTAATAAGACATTGTTAGGAATTACGTAAGCGTTAAATGAGGATCAATTTGTTTTACAATAAGTCAATCGTTTGTAATTCCTTTGTTACAAAAAAGTATTATCTTGTAAGTACAACGTACCATATCGGAATAATAAGGAGTTTGCGCTCGATTTGTCGACTATGTAGAGAGGTTTTAAGAGAAACCGGACTGTGTTATTATGGCACGGCGAGTTTTATCAAAATTCCAATGCTGTTTGCGACGTTACGTATTAGAGATTTGGGTTACTTACAACAAAAATTTCAAACCAAGCCGTTTCAAATTAAACAAAGCAGTATAGACAACTTTAAAGTTGCACCATCGTCTGTTCAATTATGGTAATTTATTTCTCTTGCTCATTGCAAAGGGTCGAAACTTTAATGTGGTCTGGACTTTGAGATCCCACCCACTGCTCCGTTCAAAGGTGGTGGGATATGAACCCAATTTACCCCACTCGATGTAATGGGATCGCTTGTCTCCCAAAAGAGATCCCGTCTAATAACCGTGTTCCTTATTCACCGAATAAAACCGAACAAATATCCCTTTTACGGCGTCCCGTTTGTTGGCCCAACACTTGTCCCGTCTTCCTATATTTGATTTCGGCGTTAATTTACTCGACAAACAATACTACAGCCCGTCGGTCCCACCCATTTCCATATTTACTCGGAAAACAGATTTGCCCCGTTTGTAAATCAATATTTTTCTCCGACGAACGTACATAATAAAGACGTACGCGCGCGTGTTGATTTATAAAAAAATTATCATGCCCGCTAGGTACGTACTTTCTTTCCTTCGGGGCCTCGAGACTTTGATTTATGGCGCGGCTGAGGAAATCCGGATCGGGAAAAGTTTCCTATGGATGTTGTATCGTTTCGGGAGTAACGTATGTATAGATTTCGGGAGATTTACATTCGTAAGCCTTTGTAAGCCGGTTTTGTCAGATATGCGTTTTGTGTGTGAAAGAGAGAGAAAAAGGAGAGGACGAATTCAACTTTTTTCGTGAGACCAGAGTGTCTCTCTTACTATACCTGTTGTCATGGTAATGAAAGCACAAAACGGTCGTTGCAGTCTGAAAAGTTAATTCTAACAATAACTGGGTCTTTAGATTCATTTGATTGCACTACAACTAAGTACCGAATCAGACTACTTTGGATTTAGACACTGACACAAATTGAAACAAGCGACAGAACAAAATTATTTGCAAGCATTGGCCCAAGGGGCAATGTGGGTTCAGTAATTTTTTTTTATTTTATTTTTAAGAAGGAGAAATCTTTTACGGACATCAGATGAGATAACAGATATCTCAGCAACAGAACAAAGTAAACTATAACTGGGATGGATCATTAATCGCATCTGATAGTGTGAGAGTCCTTACATCGAAACGGTTACCAGAACTAAACCCTCCCTTGATATATCCATTAACACAATTAGTTAATACAACGTGATCAAGAATGACTGTTTGAGTTGGCAATGCTGAATTTCATTTTTAAATGGTACAACTGGTAATTTGAATTTGCTATTTCAAATTCAAATTTCTGGTATTCCTTTCAATTTATTTAAAATGGTTTTCACGTTACAACACGAAATTTTCATTGGAATGGCGTACTTTCGAAGCGGGTTTTATAACCCAATTACTGGTTGGCAGTACTCTCTCGAAGCGACATACCGGCAATTTCAGGAAATGTTTCCGGAGACTTTGGTCACTTTTGCTGTATTTCTGCAACATTGCATGCGAGTAGTTGAACGTTATTTAAACACAGGGAGCGTAAGCAAACAAAAATCAACTGGTAGACCTTCTACTCTAAACGAGGAAGTTGTTGGAGATATCAGAACTCGAACACAAAAAAGTCCTCCCAAATCCTTAAGAAAGCTCTCCGTTCAAACAGGTTTGGTCCTTATGCCTCCTATTCAACCAATTTTTATTCTTACCCATAAGACTTCCACTTTTCCATGTTGTTCTAATTCACGGTTTTACAGGTTTATCATATGGAAGTTGCTCCACTGTGCTTAAAAAGAAATTAAAGTACCACCCTTACAAAATTTCCATCGTCCAGTCATTAACCCCTCCTGATCACCCGCAGAGAGTTTTATTTTGCAATTGGTTCAATGACATATTAAATAATAATGATATCCTTGACAATACCTTCTTTTCCGACGAAGCCTGGTTTCATCTCAACGGCTATGTGAATAAACAAAATTACAGAATTTGGTCAGGTGAAAATCCTTATGCTATCAGAGAGACACATTTGCACCAGATTAAAGTTGGTGTTTGGTTGGCAGTCTCGAGGACGCGGGTGTATGGACCGGTATTTTTTAATTTTACCGTCAATTCGGAGATATATATCCAACACATTTTAAGGCCTTTTATAAACCAATTAAAAGACGAAGAGCGTCAAATTGGATATTTACAACAAGACTGCAAGGGCACATACGGCTCGTGCTACTATGGGATATTAAGAGAGAATTTTGGCGACAGAGTAATTAGTCAGGGCATTTGGTCAAGCAGGTTACCAGATCTCGCTCCATTAGATTTTTCGTTATTTGGGCTCTTGAAGGACACTGTCTTTAGGAACATATTGCATACTGAAGAAGAGCTGCAAGAGGCAATAGTTCAGGAAGTGGCAAACATTACCCCAATATGCTGGTGAATATCTTCGAGAGCCTAAAAAGGAAAGTTAATTTATGTCTGGACCAGAATAGAGGGCATTTTGAGCATTACCTTTAGCTGTTTAATTAAATCATTGTTCTGTATTTCGAGTTTCATTTTTTAGGCGTTAATTTTTATTCACATAACCTACAATCTTATCGCTGATTGTTATGTCAAATTTTTATCAAATAAACATATCTGGTTGTAGCGTTGCAAACCCTTAGTCAAAAAAATCCTCCAGGAAGGATTGCCAACTCAAACAGTCATTCTTGATCACCCAGTAGTATAGTACTAGATTTTTATTGCGAATTTTCTATATTTTATATATTACATACATTCAAATGAGTCATTTTCAGAAATGATTTCCCGAATATTCGAATGTAATTTCTTGTATTCATACTCATTAGATTTATAAAGTTGGTTGCCCAAATGGTTCTATTTAATTGTAAATTAATATGAAGCCGTTTAGTTGGGCCATCATTGACAATCGTTCTGCATGACCTAAAATATGATTACACTAAAGGCACACAATGTTTCGTTTTTCCCTATACAAAACGTAGAACACCTAAATGAACCATGGCCCATTAGAAATTGGGTCAGGAAATAATCCAATGTTCTCAAATGGAAATATTTGGTATTATGTAGCCTCTTGCTGCATTGCGCCTTGATGGAAATGCTCATTATGTTATATTATTAAATTATATAATGCTCAGCCAGTTTTGTTAAAATAGAATAGTGGAAAAAAAGTTAAATAATTTTTTAAATATTGAATTTAGAAGAAAGTTGAAAAGAGAAAAAAAGTTGCAGAATCGCTTTTTACATAATATGGCATAGGTTAGAAGTTAAAAAATGTATTAGCGGTTTTGCAAAATAGCAATATACAAAAAAAAATCGGCCCATAAAAGTGGTTTTTAAATTTATTATTTTAGCCCATTTAAATTAAGTTAGGACTTCCATATCACAGGTAGAAAATCTTGAAGTTATAATAAAAGAATCCTGTGAATTTCATTTCGATCGATTTATTAGATTTTTCTGGATTTTGCAATCCAGAAAAATCGAAAATTGATTGAAAATCGATATTGAAAATCTTCAAAATTGTTTCAATTTTTTTTCCACTATTCGATTTTAACAAAACTGGCTGAGCATATGTAAGAGAGAACGAGCTGTCATGTGCTGTTTTCAGAATTAAAAAATATTTATTAGAACGGTCACAGTCATTGTTTAAATTTGGTGTAAAATTTCTAAATTTGTCAAAATTCGAAGCGAGAATTTTTTTTTAATGTAAATTATCAATCTTTTTAATGTAAATTTCAACAAAAATATTATACTGGCTACTGCGAGAAACAATTATTTCTTAAGGTATGAGAAAAAAAAGTAATTTTATTAACCATTATTAACCATTTTATTAAACACTAATCAACTTTGGGGAGTTATATCTCAGAAGTTAATAAACAAAATAACAACTTATTGTATATAAAAAGAAGCGTCTTTCAGAGTACTTTCCGGCTATGGTTTCAGAATTTCATTTAACAAAAAATTCGCCGAGATAATCTATTTGTTTATAAGCAAAAAAAAACGACACCAACTTTAAACAATGACTGTGACCGTTCTAATAAATATTTTTTAATTCTGAAAAAAGCACATGAAAGCTTGTTCCCTCTTATATATGCTCAGCCAGTTTTATTAAAATCGAATAGTGAAAAAAAATTAAACAATTTTGAAAATTTTTAATATTTTTCGATTTTTCTGGATTGCAAAATTATGGTGCAAAATCTAATAAATCGATCGAAACGAAATTTACAGAATTCTTTTATTATAACTTCAAGATTTTCTAGCTGTGATATAGCTATATTTTTTAAAGTGTCTAAAATAATAAATTAAAAAAACACTTTTTTGGGCCCATTTTGTTTTGTTTATTGCTATTTTGCAAAACTGTTAATAAATTTTTGAATTTCTAACCTATGCCATATTATGTGAAATGCGATTCTGCAACTTTTTTCTCTCTTCAACGTTCTTCTTAATTCAATAGTTAAAAAGTTAAAAGCAAAACAAGTCGAGAAAAACGCGTTTTGAATTTGAAACAATGTTCCGTCAAATCAGATGGGTCCTGGACTATTATGGAACTTGCCTCCCTTAAACATTCGGGAATATTAATATTTAAGCTGCGAGCGCTGAGTTTTTCAATTTCCCAGGTCTGCTCGCGAGGTTAACATTTCCATTTTGCGACGGTATTCGACAAATATCCACCTAACGAATTCCGACTTTTCCGAAAACAGAAAAATGTCCTCGTCGTCCCGACAGCCCTCCTGGCGACAACCCTGCCTGCATTTATGTGATTTCCATGTCGGAAATTGACAAGGGTGTATGCGGAATGTGTCAAAAGTTTTTAGTAACGGAAACGCGTTTCACGCTCCCTCCCCTCGCTCTCTCGCACGATTTTAACGTTTTAAAATTTTATGCTCGTACGTCGGTAGCGGCAAAAGCTTTTCCCGGGCGTCTTCGGGGATGAAGGTCACTTTTTCAATATTTAAACGTTTACGCCGGGGCGTAAAACCTCCCGCCGAGAGATTTCGGTTCGTTTCGTACATGCTCGTCGTTTCGGACACGTCCCAAATTTTACCTGCGTTGAGCCTTGTTATTCTCGTTTCGTACACGCGATGAAAATGTGACCTGCGTTGACCGTTTTTATTCTCGTTTCGTACACTCGTTTGAACGTTAAGAAATTGTTGTTATTCTAAATAAATTACCTACTTCTTGTGTTATAGTATAAAAATGTCGGTTTCACAATAAGATCCATCAGTTCGACTTGTGTTTTACATTGAAGAGTAACTTGTGACGTGACTGTGACTGTGAGAATGGAGATAATCCAATCGAAAAGAGGCCAGCCCATTATTTTATATTTAGGATACAAATATAATAAAAAAAAGGTATACCCCAGCAGTGACATTTTGTGGAGTTGTACCGACAGGAATTGTTCAGGCAATATAAAAACAGACGGTAATATAACGAGTATATTAAAAACAGGAGAACATTCGTTATGTGCACCTGACAGTGCCAGGAACGAAGTGCTTGTTTCCATTTCCAACATGAAGAAACGTGCCCGTGAAGAGTGTACTCCTGCCACAAGAATATACGAAGAGGAAATAACAAAAACCGTCGCAAATAAAGGACTCGATTTGGTCACTGAAGTTCCTCGATTCCATTCTGTTAAAAAACAATTGTATACTGCCCGACGTAGTTCCAATGGCGGAGCTACTATGTCGCAAAGGTAAGCGGTGCTTACGGGCCCGCTGGGCCCAAGGGGCCCGTGGTCTGCTGACATTTATCCGATTCATCGAGGACCAGCTTTAGCTTTAGCAATTTTCCGGATTGCTCCATATGAATAAGTAGTTGCTTACGGGCCCAAAATCTGAAGTTCCGCCACTGCGTAGTTCCTTAGGTGTGCAAACATTACCAGAACATCGAAGGGATATTATACTTCCAGAAAAATATAAAGAATTCGTTTCGGAAGACGGACGATCGCGGAATATTAAATCCGAGGCCTACGGGAAACTTCACTCGGATCGTGCTCGGTGAGTACACGCACGCCCTGCGGACGTTCGAGATACGTACACTGCTGATTCGATAATCCGAACGAGCTTAGACGAAACACCGATAGCCCAGTCTGTGTAGATTTTTCACGACATTAATTCATAACCGGATGGGAGTGGTCAGATGTTGTAGGCTCTGATTAGTTGATCATGCCTATATAGTTTTAAACAGTCAAAAAGTGTGCATTAACAAATGGGAGGGGTCCAAAGTTAGCAAAAACATTTTTTTTATTATACAAGCCAAAGTATGCATTTTAGCCAGAAAAGTGTCAAATATAAGTTGTAGAGAATTTTAAGCCCCACAATTCGAGCTACAGCACGATTAATTTTGTTAAATATTTATTGCAAAAATGCCAGAAAACCACTGAAAATGGTCATTTTTGCATATTGATTATTTATTGCAAAAATAATATGATTTAAGTTTTTACTACTTTAGAAGCTAGCTTTTAAAATTCCAAATCTAAACAGCTTTTATAAGTCAATTGGTTAATTTATTGCTGAGATATTGTTATTTGTTTATCTCAAAACGCATAATGTTCATTGCTGTTACCACAGCTGTTACGTCTTTTTGGATAAACATTTCGAGGTGCACAAAGGCTTATTCTCTACATAAATAACCAAATTTTCATATCCCGTTAAGAAAATATGGTAAAAACAATTGTCGACCCATTATTTATCGCTTCAAAAAAAAGGGGTGATTATTTTTTTTAAAGAAATTGATCTGAAGCCATTTTCATAACTTGTACAAATTTCTGACTTACAAATTCGGATAGCTGGATTGAATTTTGCCCTATTCGATAGCTCAATACTTATATTTTTTTTAAATGTTTATTAGAAAGAAAAAAAACTGATTGTTATTGTTAAAAAAGCTGTATGATGCAGTATATGCAGAATAAAGGTGTATAGGTACTCTCGGACTACGCGATAGTGTGAGTGGTGGGGATGGCAGTTGGCAATCGCTCGCGCTGAGACGACCGAATTGAAGCGTTTAAATCCGCAGAGCGTGGACGAAATATCCGTAACTCATTCTCAAAAAAAAAAAATGTAAAAATAGTAAATGACTAAAATAGTAATTGACGATCAGCCACTAGAGCAAATAATACATATATGGGTATACATCCATGGGAACGCTCATGTTACCAAATTAAATCCAGTAATACCTTCATGATTGAAAAGTCATCAAAATAAGTTACCCTTGGAAAACTTTACCACCCCCTTGTCATCAAATGAAATTCAGCAATGTCATTAATACTAACAAGAGTAATGGTAATAACAGAATTTCAATACATTCTTGAAAGCATATTTTATTCGTTACCATTTGGTACAAATACTAACAATCTTTACGTTTGTCCTGCTAACAAGTTGAATCCAAAAACATCGTCAGTAACATCACCAACAGAATTTTAGTATACAGGATGTCCCAAACTTGGATGCCACATACGACACGGAAGATTCCTTGTTCTGAATAACAGCAAGAAGTACTAACAAACATATGCCCCAAACGTGCAGTCTTTTGACCTATAGGGCGTTGAAATTTTCCAACAATTATTTTGTTTTCCCAGTAATTTCGACATCGTTTAACATCTTCTCATGTCATTTGGTATGTTTGCTTTACTTTGGCGAAAAGATTTTTGGGTAGCCGCACGTTTCCTTCAACTACAGGAAACGGGAAATTGTTGTAAAATCAAACGTTCTGCAACCTCACCCGGCATTTTGATAGGTTTTCATAGTTACGACTTAATCAATTACACGTTGTCGTTTATGATTTAATCGAAAGCACACGTATGATTAGCGTAATGAACGAAACAAACCTTTTCAAATTTATAACCGAAAGTTTCGCTGCGACAAACTGTGTGATTAAACATATTCCTTGTTAATTACCCGAAGCCATTTCGTGCGTTTGGTAATTCCCGACGACCAATCGTTGTCACGATCGAAACTGGCATATAGGTGGAACATTCCGCCACTACTAGACATTTCTTTATGGGACGATCAGACCTTAATGAGCGAGCCGTTTCCGAATTAGAAACTTTTCCCAGTTAATTAATATTAAATGCGAGGCGCAATTAATCTCGCTGACACGAGTTATATTTTCTGGCAACCGCCGCATTCCTTCCCAGAACCTTCGGCATGCCGGCAATGCTTTTAACAGTCGCGAAGGGAAACTTCCACCCCTGAGCCGCCTAAAATTACAACCCTGAGAACGCATAATCACGCACGTCAAACAGTAATTTTTTATTCAGTTCTCCAATCCAGGCGCACATACACACTCACACATATTGCGGCGGGGCCTTTTTTTATCGTCATATCGAAAATTGTATGTCGTTAAGGGGAGAGAGAAAGAGAGAGGGCTGTCAGCAATATTGCCGTGAAGTACGGTTGCGACGTGGCATTAAAAACACATGCAATAATAATGAGTATTGCCTGAGAAACGTACCGCCCCGTTTTTCGATTCTGGAACGAATGCCAAGTCGTATCGAGCACTGATAGATTGGACAACGTCTCAGACAAATAACTAAAACTGAACAAAACCATTTACAAATATTTGCGTGCCAATTCCTTACATTATGAGATTCGGCGGCGGTCAACTCGTAAGAAATTTTAATCCCCAACCCTAAATCGGTCAATTGGTAAGCGAACCGGTAGGTAAATTTTTAAAGGGTAGTTTTGGATGAGTCAACTCGTAAGAGGATTCTCAGATATAATCAAGGGGATGATGATTGTAACGAAGTAGTTCGGATATTTGTTGAAACTAAGAATATGATATAAGGGGGTGGTTTGTTACGTTCCAATTAAACGGCGAAGATGGATCGCACCGAGATAGTTGTGGATTTTATTAAAAGTCAACGCGGCAAAGACTTTTGCTTATTGTTAATGATCATATGCGTTTTATGACCATTTTCCTTGCCCTCTCGCAAGGAATACGATAATCCCCCTTTTGGGATTTTTCAGGTAGTTCTAACCCTTACGAGTTGACCGATCTAGAGGGTTTAGGGAACACGTAAATTGGTTCCCAAGTTAATCAGGGTTAAAAATAATATACCAATTGGTTCCCGAAATTTTTGGTTTACCTGACCTTTAAGTGTAAATTGGTTCCCAACGTTTTCACTTACCTGAGCTTATACAAAACCCTTTTTCGCGTGTAATGCTGTTGTACTTCTGGGTTAAGTGGACTACACTATTTTCGTTCTATTCGCTATCGCTTGTCAGGGCAAGAGGGCAAGGATAAACAATTGAGGTTTAGTAAAACGAACAGGACCGATGACTTATTTCGACTGTAAGCCGTTAATCTCCTCGAGCAACATCCTGTAGGGTAGCTTTATCCATTTCGTACCCTCCGTGGTACAACTGACGGCTCCTGGTAATGAAATATTCGGGTAAGCGGGTGTAAGTGTAAACCAATTTTCATATAATGTCAGGTAAACGAAAAAACCTAGGAACCAATTTGTACATAGATAAGAGGACTAAGTACTACCTTTTAATTTCTTACCTGCCGGGAACCAATTTACCAACACCGGATCTATCGGAATATTCTTACGAGTTAACAAATCTCGCGAAGGTGAAATGCGGACCGGGGATTAATTCTTACGAGTTGACCCGTGCCCATGAGCTCAGAGCGCCCTAGACGGTAACAGTAGGCCCACAGGGTTGTCATATTAGACTGAAATTCTATACAATTCTTGGATAGCTTAAACATTAAATTTTAGAAAGCAGAGGGCCCACGATTTTCCCTTTAACTGCACATCGGGAATTCTAAACAAACGCACCTTTTACGCATAAATATTTTTGTAATGATTGACTCTCAATGTATAATTCATTACTATAATAACCTAATTAGTAGCAAGGGGTAATTGGTTCGTTATGAAAATTGTATTAATACCTACCATGACTTTAATATTACATTAAATAAGTAATATTGCAGAACCCATGTGTTTTGACGGGGACGTAAGAGGTAACCGTAATGTTTTTAATGTTTTTACATGAATACCTCGGGAATAATGCCTAGAATAAGGATTGACTCATCCTCCAAAGCGCAGAGGTCGAGTACATTGTTTAAAATGCAACAATTAAAAAAAAAAGGAAAAAACGTGTTTTTCCCGAATTGTTTTGCTTCTAACTTTTTAAATATTGAATTTAGAAGAAAGTTGAAGAGAGAAAAAAATTGCAGAATCGCTTTTTACATAATGTGGCGTAGGTTAGAAATTCTAAAATTTATTAGCGGTTTTGTAAAATAGCAATAAACAAAAAAAATCGACCCAAAAAAGTGGTTGTTCAATTCATTATTTTAGGCACTTTAAAATGTAGTTAGGAACTTTGGTTAGGACTTCCATATCACAGGCATCGTCCATAGATATATGTATACTTATGAGAACACTCAATAAAATCTGAATTTACCGAGGGCATTCGAAAAGAGCCCGTTGTCTCTATACAAAACCATGGGACTTATCTTTTTGCTTATTCAGAAACGCCCTGGTATTTTTAAAATGCAGGTGTTCAGTTGCCCAAGTGAAATCATATATGTGAATGTAGGATATGTACAGATAAACAACTAGAGGGTCCATTGGACCGCAAAATTTTTTTTACGACAGCGGCACTCCGTTTGGATTTTCTTCTTCTTTCAAGGTGCAGGTGTACAGTCGATCAGTGAAATCGTGTACGAAGAAGTACGCGAGACTCTACGGATACTGGATGGTCCACTGGACCATAACACAGCGGCCACGTGTGCTTTCCTTGTGGTCTCTTCTTCCGCACTTATACTCGAGAAACCAGTGGTGTGTGAATGTGTGTGCCATTTGTTTGTGCGATTTGGAAGTGAATTCATTGTTAGAGTTATTATCCGTAATGATACGCCCATGGAGGACCGGGCTTTTCACCACTTAATAAGCCATTAAGTGTTTTTTTGCCGTTCCAACTCGGACTGGACAAAGTATACTAATAGGCCGGTGCTTGAAGCCCAAAGAAATGATCAATAAGGAATTTTCTGCGACTTCGACGAAAATTTGAGAATCGCTTTGTATTTCGCTCACAACTTTTTTTAGGGACATTGTATTGCAAAAATAGCTAAATATAATTTGTTCGTTAGTTGATTATCTATCGATCTGTTCTTTTTGAATTATCTTACAGTAATTTTTCGCAAACTTATAGTGCAAAAAGGGTCCTTAACAATTTCAATTTTGCAACATCACTGACTCCTATATTTTTCAATGAAAACGGTTCAAAATTTGGCATTTGATACCTTTTATGAGGGTCTTGAACCATGCGCAGCGATTTTTCGCCAACATTAAAAATGACGTCACAAAACAAAAAACCGTTTTTAGAGTACTTTGACACCCTGAACCGTGCAGTAAAGCTACATCAAACTTCCAAAATGAGTTTTACCAGGAAAACTTTGAACTTTAATACTGTGAAAAAAATATTTTTTTTTTGCAATTTTTACCCCTATTTTTTATAAATTTCAATTTTGCAATATAAACAAATTGATGTTACTCCGATGTTTTACATTTTACAATATTGTAACCGATTGTACTTGATAGGGGGTATTTTTACACGAATTTAAGAAAAAGAAGGTGGCGATAGCATATTTTTAACAATAGTTATTAACAATTTAGTGTTTATCGCAATTGTTTAATTTTTAACGGTTGTTTCGACTTGAAAAAAATCTTTTTTACGTCTGTAGGATATCTCTTGTTGCTTTGTTGAGGTTATGAATTTTTACATGTGTAAACAATAATAAAAAAAAATAGTGTACTTATTATTATTGAATACATTTTTTTTAACAAAACTTGTCACACTGTACATAAATAAATACACAGAGGCAAAACGTACCACTTAAAATCAATAAGATTGTCATATTGACATTATGTATACATTGTACTATGAATTGTTACAAAATATAATAAATAATAATATGATATTTCCATAGAACATTATTATAAATATCTTAAGGAAAATCTTATTAAATCATACAAAGATGTTCACAGAAGTTTCACATGAAATACAGTTAATAATAAGAACATCTTATTGATTTCTAACACTGATAATTTAAAATGAAGACCACCTAAAATTAATGAGAAGTTCTTTTAAATTCTTTGACATGAACGGTTATTTCGGAGATCGAATAAAATTTTAAGCAGGCTTAAGACAGTAGATGAAAGACAGAGTAAGTAGTTACCCCATATTACATATTATTACAGATATAAAATGTCTTCTATTAAACCAACTTGTAGAGTTTTCTAGACATTTTCGAGAACAAAAAAAAGAAACACGAATTGGTCAAAAACTTCTTATTAGGGAAATCTTATTATTTTGACCACAATTTATGTGGCTTTTTGGCTCTGTTTACTTTTATCATATTCCGTAAAATACACGTCTAACTAAAAACAATATTTTACATTTTTAGTTTTTTTGGTGTCGGAACGTAGTCATTCTCGCTATCTGTAGCATCATCGATATCTGCATAGAGAATATCATCACAATCATCTTCTATTACGTCGCCACTAACGATTTCAACTGCCTCATGCTCCTCTCTTGCTACCATTACGTCGTCGTCTTCATCGTCACTAACAGATATTGTTTTTTCTTTTACATTTGCACAATTTTTACCTTCACAGTATTTACAGACAATTGAACACTTGATTCCATTTCATTTACAACTGCATCTTCCTCCACATCCTTTTTTACATTTACAAGCTATTTTTTTGTAAAATCATCTCGGGAATTAGCGGCTGCAGTGTTGTAACAGGAAGTAGCCCGTTTTCAGTTCTACTCTAGCCCCATTTTTCTACGTCAACTCCAACGTTCGTATTTAACCATTCCCGTATTTGTAATAGCACTCTGCAGGAGTGCCCTTGCTCCTTCAATTGGTGGTAGCATTGAAATAGTAGTGAAATTCTTTGGAATACTTGAAATCGAAATTCATTTAAACTACATTCTTCCTGAGTAACACCCCCATACATAGCTTGAATTAGTTTTTGTCCTGCCCAGGAGCGGAAACCTATTTGCACATGCATCGACGCCTGAATGCATGCAACCCACCATCCGAAGACCGTATTTCACGTCAAAATGTTGAAGTACACTATTTTTTTTTATTATTGTTTACACATGTAAAAATTAATAACCTTAACAAAGCAACAAGAGATATCCTACAGACGTAAAAAAGATTTTTTTCAAGTCGAAACAACCGTTGAAAATTAAACAATTGCGATAAACACTAAATTGTTAATAACTATTGTTAAAATATGCTATCGCCACCTTCTTTTTTTTAAATTCGTGTAAAAATACCCCCTATCAAGTACAATCGGTTACAATATTGTAAAATGTAAAACGTCGGAGTAACATCAATTTGTTTATATTGCAAAATTGAAATTTATAAAAAATCGGGGTAAACATTGCAAAAAAAAATATTTTTTTTACACAGTATTAAAGTACAAAGTATTCCTGGTAAAATTCATTTTGGAAGTTTGATGTAGCTTTACTGCACGGTTCAGGGTGTCAAAGTACATCTAAAAACGGTTTTTCGTTTTGTGACGTCATTTTTAATGTTGGCGAAAAATCGCTGCGCATGGTTCAAGACCCTCATAAGAGGTATCGAATCCCAAATTTTGAACCGTTTTCATTGAAAAATATAGGAGTCAATGATGTTGCAAAATTGAAATTTTTAAAGACGATTTTTGCAATTTTTTGCACTATAACTTTGCGAAAAATTACTGTAAGATGATTCAAAAAGAACAGATCGATAGATAATCAACTAACGAACAAATTATATTTAGCTATTTTTGCAATACAATGTCCCTAAAAAAAGTTGTGAGCGAAATACCGAAAAAAAATCCGGTCGATTTTCACTATTTGTTTAATAACTAAAAATGCTCACACGGTTATTGGGCAAAACTATTTTTCCATGTATTCTGACCATAATACAAAGCGATTCCCAAATTTTCGTCGAAGTCGCAGAAAATTCCTTGTTGTTGGCTTGAAGCACCGGCCTGTAATAAGTCCGCTAACTCTCGCCAGCGACTAAAATCGTCCCCTCCTGTCCTCGCGCGTCCTTGCCCTGTCATCCTCTTGTCGTCGCACCTCCCTGGATCTACAAACTTGGCCCACCTCTCGTCGTCCCACCTCCCTTAGTCTACGAACTTGCCGGTTTTTATTACTTTACGACCTCTCGCAAAAACGTCGGCTTTTCTCTAGACATCAAACAAGTCACCATACTGTATAGACTCTCGCCAGCGACTAAAATCGTCCCCTCCTGTCCTCGCGCGTCCCTTGCCCTGTCCGTTTGCCGCGCGAGTGAGTGCCCACCCGGTGGGCGTGCCAGTTTAACAGAGTGGGTCGGCTTGAACAGTTCGTAGTGTCGATACGAGTTCTACTGGGTGCGCGAAGAAACGTTTTATTTGAACTTAGTTTTTTAAACATTTAGTGTTGTAGTGATGACTTCTCACGGATCTTATTGCTCTGTTGATTGTTGTGGTACAAGTATGCGTGGCAATATTTCATTTTTTCGATGCCCCAAAGATACTGCAAGGTAATGTATTATACAAATGTTTTAATTACACCTATAGGATACAAATGTTTGCAAGTAACGTATAATTTGACTTTGATACCACAGTGAAACCTCTATATTGCGGGCAGTCACGAGAAGCACAATCTCGTCCGTTATAAGGGGGTGTCCGATATTGGGAGAAAAGGATTAAATAAAAAAAATATTGATATGTACACAAATGTAATTTAAGATACTGCATTTTCAAATTGCAATTTATTGTTGAAAAATTTGTCAATAGTTTTTCAAAAATTTGGAGGGTCCGGTAATGGGAGGTGCTGATATATATATATATATCCCTATTAGGAACAGTGTTGTTATGTATTTAAATACATGTATTTTAAATACTTTTTATGTATTTAAATACATAGTTAAATACATAAGCTTAATTTGTATTTACTGTGTATTTAAAATACATTTCTTCTGACATTTTAAATACAGTAGTTCAAATACATTTTTGGGCAATGTTAAGATCCATTATTTGCTAAATTATTCCTTAAATTTATTTTATTTTGTTACAGTAACTATAAATGCGCATTTTATACATTTTTTGAGCATATTTCCGGCTGTTCATTTATATTTACATTTTGGTTTATGTACTAACATGCTTATTTTGAAGCTAATTGTTACAGTTATAATGATCCTACGACACTTTTAAAGGAGTTGCGATTATCTTAACGAAGGTGTACAATTCATAAAGTTTTTAAAAAAGTTGTGACATTGTAAAACAATTTTTAAGGTACTAAGTAGCTTGTCGACATTTTTAAAGAAGTCGCAGTTATCTTAAACTTAAGCTGTTGTTTCAAAAGAAGTTAAGGAGCTTCTAAAGAACTTATGACAACTCTAATGCAACACAAATAACTTGAACTGCCATATATGAAGTTGGAAAAGTAACTAATGAAGTTTTTTAATTAGCTACTTCGTTAGATCAAGTTAAAAAGTAAAGTGTCTAATGTGTCGACATCTTTGCCTTGGGATTATTTTTTAGAAGTTTGAAACTTACATTAGACTGTTGTGTTTTGAAGTATCACTTCAATTTCTAAACACTTGTTTACAAAGTAGTTGGTAAATTTCGGAAAATTGCAAAAATTTTACGATTTCATGAAGCAAAGAAAATAATTCCTAACACTTTTTGATATTGTGTTAAGTGTTAAAACCATAAACTTAGGTTTAGTGTATAAAAGTCAGCGTATGTATTTGAGGCTTTTAGATACAAATAAGTTAGATATTTTGAAAATAATTGAAAACTTTGCAACTTCGGACAATAAAACAAACATTTTAGAACTTCATTAGAAATTAGATTCCATTTTCTTAAACTGATTTAGAAATTTCAAAAATTGTAAATTTCAACAATTTCACCAAGAAAATAATAAGAATTCTGAGCTTCCTGGGGTTATGCTTAACATTGCTGCAATTAAGAATAATTTACAACTTTAAATACTGTTTAAATACAAAAACGAATAAATACAAATAACAAATACTTGTTATTTGTATTTAAATACAATGTCCAGATAAGTATTTAAAATACAAGTAAATACATTTTGTAAAAAGTATTTGCGTCTGTATTTAAATACATTTTTAAAAGTATTTTTAACAACACTGATTAGCAAGTTCGGGAAATATAACACTGTCCGTTATACAGAGGAGTCCGCTATTGGGAGGTGTCCGTTATTAAAGGTTTCACTGTATTTTATAAATAATGTTCGAACTATATTTCGCAGATGTCAGCAGTGGAAGGAGGCTTTAGGTTTCATTGGAGAACACAAATACGCAAAATTAACACCCGAAGAAGCCTACAATCGCATACGAGTTTGCAGGGCACATTTTAACGATGAATCGTTTACTTCCTCTGGAAAAAATTTACTAAAAACTGCTGTGCCCTCAAAATTACTGACAAAATTGGACGGTAAGATTTGGTCATTTTTTCAAGCATGGAATATGTTTGAAAATGAGATCTTTTCAGGTAATGATAAAAAAGATGACAGTTTGGGCCTCTCCAATGTATTGCCTTCTTCTAACTCCGATGCTTTGAAATTTGACCAAGGTAGGTAAATGCCAAAGCTTGCTATAAAGATAAACATTATTGCGAACTTGTATGAATGTTTCTAACTATGAAAATGAATAAATATTTTAGGGTTGAGAAGTACTACATCAACAGCCGACAAGGAAATTGATGCTGTACCCCAACACAATGATAAATTGGTCCAAACTGGGTCCCCTTACGAATTTGTGGAAGGTGAGAAGAAAATAATTGAAAACAGACAAATTATTATTCCTCAATCAACTTCTAAAATATGTTAATTTGTTTATAGATTCATCGTGTCAGACTCCTAAGAGATTATCAAATAATAGTCCTAGAAAGCAGGCACTAAAAAGAAAAATTCAAGAGCTGCAGACCAGTCTGAAACGTTCTAATAAGAGAAGCAGACTCGTGACCCGCGAAAATATAGTACTATTTTTGGACGAGCACTACCCGCAGGAGACCACTATGTTGATAAAAAATCAACTGCTATTATTAGACAAAAGACCCAAAGGAGCGAGGTACTCTAATGAATTGAAACAGTTTGCTAAGAGCTTATTTTTGTTAGGACAAGAAGTTATCTAGATTTATTAGACTGCCAGTTTTGTTAAAATTGAAGTGGAAAAAAAATTTAAACAATTTTGAAAATTTTCAATAATTTTCGATTTTTCTCGATTGCAAAATTATTGTGCAAAATCTAATAAATCGATCGAAACGAAATTTACAGGATTCTTTTATTATAACTTGAAGATTTTCTACCTGTGATATGGAGGTCCTAACTCTATTTTAAAGTGCCTAAAATAATAAATTTAAAAAAAAACACTTTTTTGGGCCGATTTTATTTGTTTATTGCTATTTTGCAAAACCGCTAGTAAATTTTTGAATTTGTAACCTATGCCATATTATGTGAAATACGATTCTGCCACTTTTTTCTCTCTTCAACTTTCTTCTAACTTCAGTACTTAAAAAGTTAGAATCAAAACAAGTCGGAATAAAAACGCGTTTTTTATATTTTTTAAATTGTTGCATTATAAACAATGTTCCCGTCCTCTGCGCTTTAAAGGATAAGTCAATCCTTGTTCTACGCATTATTGCCGAGGTATTCATGTAAAAACATTGCGGTTACCTCTTACGTCCCTCTAAAGCAAATTTCTGACAGATGGGTCTTGGACCACTATATAATGCGATTTAGTATTTTAGAAAAAGTGTGTTGATTTATTTTGGTTAAAAAATTGTTGGGTGAGTTAGAGCAGGAAAATGTCTAGTAAATGTACAAGTTGGAATTAGAAGTAGTGGCAGCCCAATAAGTTCATAATAAATACTGTTCATGGTCATCATCGTCACCTTCGTTCCAGGGTTAAGTGTAATGTCACCTGTTCCGCTCTCTATTGTCAAGCCATCTTTTCCACGGTCTTCTTATACTTCTTCTGCTTCTTGGTTTGCAGTTCAGTATTCGTTTTGGCAGTCTTTGTTTTTCCATTCTTCCCATTCCATATCTACGGAAAAATGCCTTAAAAAAACCTTCAAAAAGGGTTATTTATGGAAGATCAGTCAGCTAGTTCATTTACACCATCAAGGCAGCCCTTATAGATTACTGAGCTAGGTTCCTCCCTTGAGAAGAGTTACTGGTTGTTTTCGACGTAGCGTGTTTCGTATTGTAACGTTTATTTATAAAGTTCTAAACACTATACCCGAGTGGCGATTCATCCCGGAGTGAATTCCTAGAAGCCATTAGTCCTCCGCGGGATGAAGAAGTGAGGGGAAAGTAGAAACAGGGGCGTGTATGTTTCATTTTGTCTTCGAAATATAAATAATCGAAGTTATATCATTTAATGGAATGAAACAATGTTAGTTTGCAACTATAATATTGAAATAATTATAGCGCTATTACAGAAATCAGATGACTGGAAGAAATATTGCCTAATGACAAATAAAAACGAATATCACACTTGTACTGACTAGCGCGTATTTCGCCGGGCACCGACACTGTTCATCCGACACGTGTAAACAACTTTCTCCATATTGCCATTCTACGGGTTTCGACTTATGTTTTATAGAGCGGATTTTTAAATTTTGGCAACTCCGCTTCCCCCTGTCTCTCTCTTTACGTTGAAAATTTGCTAAGGCGGCGAATCGCTGGAACTTGGGATGTGATTTTATGAGTTTTGCGTGTGCCACTCGCAACTTGTTGTGGGGATGAGTCACTCGTGAAGCAAAACGGATTTTGGTATAGTTCATTTATCTAGTCTATTCCTTAACTAATTTATTTATATTACACACTTAACGCGCTAATTTATTTGTACACTTATCGCACTTTTTTAATCACGAGGGCTTCTGGTCTACTCTTCCTCCGACCGCACCGTTTCGTAATTTATAGCCTCGATGTCCTCGAGAAGCTACCGGATAATTCTGTCTCTAATTGGACGTTCCCGATCATTCTCGAAGAGTTTTTATGACCCCCCCCCCCTTTGAAATGCGCCACCTGCGTCAGATACGGAGCACGCTTCACGCTGATGTTTACAATATGTTGTTTCTTCGGAAAATTTCCCCTTTTCCCAACTTCTATCTCCTACGACCACCCGACACATTACAAATTCTCCATTATTTTCAACGACCTCACAACCCTTTTCTTCGCTTACAGACACCAGACACCCTCTCACCCCAGGGACGAACCAGGACCGTCCTGCGGGTTCGAAGACGACGATCCCCTGACCAACATGAAGGTGGAACCCGAAGAGGTGGAGCTGAACCCGGCGTACGTCAAGTCGGAACCGACGGAAGAAGAGTCCCTCGGGAACGCCCTCCAATTCCCCGAGAACGTCCCGATCGGCGACGATATAGACGTTTTCTTCAAGGAAGTCGCAGATACGGTGAGACAGCTTCCCGACGATCTGGCTGCGGAGGCCAGGCAGAGGATATCGGAAATGTTGCGGGAGTTACAGGAGAGGGCCGTCAAGAAGGAAAACGTCCATCAGACAGACTGTTAGCGTAGGGAAGTCGACGACTGAATTAGATTTATGGTATCGTAAGACTTAAAAGTCACTCTTTAGTTCCTCACTTTTTAGACAACGGAGAAATCTGGATTCTCTCTCGGTCATGTTGCAAACTACTTTTGTATAGTTATTATAACTTGTTCGATTTGTACGCTCGTTGAGAAAATTAAATAATATGACGTTCATTAATTTTTTCACACACACCAACACATACATCCTCCGTTTTCCTGTCTGACGTGCGTACACACAGTTTGGAACGAGTTCAAAGACGATTCACATCGAATTTACGGTATATTCGAGGCCCTTAATGTGTGTATGCGGTTATCAGATTTCCGTAACAACTCAGAACAATCGATTTGCTCTGAAGTAGTTTACGATGGAAACTCGGTGTCCTGAATAGAACCGTTTAAAGCGGGGAAATTGCGTCTGCCGCAATGAAATACACGGAATCCGTTAAATGGGCTCGGGAGGTAGGTATTCGCGGGTAATTGCCGGGACTATCGGGCGAATGTCGATTCCTCACAGTAAATTAAACTGTACTAAAGTGTAGTTTCTCAAAAGAAAACTTGTTGCCGTAATTGCCCAATCAAGGAATCTATGTCCAATCAGTATTATCCAGGTCAGCTCATCAGGCACTAGGCGTGAAAAACTAAAATGAGGCAGTCCGAGAATGACCAAGAGGGGAACCACAGCTTTCTTAAGCACTGCACTACAAGTGGATAATAATAGCCTTTGAGCCATAAGCAAAATATCATTTTTTCGTACCTAAACCTCAAAATAAATAAACAATACCACGTGAGCTGCTCATAGGGCTCATAACATTTCCCATAGGTTGCAGTGGCACAAAACACCCATTTTTTTCCTATAGGATGGCTACAATATGTCGATTTCCACGCGAGCAGGCTTCCGGCATACTCCCCCCACCTCCTGATACGGTAAGTTACCTTAGCAATACAAAATTCTGCCGATGATTTTAATAACAATAGGACAGTTTATCGTCGAGATACATATATTTTCGTAGAACATTTGTGTTCTTCACCTTGTGTTGTAAATTTCGAGTATTAATATAATAGTCCAGTCATCAGGAGTAAAAAACCTTAAAACTGTGGAATTTTGGGAAACAAGGTCGATTTCTTTGAAAATTGAGATTTAGGTAGTATTTATAACCTTCTTCAAAGTTGTACTTGTGCCGAAGGGTGCTTTTTCCTTAGGGGTGAAAAAAACTTTATAGAGTAAAAGCTGCTTAGAATTGGTTAATCTATCGACGTTCACTTTGATTAAAAAAATTTTTACCCCTCAGAAGGGGTGGCTGACTACGAGCACTTCCTGAAGCCACACATTTGTTTAGACGTAGGACTAAACTGGGTTAAACGTTTAGAATGTATTTATTACATTATTATTTAGAATTTTTGAATCGGACGTGCTGAAATTTTGTACACGTTGAAAGATCTCATAGTGACATTTGAAAAATGCACTAAATATAATTTCAGTTGATTCCTTCAACAGTTGTTAACATTTTAAATAATTGCAAAAATGAGGGATTTTTGCTAGTATCTCGGTAAGTAATGGACTGATTTTGATCAAATAAAGGTACTTCCAATGCCAACAACTTTCTCATTTAACGTTTTCACATAGGAGGAAATTTTACAAGCGAAAAACTAAATTTTCCACTCCACATAAACACTTGTTATTTATCCAGGACGTAAAATTAGCTGTTCCTTGTAATGCAGTTATCTTCAATCAAATACCACGTACACTAAACATGTGTCAAAAAAGATGTTTAAATGCCGAGTAAGTCTCATTTATTCGCAATTCTCGACAAAATGCACATAATATATTCTTCAAAGCAAGAACACCCCCCTTTCTTGACGGCTCAAGCCACCTTCTCGAGGTCTACTGCACTGCTTGCCTTATTTACAGCAATTTATATTTGACACAAAGCAGATCCTGCGAAGACTAATTCTGTATTCCACTCAGCTGCTGTCTATTTAGAGAACCTCGTTGGTAGCCGTAAATAAAGCATATTATGCTTCTAAATTATAAATTGGTATTAACGCAAAGTACAACAGAAAAAGGAGTAAACACGGACGTCACTCTGATGGAGATAACCGAGGAATATTTCGCTGCATAAGTCATAACGTTGTGTAATTAAATAGGTAACATTAATTGTTTAATAGTTGTTCGAACGAAAGAATGTTCGCTTATCTGCAATGTGAAATTACGATAGTCGTAATTGATATAAGTCTGGCACTGGCATTACTTGTCAAGTGCGGTAGGATTATTAGGTATTCGGTAGGTAATTTAAGAACAAAATTTCCTTTGTAGAAATGTAACGTTCATAGCATCTTAGTCGCAATTTCTATCAATTTAGACACTCAATTGTTATGCGAGGCGAAAAAATGAGTTCCAACCCTTACCCGCACCTGAGGAGGTTTCAAAGGATTCACACTATCCAAACAATTTGGAGTTCATCGCTTCTTTTCATCGCCGTGGCAACAATTATTATCGCCGATAAAATACGTGTTCGCCTTCCAGTTGGCAACGTCGCTCATTTGGGCCGCTTGTGCTTGTTATGTAACAAATCAAGCGAGCAGTCGAAGCAAGCGAAGCAAAATCATTTTCTATCCGCCCGGAGGCATTTTGACCAAACGTTAATTCCCCAAAACATAAATCTGGTCCCCCCATAAATCTGTCCGTTTTACACCATCTTTAACAAATTTAGCCCTAAACCACTTGTTATGGAACTAATTAAAATAGTGACGAGAATGGTGGGAGCTGAAGGGAGAGCTCTTAAGTCGATGCCACGTTTCGAGTTTTGAAGATTAATACGGCATGAATTTACTTAAAGATGAAGTGGAATCTGTGGTGGGATAACCGCATGGGGATTTATGAATATTTTATTTTCGAACTCCGTGTGTATGCATAACGATCTTAACTGCGTTTCGGGTCTCTCCGTGGAAGGACTTTTAAAATGCAGCTCCTCTATTATCGTCGCCATAAAAGCAAATATAAACTGATCATCCTGCGGATCCGTCTTTCGCGAACGAAGACGGAATATCGCCTCTTCCATTGTTGCAATCTCCATCCCGCCCCCTTCCAATCGAGGGGTGTACACGCGGCCCAATTCAAAATCAGACAATAACAAATTTGTTACGGGTGCGAAGGAAGGAAGGAAACAGTAACAACAATAAGGCAACTCGATCGACGTTAACTGAATTGGATCGAGTTAAATTATTCCGAATTGATCGGGTATTTCCCCGACTTTGATTATTAATAGTCATTCTGGTGTGATTAATGATGGCAAGATCGGGATTAGGTTTAATATTTCATCCGGAAGGGAACGTCCCGCGGGATTTCGTAGGTAATATTTGATTACTGTTGGGCGAAAGTAGCTGTACGTTCCGCCCTCGATTTGTTTGTGAGTTGTGTACATATGAAGTTTGATGACTTGCCCAAATAGGGACGTCTCAAAGACCGTCGGATGCAAACTGCACCGAAACCCATTACCGGCTTATAGGATTACGATAAGAAAGGGATGGCGCACCGACGATAAAGTCCTGAAACAGGTAGCAAAGGAATCACATATTAACACCTTAGTAGTAACAACTAGAGCAAACCAACATTTTAATAACAAATAATATGGTCAGAAAAATCGGCTTTTTGAGCGCTTTAAAACGATACCTCATTCGATCGAGTTCAGATTTAATTTAAATAAATCAGGTTTAATATTTACTGTAAATCACATGTAAAATGTACTATATTAATTAAGTTAGTAGATGAAATTTGCAAAATATATACCCCTCGAAATCGTCTTTATGAGCTCTTCAATTTAATACCTCACTGTTGCAACTGTTGTCAGACTGTGCAATTCCCTTGTAATGTTTCTTTAAAACGTAATTCCTTACATATCGAGACGTTTGCAAAGCTTTGTCTTTCTGCTGTCTTGTAAGAGAATTTTCCAGGTAGCCTGAAAATATCTTCCATGTAATTTTCAATGTGTCTCAAAAGACAGGATGAACGCTTGGATCCGTTCCAAATGTACTGGCCCCTCGGTTCAAATTCAAATAACACAAAAACCTCACAGCTAAAAATTTCAAAAATGTACAAGTTGTGATTTTTCAATATACACATCAGTTGAGAGTTTTGAAATGTACTTACATGAGAGCCAACACCACAACGTACTTACATGTTGCTTATGAGCTATAATTGTTATTTTACAAAATGTCCACATTTTCGAACAGAATTTGCATACTTGCTTTTTACATATCAATAACATCAATATTTTACAATGGAAAAATATGGAATTTCGACGGCACACAATGAAATTCCATATTCGATATGATTACATCAACAAATATATGTTAATCTGCCCACACTTCTGGAAAAAAATTCTTTTCACTCTGTGTAACCGTTAACAGATAGACAGTATTGATTCAAAATTTTTCTATTGTTGTATTCGAAAAACCACTTACAAACTGCATAGATGTCTAGTATATTTTAATCAAGTAATGATTCAATATTGTGTGAGAGATAAAAACTAAGATTGGTGTGCCTCAGCATGTAAATATGGTATGATATACAGGGTGTTAAGAAACAAGTGTCACAAACTTTAAGAGGGGATGATACGGCTCAAATACGCAGAAAAGTCTTAATGAAAATGTGCCCTCAAAGGCTAATTCTTTCAGTAAAAGCAATCAATTTTTTTATTATTTACAGAACTAATTTTCAGACTTATGGTACTAAATGTGGTGCACTGATTACAATTTTACTCTTGTTTCATTTTGACAAGAGCGGTCGTTTTCTGGAAAATAAAGGGTGAAAATTTAAAAACGTTTTTGTGTCCAAAAATGTATCACAAACATTTAGAAGAGATGGTATTGTAACGCGAAATGTAAACAGCAGCGCGAAATGTGTTTACTCTTATCGGACGGCGGCTTTCCTCAAAGGAACGCCGCTACGCTTAATTGAGTTCCGGCAACATCTTATTAAGGAAGAACGATTTATTACCTTCTGGACGTTTCTACATAAAAATAGAAGGTTCGAGTTATTTCAGGAACCATCGCGAATACAATTGAGGTGTATATAAGCGTATATAAGAATAAATAAGCCGAAAAACGGACAAGCGAGAGCGTATAAATAAATTAATGATTAAGAGTGCGATATAAATTAATCAGTTAGGAAATAGTTAAGATGAATTAAGTAGTGTGTAGTGTAAAATTAGAACAGTGTAAATAAATTAGAAATAAACGTTACAGTATTATCCAAAATAGGTAGAAAGATTTAGTAAATATGCTCATTTACCATATTTTGACACCAGAAAAATTGTTAGTAATACATTAAGATTTTTGATCTTGATTTTCTGGGAAACAGCCCTTTCTATCGAAATGAAACAGGAGAGTACGTCTCATGTCATCAGGTTTATTTTCTTTTAAATTTCAGTGAAGATTCCTAAATGGTTACTTACAAAAAGTTTGGATAATTTTTACCCATCACAGCCCATAGAAATGACACATATTTTCGTTAAAAACCTGCTAGTTTTTTTTCAAAAACTTAAGGCCATTTATCTTACAAGCTAAGTGTTTTGAGAAACATGTCACTAAGACCTTCCTGCACATTTTGGGCCATACCATCCTCCTATAAAGTTTGTGACACTTGATTTTTAACTGTCTGTATGTGCATTGCCGATGTTAGAGCCTTGTTGTTATACATTTCTTAGGAAAAAGTTATTTTCTAGTCGTGGCTTTAAAATTATCAGTTTTATTTTTGAAAAACACAAAACAACATTTTATTTCATTTAAATATTCAGGCAAACTTAAGAGCCACATCACTTTTGAAGTAATATGACTGCCTATACGTACGTAATTACTTTCAAAACCAAAAAGAAAGGTTCGCAAGATATTAGGTTGATTTAAGTTATGAAAATTATAAGGATATGTATTATAGTTCATCTAACGTCAAATTGAGGGCCAAAAAACGAGTTAACTATTAAAATATCATTGAAATTGCTGAGAATTGTTAAAAGCGTGACCGAATTTCAATTGAAAAATTTAGCAATTTCAAAATTAACTTTTGGTTTTCAAATGGAAGAAAATATAACGTCTTTGCCGTTTATAATTTTCCATGGTGCACAATTTGTCTTATTAATGTTTGTTGAAAATGAATTAGGGAAGCAAGTGCAAGTATGATTTTATATCTTATTTCCGATCAATAGTTCACTACCAGCTATATGATTTGGCAACAGCGCCGCTTTCCGCAGTCCCTAATTCCTGCTTAGCCGTCACTCTTTAAGGTAAGTACAAAGTGATCAATAAATAATTGCTTAAATTGTTTCAAAATAGTCAGCAACACTTCATATTTTGCTTAAATAATTTTTAAAAATACCAACTGAATTTATTTTATGAGAGAATTACTATATAAAACTAAGATATCCTTACAACTTAAGGTAAAATTACCAGAAATAAATCTGAAATGGTTTAGGACTATTTTCGTGAATTCAAATTTCGCCAAAAATGAGTGTATCTTTGATGTATCTAACAAAATTAGTTTCTCAAACAATATGTTGTGTTTAGGGTGGATTAAGAGTAACTGTACAATTTACCACCCTTCTTAACTTGTTTTTATTTCCTTAGGTACACCCTAAAGTGAGAAAATTCCCAGGTCCTCCTCCTGGTTTAACATTGTATTCTGTAATTATCACAAACAAAATTCTTTGTATTCTGAAGTGACAAAAGGCTTTCTGTTCATTAAAATTTTTATTGTCAGCCGCTGTGTGAAATGAAATCAATGATCACGTTCAGCATTGTTTTTATATAATATCTGCGAGCTCACCTCGGTATCTATTTCCACCAAATCCTATCCTATTTCGTGGTATTATTCCTTTACCTCAGACTTAGTTCACGGTCTGATGATTCTTCGGAGACGGGCAGTCTAGTTCGAAATCTGTTCCCTCGTACGTGACCAGCGTAGGTCCGGCGAGGGCCCCTAAGACGCCCTTTGTGACACTTTTAAAAGATCTTCATGTCTCAGATTAAATATCGGCTTAGAGGAGTTCCTTTTCGTGCCGTTTTACCGGGCACAACGTCCCCTTTTTGTGTGCGGCAAAAGTGTTTTATGCCACTCGTCCGACCGGTGATAAATTATTTTATTTTATTTATTGCCGTTAAAGTTGAATTCTCCCAGGGGAGGAGAACACGGTATTCTCGGTCGATGTTGTCACTCAATAAGTGTTAAGCAAGTTGGAACTGATTGGAATTAGAGAGGACTTTAATTGAAAATTATCTAAAAAAATAGAATCCAGAGGGTGAAAGTTAATGGAACTTGCAGCGATAATGTGACAGTACTAAATTGTGGTGTCCCACAAGGTTCAGTCCTTGGGCCTCCATTTTTCACCATATACATCAAATGAACTGGTAAATCTAGATGAAAATACCTTTTCCTTCGCTGATGATACAGTTACTCTTAGCTCAAGTGACACATGGGAAAGTAGTACTGTGAATATATTGGATTCATTGGATATGCTTTACTTGTAGTTCAGTAAGTTTACGTTACCTCTAAGAAAAGTAGACTAAATTTATAGGTTTTGCAAATCAAACTCAACGTATTCCAGAGACTTAACTATTAAAATAAATGGCAATCAAATCCAAAAAGAGGATACTGCTGAGTATTTAGGTATTTTTTATGATTCAGGATTAACCTGGGAAAGACATACTTTACACATTTGGAGAAAAAGATATCTGTCTTATGTAGTTACCAGACTAAAATATATTTTAACTAAATCCCAACTAAAATCTGTATATTATGGCTTATTCCAAAGTAGACTTATGGTATTATCACGAAACCCACATCTCCAAACTAATAAAGTTGCAATATAAAATAGTTAAAGTAATATTCTTCTCCAATGAGGATATGATTTTTATGATTTTTAAAAGACATATATAGCAACTCTCTATCTATAACAAGACAAGTACAATTGCCACTGTCTAGACTTAATAGGGAGATAGACAGGAAAAACTATATGTTTATTTCTATAAAATTATTCAACTCATTGCCGCCTCATCTAAAATTACTGGAAAACCAAACAATAATTATTAAAAGAATTAATTATTATTAAATTACTTATTAAAAAAATTATTTAACAATCAAAAAATACTAAAAGGAAACTAAAACCAAGGTTAATCCAAACTTTCAACGCTCAGATGAAAATAAATCAAATATTAAAGCATGAAGGATAACTTAAAAATGCATAATATGTATAGATATAGGGTCCATAAAATAAGTATTATAGTAATTTGTATTAAAGTGTAATTACTACCAAATAAGTGTAGAAATAGAAATCTAATAATTAGTTTTAGTAATTAAAAGCGCCATCCTACGTGCGGTTTTGTAAAACCCCGGTATTTAATACAGTATTACTTATAAAAGAATTTTGTATATGAATCTGTATTACTATGTAAAAAGGCCTAATAATAAACAAAATAAAATAAAAATAAAAATTATTATCTTATAAGTGCAATTACTCAGGAAATTCAAATATTTCCTCGCATCGACCACATTTAACGTCGAACGTGCATTTACCACATTGCACTAATTGGTCGTAAAACGACTCTACATAATTACATCGTAGGCAATAAATTACATCTTTTCATTAACCAATACAAAGTGATAATTTCCATTAACTCACAAAACAAAACTTATATCCTTTTTATTTAGCTAAAGCGTGCCCTAATTATCATAATTACATGTTTCTGGCTGTAACAGTGCAATAACTAACTCGGCTAACTTCTGTTATAATGTAAGTAATTTTTTTAATGGCACTGCGGGCATTTTGAGACCGACAATTATACCGAATTTGTGATAAGCTCTCCTTCTCTCCCTGTACGTATTTGCATTAACTTTATTAAAAAATGTTGCGCATAACGGTAAATTACACATTTCGGAGACATAATAACGACGTGTTTCTTAATTACAGCGAGAAGGATCGAATTAAAGGATTAGTTATGGTTCTAAATTGGAGTTCAACCAACTTTTATCCTTGCGCTAGTTTGTATGTCGATATTAGGCTGTTGAGAGTGATGTGACAATGTTTAAATTAGTTAATTATTTGTTATTTCAGGAAAAGTTCATATATGCACCTTGGAATAAACAACGATTAAGGAGCAACAATGTAGCAACCAATTTAACTAAACGACAAATTAAAATTATCTATTTTTACTAAGACGTTGTATGTGTAATTGTTGTTCTATCAATTCTGAACATGTTTCCTTATCGCATTTATTGCTTGGTTATTACTATATAATACTTTGTACCCTAATTTACTTTTTATTCATTATTAATTACGTCATACTTTTTTCAAGTCATCTCTTTAAAGTCTATTTAAACTTTAAACCAAAGTTTTATTCTTAATTTTGTTTTTGAGATATTTCCCTCTTACTACTGAGCATGTAATTGGCGTGTTTTAGTGAGAAACATGTGCTTTAATTAACTGATTTAAGGAATCCTAGGAGCTATAGATTATTTAACTTTATTGAAAGAAGGTTTTCTGAGTGTTACTCCAGGAGATCCTTAGAAAGAATTAGTGTAAAGAAATTTTTCTTTAACTTTGTTTCATATCAGATTGTACATTTTTATTGTATTGTATTGTATGTACAAGATATTTAGAAATATCCTGTTAGGATTCGATTAGGTTGTGGGCATATTAAATTCACAGCTCCTGCAACTTACCGTAGACTTCCTAAAAGTATTTAGAATATTCTAAATAATGGATTCAACACTTTTTATGTGTAATTAGAAATTTCTATATACAATTTTATAAAGATGTTGCCTAGAAACATTCTAGAAGGATTGCAGGAGCTTTGGATTACACATCTCTCCTTAGGATCAGTTAGAAATGGGCACAGTGGACTCGTATCTTCTTGTAACTTATTTAAGGAATCCTAGAGGTATTTGGAAAATTCTAGATAATGCTGTAGCAATTTTGAAACAATAAATCTTGCAGAAAAAGGTGGAATTAGCATAGTGAATTCACACTTTTCTGGCAATGACTCAAACCTGTTCTAGAAGGATTACAGAAGCTTTGGATTGCACATCTCTGCTTAAGGTAAGTTAGAAACGAGCATAGCGGACTCATATTTTCTTGCAAGAAATTTTAGACATCTTAAAAGTATTTGGAAATTTCTTGTAGCGATGTTGAACGAAAATGTGGAATGAACACAGTGAGATCTCATTTTCCGGTTCTAATTTCAAGCGTTCTAGGTGTAATTAGAAAATTCCTAGGAAATTTTATGGGGAGTCTGTTATAGTGAAATATTCTAGAAGGATTATAGAAACTTTTCATTATGAACCTATCATTGAATAAAGTTCGAAATTAGCGTAATTATCTTATACCTCTTTGCAACTCATTTCAGACATCCTCAAGCCATTTGGAAAATTCTAGATAATGCTGTATCAGCTGAATACTGCTATACGCAGTGAATTCATATTTTTGACAGTGATTCATAGCTCTATACTTCTGATTAGAAATTCTAGAGTCAATTTACTAAATTATTGCTAAGAAATTATTGCAAAAGCTTTAGATTGTATATCTATATCCTGAAAGAACCTTAGAAATGAGTGCAGTGAACTCGTACTTCCTCATAACTTCTTTCATTTCATCCAAAAGTATTTGGGAAATTCTAAATGATCAAAATATAATCAATATATGAAATGAAGAAATGTAATTAGAAAATTTGATGGGGATTCTCTTCAGCAAGTAATATTCAAGCAGAATTATGGAAGCTTTAGATTATTATATCCTACTTAATGTAAGTTGGTCCCAGTATCAGAATAACTTGTAAAATTACAAAGCGAGTGTAATGAACTAAAAAAAAATTAAATAACAGTGAAGTGACTTCTCCATAGTTATTTATCTGCTACATCATTTAATCCTCTCGATATTCACTTCGGTTTAATAAGTCTGGAGTAGAACTCATTATAGATGTATTCGTCATTTGCATGATCTTTCGGTATTATATCTGTCTGAATGTATATCCCATAAGTTGTTTGTCCCTATGGAGATATCGGTTTGTAATGTTATGCGCGAGGTAACTCGTTAAGCATCGGAGGTATGACCAGCAAATGAATTATTTAAAATAAAATTTTCCGAAGGGTCGAGCACCTCTTTTAACGGAGCTGCTGAAAGCATTACCATCTTTAACGGGGTTCGGGACAATAACCACCAAACGGATACCACAAACCACGTTAACTGGCACGTGCTCGGTAACGTTTGGCGCCAAACTCTGATAAGGCATATATTTTAATATGAAATTTGCTCGTTACTATTAAATTTGTATGGTTTACCTGGAAATGGCATGAATAATTCTCGAAGATCATTTAATGAAAAATGGGGCTTTTCGTTATCAGCGCACATATCATCTCGGGTCAGCGGTCGGAAAGTACATCATGAATTATTCCCCGGTAACTCCCGAGTCAACGATAAATAGAAGCTTTTGATCACCGAAAGGCCTTCAAATTATAATAATTTTTCTTCGCGGCAACCTCCGATTATTTCGACAGTGCGAATTCGTTATCATTATCTTTACAAATCGCTCATGAAAAAGTCAAGAACCGCGATTCGTATTAAAATTGATGATGAGATATTTGGCAACAGGTTTATCCTCGTTTAGATCTACCACAAAAATTAAAATGTCAAATATCATTAGATAGCTACACATCTGGTTTAAATTGGGGACATCGGTAATACAGTTTCCTGACAAAGTTATACAGTTTTACTAGTTATATTATATCTTCAGTTTTGTTTTTTTTTTTTAAGAAAAAAAAGAACTTTAAATCTCACTAATCTGTTTGTTTGTGTTTAAATTTAACGTAGTTGAGGTAATGACAAATTTAACGCAAAATACTCGTTGGAACTATGAAAACACATATATTGTTTGTTTATACATTGTCAGTGGTCAGTAAAGTGATAAATAATATAGTAAATTTTTATTATTGTACGATTTACGTAAGAGTGACTTAACTCAAGCACACATTTTGTTTTCAAGCGTATTTATAGCCAATTTCAATTCGCGCCAATTAGCGTCTCGATTGATTAAAACTCGTCAGATGCGGATATTATTTTTAATGCAATCACGACGTTTATTCTTCATATCAAAGAGGTACTTCACTGTGTACTGCAATATTTGCAGAGGAGAAATTTTGCATTGCAGTTTGAGCTACAACGCTACAACATCAACAAACATAATAAAGTATCATTAGATATATCAGCTAACAATAGGGTAACAAATTGAAACTTCTAATCATTCTGAAGATGGAAAACAGTTAGCTGCAATGGAGGGAACATTTGCATTTCATACCATAATTCAAAATTATAGTTTTCGTACAACTAAATTATTGGAAAGGTATTACGATGCTAAAGTTTCATTGTGCAATGTGTGGCTATTGTTAAATCAGTATTTAAAAATTACTGTGATAAAATACTTGCAGACGTATCCGCCATGTAACGCAACATAAGAGATGCAAAACATTAACAAAAATTTGAAAGATAGTGTGATGCTAATTATGACCACAATTACTACATTTTCTGTACGCGATTAATGATATAATGGGGTTTGGTGAAATTTAATTACGTTATGTTAATAACGATGAAAAAGATAATAAATACTAATAATAAAAAACCCCATGGCATGCCAGGCTCAAAGGTAGATTTATGGGTAGGATATAGAGTAATATAACAGAAACGATGTGTCAAAAGAATGTAGGTATACGAGGTGTGGAAAAAATACAAACGTCAAAATGTTTAAATATTTGCAAATAACTTTTTCCTGTACATTTCTCAAAGATATGTTTTACACAAAAGTTGTTCGTCTCTATATGGGCAACGAAAAACCCAAGTAACATTTTTCTCTCAGACGCGAAATTTTTTTTTACTTTTTTTCTGTACATTTCTCGAAAAAATATTTTATACAAAAGTCGTTCGCCTCTATAAGATCAACAAAAAACTTAAGTAACATTTTTCTCTCAGACGCGAAATTAAAGTTTTTTGTTTTTTTTAAATAACAAGCCGCCATTTTGAAACCGCTGGATCTATTTGGCCCATTAACGAACTCGACCGAGATTTATTGGATTAGTGGAAACTGAATAATCAGGGTATGAGATTGTATTTTAAAAATTAATCACGAATTAGGTACGATTCTAAGGTACCTTTCAGAAAAAGCTCTATCTAATTTCCCGCCACGCAACACATTGTAAATGTCTCTGTAATAATTATCTCGAGAGGTAACTACAAATCTAGATTTCAATGTCAGCTAACGTTCAACCATTCAAATGAATAGAAAAAGCATACCATTGACCTCTTTTATCGCCTAACCGCAAACCATAATAATTTTAAAACCAATATCAGTCTTGGTTATTAATTTCTACTTTTTCACAGTACTTTATAATAAGTAATTATCTCCACCTGCTTATGCCGTACCCTGAAGGCACCAAAGCGGTAGCATATTGTTACGAGTACGAGACGAACTCAATTAATCGTGCGATAACTATGCAAC
Source organism: Cryptocephalus moraei (assembly GCA_946251905.1). NCBI lineage: Eukaryota > Metazoa > Arthropoda > Insecta > Coleoptera > Chrysomelidae > Cryptocephalus > Cryptocephalus moraei. Next base: position 5,825,060 of record OX276455.1, on the reverse strand, counting down.
GGAATCACAAAGTAGAAAAATACATTTTTCTCGTTTTATGAAGGAATTATTTATAACTCGAATGGAATGTTATCGGATTAATAATATCCAATACTCATATCACATTTTTAATGTAAATTTTTAATTTCGCCAGTTTTACGAGAATATTTCACGTTCCATGCTTCATTGGATTGTTATCGCGAAAAATTTTATCGAGCAATTTTGAATTTTTTCGCCCACATAACCAACATACCACACGATTACAAGAAAACTTCACATCTTTCCAAACTAAGATACGCAGAAGAATTATTACCTTTTACGCAAAATCAGAAATGTATTGCTATTTTTGCAGAAATTATTAATAATTTCTGCTCATTTTGAAGGTTTCTTTAATAGTCCAGTCATCTTAGGCCAAACTAGGTGAATATCTCGGAAAATCGACATTCCCAGTATATTAACACGTAAAAACTCCTATTTTGGCATCCTAAAACTTTCCTCAAAATTCACATATAATTGGATGGCCGCAAGTTTTAAAGTCTGGGGTCATAACTCACAAAAATCGATTTTTTCTACATTTTTTGCAAATATCTCGTTATCTATGGGTTTTACGCTATTTATATTTATTATCAATACTGTAGAGAATCTAATTCTCTACAACTTTTGTATTTAACATTTCTTCATATCTTGAACCATTTTCGAGATAGAGGGCGAAGAGCGCTGGTCAGAAAATCATGTGAAGTCAACTGAAGTCCCGATCAAAAACTCGTAATATTAAGGTTATAAATTATTACTAAATATATAAATATCATTTTTATTACCTTTTTCATTAAATTCATTTTGTTTGCTTACTTATCTATTTTTAGTTAAGTGTCAATTTATTTAATAACACTTACCTGGCCATGTAAGTGAAAAATTGTTGAGGAAAATAATTAAATTACATTTTAATTGTAATCTAATTTATACTAATAACTTTCTAAATAAATAAAAAAGAAAAGAATTAAATTTGTAATTAACGTTTTTAGTAAAAGTGTCATTTGATTAATTGAAAATTGTCAAAATTAATATAAAAGAATAAAAATTTCGAGAAGAACAAGTTCTAATTTCAATGCTCTTCCTCTTCTTCTTCTTCTTCTTCTTCTTCTGACTATAAATTTTTAAAGTTATGAAAGAATTTAAGAGTTTACGGGTTTTAAACAAGATTTACTTAATTATTTTTTACTTCAAATGCAATTAGTGTAAATGAGAATGTAATTAAAATACGTCCCTTAATATTTGTGTTATTGAATTGATAAATTTTAGAATTAAGAAAGATTGAATTTAATGTAAAAGTTAATAATAAATGCTAATTAAATATTTAGCAATAATTTATAACCTTAATATACGAGTTTTTGATCGGGACTACCAGTTGACCTCACGTGATTCTCTGACCAGCGCTCTCCGCCCTCTATCTCGAAAACACTTCGAGATATGAAGAAATGTTAAATACAAAAGTTGTAGAGAATTTGATTCTCTACAATATCGATAATAAATACAAATAGCGTAAAACCCATATAAAACGAGATATTTGCAAAATATGTAGAAAAAATCGATTTTTGTGAATTTTGACCCTCGAGTTTAAAACTTGCCGTCAACCAATTATATGTGAATTTTGGGGAAAGTTTTAGGATGCCAAAATAGAAGTTTTTACGTTTTAATATTCTGGGTATGTCGATTTTCTTAGGTGAACCCCCCTATAATGACTGGACTATAAGCTCTACAAGATGGTTAGTTAAGTTTTTTGATTTATTATAACAATTTTACTTACGAACAAAAATGGGGTAAAATTGTACATTTTTGACCATCAATTTGCAATGAATAGAAAAATCCAAAAATTTTTGGATTTAGAAGTTGAAATTTAAAACAGCAGCGACGAGATCCAATTACATATCGAAGGTACTGCCGTTGTCATTGGCTATAATAATAAGTTAATAACAATATTTTAATGATTTTTCTTCCCCGTCTCGGGTAGAAACCTTCGGTTATTTACATATTAATCTCTAGACCATTACACTTAAACGCCAGCAATTTTTATCACCTACATTGTAAATTAATCCGCATGTTTCCGTATTGCACGTTTACTACAATAACGTACTCATTTTTACAGAGAGTAAAATTTTAGCATCGAAGGCTACCGTTTACGCGTTTCCTTTTTGTTGTGGTGGTGGTGCATTTCCTGAATATCCGGAGGCGTTTACGTATTGAACGTATTTTATTTGTCGTAAAAGCGCAACGGCCATCGATCACGCAGAGATCGTTTTTAGCGCAATTTTTAATGTAAATTAATTGTAATTACGCTCAGACCTTGTCGGTAATCAGATTCAAGTTATCGTTATTCACCAGTTTAATGCTTTGTACCAACATTTACATACTAATAAAAATGGGGATAATTGATCTTTGTTATTATTGGATGACGAGAATGTATGCATATATTTCTGTATAATAGAGCGATTAACATACATTTTTGTAAGACAATGAAGTGTCTCTTTTAATTTATAGTTCTGTATACACCAGGAAATGTGATGGTAAGACATTTTAATTTAACGAAATTGTTACTTCGAATAGCTAATATGTCACGATGCTTGGAAGCGAGCAACACGATTATTCTGAGGAGAAATTCAGCTAATAACAGTGATTTAAATGTTGTCTTCTCTCACTTGTAATGTACACAATTACTCCGATATTTAGTTAGGGCTTCTGTAAATGAGAGGATTAACAATAGTTATTGATCTCTGATCTGCGTGGAAAATATCTTACGCCTGGACTATTATGCTAATATAGACATCCAAAGTGCTAATTGATGTTGAATTAATGTAAGCCTCATGTTATTGCATAATCAACAGTTTAGCATAACTAAATACAGTAGGTATCGTTCGACGACGAAATACTGAAAGGCAGATTAGATTGTCGTTTCTTTTTAATGGTCGTCAGATCTGCTCCTTCACATTAACCAAAGCTACCAATACTTTGTAATCGAATTTAGGCCTTCTCTTCTCCGTTTTTCCCGTTTGGTAAACTTTTGGATTTCGTTTTTCCGAAAATTACAATACGTGTAACGCGTAGCGCGGCACGCGATCTCCTCAGCTACCGTTACACTAAGTGAATGCATCAATTTTGAAACGGTCGCGACTTTCTCTTCTCTCCACCGGTAGCGAGAGAGATTGCCATTAATGTCGCTTTGTAATTGTTAATAATTATTTAATAACAGAGGAGGCCTAGCATCGGAGAGCTACCGTAAAGTGATACCCGTCAATTATCAATTCATCTCGGGGAGTTCTGAAACGGGATCGACTGAGAGACAATGGCTACGCGATAATTAATTTTTCATTGGGTCTCAGGTAGGAAAATCCCTCTTAATATTTCATTGCTGCGGAGTAGAGTCGATATAATTGGCGGCGAATCGGTTTGGATTCGCAAAGAGGAAAGTGAAGATAATTACTCACAGTGCACTGAAGTTTGCTGTCAAGTTTATAGAAGCTGGGAGAGCAGGTACAACCTACCATATTTTGAAAATATTTGCAAACAGAATCCAGAACATGGCAATTAGGCCAATCAATTAGGGATTTCGCTATGACATCGAATACTCGAGCAGGAGACCCGGATTTTTAGGTAATATAGACCAACAACGCACAGGAAGACCCCACGAGACTATGAACATTAGGCATTGTTAATAATTAAACGTCAAAAAATGCACTTTTTGACTATTTTTGTTCTCAATTAAAAACTAAGTTACTGTTGTGTAAAATGGTCTCACCATCCTCTAGGGAATTAAAAGGCCTTTAAAATGATCCTAAATCGACCTCGATATCTCTATCTGTTGCTGAGAAAAATGGTATAGAAAGTCAAAATCAACAAATTCTTTGTTTAACAATTGTTATTGCAAAATTGAACTTGCGGCTTTGTTATTTTGTAAAAAGCCGGGGATTATAGTGCTCAATAAGTGGTAAAAATTTCAGATCGATTCATCAAATGGTTTATTGCAAAATTCAATTTGTTTATATTTTTGCAATTTTTTTGCAATAACCGTCTACGCACAAATAAAAAAAATCGCGATTCTAAGATCATGGTGTCCTAGAAAAAACATTTTCTCTATCCATATCAATTGTTGAATGTGATAAAAAGCAATTTTAAGATTGTTTAAAAAATTAAAGAAGAAAAACACATTTTTTTATTTTGGCGCCTTATGTACTCATAAGCAATATGTCTGGAAATTGTTGACGAATTTTAATGTTACTTCTTTTGATTTGGGGTACCGGTCTGAGCACATTACGAATATGTAATTTGTTTATTAATTTGTTCATTAATTTACCACCTAATTTGTTGAAACAATGTTTTGTACAATAATTTTTCGCGAAAAATCCATTTTTTGTGCTGTTTTCATTGTTAAACATGGAAGATTATTAAATAAAACGTACATTATAATATTATTAACATATTTTGTTTTATTGTTATATCAAATGGTATGAACATAGTGTATTTTTTATTAGGTATATTTTCATTAAAAAATAAATTTCAAATTTATTTTTTTAATGACAATAATAATTCATGTATTATAGTTAAACAAGGAATTTCCATGTTTGACAATGAAAACCGCACCAAAAAAAATGGATTTTTCGGGAAAAAAAATTTCCCAAAAAATTGTTTCAACAAATTACGTGTTAAAATAATGAATAAATTAATAAACAAATTACATCTTCGTAACGTACTCAGAACGGTACCCCAAATCAAAGGAAGAAACATCAAAATTCGTCAACAATTTCCAGAGATATTGCTTATGACCTTATAACAAAATAAAAAAAAAAGTTTTTTTTCTTTAATTTTTTAAACAATCTTAAAATTGCTTTTTATCATATTCAACAATTGATATCGAAATGTTTCTCTAGGGCACCATGATCTTAGAATCGCGATTTTTTTTTTTATTTGTACGTAGAAGGTTATTGCAAAAAAATTGCAAAAATATAAACAAATTGAATTTTGCAATAAACCATTACATGAATCGATCTGAAATTTTTATCACATATTAAGCACTATAATCCTCGACTTTTTACAAAATAACAAAGCCGCAGGTTTAATTTCGCAATAAAAATTGTTAAACAAAAATTTTGTCGATTTTGACTTTCTATACCATTTTTCTCAGCAACAAATGGAGATATTGAGGTCGGTTTAGGATAATTTTAAAGGTCTTTTCTTTCCCTTAGAGGATGGTGAGCCCATTTTACCCAAAAGTAACTTAGTTTTTAATTATGAACAAAAATAGTCAAAAAAGTGCATTTATTGACGTTTAATTGTTAATAGTCTCGTGGGGTCCTCCTATACGTTTTGTTTCTGTTGGCCTATATTACCTAAAAATCCGAGTCTCCTGCTCGAGGGTTCGATGTCAAAAACAGGGTATTTTTTTGCCTATTTGCTTGGCCTAAATGTCGTACTTGACACAAAGTAGCTTTATAGTTTAAAATAGTTTAAAAAATAATTAAACCAATTTTTGTACATTTTTTCAATAAATTTCTAAACTGATTCAAGTTAAGCATCAAATTTTAATTTTGTTGCATTTGAAACAACTTTGAACCTTGTTATGGCCTAACTTCCGTATTTAAGTACAGAGGAATTCAATTTAACATTGCTGAGCTATAATTGATATAAGTATGTAGATATAATTGTATATATCAAAATATGTACTTCTTGATTATTCTATACTTAATACGAACTTTTATGATTTTCGTATCAAAATCACAAACTAAGTTCCAAAATGTAGCTTTGAAACTAAAGCAACTTTGTGTCAAGTATAATAATTTTAATACAATACTTGGGAATTCTTAAAACAAAAAACATTATCAACATTTTTGAAAAATTAAAACATCTTTAGCACGTATTTAGTATGTTTAAACGAGTCTTTTCAGATTTTCAGAAATTATGATTGGCCTAAAAATCGTTAAGTACAAAAAACCTGAAAGGAATGAAAGTTGTCCAAATTTGAGATGTGGGTAGAAAATTAAGAAGGAACTCTTTTGCATTTTATACGTTTCGAAATATGGAGAACGATATTTAATGCTTTTGAAAATATGTAAAATTTGACAGGTACAACCTCAAAAGGTTTCGTGCCAATGCGTCATATATGTATTTTATTTGGAATTTTTAATTATCTTAAATAATCAATTCACACAATTCCTAACTTACATTCTCTGTGAAAACTCTTTTGCATTTTCACTAAAATTATTTTCATCGCTATTAATTAATTTAATAAGACAGTTCAACAAAGTGGGTCATGAAGGACAAAGAACGATCCATCAGGATTAACTTATAACATTATACTAACTTATACATTCATCAATTCTGACATATTTAGTTTACAGCCCAGCCTTATATTCATACATGTATGCTGTGATAAACTGTTTATTAAATCAGCCATTATCATTAGTTCCAAGCGAAAAGCATAGCTGGATAAGCTTGTAAAATCTCAAGAAAGCATAAGTGGCCGAAATGTTATACAAAAGTAGCTAAAATTTTGAATCCTTACGAGATCTGTATGTAAAGTAATAAGACTGACTGGGTTCCATTTCAGGCATTCCAATAAAGGACTTTTTGACTAGTAAAAACATTTACATGGCTTCTCAAGTCCGACTTGATAGTATTTGTGTATACACAACTTGTATATAACACTTGATAGTATAACTTCTAACATTTTAGAAGTTAGGATTCTTTTTTTGGCGCCATTTTTCGATTTATTTTCCTTCGTTTCTTCAAACACTTTTTAACGTATTTTCGACGTCTTTTTTGACCCAATCTCAAAAGATTTAGAATAAAAAATTTTGGAAATGGGGTATTTTTGAAAAATCTTTCAACTACTGTTATGTTTATGTCTCGTTACGTTCTGAGGCAGATTTTGCATACTTATCCCACTATAGCCTTCATAATAGTAATTGTAGTAGTAGTAGTACATTTGCTTGTACCCAAATCCCAAATAAAAATAAAAACGGAGAGGTTATGAAATGTAGAAATGGGCTAAGTAATTATAATAGAATTAGTGTAATATGATTGTGTATATGAGTAGGTACTTTAATAGGCAATAAATATGAATAAGAGGCGTGATTTTTTTTTGAGATATATGGTTCCCATGACATAATTCTCTTATTATTATAATGTTATTATGTACCAATCTCATTAGGAGTTGTGAAATGTAATCAAATGCAAGAAGTAGATAACAGAAAGGATGGGTCCCCACAAAGGCAGTTTGTTAGTATAGCCATAACCACACAATTTGCTTGTAATTTGTTATTAATTTCTAGTCTAAAAATGATGCTTTAAAACACAAATACATCAGGTTGTCAACGTCTTCGAGTTCTGCCATGAATCTCAGATCCCAGACCCCAATGGTCATACATGTCAAATCTGTGGCAGAACTCGATACCTCCCACGCAGATATTATTTTTGTCTAAATTAAATCTGAGATGATGAATACGTCTAACAAACCAAAACCTTCATGCATTATCCCGATAGTAGGTACTTATTGCATTGCACCTGCACCAAATACATTTTTCGCAGTAATGGAATCGCCCGATCAGTCAATACGACTGTAATCCAATCCGTCCCGCAATCGATCCAGAAAATTACGCTACGGGCCGGTCTAGACGAGCCTAATGATTAATAAACATTACCCACCGAATTCGGATATTCATTTGAACGATATTAACTCTGTGATCGTGTAATCTGACCTTGCCTCGCTACTTAAACATCTCGAATCCCACATAATTCGTCTGGTGAAACCCAATCTTCCATGTACATCCATCAAAATGATTATTCAATACACACCAGATGTTCTCAAATGCATGATAAATCATTTTTTATAATAAAGGCTTTTTTTTCCGCGGTACCACCAGACTTCGTGACTATCGAAAATGAATAGTTGTTTGTGAATAAAAAAGTTTGGTTTTTTTCCATGTTGGCACACCTTAGATGGAACGATGGATATATAATTACTCAAGTTTTTTTTTTGTACGATTGGTTTCGGGCTACGTACGCGTACGGACATAATAGATGGGTATTGATGCGATTTTTCGGGAGCGCCCAGAGAGATCTTTCTTAGCGGATCTCTCGGGCCTTAATTGCCGGAGATCACCTACCTTTTTGCGGTAGCCGTGCGATAAATCAAATTCGTTTTTTTCCACAAAAATTACACGAAATCTCCGACGTGCAAATATTTATGCGGACCGCCCAAGGCTCGATTTTCTTCAAACGAAAAACACTGAAAAATCTCGAAACCGTAGGACGGAAAAAGCATTTGCACTGCATAATAAGCCCCGTTTATCGCCTTGAGATTATGTATATTTGCAAATTAAATAATGTACGTTTGTGTACGAGCCATGTTTGTTCACTACTATCACTTAATGTGTTCAGCAAATAGATTAAGTCGATGGTCGTGTCTAAAAACACAACGATGGATTTTAGAAGCGATCCGAGATTAGGTGTATTGAAATCGACTTTTATTGTTTTCGATACGAAATTAATTAGCGTTCGGTAATAAACTGATGAAGATTTGGGAGTGTCGATGAAGCTTTTTAAACGTTGCGCAAAATTTCGAAACAAGAAACTCTTCAATGTTGAAACAACCATATCAACCCATACCATAAAGGAAAAGTTAGAGTACCTATTAGATCCTGAGTAAGTGTTAATTCAATCCCGGCACTACCAACGTCAAGAACTCAAAAAGTGTTTTAACGGTCATATCCATTAGTTAATCTTTTTCCAGGTGTCAAATCCCATTACCGCAGCAATAGGTGATCAGAAAATTGATTCAGGTGGAAGCGAGAAACTATCCTCCTACCATTTCACCAATAAAGGAGCAAATTTACTGTCATTTTTGTTATAAACTAATAATTTTAATATATAAAGTAGTGTCCCTATGTATGTAAGTTCGGAAATGTTAAGACCCTAATTTCCCGTAATTACCAAGATGCAGAAAAGGGGATGAAATTTATTTAACAGTGCAAACTTCTACAGTAATTAAAAACTTAAATTCTAGTGGCTCCAAAAAATTAAAAACCCCTTATTTACCTTACCACCGAAAATCTAAGATAGGGGATAATATCTAATTAACAGTATTTGAATAGCTGCAAGTTTCCAATTTGATACTCTTATACGGCTTAGGCTCCAAAATGACTCCTAATATATATTTCTGACGGGGTGAAAAATAGGGGTGTTTTTTGTTGGTTCTATTCTATTATTTTAGATTAAGTTCCCTTAGAACCTTCGAATTTTGCTTACCGAGGGCATGGAAACGGGGGAGAACTTTATGCAATGGTTTACTAAATAGCTAGACACTGGAAACTTGGTATGGCTATAGATTGGGTTCTTAGAAAGTTCAGAAAAGTTCAATGATCCTAAATTTCACTTTCTGTATGATTGGAAAAGGGGGTGAAGGGTGAACGTACTTGTAAACCTTTAAACTTAATTAATAATAAGTTATCGACAACTTTCACAAAGTATTGGTAATTATCGATTATTAATTAATATCAAAAAATCTTTCAGAACTATTAAAAATATACTTTTAGTCACGAATGAATGATTTTAATTAAGACTGTCATCACTTACCCCGTTATCACTGCAAGATGCACCTGAAACAAAATGAAAGACCATTAATTTTCTGTTCAAAATATTTTTGACATTATAATTAAATAAAAAATTATAATGACAAATAGCCTTTGTTAAATTAAATAAATTAAAAGATATCTCAGAAGGAGCAATAAAGTAAGATTCAATTCTGTGATTGATCGCAGTTTTGGATCTCTTTATGGCAGGGGTTACCCGAAATAACACCCCCCCCCTTCTATTTTCATTGATCCGGATCGAGTAAACTGCTCATAGGTAGGTAAATGAGGATATAAATATATGAGGATATAAATAAGAATAAAAGAGGATATGAGTTTGTTGAGTAAACTGCTCATTTAATGAAGACTATATGTTCTACATAAGTTCTTTTTATATACGTCCATATAACATACAAAATATTTATTTGGTTCCACTGGTACCAGATATATGAGCTATAGCTTTTGTTAACTTGTCTATTAGATTAGGGCTCAATGTTGTCCTTATTGAATGCCCTCAAAGAAGGAAGTAAGGAATCCTTCCCGAAGAAGCTGTAAAACAGTAAACGCCAGTTACTGTGAATGAAGTGATAACCTCTGTGGATGTGTATACTAGTGTAATAGTGAACTTCAAAATGGAATATTTCAATAAATATAAGGCAATTTAATTTTCTATGAAATAACACTTTTATAATAAATAAATTATTTATTGTATTACATAAAAATAAAGAGTCTAAATCAATTCGAAACATCAAATAAGTGTATATATAAAATAACCAATTGCGAACCAAATATTATATTTTATAGCAATATCAATTGAATGTAATGTTAATAATTCTTGCCAAATAGAAATTATTTTTGGCGCACAAGATGCGAAGCAATAACGGTGAGGTATTTGCGTACGTAAGCAAATATGCCAATCCCAGGAGGATCTGTGGACGTGGCCGATATAATCAACTGAGCATCGGCTCAATCAGCAGAGCAATTGAACTGGGCTATCTCAAAAGCGTTTCCACCTTCTATACTCTGTTCAAAACAAATCCCGATGCACGTCATTTTGATGACGTCACCAAACATCCAATACTACCAACTTAATATAGTCACAGGACATCGCAATTTATGTGTTCCGTGTATATTTTAGGTTGACAATATACTGGGTAATCAAGAATGACTGTTTAAGTTGCAACACTTTTTGGAGAATTTTTTACTTGTTCTTTTGACAACACTACTCGAGAAATTTGAATTTGAAATAGCAAATTAGACATCTGTCAATGACGCTGTCAGTGCCACCAACCGGATGTTACTCCAGTTCATAGAGATAAAAGAGAGAGGAGGTAACAAATAGGGAGAGGGGGTAATAAATTTTGTAGACGGAACTGGCCATATTGAGAAGCCACTCTTCGAACTCGTGCTTGCGATTCTCATTGCTGAATTGTGCAGTGGCGGATCTATGGGGGGAGCTGCAGTCTACCACTGGGAACCAAAGTTTAACAATTAATAATAAATACATACATATTTTTAATATAATATGGCCACTACATAACTGAATCAGCTCTTCCTGGTTTCCTGCTCGATCTTTGTCTTTCTGGTATACCTGGAGCACATTTCTTTTTTGGTAATTTTTCTTCTATTAACTAATTAATCCCAAAATCAAAAATTTTTTGTTTGTTTCCGTTTCCCAAAGAATGAACAACAGCGTAAGGTTTTAAAAACTGATGTAGGTAATTTTGTTATGAATTATTAGTATAAATATGAGTTAAATTAATCAAAAAAAAAATTAAAAATGAAATTCTTTATTTAATTCGTACAGAGCAACCTTCGTATTGTTTCATATGTTAGCATTTTGTGACATTTTATGGAAAATAAAACTGCTTCATACAAATTATTATTTTATAATTTTAGTTAATGTAATGCTACGCCATTGGAGAGAAAGATTTCTTACAGGAAGTCGGCCATATGCAGAAGCCACTTTGGTCTGTGCTTTGGTCTATTTGTTCCAACCACATTTGTTACCTCCTCTATCTTTTATCTCTATGCTCCAGTTGTATCATTTAAAAATGAAATTTAGTATTGCCAACTCAAACAGTCATTCTTGATCACGTTGTATATGGTTATGTACATTCTCAACCTAACTTATACACGGAACACATAAATTGCGATGTCCTGGGACTATATTAAGTTGGCAGTATTGGATGTTTGGTGACGTCATCAAAATGACGTGCATCGGGATTTTTTTCAACAGAGTATACCCAGACAGCACAAAGACGTCTTTAAGACGTCTGATAGACATCACCATTAGGCATTTGCGACATCTCAAATATGTCGTGTGACGTTCTTTGTGTCCATTTTATGTCCATTTCATGTTCTTTGTTACAAAACGGTACGTTTCAAAAATGCCTTCAAGGCATTAAAAAGGCAACTTTACGACGTCCATTTTTCGTCTTCCAGACGTCATAAGGACGCCTTCTCCACGTCTCTAAGACTTCGTAAAGATGTCCTCTAATTTCTTAGTGACGTCTTTAAAATGTTCATTTTATATACATTTCATGTTATTTGCCACAAAACGTTACGTCGCAAAGATGCCTTCAAGGCAAGATGTCCTCAAATCCGTAATGACGTCTAAAAGACGCCTGTTTTAAGACATTTTTTATACAAAACTACGCCTCTACTGCTGACATAAATAAGGTCTGGCATGAAAACGACATAGATTGGATGTCATTAAGACGTCAGATTTTGAACGTATTAGAGACATCCCGAAATTGACGTCGAAGGACGTCCACTTCTGGTATAAAAAAGGGCAGGCATAAAATTGACATAAATTAGACGTCATTAAGACGTCCGTCTTTTAGTATCTTATAGACATCCGAAAATGGACGTCCTAAAGAGGTCCACTTCAGGCATAAAGAAGGTCAGGCATCAAACCGACATAAATTGGACGTCATTACGACGTCAGCTTTTGGACATCTTAGAGACATTTTGAGAAACAGAATTGGACGTCATAAGGACGTTGATTTCTGGCATAAAAGAGAGCAGGCATTAAATTGACCTAAATCAGAAGTCCTTAAGGCGTCCGGCTTTTAACATCTTACAGACATCCAAAACTGGACGACCTAAAGAGGCCCAGTTCAGGCATAAAGAAGGTCAGGCACAAAATAGACGAAAATTAGATGGCATTGAGACATTCCGCTCTGGACATCTTAGAGACATCCAGAAATGGAAGTCCTGAAGACGTCCACTTCAGGCATAAAAAGGCCAGGCTAAAAATCGACGTAAATTATACTTTTTTAGGACGTCCGGCCTTGGATGTCTTGGAGGCTTCTGGATATGGACGTCTTATAGATGTACTTTTTATGTCTTAAGGCGTCCAGGCATAAAAAAGGCTTAAAATGGATGTCTTTAACACGTTATGTAGTCTGGGTAGTTATATAGCACTCTCATTTCCATGTTGAACCTACCAATTTTACGACCTAATTTTTAACTCCAAAATAACTAAACAAAATCATGAATTTCTTTCAAAATTTTCGTCTTTGTCTTTCTAAATGTTTCCCCGCAACCGTGTTTCCAGCTACGCGGCAGTCTCCTTTACTCGGATGGTTGTTAACACAATTCGCACGTAATTTCAATTGTCGAGTTTCGCTGCGTGTACCTATTTTAAAATCGTTTATTTGCATGCGGGTCACCTTTTCCTATCGTGATTGCAATTTTTTTTTCTCGACGAAGTATCGCTGAACATGTACGAGAGCGACACTCGCTTACATGGAAGGCAGAATCGATCATTCTAACACTTCGGGAAACGGGAAAAAATCGTCTTAAAGGGGGATCAGCACGAGAGGTCGGTAATGAGGAAGCGGGAGAGGCGTAGAGGAGTTTCGCTGCGGAGGAAATGAAGGTTGATGGGTTGCCCTCGTTAGTGTTTTCGGTCCGGGAATTAGATTCCCGAGATTGATTCGACAAGGGTTGATTTTAGGGGTAATATGAGATATTTTAAGATAGAATATGCATCCTACTCTGTAGTTCTTAATCGTACGTGATAAACTAGAGGGTTATTTTGTAAGATAATAAAATTACAAATTTCCAAAAAAATCGAATTCGAAGGACACAACATAATTTCAAAATCTAATACAAAACACGAAATTCATGGTGTTGCCAAGCGGACCGACGAGTTCGATCTCAAAAACAGCCCAGCGACATATTCGATAAAATTTAATTCAGAAACGGATGGCGAAGCCTCTATTCAATTGGACACTGTCGGAAACGACGAAGAAGAAAACACCATATTAACGTATTCATACGTTAATAAATATTCATAAAGGTTTTACTCCGTTGTCCCATTAATATTCAAAGCAACAGTTACAAGCTTTTCAGACGAAATATGTCCAGTGCCTTTCAAACATGCAATTGAAGGGCCACAGTGAGAAAGAGAGAAGGTGCAGCAATGTTATCGTGCGAGCTGTGTAGCGATACGGGAATATTTACGTGTATACGAGGTGGAGGGTTTGTTTTTCTTTCTTTTGAAAATTATAATGAAGCTGTTAATCTGAATATGGAAAAATATGGTAAAACTGAAAGCTTTACGGTGCTTTTCTACGGGTCTATAAGTTCGGTAAGAAATGCAAGAGCTGTAATCTCTTTTTTAAAAATTAATGATGGCGTAGATATTTGGAAATGCAAGGTTTTTACCTCACAAGGGTTCGACTTATTTTTAGGGACTACAGTCATACATCAAGATGGCCGGAACAAAATACTTATTTAAAAACAAAATATAAAAGTACTTAACCAACCAGGAAAACAATAGTATATTATTATACTAGTTTAGCAAGAGGGAGCATTGTCACACGAGAGTTTTAAAGCACGACGAGCGAAGCGAGGAGTGCTTTAATAGAACGGGTGTGACAATACGTCTTATTAAACGTGTGTAATATACTACTTTATCTAATTTGCTTTATTAATTCATTAAATTTTGGCTGTTCAGGTTTTCGTATTACACTAGGTAGTTTTACGTGGGTTGGTTACACTGACGTCACTGACATTGACGTTTCGTATTTGAATTTCAAAATCGAGTAGCCCTAGGACAAATTTAATAACTACCTACTTATAGAGAAATTAGTGAAACTTGCGGTGCACGTCATCAAAATTTGTGACGTCAGCACGTCGCCATGTTGCCACATCAAATATTTTTACTTGACATGACTGTTGGTTTGGCTAGTAAATTTATAACTGAAAAGTATACATTTTCTTCGTCTTTCATGAATTTTGCTCTGAGATTATTGTGAAATTCTTAAATAATTAAAAATATATAGGTATTAGTATACACCAATAATTAGAAATGAAATAAAATCATAATGTGTTAGGATGTGTTAGTAGGTACATGGAATTTACTCATTTAGTCAGTGTGATTTTATTAGTATTATTATACATTTACATTACCTATACATATTACATTATACACTATTATGCTATTATACAATTATTTACAAACAAAATAGATATTATGAAGTGTTCTTGACAAACCCCAAGAACACTTCATAATTCATCTAGCTCCCCGAGAACATTCTCCTATTCTTTACGAAAATAGATATTAATAGATTAATTATATTAGAAATTATGAAATTCTTAATTACAAACACATTTATATACACTAATTACAATTCAAATAGGATCATGTGTTCTAGGATGAGTAAGGTATATGGAATTTACTCATTTAGTCAGTGTCATTTTATAAGTTTTTCTAATTTGCCATTATGCATTCTTGTTAATTGAATTACATATCTGCAAGTGCTTTGACTTTATGCATTGCTTTGTTATAAAAACTCACTGTCCACCAAAGACCACAGGGAGGTGTGAGTATCCTTTGCCAGGAAAGGAGTGGAACAGGAAGTGTGCACTTTCATATAAAGAGAAACCCAGTAGAGAATGGACTTGGCACAGCACAGAAAATACAAGATTGAAATTGAATTGTTGACCAAAATGACCTACAATGTAATATTAGGTAATAAAAATACAGATGAGAAAGAATAGAGGGCAATACAGAACAAATTAACATGTGAGAAACAAACAACAATAAAGTAAGTAAAGTATCTGCTGCCAGAATATATGTGGTCATCAATTGAAACAAAGAAACCCAAATTAAGCCTACAATTAAAAATAATAAATGGAAAAATTCAAATATAACTGAACTTTTGAGCAATTAGAGGAAACAACTACTTCAAGGGCAAATACCCCTACCGACATTGAATTATACCCCTAACTTCTCTCACCTGAACTCAGTTTAACATCTCAGTGATTTTTTATAAAGAATATATATTTTTCGGGATTAAAGGTGCATTTTTCTTTATAATAAATAGAGAAGTATGGAGGTCGAGACTGACATTGTTGTGAAAACCATAAGTATAGAACCAAAAATATTAAGGAATACAGTAGCAAATAGAAGAAAACAAATAACATTAATAGATGACAAATCCAAAACAGAAAAGAAATATTTACACCTATGAAAATGAAATGGAAACACTGCTCTGAAGATAAGCTACAAACTACAAGTATGATATAATAACTGATCTGCAACATTTGGATCAAGAAAGTGTACACTAAATTGGCAGGTGTAATTGGATCGAGGAGCGTAGAGACATTGTAGGGAGGTGCATGTCCAACGGCATAGAATCTGGAATTCAAGCAGAATATTGTAGTTATGAAAGTCGCGGAAGGAAACACACCCCGGTCAACCCGTCGGGAGTACTGTCTCTTATCAACTCTCTATTGGCAGCTTTACATGTGTCCATCAAGCCTTCATTTTATGTTCACCTAAAAAAAGTTTTACTATATAAATATGCATGCACTGCAGTTACAATATAATAATACTCTAATAATACATTATGTGCACATACCTAGAGTAAGATGTATTTACTTTAGTCAGAACCTGATATAGGTAAAAGTGAGATACCAGACATATCAGGCTCGATTTTAGATTCACAGTCACTATAGATGACATGTTCGTGTAGATGTTAAATATTTCCTAAAAATCACTATTACTCTCTGAGTCACTGTTCAAGTCAATCACTAAATTGTTAACTTCCATTCTATCAAACATTCGTTCACGAATCCACCATTTCTCAATTACTTGTTCTGTATGCTTGATGGAGTTTATCCAGACCACAGGTGTAATGGTAGACAATGCTTCTTTCCACATGTCCAAACAGTTATCGTTTGCATTTCCATCTCGACCTACGTGTTGGTTATAATAATTTTTCGCCACGCCTCATATCAACTCGATTGGATTGAATATACAATGATAGGGAGGAAGACGTAACACTCTATGGCCATATTGTTCAACCATCTGATCCGTTAGGTATATCTTTTCTGGTTTATTTCTAGAAAGAAATAATTAAATAAACACAAATGTTTATATTTCATTTCTACTTACTGATTAACAATTTGAAGTAGTTCACTCTTCAACATTGTATGTTCAAATTGAAAGTTATGTTTTGTAAGCCAATCCTTTATAACAGGCTTTGTCGATCCACTTGTCGGAGCCTTATCTACGTACTGTGGTACGGTGCGTTGTCCATAATAATAACTGACCGTTCCTCCGGTTTTTCTTCGGCGAAGTGAAGTGACGAACACCACATCACTTCACTTTTTGCGAGATTCTACTCACAGTACACACACTGATCTTCAGTACAGCTGAAACACGCTAAAAATATTTCCAATAAGGGCCATAGAAGCTTAATAACCAATAGTATCAATACTTTACCTCTTCTAACGCAGTTTAGCGGGAGTAAGGTGCCCCCATTATTTCGTTCCAGTTCAAAGTAACTGAGTAGAGACGAGACCAGCTGCTGACACCGACTATTCAATGGTTTAGGCATTTTATTGCAATTCCTTACACTCGAAAACACTCAAACACATATTTAATTTACAATTTACCGAAGCGAGCAAATATTTCGAAGTATATAACCTCAAAATCATAACAAAACTTTCGTGTCAATTCGTGAATGGTCTGACAACAGTGCCCACGGCTACCAACTTATATTTTATCGGCTAACATCCGACAGTGTGCTATCTCTTTTTAACTGGGATAACAGTGTGCTCTGTTTAAAGCAAATTTTTATGTTACACCAACGGCAATTGGCAATAAATGTGACGTCATTGATGACGGCACCGCAAGTTTTACTAATTTCTCTATATACTCTGTTCACAACAAATCCCGATGCACGTCATTTTGATGACGTCACCAAACATCCAATACTACCAACTTAATATAGTCCCAGGACTATATTGTCAACCTTAAAATATACACGGAACATATAAATTGCGATGTCCTGTGACTATATTAAGTTGGTAGTATTGGATGATTCTGACGTCATCAAAATGACCCTGTATCGGGATTTTTGAATAGAGTATACTTACGTTAGCGAAATGGAAGACAAAAATATAGAATTGATCTGCACCATCCCAGAAATACTCAAAGCTGCTCAAGAGGCTAATGAGAACTTGTTGCCTCTACGCACGTCTAGGTGATAGGCTGACAGGTACCAATTTAACAAAATTAAAAGTTACCAAAAGTAGTGTAATAATATGAATATTATTACACTACTTTCGATGTAATAATGAGATCATTAGTAAGGCAAAGTAGATAACTTGGGTTTATTGAATTTCACTAATTTTAGACCTGCCTTATAAGTTAGAAATTTTGAGCTGACTCGTTGAGGCAAAGAACTAAGTAGGAAAACTTATGACTGAAAACAGAAAATTTTTATTACAATTCAAAAAATAAATATGATCGATTTTAATATAATTGCTACAAAAAATGACATTGACTTTCTGAAGAAGAAATTAGCAACGACATATAAAACTTCATGAAAATTTGATCAGCCCTTCTGAGGAAATTTGAATGGGGACGTTACGAATTACTCGAAAGGAGAGAGAAAATTTAAAAATAAATAATGGCCTAATTATTGCTTCCTAGCTTTATTTCGAAAAAGTAAGTTTAAATTATAAATCACTATACCTCCCCCACCCAAACAGTAAGGACGTCAAAAGGGTTACCATTACAATACCTTTTGTGATTATAGAAGGTAATTATAATTTTAGCAACCCATAATTATATTAAATAATGCCAATTTCGCATACAATATAAAGTTTATATTAATTTCTCATTCGTCCTCATCATTACAACAATTAAAACAAAGAGTTCGTGGTATCTTAACAAACCTGCTTAATAATAAAAGTAATTGTTTTATTTTGTGCCTGTTCTTAATCTAACGTCTTCAAAAAATTAAATATACTGCATTATATGAAACTGATAAGACTAATTCCTCTATCATACCTGCATTAATGCAGTTGCTTCTTCAACAAAATCAATGGATGAAAGAACACGTTAATTTATTTCTAGATTTTTCGAGACCGAGACGAGACCAGATTTAAACCAAGACGAGACGAGGCGAGACACAATTTTTAGGGATTTTTCGAGACTAACGGAAAGTCTGAACACAAGTCGGGAGGAGTCCGTTCGACGAATCGATTTCACTTCTTGGAATTCGAGACTGTTCGGTTCGATATCCCTCGAAGAACGACTGGAAACTTCAGAGCGACAAGATAAAAGAGAGTAGTCATGAAACAAGGAACGCTACGAATACCATTGACCTGAGCGGCCGTGCGCGGAAGATAAATAAACAGTTATGAAATATAAATTAGGTAATTAGTGTTAGTTATCGATGTTAAATAAATTAGTTAATTAATTATTTAGTGGAGTGTGGTTATTTTGAACGTTACAATATCATTTCTTGACTCGTCTCGTCCTATGTCCCAATCAATCAATCAAATCCCAATGTTTACTAGTTTAGCAGTAATTGCATGCAACGTTCTCAAAATGCAATATAGGTCATAACGAGTACTGGGTACTTGAAATCTGGTCAAACTTATGAGGATCGTCACTTTTCAGCCTACTTAAAGATCGTCTTCAAAATTTCGATATTTCAAAAAATCCGATTAAATTGATGCTGATGAAAAATTTGACAATCGAATCAGAATCGAACCTCGAGAATTGTCATCTCGCGTTCTCGTGAAAAACACTTTACCCAAAATTGTCTATTACAGCCGATCCGAGGAGGCGAAAAACCGTCCGTTCCGCGGGCTCGTATTTCTATTAAAACTTAATTAAATTACGAGTACGCCTGTCATTTGTCGAGCCCGGCTTTCGCCTCGTGAATGATGAATCATCATGTCGTATCGGCGGCTTTTTTCTTGACCTTCATTCGTCGGTGTCAATCAGTCGCACGACACGACGAAATAGAAATCGCCCGCGGTGAAATTTCATTATACGTATTAAATAATGAACCGGTGGAAAAGATAATTTTATTCGCTCATTACACGCCTCGCCGATCGAATTTGAATGCTCCTCGGGAAAAATCGGGCGGGAGGAGCGCGTTCCCGGCGTCGCACAAATCGATTACGATACGGTGCACTAATTTTTAGCTATCGCTAAATTCGATCCCGAATCCGGCAATTTGTTAATTTGCATTAAAATGTGTATAGGGAAACAAGCGACGAAGCAGTTAAATTTCGTACTATGGAGTACGCAAATAAGCCGAGAGACGAAAATCAGAATGTAGTAGAAGACATTAGTAGAAAGTGTTGTTACTATCAGCAATGCCTTCCCCTAGAAAAACGTCAAAAATGACAAAACATTATCGTCCTAAAATGTAATTTTTGAAATAGGATACAATTACTTTAGATCGTATTAAAAATACTAAAAATTATTTTAAATATCAAGCCCATAACAAATGCGCCCTTAACTCAAACCGAGTCACAGCAGAAAGTCTGCCCGCGAGTCGTGTGCGCCCGCCTTTTCACTACTCTAGAAAAATCCCTGGAAATTAAAAATAACATGAATAATTGGGCTACGGTTTATTAAAATTTTTGAAAATCATTTAAGTTTGGTTGCAATTCACTTATTTGATTACCTTGAACGATCTCACCTGATTCACTGAAATATAACTCAATTTCTACATAGATTAAAATTACATTGACTGTGGGAAACAGCACTTAAATTGTAAGCTGGGTAGTATCTTATATATAATTGAAACAGATCTAACCTTATGAAAAGAGATTCAATTTAGTTTTTTTCTAAAAGATTTTTTTTTCTTTTAGACAGTTTCGTTACAGAATCGTCTTGAAAGTAACGTATACGAGTTCTGCCAATAATTTCGTTTATATACGTTACCGATGGCTGTTCTAAAGGACCTATAGGAATTGGTTTTTCTAGCCTTCAAACAACGGGAGTATATATGTGAAATTTAGGTATTGTTGCAGAAGTTTGGCTAAGCAAGAAATTTTTTTAAGACAGTTTCGTTATACAATCGCCTTGAAAGTGACGTATACGAGTTCTACCATGAATTTCGTTTACATACGTTACCAATGGTTATTCTGAAGAACCTATAGGAGTTGGTTTTTCTAGCCTTCAAATAACGGGACCGTATATGTGAAATTTAGGTATAGTTGCAGAAGTATTGCTAAGCAAGAAAATTGTTCAAGACAGTTTCGTTATACAATCCGCTTGAAAGGGACGTATACGAGTTCCGCCACGAATTTCGTTTACATACGTTACCAATGGTTGTTCTAAAGGACCTATAGGAGTTGGTTTTTCTAGTCTTCAAACAACGGGAATATAGATGTGAAATTTATTATTGCAGAAATATTGATATGCAAGAATGTTATTTTAGACAGTGTCGTTACAGAATCGCCTTGAAAGGGACGTATACAAGTTCCGCCAAGAATTTCGTTTACATGCGTTACCAATGGTTTTTCTAAAGAACCTATAGGAGTTGATTTTTCTAGCCTTCAAATAACGGGAACATATATGTGAAATTTAGGTATTGTTGCAAAAGTATTGCTAAGCAAGAAAATTATTTAAGACAGTTTCGTTATACAATCGCCTTGAAAGGGACGTTATACGAGTTCCGCCACGAATTTCGTTTACATACGTTACCAATGGTTCTTATGAAGGACCTATAAGAGTTGGTTTTTCTAGCCTTCAAACAACGGGAATATATACCTGAAATTTATTATTGCAGAAATATTGCTATTCAAGAAAATTATTTTAGACAGTTTTGTTACAGAATCGTCTTGAAGGTTACGTATACGAGTTCTGCCACAAATTTCGTTTACATACGTTACCAATGGTTGTTATAAAGACCTATAGGAGTGGGTTTTTCCAGCCTTCAAATAACGGGAACATATATGTGAAATTTAGGTATAGTTGCAGAAGTATTGCTAAGCAAGAAAATTGTTTAAGACAGTTTCGTTAGACAATCGCCTCGAAAGGGACGTTATACGAGTTCCGCCACGAATTTCGTTTACATACGTTACCAATGGTTCTTATGAAGGACCTATAAGAGTTGGTTTTTCTAGCCTTCAAACAACGGGAATATATATGTGAAATTTATTATTGCAGAAATATTGCTATTCAAGAAAATTATTTTAGACAGTTTTGTTACAGAATCGTCTTGAAGGTAACTTATACGAGTTCTGCCATGAATTTCGTTTACATACGTTACCAATGGTTGTTCTAAAGAACCTAAAGGAGTGGGTTTTTCTATCCTTCAAATCACGAGAACATATATGTGAAATTGAGGTATTGTTGCAAAAGTATTGCTAAGCAAGAAAATTATTTAAGACAGTTTCGTTATACAATCGCCTTGAAAGGGACGTTATACGAGTTCCGCCACGAATTTCGTTTACATACGTTACCAATGGTTCTTATGAAGGAACTATAAGAGTTGGTTTTTCTAGCCTTCAAACAACGGGATTATATACGTGAAATTTATTATTGCAGAAATAATGCTATTCAAGAAAATTATTTTAGACAGTTTTGTTACAGAATCGTCTTGAAGGTTACGTATACAAGTTCTGCCACAAATTTCGTTTACATACGTTACCAATGGTTGTTATAAAAGACCTATAGGAGTGGTTTTTTCTAGCCTTCAAATAACGGGAACATATATGTGAAATTTAGGTATAGTTGCAGAAGTATTGCTAAGCAAGAAAATTGTTCAAGACAGTTTCGTTATACAATCCGCTTGAAAGGGACGTATACGAGTTCCGCCACGAATTTCGTTTACATACGTTACCAATGGTTGTTCTAAAGGACCTATAGGAGTTGGTTTTTCTAGCCTTCAAACAACGGGAATATAGATGTGAAATTTATTATTGCAGAAATATTGATATGCAAGAATGTTATTTTAGACAGTGTCGTTACAGAATCGCCTTGAAAGGGACGTATACAAGTTCCGCCAAGAATTTCGTTTACATGCGTTACCAATGGTTGTTCTAAAGAACCTATAGGAGTATAGGAGTTGGTTTTTCTAACCTTCAAATAACGGGAACATATATGTGAAAATTAGGTATTGTTGCAGAAGTATTGCTAAGCAAGAAATTTATTCAAGACAGTTTCGTTATACAATTGGACGTATACGAATTCCGCCAGGAATTTCGTTTACATACGTTACCAATGGTCGTAATAAAGAACCTATAGGAGTTGGTTTTTCTAACCTTCAAATAACGGGAACATATATGTGAAATTTAGGTATTGTTGCAGAAGTATTGCTAAGTAAGAAAATTATTTAAGACAGTTTCGTTATTCCATCTCCTTGAAAGGGACGTAGGTATACGAGTTCCGCCACGAATTTCGTTTAAATACGTTACCAATGACTGATATAAAAGACCAATAAGAGTTGGTTTTTCTAGCCTTCCAACAACGGAAATATATATGTGAAATTTATTATTTCAGAAATATTGCTATGCAAAAAAAATTATTTTAGACAGTTTCGTCACAGAATCGTCTTGAAGGTAACGTATACGAGTTCTGCCAAGAATTTCGCATACATACGTTACCAATGGTTGTTCTGAAGAACCTACAGGAGGTGGTTTTTCTAGCCTTCAAATAAAGGGAATGTGTATGTGAAATTTATTATTGCAGAAGTATTGCTAAGCATCTAAGCAAGAAAATTATTTTAGACAGCTTCGTTACACAATTGCCTTAAAAGAGACGTATACGAGTTCCGCCACGAATTTCGTTTATTTACATACATTTACCAATGGTTGTAATGAAAAACCTATAGGAGTTGGTTTTCTAGCCTTCAAACAACGGGAATTTATGTGTGAAATTTATTATTGCAGAAGTATCGGTATGCAAGAAACTTATTTTAGATAATTTCGTTGCAGAATCGTCTTGAAGGTAATGTATACGAGTTCTGCCAAGAATTTCGTTTACATACGTTACCAATAGTGGTTCTGAAGAACCTATAGGAGTTGGTTTTCTAGCCTTCAAACAACGGGAACATATATGTGAAATTTATTATTGCAGAAGTATCGGTATGCAAGAAAATTATTTTAGACAGTTTCGTTACAGAATCGCCTTGAAAGGGACGTATAAGAGTTCTTCCACTAATTTCGTTTACATTTGGTACCAATGGTAGTTGTGAAGGTTCTATAGAAGATGTAATTTTTCAAGAGAGTTATTTTACAAATGAAGATAGAAATTTTATTAAAAAACAGAATCATTTTACATAACTTATCACTACGTCTAAATATATAGAGTAATGGGTTGGGAATTTTACACATTTACACGCCAAGTTTGTGGGGGAACTCGATGCTTCCATTGAAATAAGTGGGTATACTTGGAGGGAAATGTGCTGAATAATATAAAAAAAATCATTCAGGTAAGGACATTTGAGAAATACGATTATAATTTTAGAATCCCAACGTTTAAACGTGGAATGAGGTAAGTAATAATCGACCTGTAATTAAATTTAAAGGTTTGTCGTTGCATTCCATGTATCATTTGGTGGTTTTCAGCAGAAACGTTTTCCGTTTCAGCATACTAGGGAGGACACCGCATCATTGTTTCAGAAAAGTATACACATTTTCACGGTTAGTTTAACTCGGGTTAAATAAAACCGACAAGGGAAAATCTGAGCGTTGCTCTCGCTCCCCACGAGACCCGCAGGAGTCCGCTTTTTTCACGCCGGCTTCCCATTATTTTCCACACAAGTAAAAAGTTCCAGGGCGCGTGTGTGTATGTTTGTGACTTATCGAATTTGTCGTCCAACCGGCGTAAAACCTGTGAACCTTTTGCACGTTTCCGTCCGTCGCTTTTTCCGATATAACCCACGTCACCCCCTCACGAAAATAACCACTGTGCATGACATCCTTTCCAGCGGCGACCTCCCTCGTACCCCCCATTTCCGACCGGTTTGCTTTAATTATTCGAGTTCCAGCCCCGATTATTTCGAAATTATAGCAATTCGTTTTGTGCAAACAACTCCCGCTCACGGAACGGCGGAATGTTTTCACACGGGGGTCACGGGAGGGTAAATAAATTACGGGTGGACTTTCCGAAAAGTTTCCCTTAATGTTCCCAACGAGTGTTGTGTGCTGTGCTGTTGCGTTACGAGCCCGGAAAATTCCACAGTTATGGAAGCGTTTAACGTAGATATTACGGATACCATCATAATAAGGATATTCAGAACTACCTACTTCTACCTATAAAGCTTATATTAGTCCGGGGAAGTTAGATCGAAAGTTGTGAAATTGAAAAGTTAGGGTGCCCAGATTTGACTTTTTTAAACGAAAGTACATCTAGTGTAGACTACTTTCCTAGATTCTTGAGATGATCCCGTTGCAGCTTGCGATGCAGCACAGCTTGGAGCACGTGAAATGCAACAGTTTTCCGTCTATAACTTTTTTAGATTTGATCACACAAAAAAATTGTAGGCATCAAAATTGTGGGGAATTTTATACCCTACAAGATGACGTAATGCAATATTAAAACAAATTCAACCCTTAATTTTCGAAAAATTGAAAAAAAAATTGCAAAATGGTTTTTTAAGCCACAAACATAATTAAAATAACAATGACAACTTCAAAATATAGGGCAATATAGTAGTCCTGACCCTGAAAACGCTGGTGTCTTCAGTTTTCAAAAATTCAAAATGGCGGCCACACAAAATTGCAATATTTTTTTTTTCAACCTCGCCTCATTTCGCGAACATTAACGCTATCGATACGCGGTTTGTTGCAATCGATACACAATAAGTTTTAGTTTTATGGAAAATGACAATTAAATTTTTAAAAACTTTTTTATTGTTTTTTTTACGAGTTTTCCCTTAAATTTTTTTTTCTGTTTTCCTTAAATTTGACGTTGAAAAATACTATTGGTGGATTTGTTAATAATTTAATGGTATGTGTCTTCAAAAACCACGTATTTTGATAAAAACAATTTCAGATTCGACCATTAGAAGCGGAGAAAACAGTATTCAAAGTTCGGTAGCGACTGTGACAAAAATATTAAAAATTTTGAGTTTCTGATCGATTCGTTGAATTGTTCAATAAAAACTCTAAAAGTAAAAAAGTAGTTTTTGCACAATCGCGTTATAAACAATTTTCCCATTTCTTGCAAAATGTGCGATTTTATGGGAAATTAATTATTCATAATTCTGCAAGCGGCATTTTAAATAAAAAACCAGTATCTTTAAAACGTATATCTTGGATTTTCGCGTAAGAAGTGGAAAATGTAATGAAAAAGGGCATAAAAGTTGCTCCGAACGCTCGAAATCGCATAAGAGGCTGACTTTTTCCCCCACCACAATTGCCTAAGACTGTCTAGCAGCGATTTCGGGCGTTCGTAGCAACATTTAGGGCCTTTTTTCATACATTTCCCACTTCTTACGTGAAAATCTAAGATATACGTTTTTAAGATACTGGTTTCTGATTTAAAATGCCGCTTGCAGAATTGAGTAAAATGAATTTCCCATAAAATCGCACATTTTGCAAAAAAAGGTGCGAAAATTGTTTATAACGCGATTATGTAAAAACTGCGCATCGGTCGGAAACCATCTTCCGCACACATAAATTACACATTATTACCTATCACTACCCCGAAGATAGTTTTTGCAGACTCAAATTTGTCGAAATTACGAATTTTTCAAAAAAGATAAATTTTTGTGGGATTTTCCGTATTTTCTTAGTTAAAAATGGCCCGATCGTATTGTACAGCAAACCATTTTCTAAGTTTTATGATTCCCTACAAAACTCCCTTTGGTCGTATAACAATCCCTTTATTACTTTTCGCAATATTCGTTAAAAACTAAGAAAATTGCGTTTTTTTGTTATAATTTATTATTTAATATATTATTTATAATATTTTTTGTTATTATTTATTTATTGTTTATAATTTGTTTATAAAAATTCCAACACCGATTTCACTGGGGCAAAAAGGTGGGTTTTCATCTATGAACTATCCTCTAAGTCTACACGATAGTATAGGTTGTGACCGGTTAAATTTTAGTGCGAACATGTATTCTTTTTTAGCTCTATTGGTTGGCCTATTACTCGACTAACCATTTCAAATGTTTGCCACTCTTGCTTAGAAGAAACTAAAAGCAGAACCACTCAATAAACATTGGTTGACATTGGGAAGACAACAAATTCAATCAGAAATGAAACTCAAATAGTCCAGTGTAGAACAAAAAAAAAAAGCTGGAATAACATTATACAGATATTTTAAGGTTCTAAAAGGTATTTGGGGGGTAACCGGAAAAAAGTCCCCGGAAGAAAAGTACCGGAAGAAAGGTCCCCGGAAAAAAGTACCAGAGAAAAAAAACTCCCTGAAAAAATGTCCCGGAAAAAAAGTCCCCGGAAAAAAGTACCAAAGAAAGTCCCAGAAAAAGTCGCAAGGGAAAAAGTTCCCTGGAGAGTAAAGTCCTACATAAAATGCATTAAATATTAAGTACCTATTTATCTACAAGTATATATTACGTAAATACATTATAATCTTGTAATTTTAAGGTATGGAACAATAGATTTTGTGGGGCAAACACATCCGTCGGTTTGGATTCTAATCCAGAAGATGAGGCAAGAATTGGCAGTAGACATCACGAAAATAGAACAGTACAGATTAGTACCCAGAGTACCAAAGAAACGTCCGCAACATAAGATACGTCCAGAAAATTATTGTGCTCAGAATTTCTAAACGAATAAAGAGATATTCTTAATTTCTTAGGGGCGATAAGTCATAATTAAAGAGCGGATAGTTAGGCAAATGCCTTTTGCCTGCCTTTTTGCCTTTTTAGTGCCTTTTTTTTTATTTGTGCCTTTTCCAAAAACCATTTACTAACCTTTGGAACTGGGAATTACAGGCAATATTGAGGAGGGTGACTGCATAACCTATAAAAATTACTGTGTTCCTTAGAATTAATTGGAAAGACAGTAGATAAAAGTTTTGAGGAGTGTTTCATTAGTGACCATTTAATGATTTGAAATCATTGTTAGCGTTTGGTTTCAAAAGATCAGAAAATTTATACGATGCCACTGGTAAAGTGCTCCCAGATGGAACAGTGGGTTCGACTAGACAAAAATTTAATTGTATATTCTTTTCTGATAAAAGACAAAACCTCTTGCCTGAAAATATTGAAAAACATTTAATAATAACCTGGGAAACCAATAAAGTTTCATATACTGCTTAAATTCAATGTTATATTATGTAGTACATATAATTAAATATACATGAATTTTATTCAATTAAATTTAATTAAATAAATGTATAGTACAATTTTTAAACTAGAGTAATGCATTTTTCCTCATTCCATATTATTCATATTACTATTACTATATACCTTTTTATTTCGAAAATTATAATATTTTTTTAAGCAACATAGGATGTTAAAAAAAGTCATTTAAGTTGCCTTTTTTTGTTATTTGAATTGCGTTATTTTGCAATTAAATTGCGCCTTTTTTATTAAATTTTATGCCTTTTCCTTTATTTTTTAATGCCTAACTATCCGCTATTTATTCATAATATTAGTTTTAGTCCTTTATAAAATTATAAGACAATAAAATGTATCTAAGGTATGTATTATAGATATGTAATATCTATATTTATTTTATTTATTTATTTGGGGCTTTTACTTTCCGAGGAACGTCTTTCCTTGTGACTTTTTTTCTGGGACACGCTTTCTTTGGCAGGTACTTTTTTTCCTAGATTCATTTGGGGCGTACAAGATGACCAATCCGTGAAGACTCACAGCTAATTTTGCTTAGTTTTTTTTAAACAATGGCCACAAGTGAAAAAAATGCAGCCGATCCGAATACGGAAAGACAACGCTGCTCATTGTCGCCAACATAAGATATTCGCGCGAATTTGAATTCACGTATTACAGTTGTATTCTTACCACCCGCTACCAGTTGGTAAATATGTGACGTCACCTGGTCACGTGCATCGAAATACTGTTAGGAAAGTAAAAATTACCTTGTTTGAACCTTGTTTGTCATTTTAAGAAATTACGAAAAGGTGAAAACGTGCTAAAATAAGTAGGTAAGGTTTGTGCCTTATGCAAAATTGTGCAATTTAATTAAGTGTATTGATTTTGCGTATTTTCATAATCATCAATTCAGTTTAAGAGTTTGTACGCGAAAATCGCCGGATCACTAAAGAGTTAGAATACCAACCAGTGTTATAATTTCGACACGTTGCACATTACAAAATTACTTTCCTCGAAAGAGATAATTAATTCCCACCACATCACGATTATCACGAGCTGTTATCGCCATTTGAGAAAAAACCGAAACCCACAGCCTCGGCTTTCGCTATTATCTGGTCGGAACGCGCGACTTCAAAAAAATAAAAATAAGCCGAATGGGTTTCCTTTGCGATAATTACTTGCACATACACGATTCGCCTCTAATTGTTACCGATTTGTCGCTTTCGCCGCGTACAGATAACGCGACAACGCACGCTGAAAACGGCCTATCTCCCTCTCGTCTCGATTACGCTCGTAATTGACTAACCCTGATTATTCAGCGTTTTCCCCGTGTATTTTTCTCTTGCCGTGTTTCAACTTAGTGACATTAGTCACCAGTCACTCCGCTTAACGACTCGGATATCACCTGATCCCCCATTGAAATATTGCATTTTTCATGCGTCACCGCTTCGGTTATCGGAAAGCGGGTCACCTTCTAATTAAGCGAGAAAAATTAATTCGTTCAAAGTCGGTCAAACAGTGCGACGTGAGAGATGAGAGTTAATTTTTGTAATTAACGCTTTTTTGTTTGACGGAGTGATGAGGCGCGATTTTGATTTGGGTTTGATTTCCACTTATTATAGTGAATCTCTGTAAATACCTGCCATAAATGAAGAAATTTATAGAACATGCTGTATATTCGTTAATTGTAATGCCTCGAATGAGATGACAAATCGCCGGTGCCTACGAAGAGTATGACTCCGAAAAACGTGGCGAAGCTATTATTAAGCGAAAACTATTATTTCTACATGTGTCAGCGAATAAAGTCATTTCTATCCATGCGTTCACTAAAAACATTATTATTAAAACGTATCCGGTGAAAAAAATTACTATTCCATAAGTGTCAACGAAAATAATTACTTCTAATTCTGAGTCGGCGAAGAGTATAACTCCTAATAATAAGCGCCGAAAAAAATAATTGCTTAATAAGTGTCGGCGAAGAAAGATATTTCAGTTTGTGTGTCCGCGAAGAGTATAACTCCTAATAATACGCGTCGATACAAAGAACTGCTTAATAAGTGTCGGTGAAGAAAGCTATTTCAGTTTGGGTGTCCGCGAAGAGTATAACTCCCCACAATACGCGGCGAAAAAAAGAATTTCTTGCTTAATAAGTGTCGACAAAGAAAAGCTATTTCAGTTTAGGTGTCCGCGAAGAGTATAACTCCTAATCATACGTGGCGAAAAAAAGAATTCCTTAATAAGTGTCGGCGAAGAAGGATATTTCAGTTGGATGTCCGCGAAGAGTATAATAATAATAGGCGACAAATAAAATTACTCCTTAATGAATGACGACGAAGAAAGTTGTGTCTGTTTGGGTGTCCGCAAAGACTCTAACTCACAATAATCCGTGGTTAAAATAATAAGTAGTAAGTGACGTTATTTTATTCGCCTAACATTTATTAGCAGTTATACTCTTCATGGGTACGCAGATTAAAATAGTTTTTTCGCCGACACTTAACGAATAATAATTTTTTCGTTGATAACCTATTGCGTCAGTTATACTTTTCGCTAGCACACACATGAATTTTTTTTTCGCTAATATCTCCTGGAAATAATTTTTTCCACCGCAAACTTTTGTAAATTATACTCTTCGTTGACACATTAACATGAATTATATTTTTCGCAGGCACCCATTGGGAAATAATTTTTTTTTGCTACTAATCTTTTAGGAGTTATACTCTTCGCGGGCGTACAGAGAAAACTTTGTGTTTATAGCGAAAGATTTTTTTTAAATAAATGCTTTTCAACTCCCTTTGTACCATTACTATATATTAGTAGGAGAGCTGATGTCAGAAAAGTCGACCGATCTGCATAAGTTTTTAACTTCATTCATATGATGGAATATGCCTCTTTATTAATGAAATTGCGTTTCTGCCACCTCAGGCTGGTGAATATTTATTGTTATTTAAGAAAAACGGTTGTAAAAAAGGGAAAAATTTTGAACAATCTGCACAAATCGCAAAATGCGCATGCTGCTTCTTTTCACCAAAACAAGGCACACCGAGCTATTCTGCCAAGTCTGACTGGTCGGAAAATTGTTCTGCCTAGGTTTTTTCGATGGAAAAATGGAGGCAAAATTTTGACCAATCTGCACAGCTTCCAAAATGGTAAATACGAGTTTGTCATGTTGAATGAAGTCCTCGAATACCATTCTGCCAGCCTAAAATGGTCCGAAAAATGTTCTGCCAAGCCATTTCCCGAGAGGAAAACCTGGAAAATTCAACCAATGTGCACAAGCTCCAACCTATACCCACGACCTCGTGATAATACAGTAACCTTATGCAAACTATTCTGCCAACCCTTTTTGGTCGGAAAAGTGTTCTGCCAAGTAATTTTAACAAAAAAAGTAGAGGGATCAATCTCTTCAAATTAACCAAGAAATGAGGGGAAACTGCCAAATTAACTTACAAGTTCGAGGTGATTTTTGAGAATTTCGTGGTTTTCTATCCAACACTTGCTTGGCAGAACATTTTTCGGACCGTTTCAAGCTGGCAGAATACTTCGCATAAGCTTCCTGTGTAATTACAAAGTCGCGTGGAAAATTTGAAGCTTGTGCGAATTGGTCGAATTTCCAAGATTTTTTTTACTGGAAAATTACTTGGCAGAACACTTTTCCGACCAAAAAGAGTTGGCAGAATAGTTCGCATAAGGTTTCTGTGTCATAACGATGTCGTGTGTAAAGTTTTGAGCTTGTGCACATTGGTTGAATTTTTCAGATTTTCCTTTCGGAAAATGGCTTGGCAGAACGGTTTTTAAACCATTTCCAGGTGGCAGAATGGTATTATAGGACTTTGTTTAACATTATAAATTCATATTTACCATTTTGGAACTTATGCAGATTGGTCAAAATTTTTCCGTGGAAAAATAGTTCGAGGTGCCTTCTTTTGATGAAAAGAAGCAGTATTCAAATTTTGGGATTTGTGCAGATCGGTCAAATTACTCCCCTATTTTGCAATTTTGATGATTGTTTATTAACAAAATGGCACCGATTTGGGGTGGCAGAAACTATTTTTTGTTAATAGTAGGTATTGTTCTCGCATATGAGTAGCATTCGAAATTTGTGCAGATCGGTCGTTTTTTCCTGACACCAGCTCTCCTACTATATGGTTTAATAAACAACTCAAGACAATTGAAATTGCTTGTGTTTGTGTTGTTGTTCAAGACAATTGAAATTGGTAGTGTTGTTGTAACGAAATCCCAGTTTAAAGTTCGATAACTTGGTTACATGATTGTTATTTGTTAATCTCAATAGGTACTTGTGTTAATCTATTGAAAACCTGTACACATCTCAACGACACTTCTGTAAATAATCATGTCGAGGCTCAAGAAAAACAAAGTGTCAGGAATTTCATTACTAGTTTATACACGCCATCTGCATAAATGCAACAACAAGACTTGATAGTTCAATAACCCAATCAGGTAATATTTACAGATATCAATAATAGTGGAGTTTCAATAAAATCATAATTTGTCTGGATATCTTGAATTATGTCATGAGCACGACTTGATGTTTTAATTTGGTGTATTTCAATGATACCTAAAGATAATCAAACAAAAATTTGAACATACGTTAAGGAAGCTTCCAATACTGATCCTCTAGATTTTCAATTAAATCGCACGTTCAGTAAATTTACTACAAATTTTTAAACGCCATTTACCTAACCTCAAGACGAAGAGTTTGAACGTTTGATCTTAAAAATATCAGATAACCAAAATCTGTTCTTCTATTAACGACACTTCAATAAATCATCATCTGCAGTTTCAATAATTTTGTTATAAATTTTTGAACATAGCCCAACCTAAAGGTGCGATAATTAGTTTAATTATTTCAATGAATCACTAAGTTTATTAATTTTTTAATTCAGAAGTGAGGCAAGTTTCTTAGATGAGACTCAAAAAATTTTTTTAGATAATCAAACTGGATTTTGAGGAAATAACGAATGAGCTTCCATAAATAATAAAACCAAAAAATTCTTACAATAATTGAACCTGGAAATTTGGACGAAATCATCTCAATAGACGCTCCAACGTCTTAAGTGTCCTAAAACGCTTTTGACTATTACAATGACAAAAGGCCTGTTGGACAAACCTAAAATTTACAACGTCCATCTCCCTCATAGCGACTAGCATCCCAACGTTCTGCGTTATAAGAAAAATTAAGCTCTCCGGTAATAAACACATACATATGTCTTCGTGATGTTGAACAGATGTGTTATTTTAACATCTGCCCTAGAAGAGAACGTTTGTTTGCAAAACACTTTTATTTAATTTAGAGAATGAAGTGAGAATGTATATAACGCAATTTAAAACTGATTGATATTTATTGACTTTGGACGATTTTTTAGCACTGCTGGGATATTTGGAAAACTGGGAAATGTTTACACGTGCGCCAAACAGACAATTTCATTACCAAATCGAAATTTAAAGGATCTAAAGGGATTCACAATTTGTATGTACATTACACTAGGTAATCGATTCACAATAATGCAATTAAGGGTAATTTTTTTGATTTAGGATGACAAGAAGGTTTTTTTTGAATGGCCTGCACGCATGACAGCAATTTATTAAAAAAAATAAAAATCAAATGAAATTGCTACGATCGGTAATTCTGGAATGTAAAAGCTATTAGGAAAATCCATATTCACCATTATAGTCTCAAAAACAATATATGTTTTTCGTGTTTTGCGATCATATCTTGGAAAAATGTATTAGAATAATTACGGTGTCAGGCGTACCACACGATTTCATGTTTCCGTAACATTTCAACGTATCCGATGTATTCGTTTTAATTTGTAAATTAAACATAAATCCAAACAGAGTAAACATATTTTTTTAAGGCGAAGTAAAATTCGATCAAGAAAAGTGTATTCAACGTTATCCACAGTCATTTATTTTCCTTTTAATTGCCCGACGAAAATTCGCTTCTCAGTTTACTTTAGAACCTTTTAATATTCCATTCCATCTCTGCCAATGGGAAAAACAAATTTTCTTTTTATATCTCTTTGATGTCGAAAATGCTAATATCACAAAAACAATAAAGAGCAGCTGAATGATAACGCTTTATCTTTGTTCCATTTTCCGTGGCGGACCGGAAAAAATTTTAAATACGCCTTTCTTCGAGCGACGGACGATCGGGGGAGGGTGAATATTTAATTTCTAATTCGGGGGTAGTGGGGAAAACGTCGAAATCTTCCGCCGAAACGACGTTCCCGCATGAAAATTTGATGGGACGAAAGCTCGTCAAACTACACAAGGAGTTTTCCTATAATCGTATCTCTTACATTATTGAGGGGAGTGTGTGTCTAAGGAGGGAAGTCTATTAATAGGACTTTTTTTGTGTCCTTGTCCCGAACATATCATTGATATACCTGGATATTATTCGAATTAACACTTAGTTATTTCGAACTGGTTTATCCGTTAGTGTCATTATCTACAAATTATCCTGTACTTCCTTACAAAACGCACGTAGTGAGGTTAATTTAAGTGTAACCTCGTTATGTAATCAACTTCATATCGGTTACACACACACACACAAACACACACACACACACACACACACACACACACACACACACACACACACACACACACACACACACACACACACACACACACACACACACACACACACACACACACACACACACACACACACACACACACACACACACACACACACACACACACACACACACACACACACACACACACACACACACACACACACACACACACACACACACACACACACACACACACACACACACACACACACACACACACACACACACACACACACACACACACACACACACACACACACACACACACACACACACACACACACACACACACACTGTAATGTCCTCTTATTACCGAGGACATTCTTGAAAGAAACTCGGAGAATAATTTGGAGTAACGATGATTTATTGTTGATTTCATATAACTCGGTTTGCGGTCTTTTACATACTGTGGTTTAATAGATACTTTTTGAATCGATCACTGCGACTGTTAACATGAGTACTCAGCGTTCAACTGACGATCGCATATCTACAGGTGAACTGCCTTTCGTTCAGTCACCTGTTGACAAAGCATAATTGGAAATATGGTATTGAACGGATGTGCGATTGTCGTTGTCCGCGTAGGTATTGCTAAGTTCGATAATGCGTACTTAGCTATTTGTGAAATAAACGATAGGTTAATGTACTTAATTAAGTGTCTTTTACTTGAGGTCATAGAAGGGCATTACACCACCCCTCCTAAATGAGCGGACTCCGATATTGACGCGGAGTCTGCGAGAGCTACTTGACCTCGAGTAAAGAGCTGCAATAAGCCATAAAAATGCGTGATTATCCTATATAAAGATGGTAGATATATTAAGTATAAACAAATGTTAAAATATTGAGTTATATACATCATGAAATTGTTAAAAATTATTAAATCTATTATTATATTATATGAAATGTAGATTAAAATTATTAAAAAGAAAAAAAAAAGGGAGAATTGACAACAATCGAAATAAGATTGTTGTTTTATTGCGAGACTTCGTAACATTGTACGTGTTAAACGACGTTCGTCTCGGGTTGAGAACGAATTCTGCGTTCTGCACTTTTTGCTCTCCATGCTTTAATAATTGCGTTGCTTTGGGGTACAGCACTTTTAGAGGTTATCTTAACAACTGGGTCAATGAATACTAATGGTGTTAAGTGCAAAGTGCAGTGTTATTGTACTAATTATATTTGCAAAGGAGGTTGTAACTATTACTTAGGTATGTATGCTATAATGCTATGTCGAAACTTAACTTATATCAGATTGTTTTTGTGTTTGATAAATGTAGATAAAAATTCGTTCGAGTCAGCGTTCCTTATTCGTCGGTTATAATGCTTACGTTAAGGATAGGAGAGAGAGAAAAGGAGAGAAAATGGAATGGTAGGTAGATTTATATATTATATTATTAGCTTATTAGTTAAATTAATTTTTATTACATATATATTTATTTTTTTTATAGTGGTTAAGCTTCTTGAGCGTCCGTTGCGGGGCCGTATGGACGCACACGGTTTTTGTGAACCTTCGCTGTTTTTCCTTCATCATTCGAGATGACGCAATTCGGATCCTCTACTGTGGTAACTACAAATGGTCCTTTATACCATGGATCAAATTTACGTCTTCCTTCGTTTGTCAAGGTTACTAGGTCTCCGGGATTTATATTTAATGGTTTCGAATTTATGTTTACTTTTGAGTTTCTTTTTCGTTTTTCCATTTCAAGATGTTGCGCTACTCGTAAGTGAGCGTACTGTAATCTGTATCGGAGTTCCTGTTCGAACGCATCGATATTGTAACATGGTTCTATTTTACTGTTTCGAAGAGTATCTGGCAGATGAACCTGTCGGCCATATACTAATTCGAAAGGTGTGTAATTATGGTACGTGCTTGGTGTTGTATTATAGCAAAATGCGTAGTAGTGTATCCAGTTATCCCAGTCATTGTGAAATTCATTGATATACATTCGAAGGAATTCATTCAGTACTCTGTGATTACGTTCACAGCCTCCGATTGTTTGGCTGTGGTATGCTGTAGATATTTTGTAGGATATACCGAGTAATCGAGTCAGGTTCTCGAGCACCTGGTTCTTATACTCGGTTCCCATGTCTGTCCGAATTTCTTTCATTGGTCCGTATATTAGGATGAAATGCTTTACTAAGTTTTCCGCGATTGTATTGGCTTCTTTATTGGGTATAGGGATAACTACTACGTATTTTGTTAGTTCGCATTGAACCGTAATAGCATATTTGTTATCTTGTATGGTTGTTGGGAGTTTACCGATTGTATCTATACACACAATATCGAACGATTTCTTTCAAGAATGTCCTCGGTAATAAGAGGACATTACATGGCGATCCTGCCAGTGGAATCATAGTGGACGTTAAGTGGAAGTATCCTGACCATTAGAAGAGATGGGCAACACCAAGTCGAGCACTCAAGACTTACACGAAAGCGGCGTAGTAAACTCCAACTTCATTGTTGAGAACCAGGAGTACAACGTCACCAAGGATGTGAAAGTCGTACTGTACGCGATCCTAGGACTCCTAACTGCCCTGTTCCTGCTAAAAATGTTCCAAATGTACCGCAGAAATGTCAAAAGGAACATACAAAGAGGATACGCGATTTCAACAATGACCATACCGCAAGCTGTCCCGGCACTCCAAGGCATCCAACGTTTCCCACTGGCACCAGCTCCAGCACCTGCACCGGCACCAGCCCCCAGGCAGTACCAGGACCCGCTCCAAGACCTTTAGGCCAGCACAACAACCCAGACATTAGCTGCACCTCAGGAACTTACAAGTCAGTGCGTCAGTGGTCAGTGTTAGTGACAGTGTAGTTCTCCGATATGACACCCGTACCCCTATCGCTAAAAGGAATGGACAATAATGTAAGTTTTGCATTTTATTCTCTCCCATGCTTAGCGAATATAATAATTGCAAATTGCGTATATACAAGCACTTTAACCATATATACTATCTTATCCCACGTAAATCTAAGCTAAAATTAAATAAAAATCATCTAGACTAAGGATTAATTACAACTTAATTATGCTAAGAACTAAGATATAAACTTGAATCTTGAATTATCGTAAAATTTATAACTACTTTGACTTTGCTGCTCACTAATTGCTATTACGAGTTAAGCGATTATGCGACAATTTTACGTTTCCCACCCTTTACTCCCGTAATATTACTCTAGAAACATTTCAACAACTAACAAACAATTCAGACGAAGAAAATTAAACCTCAAATATGTCTCTATCAAACATTGAATTCTTCAAGCTCGCCAGTCAAATTCTTCCAGCAGAATTTGATGGCTCACCAAACAAACTCCGTGCATTCATAGATGCACTAGAATTGCTGAAAACAATCTCCAATGATCATGGCCCCAATGCCATTGCGTTCGTTAAGACTCGCTTAACGGGCAAGGCGAGGGACCTTATTACAAATGAAAATACCTTAGACAATATAATTCTTAAACTGCAATCAGGAATTCAAACTGAAAGTTCTCAGTCGCTTGCAACTAAATTATCTAACTGCAAACAGAACCACAAAGACATTAATGCATACGCGGCAGAAATGGAGATATTGGCGGAAAAACTTCAAAAAGCCTATATAGCTGAGGGTGTACCAGTTGCGGTGGCGACCAAATACGCCACTGAACATACAGTACGAACCATAATCAAAAATACAACATCAGAGAGAGCTAGTATAGTAATGGAAGCTGGAAATTTCTCCACCATCCAAGACGCTCTCACTAAATTCATAAGCGTTAGTCCAACACAGCCAACATCTTCGTCTAGTATTTTCTATACACGAAATCAACCATCTTTTTATCGTAATAATTATCGTGGTCGAGGTAATCATAACAATAATAATACTCGCAACAATCGTGGTGCGATAAGCTCGAGAGGCCGCCAAAGCCAAGGTCAAGGGAATTTAAATAGATCCTATTATAACTATCGCGGCAGTCAACGAATCCGCGGCAGTGGAAATCGTTCACGAGGTCACAGAAACGCGACCCGGGTATATAACCTTTCATCGGAAAACAACGATGAAATGGAACCCGACCAGGGAAACGGCCGAGACCCCCAGTAACGGAGGTTAAGGGAAAATCTGATGCGAATATTTATCATTTTGATCTCTCATTTTCAAATTCAATCGTACTTACTACTGCTATGTCCCATTTAGACTGTTCATTTCTAATTGACACTGGGGCAGATATATCCATATTTAAACAATCAAAATTAGACCCCAATCAAATTTTAGATCAGTCAAATAAAACAAATATTAAAGGAGTAACAGGTGGCGCAGTACGATCATTAGGTACAATGAGTACAAAAATTTTTCTCAAGGGACATGAAGTAAAACACACTTTTCAGATAGTCCCATCCGATTTTCCCATACCATCAGATGCAATACTAGGTCGAGATTTTATTACTAAGTACAAGTGTATATTAGATTACGATAATTGGTGCATGACAGTTCAAGTAGGACGCAAGAAGTTACAACTCCCAATTTCTAGTGGACCCGACGACGAGACAATAATCTTACCACCAAGATGTGAAGTTGTTAGACCTGTCCCTAAACTTAAAACATTAACATACGACGCGGTAGTAACTAATGACGAAATACATCCAGGTGTATTCATAGCTCGAACGATAGTCTCAAACAAATCTCCACTCATTAAACTACTAAATACAAACGACAACCCAGTGACAATAAAAAATATTAAAGTCAACACAACTGACCTACGCAACTTTCACATATACAAACTAACAGACGATAACGTCGACCGTTTAGACAAATTCCGTAAAGAAATCAACACCGAGGGAATACCGGATTACGTGAAGGACAAAGTGATGTCACTTTGCGAACAATACACGGACGTTTTTACATTAGATTCTGATTACGTTACTGTCAACAATTTCTACAAACAAAAATTACGAATTACAGACAAAAAACCAGTATATGTAAAGAACTATAGATCACCGCACACTCAAAAAGACGAATTAAACAGGCAGGTAGACAAACTTTTACAACACGATATTATAGAACCATCAGTCTCGGAGTATAATAGTCCAGTTCTTCTAGTTCCTAAAAAATCACAAAATGGCGAAAAAGCGTGGCGTTTAGTTATTGATTACAGACAGCTTAATAAAAAATTATTAGCCGATAAATTTCCTTTACCACGAATAGAAGATATTCTAGATCAACTAGGAAGAGCCAAATGGTTCTCAGTGCTAGATTTGATATCTGGTTTTCACCAAATCCCACTCGACGAAAAATCTAGAGACGTAACTTCATTTAGCGTAGATGCTGGATCTTTCCGATTTAAGAGATTGCCTTTTGGTTTGTCAGTTAGCCCAAATAGCTTTCAGAGGATGATGTCAATAGCTTTCGCAGGCATTACTCCAGAAAGAGCATTTTTATACATGGATGATCTGATTGTTATTGGCTGTTCAACAGACCACCACTTGTCAAATTTGCAAAAGGTGTTCGCAACGTGTCGAAAATTCAATTTAAAACTTAACCCGCGCAAATGTCAATTTTTTCGTAATGAGGTTACATATTTAGGCCACAAGATAACCGATAAAGGTATTCTACCCGACGAAACGAAATATGACACCATCAAAAAACACCCCGTACCGACTGCAGCGGGCGAGGTTAAACGGTTCGTCGCGTTTGTAAATTATTACCGCAGGTTTATCAGAAATTTTGCAGAGTTAACAGCACCTTTAAATCATCTTACGAGAAAAAACGTGAAGTTTGAATGGACCAAGGAATGTCAAGATTCTTTCATCAAATTAAAAGCAGCACTAACATCACCGCAAATCCTGGCAGGATCGCCATGTAATGTCCTCTTATTACCGAGGACATTCTTGAAAGAAACTCGGAGAATAATTTGGAGTAACGATGATTTATTGTTGATTTCATATAACTCGGTTTGCGGTCTTTTACATACTGTGGTTTAATAGATACTTTTTGAATCGATCACTGCGACTGTTAACATGAGTACTCAGCGTTCAACTGACGATCGCATATCTACAGGTGAACTGCCTTTCGTTCAGTCACCTGTTGACAAAGCATAATTGGAAATATGGTATTGAACGGATGTGCGATTGTCGTTGTCCGCGTAGGTATTGCTAAGTTCGATAATGCGTACTTAGCTATTTGTGAAATAAACGATAGGTTAATGTACTTAATTAAGTGTCTTTTACTTGAGGTCATAGAAGGGCATTACAACACACACACACACACACACACACACACACACACACACACACACACACACACACACACACACACACACACACACACACACACACACACACACACACACACACACACACACACACACACACACACACACACACACACACACACACACACACACACACACACACACACACACACACACACACACACACACACACACACACACACACACACACACACACACACACACACACACACACACACACACACACACACACACACACACACACACACACACACACACACACACACACACACACACACACACACACACACACACACACACACACACACACACACACACACACACACACACACACACACACACACACACACACACACACACACACACACACACACACACACACACACACACACACACACACACACACACACACACACACACACACACACACACACACACACACACACACACACACACACACACACACACACACACACACACACACACACACACACACACACACACACACACACACACACACACACACACACACACACACACACACACACACACACACACACACACACACACACACACACACACACACACACACACACACACACACACACACACACACACACACACACACACACACACACACACACACACACACACACACACACACACACACACACACACACACACACACACACACACACACACACACACACACACACACACACACACACACACACACACACACACACACACACACACACACACACACACACACACACACACACACACACACACACACACACACACACACACACACACACACACACACACACACACACACACACACACACACACACACACACACACACACACACACACACACACACACACACACACACACACACACACACACACACACACACACACACACACACACACACACACACACACACACACACACACACACACACACACACACACACACACACACACACACACACACACACACACACACACACACACACACACACACACACACACACACACACACACACACACACACACACACACACACACACACACACACACACACACACACACACACACACACACACACACACACACACACACACACACACACACACACACACACACACACACACACACACACACACACACACACACACACACACACACACACACACACACACACACACACACACACACACACACACACACACACACACACACACACACACACACACACACACACACACACACACACACACACACACACACACACACACACACACACACACACACACACACACACACACACACACACACACACACACACACACACACACACACACACACACACACACACACACACACACACACACACACACACACACACACACACACACACACACACACACACACACACACACACACACACACATTTTTCAAGTAATCTAGCAGCAATAACATATATATCGAATGTCAACGTACCCAAGATAATTAAATGCGGCAAGCTGTTCAGGGAAATAATGGTTTTAAACGGTTATCTGTCAATGTCGCCTAATAATAAAGCTTTATTATATATTGATACACCTATTAGCCGAAAGCCATTAACAGAAGGAGTGTATTAGTTTTTGTGACAAATGGTGCAGTAAATGATTTTTTCGGCGATAAAATCGAAGGCGATATTCTCCTTGTATATTTTAGTATTGTAGAAAATAAATGAGTTTCGGGGTCGGAAAATGGGAATACTACGTTCGATAGAAATCATTTGCGGTAGGTAATAAAAGTTGTGGGAAATGAAAAAAGGATTCCTTCGCTTATTATTAACGTGATGATATTATTAATGTAATGGCCGTCATAAATTATACCTGGAATAAATTAGAAATTCACTCTGTGATATAAATTAATTTTCATTACAATACATTTACTATAATAATCTTAGTACTTTAAGTACTCGTTTTTGGAAAAATCAATAATTACCAATAGACTATTTCAATCTCGGGACACCTCGAACAATCAAATCGCTCGAAGCGACGCTAATCATTTGGAAACAAATGAAAAAAACGTTAATATGTCAGAGATTTATTACCAGCAGATTAGCAGAGGGATTGTTCAGGTCGTTGATTGCTTGAAGCTAAATTTGCGGAAATTACGAAATGAAAAATTCGTTTGATTACCCAAACGTCCAAATTACTTTTATTGAAGGGGATGATACATTATTGCTTCGTTGTCAACAACGATACATTCTTCTCCTAAGACTTAGAGCACTAAGACTTAGAATCACTAAAACTTAGATCATAAATTATAAATAAAGTACTTGTTTTCAAACGTGGTTGTCAAAAATCAGTCTTTTTTGGTTGTTAATGCTTAAAAACTATGAATCTTTCTTCAAATATTTTGAGTTATGACGAGAAATCATTAACTTAATCATTTTGGTTCGTTTGGACTATTCTGATTAAACCTGGCAGTTCATAGTGTTTCTTGTTTTGTTCCGAATTTAGTCAAATCTTGTTTGAGGTTCAATCGAGATTGAAGTCCAATAGAAAATTGTACTATTCATGAAAATAAGTAATATAAAGACGACCAACCACAGCAGTATGTTTATAAGTTGCTCGGAATAAAGTAAAAGCCTACTTTTCCAATTTTTGAAATCCTACTTTTGTGCTTGTTAATACCTACAAATTACATAAGGTATGAAACTTACTGTACATTAAGCAAAATTCGAATTTCTTGCTGAATATGAAACCTTCATGGTATTTTTTATTGCTGAACTAAATCCGAAAAGTTCTGTCGTAAACTTAGTCAAATCTTGCCTGGAGTCAGATCCAAATTGAGTCTAAATGAAACTTATTCCATGTCATTCTATTTTTAGCAAAATAATCAAAATTCTCTTGGTTCTATGTAGCACCTCATGGTAGTTCTTGTTTTGTTCCAAATTTGGTAAAATCTTATCTGGAGTCCAATATAGATTGAAGTCCAGTGAAAATCATG
Organism: Cryptocephalus moraei; assembly: GCA_946251905.1. Taxonomy (NCBI): domain Eukaryota; kingdom Metazoa; phylum Arthropoda; class Insecta; order Coleoptera; family Chrysomelidae; genus Cryptocephalus; species Cryptocephalus moraei. Next base: position 5,781,076 of record OX276455.1, on the reverse strand, counting down.
AAAATTTGTACTATTCATTATGAAAAATTTTGATCTGATGAAGACCGACCTCAGCAATAATGAGTGATGATAATAATAAATTCTCAGAAATATGTCTATACATTCAGCACCTTCAAGGGTCATCGTCATAAAAGCGTAGACATATCTTCTGCCTTTATGGTTCTTAATGCATAGAAATTGCATGAGTTATGAAATCTTTTCTATATACTTCTAAGTTGGAATCATTAGCAAAATTCTTAATTGAGTCTAGTACCAAATGGCATTTCTGATCTTGTCCCAATCAATCAATAATCAATTATTTCTTGACAGGAGTCAAATCGAGATTGACTTCAATGAAACAGTGATAAATTTTGTGCTATTCATTATGAGAATCTCTAATCTGATAAACAAAACCTCATCAATAAAGGTACTACTATAAATTGTCAGGAATAAGTCATACATTCATTGTTTTCATGCTTGTCATAAAAGCATAAACATGACCTCATGACTTTCTGGTTCTTAATGCATAGAAATTGTATGAGTTATGGAACCTTCTTCATAGCTTTCTACGTTGGAACCAATAGTAAAATCCTTGGTTGAATCTAGTATCACATGATTACTCTAGTTATGTTCCAATCTGGATGAAATTTTGTCTGGAGTCCAATCACGATTAAAATCCAATGAGAAGATGATTGTAATTTGTACTATTCATTATGAGAAATGATAAAGATCTGATCTGATGAAGACAAACCTCATCGATAAAGGTACCATAAATTGTCAGGAATAAGTCATACATTCATTGTCTTCATGCTTGTCATAAAGGCGTAAACATACCCTCATGACTTTCTGGTTCTTAATGCATAGAAATTGTATGAGTTATGGAACCTTCTTCATAGGTTTTTATGTTGGAACCATTAGCAAAATCCTTGGTTGAATCTAGTACCACATGATTACTCTGGTTGTGTTCCAATCTTGGTCAAATTTTGTCTGGAGTCCAATCACGGTTAAAATCCAGAAAAAAAGATGATGGGAAGAATTTGTACTATCATGAGAACATCTGAAACCACAGCAGTCATATGTGGGGAAGCTGTTTGGTACCATAAATTGTCAAGAGTGTTATGTATTAATTTTCTAACCTCCAGCTTGTTTGGATCTAACTGTATGAAAGTTATATGAGTTATGAAACTATTTCAATAATTTTCAAACTATGACTGAGAATCATTTGCGGAATTCGATTCCCTTGGTTCAATTCCATCTCAAAGCATTTCTTGTTTTGTTCCAAATTTTATCAAACCTTATCTGCAGTTTATTCAAAATTGAAAGTGAGAGAAATTTGGTCAAGTTTCAGTCTTGTTTGGAATCAATTTGAGTTTAAAGTTTAAAGTCCAGTAAAAATTCGATGGAAATTTTGATGAGGAGAAATTCTGATCTGATGAAGACCCAATTTCGGCAGTAATAAGTGGAACACAAACTGTCAGCAGTAACACTCTTACCTCTTACCTTTGTAATTCTTAATGAATAGAAATTATACGAGTTATGCAGTTTTTCCATTACTTTTTTAAATTATGATGAGGAATCTGTAGAATTCGACTCTCTTGGTTGAATGGTATTTAGAGGTTTAGGTTAGGTTTCGTCAGCTTGGTTTTTATTAAGCTGTAATAACCCACATTTCATGAAATCTCTTGCTGTGATTTAACGATTTGACGATTTTTACACACACATTCTTACGGCGTTTGTCCACCACCGCCGTCACCGAGAAACGAGATTATTCCTACCAATCGTACCAAGTTCAAAATGACGTAACGGACGTTGTATTGGTACAAATAATCTCGATTCTCGGTGACGTCTCGGTGACGGCGTTGGTGGACAAACGGCGTTACACAGTAAGTGGCAATTCAATTGAAAGAAAATAATGAAATCTGATCCCTGAGGTATACCGAAAAGGTACTACAACTTCTAAACTTTGCCAAATCGAAACACCCACACATTCCCAACTTCCGCATTGTATCCTCCCAATCCGACCAGGTTATAACGAAACACACTGAGACGTTTCAGCCAAACGCGATCCATTTTCCAGTCGACACGCTCCATTACAGGTGCATATTTCCTACCATGAGTTTCTCTTCATCATTCGCCGACCTGCCCCAATTGATCCCAAATTAGGAGCAAGCCGGTGTTACGTGTGCATGCAACTCACCCACTCGGGTTGAATACACTGGTAAACTTTGTTTACTGGCTGCAAAAATCTTGGAGGATTGCCACGAGTGAAAGCCAACGTTTGATCGGGGATATCTCGGATCAGTGGCAGATCGCGAACCCCCTCGTCGATAAATTTGGGAAAAGGAACTGTGGGATTTTGGACCCTAAAGGTTTTGGGAATCAGTAGAGAATTTTTTTCAGGAATTTCAAAAATTTTCTTTCTTTTTCGGAAGTTTCAGGAATTTTTCAAACCCTCTCTACGTATAGTACTTGAATAGTACTAGTCATGAAACGTCACTTCGACAATTGGAAAATTCTAACACAATTTCCAGTAATTTTAGGTACTGGTACTTAGTACCTACCTTAGTACTGGCAGGCAGTCGAGAATTTTTTTCAGGAATTTTCTAGAATTTCAAATATTTTCTTTTCTTTTCATAAGTTTCAGGAATTTTTGAAACCCTCTCTACGTACGGTACTTTGTCATGAAACGTCAGTTCGACAATTGGATAATTCTAACACAATTTCCAGTAATTTTAGGTACTGGTACTCAGTACCTTAGTACTGGCAGGCAGTCGAGAATTTTTTTCGGGAATTTTCAAGAATTTCAAAAATTTCCCTTCCTTCTCAGAAGATTCAGGAATATTTCAAACCCTCTCTACGTACGGTACTTCGTCATGAAACGTCACTTTGACAATTGGAAAATTCTAACACAAGTTCCAGTTAGTTTAGGTACTGGTACTTAGTACCTTAGTATTGGCAGGCAAACGAGAATTTTTTTGAGGAATTTTCAAGAATTTCAAAAATTTTCTTTCCTCCTCAGAAGTTTCAGGAATTTTTCAAACCATCTCTACGTACGGTAATTTGTCATGAAACGACACTTCGACAATTGGAAAATTCTAACACAAGTTCAAGTTATTTTAGGTACTGGTAATTAGTACCTTAGTACTGGCAGGCAGTCGAGAATTTTTTTTCAGGAACTTTCAAGAATTTCAAAAATTTCCATTCCTTTTCAGAAGTTTCAGGAAATTTTTAAACCCTCTCTACGTACGTTACTTTGTCATGAAACGTCACTTCGACAATTAGAAAATTCTAACACAATTTCCAGTTAGTTTAATTACTGGTACTTAACACTTGGGTTAATTATTATGTGCTTGTGCCGTCACTGTCTCAGAACGAAAAATCCATTTCCAACACGGGTATGACTTGTTTTTTGGCCAAAGTAGATCTATTTGCCGCATGGGAAGAGATAAAATTGGATTCAACGCGGTGTCTCGTTTTTATTTCTGCTTTCTTCTCTTGGCTTCGATTCAGGACACGTGGAAAGTGAAATGCGATAAATATATCTGTACATATTGATCAAGTTGTTGGAGATACATTTCGTAAACACATAATAAGTTTCAAAAAAAATAGTAGTCGAACTGCGTCGTCTCCCTGCGACTTCCGCACGCGAATCTTAAAGCAAAAATTCGAAGGTTGCGGAATTTGCAATACATCGGAACAATTTAATTCGGAGTTTTTGACCCACTTTAAATTTAAAATTGGGACTTGATTTGCTTTTAGAAAATCTATTACCTAACTCAGGTGGAAAAACGCCAAGCACCTGTAAATGAGGCCACGATATGATGATGACCGTCCGTCGTATGTTAAAATAGCAAATCAAGAGGACTTCCTATTAAAGTACGGCTCTAATCAGGAAATTAATCTGTTAAGTTGAAATAACATTTCATACACTTCGCTTCCTAGAACTAACTAACTACAACCGCCTAACGTTTATTTTTAGCAGTCTTCGGTAGCCAACTAACACACCTAAAAGCCAGATCGCCACTAATAACATGACTTGTAGAAATAATGAGGCGTGAAACAACTGTCATTCATAAAAATGGTACGTTGGCAGAAACGTCCATTTCCACGTTTTTCTTTTTTTGTAATGCAAGTGGTCCGCTTGCCAAAAATGCGGAAAATTCGGCTTAACTTACGCACAACGAGTTTTCCCGATGTGGAGAGATAAGGATCGTTTATTTTCGTATATTGATGAAAGGCGTAACGCCTAAGTGAGATAATAAATACGTTTAAATAATCTCCGTCGGGAAATATTAATCAAATTGCAACATATATCAAGCATGATTTTTCCACGAGTTCAGCTGAGTACTTAAATGTGTACCAAATCTCATTTTTGACATGTAACAACTCATTTATTTAATTTTTCTATAAGTAGTTTCGTTAATCAGGTAGTCATAATAGTACTAATTTAATAGTAGACACTAAAGACGTCAGGTAAATACTCGCACTTCAGCATTCAGTACATACATTTATTGAATAAAGGCAAAATAAATAAAAATATAACTCCATTACAGATGTTTAAATAACGTGCTGAAGATTTCTCCAATTTTGAGTTATCAAAAATATTATTATTTTAACACATTTATAACAAAGTGATGAAAATAGTATTAGTAATGAAGATATTAAGATATTAAGCTCTTAAACTTAAAGGACTTAAGACTTTTTATAAATCATCTTAGACGAAAATAACGATAATGTGTTTTCTATAGAGATGAGTACAGTTTCAACAAATTAACCTTTCGCGAAAACTCTAAAATAAGAAACCACTTTGAAATTTAGACCTATTTTAAATACAATTTTTCTTTGTACAAATATCTCGAAAGTAACGAAATTACCTGCCATTTCGTGCCCTAACCTGTCAATCCAATTTTGGAATTTTTTTAACTGCCCAATTAAAATTTGTGAAAAATATGAAGAATGAAAAATGTTTGAAATATTGACGTACACAATTTTTCTTTAATGGAATATATCGAAAGTAACGAAATTACCTTCCATTTTGTGCCCAAACCTGTCAACTAAATTTTGGAATTTTTTTAAATGCTCAATTGACATTTTGTGAAAATATATGAAGAATGAAAATTTTTTGAAATATTAATCTATATAATTTTTCTTTAATGGAATATCTCGAAAGTAACGAAATTACCTGCCATTTTGTGCCCTAATTTGTCAATTCAATTTTGAATTTTTTTTAACTGCCCAATTGACATTTGTGAAAAATATGAAGAATGAAAAATGTTTGAAATAATAATCCATACAATTTTTCTTTAATGGAATATGTCTAAAGTAACGAAATTACCTGCCATTTTGTGCCCTAACTTGTCAATTCAATTTTGAATTTTTCTTAACTGCCCAATTGACATTTGTGAAAAATATGAAGAATGAAAAATGTTTGAAATATTAATCTGTACAAATTTTCTTTAACGGAATATCTCGAAATTAACGAAATTACCTGCCATTTTGTGTCCTAACCTGTCAACTCAATTTTGGAATTATCTTTTAACTCTCAAATTGAGGTTGGTGAAGTAAAGAGTTAAAATTTCAATTGACACAGATTGTCTTTGTCGGAATATCTCAAAGTAATGAAATCACCAATCATTTTGCGTACTGATCTGTGAAGGTAATTGGGATTTTTTTAACTACCAAATTACATATTAGGAAAAATGGCGAGATAGAAACATTTCAAGAAAACAAAATTCAAGAAAATTTTCAAGGTAGTTTTTCCATGTCGGAAAATGTTATGCATGACAATATTACAATACGTACATAATATAATAATTGTGGGTAATCTAAGAGAATTACATAAAATACGAAATTATCAATAATACCTACTCTTATTGTACCTAATTAATTACGCATTGCATAAAGTTGTTTAGAATATTTTTGTATGACTTAAACTATGGTATATTTGTATTTAAATTTTAAACTGATTAGGTTATTTATTGAATTTTGATTTAATTTCATTTTGGAGCATATGTGAAGCTTGTTATAACTTTTTCCTATGAGTTCCATATGTACATACAGTGGAGTAAATTTGATGATCATTAAAAATTAATATAGATATAATCTTAATGCTTTTAAAAGTATCGAAATTTTTGATTGTTGTATTTTTGTTAGGATTTTCTTCAATTTTCGTGACAAAGACACGAGAATACTACGAGACCGAGACGAGAGCAATTGTTTTACCTACTCTTGGAGAGAGAGGAGAAATGTGGTATCGGCGAGAGCGAGACCGAGACTAGTGTGTATGTAGTAGGTAGGTACATAGAGCAATGTCGATAAAACGAATATATGTATATTGAAAATTACGTTTACTTAGCTGGAAAATATTCTAAGGGTTTTTTTTCTATTATTCTCATTATTTTTTTTTATTATATTATTATGATATTCACTTAATACGTATTTTAAAAATCCCTAAATCCCTTAATTTCCCACTTGCAACATAAGTAACAACCGGAAAACATTTGTGATGAAATTTTCCATTTTTTGAATCAACACCGTAGAAACCTTATCTACTTATTTTCACGTAAGTTTCCGGTAAAAATATTTTTATTCTCATTAACATCAAGTATTACTCGTCACGTACTACCAAAAACCAAACAACTATTGCAAAACGTTATCTCCTGACGCTCCCCCACTTAATAATGAACGCGGGGACACATCTCTGCGACGTATTTCCACATTTAATTTATTTGCTTACGAACTTGTGGTTCCTCAAGTCGATAACGTGTTGACGAATTCGCGCAGATATAGCCTTGAATTTCGAAAACAAGCCTCGATTCGGGTCCGCACGTGTCCCCTCTGATAAGGAAAAATATGTATCGCGAGCGTTTCCTCTCGAGACTGCCTGGCGTTGGGGAATCAATTAGAAAATAAATAAAATAATACAGATAAAACGAAACGAACGTGACTAGCGGATCGATTTTCTTTTGATCGTACGGTGGTACAATTCAATCGCATTACGGCGAGAAGTACTCCACGCTTCAATTGAATAGATTCTATTTATTCAGCTCGTCGCGTTAGGTTTTTGTGTTCTGGGAGTGCCCAAAGCTTCTTATAAGAGCGTTTGCATAAGTGCTGCGTCACTTTTCAAATGCGATTAATAATTTACACGCACACACTCACCACGTTAGAATGATTCTTCGATTAAAGGATTGAGGGGAACGGAAGACTGTGTAAATACACATAAATCGACTGTAATTGGGTCCTTCGCCATTTTATAGAGACAATCCTCCAAAAATACTAAAAAATTTTTAGGGGTTGTTTCATGAGCTCATGTAATTTAACAAGATTACTTCACGTTTTCACTAGATTTCCACTTTAATTAAAAGTAAATAAAGCACCAACCTCTCTTGTGAAACTCAAGAGGCTGATTAATCAGCGTTAAGCTAACAAGTGTAATGGGGACGTGTTATTCATCATGGCGTGCAAGTCGGTTAATTAATTAATTTTTTGGAAAGACGAATTGCCTAGCTGTTGGTATTAAAATTTAAGTTCGTGGGTATGATGGATGAGGGAGGAGTGGTATTAAAGTACCAGTTTGTTTTATAAAAATCGGTTTAATAATCACTGTCCTAAAATACAAAAAGCATGAGATGTGTACATTGGACCTAGGTCCTGTACGAAGTTGTATCACACATAAGTAGCCAGTTCTAAAATCTACTCTCTAATATATAAAAACTTAATATAAAATATCTTACAATTCTAAAAAATGTTATAGCCTCTTAATATAATAAAAACATACATGTTTATTTTTAAAATTTGTACGATTCATGCACATTTTTTTCTCATTTATTCAACTTTTTTTTTACTTTCACAGGAAACCACTATAGACTATATTTATCACAAGAACAAAAATTAAAAAAAAATCATCTACCAATCATCCAAAAAATACACCTCCTTCCACAACTTCATCAAAGTGTATTTTTTCGAGCTTTGGCGTAGAGCTTCGAATACTTAAAACATTTTCAAGAGGCTCCATTTCACATCACAAGATTTCATTTGAAAGGTTGAGATAATTCGGTTGTTTTTCGCAAGTTCGGATCGAAATTTAGAGATGTATGATGCAAAATCGTCCTCTTTCTCAATACAGGTACTATGCATATCAAATGTGTATTATTATAATACAGGTATCACTTAAAAAAATCACGGACTCTTAATAAAGGAATCCATTTTGAAAAAAGGACCTCGTTTGGACCATTCGTTCGTGTTTTGGCCCCACACAGGGGGCCAAATCAATACTGTTAAAAAATAACTATATATGATATCAACTAAAAACTAAAATCACGCTGCGCTTATGTATCATGTTTCTCTTTTTTCACTCTAGATAATATATATAAAAATATAAAAATTAGTACTTCGTGTCGTATATAGGTGAAGATTTGTTTCAGTCTCTTCGATTTCGAAAGAAAAAAATAATAACAAGCTTACTCACTGCTGGCGGATCTGTACAGCTTTCGCTTGACCAGCTCGTAGTCAGTGCTGATTATCACTGTTCCACCCCTGGCGATTTTTCTGCAACAAGGAGAAACAAACCCGGTCAGTAAACCATACAAATTGGGTATCTTCAGTATGAATGGTACGTTTGGTACGGAGTTCAGAAATACTCACTTTAAGAACTGGGGCAGGAAGGTCCAACCAGCATTGGCCTGCTTGAACGTGAGATAGATCTCGAAGGTCGAAGTCGTCGTCGGATCCATTTTGATGGTGCTCAACCGCCTGCAGTCCTCCTCGCCCTCGAAGAGCAGATACAGGTTCATCCCCCTGAGGCCGCACAGCTCGGAGTCGGAGATCTGCAGGATGTCCTTTGAGATCTTCTGGAGGAGCCCGCAGGGCAGCAACACCTCTCCGCAGGAGAGGTGCGTCCTCTTCGCGGCTCGGATCTCCTCCTCCAGGCGCTTGGAGAGGAACTCGATCTGCGCCCCGTACTTCTGCTCTTGCAGTATCGGTCTCGGATCGAAGCAATACTCTGCGGAAGAGACGAGACTGGTTAGTTAGGGGACGAGGCCGGGGGAGTTTCAGACTTGGAGCAGGAATGATAGGAAGAGTTGTGGATACTTACTGTTTTGTTTTTGATATTCCACGAGATTGATGGGAAGCACCTCCATGATAAACTTTGAAAATTCTAACACTTAAAAATTATATCACAAAAGAAACTGATGAAGTGAAGTCCGGATGACTTCCGTCCCTAATGTTGCAACTAGCGAGAGCTGAGCTGCTCGACTTCACGCTGACAAATCTGACTGTGCCGGTTCCGCGGCCGCGAGCTGCTTTTATACCTTTTCTCCTACTTTGTTCCGATTTCGACCGAGCGGCTCGGTCGCGCGACTCCGCCGCTGCACGTATACCGCACGCTCGATGTTTCTTTGTTCTCTCTACATGATTTTTTTGCATTGAAAATTATACCGTGCGTTTTGTTTCTCGAAAATGGAGCAAACAGGTAATAATTATTGTGCTTTTGAACGGTGGCCGAAATCGGCGGAGCTTTCGGACAATGCCGATAGGCCCTAAATCGGCCATCTCTGTCTCTTGCGCTCGCTATTGCTGTCAAGTCGATAAAACAGATGATGTAATGGGTATCTAGATAAAAGCGAGTTTGAAAAGCCGGTCCGCCGGTTTACCGAGAGAGTTATTGTAGATTTTTTGGGTAGGTACCGTCGTCGTGTTGTTGCTGATGAAAAAAAAATGATGCAACTCCGACACGCTCAATCGACAGATTATTAAAATCGCCGAAATGAACGCCGTTATCGTAATGACGATGTTATCACGAAATTATGATTCGGAGATGATACTAGAACTTTCTGTGTGTAGTGGTTTGAGGAGAGCTTTTAAGTTCATGATTTTCAGTTTCATTAAAATAGTGTCAAATCTATATAATGGAATGTAATACATGTAAAATACAATAACTTTCATTTTCCTTGACAAATGGCAAATTTAGTTAGACATATAGACTGTGGTCATAAGTAGTTTCAAACTAAAAATGTCTTCCAAATGACGAGCATTCTTGTACGAATGCTCGGATACGGAAGTTCTGCCTTCTAATTTCATTATAGGTATCCTGTGGTTTCACAAGCTAAATACAATTTAAGGCTTTTCTAAGACCATTTTTGTCCTTTGCCACTGCCTATTTTAGAAAAATGTAAAGATACTAGAACTTTCTGTATGTAGTAGTTTGATGAGAACTTTTTGATCAGTCCATGATTTGCAGTTTCATTAAATAACTCCACCTCATAAACAATAGTGTCGAATCTATATAATTGAATGAACTACATGCAAAATACAATAACTAACTTTCATTTTTCTTGACAATTGGGACATTTAGTTAGACATATAGACTTGGTCATACTTTAACGAACTAAAAATGTCTTCCAACATGACGAGCATTCTTGAACGAATGCTCTAATATGGAAGGTTCTGCCTTCTAATTTCATTATATCCTTTGGTTTCACAAGCTAAATACAATTTAATGCTTTTCTAAAACCATTTTTGCCTTTTGGCACTTCCAATTTCTAGAAAAATGTAAAGATACCAGAACTTCCTGAATGTAGTGGTTTCTAGAGAATTTTTTGATCAGTTCATGATTTTCGGTGTCATTAAATAACTCCACCTCATAAACAATAGTGTCGAATCTATATAATTGAATGGACTACATGCAAAATACAATAACTAACTTTCATTTTCCTTGACAATTGGGACATTTAGTTAGACATATAGACTTGGTCATACTTTAACAAACTAAAAAAGTCGTCCAACATGACGAATATTCTTGTAGTAATGCCCGAATACGGAAGGTTCTGCCTTCTAATTTCATTATGTCCTTTGGTTTCACAAGCTAAATACAATTTAAGAATGATTTTCCAAGACCATTTTTGTCCTTTGGCACTGCCTATTTTAGAAAAATGTAAAGATACTAGAACTTTCTGTATGTAGTAGTTTGAGGAGAACTTTTTGATCAGTTCATAATTTGCAGTTTCATTAAATAACTCCACCTCATAAACAATAGTGTCGAATCTATATAATTGAATGAACTACATGCAAAATACAATAACTAACTTTCATTTTTCTTGACAATTGGGACATTTAGTTAGACATATAGACTTGGTCATACTTTAACGAACTAAAAATGTCTTCCAACATGACGAGCATTCTTGAACGAATGCTCGAATATGGAAGGTTCTGCCTTCTAATTTCATTATATCCTTTGGTTTCACAAGCTAAATACAATTTAATGCTTTTCTAAAACCATTTTTGCCTTTTGGCACTTCCAATTTCTAGAAAAATGTAAAGATACCAGAACTTCCTGAATGTAGTGGTTTCTAGAGAATTTTTTGATCAGTTCATGATTTTCGGTGTCATTAAATAACTCCACCTCATAAACAATAGTGTCGAATCTATATAATTGAATGGACTACATGCAAAATACAATAACTAACTTTCATTTTCCTTGACAATTGGGACATTTAGTTAGACATATAGACTTGGTCATACTTTAACAAACTAAAAAAGTCGTCCAACATGACGAATATTCTTGTAGTAATGCCCGAATACGGAAGGTTCTGCCTTCTAATTTCATTATGTCCTTTGGTTTCACAAGCTAAATACAATTTAAGAATGATTTTCCAAGACCATTTTTGTCCTTTGGCACTGCCTATTTTAGAAAAATGTAAAGATACTAGAACTTTCTGTATGTAGTAGTTTGAGGAGAACTTTTTGATCAGTTCATAATTTGCAGTTTCATTAAATAACTCCACCTCATAAACAATAGTGTCGAATCTATATAATTGAATGAACTACATGCAAAATACAATAACTAACTTTCATTTTTCTTGACAATTGGGACATTTAGTTAGACATATAGACTTGGTCATACTTTAACGAACTAAAAATGTCTTCCAACATGACGAGCATTCTTGAACGAATGCTCGAATATGGAAGGTTCTGCCTTCTAATTTCATTATATCCTTTGGTTTCACAAGCTAAATACAATTTAATGCTTTTCTAAAACCATTTTTGCCTTTTGGCACTTCCAATTTCTAGAAAAATGTAAAGATACCAGAACTTCCTGAATGTAGTGGTTTCTAGAGAATTTTTTGATCAGTTCATGATTTTCGGTGTCATTAAATAACTCCACCTCATAAACAATAGTGTCGAATCTATATAATTGAATGGACTACATGCAAAATACAATAACTAACTTTCATTTTCCTTGACAATTGGGACATTTAGTTAGACATATAGACTTGGTCATACTTTAACAAACTAAAAAAGTCGTCCAACATGACGAATATTCTTGTAGTAATGCCCGAATACGGAAGGTTCTGCCTTCTAATTTCATTATGTCCTTTGGTTTCACAAGCTAAATACAATTTAAGAATGATTTTCCAAGACCATTTTTGTCCTTTGGCACTGCCTATTTTAGAAAAATGTAAAGATACTAGAACTTTCTGTATGTAGTAGTTTGAGGAGAACTTTTTGATCAGTTCATAATTTGCAGTTTCATTAAATAACTCCACCTCATAAACAATAGTGTCGAATCTATATAATTGAATGAACTACATGCAAAATACAATAACTAACTTTCATTTTTCTTGACAATTGGGACATTTAGTTAGACATATAGACTAAGGTCATACTTTAACAAACTAAAAATGTCGTCCAATATGTCGAGTATTCTTGTAGAAATGCTCGGATATGGAAGGTTCTCGTTCTGCCTTTTAATTTCATTATATCCTTTGATTTCACAAGCTAAATACAATTTAAAGCTTTTATTGATAGTATTATGATGCCATTTTTGTCCTTTAGCACTTCCTATTTCTAGAAAAATGTAGATCCTAGAACTTTCTCTATGCAGTAGTTTGAGTAGAACTTTTTGATCAGTTCATGATTTTCAGTTTCATTAAAATAGTGTCAAATCTATATAATTGAATGGACTACATGTGAAATACAATAACTTTCATTTTCCTTGACAATTGAGACATTTAGTTAGACATATAGACTATGGTTATACTTTAACAAACTAAAAATGTCTTCCAACATGACGAGCATTCTTGTACGAATGCTCGGATATCTAATTTCATTATATCCTTTGGCTTCACAAACTAAATACAATTTAAAGCTTTTCTAAGACCATTTTTGTCTTTTGGCACTTCCAATTTCTAGAAAAATGTAAAGATACTAGAACTTTCTGTGTGTAGTGGTTGGAGGAGAGCTTTTGATCAGTTCATGATTTTCAGTTTCATTAAATAACTTCACCTCAAAAACAATGGTGTCAAATCTACATCATTGAATGGACTACATTTAAAATACAATAACTTTCATTTTCATTGACAATTGGGAAATTCATTTAGGCATATAGACTGTGGTCATACTTTAACAAACTAAAAATGTCTTCTAACATGACAAGCATTCTCTTGTACGAATGCTCTGCCTTCTAATTTCATTATATCCCTCTGTTTTACAAACTAAATACAACTTAAGGCTTTTATTAATAGTATTCTAAGACCATTTTTGTACTTTGGCACTGCCTATTTCTAAAAAAAAAAAATGTAAAACACTTCATCAAAATTTTCAATTTTCCTTTAAAAGCATTACATTGAAATTTCGTCGAGATAACCAAAAAAAAAATACGGCATTATAAACTTATCCTCAGAAAACTATGAAAAACGCTACCAACAATAAATTGGTTCATGACCAAATTGTTCTAGGAAAATGGAAGCTTTTTGACTGTTTCTCCGAGTAACCAAAAACAGTTGTATGAGCTTTCCCTCTGTTTGATATGTATGGGAAAGCCTCACAATATTACCAAAAAAATGTATAGTATGACTTTATGACTAAAACCCAGATTTTAGGCAAATTGCTTTTTTCGGCCATTTTCTTTCCATGGTGATGGTGTTTTTCCCAAACCTTGTGAAAAAGCAATAATTTTTTTTAAACATTCAATTATTTATTCGGGTTTCCTTTTTTTAAATTTTCAGTAACAAAGAGTATTTCAAACACTTTTGAATTTTTTATGGAAACTTGCCTTTGGCCTAAATTTTTGCCATTTTGTATTTTTGAAAAAAATATTGCAATTTCCATATACATACCAGATAAATCTACATTAAGAAAAATGACGATGTATCCATCGGACTACGTTCTTATATTTTATCATGGAGATTCGGAAGCAGAAAAATATTTAAAATTTAAAAACTATTCGGCGGACTTAGAAAAATATTTAAAAAAAGAGACGAAAAGCGAGAAGAGTGAAGTGTCCTTCAGAGACGGTTTAACCAAAGGTGTTATTAAACTTTATTATACATATTCCATTGTAAGATATATATTCAAAGTTTAACAAGAATTATTGCAGCGGATTTTGGGGAAATTCCCATAAATCTAAAAGTGTCAAGAGTATAGTGCCCTTCGGAAACGATTTAACCAAAAACTTTAATATACATATTCGATTGTAAAATATGTATTCAAAGTTTAAGAAGAATATTTGCAGCGGATTTTGAAACAAATTCTAAAAATCTAAAAACAACAGGAGTACAGTGCCCTTCAGAAACGATTTAACCAAAAATGTTATTAAACTTTATTGTATATCGACAGTGAAAAAGCTTTACAAAACCTTAGAGCAAATTTTGAGAAAGTTTCCAAAGCCCAAAAAACACGGCAAAAATAAACTACAGCCGATTTTGATAAAATGCTTATCCTGGTACCGTACAAAGTTGAAATACAAAGGATGAACCGTTTTTGGCTTAATTTTCGAGAAAAACGTACCATAGGCATTACACAGACTTATTTGAAAATGTGTTTTTTGGGATTATAAATGCTAATAACTCAAATTCGAAAAATCGACCCTATTACAATACTTTTCATACATGAGAAAGTAAAAAGCGTGTCAATTGTTTATATAAAGGCAAAATTGATGAAACCACCGTTTCTCGCGGTGGTTACATTACTCATCATATATTGATTGAAGTTTATAAGAACACAAATCAGGAAAATCCCATCCCATATCTTCCAAGCAACCTGAAAAACTAATTTTACCGTAACTAGATATGCACAAGATTCACTAACTTATTTTTGACATGTTGTCCCCCTCAAAAAAAATTACATATGTTAACAAATCATTTTTGATTTACCAGGCTCTTCTTGGAAAACTCTTTTAGAGACTCAAGGGTGATTTAACTTTATTGTGGAAACTTTCGAAATGCCTTTAGCAATTTTTATAAGTATTAACATAAACATATTGTTTATACTATGTTTGGATATATGTACTTTAGCAATTATTCAAATCAATGGCAAATAAAATAAAAACTAAAAAATGAATACTATTTGCATTCTACAAGCTTCTAATTTCGGTATGCTTTAATACATATTAATGGACTATAATTATTCCTATTACATCACCCCAATTGATTTGGTTTACCGATATCTCTTTTAAGTATAAAGTAGGACGTAGCTTTTTATGCGACACTTACTAAGCTTTTTATCGTTTTAATGAAAAACCCTATTAGAAGTATATCCTTACTTGTACCATTCATATCTCGTAAATATAAAATACAAAGCAACATATAAAGGAAACTATAAAATATATCTACATTTGGTAGTCCAAAGATTCTACGTTGGATCTAACGGGATTTATAATTACATTTTATTGCCCCATTTGTATTTCTTAGAGAACCAGACAGTTATTGCAACTACAATTTACACCAAGACCAAACATCTTAATCAAAAGATTAAATAAGGTGTAATCTCTCGCAAACTTTTTGATTGAGAGCAAATCGGATATAATGTGTATTTTTGGAGTTCCACAAGATTCTTATTTGGGCAAAACTTATATTAATTGACCATATATGAACGTTTATACACCAAAAAAATTATCCAAATATTACTAGTGAATTCCGTTTAGGTTGCTTTTAAGTAGCGTTTTCCGTAGACAGTTCTGAACACATTTTTATAGTAATACAAAGATATGAAAATAAAGTTAATAATAAAATAAAATAAATTATGTTTGCAAACAATTTTAAACGAAGTGAGGAACTTCAAATCTATTATAACCATTCGAGAATGACGTTCAGTATGCATTAAAGTGAAACCTATAACTAATTATAGACTAGATATCTAAACTACTTACAAAAAAGACATTTGAGAGTATGAGATAGACTTTAAATGACTGTACCAGTTAAACACTTCGTTCTTTTCATATAATCTGTCCATTAGAAATAGGCACATTAGAGTCATATATCTAATTACATAAAAACCAATGTCGAACACGTGCATTTGAGTGTATTTTAAAAGTTGAATTCAAAAAAATATAATTTTAAAAAATTTATAAATCTTCCACTCGTCCTATGACGAATTGTTACGTGTTTCGTTCGTGTAGCTAGGGGACCTGATGATGGCGTGCTAATTAGGTCAAAACCGGTCGTGTAATTATTAAACAATTGGACTGAGAGTAGAGGTCTTATTTCCCTCACCTACAGCTCATGTAGATACGTTAGGAATCTTCCACAGCACATTTAGGGCTTTAATAACACGTTCAAATTTATCTACTTTATTCTCTTACACGTAAGGTGCATTTTAACCTTTAAACGTGCTTGCTCACTGGAAAATCCGGTTGATAGCCATTTACTTTGTTTAAAAAACATACTAAACAATCAGCCCATTATGGTTATTAATTAGATTTGTTCTTCTCGAATATAAACGTTTATTTAACCATTAGTCTAGTTTACATTAGATACGGAAAGTTACCTTTATGCATGTCAGTTTGCTCTATAGTGCAAATACGTGTTCAACGTTGATAAAAGGGTAATAACGTTATTTCCAAGGCAATAACGTTAATTCCAGATGCCTCAGGAAAACATCACCGGTTTTAAGCATAAAATAATATGCTTTAAACGATAACAATGTTTCATTCATATCTAATTGTAACATATCTTCGTATACTAAGAATACTCTCATAATGAGAAACTTATCCGTTATCGTACCAAGCTAATGCAATCTCGTTATATTTTTAATCGAACGTCGTGTTGAATATTCTCTTTTGTTATATGACCCCACGTAGATAACCATCAGCTACAAAGGCTGCAAAAAAATAATGCTGTAGTTGAAACAAAGCGGACAGAGTGCTTTTGTGCTCGAATTAGATACAAGTTTGTCAATTGTAAGGTAAACAATAAATGATAAATTCGTGGGAGATAGTACAGGGAAAAGTGTGTCAAAATTGTTATTTTTAATTGCCTTTTATTCGATAATAGGCTTTTAATAATCCTGAAATTAATTAGAAAATTATCATTACCGAACTTTCACAAAAGACAATCACAACGTAAGTTGAACAATAAAACGATCGTTAATTTCGTTTATCTTCGTGAATTGTGTCTTTCAAAAAATTTCCAAAAACAAAGAAACCGAATCTACGTTACTTGAGCTCGTTTATCATTAGGTTTCGGGCTAGAAAATAACGATGACGCTCGAGGAACCAACCGATCGGGTGATCAGTGCACTTGTCTGCCAACGAGAAATTCGAATTATATACTTTCGAATGCTTGATTGAACAAACCTGTCCGTTGGATTCTGCATCCATGCACTCGGTACGTTTAACAGTTATTAATGATGACGAGGATGACGGCACGAAGATAAAGGAATCAATTTCGAGAGAGCGGTTAATGACGTTTTCAATGGATTAATTGTTGAGCAAATGTTGACTAAAAATCGCTAAGCGAATTCGCAAGGAGAGAGAGAGTGAATCTAGTGAATCTATGCCAAATTCATCGATTTCACGGGATAATCTTATGCATATTATATAAAAGTTCTAAAAGGTATTTTAGATGACGAATGCGTGAAGACGTACAGCTAATTGTGCTTAGTTTTTTTTAACAATGGTAAAAAGTAAAAAAAAAATTGTTTTTTGTCATAAAACGTTTCCGTTACATTTTTAATAAAAATTCTTTAGATAAAAGTTGTAGCCCATTAAAAAGCCTTTAATTTGGCGTTTCACAAATTTAAATCGGTTAGCAAATGCCTGAGATTATCGCAAAAAACGCTTATTTTTGCACTAATTTATAAATGTCAATATATTTGTTATTAACATAACAAGATTTAATATACTCTTTTGAAAATGAGGCATTTGATGTGTTTATAACGTGTGCTAAATTTCAGCCAGATTGATCATATAGTTAAGTTATTCTAATTGTTTACCCCAATTGTTTAAACAATTGTCCTTGCCTAAATAATGAATCTAGGTAAATTTGGAAACTTGAAATCGCTTTTTTGTGGCTTTAGCTGTAAGATATACCAAGAAAACTTTATATATTGTAACGTTTATTCTAATTTATTTACACTGTCCTAATTATACACTACACACTACTCAATTGATCTTAAGTGTGTTATTTATGTAAATTAATTAGTTCAGTAATAGTCTAAATAAATTAATTAGTTAGGACATAGTTAACTTTAATTTATTTGTACAACTCGCTTGTCCGTTTTTAGCCTTGTTTATTCACTCGCGGCTTCACGTCTAATCTAATCTCTCCGACCGCAAGCCCGCTTATATACACCTCAATTGTATTCGCGATGGTTCCTGAAATAACTCGAACCTTCTTTTTTATGTAGAAACGTCCAGACGGTAAGAAATCATTCTTCCTTAATAAGATGTTGCCGGGACTCAATTAAGCGTAGCGGCGTTACTTTGAGGAAAGCCGCCGTCCGATAAGAGTAAACACATTTCGCGCTGCTGTTTACATTTCGCGTTACAATATTTTTTAAATTTGTTATTAAAAATATCGTTTGAAATAGGTGTTACTTTTCAGCTAATAAACATTTAGAATAACTTTATTATTATTCATGGTGCAAACTTGTGAGTGTGGGTGCATTGGATAGCTAGAGTCAAAACACACATTCTCAAAAAAAAGGACCTTCTACTTCTACGACCAATAGGAACCGAGATATCTTTTTTTTATAAAAAAATCATATCTCCATTGTTTATAAGTATTAAGAGCTGAAATTTTAACAAAATATAAATGAATATCTTAGTTTTATTATTCCATTCATTGATTTGGTATTCACGTGACATGTAAAAGACTACAGCCCTTTAGAGTTAAGGTATTAGTGAAAAACTGTCTTTTTTAGGCTAGCACGATTGTTTAAACAATTGCCTTCTGGGATAAACAATTAGAGTAACTTGTAAACTGTTTGACCAATCTGGCTGAAATTTTTACAAACACATTAAATGCATCATTTTTAATAATCATACTAAATGTTGTTATGTTGATAACAAATTTATTAATATTTATAAATTAGTACAAAAGTAGGCGTTTTTTGCCATTATCTCAGGCATTTGTTAACCGATTTGAATCTATAAAACACCAAATCAAAGGTTTTTTAATGGGCTAGAACTTTTATCTAAAATGTTTTTATTATAAATTCGAAGGAAACGTTGTATGGACCAAAACATTTTTTTTCAATTGTGACCATTGTTCAAAAAAAAACTAAGCAAAATAAGCGGTACTTTGTCACGGATTCGTCATCTAATACCCCTCCAAATACGTTTTAGGACCTTAAAATATCTTTCTCAAAATTTTTCAGCCTTTTTTTCTATCTACACTGGACTAGTGGGTTTTTAAAGGAGTTAAATTGGTAGGCCTGATGTGCGTCCTTTGGGGTTTCGGACAATTGCCTTAATTCGGGTTCGTAATATTTCCAACAAAAGGAGATTATTGGGCAAATCAGTTTCAATCGTTATGACGATTGAAACTTAGACTAGGTACAGGTTAGACTTGGTACTTGCGATTTTTGGAAACCTTGACCCAGTTATCTGTATGAACATTAATTGGGCAGTTCGAAAAGGAAATAATTTCTGAAATATACGAAAACGTAAACGTTATTTATAAAACACAGCAGACGACATTAGTATTATTTAGAAACAAGTTAAACTTGAAACTACATACAGGCAAAGCATTAAATACACTTACAAATAAACCATAATTTGAGTAAAACCAGAAATTTAAATAGTCAGGAACAATCTTGATAATCCCCAAATATAAAAATAACCAATTCTTGATAGATCAAACTGCCGACGTTTCGTTCATTATTATGAACATCATCATGGCTCTAAAACTATATATATGTATGTTAAGTATCTCTTATATAACTAAACAAGTATTACTTACATGTCATCAAGATAAAAAAATTTGACATGTTTGACATTTGATAACTGTATATTAATTGTTTAAAAAATTTTGGTAGAAGGCCATTATAAATAATAGAAACCTTCAAAATTGTGAGTGCTAAACTAGTGTCAAAAAATGAAAAGATGAAGGATAAAATTATGTTTGATATATCAAGAATTAGTTATTTTTATGTTTGGGGAATATCAAGAACGTTTCTGACTATTCGTCTCAACTCCCCGAGAACATTCTCCCGGAAATTTAAATAGAACCAAAATCAGCTCTATCGACTCTTGATCTTGGATACGAATCACGCGGTTATATTATAGAGACGAATTAAATAAACCTGTCTCCTTTGTATAATAATCATCCTCGTCGATCACAAAGACGGTATGAAAACGTGGTGTACGCGAACGTTGTCAAACGTACATTTCCACACACACATACACAAATAAAACACACGTGCAATTAGGTCCGATAACGAACCGCATTACTCATTTTTCCTGTCCCGATGTGAATATTTCGAGAACAAAGAAGCAAAGGAGTATTGATTTCGGCAGCTAGCGAGAGCTTCATTCTTTTGTTCAGCTGTTCCTCCCCTCTCCCCTCGCGTCGCTGAGCTCGGGGTGTATTTAAGCGCACTGAACAGGTTGAATGGGAACGGCCATGAGGAGCATTTTCCAAAGGCTGATTTTAATATTCGAAATTACAATGATAATAATCGACAATATAAATAAGTTGAGAAGAGGGGAGGGTTACCCACCACATCTCCCTCTCTCTCTCTCCGTCACTCACTCTCTCTTTTCTTACTTGCTACCCTTCGAGCGAGAGAGAGAAGGAGAGAGAGCTCCAGTCCAGGTAAAACGATATCCTCTGTGTGGGCCTCCGGAGGGTTCGATTAGGGGACTCGGCCTTGATGTTTTTTTTGGTAGCAAGTTATATTATTAACGTTTCGAGAAATTGGAATCATACTCTTCCTTTTTTCAATACCCCATAACAACTCGATTGCTACATATCAATCAAGTCAGCAAACACTGAATGCCGACTTCAGCATAATATGCTTCTTGTCTTACAAAAACCACCGGTTGATATAACCTCGCATTCATTAACGTTTCGAGAAATTGGAATCATACTCTTACTTTTTTCAATACCCCATAACAACACGATTGTTACATATCAATCAATTCAGCAAGCATTTGAATGCCGACTTTAGCATAATATGCTTCTAGTCTTACAAAAACCACCGGTTGATACAACCTCACATTTATTAACGTTTCGAGAAATTGGAATCATACTCTTTCTTCTTTCAATACCCCATAACAACTAGATTGTTACATATCAATCAATTCGGCAAACACTGAATGCCGATTCCAGTATAATACATTTCGTGTCTTAGACCAACCAACGGTTGATGTAACCTTCCATTCATTGACGTTTCGAGAAATTTGAATCGGATACTCTTCTCTTCAATACCGTAGAGCAACTCGATTGTTACATATCAATCTATTCAGCAAGCACTGAATACCTACTCCAGCAAAATACGCTTCGAGTTTTAGAAAAACCACGGGTTGATATAACCTACCATTTATTAACGATTCGAGAAACTGTTCCTCTCTTCAATACCGCATAACAACTCAATTGTTACATATCAATCAATACAGCAAGCACTGAATGCCGTTTCCAGTATAATACACTTCGAGTCTTGGAAAAATCACCGGTTGATATAACTTCTCATTCATTGACGTTTCGAAAAAATGTGAATCGGGTACTCTTCCTCTCTTCAGTACCGCATAACAACTCGATTGCTACATATCAATCAATTCAGCAAGCATTGAATGCCGACTTCAGCATAATATCTAGTCTTACAAATACCACCGGTTGATATAACCTCGCATTCATTAACGTTTCGAGAAATTGGAATCATACTTTTCCTTTTTTCAATACCCCATAACAACTCGATTGTTACATATCAATCAATTCAGCAAGCATTGAATGCCGACTTCAGCATAATATGCTTCTAGTCTTAGAAAAACCACCGGTTGATATAACCTCACATTCATTTAACGTTTCGAGAAATTGGCATCATACTCTTCCTTTTTTCAATACCCCATAACAACTAGATTGTTACATATCAATCAGTTCGGCAAACACTGAATGCCGATTCCAGTATAATACGTTTCGTGTCTTAGACCAACCAACGGTTGATGTAACCTTCCATTCATTGACGTTTCGAGAAATTTGAATCGGATACTCTTCTCTTCAATACCGTAGAACAACTCGATTGTTACATATCAATCAATTCAGCAAGTACTGAATACCTACTGCAGCATAATACGCTTCGAGTCTTAGAAAATTCACGGGTTGATATAACCTACCATTCATTAACGTTTTGACAAACTGTTCATCTCTTCAATACCGCATAACAACTCAATTGTTACATATTAATCAATACAGCAAACACTGAATGTCGACTCCAGTATAATACGCTTCGAGTCTTGGAAAAACCACCGGTTGATATAACCTCCCAATCATTGACGTTTCGAAAAATGTAAAATTAATACTCTTCCTCTCTTCAGTACCGCATAACAACTCGATTGCTACATATCAATCAATTCAGCAAGCATTGAATGCCGACTTCAGCATAATATCTAGTCTTACAAAAACCACCGGTTGATATAACCTCGCATTCATTAACGTTTCGAGAAATTGGAATCATACTCTTCCTTTTTTCAATGCCCCATAGCAACTCGATTGTTACATATCAATCAATTCAGCAAACACTGAATGCCGACTCCAGTATAATACGCTTCAAGTCTTAGACCAACCAACGGTTGATATAGCCTTCCATGGCTTCCATTCATTGACGTTTCGAGAAATTTGAATCGAATACTCTTCTCTTTAATACCGTAGAACAACTCGATTGTTACATATCAATCAATTCAGCAAGTACTGAATATCTACTCCAGCACAATACGCTTCGAGTCTTAGAAAAACCGAGGGTTGATATACCGGTTGAAATAACTTCTCATTCATTGACGTTTTGAGAAAATGTGAATCGGGTACTCTTCCTCTCTTCAGTACCGCATAACAACTCGATTGCTACATATCAATCAATTCAGCATGCAGTGAATGCCGATTCCAGTATATTATGCTTCGAATCTTAAAAAACCACCAGTTGATATAACCCTTTATTGATTAACGTTTTGAGAGAATGTGAATCTGCTGCTGTTGTCTCTTCAATACCGCCATAACAACTCGATTGTTACATATCAATCATAAAAAGCTTCTCGCGGACTACGCCCGATTGTTTAAATAAACCGATAAATTGGCTAATTACCGTCCAACGTTCACGGAACGTTTCGCGAAAAACAAATTACCAATTAGCGATTTAAACAAGCGTCGTTATCTCGTTTTCCATTTGATAACCTTGCGTCGTCGAGTGGATTTCGGATTTCGGTTTAGATAGAGCCCACAAGTCTACGTTATTATTGTCGGAGGGAGGAGGAGGAGCATGATGAAATACCTTTTAACAAGTAATAAAGCCGATGACGAAATACGCGAAATACTTGCCGGAACATGTCCGCAGGGAGGCAGATGTAAGAAGAATGGGTGAGTCACCATCTACGCGATGGCTTCACCTTCGGCTGACATTGCAATAGTGCCCGTATGATGATAATAAGGTGCAGAGAGACAGGTAGTCTTCGTTTCCGCTTTCTGCGTTTCGGAATATAATTTTGAGGAATCATTAGGAGCCCAGGGGATCTTGCACATTTCGTAACTGTACTTCCTCTTTTGAAATAATATCACACAGTTTGGAAACGTACCAAACTCATTAGAATCATCACGTTACGCGTTGTTATGTCACAAAATGGAACATGTGTATGTGGGTAATTAAGTTAAGTTGATTAAAATTTATTAACGGATTTACTGGCTGATAAAAATGATACTAAATAACAAAAACAAGATAGATTGACATGACAATAATTTCAAGTTATGTACGTTAAAAACAATCAATATCAAATTTGAGCAAATTTTTCAAAGCCATTAAAATGCATGGGTATGATAGTTGAAATCGAATATGGAAAATTTCAAGGAAACATTCAAAAATGCGCGAAATAGGAATCTTACTAGTGATTTCATGTTACGAAATTCAACGCAAATAGCCAATAATTTCGTTTTTCATTCGACATACTGTCTGCCGTATATTGAGTACAAATGAATTTCAGAAAATGAATATTTAATATGCATATCAATGAATAATAAGTTACTAATGAATAACTAAATGGACATTAGTCATGGTCATCGTGCGACAGTCGAAATCGAATATAAAAAATTCCAAAGAAATATTCAAACCATTACAAAAATGCGCACACTCCGAATCTTTACTAACAAATTGTTACGAGATTTAACTGAAATAGCAAAAATGTCGTATTTTATTCGCAATAGTGCCTACCATTAATCAATAAAAATGAATATTTTTTAACTCATTGTGGTGAATAACAAAAAATAGGCCATAAATCGTATTCCTTTACAATACAATTTGGTCACGAAAAATTCTATTTGAATTAGTACTTTTAGTTGTTATATCTTATTTGTTCACGAGGATTTGTCTCAAAGGCAGTCCAGTAATTTTGATTTGCCTTGTTTTGAATTATTTTTGTAACGTTGTAACAAAAAGAAGTTATGAATTTCATAAAATAAAGATTTTTCACACAAACAAGAAGCCGTTTTTTAACTGAATTCGAAATCTATTTGGGCTTTACTTGTAAGGTCACATTTTGAAAAAATTTCAACAAACTTCCCAACTAACTACTTCAATACATTATTCTATAACGCTTTTTACTTTTAAAAGGAATAAAAAACCATAATTTTGCTGAGAAAAGAGAGAACAGAAACACTCAGTTTCGTTTCTTCAACAAAATCCTCTGATTTTCCTGAACAGCGGCATATTCTATATACCCCATATACACATATATTCTCTTGAGTGACTTAGAATGTTTAATAACTATAGAATTACGTGTGCCAAGAGTCCACTCTTCAAGGCATCAAATAAATTCTGTTTACAAAACTGCAAGACTGGTTCGTATTTGATTTTAACCACTTTTAAATAATTATAAAACGTTATTGAGGTGTCTTCTTGTGAAACACGCAATTAGCGCTTGTTATGGAAATTGTAATTTTGTACGAACAATTGGAAATCTGACTGAACTTTCGCCACTGCCCGTCTATTAACAAAGCTCAATAAATCACACATAACAACATTTACATTACGTGGCTCGGTCGTGACAGAGCCACCTTAGCCTGACATCTCTATAATACATTATATCGAATTGATTCCTGGTCTGAGTCCTGCTGTAGAATTTATTACTTCGATACCTATACATGCAGCACCGTCTATTTTTTTTTAAATCAAGGATTCCCGTAATTCTCACATTACAGTAATCCCGCTGTAACGCTATAAATCAGAGCTCCGCCGCTCGGAATGAATATTGTTAAGTATAATTTTTTTTTTGTTTCATAAATATTCCACTTTCATGAGAGTCGTACAGCGTTTATTCATACAAACTAATAAATTAACACAAACGCACGAGTTCGTTTTACCATCGGTTTTACTACTTTGCCTCTGTACTTTAATTCGGCATGAAGTGTAGGTATCACGTACATCCATCGCCATTAAAGCGAAATTCGACACATGGAAACGTTAACGATAACACACGGTTTTTTCCTTTGTTGCAACAAAACAAATTAGAACATTAAAAATGCAAAATTATGGAAACCGTAAACGCCTAACGAAAAAAAAAGTAATTAATGAAAACGATACGGAAGGTAGATTATATATCGTTAGCGCGTTCAGTCGTAGTCGTAAAGTGAAAAAAATATATGCCCGTGTGACTCATTGTTATTTACCTTCAATTGTTCCGATCCGATCGATATATTTTGCATTGTCACATCCCAGGGGTGACCTATATTTTTTTTATCGCAGCATGACTAATCCGTTGCCGAAATATGCATGCAACGCGTAAGCGTATCGGGCTATCAGTGGAACGAAGTTTTGTCACGAGAAATTCGAACATACAGATTGCAAGTGTTGCATCATCTCGAATTATAAGACAAGTAGTTTATGTGGTTAGTTGAACCCAGTTTTTAAGCTCTTAATTATTCCTAAGGGTTTAAACAATGGAAAATGTTTATTAGTAAAAACCTAAAATAAAGGTTCCATAACAAGATTGAAAACAAAGGAGAAAAGCATTTTTAAACACAGCGGCGTGCTGGTAATAACGTTAACTATTCGTTGTTTTCGATTATGATAGGTTTGTTCCAACCTCATGAACAAAGTACTCGCTCAAGGATCAATTCTGAAGTTCTGTTAGAACATATTCCGCGTTATATTTGAAGGAATACCCTTTAAAAGAGAAGAGCCTTAAGAAATCCTCTTCCTCGCTTGATTCAGAGGCCAAATGGTCTCATTCATCAATACCAATAATATTGTCCAAACCAAGCACTAAATTCATTCACCCCTTCCAAACCTTAAAATTCTTATCTTCTAACATTTCACCAAATCTGACTTTATAACGTTTTACCCAATTAGGATACATTACTTCATACAAGATTTTGATGTTAACTTTATTTGACAGGCCAGGCTACATAAAAAAACGTTGATATTTTGTTCTACAGATATCTGAAAGTTTTAAATGGTAGGGGGGACCTATGGAAAGATCACTGTATATACAGCTAGAATGTCCCTGTTTTTTTATAAACAATGGGTTAAGGTCCGAAAATCGATTTTTTCCTCATAAAATTTTCCGGTTGCATTTAAGCGCAAAGTGGTCAACAGGAAAGTTGTAGAGAATAGAATGACGGTTACTTTGGTTTTTTATAATTTAAAATCGATTTATAAACAATTAAGTTATTAGCAAAAAACCATCAATTTTTCATTATTTTATAAATGCTAATAACTTTTGCAATAATAGTGATAAGTGAAATATAATTAACGAGTTATGAAGCCTTTAGGGGTCTTTATAAGTGTGAAAAATTTCAGCCAGATCGGTTTATCGGTTTACGAGATATCTTATTTGCTTATCCCAGAGTCTCAATGTTTAAACAATCGACCTTGCCCAGGCTACAATCCTAGAGATATTTAATAAGGTGGAATAGTTTGCTTGAATGCCGAACTATAAGTTAAGTTTAAAAAACAACTTATTTTTAATGAAATTGTTGTTAAAAAAATCATTTTAAAAAAGGACTAATTTTTTGCTTATAAACAAATTGAATAACTTTTTTATCTATCGTTACACACATTTTTAATAAATTGCATTGAAACGATGGTAAAAAACCTTTCATTTAAAAAAGGTGTTACGGCCAATAGAAGCCAAGATAGCAACATTTAAAAAAAAATCATATCTTTATTATTTATAAATATTAAGAGCCGAAATTTTCACCAATTTTAAATTCAAACTTAACTTACAGTTCGGCATTCACGGAAACTATTCTACCTTATTAAATATCTCTAGGATTGTAGCCTGGGCAAGCTCAATTGTTTCAATATGGAGTCTCTGGGATAATCAAATAAGATATCACGTTAACTAATAACCCGATCTGGCTAAAATTTTGCACACTTAGAAAGACCCCTAAAGGCTTCATAATTCGTGTATTACATTTCACTTATCGCTATTATTGCAAAAGTTATTAGTATTTATAAAATAATAAAAAATTGATGGTTTTTTGCTAATAACTTAATTGTTTATATATCGATTTTAGATTATAAAAAACCAAATCAACCGTCTTTTTATTATCTATAACTTTCCTGTTGACCACTTTTCTCTAAAATGCAACTGCAAAATTTTATGAGGAAAAAATCGATTTTCACACCTTAACCCATTGTTTATAAAAAAAAACAGGGACATTCTAGCTGTGTATACAGTGATCTTTCTATAGGTCCCCCCCCCTACCATTTAAAAATTTCAGATATCTGTAGAACAAAATACCGTGAAAACTATGATTTTTCAGTATGTAGCCTGGGCTACTAGTTTAGTTGTTTCTAAGGGCCAAGAACTGATTTCACCGTTTCTAAGTTCGTCGAATGTTATAACAGAATGGTGACTAATCCTGGGATCAGTTCAATATTTACACAAAACTACTTCTGCGCATACTATAATTCAGGAACTTGTTGGAACAAATCTTCTGGTATTGCTTTCTATCAGCTATAACAAGCTCAAGAGAGGATTTCTTAGAGTATCTGTTGTTCTAGGAAGCACATCCCAAGCATGTTCTATAAGTTTCCTAACTGGAGGAAAGAAGCAGAACAGCTCTAACGATTGGTTTTAAATCACGCACACTCTAACGCATACTAGATCTAATGCAGGGTTTTTCTGATGTACCTTTATGCATTCCACGTGAACTGATTCAGGACATCCATCAGAAATTTGTGTAAAACATGGCACTCCTCTGAAAGGGACATATGGTTCATATTGAAAACATAAGAGACCTCCAAAGTGCAATCAATCAGATGACGCAGAAAACATTTACATTTAAAAAGCAGATGACGTAAAGCTTTTACTACCTGTACTATCTCTTTCTATTGCCAAATTTGGCTCCTTGCGATTTTTTGTTGTTAGACAACAATTGTTATGGGTAGCAATCAAACTGTTAGATCATTTCAATTCAATCGATACGAAAGTGATTGTCGATTGCAGTTTTAGGCACTGCAATTGTTGTGGTTCTTATGTATCATAGCAATGATAAGCTTAACAATTTGCCTACAAAAAAGGCACCATGGTCAAAAATAGGCTTGGAACCTCGAAAAGATATATCAACAATCAATATATTATATCAATATATGTATATATATTTCAATTTGATTGATATAAAAGTGGTTGTCGCTTACAGTTTTAGGCACTGCAATTGTAGTTGTTATGTATCATAGCCACGATAAGCTCAACAATTTGCCTACAAAGAAGGCACCATGGTCAACAATAGGCTTGGAACCTCGAAAAGATATATCAACAATCAATATATTTTATCAATATATGTATAAATATTTCAATTCGATTGATATAAAAGTGGTTGTCGCTTACAGTTTTAGGCACTGCAATTGTTGTGGTTGTTAGGTATCATAGCAATGACAAGCTCAACAATTTGCGTACAAAAAAAGCATCATTGTCAAAAATAGGTTTGGAACCTCGAAAAGATATATCAACAATCAATGTATCATATCAATTTTGGTCCACTCCATGGTCCAAAAAAGGTCCAAAAAGGACCATGGTTCATGGTCCGCTCCAAAAAGGCACTATGGTCAAAAATAGGTTTGGAACCTCGAAAAGATATATCAACAATTAATAACCAATATATGTATAAATATTTCAATTCGATTGATATAAAAGTGGTTGTCGATTACAGTTTTAGGCACTGCAATTGTTGTGGTTGTTATGTATCATAGCCACGATAAGCTCAACAATTTGCCTACAAAGAAGGCACCATGGTCAAAAATAGGTTTGGAACCTCGAAAAGATATATCAACAACCAATATATCATATCAATATATGTAAATACATTTCAATTCGATTGATATAAAAGTGGTTGTCAGACATAGATTTGGAACCTTGAGACGATATCTCAACAATTAATATACCATATCAATACATATTATATCACTGAATTAAATTCAAAAATTGATATTACCACACTTCAAAAATCGAGTCTGACATTTTTTGTTCAAATTGTCTCAATATGAAACTCTCTATTTATTATTGTTATAATATAATTATTACCATGATAACCCTGTCCACTCCATGGTCCAAAAAGGTCCAAAGAGGACCATGGTCCATGGTCCGCTCCAAAAAGGCACCATGATCAAAAATAGGTTTGAAACATCGAAAAGATATAGTATCAACAATTAATATATCATACCAATAATATACATATTTCAATTCGATTGATACAAAAGTGGTTGTCGCTTACAGTTTTAGGTACTGCAATAATTGTTGTGGTTGTTATGTATCATAGTAATGATGAGCTCAACAATTTGCCTACAAAAAAGGCACCATGGTCAAAAATAGGTTTGGAACCTCGAAAAGATATATCAACAATCAATATATCATATCAACATATGTAAATACATTTCAATTCGATTGATATAAAAGTGGTTGTCAGACTTGTTATAGTTATTATTTAATTTGTATTAATTAGATCGAATTAATGAAACGTTCACGTCGCAATACTCATATACACATCTATTATGTAATAGGTTTCAAATGCCTCTTAAAATTATAACAATTTTCTGTGAAAATAATAATGATATTCACCGCATGACGCTGACATTTGTGTAATATCTATATCCGTAATTTCTTAAAAGTGGATATTTGTTGATTTCATTGGGCAATCGCTAATCAGTCTGAGGCTTACTTCACCGACGTCTGAATAATTTTAACTTTTACTTCACCGCCGCCGTATAAGACACGGCGGCCACACACTCCCATGACCCGCAACAGTTTCATTGTTTAAATCCATATAATCTCACACTTAATTATGATTGGATTTAATAAATTTTTCCAGTATTCCGCGTTAGATTACGTGATGTTATAGTGTAACGAAACTTGTAATTGAAATGCAAATTACATCGAAAGTAACGTATCTGCCGTTCGGATATCTTTACGGCCGTAAATAAGAAGCTCGGAAAAAGGCCAGAACGCGTTTCTATCAATATATACGTGATTCCGCTCGTTTAGCCCGATGCTAACCATTCCGACAAACAAGTCGTGTGTGCAGGTGTGCCTTACGTTTTCCTACCAAAGTATAAAGGTAATCATTATGGCTAAAAACGAACTTGGAAAATTTCCATTAAATTCGAAAATAGACGAGCGAGGAATGGTCGGGATATACGTAAAGGTTGATATACGGCTGTAATTATTTCGGTGTTATAATAAATTTCGATGCTATCACGCCGCAAATAGATGCGTTTGATTATAAGGAAGTGTTTGTTTAAGTTATGGGAGGTTTGCGCTTCGAGCGTTGATTAAGAGCTCTGGAAATGGCTTAGCAACATATAGCATGTTTCCTTGACATTAGCCGGGCTTATTTCCTTCTATGTCATTATTCCCAGTTAAGATCGAAATTGGGTCTGGACACAAATCAAATTAACTGTCGAAAATATTGTTTCTGGGAGAGTTTCGCCCAAGGCGAGTAAATGGCCTGGTTGGTATACTAAATTGTAGCGTATTATTTACCCTACCAATTTCGCACAAAAAAAAATATCTGAGGAATCGTCAAAGAAAGTAAACGAGTGAATTAGCACAAAACGGGTAAGATCCCTTAAATTGCCTGAAGCAGTCGAGAATGTCCATAGATATCCTCGATGCGCCCTTGTGATATTCTCCTTCAATTTAAAAAATATGTTTCTGAAAGGCACAAACGAATCTCCCTCGCCATCATTCATTACCTTTCATTCGTTCCTCTTCCTTTGTTTCGGCAGTAAATGAATAGGTACTTCAAATATTTTACATTTAAAGATAACAAACATTCATTTCGATTGAAATCAAGAACGTCTCTCGGGGCGTAATTCAATTCGCTCGGAATTAAAATTTCCCCCGGCCGTCGTTTTCGTGTTTTTCTTTTTTGTTTCGCCGAATCACATTCGCCTTTTACCTTTTCGTTTCCCCGTAATAAATCTGGAAGTCATAAATACCGAGAATTATTTGCATCGGCAGACCATTTTCCAAAAGTTATACGCAGACCTTTCCTTTGAATAATGAATGGATCGGGAGACAAACAAATGCTTAAAATCGTATATGGGAGATTCCATGCCAACTGATCAGGGAGTGAATGGGGTGGTTTTTAAATCGCTACCGGAAGTATCTATTCGTCTTTAGGATATAAAAATATGACCGATCCTACATTTTCAGCCCCTACTTTTGCGCCATTTTGGATTTGTGACCTATTTTGTGTTTTGTTCATTTTTTTTGCGTTTTTCATCCTGAAAACTGTGGGTCGATGTAAAATCTTCCCAGGAATCCATTTCCGGCATCAGAATTAGGATTGGATTGCTCCCCCGAGCGAGTAATTCGAAAAAAAACAGGTTTTTTTTTCAAAGTGCGATATCTAAAAAGTTTATTTTTTGGAAGTATAGCTTTCTTATGGCGGGTTTCGCTCGAAGCGCTGAATCGGTGAGGTGTAAACGCCGAAAAATCGTCACGATCGCAACGGCCAATTATCGCGCCACGCTAACTGTTTATTGACAACGTGTTACAATTGTTTTTGTATCGTCGGTTGCCGTGGTGACGCTAGCTATCAATCGTTTCACAAAATGCTTTAACTGTACACTAACAAAAATTATATCAACAGAATCAGCGTCTAAAGAAGAACCTACTGAGTGTGGCAATTACTTTATTTCGTCTATCAACCGCGATAGGTTAGGTTAACCGGAAGGTTAGGTTTGTTTGGTTTGGCTTGGATAAAAGTATAAAGAAGAATAAATAGTACATTATATTATACTAGTTTAATAAGACGGAGTATTGCCACACGAGTTTTAAAGCACGACGAGCGAAGCGAGGAGTGCTTTAATAGAACGAGTGTTACAATACGTCTTATTAAACGAGTGTAATATACTATTTTATCTACTTTGCTTTATTAATTCATTAAATTTTGGCTGTTCAAGTTTTCGCATCACACTAGGGAGTTTTGCGTGGGTTGGTTACACTGACGTCACTGACACTGACGTTTCATATTTGAATTTGAAAATCTAGTAGCCCTATTTTAAAAGTTTTGTTTATTGGAATACTAATAATTTAACCTTGACGTCTACGCACGTGTACGTGACAGGCTGATGTACCAATTTAACAAAACTAGAAGTTACCAAAAGTAGTGTAATAATATGAATATTATTACACTACTTTCGATATAATAATGAGATCATTAGTAACGCAAAGTAGATAAAAGTGATTTATTTCGGAGTCGCGCTAACTGTTTGGTGGCAACTTACTACTTAACCTGGTGTTACAATTGTTTGTATTGTCGGTTGCCTGCTCTAGGGGTGGCGATTGTGGGCTGAATCGGTGAGTGGCCAGAGCGGCGCGGCTACCATTCTGTACATGACCTATATATATAATTATATTATATAAAGCTATGCTTCCCCTTCCGGTCATTCCCAGAGTGCCTCATTTCGTTTTTTTTTTTATTTTTGGAAGCTGCCAAAATCTTCCTTTTTACATATACTTTAAGGTCAAAACAAATTATCTGTGTATTTTGGTTTTATGTAATAAAACACGCAAACAACTGTTTTTTTTTTGTGGAAAAATCAAATATTTCTGTGTTTAACCCCGTGAAAACCCATGCAAACATTCAATTTAATATTTTTTGACGTTCCAGTGTTATACCTTCATTCCAAAGCCTATAATCTTGATCCTCGCTTTTTTTGCAATTTTGGAACCAACAAGGTGCTCTAACTCACTAGTTGCCATATTCAATTTTTTCACCGGAGGGAAGAGATCTAGAAAATATACAAATTGATGGGAAAACACGTAAAAAATACATTGTAAAAACCCAGAAATTTATACTTTATTCATCCATTCTAACTGGTACAGAGAATTTCAGGAATCAAAATCTTCAATGCTAAATTTGTTGAAAAGTGTTTGAATTTTGTGCGCCTGAGCTCTATTCAAAGTGAACGTTTTCGGTGATTTCTTTTTTTCAGTGAGCTTAACCTCACAAATAACATGGGGATGAGATACAGTTAGCCAAATAGGTGAGTCAGGAAGGAAGTAAACTTTTGAGACAGAATTATAGCTAAACACTAACGTCTTTGCAACAAGATCATCTTCGTTGCTGTGAATTATGCGACCCAAATGCCAGTTGTTATTGAATAGAAAAGCATCATCCAAATTCTCCTCCCAAAGTTTCACAACTTTACCATCTAAATCGAAAACCAATGCCCAATTCCCGCATCCATATTGGTGTTTTTACGTTTGACGATTTGCTTATTGTGAACACAAAACTGATGGAAAATTTTAGTGCCTGGAGTAGTTTTTGCTTCCTTTTTGTCACTGTTTTCATGACAAAATTTAAGTATCGACGTTCCAGTGACAGAGATACAATTTTTAAATCTTCATTAAGGGCTTGATCAAGCGTCAAGCTGCTATTGCGAGTTTGAAATGACCCTATGAAAACCAAACCATGACAGTGCACGAGCTTCTTAAATTTTGTCATGAAAACAGTGACAAAAGGGAAGCAAAAACTATTCCAGGCACTAAAAGTTTTCATCAGTTTTGTGTACACAATAAGCAAATCGTCAAATGTAAAAACGAGAATTGGGCATTGGTTTTCGACTCAGGCTCAGGCACACAAAATTCAAACACATTTCAACAAATTTAGCATTGAAGATCTTGATTCCTGAAATTCTCTGTACCAGTTAGATTGGATGAATAAAGTATAAATTTCTGGGTTTTTACAAAGTATTTTTTACGTGTTTTCCCATCAATTTGTATATTTTCTAGAGCTCCTCCCTCCGGTGAAAAAATTGAATATGGCAACTAGTGAGTTAGAGCACCTTATTGGTTCCAAAATTGCAAAAAAAGCGAGGATCAAGATTATAGGCTTTGGAATGAAGGTATAACATTGGAACGTCAAAAAATGTCAAATTGAATGTTTGCATGAGTCTTCACAGGGTTAGACACAGAAATATTTCATTTTTTAACAAAAAAAAATCAACTTTTTGGGTGTTTTATTACTTAAAACCAAAATACACACCGATAATTTATTTTGACCTTAAATTATATGTAAAACGGAAGATTTTGGCAACTTCCAAATATTTTTTTAAAAATAAACTTTTTAGATATCGCACATTGAAAAAAAAATTGTTTTTTCGCATTTCTCGCTCGGGGGAGCATCCAATCCTAATTCTGAGGCCGGAAATGGATTCCTGGGGAAATTTTACATCGACCCACTATTTTCAGAATTTTTTTAAACTCAAATTCTCGCATCGGCAGTCTAAAAACGAAAATTTGTCATGGCCCGCAAAAAAATGAAAAAAACACAAAATAGGTCACAAATCCAAAATGGCGCAAAATTAGGGGCTGAAAATGTAGGATCGGACGTATTTTTATATCCTAAAGGCGACTACATACTTCCGGTAGCGATTTAAAAACCACCCCATTCACTCCCTGAT
Organism: Cryptocephalus moraei; assembly: GCA_946251905.1. Lineage (NCBI taxonomy): Eukaryota > Metazoa > Arthropoda > Insecta > Coleoptera > Chrysomelidae > Cryptocephalus > Cryptocephalus moraei. The sequence continues at coordinate 5,745,763 of OX276455.1, read as the reverse complement.
CAGTTGACATGGAATCTCCCATTCCCATATAGAGTTAGATGGTCTTGTTCTTATTACCGCGGCGGTAAAAAGTTGGTAATTATCGCGGAACAACTGCGATCATAATTTCCGCGTTATTACTTTTTCATCGTACTTATGTTTTTTGTAGTAATTATTAAAGGTCACCTTGACTCCTTGTTTGGTGTTAAATTCTAAACTGTTGCTCGGTGTGTAACCATAACCCACAGGACGACACATGCTGCGAAATGCACATTTCCTGTCGATGATGGTTTATAAAACGTAGAAGAAACTAATGTGTTTACGTTAGTTGAAATGAACGTTACACCTTTTTAATGCATCTAATTTTAACGATAACAATTGTTTTTCAATTCTGTTAGACGCAGTTTTGGAACAATCTAATAGCAATACATTAAACATTAAACTCTTTTTTACTTGCTCATGTAGGGAACCCATATAATAAGAGAAAGTATTGTGATCGGGCTGATTTTCGGAAATTTGAGATATTTGCTCAACGTTTTCTCAGAAACCATCATTAGTGCAAAGTCGAAATTTTGAGTTTAGGCTGTGTGCCCTGAAAACTCTCAACCACATAAATTTCATCAGAATCAGTTAAGGGCAAAGGGCACTTTACTCTTGTCATTTTTAAGTTTGTTTTTTGAATATCTCAAAAACTGGTCTAACGTTTTTTTTTTAATTTGTATATTTGCTTTACTACTCAATCCTTATCAATTGCAGTTATCGTTTTCTTGACTGATCTTCTGGAAGGGGCCCTTTACTCTTGTAAATTTTCAGTTTTTTCTTAATTTTCTCCAAAACGGCTTTACTGCTCCTAACCATATTTTATATTTGTACTGATCTATCTAATACCTACAAGTTTTATTTGAAACATTTTTTTCTAAAACTTCTCTAGAGGGCACTTTACTCCTGAACATTTTCAATTTCTCAAAAAAAAATTCAGACAGGCTTTGAATGTTTTCACTAAACTTTATATTTGAGTTGACATATTAAATGTATACAATTTTTATTTAGAATATTTTTTCTTAAAACTGTCCACTTTACTCTTAATTTATTTTGTTGTACAATTTTCAAACAATCTACAATCTAGAGTGTAAGAAGCCGAGTTCTTAGGTAAATACCTGTATGTACTAACAATACGCTGGGTAAATATTTAATGTCGAGTAATATTATATCTCTTGGATACCTCCTTACCAATAACTCCGATGGTAAGTTCAGAGTCAATTTTCATGCATTCTCTTTTATGACCTATCTATTTAATTAACACCATTTTAAATTTCGCGACTTCGCTCATAACCGCCTGTTTGTTTTAACTCTTAATATGAGTTTGTTGTATTTTTCACACATACGCGATAAGAAATTTATAAACAATTTACCTTCACCTTGGTAGTTTGCCGTAATTAAAATAAATACTCTTTCCTGTAATCAGTTAGAAACAACAACAAATTCCTTTCGTCGGTTGCTTATCGAGAAGTTGTATTGTTGTTAAGGGTTTAAGCAGGTGAAGGAAGTGAAAATTGCCTTCGGCCCTTTCAAAAAACAAAAAAAAATACAGTTGTGTAGTATATTGAAAAATACACTTTTATATTATATTTTAATAATACTTAATAATAATACTGATAACACTAATATAATAATATTACTTTTTTGAGTTTCGGTATCAACGTTACTTGTATTTTATGAAAAAATTACCCTTAACTCTAATTTTCTCTAATGTATATTTAAAACGTTTAGCGCGTTTCAGCTAATTATTTGCCAGAATTTTCAAAATACGAACGTTCATTTGTCATGTCTGCGTCTTGTCATTTTCAAAAAATGTGTAAAACGATTGATACAACTTAATTTTTTTAAACTTTTCCCTACTCTTACCTGAAGTATATTTTTACGATATCTCTTCTGATAACCTTCTGAAATAAGACATATTTCACGGCGAATAAGTCGATTTTCGTGTTAAATTCAAAAATTCGAACTGCAATTCAGTTGAAACTCCAGAAAGATATGAACTGATGTTCGATTGAGAAGTAAAGTAAGGTGTGACTCATCCCAGACGTCTTAAAGACGTCTTGTAAAGGTCTTATTGTGGCCTGGACGTCTGATGAAGACCTAAAAGAGACGTCTTTAAGATGTCTTGTTTGGAACGTCTTTAAGATGTCTTGTTTTGGACGTCTTTAAGACGTCTGGATGTTTGTTGACCAGTAAAATTCCTCTTTATACGTCCGCATTAAAAACGTCTTAATTTGGCAGGTCTTCATTAATAAAGACACCTTTTTCAGACAACTTTTGAACCGTCCAATTAGGAAGTCTTTAAGGCGGTATTATATGTTTGCAGATTTAATAATAATATTTATATAATACCTACATGTATATTTAATTAATTAGATAATCAAATAATTAGTTAAAATTGTTAGTTAGCTAACTAATTGATTAATTGAGTAATTTATTTTAGCTAGTTAATTCTCAAATTTTTTATAATCTTATACATTTAATTAGGAAATTTCTAACTTTAACTAACTGTTTAACAGAGGTGCTTCAGGGCGAAAAAGTATATTTAGCAGATTATTGCTCTCTTATGTTGTCTATCTTATGTTGTATGTACATGTGTGTTGTAATAAAATATATCTGGTTGAAAATTGAGGTGTTTTCATTTTAGCCTAGGCTAACAATGCGTCCTAAAGGCGTCTTAATAACGTCTTACGTATAACTTGCAAGATATCGTAAAGGCGTCTTTAAGACGTCTTATATAGAGGTTGCAAGACATCCTAAAGACGTCTTATATACAGCTTGTAAGACATCTTAAAGACGTCTTATATACAGCTTGTAAGACGTCTTAAAGACGTCGTATATACAGCTTTTATGACATCTTAAAGGCGTCGTAAAGACGTCTGTTTTTGTAACAAATGACGTGTAAAAGACGTCTTCTAGGAGACGTTCACGGACGCCTTACAGACGTCTTGCACAGCTATAATGGGACGTCTATAAGACGTCTTAAAGACACCTTTGTGCTGTCTGGGATCTGTCATCTATCGAAGTTTAAAACTAATGAACATCCCTTTTTTCCTGAAATTTTGAACCTTTTCCTGTATCCAAAAATTTATTTAAATGTTCTTGAAATAGAATGCGTTTAGCCCCGCCATCTACATACCTGTTGACTAAATACGAAAGTATCCAGAATCCCATTTCAGCGATTTATTTGTTCGATTAAGTGTGTTTTTTCAGCATTGACCTTGGCATAGACAATTCCCAAATATTGTTCTGATCATACGATTTTTATTTTCATGCGTATTTACATTGGTGACGTTTTAATAACACGTGCCAACATCAACATCCGAAACAGATAAAAAGTTTTATTTTCAAATTGTATATTTTTTTCCAACGGCGGCACTTACCGCCGATTGTTTACGCGGTAAGTACATGTACTCGTATAAGTATTCAAGCGTCTCACATAATTACGTTACAAAAATGATCTTCTAATGTAATCTGGAAGAAATTATTTCTCTTCCAACAACTTTCTCTAATTACAATCGACAGGTAATTGGCAATTACAGACATATATAACTTTGGCTTGCATGTTGCTTTAGTTAAAATTACTGTAATTAATGCGATTTTTTAGGTGGCATTATGTAAATTCCAAATGAATACAGTGTCATTACTCATTACATTAAATGAGCGTAGTTAGTATATTATGCTATGTTTAAAATGAAATCATTACTCAACCGCTTGACAACAATACATATTACCTGTTTTTTGCAACAGTATACATTAACCATTAAAAGGTAATTTGTGGCAATTTATAACTATGCCTTCTCCTCTTCCATTTCTTGTGAGGAGCAGAGATATTTTTTAGGTTTCGATATAGGGATTTACTTTTATTTATACGTTTGTCCCGCTACTGGTTTGACCTACCGAATTACATTTAATGAGATTTATAGACGGGGTGGAAGTAATCTACGCCTGGTTCCTTTAAAGCTTTTACACAGCTTCAAAAGGTAAAGTAAAGGGATCTAAATGCTTTGTTCTACGGCTTTATATCTAAATGGCGTACTTAAACGCAAGATTTGTTGGCCGTAGTCGACAAATGTTGGTGATATGCCACTGGCTAAAAGCCTACTTATGTTTCAATGCTGGTTCCCAGCTTATGGTATAATATAGTGTACACAAAAGTGCCCAGGGGATGGAAAGAGGGGTTAACACTGAAGGGGTTGCGACTTGCATTATAAATATTTTGTAAATGTTCTTTGTACTTTGGATTCTTTTATGGGACCGTGCGTTGATGGAGTTTGAACGTTACTTCCGTATTACAACGTCATTTGCGATCGTTACACGTTTCCATTTTTAGCGGCACTTATTATGGCGATCTGATTTGTTTTAAAAATAATTCCTAATCGCTGGGTTATCAGCGTGGAAAAATATTTTGATAGAAACCGTTCAATCGAACGTTTCCCCAAAACAGAAAGATTTCTAATATCCGCCAAAAAAACAATATCTTCAATATTCGTAATTGGGGAAACTCCAAATCAGAGTTTTCGCATCGAACTGGAAAAAACGACGAGACGATCTCGACAAAAAAAAACCTTAAACTAAGTTCTTGCCAAGTAATGATGTAAGTGACCTACATCATGAAATAATTATATATCTATGTTTCGAATGCTAAATTTACGTTACATTCTACTTTATCAGTTGTACGTACAATGTACGGAGCGGCGGCAATCCCGAAAATAACTCCGCCGTGATGTGAAACTTGAATTATTATATTTTAACGTGAATAGGTTTCGAGTTTGTTTTCGATCGAATTCGCAACGCTGGACCCAACATCCGACGACGTCAAACGGACCGAGTTACGTTACGCATTATAATCGATGCATGACCCATAAATCTCTAACTTCGAATTAGTAATTATTTTGGATTTTACGGTTTGACGTACCTCGACGTTGCAAAAGTGATCTCGAATTACGAAGGCGATCTTGGAATGGTGACGCCCGGGGGAGTTTCGAAAAAATGGAGTAGGAAGTAACTTAGAATTATTTACGGAAAGTTTTGAAAAAGGAAGGAATGTTGAACTTGCCAACAGTACTATCAGCGTTACCTATTTCTATATTTTCAATATTAACATCATATTCTAAAATTGATACAATCGGTTTATGGTAACTAAAATAAGAAATGGATGTATTTGAGTGAAACTTATCTAAGTACGGCATCTATTGTCCCATATTTTGTTGTACCGACATTTCTATCATTAGAGATATTTAAATTTAATTTTATAACACTTTGCATTTTATTTTATAAATTGTAACACGCGTTCCTGTTTTTATTATCTATATATTAGGGTGGGTCAAAAAAATAGATTTTTTTTAGTTCCGACACAGAATAGGTACCTTTAGAAAATACATATCATGTATGAGCTCTTGACATTAGTAGGAAGATCGCTCTACAAAAAATGTCTTATATTATTTTTATACATCTATGTATTTAAAAGATATTCAAGGTCAAAGTTTGAAAATTTTACCAAAAAATTTTTTTTCTTCCTAATTTTGTAACTTTCTTTGTAACTCTTAATTTTTTAAACCGGTTGACCCTACAAGCCATCCCTGAAACTCTACGCTATTTTCGAGCGCTTTGAAATCAAAGCACTTTGGAAAAATATATCCAAACGTTAATTTTGAGCCCTTCGACCTCAAAACTCAAAGATTGTTAAAAACTACAAAATTCGAATTTTTGAAAAACTAATATTTGAATATGTTTTATTTTGATACATCAAACGGCATTGGATACGGTTTTTTGCGTATTAAAAATATTGTGCAAAGTACAAAATTGACTGGATAAAGATTTCAAAATTATGTTGAAAAAACACTTTTTGAAATTTTTCGATAACTGTATCTCACGAACGGATGATTCTATTTTCATGTTCCAAACGGCATTCGACGCAGTTTTTTGAGTACTATAAACATGGTATAATGTACAAAATCGATTGGTCGCAAAACTTCGAAGTTATATTGAAAAAACACTTTTTGAAAATTTTCGATAACGATATCTCACGAACGAATTAATCGATTTTGATGTTCCAAACGGCATTCGACGTCATTTTTTGAGGTGAAGAGCTAATTAGGTTATGGACTTGATCCATACAACGACTCAAAAGTTATATCTAAAAAACATGATTTGAACAACTTTTTTTTCGGTTTTTGGAATTTCTCAAAATCTACTGGGCCGAATCGGTTCAGGTTAACACGAAATTTATTTCACATTGAACTCTTTAGAGTATTTTTAAAACTTACAAATTAAATGGATATATTTGAAATAGTTATTAAAAAACTTTAAATTAGAATTCGGATGCAGATATCTTCTAAACGGTTAGAGGTTCAATTTCCTATAAAAATATACATTTCTCTTTTGGCAATAACGTAATTACTTATACACGAAGTTACAAAATTAGGAAAAAAAATTCTATAGTACAATTTTCAAATTTTGGCCTTGAATATCTTTTAAATGGTTAGATCTATCAAATAAAAATATAAAACATCTTTTTTGTAGAGCGTTCAATTTGCTTCGAAAATGTGTGTAGAGATTCGCTGAACAATTAATTAATAGTAGATGGGGCAATAATTTTTTTTAAATCACACTCATAATTGGCCCCAAGCCCTGATATAAATATAGTTATTCTTGAAATAAATAAAAGAATAAATAATATAGAAAAAGTTAAACAAACATTAAAACGAATCAATAAATACACTCCAGCAATTTTAACAATCTTTTCTATATTATCTCATTAATCCAATTGTAGCTAAAATTTCAGACAAAATCATCTTCAATGAGACATGTCGTTTTTATTATGAGGCTTGATTACAAATGGACAACTATTATGAGGGGGATCTTCCTATAAACATTAGGAGCTCATACTTGGTAAGTACTTTCTGAAGCTACTTAGCAACCAATTTTGCTGTGTCTGAACTAAGAAAAAACTTATAGAAAAACCTATGTTATAGAAAACCTATTGTAGAAAATACCCTACACGCTTATACTCAGAATATGTATATCGATATATTGTATATACTTGTACGATGGCTCGCAGCGTAACAGATTTCATGCTGACGACCAGTTGAAGATAGGGCGCGTATAAAGGTTTTCACTTCAAAAAGGCTTAATTTTTCAAAAGTTAATTTGGTTGGGTGCGGGGCTTCAGAGTAGGTATTTGGAAAAATTTTAAAGTTTTGACATCGCAACACCAACTCGTCTAGACCCAAATGCTGACGATAAAATAACAACCGATGAAAATTAAAATAGAACTCTCCGAGGATTAAGCACTGATGTAACATTCACTTTCTCCCCCGTAAAATTGAGCTGGTCAAGCCGCAGAGACAAAGCACGTCAACTCGCCTCGGTAATAAAATTACCATGGAAATGCATCACCATCTTCTTATTCCATTCGTCCCTTTACGCATTGTCCTCTCGCCCCCGTCCATCTTCTGTTTTATACATGTTTATGTTCAACTGGCGATGAGCCCTTCGGTCTTCAACAGGGTGAATAAAATTACCATAGGCCGAAGGGCTCAACGAAATGACCGCCGGCTATACGATTCGCTGGGCCCGTTGCGGACGCTCCCGATTCGGTCGCTTTAAGTAGTTTAATAAAAGGGCAGCGGATGATGCAACGGGCCAGGGGATTTCGGATTTAATGGAGCAGACAGTGTGTAAGGATCCAGCGTTACGGTTTGTCGAAAACGGGAAATGTCGTCCTGTGACGATAACAAACAAAATTCCTGCCACGCCTCGGACCGTCTTCTATCTTCTCTAGCCTCCGCGATAGTTGGAATCGATTACGCAACGCTCTCCACAGATCTTTCTTCAAACAATTTCAAAATATGATTCGAGCACACTAAAAGAAACAAAGAGAGTGTCCTAACGGAAGAATCAATATTTACACACCTCCATTTTTCATTTACTTTGTGTCACGTATGGAAACAGCTTTATGAACACGCTCCGTGGTTACGAATGATACACGAGAAAAACAACAACCTGCCCGGTTACATGTGTAATGTATGTGTGTGTACGTACACACACGTATACAGATTTTCGACGAAACGGGATGGAAGAAAAGCCATGCGATGCAGAAAGCTCGTGTAAATCGATACCTCGGGGTTGGGAGTTTCTTCCTTTGTTCGCCTTAACGTTCGGCGTGCTGAGCTTCGAGTTTTTATTTTTGACCGCAAATTGCCGAATAAGCGAAAATAGACTCAGGAAAATCGTACCAATTAGAAACAAGGACGCAAGGCTGAAATAGCCTTGGTTTCACCTTATCAAGACCAGACAAATTCAAGACGAGATCGAGATTAGTTGCTCTATAGTACTTACTAGCAATGTCAAGGTAAAAACTGTTCAAATTCATTCGATTAATCCAAGGAGAATCCTGACTTGATTATGACTGTTTCAATAAAAGAACTGATGTAATTGAAACTGCTCCACAAAACCTCCGGAATTAGTTAAAGTCCTTTCAACCAAAGTCCCGAATTGGTCAAGTCTCTTCCGAATAATCATAAATTGGTTAAGACTGTATTGATAAAATAGTTACATCTACTCAAGGAGAAGAAATTGATTTCCTTAATTCTATCCAACTAAGCTCTACCCTAATCACTCGTTCCAAGTATAAACCATGACTTAGGTAGATATAATTCAACAAAAAGTCCCGATTTTGTTACGACTGTTCCAACAAAAGAACTTAATAAATTAAGAGGTATCCAGAAAATATTCGTATTTAATTAACTTCTTTTCAAACAAAATACAGGAACCGGTTAACTCCATTCCATCAAAAGTCCTAAATTAGTTAAAACTAAGTTAAGAAATTGGTTACGTCTATCCCAGAAAAGCTATATCCAAACTAAGTTCTATTTTGATTAGTCCGTTCAAGCAAGGGCCCTGTCAAGGATAGGTTTGATCCAGGAAAGATCCTGACATGGTTCCCACAAAACACTTGAATCAATTAAGAGAGTCCCAGAAAATGCCCGGAATTAGTTAACTATCTTTCAATCAAAAGTCTCAAATTGGTTAAGTCTGTGCAATCAAAAGTCCTAAGCTAGTTAAGACTGGTTTAATAAAATTGTTACGTCTATTCAAGGAAAACCAAATGAATTGGTTAGCACTATTTCGATATGGCTCTATCCATAAGAGTCCATTGGAGCAAAAATCCCGACATGGAGAGTTTCAATCCAAGAAAAATCATGAGTTCGTTACGAAAGTTACAACAAAAGAACTGGAAAAACTAAGTTGTTCCAGAAAATGTCAAGAATTACATAACTTTCTTTCGAACTAAAGTCTCTTCCACCCACAGCTCTAAATTATTTAAGACCTACTTAAAGTAACTATTATACTAGTTTAATAAGACGGAGTATTGTCACACGAGAGTTTTAAATAGAACGAGTGTGACAATACGTCTTATTGAACGTGTCTAATATACTATTTTATCTACTTTAACATCTACGCACGTCTAAGTGACAGGCTGATGTACCAATTTAACAAAACTAAAGGTTACCAAAGTAGTGTAATAGTATTTATATTATTACACTACTTTCGATGTAATAATGAGATCATTAGTAACGCAAAGTAGTTAAAGTAAATTACTTAACTTCCTTAAGTTAAGACTATTTTGAATAAATACTTGCGTCTAATCAACGAAAAATTGTTATACCTAGTAAAATTCGTTAGAAAATCCCTATCAAAAGAACTCCATTAGTTAAGCCTCATCCAAAAAATGGTCCAAATTAATAACAAACTTCAAGACGTTAGTTAAGTTTGTTCCATATCCTAAATTAGTTAAGGAAATTTTGACAAAATAGTTTTATACGTCCTAGGAAAAAAATTAAATTGGTTGTAAAAATCGCGACATAAATAATTTTGATCCCAAAAAGTCCCGATTTAGTTACTAGTTCCAACAAAAGAACTGACTTATGTGAGCCTGTTCCGCTAAATGTTCTAAATTAGTTAAGTCATTTCAAAATTTCAGTTACGAAGAAAACCATTCCAGAAAGAATTTGAATTGGTTAGCTCTATTCCAATAAAGCAACATCTTAATTAAGTTGAGTTTAGACGGTGCGAGCTAGCGGGTCAGTTGTGAAGGCCAGTAACTGTATGCCAGCTACTGTTATTATTAAAACAGATCCGCCGAGTTACTGTCTCTGCAAGGTTGGGCAGCTGCTGAATGCGAGTTACTTCAATATTTTTTGATTTTACTGGCCACTTGCCTTCCCCCACGAGACTGAAGTCAGTAGTTCGCATCCTTTTCGCCAAATTTGAACGCATAGTACAGTACTTGGCAATTAAATTTAAAGAATTTCGAACTGCGAAGTGTCAATCGCATATCAGCTTGATATTCACGAGGGTCCTGATAATATAGCTCTCTCATAATCATGTTTGCAGCTCCTGATGTCTTTTGCAACCCATTTCTCATCCAAATCCGTCTGTTTCTTTTTCTTGTCAGATCATTTTCAATTTCTTTAACCAACTCTTCGCACAAAGTTATGGAAAAGATTGTATTGCCTTGCATATTGCACTCTCTTTCAAGACCTGCAAGCTCACTGTCCAGAAACACAGTAGAGCTACGAGCTACTTATTTCGTGTAAATAGGTGAGCAGCTTACATATTTCGTCCCTCACTCGCAAAGTACAGCTACTGTCTACTGGCTAGCCCAGCAACTCGCACTGTGTAAACTCGCCCTAAGTTGGGTTTAGATGGTGCGAGCTAGGGAGTCAGTTGAGAAGGCCAGTAACTGTATGCCAGCTACTGTTATTATTAACACAGATCCGCCGAGTTATTGTCTCTGCAAGGATGTGCAGCTACTGAATGAGAGTTAAGGTGAGTTTAGACGGTGCGAGCTAGCGGGTCAGTTGAGAAGGCCAGTAACTGTATGCCAATTACTCTTATTAAAACAGATCTGCCGAGTTATTGTCTCTATAAGGATGGGCAGCTACTAATTGTGAGTTACTTCAATATTTATTGAATTGTCTTTACTTACCTTCCCCCACGAGACTGAAGTCAGGAGTTCGCATCTTATTCACCTAATTTGAACGCGTAGTACAGTACCTCAGTACCTGGCAATTAAATTTAGAGAATTTCGAACTGTGAAGGTTCCAATCGCATAACAGCTTGATATTCACGAGGGTCCTGATAATGTAGCTCTCTCATAATCATGTTTCTAGCTCCTGATGTCTTTTGCAACCAATTTCTGACCCAAATCCGTTTGTTTCTTTTTTTTTGTCAGATCATTTTCAATTTCTTTATCCAACTCATCGCACAAAGTTATGGAAAAAGATTATTGTATTGCTTTGCGGATCGCAATTTTTTGTACTTTTGATATATTTCACTCTCTTTCAAGACCTGCAAGCAGTGCAAGCTCACTGCCTAGAAACACAGTAGAGCTACTTACTTCGTGTAAACAGGTGAGCAGCTTGCCTATTTCGTCCCCCACTTGCAAAGTACAACTACTGTCTATTGACTAGGCTAGCCCAGCAACTCGCACTGTGTAAACTCGCCCTTAGTCCCTAAACCTAAAAGCCTTAACATAGACAGTTGTGATTTAAGTAGAGCCTTAATTACGACTATCCCGATAAATGAATTACACTACATAACCTTATTTTTGAAAAAAATGCGGATCGCAATTTTTCGTACTTTCGACATATTGCACTCTCTATCAAGACCTGCAGGCTCACTGTCCAGAAACACAGTAGAGCTACTTACTTCGTGTAAACAGGTGAGCAGCTTGCCTATTTCGTCCCCCACTTGCAAAGTACAACTACTGTCTATTGACTAGGCTAGCCCAGCAACTCGCACTGTGTAAACTCGCCCTTAGTCCCTAAACCTAAAAGCCTTAACATAGACAGTTGTGATCCAAGTAAAGCCTTAAATACGACTGTCCCGAAAAATCAACTGCGTTAATTAAGCGTATTTTTGAAAAAAATTGTGGCAAATAATTAACTCTTTTTCACAAAGTCCCAAACATGGCACTGCTCCAGCAAATGTCCAAAATTTGTTCAAGCAAAACTCCTGACTAGGTACCTAGTCGGTTTCAAAAAATGTAACACACAGAAGAAAATATTTAATTTACTTCCATCTTCACCTTTAAGGTAGAATCAACCACTTTGTTAATTTGTTGCAATATTAACCGAAGACAACAAAATTAGAGATTGATACATGACACGATTTAGAGAAGGCAAGGATTTTTAGAGATTCCCTCAATTGTGGTCTCGTTTTGTACAATCTTTCTACGCTTAATTTTCGAAATTACTCCTTGGAAAATCGATTAAGGAGGTACACTCCTCTGTCGGCGCGAATCGGGCTAACAAAATTCGATAACGTCACACCTCCAGGACAACAATGCTTTAATATTTATGCGATCAAACCCAACAAACTTGACCCGATTCAAAATATTTCGTCGAGATAATATATTTTCACGCGAGCGCGCGTGTGCGTGTGTTTACGCCGTCTTCTTATGCAAACGGCCCTATTTATTCTTTTTTGAAACCTCTGCGAATTCGGCATTGGAATACATTCTCCCCAATTTGCAAGTTTTCCTATTCTTCCTATACGTCGAATATCGGCTGGGGAATCCGTATTTTTTGTTACGTTTTGTCACAATGCACGGAATAATGTAAAACAGTTCAATTCTATTCGTTACATCCTCGAGCGTTCCCATTCGTCCCGATGCTGCAATCGCAATAGTATGGATATTGCTCGATCGATTTGTTTCCCTTCCATTAATTCACCGTGTACAGCGTACGCGGATGGAAATATATACGGGAGTAATGGAATCGCAGCGATGCTGATGTCGATACTGGAAGTTCCGTCGGATAGTCAATGTTGTTTTATTTTTTTCATAAATAGTAGGTAGTATATATAAAAAGTTTTGATTCATCGCAGCGGGATATTTTCGATTAACTCCATCAGCGGAGCTACCACAATATAAATTCAAATTTGTGCATATAAATACGAAAATTAGATCCATTGATCTGATCGTGGATATCGACGTGACAGGTTTGTTATTTAGCGAGCGAACTTTAATCTCCTCCTGCGAGTTTTAATCAGTCGAAAGTCAACAAATCCGTATGGTGCCTTTGTTTTGACGTTTTCCTTCCATGCCTCCGGACCGGAGTTTCTTCTTTCGGCTGATTAGTGGGATTATTTGTATGTTCGTTACTCCGTGCACGGGCTCAAAGCGTAACGTTAGCGACCCATTATTGAGCAATTACATCGAGGAGAAGTCGAAAAAGGAATCGCTCACTCCACCCCCCCGGGTGATATCGTGATCTTCACGTCTAACACGAAAAGCGTTTCCAACACGCTTACAAAGTAGTCGAGTTACGTGTTCGCCATGCTACCATAAAAAAAAGGAACGAGAAAGGGAGAGAGAGAGAGAGGGGGGGGGGGGAAGCTCTACTTGGGCCGGGCCGCCGGCACCAAGCCAGCGAGTTTACTGAAGAAGCAATTAGTTTGTTGTTATTCCCTTCGTTCTGACATAATAAATGTTATGCCCTGAACTTCTACTGCGTCGAGATTGAATCGATTTCGTGCTCCTCAGAGAAAGTCCGGTTTAGAACAAAAAGCGCTGCGATAGCACAGAGACTTATTCACCTTCGGACACGTTCAAAAAGTTCGAATATATTTGCCATGTCGCATAGGTGCACTAGTAGATAAACTATGCCGGTTCTAACCCAAAAAACCCACCCGCTTTTTAAGGTCGAATTTTGCCCATTTTCATATCACATTTTCGCCAATATTTGACCTTCGGCGCATTTCTGGCCCAATCATCCATGTTATTTTAAACGGTGGTAAAATTTGTTACCCATTTTGCGGTCTTTTCGACCACGACTTTTGGCCCAATCCCCCATGTTATTAACAGGAACAGTTTCGTGCCCAAATGGTGGCAGCAATACAGCGAGTTAGGTATGATGAGTTGTGCCAAATGCCGTCATCGACGCATTGCGTCACATCTGAGGCGTGGTGCTCGGACAACTGAGTTCTGCCACAACGCGCATCGTGTGAGTGTGTGTGAGTGTAAGTGAGTGAGTGAGTGTTTGGCCGTTACCTCGGAAGAGGGGTTGTAAATCGTTACATAGGGGTGTGGTGTCCTATTTCACTTAGTGCACTTAGAGATAGATAAAGGTTTTGGTACCCTTCTAGGATTTCTAGAAGTATGCAGTAGACTTCCAACTAACATGACAACTTCATGCACTAATTTTGTTTTTAACTTTTTGGGCCATCATTTAAAATAACACGGAGAATTGGGACAGAGATGCGCCGAAGGTCAAATATTGGAGAAAATGTACGAAAATGGGCAAAATTCGAGCTTTAAAAAAAAACACCATTTTTTTGTGTTAGAACCGGCATAGTTAATCTACTTGCACTAAAAGTATCCACGGGGCTTCTCCACAATCGAAACAGTCATGAATGTTTCACTGGACGTGAAATAATCGATTCGACCGGTTATTAGCTCCATAAGAAATCGTGATAAGTCAAGTAGATTCGTCTATTTCGCTTTGTGCGTTATAGCAAGATAAATGGCGAGGTAATCTCCAAACATTCATCTTTAATACCGCTGTATTTACATTCGACCATCGACAGAACTTCTCTTTAAGAGGGTATGTTTCCATCACAAGTTTGCATTAAAATTCGTACAGGTTGAAATAAATTTTACTACTGGAAAAGAGTAAAATTAAGTTCGACTTATAAGGGCAAAAATGTTTTTTTAATTTTAAAAAAATTGGAGCTTATTGCAAGAAGCTGTGCTTCTTGGAAGGACGTTGAGACTTCAAATTAGAAAAAAAATTGAAGTTACCTTGTATTATGGAAAAATGGAAAAGCAGTTCATTTTTAGAAACGCTTGAAATGAAATTACTTCTCTAGAAAACAATGGCAACAACTGAACTTTGTTGTAAATTCTAGATTAAAAGAGACTGCTGTTTGGGAGAAATACCTTTGTTTCTAGAGACAAAGAAGAAGTTCAAATTAGGTTTGGCTTTCCAGAATAGATTGAAATGAACTTTATTACTAGAAAGGAGTAAAATTTATAATGGCAAAAATGGATTTAATGCATTTTTCAAAAATTTAGAGCAGATTGAAAGAAGCTGTGCTTCTTGGAACAATACTGAAACCTCAATTCAGGAAAGCACTAAAGTTACCTTGTATTTTAGAAAAAAAGGAAAGCAATTCCCTTTCAGAAATGC
Organism: Cryptocephalus moraei; assembly: GCA_946251905.1. Lineage (NCBI taxonomy): Eukaryota > Metazoa > Arthropoda > Insecta > Coleoptera > Chrysomelidae > Cryptocephalus > Cryptocephalus moraei. The sequence continues at coordinate 5,730,545 of OX276455.1, read as the reverse complement.
TTGAAATTCATTCTCTAAAATATAAGGCAAAAACTGAACTTCGTTTTAAATTCTTGATTGAAAGAGATTGCTGTTTGTGAGAAGTACCTTTGTTTCTCGAGACAATGAACAAGTTCAAATTAGGTTTTGCTTTCCAGAATAGATTGAAATGAATTTTATTACTAGAAATAAGTAAATTAACGTTCAATTTATAATGGCAAAAATGGATTTAATTTCATTCTAAAAATTTTGGGGCAGATTGGAGACAGCTATGTCTCTTGAGAGAACGTTGAAACTTCATATTAGGAAAGACTAACTTGCCTTGTATTCTAGAAAAAAGGGGAAGCAATTCCCTTTCAGAAGAGCTTGAAATTCGTTCTTTAAAAAACAATGGAAAAATTGAACTTTGTTTTAAATTCTAGATTAAAATAGACTGCCGTTTATGAGAAGTACCAAGAAGTTCAAATTAGGTTTTGCTTTCCAGAATAGATTGAAATGAATTTTATTACTAGAAATGAGTAAATTAACGTTCCATTTATAATGGCATAAATGGATTTTATGATATTCTAAAAAAATTGGGGCAGATTGGAAACAGCTATGTCTCTTGAGAGAACGTTGAAACTTCATATTAGGAAAGACTAAACTTACCTTGTATTCTAGAAAAAAGGGGAAGCAATTCCCTCTCAAAAGAGCTTGAAATTCGTTCTTTAAATAACAATGGAAAAATTGAACTTTGTTTTAAATTCTAGATTGAAAGAGGCTGCTGTTTGTGAGAAGTACCTTTGTTTCCCGAGATAAAGAAGAAGTTCAAATTAGGTTTTGCTTTCCAGAAAAGATTGAAATGAATTTTATTACTAGAAATGAGTAGATTAACGTTCGATTTATAATGGCAAAAATGGATTTTATTTAATTCTAAAAATTTTGGGGCAGATTGGAGACAGCTGTGTCTCTTGAGAGAACGTTGAAACTTCATATTAGGAAAGACTAAAGTTAAATTATATTCTAGAAAGAAAAGGCAAGCAATTCCCTTTCAGAAGAGCTTGAAATTCTTTCTTTAAAAAACAATGGAAAAATTGAACTTTGTTTTAAATTCTAGCTTGAAAGAGGCTGCTGTTTGTGAGAAGTACCTTTGTTTCCCGAGATAAAGAAGAAGTTTAAATTAGGTTTTGCTTTCCAGAATAGATTGAAATGAATTTTATTACTAGAAATGAGTAAATTAACGTTCGATTTATAATGGCATAAATGGATTTTATGATATTCTAAAAAAATTGGGGCAGATTGGAAACAGCTATGTCTCTTGAGAGAACGTTGAAACTTCATATTAGGAAAGACTAACTTACCTTGTATTCTAGAAAAAAGGGGAAGCAATTCCCTTTCAGAAGAGCTTGAAATTCGTTCTTTAAAAAACAATGGAAAAATTGAACTTTGTTTTAAATTCTAGATTGAAAGAGGCTGCTGTTTGTGAGAAGTACCTTTGTTTCCCGAGATAAAGAAGAAGTTCAAATTAGGTTTTGCTTTCCAGAATAGATTGAAATGAATTTTATTACTAGAAATGAGTAACTTAACGTTCCATTTATAATGACATAAATGGATTTTATGAAATTCTAAAAAAATTGGGGCAAATTGGAAACAGCTACGTCTCTTGAGAGAACGTTGAAACTTCATATTAGGAAAGACTTAACTTACCTTGTATTCTACAAAAAAGGGGAAGCAATTCCCTCTCAGAACAGCTTGAAATTCCTTTTTAAAAAACAATGGAAAAATTGTACTTTGTTTTAAATTCTAGATTGAAAGAGGCTGCTGTTTGTGAGAAGTACCTTTGTTTCCCGAGATAAAGAAGAAGTTCAAAGTAGGTTTTGCTTTCCAGAATAGATTGAAATGAATTTTATTACTAGAAATGAGTAAATTAACGTTCCGTTTATAATGGCATAAATGGATTTTATGATATTCTAAAAAAATTGGGGCAGATTGGAAACAGCTATGTCTCTTGAGAGAACGTTGAAACTTCATATTAGGAAAGACTAACTTACCTTGTATTCTAGAAAAAAGGGGAAGCAATTCCCTTTCAGAAGAGCTTGAAATTCGTTCTTTAAAAAACAATGGAAAAATTGAACTTTGTTTTAAATTCTAGATTGAAAGAGGCTGCTGTTTGTGAGAAGTACCTTTGTTTCCCGAGATAAAGAAGAAGTTCAAATTAGGTTTTGCTTTCCAGAATAGATTGAAATGAATTTTATTACTAGAAATGAGTAGATTAACGTTCGATTTATAATGGCAAAAATGGATTTTATTTAATTCTAAAAATTTTGGGGCAGATTGGAGACAGCTGTGTCTCTTGAGAGAACGTTGAAACTTCATATTAGGAAAGACTAAAGTTAAATTATATTCTAGAAAGAAAAGGCAAGCAATTCCCTTTCAGAAGAGCTTGAAATTCTTTCTTTAAAAAACAATGGAAAAATTGAACTTTGTTTTAAATTCTAGCTTGAAAGAGGCTGCTGTTTGTGAGAAGTACCTTTGTTTCCCGAGATAAAGAAGAAGTTTAAATTAGGTTTTGCTTTCCAGAATAGATTGAAATGAATTTTATTACTAGAAATGAGTAAATTAACGTTCGATTTATAATGGCATAAATGGATTTTATGATATTCTAAAAAAATTGGGGCAGATTGGAAACAGCTATGTCTCTTGAGAGAACGTTGAAACTTCATATTAGGAAAGACTAACTTACCTTGTATTCTAGAAAAAAGGGGAAGCAATTCCCTTTCAGAAGAGCTTGAAATTCGTTCTTTAAAAAACAATGGAAAAATTGAACTTTGTTTTAAATTCTAGATTGAAAGAGGCTGCTGTTTGTGAGAAGTACCTTTGTTTCCCGAGATAAAGAAGAAGTTCAAATTAGGTTTTGCTTTCCAGAATAGATTGAAATGAATTTTATTACTAGAAATGAGTAACTTAACGTTCCATTTATAATGACATAAATGGATTTTATGAAATTCTAAAAAAATTGGGGCAAATTGGAAACAGCTACGTCTCTTGAGAGAACGTTGAAACTTCATATTAGGAAAGACTTAACTTACCTTGTATTCTACAAAAAAGGGGAAGCAATTCCCTCTCAGAACAGCTTGAAATTCCTTTTTAAAAAACAATGGAAAAATTGTACTTTGTTTTAAATTCTAGATTGAAAGAGGCTGCTGTTTGTGAGAAGTACCTTTGTTTCCCGAGATAAAGAAGAAGTTCAAATTAGGTTTTGCTTTCCAGAAAAGATTGAAATGAATTTTATTACTAGAAATGAGTAGATTAACGTTCGATTTATAATGGCAAAAATGGATTTTATTTAATTCTAAAAATTTTGGGGCAGATTGGAGACAGCTGTGTCTCTTGAGAGAACGTTGAAACTTCATATTAGGAAAGACTAAAGTTAAATTATATTCTAGAAAGAAAAGGCAAGCAATTCCCTTTCAGAAGAGCTTGAAATTCGTTCTTTAAAAAACAATGGAAAAATTGAACTTTGTTTTAAATTCTAGATTGAAAGAGGCTGCTGTTTGTGAGAAGTACCTTTGTTTCCCGAGATAAAGAAGAAGTTCAAATTAGGTTTTGCTTTCCAGAATAGATTGAAATGAATTTTATTACTAGAAATGAGTAACTTAACGTTCCATTTATAATGACATAAATGGATTTTATGAAATTCTAAAAAAATTGGGGCAAATTGGAAACAGCTACGTCTCTTGAGAGAACGTTGAAACTTCATATTAGGAAAGACTTAACTTACCTTGTATTCTACAAAAAAGGGGAAGCAATTCCCTCTCAGAACAGCTTGAAATTCCTTTTTAAAAAACAATGGAAAAATTGTACTTTGTTTTAAATTCTAGATTGAAAGAGGCTGCTGTTTGTGAGAAGTACCTTTGTTTCCCGAGATAAAGAAGAAGTTCAAATTAGGTTTTGCTTTCCAGAAAAGATTGAAATGAATTTTATTACTAGAAATGAGTAGATTAACGTTCGATTTATAATGGCAAAAATGGATTTTATTTAATTCTAAAAATTTTGGGGCAGATTGGAGACAGCTGTGTCTCTTGAGAGAACGTTGAAACTTCATATTAGGAAAGACTAAAGTTAAATTATATTCTAGAAAGAAAAGGCAAGCAATTCCCTTTCAGAAGAGCTTGAAATTCTTTCTTTAAAAAACAATGGAAAAATTGAACTTTGTTTTAAATTCTAGCTTGAAAGAGGCTGCTGTTTGTGAGAAGTACCTTTGTTTCCCGAGATAAAGAAGAAGTTTAAATTAGGTTTTGCTTTCCAGAATAGATTGAAATGAATTTTATTACTAGAAATGAGTAAATTAACGTTCGATTTATGATGGCATAAATGGATTTTATGATATTCTAAAAAAATTGGGGCAGATTGGAAACAGCTATGTCTCTTGAGAGAACGTTGAAACTTCATATTAGGAAAGACTAACTTACCTTGTATTCTAGAAAAAAGGGGAAGCAATTCCCTTTCAGAAGAGCTTGAAATTCGTTCTTTAAAAAACAATGGAAAAATTGAACTTTGTTTTAAATTCTAGATTGAAAGAGGCTGCTGTTTGTGAGAAGTACCTTTGTTTCCCGAGATAAAGAAGAAGTTTAAATTAGGTTTTGCTTTCCAGAATAGATTGAAATGAATTTTATTACCAGAAATGAGTAAATTAACGGTCGATTTATAATGGCAAAAATGGATTTTATTTAATTCTAAAAAATTTAATAAAAAAAAGCTGTGTCTCTTGAGAGAACGTTGAAACTTCATATTAGGAAAGACTAAAGTTACCTCATATTCTAGAAATAAAGGGGAAGCAATTCCCTTTCAGAAGAGCTTGAAATTCGTTCTTTAAAAAACAATGGAAAAATTGAACTTTGTTTTAAATTCTAGATTGAAAGAGGCTGCTGTTTGTGAGAAGTACCTTTGTTTCCCGAGATAAAGAAGAAGTTTAAATTAGGTTTTGCTTTCCAGAATAGATTGAAATGAATTTTATTACTAGAAATGAGTAAATTAACGTTCCATTTATAATGGCATAAATGGATTTTATGAAATTCTAAAATAATTGGGGCAGATTGGAAACAGCTATGTCTCTTGAGAGAACGTTGAAACTTCATATTAGGAAAGACTAAACTTACCTTGTATTCTAGAAAAAAGGGGAAGCAATTCCCTCTCAAAAGAGCTTGAAATTCGTTCTTTAAAAAACAATGGAAAAATTGAACTTTGTTTTAAATTCTAGATTGAAAGAGGCTGCTGTTTGTGAGAAGTCCCTTTGTTTCCCGAGATAAAGAAGAAGTTTAAATTAGGTTTTGCTTTCCAGAATAGATTGAAATGAATTTTATTACCAGAAATGAGTAAATTAACGGTCGATTTATAATGGCAAAAATGGATTTTATTTAATTCCAAAAAATTTAATAAAAAAAAGCTGTGTCTCTTGAAAGAACGTTGAAACTTCATATTAGGAAAGACTAAAGTTACCTCATATTCTAGAAATAAAGGGGAAGCAATTCCCTTTCAGAAGAGCTTGAAATTCGTTCTTTAAAAAACAATGGAAAAATTGAACTTTGTTTTAAATTGTAGATTGAAATAGACTGCCGTTTGTGAGAAGTACCTTTGTTTCCCCAAGACAAAGAAGAAGTTCAAATTAGGTTTTGCTTTCCAGAATAGATTGAAATGGCCTTTATTTCTGGAATAATTTAAAATAATTTTTGATTTGTGAAGAAAACTCAAGGCTGGAATTTTTTTTATTCTAGAAAATTTTGAGCAGATGGCAAAAGCTGTGCTTTTTGGAGGAAATTTGAAATCTTGCTTCAGAAGAAGACTGAAATTACTTTATTTCTGGAGGCAATAGAGACTTCTGTTTGAAGGACAAGTTCGAAATCACGTTTGCTTTTCGGGACCAATCGCAAGATTGAAATTTATGTTTAATTTTAAGAAACTGGGAAGTCTTGTTTCAGGAAGACGATGAAAATGAAATGAAAATTGTATTAATTCCTTTAATACATACCTCAAAATACGCTTTAAAATTACATATATAGTGTGACTATTTAAACTTCGTTCTCAAAAATACTAAAATTAAAAAGTTAAGAACCTAACCTAACCTTCATAATATGGAATTCAAAATTAATCACCACCGAAAAAAAATGTACCTTCCTGCCACTTCCAAGTTCTATGGTATTAAGTTATGATATTAATTCGATATGAACTTTAAAAAATCACACGGTGTTAATACGCAAGACATACTTTTTCATTCCGTTGATATCACGATGACTAGACGTAAAACTTTCATTATTTACTTTTGAAATTCCATTCCAATTCTTACGTTTTAAAAATTCTAAATAACTGCCCTGATAAGCTTAATTACCAAAGCATCCACAAATCAAATCGATACACGTACTTTATTCCAAACTAATCATGTTATCGATGTAAAGATGACGTTATCGTATTTTTTTCCAAAAAAGTACACCAAATAACCCCATAAACGTATCAATTAGATGCTCTTTATTGATATAAAGCTTCATCGTGGATATATAGACTGACAGGCGTTTCTTTTCGATAGTTTCGATTTCAGATATTAAATACTTGCATTGATATCGATGGTGTCTGTTATCAGTCGAACAAATACTTGGAAAGTCACGGGAATGATCGCTAATTCGACTTCTATGAGACTGGCCGTCGACGTTTTTATTGATTAGATAACGTCACACCTGGAATGTATTAATATTTGCCGTTGGTGCATTGGCGGCAATCAAAACTTATTAAAACAAAGTAGGTAAATTATTGGAATTTAATTTCGATCTGTGGTGATCAGGTGAAAGCGACTTGCAATGTTTCTTAAGGGATTGTAAGATCACTGCACACGTTAGTGGTTTATTAAATTTTCCCCATGCACATGTAACCGAGAAGCCAAACTTGACATTTCTAATCCTTTTACTAATTAGTGAAACCGACAAACTGCTAAAAGGGCAGTTTGTAATTATTTTAAATCTGGTTGTGATTTTAAGTGAAATCTTACACACGAAATTAAGTTAATAACGTAGTTATGCATGTATTTTTAGTTTTTAGCTACCAACGCTTCGGAGGCGATAAAGATTTAATGTCGTGGTGTTGTTGTATACGTTATTGCGATCTGCTGACGAATATAATTTTTTCATGGAACTTTTCTTACTGTTATAATATAAACAAAAGTCAGGATATGCTTAAGGACTTGCGTCTGGGAACGAGCCCATTGGCGCTCGCCAAATCCACCCAGGACGAATAATTGAACCGGTCGGTCATAATTTTTACAGTAGTGCTAACTAATTTAGTTTTAACAAAAATTAGTCGGTTAACCGGAATTCTATGCTAACTTAAAAAAAACTATTATTTATAACTTGCGCCAGTTGTGCTTTGTCCTTAGAAGTAAAGGTAAATAACACGAGTCTAAGGTTTTTTCAATGGATTTGAAGGCATTAGGAGCTTCATCTCTGTTTAAAGCCCTGCAAGTCGAGGTTTTACCAAAACACTAAGTTACTTTCCCCTTGAAATTTTCTATTCCGGCGCCGCTGAGGGATACTTTTTAAAACTACATCTTTTTTCCTATGGACGTATTCGTAGCGTGAAAAGATAAGCTGTTGCTAGGCTGCAACGCGACTTAGGTATATTTGTCTTTCCTTTAACCAAAGTTAAACGTTGAAACAAACACTCTGACTCATTTAATACATTTATGAGCTTTACATTTGGTCTGTATAAACTGCCGGAGCTAATTTCGGACCAATTCGAAGTGAGTAGCGATTGAATGTTATGTTTTTGGCGATAAGCAGTTCCACGATCATTTCGACGTCTCTTCGTTAGCATGTTTAGCGAATTTCAAGCGTAACTTACCCGGAGTTGCTGTTTTTTATTGTTATTAATATCGCCGTTTTACGATGAGTACGAAATACGGTACGAACAGACGGGACGGGCGATAATGGGTTACGCACGATAGATTTTCGCCCGGATAAAATATGAAACGAAATATAAAAAATGGAACGGCTCCGGGTACAATTGCCCATCCGGACAGTTTCTCCAAGTCATTCCGGTAATAAAATTAAGCCCAGAGGCACGGTTATCGCCGAAAGTTTAAATTGGAAACGGGTCAGGGAGACGTAGTCCCAATACGATATGTGGTCAGTGTGCGATTGCGGGAATTAATGAGATGGAGGAAAATATAGGGGGAGGGTCGGATTTATTTCCTCGGTAACATTGTTTTAATTTCGGGATTAATGCGGGTTCTCCCCGCGGATGCCGGGGAGCGAAAATTACGGAATAAGGTTTGGGCGTACGTCCGAACACGCTGGAAACCCCCGGGGACCTCCCACTTCGGGTCATCAAGAATCCCTAATGGGTAGAGGTACAAATAGAAAGATTAATCATCGTCCACAGCTTGAAATCATCACCATTTAGCTTCTTAACTTTACTGCTAAACTGTAGCAATTTCTTACACGAAGAGGCAATGGCGATCTCCCAATTGCGAGAGCTGCAGGACACTACCATTTAAATGCAAAGCATATCTTCCACTTGTGTGATTCTTCTTGCAACGCATGTATATTTTAAGGCTTTTAGAGGTAGCCTTAATGCCTCCAGCTTTATTTTGATTTATATTAAACATGACTAAATCTTAAATCATTTCTTTTTCTATCTAATTTGGTGCAACCCTTCACTTAAACTTCATTTAAGTCACCCATTAGGATGATTTGGTCATTTGCATTATAGAGATTAAGTACTCCCTGTAATTGTTCATAGAAAGATCTAGATTCGTCAAGTTTATCATCTTCCAAATGGCATTGCCTCTATCTACTTTTAATCTGACAACTATTATGCATGAAAGATATGAAATCTCTATATATATAAAAATGTAATTGCTGTTCGTTTGTCTCGCTTAAACTTGAGAATGGCTGGACCGATTTTGCTAATTTTGATCTTGAAATATTTGTGGAAGTTCAGGGAAGGTTTAAGCGGCGAGAAACATAAATAATAAGTAACGGAAATACTGAAAAAGGTACGTTTTGTAATATGACATTTGAAAGTATAGTGTCAGTTGGTTGTCAAATTACTAAATATCAAGACGATTATTAAAATCTATCATCAGTTTGTCAGTGCGCGAGAACTTTTTTGACTTTAAAATGCCAAGGAAAAGACGACCTGACTTAGGTCGTCGAAGTCAATCGAATGTGCGACGAGCTACTTCACGTGCAAATCGCACTGACGACCAGCGAGAGACAGATATTGATATCATTCGTACTGGTATGACAGAATTGCGTTCAGCAATGAATAATTATGAAGTAGATAGGCTTAGAATGAAACGACTTCGGGCACATCAAATACAACAGCAGCGAGCACGACACAATGAAATAGAGCGATTCCTTAGACGCAGTGTTCCTGTAAACCTAGAACGAGTAGCATTACACTACGACCCGGAAATAGATTATTGTGCCGACCAATTCGTAATGATCGGAGAAATGACAATCATTTGTCAATATTGCGAAGCGTTAAAATACAGCGGTGAATCTACTAGATTATGTTGTGCTGATGGTAAAGTAAAATTGCCACAATTGTCTCATTGGTTTCAGGGGTGGAAAATAACTCTTAAATATTTCTTGGCCAACATCCAAACGTATAATAATTGCTTTCAAATGACGTCGTTTGGTGCCAAGCATATTGTACAGGAAAATTTCATGCCCACTTTCAAGGTAGTTTTTGATAAATTATTTATTAAAAATTTAAAAAGATAATATACACTTGCAGATACAAGGACAGTTTGCGGAATCAACTTGGAGTTTCCCGGTTTCGCGCATGGGCAATAATACGTCGCGTGTTCGCGAGTCGTAAAACTATGATCTTCATATATTTATGCACCGCAAAAAAAGACAAAAAATATAGTGCATCAGAAAGCCTTAAATTGATTATGTGTATAACTGTGTTGCATTTAATTTAATGTAGATAAAAAAATTGTATCAAGTTTTGAACATATTTTTCAAAAACATATGTAGGTGATACGAAGATGATACTATAATTTTTATTGATCTTTCTTTTTTTAAACTTTACGTGGCATTGCAACGTATGCCGGGTACGGCTTGTATATGATAATTTCAGAAACATTTTGGGACCAATATTCAAGTCGTAAGGGCTCGTTGTAGGCAGTGTTACCAACGAGTCCTAAAAATAGAAGTGACTCTGAATAATAATACACAGGCGAAGCCGATAAGTCAACACGTGGTATTTTCAAAGAGAGTTTATTTCAAAGAAAATAACAACCACCATTTCTAAATTATGTGTTTGCACAAGAAACTTGGAGAAAGCTTTCTGAGGGTATACACAGAGACGGAATATGGAAGATATCGAAATGTAAGCAAATAAACGGAATAAAAAATTGTATCAGGAAAAAGGTCGAGGTCGAACTCATTACGAAGGAAGCAGTAAGGCAAAGAATGTGAGCATTTCTATCACATCTCGTGATGGCGTGAGATGTCCAAAAAGAACTAAATAGAGAAATAGAGCAAAAGATCTAATATTATTGGGTAGTTACAAGAGGGACTTGAGAATAACGAAATATAAATGAACAAAAGACTGTTATATTGGTAATAGCAAACGAGGCAAATAAAGTGAAATTGGATCAAATGACAGATTCTAAAGGAAGGATTAAGGACGAAATTCTGAATGTAATCATCAAATCACTGTATTGAACGGTCTTTAATAAAATTGAAATATCCAAAGAAATAAAGAGAATTTAGACATGGAGACTCACAATGTCTTCTGGTATCCAAGAGTTCCAGGTAGTTTAACCCATCTGCTGCATCTTTGATTATTGCAATATGCCTTGCCAATTCCATTTTCCAATGTCCATTATTTCTAATAGAGCATCCATTTCCTTTGTCCTTTTCTCTCCGACGATACAACTACCATTGATGTTACCATCGTCCAACTGTTTTAAAAAGAAATTATCTGGACCGCCATTCAAATTCATCTTTTAAAAACAATACACCGACTTTTCGTCAAGTCCATTTACATCCCCGCCTAACGTCCATTGTGCCGAATTCCGAGGCGGTTCGTCCCGATTTCCTCCTAGCGAAATATTCAAATTCCCGATTATCTAAATGCAAAGGCATTTATGCCTCCTTACAAAGTCTACTTACTAAAGCGAATAATTTTATTCAAATTCCGGGGAGAAGATTCGGGAGAGTGTTTAGGAGACGTGCTCGATTTTCGAAATCAACTCGACTGAAACAGAATTTTCGTACGTCGCCGGGATAGGGAGCGGGGGAGGCTTTTCCTTCCCGAGGTAACGCGACAATGGTAACCATTATGAATCAGCCGAGTATAAAGGGCTTAATTGGTGCGAATAGTGCATATTCCGCTAATACAGACGGGAAATTGGATAAAATACAGGGGGGGGGGGGGTCGATCGTTACGTTTGTGTCGACTAGACTGTGTAGCTCGACGAGCTCAAAATACAAAATGGAAAAAAGTAGCATTTCTCAATCTGCTCCACTCCCTCAAGTGTAACTCATTAGGACGTCGCATTGCGACATTAACATTTTCTAGTTACAGCCTCATTTTTGTCGTTGATTACTCCATTTAGTGTCTTTCGAAGCTTGTAATTTAGCATGCATCACTCGATGGGATCAATTTGAAAGACCTAACAATTAGCAATAGCCCTTCAAATAGACAATGGTATCCAATCGTCGTGAGGAATGTGAATATTCCTATATCAAATAACAGAAATCTCTAAAAAAAAATTGAATAATGTAATTATTTCGAATATATCGTGGCTAACTCAAACCCACTAAACAGAATTTGTAATAATAAGTTTGGCACGAAGATTCATCATTTTTGGTGAGTTTCACTGCTTCAAAATTATGGCACCATCAAATTAAGGTGAACATTTTGAACATGAAACTGTAAGCATTTTTGACTTGATACAAGAATTTGGGAACAGGCTTTCCATTTCAGTCGTGATGAACATATCACAAGCTCAACCTGCAATTCGAAATTTGACTTTCAGAAGTTTACTTTCCACTGGAAAACTATCTAACGATCCAGGGATAAGTTTTGTCGATACTGAAATTTATGAGCCACTATGAAGCATACTTAGAATAAAAATGGAGTCCGAATACTTGATTCCCATCTGGAAGACTTAACTCAATGATTGTGTTAACTTCTATGAGGAGGTAACCCATCAGCTACCAATTTAGGTGTTTTAAACCAAAGGAAAACACCAAGTCTGAACCAACTGCTTTATTTAAAGATGAGCGACCGGTTTCGGCTTCATGGAAGCCATCTTCAGGCTCGCAAACAAGAGAGTAACTCCAACCTCTCTAAAATGAGGAAGCTCACTCATATCCATGTCCTGAAAGAATTTTATGTAGTTAACATTCTTGTTCGATGTGTGTCAATTTTTATTTATTTTTTAACTGTGTGTGTCGACGTAATTGTTTTGTATGTGTGACGCCGCACATTTCGAGCAACAGGAGCCCTAAAAACAACTTGTTTGCGAGCCTGAGGACGGCTTCCATGTAGCCGAAACCGGTCGTTCATCTTTAAATAAAGCAGTTGGTTAAGACTTGGTGTTTTCCTTTGGTTTAAATTGCCATGGCCAACTTTGAGAAGCTGGACAACCTTCGGTCGAATTTAGGTGTTGGTCACCAAAGTCAAATTTCATTTTACCCATCTATTTTACCTTATCGAGTTACAATTTGGTGAAAAAAGATTTCTAATAAGTCGCAATATTATAATTAAGTATTACTATCAAACCACCCAATAGGCACATTTTTGATAGATTACGTATTAATTTAGTAGGTATCACGAACACCACCTAATAGGTGGCATAAGTCGAAGAGTCCTGTTTCACTAATTAAATGGTCAATTTACAACCAAAAGGAATTATTTGTCCTATTTGGTGTAATATGGCACGTCTCATTGCGACCAAGCGCTCACAATTACTCAATTTTGGTAGTTGTAATGTATTAATCCCAACAGCTTTTAATTTCCTTAACTTGTACGTAATTTATGTGAAATATCACTTGGATACTTTGAAAACAATATGGCGAATACATATTTCCAAACAATATAAATGTAATATCGGAATAATTATATTTTACAAATTTAAGGAAGACTTACTTACTCCAAATTTTAAGAACACAACATATTTGACAGTAATATTCGGCTGTCGAAGGTGAAAAATGGCACCACTTTGGTCGAATTGTGGGTAAAAATTAGCAATATTTTTCCACAAAACACAAACTTTATAAAATAACCTAAGTGACGTAAGTTTCTAGTTAACTGGAAGACTAAGTTAATGCTTCAGTTGTACAAACAGGCCAAACCTTTTATTGGTCTTGTATTGACTCGTTAAGGCCACACACAAAATTGAACTAATTTTTCTGGGTTGCTGGCCCAAAACCTCAATTTTGGGCAGTTTGACCCAATTCGAAACAATCCTTCGGTTTCCGACTTGTCACAGGAAACCCCAGAAAGTCGAGCATCCCAGAACACATGCATTTTTCGGGTTGTGACAAATCTTCGTCGATCACAATCAAATTGCGTGTCGAAATCTACTTATCTTGTGAATCTTAATGCGCCCGACGTTAAACCGCCCGCAACATCCTGCGATACCCTGCGAGCCGTGCCAGACTCGAATCAGCGCCCCGGCTCTCCCAGATAATGCGAAACTTTAGATATATTGCTCGGAATTTCCCTGCCTTTAAATGAACTACTTGCTCTTCTGAATGATTACTTTGAGCTACTTCGAAGTTAAAGGGTAATCCCGCCTAGATCCCTTCTATCCGATCCGCCGGATGACAAGGAAACTGGGACGGCTCCGGCGAAGGACTTATCTGATGTTCCCCGTTCATGATTTACGGGCATGTTCCGGGAGGACCCACGGACCCTAAGCCCGAAGAGTTGGACAAATTGTTTTCTATAGAAAAACCGGGCGGGTTGGGCCCCACCCCACCTGGAAAGGTGAGACCGCAGCGCATTTTTTACGTTCCTCCAGTGGGGAATCCCATAAGAGCTTCGCTATTACTTATCCAGTCTCACTCGGACATAATTGTGTAAACAACAGAAGCAGCATTTCTTCAAAAATAATCCTGCAAATTTCCTCTTCAAAATGGTCTTCATTTCGCTCAACCTACCTCAAAATATATTTAAAATTAATTATAGTTATGTTACTGCTTAGTTTCATGTTGCTTTTTTTATACTTTTATATTTTTTTTCAAATTTATTTAAAGCACTCATACAATATAAATTTGAATAATTTTTAAAATTATAAATGTTTATATTTTTCAAAGAAGCAAGTTTTTTAAAGTGGAAGAGGTGAGCAAAGAAATGCGCAATTCATTTTTTTAATCTGATAATTACAATATCCAATACTACTCACTTCTTTACTAATTTATACTTTAATTCTTAATTTAATGAAGGTTTTAAGACTAAAATTTAAATAATCCTATATTTTCATTATTAACATCACATTCTAAAAATTATGCAATCAGTTTATGGTAACTAAAAGAAGAAATAAATACCTAGGCATGAAACTCATCTAAGTATCTTGTAAATACTGCATCTATTGTTGTCCCATACCTTGTTGTACCGACATTTCTAGACATATTTTCTATTTTTTTTTTGTCTATATATAATATATATACCTCTCTTTACTATCGAGAAGACTAAATGGGCGGAGAGGGAACAACACCCTGCACGCTTATAATCGGCACACGTATTGTAACGCGAAATGTAAACAACCAGTGTAAGCGTACGAGGCGGCCCACCTCAAAGGGAGGCCGCTCCGAGAATTGGGTCATAAAAACAGTTCCAGAATAATCGCGAATATTCATTTAAGGAAAAAATGATTTATCACTTTCGGGCCGTTTCTAGAACAAACAAATTAGGGAAAAGAAGAATCGAGCACTATCAAGAAGGTTCCGGAATACATTATGGAGGGTTATAAAAGCGAACGCTGCGGAGACGAGACGCCGCGTGAGTAAACAGTGCGAAAAACCACAAGTGAAATTGTATAAATAATTTAGTCATTAAATTAATTAGTTAGGAAATAGTCTGTAAGTAGTGTAAAGACGGTGTGTAAAATAAATTAGAATAAACGTTACAGTATATAGGTGTATTGTATATAACACGCGTTTGGGTATAGGACGACTCACAGCGTAACAGATTTCGTGCTGACGGAAAGTTAAGTTTGCCCCACAGAACAGTTTATTTTTTCTCAAACGCTCATATAGAAGTTTTCACTGAAAAGAATATCGCCGCCACCACATCCAGAACGCCATCGACGTATTTAACGCTTTTAAATCGATAATAAGACTTCACTAAGTTACGTCCTGGAAACGTTAATTTTGGACCTATTGACATTCGTGAAACTTTTAACTCTGTAAATTAGTTTCGAGTGTTAACTTACAAACAAAGCGTCGTAAGTCGTCCCGTGCGAACGCGTGTCCATTTAGCAGGCGCCCGGGCGTTGATGGAAGAAACATTACCTCCTCGATTCTACGTGCTCACGTGTTTTTACCACACTAACATGATTTGGTGACCTGGAAAATGTTACATGTATTTGATTCTCTAAAGTCGGCCATTAAAATTGCAGAATGTTCGATGTAACCATCGCTCGGACTGACGTGCTATTTCAATTTTTAATGATTCTAATAGGAGAACATTTAAAAAATCGCCGAACGTCGGATTACCTCGTGCTGTTCTAATTTCTCTACGTGACACGCATAATTTTGGGAATCCATCCTGCTGGGAATTAATTTGCGGAAGGGAAGCGGATTTTAATTAAAACGGTTTAATCACGTTTTGGTGTAATATTAAGGATTATCGCAGATGTACAAGTTACATGTAGAATTTGATTGTACCAGTTCGGTATGCGTCGCGATAAATGGGATTCTTGGGGATCTTACCGCATTGTTACGACACAAAGCAATCCAATAATTTAGAAATTGTGAAACGCATTAACAGTACCTAATAAAATATTCCATAGAGAGACGTTGCGACATTTGCAAGACAGAAAATGTATATTTCAATTATCCAGAAGCTTTACTAACAGTAACACCTCGTCATCCAACTGGACTTTGCATCCAACTTGACCATTATTCTTTGCAAACTTCAGTAGGAGTTTATTATATAAACCATATTTGTGCTTTTGCATTATACTAGCAATTTTGGATCAAGTGAACTACAATTACCAACTGTCCTGTATTGACGTCACATTTTATAGACGTTCTCCAAGTCGCCATAAATCAAATTACTCATCTAATTAATGGTTTATGAATTGATAGTTAAAAGTTAAGATTAATTAAATTACTAAATTTCCACGCAGTCTCGATTCAAATTTTGAAATAATTTTTTGTCTACATTTGAAATGTGTAAAAGCTGATGGACAAAGAACAACCCCAAATTTTATCTTGAGGTTTAGTTTAGTTTAGTTTTGAGTTTAATTACTTCAATATTAGTAATATTTGTTATTATTATATTAGTCATTTGTATTGATGAGAATCCTCCCAGTCAGTACACTCTGAACAGTTTATTCCAATAGATTTCACGAAAGGTACAAAATAAGACTCTACCTAAATATTTCAGGGACGGACTCGGAAAGGTAATCCCTAAATATTTCACATTTTAAATAAATTTAAGAACATCCGCCATCTTGAAAAGAATCTATCACGTCCTAAACGCTCGAAATTTGAATCTAATAATTTTTGTAAAGAATAGTAGTGCCCTTAGGAAAGCAGACTTCAAATTTCAAAGAATTTCGAAAAATATTAAAGTTCCTACGTTCTGTAAGCTTCATTCTAGGAAAAATTAGATTTAAGAAGGGTAACATTCCCTTGAGATTTCAAAACATGTCAAAGAATCTAGAAGACTCAAGGATCATTGCGAAAAAAATATCACGTCTTAATATTTGAAAGTTATTAGTTCTGAAAGGAAAAAGCAGATTTAAAATGTGTAACATTCTCATGAGATTCCTAAAAACAATTCAAAGAATCTAATTAATCCAGAAATCCTTGAGAGGAATATTCAGTGTCCTAGATTTTAGAAACTTCATTCTAGTAAAACTTTGCAAATTTGAAAAATAATGCCCTGAATGGAAACAGGGTTGAGATTTCAAAAAATATCAAAGAATTTAAAATATCCAAGGATCCTTTGGAACAACTTGGCAAGTTTTAGGTTCTGGAAGCTTCATTCTAGCAAAAATCAGATCTAAAGGTATGTCATCATTACTAAGAGAAATACATTACATTTCTAAAAAAAATTCGAAGAATCTAACTGGCCCACGAATCCTTCGAAAGAATCTATCATTTTCATCACACTTTGGAGTAGATTTAAAAAAATCATTCTAGTAAATTTTTGCAAACGTAAAGAAATATAATGCCCTGAATGGGAAACAGGGTTGAGATTTCAAAAAATGTCAAAGGATCTAAAAGATCCTAGGATCCTTTGGAACAATTTGACAAGTTTTAGGTTCTGGAAGCTTCATTCTAGCAAAAATCAGATCTAAAGGTATGTCATCATTACTAAGAGAAATACATTAGATTCCTAAAAAAAATTCGAAGAAACTAACTAGCCCACGAATCCGTCGATAGGATCTATCATTTTCATCACATTTTAGAGTAGATTTAAAAAATTCATTCTAGTAAATTTTTGCAAACGTAAAGAAATATAATGCCCTGGATGGAAACAGGGTTGAGATTTCAAAAAAATGTCAAAGGATCTAAAAGATCCAAGGATCCTTTGAAACAACTTGACAAGTTTTAGGTTCTGGAAGATTCATTCTAGCAAAAATCAGATCTAAAGGTATGTCATCATTACTAAGAGAAATATATTAGATTTCTAAAAAAAAATCGAAGAATCTAACTGGCCCACGAATCCTTCGAAAGGATCTATCATTTTCATCACATTGTAGAGTAGATTTTACAAACTGTAAAGAATAGCAATGTTCTTAAGGAAAAGTGGACTTCAGACTTCGAAAAATGTCAAAGCATCTAAAAGATCCTTGGAAACAACCTATTAGGTATGTTTCAGGTTCTGAAGGCTTCAGTCTAAAAAAGAAATTTTTAAAATAACAATTCAACCAATCCACAGAACCTATTAAGTGTGCTGGATTATGTTGCAATAGACTTTAAGCATGTTTAAATTATGCTACGTGAATACACTTACGTTAGGATGCATTATGGCATAATTAGTGTGATATAGGATTCTTGCACATTTTTGTTCATCGTCTAGTTATAAATATAATATGTCTCGTGACTGAAGGAAGACGTTATGAAGCCCATATACCGTTTTCTAAATCCCTAATGGCTTTCATCGTCTTGTTGCATGTACTTATAGAAATTCCCCTGTCATTTTCTTTATATAAATGGAAAAATATTACATATATTTTTACGAAATTTCCCTGCTTAGCTAAGTCATGTATGTACTTATTTTTGTCGCCTGACGCGCGCGAAAAACGTGTTGTCGGAATAATTGAATAAATCGCCGACTTATGCGATTGTGCCGGTGGTATTGACCCCTACGTGAAGAATTATAGGAAAAACGATCCATTATTCAACGGGATTTCGACGGAGTAAAAAACTCTGCGCTGCGTTATCTCGTGACGTCGATATCTTAAATCTTATTCCAAATAACCGATTCACGTGTTCCAAATTATAATTTTATATATATCGGAAAATTATACATCGCTCCTGTCCCGAAAAGTGTCAAAGGCTCCGGAGAGTACTCCGGAACTAATCGGATTCGTGTATCGAATTAATCCCTCCTTTTTTTACTCGCTTTTGCACCGAACGCAATTACAAACTTTACGGAATAATTCCATTAGACCCTTTCCGTGAAAGGTATGACAAAATTTCAGATAAAACTCCGGGACGGCCGTCTCATCGGCATTATTTACAATGCCATTAGTACTTTTTGCATGTACCTTCAGTTATGGGAGCTCATGCAAACTAATGTAATAAACATCGCCATCAAAAGGGAGCTTCGCCGTGGCTTTGTTTTAAATTTGTGATGAGGGAGGAGACATGGGCGGACGGGCGGCTTTCCTGCTAAAAATTAGAATAGGAAGGGAGAAGGTACTTGCGTGAATTAAATGGAAAATACGAGGATTTGAATGTACGATGTGTTGAAAAAATGCACGTCCCGTGGAAATTTCTGGATCTATTTAATAAACAGGATTTGGAGACTGGATCGTTAACTAGCTGGGTTAATACCTTTGATTTGCCTTAAAAGACGAGAGAGATCACGTGGAAACATTTTATTTTAATCCAAGAAAATTCAACCTTCCCTCTGTTTTCTAGAGATCCAGAAAACACTATTAAAAAACAAGTGTTTTTCCGACTTATTTTGCTTCTAACTTTGTATGTACTGAATTTAGAAGAAAGTTGAAAAGAGAAAAAAGTTGCAGAATCGCTGTGTACATAGTATAGTATAGGTTAGAAGTTGAAATATTTATTAGCGGTTTTTCAAAATACCTATAAACAAATAAAAATCGGCCCAAAACAGTGTTTTTTTTTTTAAATTTATTATTTTAGGCACTTTAAAATGTAATAGGACTTCCATATCACAGGTAGAAAATCATGAAGTTATAATAAAAGAATCCTGTAAATTTCGTTTCGATCGGTTTATTAGATTTTGCACAATAATTTTGCAATCCAGAAAAATCGAAGAATATTGAAAATTTTCAAAATTGTTTAAAATAATTTTTAAACATTTGCAAATAACTTTTTTCTGTACATTTCTCAAAGATATGTTTTATATAAAAGTTGTTCGCCTCTATAAGGGCAACAAGAAACCTCCGTTATATTTTTCTCTCAGACTAGGAAAAAAAAATTTTTGGATTTTTTTTTTTGAAAAAAATAACTTTTTTTCTGTACATTTCTCGAAAAAAATGTTTTATACAAAAGTCGTTCGCCTCTATAAGATCAACCAAAAAGTCTAAGTACCTAACATTTTTCTTTCAGACGAGAAATTAAAGTTTTTTGATTTTTTTTTCTTCAAAATAACAAGCCGCCATTTTGAAACCGCTGGACCCATTTGGCCTATTAACGAACTCGACCGAGATTTAGTAATAGAAATAGTAATTTCTACCTTTCCCTCTTTCTCGTCCCTTTTGATTTTCTCTCACGCGAAATTAAGCTTGTGAAAGACTTTAATTCGTGAAAATTTCATCTTTCCTTCTCTCACTAGGAAATTCAAAATGTAAATTTTGTATATTGTCACGAGGCAACCTAGCGAATTTCCAATATTAAAATATTGTATATATACATATAAAATATATTTAGAAAATTGGATTTTTGTTATTGTCGGCTCGAAATCGACTCAAAAATTCCCCAAATCAGCCGGGGGCACCCATTTAACCATCGATCGATAACAGTAACGTTACACTTATTTGTGGAAACTGATAAGTGTGAAATTTATCGTCGGATAAACAAATAAAAAAATAAGCGGTTATACGAGTTACTCATATTACTTATCTGACAAGGCTCAGTCGCGCCAAGGTCAACCGTTGTTGCCAATGAGTCTGCCGCTGCGATATATTCGTTATACGCTCGCAATAAATAATGGAAGTTTTATTTTAGACCCAATTAACGCGATGAGCGTCCCGTTCGGGGCGAGCACCGAAAATAAAGTTTTACGAACTCCTTTTTCGGTCGAGAAATGCTCCTCCAGCGGTCGTAAATAAATTATGTAGGAACTCGCGCTTAAAAGTTTAAGCCTTAAACAACATTACTTTTACATTTGACGGGACGGAGGCTTAAGTAATTCTTTCGAGAATATCGCTCGCATTAAAATTCACTCGCCGCATCTGCGACGTATTAATAAATTTTGCAATTAACGTTTTATTGTCGGCGTTTTCACGCCATCCGTTTAATTATTATTTTTTGTGGGGACGCCTAATTACAACTCGAAATTTATTGAATCTAAATCACATTGGACTGGCGAGAGTCGACTGACTACTTTTCGGAAATAAGTGGGAAAAATGTTACATTAGTAGTGCGTGAGGGAAATCAAACGACTAATTTACAGTAGTGGTAAACACGAACATCTGGATTAGATTTCCCGCACTTGAGCCCATTATTTATTAACTCGCAAGATAAATACGAAGCAATTGTACGTAGACTTTGAGCATTCATCATACCGAGCGGTTTCCCTAGACACGACGATCCGTGTCGAAAATTCATTAGAATTTCGATAAGAAATAGCATAAACTTTTATTCACCATTGTTTACAGCTTGATTATGATTATTGCGATATGTGATCCGAGATGACCTTCCAACATCTTGCATATTCAAAGATATTCTGGAAGCTAGAAATAGACCGAAAACGATTTGAATTTTAAAATTCCTCCATGAATAATGAACGCCTTTGTTTATAACCTTTCAAGTGTATTTTCGGTATGAGCATAATTTGACGTACTATTGTACATGCAGAGTAGATCTTGGAACCTTGGGAGCGAACCGCCTGTGTCAAGGTGGACGGTTTCAATTTTAGATTTTTCGCGATTATGGGAAATGTTTTGATTTTTAAATGGGTTCGTTGGAAATCACACGTTTCTGGAAGGGCGAGGCGTTAAGGGAGAAAAGGTCTCTCGGGCCGCCGCTGGTCGGACAGTAAAAACAACGGGAGGCGTTAGTATCGACGTTATCCGTGTTTGATATAAAAGCCTTCCAGGTAGATTCTGGAACTTTTTAATGATCGCAGTATTGAATTTTAGGGGAATTTTATTACTCGCTAAAGGGGCCCCCTTTATTAAAAATGAAAGAACAGAGTTTCCTTTATTGTTTTAATGACTTTTTTACGACTTCGGCACACTGTAGGTAAGTAAACGTCATGAAAATGTGATTTGTACTGAAAGGAAAGTTGTAAAATATAACACGCTCGTTCTGTATGTGAGTGTTCCCTGCGTAAAACGTGTTTATTGCTTTACTTTGTTGAATAATCTTTTACTGTTCCAACCGAAAGTTATGTAACGTTAAAAAAGTACGTAAGGAGGCTTTATGAGCCGGAACGCTTAAATTTTTTTAATTACTCTACGTCTACGCTTTAAAAGTAAGATGATGCTAGAACACTCCCAGGAAATTTAATTACTATAAAATGTCGCCTTTATTGTAAGAAACCACAGATTTATTGTCTCAACCTTACTATCATCATCTTGCCTATATTGTTTGTTAGATTAGACATTAAGTTCAAGGTTAAGAGATCTTTTACTTTTTAAAATAGTACTTTAGATCGATCATTTTGACATAAATTGGTGTTGGAATACATTGGGAAAGTTTGAAATGAACTGTGTTTCAGGAAAAAGGTGAAATTTGGGCACGTTTAATGAAGAACAATAGCGAAGATGGTATTTTTTTAGATTATAGAAATTTTGGGACAAATTGAAGGAAGCTCTGCATTTTGGGGAAGGTTCAAACTTTGTTTCAGGAAAAGCACAAAGTTTGTCCAGAAGACAAGATAAGTTTGAATTAGGCTCCGATTTCTAGAAAACTTAAGACGAACAATTCTAGAAAATTTGTACTTTCTGGGAAAGCGTGAAACTATGTTTCAGAAATGACTGGAGTTGCCTTGTTTTCTGAATAAAATGCGGTGATTTCCGGAAAAGTTGAATTAAGTACTTTGTTTCAGGAAAAGCACGAAGTTACGCTTTTGTCTAGAAAACAAGATAAGATTGAATTAGTCTCCAATTTCTGGAAAACTTAAGACGAACTTTGTTTCTGGAGCAGATTGAACGAAGTTTGTTTTTTAGAGAACAATGACAAAAATGGAAATAATTTACATAATTTACACTTCAAAAAAATTTGTACTTTCTGAGAAAGGCTCAAACTATTTTTCAGAAATGACTGGAGTTGCCTTGTTTTCTGAATAAAACGGGGAAGTGTGAATTACGCGGTAAAACTTAAGACAAACTTTATTTCTGAAGCAGATTGAACTAAGTTCGTTTTTTTGAGAACAATGCCAAAAAAGGAAATATTCTAGACTTCTAGAAAATTTTCACCTTCTTTGAAAGGCTGAAAGCATGTTTCAGAAATGCCTGGAGTTGTCTTGTTTTCTAAATAAAACGGGGAAGTGTGAATTACGCTGTGATTTCTGAAAAACTTGAATTAATTACTTTGTTTCAGGAAAAGCACTAAGTTACGCTTTTGTTTAGAAAACAAGTTAAGTTTGAATTACCCTCCGCTTTCAGGAAAACTTAAGACGAACTTTATTCCTGAAGCAGATTGAAAGAAGTTCGTTTTCTAGAGAAAAATGGCAAAAATGGAAATATTTTACAATTCTGGAAAGTTTGTACTTTCTGGTAAAGGCTGAAACTATGTTTCAGTATTGACTGGAGTTGCCTTGTTTTCTGAATAAAACGGGGAAGTGTGAATTAGGCGGTGATTTCTGAAAAAGTTGAATTTTGTTTCAGGAAAAACACGAAGTTTCGCTTTTGTCTAGAAAACAAGATAAGTTTGAATTAGGCTCCGATTTCTGGAAAACTTAAGACGAACTTTACTTCTGAAGCAGATTGAACGAAGTTCGTTTTTTGGAAACAATGGCAAAAATGGAAATATTCTACATATCTAGAAAATTTTCACTTTCTGGAAAAGGCTGCAAGTATGTTTCAGAAATGACTGGAGTTGCCTTGTTTTCTGAATAAAACTGGAAAGTGTTAATTAAGCGATGATTTCTGAAAAATGTTGAATTAATTACTTTGTTTCAGGAAAAGCACGAAGTTACGCTTTTGTCTAGAAAACAAGATAAGATTGAATTAGTCTCCGATTTCTGGAAAACTTAAGACGAACTTTATTCCTGAGGCAGATTGAAAGAAGTTCGTTTTCTAGAGAAAAATGGCAAAAATGGAAATATTTTACAATTCTGGAAAATTTGTACTTTCTGGTAAAGGCTGAAACTATGTTTCAGTATTGACTGGAGTTGCCTTGTTTTCTGAATAAAACGGGGAAGTGTGAATTGCGCGGTGATTTCTGAAAAAGTTGAATTAATTACTTTTATCAGGAAAAGCACGAAGTTACGCTTTTGTCTAGAAAACAAGATAAGATTGAATTAGTCTCCGATTTCTGGAAAACTTAAGACGAACTTTATTCCTGAGGCAGATTGAAAGAAGTTCGTTTTCTAGAGAAAAATGGCAAAAATGGAAATATTTTACAATTCTGGAAAATTTGTACTTTCTGGTAAAGGCTGAAACTATGTTTCAGTATTGACTGGAGTTGCCTTGTTTTCTGAATAAAACGGGGAAGTGTGAATTGCGCGGTGATTTCTGAAAAAGTTGAATTAATTACTTTTATCAGGAAAAGCACGAAGTTACGCTTTTGTCTAGAAAACAAGATAAGATTGAATTAGTCTCCGATTTCTGGAAACCTTAAGACGAACTTTATTCCTGAAGCAGATTGAAAGAAGTTCGTTTTCTAGAGAACAATGGCAAAAATGGAAATGTCCTACATTTCTAGAAAATATCCACTTTCTGGGAAAGGCTAAAACTATTTTTCAGTAATGACTGGAGTTGCCTTGTTTTCTGAATAAAACGGGGAAGTGTGAATTAGGCGGTGATTTCTGGAAAAGTTGAATTAATTTTATTTCTAGAAAAGAATGAAGTTATATTCGTCTAATGGAGAACAGTGAAAATTTGTTTAGAAGCCTAGAAAATTGGGGGTAAACTGAAGAAGCTGGGATTTTTGGGAATAGGTGAAATATTGTTAGGAAAAACTGGTTACCTTTTTCCTGGAACAAGGGAAAAGTATCAATTGAGCTTTGCTTTCTGAAAGAAGTTAAAATTAACTTTATTTCTGGAAAACAATGAAATCATGTTTTATTTTGTGGCAAAAATGGAAATTTGTTTATGATTCTAAAAAACTGGCGATGTGTAACATCGTAAGACTCATACTGACGGACCAAATATTCATGGCAACTTTATTAAAGTGCCTTTTAGGGAGGTTTTAGAGAAAAAATGTTTCAAATAAAAGTTGTGGCCATTAGTTAGGTCAGATCAAATGTAAAATTTGGTAAGAATCAGTAAAACCGTTTTGGAGAAAATTGAGAAAAACTGAAAATTCATAAGAGTAAAGGGCCCCTCGCTGACGATTAGTCAAGATGACGATAACGGCAAAATATGAATTTCATAGTAAAGTAAATACGTATAGTTTAAAAAAAAGTTGAATCAGTTTTTGAGATAATAAAAAAACAACTAAATATGACAAGAGTAAAGTGCCCTTTTCCCTTAACTGATTATGATAAAATTTCTGTGATTGCGAGTCTTCATGCAATCCAGCCCAAATACAAAATTTCAACTATCCACTGTTTATCGTTTCTGAGAAATATGTTTTTCTAACTGAAAATGTCCCAGAATTACCAATAACTTAAATTCCGAAAATCAGCGCGATTACAATATTATTTCTTATTATATAAGAGAGTGAAAAATGGACTAGAAAGCTAAAAGAAGCTATGGTTTTTGAGAACCGCCGAAACTTCGTTCAGGAAAACACTAAAATTACCTTGTTTTCTGTATATAAAGAAGAAGTTTGAATTAGGCTTTTCATATTCGAATATGAAAAATTTTTTTATACCAAAATAGTGGAGTTGTCAAAATGAACGTCATACTGCATAATGAAGTAATAACTAGATTTAAACTTAGTAGTTTTTAATTAATTCTCTGTAAAATTATAATCCCTAAACTTGTTTCTGATCAATTCACTCGGATTACGAATGATTAAACGTCCGTTTTGAGCATCAGCCCAAAATTTTAACAAACAAACAAATTATTCTTTAATAACCTTACCAAATTGAGCGTCCTTGTCTGTCATCGATAAACAATTAACCGCATAGCGATCGATCCAACAGATCACTTCGTAGGATCATGATATCTCTCGCATAAATACTCTCGAGAATAAAATGACAGAACTTGTAATAAACTTGGCACTGTTTAATAAAGGAAATTTAAGCTCGTTTAATTGATTTCATATCGAAAACGGAAAGGTTGCTGATAATAAGTTACCTCGAATGCAGATTTCTATCAGAACAAACCTAACCTCGTGAAAGAAATTTGTACTGCAAATACTTCAAATGAATTTGTTTAAGTTTTCGATCTTGAATAAACTGACAACTTTCTTATGAATTTCTTCCATAAAACCGTTGGTTAAGTTCATTGCTTATCATTGACGCTCAACCTCTAATTTTATGGATGATTAATTAAATTATTTTTAGTATCTAACACAATGTCTGCTTCGGAAAAATCCTTCGCCACTCAACCGCATTTTTCTCGTCTCGCTGTTAATCATGTATTTTTTCAGCACTTAAATAGCACTTATCAGATAAGAGGGCCTATCAGATAACGATCCTAGCCCCATTAAATTCAGGTGATAAACATATGCTTTAGCAAACGTACGTGTTTGTGCAGAATGAAAAAACAACTATCTATTATACCTTTAAAAGTTTAACCTTTCAATTAACACCATTTGTTATTTAGAATGATTGAAGAGAACGTTGATTATCACTTGCCCGTGGTCAGTTAATTAATGAATCGGTCGTTTCACGACGAAGATTTGCTTCTAATTCGGAACGTGAAATTAGTTCCTGTAGTTGTTTACGTTTCAGTCAAACGATAATAAACCATAATTAGCCAGGAACAGTAGGAATTTTAATAAAATATAAATTTGAGAGGTAATAGTTATGTAAATAAGGAATTTTAATAGTCTTCGATTAGTTAACTATGTACGACTAACCAGCAAAAAGACGATATTATTATCCACCTATTTAATAGTAGGTAATTGTTTCATTTAAATATTTATGATCCATGTAAATGTAAATAATCCAAGTAGATTGAACTGGAGGAACAAATTTCTTAATTTTGATGAACAATTTCCACGTCTTTTAAAAAAATAGGCTGATCTGGAAAGCGCCAACGGATTGCATCATCAAACGGGAACAACGACCAAAATCGATACTCAAACGAAAGGTAATGTAACTTTGCTCTTTCATCATCTTTACGCGGCGTGTTCTCGACTTGCCGGGGACTCTAAAAATACTTTCAATGTGTATTTTGAAGTTGATAGAAGAGTGGTGTTCGTTGCACGATTCGAATTTGCGGTCCGTTTTGAACAAATAAATTTTTTTATTTTTTTTCCGGTTACGTAAGAAATCGACCTTGTTCTATACGTTTAACAGCTATTAAAACAGAAGGAAACGAAAAAAAAGAACTAACTCTACATCCAGAGACGGATACTTTTAAATAGGCAATTTCTACCTGTTTGTTTCTTTTTCAAGTTTCCCGATATAGCCACGTCGATTGTAATTTAACTGTGACGAATCTCGCAAAATTCGTTAATTATTTTTTGCGTTCCAACCGTGACCTCTAATGCTCTATTAATATTGCCATAAAATATCGGCGTACTAAATTAGCGTTGGTTAAATATTTGCTATTTATTGCAGGCGATATTCTCTTGTATTTTAAAAAATTTAATGAAAGTTCAGTTAGGGTAGGTCAAATAGGCATGGCCGCTAATCTTGCGGCGTAGTAAATCTCCGACGTCCCATTCTCTCTCCACTTTTCCTCTCAAAAAAAAAGAGTAACTTATCCCGATAGTAATTTTCCGAAAATTTATTATATCTGACAGATATAAAAAACCGAACTTTCGTAATAACTCTTCAACACAAAACCCTCGGAGCTCTCTCGGGAAACAATTTGCCGACATTGCTCAATTTCCGCAAAAGAATTTTCTACGCAATATCAGCACTTAAAAGATTAGACTCGCCAATATCGCTGACCAATTTTTCCAGCACACGCCACTCGTAAAGGAATATAGTGCAGAAACAGACTGAAAATGTAAGTGAAATAAGGAACTTCAGAACCCTGAAAAAGAACGAACAGAATGAGATCTGAAATTCACTGAAATTTCATACGATTATTAGTTAAGTATCCTTAAGGAGAGTACCTGGTTTCAGTTTGAAAAGTTGATATTGAAACATTAACTTAGTAAATAGAAATGAATTAATATGTATAGCTTTGGTTCGGATTAGGTCCAGAAAACGAAATTTACTTAACAGTGCCCGAATAGTTAGCACGTTAAACTTGGCATTTAGACTTAAAATAACTAAAATAGCTATAAACTGGAAATTTGGTAGAGCTATAGATTGAGCTTTCAGATGGTATATAGAATAATAGATACGATTCCGAGCATGGAGGGGACAGAACATACTTTCTCTCACACTCTTTCTCTCTTTATCTCGTTTTTTGGGTACGTCACGGTGATTAGATAGCCGGTTATTAGCTCCACGATCGTAAAGAGGCGACGTTGCCGATCTCTTAGGAAAGTCGTGAAAGTGTAGAATTGTGTTGGGGAGTGACCTTGACGTACCCTTGTCATTACATGACGAAATTCGACAGTTTAATAATTGACCTCAAAAAATCAACCATTCTAAGCTTTTTCAAAAATATCCCCTCAAAATTTTTCCAATTTTGGATCGCAAACGAAAGTGTGCGATTTTCTCGTACAATTGTGAAAAGAATCGCAAAATAGACTTTTGTTTACAGACATATGAACACTGATTTAAATTTTATTCAAAAAAAAAATGTATTTTAGAAATTGTTGGAGTTAGTGGAGTTGTTAGTTAGTGAAAGAGTTTTGTGGAAAATACGTTTACTTAGCGACATACGAACTACTGAAATCTTTTTGAAAAACAATAAATACAATAAACAATACATAAATACATAAACAATAAAAAACAATCTTTCAAAAATCGCAGTATTTCCGAAAGTCAGTGTTGTTAAGTATTTAAATACATGTATTTAGAAATGTATTTTAAATACTTATTTAAAATACATTTCTTCTGACATTTTAAATACAGTAGTTCAAATACATTTTTGGGCAATGTTAAGATCCATTATTTGCTAAATTATTCCTTAAATGCTCTTACATTTATTTTATTTTGTTACAGTAACTATAAATGCGCATTTTTACACATTTTTTGAGCAAATTTCCGGCTGTTCATTTGTATTTACATTTTGGTTTATGTACTTACATGCTTATTTTGAAGCTAATTGTTACAGTTATAATGATCCTACGACACTTTTAAAGGAGTTGCGATTATCTTAACGAAGGTGTACAATTTATAAAGTTTTTAAAAAAGTTGTGACATTGTAAAACAATTCTTAAAGTACTAAGTAGCTTGCCGACATTTTGAAAGAAGTCGCAGTTATCTTAAACTTAAGCTGTTGTTTCAAAAGAAGTTAAGGACCTTCTAAAGAACTTATGACAACTCTAATGCAACACAAATAACTTGAACTGCCATATATGAAGTTGGAAAAGGAACTAATGAAGTTTTTTAATTAGCTACTTCGTTAGATCAAGTTAAAAAGTAAAGTATCTAATGTGTCGACATCTTTGCCTTGGAATTATTGTTTAGAAGTTTGAAACTTACATTAGCCTGTTGTGTTTTGAAATATCACTTCAATTTTTAAACACTTGTTTACAAAGTAGTTGGTAAATTTCGGAAAATTGCAAAAATTTTACGATTTCATGAAGCAAAGAAAATAATTACTAACACTTTTTGAGATTGTTTTCAGTGTTAAAACCATAAACTTAGGTTTAGTGTATAAAAGTCAGCCTATGTATTTGAGGCTTTTCGATACAAATAACTTAGATATTTTGAAAATAAATGAAAACTTCACAACTTCGGGCAATAAAACAAAGATTTTAGAACTTCATTAGAAAGTTTCTATTAGAAATTAGATTCCATTTTCTTAAACTGATTTAGAAATTTCAAAAATTGAATAATTTCAACAATTTCACGAAGAAAATAATAGGAATTCTAAGCTTTCTGGGGTTATGCTTAACATTGCTGCAATTAAGAATAATTTACAACATTAAATACTGTTTAAATACAAAAACGAAGTACTTGCTATTTGTATTTAAATACATTGTCCAGAGAAGTATTTAAAATACAAGTACTAAATACATTCTGTAAAAAGTATTTCCGTTTGTATTGAAATACATTTTTAAAAGTATTTTTAACAACACTGCCGAAAGTATTAGTGTTTTATCAGAAAGTGTCATTTTTGACCTTACAACTTTAAGTCTTTACCATCAATGGCGGCAACGTCGTGCTCGGGGTCAACGTGGAGCTGATAACCGGCTGTCGAATCAACGTGACATACCCAGAAAACGTGAGAGAGAGAACTTATATTCTCTCCCCTCCGTGCTCGGAATAGTATATGTATTACACATTTTCATGACGCTCGCTCCAGCATTTTGCTCTACAGAAAACATAATATAACGCCAGATAGAAGCTTCGCTTAAAGAAGAAGTTATTTGATATCGTTTGACGAATTCTACGTACAATAAGATACGTTCTGGATTAATTGCCAAAAAACATCATTATTTTATTTTTTATTTACTTAATATAACTTTTTATTTTATTTATTTTATTTTTATAACATATAGGCAGTTATTTATAACTGCATATTTTTTCAATATACACGACTTCGAATATAATTTAGTTTGAATGGACCCTTAGGGTAAATTATTAGCGAGGTTGACGTTTAAACTCTTTCAGGATAAAACATCGTATGCAATTACACTTTGAAGTATATTCTGAAGTATTTCACCATAACGAAACCAAACCAATCTAACCATGTTTTAAAGAGTTAATAACCCAACTAGTAAAACTACTGGCGAGTGAGTTCAAAAATTTGTAACAAATCCTCAATTATAGAAATCCTCTACTGTGATAAACCAGAGTCTTGAGGCAAATCTCCAGTAACTTTTTGGTCCTTTCTTGAACTTATACACACGTAAAAATCCGTCACGATACGTCCGCATCGCGATGACCCAAAAACTTCACGGTTCACTCTGGCCATTAAATTCTCGTACGAATAAATGTGCTTTTTCTAGGAACCGACGGACGAAATTTTTCGGCCCATCTGCCACAGCTGTTTAGAAGACTTGGCCTAATTATGGGTCTTATAGCCCGTCATTATGCTGGAAAAAAAGAGAAGGAAAAAAACGTTCCGCAGAAATACGAACCGAGGATTTCGCAACAGAACGTGCGAAACTAATATTACGATCTACGGGACGGGCAGAGAGAGGAGAGGAGGCGTTTTAAATTGATGGAGAATGAGAGAGGAGAGTACGATTTTTAAGGAAGTGGGCTGGAGTTTTGGTCAGTAATTGCGCGACGGTTTTGGGAGAGTCCATTAGATTTTCAAGAAATTACTGAGAGTTGAACAGGAGGAGATTTTGTGGAAGATGGAGAAAACTGATGAGATTGATTTCTCAAATTTCCAATTAAAAATATCCTTTTTTTAATTAAACGGTCTTCTCGCAATTTTTCATTATCATATACTCCTATTGTCCCTAATAAAACAATAAATACATACGCTCTCAAATTAATTAATGCTCCTTCTGCAATAAACCTCACAATACCATTAAAAACTACAACTGCGATTTATCGCCATGACTTAACTGCAATGTTAATTATGTCGCTCGTTATAAAATACTTATTGTAATACGTAATTTGACATTATTTGATAAATTCGTGACACAGAAACTTACAATAAACATCGAATGGTTATTATCTGGTGAATGGGCATTGGATATGTATGACCTTTTAGACCAAAAAATTTATAAATCTCCATAAACTCCTAGTTAGATAAGAAATATAGACCAGGGAAATAAGGAAAAAAGTACCCTATTAGGGACACTCCACCAACCAGGTAACCAAGCAGTTATTCATGTAAAAGGGGTTTACGGGAGTAAAACCTATACGTGAGCGACCAAAAGTTTTGTGCTATTGTTGAATTATTAACAATTAAAGGTCGAAAAACTTTTTTTGCATTTTTGTTTCCCTGAAAAAAATCTTACAATCCTATGAATAATTCAAAGGTAGCATCTTGTAGGAAATTGAAAAATCTTCAAAATGGCGGTTTATAAAACATGATTTAATATTTTGTTGCTTATATAATAATTGTAAATAAAGGTAAAAATATGCATTATTTTTAATTAACAATAGCTATTGTAAAAATTCACATACAGCTTTGAAATTACGTAAATTGTTGTGTCTTATGGTACTTAATATGTGGTAAAAATTTCAAAAGGGTTCATTGAATACTTTTTCCAAAATTGTAATTGTTTATCCCAGAAGACTTTATTTGCGTTATCATTATGCGCACAATAATGACGATACAATAATTCTGCGGGTACCGAAAGAAAGAAGAAGAGTTATTTCATCAAACTTAATTATTTAATATCGGAAAAATTAATCACCACTATTGTTAAAAATTATCACAAAAACATGGTCATTTTTCGTGTATAAACAAATAGAATAACTTTATTCATGTTATTTACAACGAAATGATTTTTACACATTTAAAAAAATGGCAATTTTACCTTTATTTTAAAACAAAAAAAATTGTCCTAATCAATTTGGGGCAAAGTTTGCCACTTTTTTTTTCTAAAATTCACAGCTAATTTGTTTATATTAATTAAGAAACCTAACTAACGTCATTTTAAAGATAAAGAGTTGAACTACTTGCTAAATAAATTTGGAAAGTATTGAACTTCAACATCAAGTTTGCTGAAGCTTCAAATATGCAGCTAGACTGAATATGAGCTGGGGAAACTTGAAAACTTCGAGCTCAAAAAATGAAAAGGTAACTTCAAATCGAAGCAGAAAGTAATTAAAAGATATCTCTGGCAATTATTAACGAATTTTGATGATTCCTTTTTTAATTTGGGGTACCTCGTCGAGTACAATATAAATATGTAACCTGTTAATTAATTACCGTTTAAATAAACAAAGTGGTTTGTTTAAACATTTTAATTCACATTTGCAATTTAAAAAAAAAACAATTCTTCATATTAAATTTACTCAAACCAGTTATTAGAATACTCCCGAACTTCATCCCTCAGGAAGGGATTTTCCAACTCATAATAAAGGGAAATCTGGATTACCAGGTTTTTCTAAACCATCTTGGAGCCCAAGCTATAAGCGTATGAAGTAAGTTTCTAACTATTCGAGTACCGTGAAAAACATTTAAAGTTATCGGAAATTCCTGGGCCTATTTGGGATCGAAGCTATTAGCATACAAAGTGTCTTAACCAGCCTCCATTGTGGAATTTGTGATACTGAATCTGAATCTGAATTTGAAGTTTTTAACATTCCTGGACTAAAATCCAAAAATTACGAGAACACACCCTACAAGGAAATATTAAAATATTAGAATGCCACGAGATGATTGATAATGTACTAAGCTCTAACTGGGGTAATATACAGGATGTTGTTAGGTTTTGACAATTTTACATTAAATTTCCTCAAACCAGTTATTACAATACTCCATAACTTCATTCCTCAGGAAGGGATTTTCCATTTCAAATATTAGAATGCCACGAATTAATTAAAAACGTATACAGTACGTTGTCAAGTTTGAAAGAAGTGAGAGTATGGGAGAGAACGAACACCTCGCGTGCACTCATCTCTTCTGGCTTCCCGTCGAGATATCTGACAATTTTATTAGATTACCGTGAAATCCAAATCCGCTTACGGTCAGCATCCTCCTCCCGCCAGGTAAAATTAACGAACTGTCTCCGGGTCCATGACGAAAATCACGTGGACCTAATGGATACGACAGACTGACGTCGATTTCTTTCAATTCTAGGTCGGTTAAGAAGAGATGATCCGGCGCCACTTTTAATGGACCCCGAATCTTATCGGTCTTGAGGTACTTGCCATATATTTTCCAAACCGTGTTAGTACTGATGTTTATTACGTCAGCTAAGTAGGATGAATGGTTAATAAATCCCGATCAACACTGTATTCGACGAGTTGTAGGTGCGTATTTAATTTACGTCCGAGTTTTGGATTTGTGTGGTTTTCCAGCGAGTCTTATTTTAAACAGGTAACGTCGGCGACGCACAGTGGACAGGAAATTGATGTTCCACACTGACAGTACAATTTGTAGCCGATCTTAATAATTCGTTTCATCAGCTTAGTGATGCCCCGATGCCCACGATATTCACTGAACGAAAAAGGTACGTGATATTAATAAAAAAGTACATCAAATCAATGAACGTCGACATAAATTTCGGGCCGATGGCAGGTGTTGTTGATTCAATGAACGGTCGTACATAAATTTCTCTATTCATTATGTTACGATTGCTGTACATTGAGTTAATGTACAGTAGACATGGATCTATGTTGGCGGTTATTAATGTGATGTTTGCTATGTGTTAAATCAATGAATTGTGAGCATAGATCTAAGGTTGTCGGACGTTAATATTATGTACGACATACATTAGGCCTATGATTGCTGTACGTTAAATTAATAAACAGTGAGCTTGGATCTATGATCGCCGGTTATTGATATTACGAACGATCAACATTGGCTTATGATTGCTGTACATTAAATCAATAATTGGTGTTGATAGACCTATGACCTCCAATTATTAATTGCAGTGACTTTTGAAAAAATATTTTATGCAGCGTTTCAGAAGCATTGGAACACGGAAGGAGGAAATAATACATACCACTTTCTAATTCTTTGCAAAGGGATTTGCAGAATAATAGCCTTTTTTGTTACATCAATTTTTTATTACATCAGAAACTCACAAATCATATGAATCTTTGGGCTCTCAAGCGACACGTTATGTTTATAAAATGGCTTCTCCATTTGGAACAAAACTTGGCCGATGGCACCAAATATCCATGGATCGCCCATAAAATTGATGCGTATTTTCAATCTGAAAAAAAGAAGGGGAAATGGTAAACCAAACCTAGATTTACGCTTTAAAAAAATGTTTGTTTCATGGCGTTAGAAAGTAAAACTCAAATTTTATAAACACCATAAGTTTTAGAACATTAACAGTTGTGTTTATAACTATTTCTACACAAAACAAAGTCCGAGCACGAAGCACGATGTCAAGCACAAAAAGATATATTACAGTTATTTAGCAACGGATATCCATTATCTGAAACAAGGATTTAAAGAAAATGTTTTTTAATGTGGAAGGTTTTAGAAAAGCAATATTTCCTATTTTTTAAGTATGTAAAATAGAACTTACTTTCTTTACAAGCATCCTCAAACGCTTTCTTTAGAAGGCCTTTAGTAGTTTAATTTTTTATGTGTCCGTCTTTCTGTAGAAATGTCACTGTGTGGGGAAACCATTTTTCCCAATTATTTAAAAGTAATTCCCAATTTCCGAAAGCAATCTCATAGTCTATACCAACCTAAAAAATAAAAGTGTTATAAGTAATACAAAATTAGACATTTTCCTAAATGATTCGAAAGAAAAATAAAATTTTAAGACTACCTACTAGTAAGAGATTTGGTTATTGCATAGAACTGTCATTTCAACTTTCCGATAATGCTAATACTTACCAATTTTCCATTCTTAGTGGGAAATACTATTTCTTTCTCGAGCCTGTTCATCTATCACACAATAATTTGGCACAATTGGTATAATAGTTAGAACGCTGTACTGCCTCTTCTACTTTATCAGACCGACTGGAGGAAATTCAAAAGAATTCGCATAAAAAGTGGTACAAGCAGAGAAGTCTACGACGGTGATTCGTAATATTAATGTTCGCCGATATCGTTTCAAGTTCCGACAACATTAAATCTGCTGCGTTTTTAAAAGTTAATGGCTGGCTTCGTAAAATCAATGTTTGATGTTCATTGAAACAACGAAAACCGTTCATAAATTTTTTATGTTTGCTGTTCATAGATCTATGACGAAAATTTATCGTTATAATGACGAAGAACGTTGTTTAATAATCCTCAAACATTAACTCAATGAATTGTTACATTAGATTAATGGATGAAATATTTAATTTTAATGTTTGGCCTTCACTGTTTAATGTTGGCTCGTTTATTGGTTCAATGTACGAAGTCATTAGTTTATGACCATAAATCGTTGTAACAATCACCGATTCATAATATTAATGTTCACAAAATTGACGACGGCCGTTCATTGATTTTACGTACGAAATTTTTTTCTGTGTTCTCGTTTGCGAGAGTATCGTCTCGTCTCGTTTTCGAGACGAGACTCGAGACGATACTTTAAATTTTCCTTGTGAGACAAGACGAGATTTTCAAAAAGTCTCGTCTCAAATCTCGCACGAAAGTCTCGCAAAAGCCTCCAAGTTTCGCAAATAAAAATGGCAAATATTAATTAATTATTATAATTATCGCGAATGTTATTGAAACATATTTTTCTCTTTCTCACCCCGACTTCTCATGTTATATAATCGACCTATAATAACTGATTTATTTCAGTTCTTGTCGAAAAAAGGAAATGTGATAAGCATTTTGATATAATTGAGGAGGAAGGAGGAACCGGACGTAATTAGTGGTGGATACGAGACGAGACGAGAAACGACATAGTCTCGTCTCGTCTCGAAAAATTCCCAAAAATTATGTCTCGTCTCGTCTCGATCTGGTACAGGTCTCGTCTCGTCTAGTCTCGTGTCTCGAAAAGTCTCGAATTAAATAGACGTATATAGATGGTACTTTTATAAATGGATACTTTTTTGATAACATTTACTGATTTTCTTGAAGTATCTATACAGGTGTGGTAAAGTTGAATGTACGTATTTTATTGATGTTAGGTTTCGATAGAGGATCTTTCATATTTAGAAAATATCAAATTTAAGAAATTAGATTATAGAGAACAGGTACAAAGTCGAAAATAAATATCATTAATAAATAGACTTGTTAGGATACGAACTATAAAACAAAGTTATTAAATAAACTTATAAAATAAACTATATATCTTTATAAGGACAAATAAGAATATTATATATTGTATGTGAAATTGGTATTAAGTATTTGATAAAATTATTAAATTGTAAAAGTAAAATAACCTACCATAATTTTAGAAAAATGTGCTGGTAATGGTATACCTACCTTTCATTTTACAAACGAAAGAAAATTCTTAAATTGCAATTTCTTAAAAAACATTCGAGATACGAGACTTTTCGAGACGAGACGAAATTATGTCTGGTCTCGTCTCGTCTCGAACCAGTATTGGGAGAACGAGACTTGTGTCGTCTCGTGTCCACCACTAGACGTAATAAAGTGGCAAAATGAAGATATACACGAAATCGCGAGATTTTGCGAGAAATTTGCGAGACTCTCGCGCGAGACATGAGACGAGACGAGACTTTTAATGCGAGACGAGACTTTCCACGTTTTTTGCGAGACAAGACGAGATTTTTCAAATTCTCGTCTCGTCTCGTGGGCAACACTGCATCAGCTTTACGGTACGCTGCGGAAAATTCTACGCCGTGGAGAAAATTATTTCAACGAATTTTCCTGTTTCAAATGCCCAGATCCCCTAAACTAAACTCTCTGTCTGAAGTTATCCTCTCGTGGATTTTTAAGTGAATGGTGCCCCGCTCGAAATTAAACAAAACACACGACTAATCTCCCCGTTTTGTTATTCCGCCGTTGTCATAACCAACCAATTCCATCCAGTGATCCGCATCTCCGGCATTTGTTCAATCCGCGGCTGGGGAGCAGCGAGCATTCCTTCCAACAATAATTCGATGATTTTCCTCCGGTTTAAATTAATTCGAGAGATAAATTTCGATGAAAGGACGATCTCGAAACGACACCTGCAATAAACAGCCATTCATTCGCCTCGAAGGGCGCAAGACATCGAAACGATGAGCAAAAAGCTAATGTCCCGTAACCCGAAAATACCTCTTGGAGGAATCGTTATGATGAGCGGCTTAATCCAGAGATGACTCGCACGTTAAATTTCTTCAGGTAATCTTCGGGGGGGGGGGGGGGCGACCTTTGGATCAAAGTGACGGTGGAGGAGGGGGGGGACGTTATGAGGTGTTGAAATTTATTTATGAAATTCATTAGTCGTACGGCCTCAAGTTTGATGGCAACTTCGGCACGCCGGATTAACTGTTGCCCTTCGTTCGAAAACGACGCCCTTCTAAATTTAATTTTACGGTAAACGTCGGTTGAACTTTGTAGAATGTACGAAGGTTCACGAGACACATGAGCGCTTATTGGGATCCATGTAAGCTGTTTACCCCAATATCAAGAGAGCCCGAGAGTTAAAGTGGAAAATTAGGAAATAGGGAAACTTGCGAGAGTGTCATATCTAGTTAGTTCCAATGGGAAAAGGAACCGTCAAGTTGGCAAATTAACATTTTCAAAACTTACATACTCAAAACTCAATTTGGGAAGTGGTGAAAGTGCCAAATTACCGAATCGAAAAGAAGTGCTCAATTGGCAATGACAATAACAGAAATAGAAATACATAGCTGTAAAAACTAGCAGGGAATATTTTTAAAATTCAGATTAACAGCTCCCAGCAATATTCATGATTTATTCAATGGGATTACACCTTTATATCTAAGTACTATATCTTTCAATTAATGCCGTTCACAAATATTTTGTTTACGTGTCATATTTTCAGCTCTTATTACATCCCCAAATTTTTAGAAGAACTAACTTGTAGTCACATTTAACCATACACTTACCACGTATATACTGTGGATCCCAATAAATGACGTTGAATACCGGAATGAGCAAGAGAGCAATAAATAAGGGACGTTGCTTTCTCATTCTAAATGGGACGAGGTAACAACCCCGTAACCATGACGTTCAATATAAAGAATAATAAGCATATTCCATTGGCTGTAGACAAAAACAATGATTGACTGAACATATAAGAAATTATATTTATCAATCGAGTCAAGAATATTGCTGAGGTAATTAGATGATATTAATATCTAGAACAAAGCCTGTTAAAATTCAGCAACAGTAATAATTGTTGTCAGTTATTTTCAAAACTTGACAATACCGATTAGACCTATATCTGACAAAAAGTTGAAAAATAGGTAATAATTTCAATGGATAAATTTGGTTAATACCCGAGAGGTGAAAATTGAAATTGGAAACCTCTATCAAAATTGTTATTAAAAGTAAATCAAATATTAAAGCATTAACGTATTTTCACACCTTATTTAATGAACGGTAATCCTCTATCGGTATTACAATTTATAGAAATTGTAAATTAATATCCGCAAGAGAAATAAACAACTAGATAATAAACTAGAACAAACCTGTTAAAATTCTGCAACAGTAATTGTTGTAAGTCATTTTTAAAACATGACAATACCGATTAGACCTATATCTGACAAAAAGTTGAAAAATAGGTAATAATTTCAATGGATAAATTTGGTTAATACCCGAGAGGTGAAAATTGAAATTGGAAACCTCTATCAAAATTGTTATTAAAAGTAAATCAAATATTAAAGCATTAACGTATTTTCATACCTTATTTAATGAACGGTAATCCTCTACCGGTATTACAATTTATAGAAATTGTAAATTAATATCCGCAAGAGAAATATGAATGTCGATTTGGTTTAAACTAAGAAATCTATCTATATAAGGAAAACATGCTTGTTAAATATTAGAAAAAAATTATTCAAACAACATACGCAGACATATTCAAAAGTTATAAAGAAGTAGTTCACTGATCAATGATCCCCCTTCTGAAATCTCAATGAACATCAATATTTTGGTTTACTCAAGTTATCGTCGTTGTTATACACATTGAATACTTCTGATCTTGATCTCCATCAAAATTCCATTTCAAATTAATCTGAATAGAAGTGTCATAAATGTATGATTGAAACCTACTGGCACTAGTTTTGAAAGTTTCAACCTTGTGACCGCATATTGAAGACTCAAGAATTTGTTATCACTCATCTTCTAAAATGATAACGTTTATACGTGGCAAGTCCATGCATTTAACTACCACTCGTTTTCAGGTTATGATTGTTCTAAACGCGACGTATCTCTTCTGTTTATGGTCCTGTCCTTCTCTCGATGACTTTTCCAACTTCGAGCGCGTCGTTTAGAATGGCGTTTCTTCTAATTCCGGTCGTGAGCTTTTCCGATTTATTCATCGAACGACTCGTACCGTAAGACTCCGCTTTCACTTTTTTTTTCTTCTTTTAAATAATGAGTAAGCCGTGACCTATTAATGACATTAATGATAAAAACGATATCAAGCGAGGCGCAGTGCGGAAGTACATATAGAGAGGTTAACCGTTCGAAATTATCTCAGTATGGCTTTAGTAGACACAAACCAGGCTCATTCTAATTTTTCAATTACGTTATCTTTATGGCTTCGAATGTAGAGCAAACAATTAATGCTCTTTTGATAAAACTTTATTAAATAATGTGACGGTGTTTATTTTTAGCCGGGCAGATAATAATTTTATTGTGTTTTATGCTCGTTATCTCGGGCTCTATTTGTTTTATGTTTTTTTTATTATGTGATTTTTTTTCTTAGGTATGGTCGTTGATGGCATTAATTTCTCTATAACGTGGCACCTTATTAAACGTTTGAGTGAGTGTTTATCGCCCACTTGCGACTTTGTGACAAAACGCGTTATTTGTTCCAGATTGCCAGAAACTATAATATCAATAAATTATATCTAAATAATAGCTTCACAAAATTTTTTAGTCATTGCAATTTATATAAAGGATTAATTAGTTGATAATTATTTTTTTTAAAAGGTTGCATTCGTTATGAGACTACTGGAGCCTGCCACACCATGGAATGAAAATTAACGATATTCAGCACTATAATGGAGCTATCATCGTAAATATACCTTTTACCAAAACGCCTATACCGTTTACTGTATGCCTGGAGTTTTATAATATTTGTAAATCTTCGCTCACCTCAGGCTGAATGTACTTCACCTCAGGCTTCTTTTGAAATTACCATAATGATAACTACATTATTCAGGAAGTGGGGATTAATAACTTGTCTCCTACGGGGAGGCAAAGCGCTACTCAAAAATCCTAATCATAGCCTTCGAAGAGGTTACCATTTGTGTCAACGGAAGCTGTGAGGGAATTAACAAAAGTGAACATTGTACCACGTCGAATTTCATTACATATACTCAAACAACAAACAAATTATTCAAATCATGATGTAACAATTCATGTCAATTAAATAATAATTAAACAATTAAAACAGGTTGGTCTATTTCTATGTGTAATATCCTATTTTGCATAAAAGGTTGTTTTTCACATAAAAAGTAATTGTATTAACTGTATTTATTCTTTAATCTTAAAAAGTCAATTTTAGATTAGACACATCTAAACAGTTGTAGATAAACTATAGTATTCAACTGGCGTGCAATGATTATTATCCACGATTGCGGCTCGAGCCGAAGGCAAAATTTCATCTTCGTGGGTAATAACCGGCATTATACCAGAGTGTCCAGGAAGTCTGACGACAAAAAACACAAGAGGTGATTTTATGAAGCACCTCATACGAATATGGGGGCATAAAGGGAGCGCCCTTTGAAGATGACGTCATCACTTCGATTTATTATCAAATTTCTTCTAAACGGTCCATCGACAGTTTAGATCATAAAAATTATATTTTTTATATATTAAAATATTTATTATACATATTAAAAATTTGAATTTCCAGTAAACGTTGCAGGAAAATTTTATTATGACAAAATTAGCTTTAAAGAAACGAAACAAATAAATCATTATAATAACCTCAATGAGTGATGAACCAAATCCTGGTAGAAATTAGTGTGGGAAGACTGGCTAGGATGTTATATATACACATAACAAAAGTTACCCCATTCATATTCCATAACTTCCCTTTTAATACCGTTCAACAACTACATTTAACCATAATACGCATACATGATCTTTAACGCTTTCAAAATATGGTTTTACACTAACCGCCTGCGGTACGAAAACACAAATCCGCAGCATCTCCGGTCCGAATTCGTAATAAATTCGAAAGTTCCTAATTCAGGACGAATGCGTAAATGTTATGTTCCAGTTTCGGGGAGAATCTAACTTGAAATTGTTTTTGGTGTATTATATTACCTGTGCGCTGTGCGGTATCAACCGCGATAACTTTGTTGTACTCGTATATATTAACGGTAATCCGAGGAAGTTGCGGTTCAGGCGGTGTTTTCTGAATAAATATGAAGACAATACGAGCGAAAGTCGCGAAACCGGGCGAGCTTAGGAAGATGTTCGGATAAAATCACCTGACTAATATGATGATAATTAAAGTGTTTATTGAATAGGTGCGGCACGAAACGATACGAAATTTTCACAAACAATGCTTCATTAACGAGTTACAAAGAATGTGATGTGATGAGACCACAAAGCTCCAAGTACAGTTCTACTTAAAGAAATAGATTTTTTTTGTAATTAGTAAATTAATTTTATCGAATAAATAAATATTTATTTTTGAGAACCATCATTCAGGTTTTTTTGTTGAATGCGGAATGATGTAATAATCCTCTTTTTGTTAATAAGACATGGACGTAGTTTGGAAGTTAGGAAATTTCAAGAAAAATTGTTTCTCAAAATAAATTTTGAATTTTAAAGTAAAAACAGAGCGCCACGAGTTTATTACAGTCAATCAATAGCTAGTTGGATAAATTAAAAAAGTTAAACAAGAGCCACAAAACGAAGTTACTTATCTATACGAAAAAAAGTTACAAAAGAAATAATAACATAATATTTAACTCAGGTATGGACGAGTGATTTCGAAGAAAAATATATGTGTCCATTGTCTTCCAACTATATAAATACAGCAATTCGATTGTTACAGCTAATTGTTATTAACTGTTTTAGGTGACTTATGGAGAAGTTATTTCTAAGCTTCAAATATGGCTCCATTCTCTTCCTGTACAAAGAGAACGTCGCAATTGTTAGTCAGTTATTAGCTGGTTGGATTGAAAGAGTTCAGAAAGTTATTTTGATGACATAATTTTAGCTGACTTATGGATGAGTCATTTCGAAGCTACAAATATGTCTCCATTGTCTTCCTGTACAAAGAGAACGTCGCGATTGTTAGTCAGTTGTTAGCTGGTTGGATTGAATTTCAGAAAGTTATTCTGATGACATGATTTTTAGCTGACTTATGGATGACTCATTTCGAAGTTACAAATATGTCTCCATGTCCTTCACATACAGAAAAAACAACGTAATTTTTAGCAGGTTAGATTGTATCAGTTAAAAAGTCATTTTGATGACGATTTTTAGCTAACTTTGTAGACAAGTCATTTCGAAGCTTCAAATATGTCTCCATTGTATTGCTGTACAAATGGAACGTAGAGGTTATTAGTCAGTTGTAAGCTGGTTGGATTGAGTAATTCAGAAATTATTTGATGACATGATTTTTAGCTGACTTATGGATGAGTCATTTTGAAGCTACAAATATGTCTCCATTGTCTTCACATACAGAGAAAACAACGTAACTTTTAGCTAGTTGGGTTGAATCAATTAAAAAAGTCATTCTGATGACAATTTAGCTGACTTATGAACAAGTCATTTCGAAGATTCAAATGTGGCTCCATTGTCTTGTTGTACAAAGAAAACGTCGCGATTATTAGTCAGTTGTTAGCTGGTTGGATTGAATAAGTTCAGAAAGTTATTTTGATGATATGATTTTAGCTGACTTATGGATGAGTCATTTCGAAGCTACAAATATGTCTCCATTGTCTTCCTGTACAAAGAGAACGTCGCGATTGTTAGTCAGTTATTAGCTGGTTGGATTGAATTTCAGAAAGTTATTCTGATGACATGATTTTTAGCTGACTTATGGATGACTCATTTCGAAGTTACAAATATGTCTCCATGTCCTTCACATACAGAGAAAACAACGTAATTTTTAGCTGGTTGGATTATATCAGTTAATAAGTCATTTTGATGACGATTTTTAGCTAACTTTGTAGACAAGTCATTTCGAAGCTTCAAATATGTCTCCATTGTATTGCTGTACAAATAGAACGTAGAGGTTATTAGTCAGTTGTAAGCTGGTTGGATTGAGTAATTCAGAAATTATTTGATGACATAATTTTTAGCTGACTTATGGATGAGTCATTTTGAAGCTACAAATATGTCTCCATTGTCTTCACATACAAAGAGACCAACGTAATTGTTAGCTGG
The DNA here is from genome assembly GCA_946251905.1 of Cryptocephalus moraei. Classification (NCBI taxonomy): domain Eukaryota; kingdom Metazoa; phylum Arthropoda; class Insecta; order Coleoptera; family Chrysomelidae; genus Cryptocephalus; species Cryptocephalus moraei. The sequence goes on along the minus strand of OX276455.1, from coordinate 5,686,588 downwards.
TTGGATTGAATCAGTTAAAAAAGTCATTCTGATGACGATTTTTAGCTGAATTATGAACAAGTCATTTAGAAGCTTCAAATATGTCTCCATTGTGTTCCTGTACAAAGAGAACGTCGCGATTGTTAGTCAGTTGTTAGCTGGTTGGATTGAATGAGTTCAGAAAGTTATTTTGAAGACTTGATCTTTAGCTGACTTATGGATGAGTCATTTTGAAGCTACAAATATGTGTCCATTGCCTTCACATACAGAGAAAACAAAGCAATTTTTAGCTGGTTGGGTTGAAGCAGTTAAGAAAGTCATTTTGATGACGATTTTTAGCTGACTTATGAACAGGTCATTTCGAAGCTTCAAATATGTCTCCATTGTCTTCCTGTACAAAGAGAACGTCGCGATTGTTAGTCAGTTGTTAGCTGGTTGGATTGAATGAGTTCAGAAAGTTATTCTGATGACATGATTTTCAGCTGACTTATGAACGAGTCATTTTGAAGCTACAAATATGTCTCCATTGCCTTCACATACTGAGAAAACAACGTAATTGTTAACTGGTTGGGTTGAATCTTCTAAGAAAGTCATTTTGAAGACGATTTTTAGCTGACTTATGAACAAGTCATTTTGAAGCTACAAATAAGGCTTTTTTTGTACAAAGAGCACGTTGCGATTGTTAGTCAGTTGTTAGCTGGTTGAATTGAATGAGTTCAGAAAGTTATTTTGATGACTTGATTGTTAGCTGACTTATGGATGAGTCATTTCGAACTAGAAATATATCTCAATTGCCTTCACATAGAGAGGGAACAACGTAATTGTTAGCTGGTGGGATTGAATCAGTTAAAAGTCATTTTGATGACACGATGTTCAGCAAACTTTTTGAAGAGTTATTTATAAACTAAAAATATGTTTGGTTCATTTTTAGTGGTCATACTCATAAAACAATACGAGTAGGGTTGAATCAAGATTACCTTGAATATCATAGGCGTCTGCTAAGATTTTTGTACAGTTGTTGGACATAAAAATGTAAAAACTGACCCTATTGTATATCTTGAAGCAAGCCATAAAATCGAACATTGTGATTTAAATACTCTACAATCATCTACAGAGACGGTACCATGTTGGAACCATTGCAAGTGTTGCAACTTACAACTCAAAAGTAGCCAAGTCTGAAAGTTTGCCTTGGTTCAGTAGATGCACTACTTTCAAAATAACAGGAAGTACTGGTACGCTTGTTTAAAATCTGGTTGAATTGCAGGACAATTAAATTCATTCCGTTCATGCTACTATTTCCTAACACAGATTGGTGATACATGTTTATTAGTCTTCATAATGTGAGAAAATTTAATATTTTTGGTAAGAGTTGTAATTTAGTAGGCAACACTACCAGTTTGAGTGAATGATGAATAGGCTTCCTACTTCTTTACATAGTAAAACAGTTATCACTCTCAAATACGATAGCATCAATGCCCAAAGAAGTAGTTTTTCAAACAAGTGAATCGTACAAGTTTTCCACTCGTACATTGTCAGAATTGAATTATAAAATTTACGACATACGTCCACTTTTACATTGATTGCTGGTGCCTCTATGAGAACAAGAAACGATCTCCGAAAAAAGGACAGACTCCATTATTAAACAAAACCAGATTCGTTACCTCGGAGTAACGAAGAGCGACATTATGGTTGGTCGCCTCGAGTAAAAAAGAATGTCGGCGATTTTAATTCGGAGCTTTTTTCAGAAAACACCAATTACGGAACCTCATAAAATTTCATGAAACACCATCATCGTAGCTCACCTACGTTCCCAAAAACCCATAGTCAAGAAACGAGTCGAGATTTACCATCATTAGACGTCGCGCTCGCGACCGGTTTCTATAAAACTTGTTTTTGCTACTTTTAATGCCGAACATGAACACAAAACGTCGAGAGAGAAAGCAAAAGAGAATGAGTGAGAGAGAAAACCCAGTTTCCTTCCAACAGAGAGAACACAGGCAAGGGTTTCGTTCCTCTGATTTACTGTATGCGTCCTCTCTGCAGTTACTGTGTGTGTGTATGAACATTAAGACTAATGAAAGTCGTCGTGGAGACAAAGGGTGTGTTTTCCCTTTTTTGTCTTTAGGAGGCTCTTGAAAATATGGAGGATACGTAAATGGAAATGGGAAGAATGGAAGGAAGGGACAATGTCTCTTTTCTATTCCAATTCGGATGATGTTTATGAGAAAAGTGTAATATCGTGATGACGGTACTTCTGATAATTAGCGAACCATACAACCAGAAATTTTAAAAGAGTGAAGACATCTGGGGAATCCTGTGTTTAACATAAATTCTAAAAAGAAATGAAGGTTGAAGGAATAAGAAAGTACCTTAAAAATTACTTCAATTAATTCCGATGACTTACGTACCGTCCCACAAACGCTTTTGGAGTTGACCTGACTTTCACCCATGAAAAAGTGACAACTGAACTAAACTGCCCATTGTCTTATAATGAGTTTACGCCTATTTTCACTAGTAGGTTCATTTTTGCAATGTATGTACATATTTAACGTGTGTATCGAGCGACCAAAAAAGCGCGCAGTCCTTTTCGATACTATTCTCATCGTTTAGCATGAAAAAAGAAACGCCCAGCCTTAACCTGAATGAAGACGTAATGGGAATGTCCATAAAACTTTCAGTACACGTTATTTATACACTCGATATGTTTTTTAAGAAAAAACAGACTTTTACACTTAGATAACTCTCTAATTTATTTTGATTAATTTCCGTGAGATTCCTAATGAGATCTTTTGGCAAAGTGTTATGAACAAAGAAATTTACCAAATGGATAGGAAACACTTACTACTTGGGCAACTTACTACGTTCTTAATCCTAACTTAGTTTTGACAATTCGATATGGATCAAGTTTATAGAGAGAATTAACAATAGTAACAAATATTTTTCTAGCTCATACGAACACAGTTCCTGATTTTCTTGTTTTCATCCATATTACTCTCACTCTCTGTAATTTAGAAAGGAACAATTGCGTTAAAACGGTAAATTGGGTTTATTGGGCCCCTAGGGACGATGAAAACACAAAGTGCTATTAAATTAAAGGGTTCGCTTTTAAGGTTAATTCGAAAAGTGGAGTCATTTTTCAGTTGTCTCGGTGGGTCTCAAAAATTAAGCGAGGGTGAACAAAAGTATAAGGGCAAGTAGTTTTTTGTTTAACATTGACTAAATAGCTTATTTTGAATACGGCAAAAAATTTGCCAGAAAAATATAAATCAAACAGTGATGCGAGAAAATACAGAAATATTTGTTTTTTACATTTTAGCATGTTTTTTTTAACAAAGAGAAATAGGTGGTTCACAGAGAAGGAAATAGAACCCAGACAGCACAAAGACGTCTTTAAGACGTATGATAGACATCACCATTTGGCATTTACGACATCTCAAAGATGTCCTGTGACGTCCGAAGAACGTCATTAAAGTGTCCATTTAATGTCCATTTAATGTTATTTGTTACAAAACGGTACGTTTCAAAGATGCCGTCAAGGCATTAAAAAGACAACTTTACGACGTTCATTTTTCGTCTTAAAGACGTCATAAGGACGCCTTCCTCAAGTCTGTAAGACGTCTTAAAGATGCCCCCTAATCTTTTAGGGATGTCTTTAAAATGTTAATTTTACTTCTATTTCACGTTATTTGTCATAAAACGGTACGTCTCAAAGATGCCTTCAAGGCATTAACAAGACCACTTTACGACGTTCATTTTTCGTCTTTAAGACGTCAAAAGGACGCCTTCTTCACGTCTGTAAGACGTCGTAAAGATATCCTCTAATTTCTTAGTGACGTCTTTAAAATGTTCATTTTATGTCCATTTCATGTTTTTTGCCACAAAACGGTATGTCTCAAAGATGCCTTCAAGGTATTAAAAAGATGTCCGCAAAAAGACGTCTGTTTTAAGACATTTTTTATACAAAACTACGCCTTTAAGACGTCTCTAATACGGCAGGCATAAATAAGGTCAGGCATGAAAACGATATAGATTGGACGTCATTAAGACGTCAGATTTTGAACGTCTTAGAGACATACAGAATTGAACGTCATAAGGACGTTCATTTCTGGCATAAAAGAGAGCAGGCATTAAATTGACGTAAATCAGAAGTCCTTAAGGCGTCCGCCTTTTAATACCTTACAGACACCCAAAACTGGACGTCCTAAAGAGGCCCACTTCAGGCATAAAAAAGGGCAGGTATAAAATAGACGAAAATTAGATGTCATTGAGACATTCCGCTCTGGACATCTTAGAGACATCCAGAAATGGACGTCCTAAAGACGTCCACTTCAGGCATAAAAAGGTCAGGCTAAAAATCGACGTAAATTAGACTTCTTTAGGAGGTCCGGCCTTGGACGTCTTAGAGACTTCCGGATATGGACGTCTTATAGATGTACTTTTTATGTCTTAAGGCGTCCAGGCATAAAAAAGGCTTAAATTGGATGTCTTTAAGACGTTATGTGCTGTCTGGGGAAGTTATAACGATCAAAATAAGCTTTAGAAAAATTCTACAATTAAAATGGTAAGAGATACATACTGAAATAACGAAATGACATGTTTTACATTAATACAGAGCATATTCACAAAAAGCGATAAAATACTTGTTAAAAGTAGAGAAACAGGAAAATGCATATCTTATAAATCAAGCGACATTGTACCAGTTTCCCAACTAACTGAAATCAAATTTATACAATTGTCCGACATTTAAGCTAGTAAATCTCATATTAAAAAAGGCTGACGTGACATTTGCTAGATAAAGTGCTTTTACCATCATTTTGATGTCATGGAGATTGTTGTCATTATCGTACTATTTTACAATACAAATGCAATTTCGTTGGATTTCAAAGAATCATTATTATAACTGCAAGAGTAACTAATAAGTAATAAGATTGGATAAAAGCACGAAGAGCCTATGAGAACGTCAAAACTGGAAATACACTGCCGAGCATAAAATTAGGGTCACCTCGTAATTTGCATTTATTTCAGAAATTTTTATTATTTTCGGATACTTTTCGGTAGTATTCTATTTGACTAACATTTTGCGATGAGTTTGTTGTGATTACTTGAATAAAAAAAAATTGTGTTTGTTTTTTCGATTTTATTGAAAATAATCAAAATTAAAATGAAATTTTAACAACTTCAGTAACGAGTATTACCTCCTCTGGCGGTGATAACAGCTTGCAATCGACGAGGCATGCTTCGGATCAGATTTTGGATCACTTCCTGCGGCAGATTGTTCCACTCCAGCACCAATATGTCACGAAGCTCTATAGAATTTCTGGGAGCCGGCACATGTATCCGTAAAGGTCTTCCCATCTCATCCCAAACATGATCCATCGGATTTAAATCCGGACTTCGAGCAGGCCAAACAAATCGCGTGATTTGAACCACGTCAATATAAGCAGTAACTACCCGAGCAGTGTGGGGTCGAGCATTATCATGCAAAAAGGTTGCGCCTTCTCCAAGGATAACCATGAATGATACAACATGGTCTTCTAGAACCTCTGTCAGATACCTGTGCGCATTCAAAGTCCCATTTTCTATGAAGACTAACTCCGTGCGAGCTTCAAAAGATATGCAACCCCATGCCATAACGGAGCCTACACCAAATGGTGGCTCTTGGCTCTTTTCCGCTTGGCAATACACTCTTGGGCATATCTCTCGCCTTGTCATCGCCACACTCTTACACGTCTGTCTGAACCAGAAAGACAGAATCGCGATTCATCAGAAAACAACACCCGACTCCAATACTCTATTGTCCAATTCAAGTGTTCTCGCGCAAAAGTCAACCTTGCGGTCCGGTGTTCACGGGAAATCGGTGATGAATCGCCCCTATGCAAGAAGATAATCCAGCAGCATGAAGTCGCCTCCTAACTGTCCACTCACATACGTTTACAATTCTCACTTCTTCCAGATGATTTCGAATGGAAACTGCCGTGACCATTCGATTCTTTAAAGCACTAGAAACGACAAAACGGTCGTCTCTAACTGTTGTAGCCCTTCCTCGTCCTGAACCAAGTCTTCGAGTGAGCACACCGGTCTCTTCGTACCGCTGAAATACTCGTTGCACACTGGAAAGACTTACACCAACCCTTCTTGCAGTTTCGCACTGACCGTGGCCATCTTCTATAGCCGCCACAATCCGTGCCGCAACAATAGGATTTATGGCCATTTTAATACACATAAAATGACAACTCTAAGCATTGAAACAATTGGCATAGAACCCTGAACCAACACAACGAAAAATATGCTGATAATGGATGGCGGGAATTTGGGTTGAAGGCTCTTTTTTTGTTAAACACTAATCCGAAACGACAACAACCTTTTTTTATTCAAGCAATTACGACAACTTCATTGCAAAATGTTAGTAAATTATAATACTACCGAAAAATATCCGAAAATAATAAACATTTCTAAAATAAATGAAAATTACGAGGTGACCCTAATTTTATGCACGGCAGTGTATTTAATATATTACAAAGATCATAAAGCTACTACTATAGACCTAGAAGACTGTATCTCAAAATTTTTCGATCTCTCTTCATAATAACGTTTAATTAACTTCACCCCTGTTCGATTTTACCAACATTATTAAGTCACCCATTCCATTTATCATCGCTTCCAATAATAAACACTTCGCGAGAGCTCCATCATTCACGATTTAAGTGATACTTTCTTTACTCTCACATTTAATTATTGACCCGTTATCTCCTAATATAATTATAATTTCCCCGAATGCTCACCCCTTCGCTTTCCCTTTCTCTCTTCATTTCTGTGTTTGGTGCCCGTGAAAAATCCGGGTCATTAATCAAAGCTAACTTTTAACCAACATCGATAATTTTAAAGAACTTCGAAAATTGAGCGGAAGGGGGAGAGCGAGTTGTTTGTAGATAACAAATGGTCGACAATCGTTCCAACGACGACGACGATGATGATGATGATGATGGCGACGTGTACGATGCTGCCGATGATGACTCCGACCTCCAGATTCAATTTGTGAGAGCTCAACAAAGGCACACGTTTCGATTCGGAGGGGGTGCTGGTTGCACCCTGCCATGACGTCGATATCCTGTTGCTAAGGGGTTTGTTTGAAAACGCTGGGGTAGGCCCGGTCCGTACGACCGCACACCACCAATTCAGGGACTTTTTAGTCATCGGGATAGATTACAATTATTTAAATATTCAATTATTGCTCTCGAGAAAGCATCGATTTTCATCTGAATTCGACGTATTCGCAAGGTCCCTCTCCTTTACCGAAGAGATTTAGCCGTCAAGGAAGCAAAACGCGTCGCGGAATTACTCATTCCTCATCGATTTCTCGAGTGTCCTAAACAGTTCTCGTTCACTTCTGCCTTATTTAACATAGAAGTGATGTGCCACTCGAGAGCGTGATTTCCTCTCCCGGATTCCGCATAATCATCTCGTGAAGAGAAAGAGAGAGAGAGGGAGAGAGAGAAAAATCAAATCCGAATCTCTGCGGCTGATTCGTAATCTCGGAGCAGAAGGGAGCACTTTCGTATCCTATTGGTATTATTATTATTATTATGTACAATTTCCATGGGTGTACCAAGGCAACGTTATTAATCATTATTATTCGAATGGTATCGTAACTCACGTACGTAGGATAAACGGTATAATCTCCGAGGACCATAAAACGGGACCTCCTTGGTAAATTCTAAAATGATGTAGATAGATGTGTTAGGATGACTATCACGTATGTTTTAGTAGGGAAGGGACCTTTGTTTTACGACAGCAACCAACGTCATGCGTCGGTCGGTTTGTTATCGCTTTATTACCCATAAATTCGAAACGGTCAGCGGGGATGCTAGGGAAAAGAAAAGTAATGGCTCGGGAACGGCGTTTCCTTTTCGTTAAAGATGTACGTACAAAGTGGGAAATGCCTCCTCATCCTCCTCCTCCTCCTCCTCCTCCTTAATTTTACATCTACACCACAAGAAACAAAAATAACTTATGCAAGGACCTCAAGAAGCAAGATTGGGTACTATATCTGAGATTTGAAAGACAGATGTGCCATCCAAGGCTGCTCTCCAATGTGTACCACCAGAACTGGCAACCATTTGTCGAAGGATTCAAAAAAAGGTCCTCATTGGAAAAGGTAAGATGGCTCAATCGTTAAAGATCTTTCGTATGTAGAGAAGAAGATTGGGATCTCCCTAAGCAGAAAAGGCTCCTCATTTTACAGTTCTTCCCTTTGTAAAGCCACATGTCTGGACTGCAGAGAGATGATTTCGACGGTTTAAGAATGGTGTTTCCTACAGGTAGTTATGGCAATTATATGACAAAATTAAAAAAAATATAAAACAAGTAATAACCACATTTGGGATACTCAAACTTCATGAAATTGCTTATTAAAGTCTTGTTTATGAATTTTGTGAGTTTCAATAATTTTCAGTAAGGAGTTTCGAAATTATTAGCACTTGTAAGTTGTGTTATTTTTTTGAGATTTTTATAAGAATCAAAAATTGATCAAAAAAATATTGAAGATTTCGTGATATCTGAACACCACATAATTGTTTACTTAAAGTCATATTTACAAGTTTAGCAAGTTTCAACATCTCTCAATAAGGAGTTTCGACATTATTGGCATTTATATGTCAATATATGTTACTTTTATCTGAAATTGCTAATTAGATTATTATAAATTGTGTGATGTTTAAATTTTGGGTAGTTGTTCACCACCGTCTTGTTTAAGAGGTGGGCGAGTTTCAACTTGTTTTAGTGAGAAGTTTCGAAAGCAATTGGTAAGCAATTGAAAAATTGCTTTCTGAAGTCTTGTTTATGAATTTCATGAGTTTCAATATTTCTCAGTAAGGAGTTTCGAAAGTCTTAGCACTTATAACACGTGTTATTTTTATGGAGAGTTTTAAAAGAATAAAAAATTTATCAACGTAATATTGAAGTTTTCGTGATGTCTAAACTCCACATATTTGTTTAGGTAAAGTCTTATTTACAAGTTTAGCAAGTTTCAAGTTTTCTCCAAAAGGAGTTTCGACATTATTGGCATTTATATGACAACATATGTTACTTTTTTCCTGAACAAAATATTGAAGTTTTCGTGATGTCTAAACTCCACATAATTGTTTATGTAGTCTTAAGTTTAGCAAGTTTCAAATTTTTTCAATAAGAAGTTTAGATATTATAGGCATTTATATGTCAATATATGTTACTTTTTTTCTGAAATTAATAATAAAATTATAGTAAATTGTGTGATGTTTAAACTTTAATTAAATGTAAACTACCTTCTTGTTTATGAGGTGGGTGAGTGTCAACTTGCTTCACTAAGGAGTTTCGAAATTATTTTAGTAAGCAATTCACAAAATTGCTTACATAAGTCTTGTTTGTGGATTTTGTTAGATTCAATATTTTTCAGTAAACAGTTTAGAAATTATTAACACTCGTAAGACGTGTTACTTATGTAAAATAATAAGATAACATAATAATATAATAACATAATTGTAAAGTCTTATAAGAGTTTAGCAGCTTTCAACTTTTCTCATTAAAGAGTTTCGACAGTACCTACTGGCATTTATATGTCAACATATTGTAATGTTTATTCTAATTTATTTACACAGTTATAATTACACACTACACACTACCTAATTTATCTAGAGTATTTTCTAATTAATTAATTCATATCACACTCTTAACTGCTAATTTATTTATACTTTTTCACTTGTCCGTTTTTCGCACTGTTTACTCACGCGGCTTCTCGTCTAATCTCCCTTCGACCGCAAGCCCGTGTTTATATACATATCTCAATTATATTCGAGAAGATTCCCGTTCATTCTTTTCCCTAATAATGTTTATTCTAGAAAGGCCCGGAACGTAATAAATCATTCTTTCGTTAATAAGATGTTCGCGAGTATTCTGTAACTGTTTTTATGACTCGGTAAGCGGAGCGGCCTCCCTTTAAGGTAAGCCTAAATATAGGGAGAACGCTTACGCGGGTTGTTTACATTTCGCGTTACAATTGTTACTTTCTTTCTTAAATTGATAACAAAATTATTGTAAGTTGTATGATGTTTAAACTTTAGATAATTGTTTAGGTATACTCTAACCAGTAGCAATTGGAACACTCAATAAAATCTGAATTTACCGAGGACACTCGAAAAGAGCCCGTTGTCTCTATACAAAACCATCGGACTTATCTTTTTGCTTATTCAGAAACGCACTGGTATTTTTAAAATGCAGGTGTTCAGTTGCCCAAGTGAAATCATATATGTGAATGTATGGATATGTACAGATAAAGAACTAGATGGTCCATTAGACCGCAAAATTTTTTTACGACAGCGGCACTTCGTTTGTATCTTCTTCTTCTTCTTCTAAGGTGCAGGTGTACAGTCGATCAGTGAAATCGTGTACGAGGAAGTACGCGAGACTCTACGGATACTGGATGGTCCACTGGACCATAACACAGCGGCCACGTGTGCTTTCCTTGTGATGTCTTCTTCGGCACTTATACTCGAGAAAGCAGTGGTGTGTAAATGTGTGTGCCATTTGTTTGTGCGATTTGGAAGTGAATTCATTGTTAGAGTTATTATCAGTAATGATACGCCCATGGAGGACAAAGCGGCATCGCTCTTCACTACTTAAAAAGCCATTAAGTGTTTTTGTTGGTGTTCCAATTGTGGATGGACATAGTATACTACCGTCTTGTTTAAGAGTTGGGTAAGTTTCAATTTGTTTCACTAAGGGAGTTTCGAAATTATTGCACCACGTTTCAGGAAACCTTGTGTAAGATCGACATCCCTTCTCATTCCGGCGTTAACACCCTTTCGGTTTTTACGAAAATGTAAAACCCATCACAGCTTCTCCGCCCCGAAATGATACGTTATTGATCTTTCGCGGGTGTGCAAATCGATTAGTGATAAAACGTCGCACAGCGCGGCATGATCCCTCCGCTACGGCCCTTTCATCCCGGGGACGTCAATGTGACACGTGTACGACTTTAATGATGAAGTGGAAAGTGATTCGGGCCCTATGACCGTTTGTCGGGAAATCGGGGAAAAAATCGCCCCCCTCGGGGAATGAAGTCGTAGTACGGTAACTGCTCAGACAGCAACGGAATAAAAATCGTATAGATATACACACACACACACACACACATACATACACCAGGAGGAGGAGGAGGAGGAGGGCGGCGGGGAAGGATTTATTCGTTGCCTGTTCGGAAGACGTGAGCGTTCCCATTTTTTTTCTTCCGGGCAGGGAAATATGCCGGTGTTGTGCTCCACTGGCTCCGGGAGATATCGGGCGAGAGGGAACCGAATTGAGCTGTCGTTTGACTCGAATTGTTTCATAAATGTTTTATATCTCTTGCGCTATATTTTTCCTTCTCTCCGTCTCTTATTACGACGGAACGGAGGACGTGAGAATATAAAGCGTTTACTTAGCCTCTTGACGGATAAGAAGCTAAGCCTCGGCGGAATCGAAGAATTGGCGAATGCGCAAAACAGGTGAATTGATTTTTGGTAGTACGTTTTGACGGTGGAATAAATGACGACACTTCCATGCTACGTCGAATTTCAAAACCCTCTCGCTTGGGAGATGTTTGCAAAAAATAGTTCCCGAAAAACTAAACCCGAAAAAGAACATTAGTGAAAAATGTAAACAGTAGCTGTATTTGACTGGAACTATGTGCATATTTTTTTTTATTTATTGAAAACCATAAATTTACATAGAAAGTTACAACTGTCTACATAAAATCCCACAGAGATAAACATAGTTATCTGTTGGTGGGTCGGTTCCTTAAAATTACTTAAAAATTAAAACTTACATGACTAATAGATCTTTTCTCATCTACCTATCTATATCTATAAATCAACCATGTAGTGCTTATTATTTTTATTATTGCACGCAATATTCATAATGCGTTATATATATATATATATATATATATATATATATATATATATATATATATATATATATATTGGATGTTACCCAATCTTTAGGTTTACTTTTTATATTTTTATTTTTAATATTTTTTAATTGATAGTTTATTAAATATTTTAATTGCACAAATATAGCTACTCTTATTGCTCACAGACTTATTTATCTTTGGTAGTGATATACTTTCATTTCTAGTTACACTGTTCGAAACCATGAACCTGGTTCTGAGGCATTCACAGTGATAATATATTGATTCTAGGGCAAAAATCTGATTAATATATAATGGGTTCTTGTCAGTTATAAAACGATTTTTATTCATTATTTTAATGAGTCTTTTTTGTAAATTAATAACAATAGATTTAGGGCAGTGGTGTATGCCCCATGCTATTATTCCATAAGTGATAATACTATTGAAAAAGGCATAGTAAATCAACCTCATGGTTTCCAAACTCATGATTGTAGACAGTTTGTAGAACAAGAAAACAAGATATTTGGTCTTACTGTGGAGATAGTTCGCATGCTCAGTCCATCTTAAATTATAATCAAAGATGATTTCTAAATATTTACAGCTTTCAACTCTTTTTAATTTTTTACTATCAATTTGTAGGTCAAAATTTACAGGTACACTATCTTGATAATTGCCAAAAGTCATGTACAATGTCTTATCTATGTTTAAGGATAGTTTGTTTAGTGCCAACCAAGTTGATATATTTTTCAACTCCTCGTTCATCTTAGGTTCTACAGCTTTCCAGTTGTTGTCTTCAATAACAAGCAGTATTAACAATGGCAGTATCATCTGCATATGAGATAATGTTTTTTTAATCATATATCATTAATATATAAAATAAATAATAGAGGACCGAGTATCGTCCCTTATCTGTCAAAATAATAATTTTAAGGAACAAGATAACTAATAAAGTAGTTCCCAAACAACCATCGTCGCAGCGAATGGTTAAGAAATATGCAGAGTTTTACTTAAGTAGCTAAAATCATTATCAGGATACAGCGTCTTATATCAAATATTGTAACTCATATAAAGTTTCAAAACTTGCAAAAAAAACTCAATAAAACTTAAATTTAGGTACTTGAAACTTTAGACTACGATTTCCTGAAATGTGATTAAGAAGTCTACAAAGTCTTACTCACTAGCTAAAATCGTTACGAGGATATAGAGTCTTACACCAAATATTGTAACTAGCAAATGTTGAAAAGTGTGAAGTGAACTTTATTTCTCGAAAATAGGTTCAATTTCTTGAAAATTATGGCAAATATGATGTTTTTATTTTTGGCAAATTTGTTTCAGGAACAGTTTGAACCTACCTCCTTTTCTGGAGAAAAATAAAAATTGGGCTTCTATTTCTCGAAGAGATTGAAATGCACCTTATTACTTACTGGGGACAATTGAAACAAGATCCATTTTCTGGAGACAATGGCAAAGATGAAAATTTATTTAGAACTCTAGAAACTCCTGAGTAGATTGAAAGAAGTTGCGCTGTTTGGGGAAGGTTAAAACGTTGTTTCGCGAAGAGATTAAAGTTGCACAGTTTTCTGGACAGTGTTGCCCACGAGACGAGACTTTGAAAAATCTCGTCTTGTCTCGTAAAAAAAGTGGAAAGTCTCGTCTCGCAATAAAAGTCTCGTCTCGTCTCATGTCTAGCGCGAGATTCTCGCAAAAGTCCCGCAAATTTCTCGCAAAATCTCGCGATTTTGTGCATATCTTGCATTTTGCCTTTATATTACGTCCGGTTCCTCCTTGCTCCTCAATTATATCTAAATGCTTATCAAATTTGCTTTTTCGACAAAAACTGAAATAAACCAATTATTATAGGTCGATAATAACATGAGAAGTCGGGTGAGAAATAGGTAGATAATCTCCAAAGGTCGGTAAACCGGTAAATATAAAATAAATTGTCGTGGAGATATTAAAAACTAATACTAATCATAAAGCTTAACAAAAAATTCCTGTCAACAGGGATAAAATGTCAAACTTTTTTCTTGTTACAGAAAAAAAAACTATTTTATCTAATATAAAAATGTTGTGAATCTTTGTATTCCCTATGTAAGTCTTCAACTCTAGTATAATAGTCGTACGTGGCAATATCTCTTAAAAAACATGTTTTAATAACATTCGCGATAATTATAATTTTTTAAATAAATAAATAATTTTTATTTGCGATACTTCGAGATTTTTGCGAGACTCTCGTGCGAGATTTGAGACGAGACTTTTTCAAGATCTCTTCTTGTCTCGCAAAGGGAAATTTAAAGTATCGTCTCGAGTCTCGCCTCGAAAACGAGACGAGACGAGACGAGACTCTCGCAAACGAGAATATCGTGGGCATCACCATTTCTGGATGAAAACGAGAATTGTTTTAAAGCATCTTGTAAAGCTTCAAATGAACTTTGCTTCTGGAAAAGATTAAAATCTGGTTTGCTTTCTGGAAACACAGTGACAAAGATTAAATTTTAAGTTTGAATTCCAAAAAATGTAAGCTTTCAAGCTGTGCATTTTGGGGAATTCCAGATAGTCGCAGCAATTAAAAAGGAAATAAAATAAAATGAAAAGTAAATTAAATATTAATTGTTAGGTTACGTTACCTCTTTCCTGATAATACAGAAAAATTGAAGAATTAGACCTTCAAACTGAAGGCTTATATGTAAAACACTATAGTATTTTGAAGAAATTTCTCTACATTTCGTATGCAAAACACAATAACGTATATTTTGAAGATTTTCACGCACGGCCAATAACTGTGTGACTCTCACGTGGCTTAAATGAAGTAGACCGTCTTAAACATTTTTTTATTAAATTTACTTAAAACTTATTTAGGCTTTTTATTAAACTTTTAATTTCTTTTTAAAAACTAAATTTTAAACTTAAAACTGTCAAGTTTTAAACCTTAAACTATTTTATCGAAGCATTTAGGGGTTAAACTTTTTTTTTATTAAAGTGCATTTTTTGAAGCTACACTTACTGTAAAGTCATAATACATCTCAACATTCCCTGGATTTCATTCATCAAAACCTGTGATTTCCCGATGTAGACGTGGTTAAGCTTAGTTAATTTTTGGATTAAATAATTTTAAAACTGCACTGCAATTAAAACACCCTTTCCAGATGGTCTCTGCAATTAAACGTTAAATAATATAATGAAAAGTAAATTAAATATTAATTGTTCGAATTAATAATCAATTAATATAAATTACTAATTTAATTACTAAATAGGAAAGCAGAATCATAACAGCGATACTTTGATATTAAATTCTATTAAAAAGGCCTTGAATAACCCATGACCCATCCATTAAAGAGAAATATGATCGTAATTACAATTTTTAGAAGTGGACGGTCGATTTCTGCATTTAAAATTAATTATTGTAAGTGACGCGAAACCTTAGAATAGGCAATTTAATAATCTGTTGGAATTATTTAGGTTCATTTCAATTTTAAAATACTACATACATAGATCTAGATGAAACGTCAATTTTCACTACTTTTGCTGTTACTGTCATTTGACTTCTCATTAAAGAAATGCGGAAGAAATTTGTTATTGAAGTTAATACAATCATAATTAATACCGAACGTGCTGCACAAAAGAGAATACAAAAGGTTTCAAATTGGTGTGACTGTCTTTTAAAAGAAGACAGTAATTCAAAAAGTTTTAGAGGCAATTAGTTATATTATTGCATACACGCCTAGTAGTTATCATATGTGTCTTGATTCTAAATTTGATTTAAGGCTTTCCTGAAAGCGCGAAGGAAATGGAAAAGTCCGAAGCGCTCGCCTACATTACGCTTAAACTTTTAAAAACATAAAACCCAAACGTCGAACGGCGTCATGTAACTTTAAACTCCGCCGAAACCTCCCGGAAAAATCCCGATTAGTTTAAAGTTGGGCTTAAATAAAGCAGACCCAACTTTTTTCTTACCTCCCGCAAAATTCAATACACTTCAATGAGTTAAAAGTTTCCGGTGAACGTCGTTTGTGAACTTTCCCTTTGGCGAAACACTTTTCTTCGACATTTACCCTAATTGATTCGAAGCGACTTAATTCGATAAAAAGTTAACCCGGAACCCTCTGCGGAGCGCGTGCACCGATTCCATAATGAAGCAAGTGGGAACTGATTCCTGTGATAGACATTAAATTATGGTCGCCTCTCTCCCGTAATGCCTAAACAGATCAAATAGACATTAGGAAGCGTATTTCTTTCTCCGGCAATCAGTTAGGACGGCTATTGTGCTCGTTCCCGATGGAATATTTTACGAGTCCGTAGAATATTCCGAGGTTTAGGGCCGCATTAACGTCCTTGATTTTTCATCTGGGGGCGATACGTCACAAATCATCCGTCGAATCGGGTTAATTACGGCGGATTCTCGCCAGAGAGATAGAGAGAACTCATCAGTGAAGTTGCTCGCGGCCATATTTTTGTGATTCGTTTGATTTTTGTTGATTGATATATTATAGCTTTGTTCTCTCCTACAGGAGTAACTCAGAACTAAATTTGCTTCGGTACTGAGTCCTTGGAACCAGTACAAAGTAAAGTTGGCTCATCTTCAGGAGACAAGAAGACAATGCGACAAACTGAACATTACAGCAAGTTATCCAAAAACTGGAGAAGGCTGTAGAACACATCAGCGACACTAGATTCACTATTGCAATCCAAAATGCCTATGATAAGGCAAACTATACCTAAACAAGAATTAAAACTTCTGACGTTGAAGAACATTATCAAGAAGACAATGCAACAAACTGAACATTACAACTGGTTATCGAAAGACTGGAGAGAGAGCACAAGAACACATCAGCGTCATTAGATTCACTATTGCAATCCAAAATGCCTAAGATAAGGCAAACTACAACTAAACACGAATTCAAACTTTTGACGTTGAAGAACATTATCAAGAAGACAATACGACAAACTGAACATTACAGCAAGTTATCCAAAAACTGGAGAAGGCTGTAGAACACATCAGCGACACTAGATTCACTATTGCAATCCAAAATGCCTATGATAAGGCAAACTATAACTAAACAAGAATTAAATCTTTTGACGTTGAAGAACATTATCAAGAAGACAATGCGACAAACTGAACATTAAAGCAAGTTATCCAAAAACTGGAGAAGGCTGTAGAACACATCAGCGACACTAGATTCACTATTGCAATCGACAAAATGTCTGCGATATGGTAAACTATAACTAAACAAGAATTCAATCTTGTGAAGTTGAAGAACATTAACGAGAAAACAATGCAACAAACCGAACATTACAGCAGGTTATCGAAAGACTGAAGAGAGAGCATAAGAACACATCAGTGTCATTAAATTCACTATTGCAATCGGCAAAATGTCTTAGACAAGGCAAACTATAACTAAACAAGAATTCAAACTTCTGAAGTTGAAGAACATTAACAAGAAGACAATGCAACAAACTGAACAGTACAGCAGGTTATCGAAAGACTGGAGAGAGAGCACAAGAACACATCAGCGTCATTAGATTCACTATTGCAATCAGCAAAATATTAAATATAAAGCAAACTATGACTAAACGAGAATTCAAACTCCTGAAGTTGAAGAAAACTAACAAGTAGACAATGCGACAAACCCAACATTACAACAGGTTGTCACAAGACTGGAGAGAGAGCACAAGAACACAACAGCGTCATTAGATTCACTATTGCAATCGGCAAAATGTCTAAGACAAGGCAAACTATAACTGAACAAGAATTCAAACTTTTGACGTTGAAGAACATTATCAAGAAGACAATACGACAAACTGAACATTACAGCAAGTTATCCAAAAACTGGAGAAGGCTGTAGAACACATCAGCGACACTAGATTCACTATTGCAATCCAAAATGCCTATGATAAGGCAAACTATAACTAAACAAGAATTAAATCTTTTGACGTTGAAGAACATTATCAAGAAGACAATGCGACAAACTGAACATTAAAGCAAGTTATCCAAAAACTGGAGAAGGCTGTAGAACACATCAGCGACACTAGATTCACTATTGCAATCGACAAAATGTCTGCGATATGGTAAACTATAACTAAACAAGAATTCAATCTTGTGAAGTTGAAGAACATTAACGAGAAAACAATGCAACAAACCGAACATTACAGCAGATTATCGAAAGACTGAAGAGAGAGCATAAGAACACATCAGTGTCATTAAATTCACTATTGCAATCGGCAAAATGTCTTAGACAAGGCAAACTATAACTAAACAAGAATTCAAACTTCTGAAGTTGAAGAACATTAACAAGAAGACAATGCAACAAACTGAACAGTACAGCAGGTTATCGAAAGACTGGAGAGAGAGCACAAGAACACATCAGCGTCATTAGATTCACTATTGCAATCAGCAAAATATTAAATATAAAGCAAACTATGACTAAACGAGAATTCAAACTCCTGAAGTTGAAGAAAACTAACAAGTAGACAATGCGACAAACCCAACATTACAACAGGTTGTCACAAGACTGGAGAGAGAGCACAAGAACACAACAGCGTCATTAGATTCACTATTGCAATCGGCAAAATGTCTAAGACAAGGCAAACTATAACTGAACAAGAATTCAAACTTCTTAAGTTGAAGAACATTAACGAGAAAACAATGCAACAAACTGAACAGTACAGCAGGTTATCTAAAGACTGGAGAGAGAGCACAAGAACACCTCAATGTCATTAGATTCACTAATGCAATCGGCAAAATGCCTAAGATAAGGCAAACTATAACTAAACAAGAAATCAAATTTCTGAAGTTGAAGAACATAAACGAGAAGACAATGCAACAAACTGAACATTACAGCAGGTTATCGAAAGGCTGGAGAGAGAGCACAAGAACACATCTGCGTCATTAGATTCATTATTGCAATCGGCAAAATATCTAAGATAAGGCAAACTATAACTAAACAAGAATTCAAACTTCTGAAGTTGAAGAAAACTAAGAAGTAGACAATGCGACAAACCAAACATTACAACAGGTTGTCACAAGACTGGAGAGAGAGCACAAGAACACATCTGCGTCATTAGATTCACTATTGCAATCGGCAAAATGTCTAAGATAAGGCAAACTATGACTAAACAAAAAATCAAACTTCTGACGTTGAAGTACATTAACGAGAAGACCATGCGACAATATGAACATTACAGCAGGTTATCGAAAGACTGGAGAGAGAGAGCGCAAGAACACATTAGCGTCATTAGATTCACTATTGCAATCGGCAAAATGTCTAAGATAAGGCAAACTATGACTAAACAAAAAAATCAAACTTCTGACGTTGAAGTACATTAACGAGAAGACCATGCGACAATATGAACATTACAGCAGGTTATCGAAAGACTGGAGAGAGAGAGCGCAAGAACACATTAGCGTCATTAGATTCACTATTGCAATCGGCAAAATGTCTAAAACAAGGCAAACTATAACTAAACAAGAATTCAAACTTCTGAAGTTGAAGAACATTAACGAGAAGACAATGCAACAAACTGAACATTACAGCACGTTGTTGAAAGACTGGAGAGAGCCCAAGAACACATAAGCGTCATTAGATTCACTATTGCAATCGGCAAAATGTCTAAGACAAGGCAAACTATAACTAAACAAGAATTTAAACTTCTGAAGTTGAAGAACATTAACGAGAAGACAATGCAACAAACTGAACATTACAGCAGGTTATCGAAAGACTGGAGAGAGAGCACAAGAACACAACAGCGTCATTAGATTCACTATTGCAATCGGCAAAATATTAAATATAAAACAAACTATGACTAAATGACAACTCAAACTTCTGAAGTTGAAGAAAATTTTATTCAAATCAACACTTTCTGAAGTCCATCCAAGCAAAAAGTCTCGAGTGGAGAAAAAATAACCGAAGAGTAACTGATGTAATTAGTGTTTACTTTTGACGGGTTTGTCTCTTGCGTTTTAACACTGCATAACATTAAATATTAGGCACACCTCTGTTTTCAGTATTTGGAAAGAATGAAAATGTCAGCCGATTATTCTATATTGACATATCACAATCGCCTTAGATGTATATACTATTTCCATTTTTCAGTTAAACTTGCATACCTACTTCAATAGTTACACAATTACACGTATACACTTGAATCTCAAGTAATTGCACTTTTTAAATTAAATTATCTTATACACCTAATTACATGGATTATTGTTAATTAGTCTTTACGTACTTTTGTTCCACAGATGCATTCGAATGAAGACGATGGCAGGATATTCGGAACGTTCTTCGATTTTACAACTTGCAATTTGAGAACTGTAACTTAATTGGACTTCGAACATATCACTTTAGTTGTTTTGTTTTTGGGAGATGGATTTTTCCAACGTATTTTTAATTAAGTACGTCGTTGGGTTTCCGATGAAGCCGTTTTTACACGCTTTACATTATTTTTTGTTACATATTCGGTATTATACTTTTCACCAAATTTACTCAAAAACAAAATGAAAACAATGGATGTTATGAAACCGAAATGTATCATTTTTCCGTATTGCTTTCGCCTTTGTTCGCGGAGATAACGCATGGGGAAAAAATGTAATCCGAAACAGGCGGACCAAGGCAAAAGATCCAGAGACAAAGGCAAACGAGGTTTTCCCTTTTCCAATATCTCTTTTCCGTACGTACTTTACCTAATTTTACCCAAAAAAAAAAATTACAAGAGTAATATGTTATCGGCACGAGCTGATATTTTTTTATTGCCCTTCACCTTTGTTCGCGGAGGTAAAGCATGGAAAAAATGTAATTCGAAACAGGCAAGGCAAAGAGAGAGAGAGACAAAGGAAGGAGAAACGATTTTCTGATATTAAATTCGCAAACAAGTTCCATACCTGAAGGTACATGTATAATTTTCGTTTTCGGTAATATTAAAATTCAATCTCATATCTCATGAAATTACAAGAGATCAAAGGAAAAAATATTCGACTCTGCACAACAGACAGGGATGATATAATACGGCTGGAGGGAATCCTATTTTGTTCAGATTACACGAAACGGAATATATACCGAATGGAACGTACTTTGGTAATACGAAATTTACATTTACCAGACCGAAGGATCACGTTATCCAACCTTGCTCACTACTTCCTGCTCTTTGCGTTTGATCACTCGGCACAATTTTCCGTGCTAACTATTCGAAGTTGGTATCTTTTCAGAGTAGGTAATGAGTTCTTTGTTTCTATCGTTCGCATCTCAATTACAGCCAGACTATAAATTTAAAAAATATATATATTATACATCAAAACGGGACGTTTTGGCTGCGTGCCTACGGACAGAGCGCCATTCATCATAAACCACCACCACCAGCTCTGGTTTAAGTATTCGTAACTTACAAAATGATCGTTCGGAACTCCCTTCCTCCCTTTCTCTCTCTCTCTCTCTCTCGCTCTGCCTATTTGAGGAATAAAGTCCGGAACATAAAATATGGAGGGCTCAGGTGGGTGGCGGTCCGCAATTGGATCGGGAAACATCTGAATGGAACGTTCTGGGAGAGAGGGAAAGTTAGGGAGCTTGCGTAGGCGAAAACGAGACACAGATCGATTGCCTGGGCCCTTACGAGTGAATGAAAAGAGCTCCGCCAGAGATTTCGGGGACAAAGAAAAAGTGCGCTTTGTGTTTCTATGTCAACCGCGTTATAAATTTACTTTTCTTAATTAATTTTTTTCTCCTCGGGTGTAATAAAGATGATTAATTTATCGGGAGGGATATATACATTTTTTTTGTTATTAAACTTTTCGTTAACGGAACTAATTAACGAGATTTATGGTCATTAGTTTTACTTTATTTTCACATCTTCTATTAATTGAGCAGCGAAGTACCTACCTAACAAGGAGGCTTCAATTCGGGGACAACTGTATACATCCGCCAATATCTCTTTAGTGAAATTTACATATTCGCAAGCGCGGCAATAAATTAGTTTTAAAAATTGTTCCCATCTCAGGCGAATAAACAACAAATTTCTCCATAGCGAGAGCTTTATCGAAAACACTAAACATTGTAACGAAATTTCCATAAGTTAATGAAACAAGATGGCGAAAGTGTTTACTCTGTGTGCACGAAGTCAGTGACCTATCGGATTTTTACGAGTTGATTAGTCTTATATAAAATGCATACAGAACCTTGGGTAATGCAATGAAAACACAAACAATGCTGACAAGCCCTCCTTCACCGGAAAGATTGATGTTTCGCAGAGACGCGTATAAATTTAACCGCAAACACCATTTCGCTAATCCGCTCACTTCATTCGCTGCGTTCCGTTGCATTTACTTTTTGTTTTCCATTAAATATTTACATGCGTACGTTTTTCGAGACGACGACGGAAAGTCGTTTCCACCTAAACGAAGTGTGTATTGCCGAACATTAATTAGAGGTCAGCTTTTGAAATTTACATACTTGCCGCGCTAACTGTATATTAATATTTACGATCGCATTATGCACGCATAATTTGCAATATCGTTAAACTAAATTACAAACTACATCTTTCAGTCAGCAATTTGGGTGTCTCTTAATCCCCGTTTTAATTATCACGTGTGGCGAATCGCTCGTGCTGAACCTGTGCTGCTTTTTTACTTAAAAATGACACATTTAACCAAAAATACAGTTACAGGTTACACAGTTACATGTCTACGAACGCCGTATCCCAAATTAGAATCTTGGCTACTTCTCCATATTTAATGAGTACAAGAAGATAACCTCCTTCTTTAAAGGGGTGTAAATCCTATGAAAGGCGTTTTTAACTCTACAACACAATCTTCAAATATTATTTAAAATCGTGTGTTCGTCCTAACAGGACTAATACTGAATGGGTAAAACCAGATAATGTAATGCTTTATTTGTAATTTGTTGTAAAAAGTTCTATTAATTTTGAAAATGTGTATGAAGTATTATGTAATTGTAATTAAAATTAAATATGTAATTGTAATGAATGTAATTATTTAATGTATAATGTGTATTCTTGTAGCGAAAGGCGACAAAAGCTAACTATACATGTTTAATCAACAATTGTTTTAATAAAAAATAAATAAGATGCTTTGAAAATACCTAAGACAATACATATACTAGATTCAACATTTTGCTTAAAATCCGAGCTTTATCGTCCAGGATGCAGCGCATTTTAAAAAGTTATTACTAAAAGGCCGAATTTTCGTACATGGCTTCGTTTTGATGAATCTGTCAACTTTTCCCTCTGGGAAAATTATGCGCAGCCGCTTAAAATATTGATTTTTCTAGTTTTTAAACTGTGTACATAATACTTTGATTCTCACTTGTTGCAGGATTATATATAAAAAACTTCTTCTTCATGTGCCCTGTCAGTAATATCCGACGTTGGCGATCATCATAGCGAAGGCTTGACGGTCTTCTGCCATGTGTAGGAGTTGTCCTGCATTTCGGATACCGGTCCAATCTCTAATATTTTTTAGCCAGGAAACTTGCTTTCTTCCGACACCTCTTCTACCTTCAATTTTTCCACACATAATCAGTTTTAGGATCCTATAGCGACTTCCTCTTAACACATAACCCAGATAAGACATTTTCCTATGTTTGACAGTCCGTAGTAATTCCCTATCTTTATTGATTCTCCTTAGTACTTCTTCGTTGGTTATGCGTGCTGTCCAAGCTATTCTAAGCATTCGTCTATGTATCCACATTTCTAGTGCTTCTATGCGATTCATTGTTGACAATTTCAGGGTCCATGCCTCCACTCCATACAACAGAACCGACCAAACATAACACTTAGCCATTCTTTGTCTTAATTCTAAGTTAAGGTGGTCATTACATAGAAATGTTCTCATTGATTTAAAAGTTGTTTTCGTCATTGCTATTCTGCGTTTAATTTCTATGTCTGGGTCTAGTTGGTCCGTTATAATGGTCCCCAAATACAAGAATTTGTGAACCCTTTCAATTGGAATACTGTTTAATTGGAGTCTAGCACCCGGGTGTGGGTTACGGCTGCAGATTAGAAATTTGGTTTTATTGACGTTAATTTTGATACCCATTTCTTCCCCCACCTCGTGGATACGATCCAGCATGATCTGTAGACCTTCAGCGCTGTCTGATAAAATTACTGTATCATCCGCATATCTTAGCACATTTAGCATTTTTCCATTTATTTTAATTCCATATGGTATTAAAAAACTTACTGACTGATATTTAGACCACTCTTTAAATAAACACTATTAGCCTCCAATAAGTTACATTCTCTCATATTCGGCAGGGTTTTCCAGTTATACGCCTTGAAATTGTTAGTTTCAATTACAATTATGAATACGAAAATGGCCCTATTTCAGGTAAATAAGATTTCTAGGAGTTTTGAATGGGACAAACCACCGTAACATTTATGTACGTAACTATTTAAAGATGTCGACTGCAATTCAGGAAAAACTGAAGCTTTTACCAAAAGATGTATTTGTACTCTTGTACTAGTAATACATAGTACTCTTACAGTACTCTTACTTCATTGCGATAGGAACAGCCGTTTTTCAGAAAATTAAGGTCAAAATACATTACTGAAAATTTTTATTTGTCAACTTTCATGTAAATGGACCATGTTCACTTTTTGCCTACTTTCGACTGCGCCATCTTCCCTTAAAGTTTCTGATACTTTTTGGAATACATCCATTTACATATTTGCAAATATATGCGTTGTATTTGTATTTGTAATACATAGTTATTGCATATTTTACCTAAAACCCAGAGATACTGGATACTACTTATCTTACATTTAAAATATTTTTTATATTTTTCTACGACACATATTCAAATACAGCCCAGTCGCACAACGGTACTTTTCCACTTACAAAAGTATTTTGAGCGATCGAAGGTACCTTCTTCCTATTGAAATTTGGAACAGTGCTTGATTGTTTACAAGAGTAACGAAAGTAATAGAATTATTTTTGGTTTGTGTATGTTACATATTTTGACACCAATAAGTATTTTTATGCCTATTTGCAGCCTTTTATGTGGCAGATAATGCGGTCTCCAGGTATCACTATTTTTAAGGTATGCCGCATCCTGGACTATTATTGTAATGAGTAATGAGTTTTGAAGCCATTTTGAGGGCTTACAGTACTTTTCCACTTACAAAAATATTTTGAGTGATCGAAGGTACAGGCTTCCTGTTGAACATTTGGGACAGTACTTGATTGTTTACAAGAGTAACGAAATTAATAGAATTATTTCTAGTTAGTGTATGTTACATATTTTGACACGAATAAGTATTTTTATGCCTATTTGCAGCCCTTTATGTTGCAGATAATGCGGTCTCCAGCTATCACTATTTTTAAGGTACGCTGCATCCTGGACTATTATTGTAATGAGTAATGAGTTTTGAAGCCATTTTGAGGGCTTACAGTACTTTTCCACTTACAAAAATATTTTGAGTGATCGAAGGTACAGTCTTCCTGTTAAACATTTGGAACAGTACTTGATTGTTTACAAGGGTAACGAAATTAATAGAATTATTTCTAGTTAGTGTATGTTACATATTTTGACGCGAATAAGTATTTTTATGCCTATTTGCAGCATTTTATGTTGCAAATAATGCGGGCTTCAGGTATCATTATTTTTGAGGTACGCTGCATCCTGGACTATTATTGTAATGAGTAATGAGTTTTGAGACCGTTTTGAGGGCTTTTATGTCTTCCATATTTTGTTATAAATAAGATTAAAATGGTATGTAATTCCACTACATGTGAATCTGAATCGATGCTTACTTACTAGGTCAATTTCTGTCATTTTTGATAATTCCTACTAAGGCCGTTTCGTAGATCTATACGTTGTTTTCTTAATGTAGTACCTTTTGGTACAAGAGTATAGAAAGTTTACTTCCGCAGTTATCTAATATTAACGAAACACCTTGCATGGTTTGCGGTGAAACAACAACCTTTGGCGGAAACGACTCTCGTACAACACTCGACGTCAGAGATATCTTTTTTGTAGGACTTGCCATTATCTACCAATATTTTTTTAGGGCGCCGCTGCATTATATTTGATCAGAAGATACACTAATCTACCACGTGTTACCTTTGTCCTACGGTCGTTAGGCATGGAATGTAAAGACTCGACAAATCAAATCGCTTAGCGCCTGCGCAGTACTTTACCCAGAATTTTCGCAGAGAGAGAGGAGACTTGGGTGGCCCGTTGAAACGAAAATTCACCCTTTTAGTGATGGATTGTTTGGACGTTCGAGCCCGGAGTAGTATTTAATAAATATTGCTAAAACACCCTGTACATTGGGTTGAACACTACGGCATCGAATTTACTAGACATCGCCGTAGATGTCTCTTCGTTTCCCTTGTGCGAAATTTGACAGACTATAGCAGGAATCTCCCCTCGGGAGGGATATTCGCGCTATCATTAGTATCCCAACTCTTCTAAGCGCGAAGCGGAAAAACCTCCGGATTCCCATCGACCCGGGCGTCAGTTCCGAAAGACGTCGTCGTCGAATCAAACTGCCGAACATAAAATCAACCCCGAAAAAGAAACAACACCGAGGAGTTTCCGCCCGAGCAAACTTGGCAACTACGTACGCACCCCTATGCCGGGGGGAACAAAGGAAAGTGAAAACAATGGGCAGGGTGAGCATTCATCATGACTATTAACTACAGAGTGCTTTTGTTTTTACAGGAAACACAAATAGTTCTCTTGTCAAGGATAATTGCTGCTATATAAGTCGTTGAAATCGGGAGGGGTTGGCGTTGGTGTCCGAGCATTTCGGGAATGGGGGTGGGGAGAGGGTGTACGGGACAGTTGACGAAAATCGCTTTTAATTGATATGCGTGCGAGAAGGGACAGCCATATTGATCCTAACCTTAGCGCATTGTTCCTAGGTAATACAACACTACCTCCTGACTGACGAAATACGAATGGTAACATCCAGGGGGAATTATTACAAACTAATACCCAAAATTCACATTTAAATCCCTCACTACTTTGAGTGTCAGCAAATTATCAAATCTCTCTTTTATTGAAAAAAAAAAGTAAATATATTACCTACAATAAACACGGGGGTTCCGCAAGGAACAATATTAGGTCCGCTAATTTTTATATTACGTGTGTAAACGATCTTTTAATGAGAAAACCAGGAATCTCAATTGCTGATGATGCCGCAATCAGGGAAAACTGGGAATGATGTATAAAGAATAATGAAACAACATCTATAAAAAGTGTCAATTTGCCTAGGTCTAAACAGACTAACTTTAAATATAAATAAAACCATTTATATAACTTTTGGAAATTACACCGATGGTGTAGCTAAAAATAGTATTTTGATAAATAATGATAAGCTAAAAAGAGTTGAAGACTGTAAATCTCTAGGAGTAAATTTCGACATGTACATATTGAAAACATCATAAATAAGACGAAATACTTAATCTATATTTTCTACAAAATATCAAAATTTATGACAAGTACACTATTGATGATATGCACTATTCCATAGTTGAATTAACTATGGAATAATTGCTTGGGGACAAACTGCCTACTAAAATATTTTAAATATACTACAGAATATCCAAAAGAGGGTATTAAATTTAGTTTTCAAAAATAGATTTTAACCAATGAATTTACAACAATTATTTGCACATGAGAGTCTAAAATATCATTATAACGATCTGAAATATATTTACAAACCTCTACTAGTAAAACAAGACATAAATCTATTATAGTACTACCAAAAATATATAAAACTGTAGGTAACAAAAATAATTACATAAGAGCGATCAAACTTTATAACAAATTGCCAAATGATCTGAAAATTATAGATTTAACTATAAGAACCTCTTGTATTAAGTTAAAAGAATGGATTAGAGCTATGTGTTTAAGATTTGGTTTAAGGGATTTTTTAGTTACTGTTTAGTTAAGTTATTTTAGTAAGCCGGACCTGTCAACAGGGAATCATATTTGCAGGGTTGCAATAAAATTGTAAATGAGGAAACCCATGTAACTTTTGTAACGTTTGTATTACTCTAGTCAATAAATAAATAAATAAATATTGTCCCTTTGATAGCTGTCCACTGCTCAACATTGATAAAATCGTTTTTCCTAATTAATGTATTGTTCTACGTCACTACAAGTCCTCAAGGATTCCTTGATTTGACGATTTAAATTACATTTTTAATCATGCAGGAATATACCGTTATTAATCAAACTAATAAAGTGTTACGATGATATTTCTGTATGTAATTTCGGCTATTCAAAGAAAAGTCATTGCATCAGCACTGAAAATCCTCATTCAGTCGATATTGATAACTACTAATTATTTACCTACCATATGCGCATAGGTGTGGCTAGAACAATAGTTATTAAAATACTGGGAGTATACTATAGGAAATGAAACTAAGTAAATTGCCAGCAAATAAACGTTCAATATTCATTAATGTTAATTATAGGTTTAGTTGTTTTAGTATTTTGGTTGGGGCGGAATTGGGAGCGCTCTTTCCAATTTGTAAAAGAAGCCAGAACTAAGTAACAATTAAAAAGTCGTTGTAAAGCCGTTTCAATCCACACATCAACTCTCCACTTCGTACATTTTTCTTTTTTGATAAAATCAGTATTCAGACCGTTGTTATTTTCCATTTATTTATAGAATTCGCTCGTCGCATTACGTTCAGGCAACTAGATATGTCACGTTGCTTTATGATACTCTCTTTTTTAACCTGAGAAGTTTAGAGATTTCTTTCGTACGTAAAAGGAACTTTAACGTAACTATATTTCTTCATGTTTCAACATTAAGCCGGTCGCCTGGTGAAACGTCCACTTGTAACTTTTCCTAATCGAAAAATCAGCTCGTAAATCTTCATAACGCATCTAATAAAAGGAGAAAAAAAGCGCGGAGAAGACGCTTGTACTGCCGCGAAAATCTTTATATAAATATGTATGTAATGCTTTCCCGCAGTTGTAATTAAATACATTTCATAAATTATCTCATTGGTTCGTTAAATTTTTCGAAACCATTGTAACGTAATTAAATTACTTCGGTTCCGAAGGCGAATCGAGCACTGCACCTTTACACCTTCATATTTTATCATTTAAAGCGGCCACAGAAACACAATTATTCTCAGAGTAAGTTCTGTCCGAATAAATTGAAATGGAATAGCCCTGAAATAAATTGGCCAGGTCAGTTCCTGTGGAGAATAATTATCATTCGGTGAAATGGAAGTTCGTTGCACCTTCCGTTCGAATTTATGCAATTTCGGAATTATTTATAAGCGAGCTTTCAATAACATCATTACAGCTATCGTTATATTGATATACTGTTTACAACGATTGTACGTCACCAACGTATCTAATGGTACGAATTAGTTTCAGTATCTAATTACACCTATTTTTTTTCAGGTATGGCAGACAACAGGGGAGTTTCCTTCAAGTGAGGCGAAATAATATATGAATGGAAAAAAATGGAAATATTGGAGATTAAAGAAAAATTTCTCACACTGCACCATTTTTTTTTTAAATTTAATCTTAAAATTTTTAGTATGACGTCACTAGGCGCCCGCTTGAGGGAAATCATTAACGTCTCATTGGCACCACTGAAATATTGGTATGAAATGCATTGCAGAACATGGATTTTTGAGGACAGAACTAAAAAAAAGTAGTCGGTCCTGTAGAATAGTGCGAAGCTTCCTTCTATTTTTTCCTCATTGGGAAATTACGTTTTTACAATAAATGATACGAAACTCGAATTAATCACAAACTACGCGACATTGTGCATCTTCATTTCCCAATACAATTCGATACATTCACGACTTTCCCACGACAACGGCAACGTCGCCTCTATACAACCGATATTACAGCTTTAACAGTCTTTAACATCGATGCTGGCAACGTGGTGCTCGGGGTCAACGTGGTGCTGATAACCGACTGTCGAATCACCGTGACGTACTCAGGAAACGAGAGTAAGAAAGTGGGAGAGTAGGAGAAATTATATTCTCTCCCCTCCATGTTTGGAATCGTACGTATTGTATTATAGACATATCTGGTATATAAGGAGCATGTATACAATACTATATCCCAGACAGCACATACACAACATTGGACGTCCCTCACTGGACGTGGCTGACATCCATTGGACGTCCACTTAAAGACGGTTGGATGTACAATGTACGTCCATTGGAGAGCCAAAGTATAACACTGTGGACGTTCCATGGACGTTCTTCTGGACATCCAATGGACGTCCTTTGGATATCCAAAAGACGTACATTGGACGTACAATTGATATCCAAATGACATCCATTGGTTGTCCAGGAGGACGTGCATTGGGCGTTCAACTGATATCCAAAAAACGTCCATTTTACATACAATAGAGATCCAAACAACGTCCGCATTGTACGTTCAATTGACGTCGATCAGATGTTTGCAGGGCGCTCATTGGCCATTAATAAAAGTAGACCATAAGATTATTAATTAAGAAAACAATTAAGAAAAAATATATTTGACACTAAATATTAAAAAAAATAACACATAAACACACATAATATAAAAGTAAAGAAGATATAAGATTAAAAATATTATTATGAAATAGGATGTACATTGGACGTCCATTTCATAGTCTTTTAAGGACGTCCAATTGATACTATAACATAGATATAAATTGGACGTTCATTTCATAGTCTTTTGAGGACGTCTAACTCATGCTGAAATAGGAATGTACATTGGACGTCCATTTCATGGTCTTTTAAGGACGTCCAATTGATGCTACAACATGGATGTACATTGGACGTCCATTTCATGGTCTTTTAAGGACGTCCAATTGATGCAGCATCATGGATGTACAATGGACGTCCATTTCATAGTCTTTTGAGGACGTCCAACTCATGCTGAAATAGGAATGTACATTGGACGTCCATTTCATAGTCTTTTAAGGACGTCCAATTGATACTATAACATGGATATACATTGGACGTTCATTTCATAGTCTTTTAAGGACGTCCAATTGATACTATAACATGGATGTACATTGGACGTCCATTTCATTGTCTTTTGAGGACGTCCAACTCATGCTGAAATAGGAATGTACATTGGACGTCCATTTCATGGTCTTTTAAGGACGTCCTATTGATGCTGCAACATGGATGTACATTGGACGTTCATTTCATGGTCTTTTAAGGACGTCCTATTGATGCTGCAACATGGATGTACATTGGACGTCCATTTCATAGTCTTTTGAGGACGTCCAACTCATGCTGAAATAGGATTGTACATTGGACGTCCATTTCATGGTTTTTTAAAGACGTCCAATTGATGTAGCATCATGGATGTACAATGGACGTCCATTTCATAGTCTTTTAAGGACGTCCAACTGGTGCTACAACATGGATGTCCATTGGACTTACATTTCATAGCTTGTCAGGAACGTCCAACTCTTGGTGGAAAAGGGACATACATTGGACGTCCTCTTTAGGTCAATGGACGTTCGTACGTTTACTGGACCTGTAGTGGACGTCCAATGGATGGCGTGTGTTTACTTTGATGTAGCTACAGCTTTACACATTTTCGTGAGGCTCACTCCAGAATTTTATTCTACAGAAAACATTACATAGCGTTATATTAGCCGAGCCAGTATAGAAGCATCGCTTCAATGAAATAGATTGGTAAGGTTGCCTGAGTAATATATCGTAAGATTGTTTTCGATTAAATACTGTTTGTTCAATGCCCATACGTGTCACTAGAGTAGTTTCTGTATTTGCTCTTGCCTCAGTCTTTTTTATAGTGTAATATATCACATTAAGTATTATCAGGGTGACTATCAATATTGTAAGTGAAGTATGTATTTGTGATGACGACTTTATATTTGTGGTGAGGGTGAAAAACTATCACAGTGATTACCTCTACATTACTGAATATTTAACGAATAAATAAAACCACAGCTTACAGTATTTTACAGTGACAGAACATGACAAACGGTCGGTTTGCGGCGTTTTCAAAATGGGCGCCTAGTGACGTCACCCGAAGTCCAAAGCTTTTTTCCCCGTTCAAACGGGAGATAAATTGAAAAGAAAAACCAATTTTCAATTCTCCCATCTTCAACAAATTTCCCGTTTTCTTCCCGAAACTGTAAAACAACCTCGTCGAAAGTTTGGGTCCCGTTCTCGCCCGAAATATGATTCCTAAATTGGCGTTGCAACATTGAAATTCCCGTCATTAAAATGAAGAGATAATCGAGGAGCTCCGCCATCATCCCCTGTTTCCATTAGGGACCGGAAAGGGAGAAACAAGGGAGCGAAGGGGGAGAAGCAAGGCTGGGGCGAGCGGGGCGAGGGGAACGATTTTTGGGGTTGGTTAGTGTGAAGGGCAAGGACGTTGCGAGTACGCAGACGCGCGCCCAGATCATCTGATCGATTCACGGCGTTCGGTTTCTATTAGAGGTAAAAGATGACACTTTTTGCTTTTTTGATTTATGAATGCAGAGGTTCCCGTTAGCAGTCACGTAATATACAAAAATATAAATCGTTGTAATATGACAATTTTAATAGCGGGAGAGATTTACAATTTGCTGCACATGGAATTTATTTATTACTGGGGGATTACGAGCGGGAGCACATGACGTTCCATTAAACTTGGATGCGTAA
Organism: Cryptocephalus moraei; assembly: GCA_946251905.1. Classification (NCBI taxonomy): domain Eukaryota; kingdom Metazoa; phylum Arthropoda; class Insecta; order Coleoptera; family Chrysomelidae; genus Cryptocephalus; species Cryptocephalus moraei. Next base: position 5,654,078 of record OX276455.1, on the reverse strand, counting down.
CACACAAACCACTAAACTACATTTATACGGGCAATAACGTTATGCAGACAAAAACCACGTCTTGCAATATGATAGAAAATTCAATGCTCATTACGTAATCCCCCGTTCTTAATACTGACCTCGTTGTTCAGTTACACCACCACCCTTTGGGTTATTAAACAATTACCGTCCATACAGGCGTCGGAATTATTTAATGAATTATGATACATCTGCTGGTTTGAAAAGCCTGCTGTTTTCGAAAATTCCCAACAAAAGGTGGTAAGTAATTCATTCAGAAATTTAGAATGCGACATCCTGTAATTTCCAAAACAGACACCCGGCCGATGTTTAATTTGAAAAGTACGTCGCCGAATCTATTAGCATCAGCTGTTGGGGTAGGTCTGTGTTTGGTGGGGTAGTCCGCCGTAAATAGTTTCGTGTTTGTGTGTGAGAGCCTTTTAAATTTTAAATCTCCCTTCTTTCTCTCCCCCCTCGAACGGCCATAGACGTGCCGGATACTTGGTGCAAATAAGAATTATTTTCACGTGACTAATCGCGTCAGTCCCATTAAACAATTCGCATCATTCACAGACATGAAAATTACAATGTAAAAGTCTTATCATCACTGTCATTACCACAAAAGGGCAACGAGTATATATCGCCATTCGCCATTAAATACCTTGTAGCGAATTAGTAACCTTTCAGCCGTAATCAGGAACGTTTAGCGAGCAAACATCCTGTGTGCAAATGACTAATTACCCACATGTACGGTACAACCCTTGCGGGCACGCCCCTGTATTTATCTAGTCGTACCTGCCTAGTTCCGCTGACAGGGGGAAGTCGTAAAGAAAAAAACAGACGAGTGCACACAGCTGATGGGTGGACGGATGGCAGGAAAGAAAAAAACACGAATGGAAAAATTAGAACGTTCGAATTTCAACTTACAAACTAGACAATTGGATTATTTCTTAATCCGGGATTAGGCGGTAACCGAATCTCGCCTGATGCCTATCGACTTTTCGGAGTTCGTTAGCATATAATTGGGAATCATTCATAAAAACCCACACGGAACGAGAGTTATCGGATGTGACGAACGGACGAGAGAGATTTTCGTTTGTGATTATACCTTCGGAGCGGATACATCGAAAGCAAATTATTAATTCTGACATCGAACCAAGTTGAAAGGAAATCTGATAAAACAGTAAATAATTTGATTGGATTTGAATAATAATAATATTGGTAGATACACGACCAAAACTCGTTTAAGAGTTGGATCTTACATTTTAGGTCGAACCACCTTGCTTTCTAACTGTGATTTAATTAGAACGATTTCAGCCCTTCTAACTTTTACATCGTATTTCAATTGATTTTCTAAAATCTCAGAATTCAGGATATAATCGAAGCTTGCTGAGTAACTGAATTAAGTGTTGGTAACATTCCATTTTCATCAGTTAATCAGCGTTTCTGATATTTCATAAACGCCGCGTTTACTTTAATCCCGCTCTTAACGCCCGGTTTCATAATGCAGTTAAAGTCTACTTTAACTGTGACGTTAGAAGTAGTAAAAGTCATGAAAGCATCACAGTCAAAGTCAACTTCAAGTTAAAGTGGACTTTAACTGCATTATGAAACCGGGCGTTGAGTCCCAATCTGTGTCCAACCAGTAGATAATACTCAAAGCTTGTATTGTACAATTAGGTACATATATTACGTTTTGAGCTAATACGAGCTTTTTGAATTGAAGCTTTGAGGTCCTAAATTTCGATTAAATTATTCAAAAGATAATAAATTTCTTCCAATGAACACACAATATGAACTTGGAAGCTCGAAATATTGACAAAGTTGTCAAACAAAAAAACAACATTACGAATTATCGTTTGAACAACCATGATCTTCCCAAAATTTTGGAATTTTGGGTCTTCAAATGAAAGTTCAAAATTTAAATTTGGAACCTTGAAATATTGACAAACTTGTCAAAAAATAATCGAAATTAAATATTAGGTACTGAACAAATAAGAGCTTCACAAATTGAAGCTTAAAGGTTCTAAACGCCGATCAACTTATTCAAAAGTTAAATAAATCCGGAGTCTGTTAAATGTTAAAATGTCCTCAAAATTTAAATTTGAAAGCTCGAAATATTGACAAACTTTTGTGCAAAAAAATGACCATTATAAATTACCGTTTAAACAATCATGAGCTTTCCAAATTGAAGCTTGAAGGTTCTAAAAGTCGACAAAATCTTAATACATTTTTAATTTTGGGTTTTGTAATGCGGCCAAAATTTAAACGAACTTCCATTATTAAAGCTAGTGGTTCAAAATGCCGATTAACTTATTAAAAAATTATTAAATCAGGATTCTGTTGGATCTTCAAATGGACACAAAATTTAAAGTTGAAAATATGTTAAAAATAAGCTTGAAGAGCCCTTTGGAACTTCATATGCACTAAAAATTTAAATTTGGAAGGTCGAAATATCGACAAACTTGTCCAAAAAAATCAACGTTATAAATTACAGTTTGAAAAATCATGAAGTGATACTTAAATGTTCAAAATGTTGGCTAACTTTTCCAAGGGACTTACAAATTTAAAGTTATTGATCCTCAATTGTATCCAAAATTTAAACTTGGCTTCATAAAGTATCGACAAATTTGTCCAAAACAAATTAAATTATATTCTACGTTTTGAAAAAAATACAATTTCCCAAATTTAAGATTCTGGGTTCTAAATGGTGCCTAACTTGTTCACAAGTATTTAATAAATTGGGAGTCTTTTGGGTCTTTAAAGGGAACAAAAATTAAACTTAGAAATATGTTCAAAACAAAATAAGTGATAACTTTTCCAAGATACTTAAAAATTTAAAGTTTTTGATCTTCAATTGTACCCAAAATTTAAATTTGGCAGCATAAAGTATCGACAAATTTGTCCAAAACTAATCAAAATTATATTCTACGTTTTGAAAAAATATAGGCTTCCCAAATTTAAGATTCTGGGTTCTAAATGGTGTCTAACTTCAACTTGTTCACGAGAGTCTTGTTGAGTCTCTGTTGAGAGTCTTGAGGGTCTTTAAAGGGAATAAAAATTAAACTTAGAAATATGTTCAAAACAAAATAAGTTTGAGGAGTCTTGAAGGATCTCAAAATGAAGCCAAAGCAAAAACTTGGAGATTGAAATATTGACAAACTTGCCCAAAAAAATCAGCGTTATAAATTACAAAATTTTTGCACAAAATGCCCAAAATTTAAACTTGGCTGCATGAAGTATCGACAAATTGGTCCAAAACTAATCCAATTTATATTCTACGTTTGAAAAAATATAAGCTTCCCAAATTTAAGATTCTGGGTTCTAAGTGGTGCCTAACTTGTTCACAAGTAATTAGAAAATTGGGAGTCTTTAAAAATTAAACTTAGAAATATGTTCAAAACACGATAAGTTTGAGGAGTCTTGAAGGATCTTCAAATGGAGCCAAGGCAAAACTTGGAGATCGATATATTGACAAAGTTGCCCAAAAAACTCAACCTCATAAATTACTGTTTGAGCAATCATAAGTTTTCAAAAGTTAAGCTTGTGTATTTAGAATATCGACTAAACCAAAAGTGTTCAAGAATTTTGGAATTTTCCGTCTTCAATGGCACCCAAAATTCAAACTTGAATGCTCGAAATATTGACCAACCAGTCCAAAAGTAATTCAAATTATATATTAGCTTTTGATTAATCACGAGCCACTGAGGTTCTAAGTGTGGAACAACTAGTTCAAAAATATATAACCTTGTATAATTGGACCTTTATACCGTCCGTAATTTCAAATTTGGATTCTCTGAATACTACTGGACTAGCTTGAAGCTTGATGAAATTTAGTTTTGTGGGTTTTATCATTAGCTACTTCTCGAGTAATTGGAGATCTTAAATTTTGCCTATGGGTGACTCATAAATTTAAAAAACCCGAATTTCACCTATCGGTGAAGAAGGGTGTGAAATGTTTCTGAAATAGTTACTAAATAGTAAAAAATTGGAAAATTGGGCTCAGAGATGCTTCCAGAAACTCCAATAATCTCAAATATCTTTTTCTGATGGAGTGTATTTTCTGACGAGTGCATCGGTAAGTCTTGAATACAATTTCGCCTGACATTTACTTGAGAAATGGTCGACTATCTCCAACCCTTTGCTTAGACGGTACTTTAGCTGGTATTTACGATTCCCCCGTTCCTTTCATCGACCAATATATCCCTTCAAACAGCTAATTCGGAAATAAAACGTCGCCCTGAAAGGGAGATTCTGTTCTCCGATGTAAACACAGCGTCTATTTCAGGTCCGCGTGTAATTCTGACAAATAAAAAGCCGGATGATTGTCTGTCGAAATAAACGGGGGCAATTTCGTTGGATCCCCATGTGTTTGTCATATCATCAGAGGAAAGGGAGAGAGAGAGAGAGAGGAAACTCTGGCCACATACAAAGTTCTCGCGTCCGTATTCCCTTCGTCCGCTACTTGAATGGGTGCTAATAAAGCGCAGCGAATTTATCTGCCATACACTCTCGAAAAACGATGAAATTAGTAACTGACGAAAAAGGGCCTCATTAATCACGGTCGAGATAGTGACACCGGCGGGAAATTCAAAGGGACAAAATTGAGAGTTGATTACAGATGAATGGGATGCATTAACGAGAGGAAAGTTTTGAGGTTACTCTCTCTATCTCTCTCTTTCTCTCTATACATCAAACGGGAAAGAGATCAAGTGGAAACAAGTGGATGATGTCGTTCGGTAATCAACAAGAGCTTTCGGAGGATTTATTGAGTTTTCCATGGGTTTGCGACAGGAATTTTCCAATTAGAATTTTTATTCTATCGCAGTAAAATACGACAAATGTAACGTTATTTCACTACTGGTTTCCAAATATTACAGTAACATCTTCAGATTGATAGTTGATGCCACAGACCATTAATATAACTAGATCAGTTTGCTTACAAAATAATATATTGCCAAGATCTTAGCACATTCTAAGCGGTTTTTTGCGCTGTTGCATGAATGCAGACGACGAATTCTTTGCTTGCGATTTGCGTATACATCCAGCCTACTTCGCGTGTGGTTGGTCAGTTGTACGTAAATCTAAAATAATATAGACTTTTGTTATGAGTGGCAACATCGCGTCCTAGTCTTTCACGTGATAGAATTCGTTGTGTACGCGGTTTGTGTGTGTATTTTGATAAAAATAGAAAACATTTAACAATGGTTAATAGGTGCAAGATATGCAACGTTTATAGCGATGCAGGGAAAGCCTCGGGATTGTCTTTTCATAGGTAAATAAAGAGATTTATTAATGACAGTTTTTGAGGTTATGTATTATCTCAGTGGCGTTCTATCAGTGTTATTATTTTAGGTTTCCAGTAGATTCAATTTAAAAGAAATATTTGGATTTCTGTTTCGGGACTTCGCGAAATGATAACATAACAAAATCGTCCTATATTTGCTCAAAACATTTCAATAAAGATGATTTTTTGTCTAAAATAGGTGCAACCGACAATGCTAGATATTTAAAGAGAGATGCTGTTCCATTACCGCTGCATCAAGTTTTTGAACCTAAAAGTACTACGAGGTAATTAATTTCTACCCTGTAACTGTGTTTAATAGAAATATCAAATTTATGAATTTGTCAAAATTGGAAGCGTGACATTTTTTTTAATTTAAATTTCAATCTTTTTAATGTAAATTTTAACAAAAATATTATACTGGTTACTGGTGAGAAACAATTATTTCTTAAGATATGAAAAAAAATAGTAATTTTATTAACCATTATTAACCATTTTATTAAACACTAAACAACTTTGAGGAGTTATATCTCAGAAGCTAATGAGCAAAATAGCAACTTATTATGTATAAAAAGAAGCGTCTTTCCGACTACTTTTCGGCTATGTTTTCGGAATTTCATTTAACAAAAAATTCACCGAGATAATCTATTTGTTTATAAGCAAAAAAAAACGACACCATCTTTAAACAATGACTGTAACCGTTCTAATAAATATTTTTTAATTCTGACAAAAGTACATGAAAGCTTGTTCCCTCTTATATATGACCGCTAGTTTTATTAAAATTAAATAGTGAGAAAAAAATTTAACAATTTTGAAAATTTTCAATATTTTTCGATTTTTCTGGATTGCAAAATTATTGTGCAAAATCTAATAAACCGATCGAAACGAAATTTACGGGATTCTTTTATTATAACTTCAAGATGTTGTACCTGTGATATGGAAGTCCTAACTACATTTTAAAGTGCCTAAAATAATAAATTAAAAAAACACTTTTTTGGGTCGATTTCTTGTTGTTTGTTACTATTTGGCAAAACCGCTAATAAATTTTTGAATTTATAACCTACGCCATTTTATGTAAAAAGCGATTCTGCAACTTTTTCCTCTGTTCAACTTTCTTCTAAATTCAATACTTAAAAAGTTAGAAGCAAAACAAGTCGGGAAAAACGCATTTTTTAATTTCTTTTTAAATTGTTGCATTTTAAACAATGTTCCCGATCTCTGCGCTTTGAAGGATAAATCAATCCTTATTCTAGACATTATTCCCGAGGTATTCATGTAAAGACATTGCGGTTACCTCTTATGTCAATCTAAAGCAAATTTCTGACAGATGCGTCTTGGACTATACTTATTGTATGCATTATTACTGTCATGATGATTTTGATAATCTATGTCCTTCTATACTTCATTTGTCTCTTATATCGTACCTTTGTTACCTATCATGTAAAGGGCTTCATTGCCCGTTGATCTAAATAAATAAATAAATTATTTTCTTAATTTTGTTTCCTTTTTGCCACTTATTATTGATACGCCTATGGATAGCTATTTTGTACGCTGTCAAAATTCGTCAACGGCGGCCATATTTCCTTCCCCCTTTACACCGCGCCTATCGACTATGTTGGCATGTAAACAAACATCAGTTTCTAATGGGAACAAAGATTATAAAGCTCGCATAGACAGTATTAGCTACCAAAACGAGAATATAATGGGGGGAAGAAATAATAAGAATTATCAATATTGTGTCAGCTGAAGTAATAGGCGATGGTTCAATCAAACCTGTAGGGAAATATCAGAAAAGAAAGTATAAATCAAATTAAAATAGCAACCAGAAAGTAAACCAAAGAAGCCTGTGAAAAATTGACAACAAAAACAGAAAAAGCAATGAACGAAATTGAATTATGAAAAATAGGCAGCTACGAGAAAAACACAAAAAAAAGTTTTTAAAGGAAATGGCGAGCAAACTGAAAGTTGCTCAAAGTTAAACCAATAGATATGCCAAATAAGAGACAATTGCAGAAACATGGAAACAGTGCCTAAAAGACTTACTGATGAAGAAGAGAATTGCTTGGAATTAACACAGACAGAATAGAAGAGTAGAAATGGAAGGCAATGTTGACATGGTAATTAGGCATACAAGAAGCAGAAATATAACTCAAAGATTCCAGAAGACATTTTAAGAGTAGGATAAAAATGGAACTGACAAAATACCAATACAAACGAAAAATGATGGATATGTATAGCAATGACAAAAATGCAAGAGGAAGAACTAAGAGTAAAAGAGAGGAAAGTAATGACAGCACTATTGGGACTGAACGTAGGTGTACAGCAAATAAAGAAATACAAGAACAAGATGTGGTAAAGACAATCAAACTTTTAAAACAAGGTGAAATTGAGTATCAGTTCAGAATAAAACTAGGAAACCCCTGAAAAATGTACGAAGGGAATAAAGGAACTGGAAACTCTTCCCATCATTTTAGATATTCCCCAATTGCATAAACCTTCTTATCGTCCGTCTCCTTTGCCATCTTCTTGAAAATTCAGTCATTTGGAAGCTTAGTAGCTTACTAAAATTTTAACCTTTTCATCACTTAATATCATTTGTGTTATTGTTTCAATGTGGTTATCCTTTAACTCCCCAACGATTTTGTTTCCCAGCAGACAACCTTCCCTTGCAGATCTACCGCTACCGATCATTAAATTGAAGAGGAGTGGACTCGCCCTCCTGTCGGTATTAGTGCTCTCCCTCGCTATTTTCGCACTTTTCTGGAAACCGCAATGACTAACACTCGAAAAACCCATCTATATCAGTTAAACACGTATGTAGGCACGACTAAGAATACCTGAAGACCGCGAAATAACTGAGATTCTCCGCGTGTCGTGTCGTAAAGCGCACTCGTAGATCGTAACGTCAAAAGTCATCGCCGATACGAAGCGTAACCGATCTTCGCCAACTAAATTGGGTTATGATGCATGTTATTGTTCTCTCCCGAAAATAACTCGAGACAATAAAATATCTCATTCGAATTAATGGTATGCATTCGAGACACGCTGCCAGAATGCATTCGCCACTCGTACAAAAACGGGGTTAATTCCCTTTTACATTGAATGTCAAAACAAAACTGGACGTCGAAATCGTCCTCGATGTTTACGCTCGGCTTATTCAAAATATTTTTAAAATTCAAATGTTGTTTGGGTATTAAGCTGAATTACGACCCTATTATTTTTATAACCTCTTCGATCGAGCGGATTTCTAAACCGACAGGAGAAAACTAGAATTTAGAAAGTTCGATACGATGAAACCCCAAAACTCGATACTTACTTGGAAACTATGATTATTACTAAAAACTGAAAAAGGTTTGATTTCCAAAGCTAAATATGGACCGAAACACAGTGGCTATATTTAGTACCAGTACAGTTGAAATACACAAAAACTATTAAATGAATCTATGGCAATTATAAATGCAATTACCTGCGTGTTTTACGACAAAACAGGAACTCAAAAGGTATTACAAATGAAATCAGAAAGTCCGATCATTTCCTAAACTAATTACATCATAAAAGCTCATTTGGACATAAATCAAAATATGGAACGAAACTACTACTGCAAGCAAACATCGATATACCATGACCTCAGTATTATTTACATAGATGCAATTATGGGTTGTGCTTATTAGAAACGTCATTACATGTAACGTTATTTTCGTTTACAAGTTTATGCGGTAGTTTTGCATCGAATCGGGTCAGGCTATACCACCTCAAGACATAATGGCAAAAGTAATAATCACAAAAGTAATGAAAATTTTATTACCGCCATTAATTCCATCCGATTTTTCCGAAGGGAGAGTTTATGTCGTCTCATTCAATTTCTAATCCGTTTCTGTAATCGTTTCCTGCAACCGACGATATTTTAATATTTTAATTAAATAATCGTCATTTTCCCCTCCAATGGCGGATAGAAGAAGAAACCATAAGTTTCGTTAATCGCGCGCTCAATGATAATTTATCTTCTGTAATAGCAATATAAATAATTCTTTCATTACGCAATAACAGGTGAATTGTATTAGGTTAACGTTTTATATCGGAACACACCTTTATCGATGTCAACACAAATTATTGTGAGGCAATGAAACTTTACCGCAAGCGAATATACACTAAAAAAAATATTTCATTCAGTGTATATATGTAGATAATTACTTGATGAAAAATGGAAAGTGACTTCTTCTAAATCCGCCAACGTTCTTGTTAATGGATATTTTACAATTCATTACTATGATCAAGTACATACCCGTATGTAAGCTAGACATATAGTAAGTAACAATTAATCCTGCGTTAATCAAAATTAATTAATCTGTGGGTCGGATTAAACATGGGATTTGAATATCTACGTTTAACTAGAGGATAAAAAAAACGAATTGAATTACTTTTTTTCACTTAAATAATTGTTGCTCTCTTATTCGGAATCTCGGTGGGAGATTCGGGATGTAATAAAGGATTTATTATTATAATAATGAATGGACTCCCTGGCGAGTTTAAAAATTTATAGTCCGTGTAAAGTGAAGAATATATATCGAAACATATCGAATAAATTTATGAGAGGAAATGTTAAATCATAACTAATTGTCCGGTTGTGGTTACAGTGACCTCACTGAATTTTAGAGTTCAGTTAAAGCGTAATGGTGAGGCTTTAGAACTCGAATTTCTTAGAGAGAGTATGATTTACCCTTGTTAGTTCTATAGAGGAAGTGTCTAAAATGTATATACAATTTCTATAAGCCGAATGCATCTGTCACACATTTCAGTCAAATTCGCTTTGGCAAATGCTGCGAAACATGCTGAAAATGTTATAATTAGACTGTTTTCGTGCATCCATCATCGAGAATGCCTGGAGACCTGCCAAAGCTTATCGCATTATTTGATGCCTTTGGCATCGGCCGAATGAAAAATTATTACAATTCCCCCGATGTATATAAAACACCTTAAAAAATAATTTATGTATTTATTGATGCCGCAACAGCACGTACCATAAATGACGCAAATTTTCAAATATTTTGTGTTGATTATTAGTTGCGTGATTTCGGGTACTATTTTGGGACCAATACGTACGTATTCTGGCTTAATTTAGAAAAAGTTCTTGAAAATAAGATTAAAATCACAGATAAGATGACACAAGATAAAATTATTACACCTGCATAATAAAAAACATATTTTGTTACCGAGTAAATATTGACATAGGGACCACATTATAAAATTGTTTTTCGAGATGTGTAATCGAAATTTTAAGAAGTACGGGAACGTTCCATCTAAATTCTCGATATTGTCGGTACATTCATAAAATAAACGCTTAAAGCACAAACAGGATTCAAAGTGAATATTCTGTTTGGAAAGTTTTACTTTCACTCCCATAACATTTCATTCGGGAAGCAAATTCTGCAAAAGAAGTTTTTATTTTATTAAACTCCGAGAAAAAAGTTATTCACCGCCGAAGAAAACTTTTTTATAAAACTCCCCGAATGAAAGTTATTCGGGAGCTTTCACCGACTGACGTATTTTCCGAAATGACTCTCTAAAACGGAAATAAAAAAAATGGCTCCTGGAGAGGGAATCCGGGACGCTCATACTCCTCATAATTGCCACTTAAAGGGGAATACTGACGATTCCAGTTCGCAGGGCGATCCCCCTTTTTACGATCCGGGATCTAAAAGTACTAAAAACTAAAACTAGTATTATTTTTATCCCTCCGCCTTTTTTTCTCCTCGGCCAATTTCGACGGGAATATTCTCACAGTTCTGCGTCAATGCTCGGAGAGAGGTTTTATACTCTTTTCTCAGTGGGGGAGTTCTTTTCTAAACACTACCAGTCAGCTGTGTGTGTGTGTGTGTGTGTGTGTGTGTGTGTGTGTGTGTGTGTGTGTGTGTGTGTGTGTGTGTGTGGAATCTGCGGTCTATTCGAAGACGTAAAAGGGCTCCGCGCCAGGACCGGACTCACATATTTAATAATTTCCCAAATCATAAACCTTAAATATAAATATAAATTCTCTTCCGAACCCAATTAATTTCACAGATCGTTTCCCGCAAGGATTTATTATCTAAATTAGTATTGTAATGGGAATCTCACTTCAAAATAGACCCGGCGGTCGAGACGTAGTCTCTTTATTCTTCTTAATCTATTTTACTAAGTAACCCCACACCTGACACCAATTGTGACGTTCTCGTCGGTCCAAATGGTTTCACTACACTAATTACGTACTTAACTAATTCATTTACAACTTATACCTAACATTTAACACTTAAGTTATTTAGATTATTTATTTATTGACGGTTCCACTAGGCTCCTATTCTCGCTATGGCTAGTGGGCCTTTTATCTCCCTCGCTTACTTGTTCGAGATTATCTAAATTAGTATTGTAATGGAAATCTCACTTCAAAATAGACCCGGCGGTCGAGACGTAGTCTCTTTATTCTTCTTAATCTATTTTACTAAGTAACCCCACACCTGACACCAATTGTGACGTTCTCGTCGGTCCAAATGGTTTCACTACACTAATTACGTACTTAACTAATTCATTTACAACTTATTACTACTACCTAACATTTAACGCTTAAGTTATTTAGATTATTTATTTATTGACGGTTCCACTAGGCTCCTATTCTCGCTATCGCTAGTGATCAAAGACAAAAATCTCTTGCCTGAAAATACTTAAAAATATATATTAATTATATCCTGGGAAACCAAGAAAGTATCATATATTTGAATTAAATTTTATATTATGCAATTTGTATATGTAATTAAAATACGTATATTTCAGTAAATTAATTTTAATTATTTAAATGTATAACAAAATTTTTAAACGAAAGTATGACTTTTTTCTCATTCGATATTATTCATATTACTATTACATATATACCTTTTTCTTTCAAAAATGAGAGTATTTTGTAAGAAAAACAGGATGTGTTAAAATTGTTTGTCATTTAATTTTTTTTATTTTATTTTTTTTTGTTATTTGAATTGCCTTTTTTGCAAATAAATTGTGGCCTTTTTATTAAATTTTATGCCTTTTCCCTTATTGTTTAATGTCTAATTATCCGCTCTTTAGTTATTATAGTTTAGAATACCGTCGACGCCTTCTTTCTGGGAAAGGCACTTCGATTCTCTAAACTAACTACCTGTCGACCACCGAGCAGTGTTGTTAAAAATACTTTGAAAAATGTATTTAAATACAAATACAAATACCTTAAGAAATATATTTTAATGTATTTGCAATACTTTATTTTGCAATATATTTAAATACAAATATATAAATACTTTTACAATGTATTTAAAAAGTAGTTAAACATTTTTTTAAAATTTTACCAATATATGTATTACGCCTTTCTAATTGCACTTAATCATATTAAAAAAAAAATATTACACCTAAGCATAGGTGTTTCACTCATCAAAATCAGAAAAATAATCTCTAAAAAATTGGAATTCTCGTATGATTTTTGGCCTTTGGTAATATTTAGTACAACACTTACCCGATTTTCCTCTTTTGGCAGTCCTAAATGCTTAAGAATTTAGTTATTTTAACTTCAGAATTCTTTTAACCTTTTAACATTTAACAGTTAAGTACCGTAAGGAACAAAATTTCATATTTTAAATTATTGGCAATATATTAAAATTTAATTAATTAATCGTATTCACTTCTCTTTTCACTTTTGCTTAAGCATGGTATCTTGAGGCCTTATAAGGGCTAAAATCCTAAAATTCATAATTCTTCTCATTTGAATAATCAATACCTAATGTATTTAAGAGTTAAATACAGTATTTAAAATACATGTGAAAAAATGTATTTTAAATACACTTGAGATACAAACCAAATTAATGTATTTCATCATGTATTTAAATACTTTAGAAGTATTTTAAATACAATCTAAAATATATGTATTTAAATACTTAACAACACTGCCACCGAGGTTTATTTTGGTTCCCATTACAGTATTATCGTTGAAACAAGAAGTTTGCCATCAAATCATAAGATTTTTTTTTATTGGTACGCTATTTTGCCTATTTAAAACATGCTTTGGCGTGCGTAAATCGGGCTTTATCGCACGCGCGTGTTTTAAAGTCGCCATGGAAACGTATCAACAACGGCCATCTCAACCAATAACAGAGCGTCTTTGGCCGTAGCGGGACGAGCCTATTGGTCGCACGACGGGCGACGGGCCGTCACGAAGTGTCACGAGTGTCGTTCAAATTAATCATATTGGGATGCACTTGGTTTTGGTATAAAAAATGGTACCAATAAAAAAAAATAGCGTAAAGTATTCGTGGATAACTGCTCTTTTAAACACTTGCTCTATTTCGAGCACTCCGGCTACGCCCTCGTGCTCGAAAACTCGCTCGTGTTTGAAAGAGCTCAATATCCACTCATACTTTAATATACTAAAACTCAGTAACCAGCTCATTTAAATACAGTGAATTTTCCTTAAGGATTTATTATCTAATCCGTTACTTACTTAACCTGGACGTTCATACCTATGTGTAAATTTTTCATTTAATTCAACCACCATGTACAAAGTACTAAGCAGTACCCAATGTGAAACGAAGGTCATCAGTACCGTGTAATTAATTATACGATGGCTAATTACGATCAAACGAATTCAAAAAGTTCAATGATGTGACGTGTACCTTTCGTATTATATACGTCCACGTATGATTTTACTCCAGTAAGAGTAAAGAGAGATGTGTCATGCGGTCACACTTAGTTAAACAATTTATTTATAATGTTATGTTAAAGAAATCGCGTTTTATTCAAAGCTGGTTTGCCCACATTTTCGCCAGATACGGAGTAGATATCTGAAATGGTATAGAAAGTGTATGCGTTGTAAACGTCAATTTTTTGTTAACGACGACGTACAATCGATGCAATTTTGTTGGTGGGTAGATTCGAATGTAGTACTTTCCAACTTAAATTAACGCCAATAATCAATCAATTTGTAATTATATAGTTTAAAGATCCATTTTGGTACCTGCATTTATTCTTACTTTGTTGAGTAAAGGGTCTTTATTGTTTAATCTTCCCCGAATAGATTAATACCGTGCCATAGGTGGAATATCCGGCTTTTAAATTCAATTTCCTTAATCCCTAAACGTGCAAGGGTTATTGAAGCGGTCCTAAGGACTGGCCCTCGCAGTACCCCAAAAGCCACTCGTATACACAATAGATTCCTTTTTATATCGTATAATTGATTCGGTGGAAACCATCACCACTATGTAAGTCATTCACTTCCTGTAATCGACGGTTCCTAAGTATGATGAAAGTTACTTTAACATGCAAATATCCAGCTCCTTTTCCTCACGACTTCCCCATTTTTTTTTTTTTTTAAGTAAATTGACAATTTTCGTCCGTGACTTTAAACAATAGCCAGGCCTAATATTTCATTCCCCTCTCCCATTAACACGAACGGTGTATTTTCCCTTTCTTCATTTTTGTTTCTCTCAGCTGAGAAGTGTTTGGTCCTCGGGGTCCTCCGTCTCAGGTTTGACCATAAAATGTCGACAAGAGTCGTAAAACAAGAAAACCGTATCTTTGTTTACCATTACAACGATGCAACAAAGACTGAAAGGAGATAAAGTGTAATAAATGCTGGGGGCAGGGACGTATCTTGTGGTAAGCTTAACGAAATCCTTGGGTCGAGATAGCTCGAATTTATGATAGAAGAAGAGTTAAGGGTTCAAAGGGTCTGTGGAGGGGTTTGATCGACAATTTCGTGGCCTGGTAGGGCGGTTAAAATGTTCTAAAATTACTAAGAAACAGAATAATATGATGAGGTTCGTTTAACTATGGAAATAAAAGAGTTTTAATAAGTCTTCAAAGGCACCTTTACTAAAGGATGATCGACAAATTTCTAACTTAAAAAACCCCATGGCATGCCAGGCTGAAAGGTAGATTTATGGGTAGGATATAGAGTAATATAACAGACACGATGTGTCAAAAAACTGTATACAAGGTGTTCAAAAAATACAAACGTACAAACTTTTTGCATATAACTTCTTTAATGTACATTTCTCAAAGATATGTTTTATGTAAAAGTCGTTCGCCTCTATAAGGGCAACAAAAAACCTAAGTAATATTTTTCTCTCAGACGCCAAATAATTTTTTTTTTTTGAAAAAAATAACTTTTTTTCTGTACATTTCTCGAAAAAATATTTTATACAAAAGTCGTTCGCCTCTATAAGATCAACAGAAAACCTAAGAAACATTTTTCTCTCAGACGCGAAATTAAAGTTTTTTTTTTTTTTGAAAATAACAAACCGCCATTTTGAAACCGCTGAACCTATTTGGCCCATTAACCAACTCTATCGAGATTTTCGGCCAACTGATTTTTGTACCAAAGATTCACTAAAAAGTGCGCCCTGTAGCTTGCCGACAAATTTCTCTTATATTCGATATAATATATATGAAAACCGCATTTTAATTCCTCCTTTTTCGACTTCGTCAACGAATGCAATACTAGATAAATCTTCAAAAATGTTAATTTCTATGCATGTTTGAGGTTATGTCACATGTTCAGACTATATTGTCGATTATGGCTTTCAGTAGTTACAACAATATCACGAATTTCAGGAATTTTATAATTTCAGGTTCGGCCAATTTGAAGACAAATAAAATTTCAGTTGCGAAAGTTTTAAAAATATCAGGAACAATATACGAAACATGGAAAAGGCTTTCATAATAAGAGAAGTTGTTTATAGAGTACTGGGAAAAAAAGAGTCAGCAAGGATTTACATAATAGAAAATATAAAGAGACTATATAAAAACACTGAAAGCCGCATGATAAAAAGAAATGAAAAATATGAGGCGTTCGCTTATACAGTAGGGCTGAGGAGGGGATGTATATTGAACTGTTTATAGTGTAATATTTTTCATCTAATTTTAAAAATTGTTTTGAAGATTTAAGAACAAAAAAATTTAAAGACAATAATAGAAATAGATGACACGAAACAAGAAATAATTCCTGATAAATGTGCCACAATCTCAATAAGTTAGGTTAGGTTAATTGGTTTTGTGATTTTCTGGAAATCATATAAAATCGATTGAAATTTTTTGACTAGTAACAATGCTCGTCCACGTTAACTTATCACTTAATATTGTTGCTTAATCAGACCACCGTGGATCTCATTAGCTTTCATATTCTGCACAACAGGTGTGACAATTTTTTTTTTCAAAAATAAGCTTAGGGTTTCTAAAATTGTAATATTAATATAAATATTTTGAATGCTAAAGTATTATTAGACAAGTATTTGTAGTGGTATCAGTTTGTTACTAATGTAACGGGTGCTTTTTTATTGTTGATTATTTGGCAACCCATTGACAAAGTTCAGTCAAAAATAATTCAAAAACACTAACCTTGAAAGACGACTGCATCTGATGTTCTGCCAAAATGTCCGCCACTGCCACCAATATGAAGAGTTCCTGAAAAAACGAAATAATATTAACGTTAATAAATTAAATAAAAAATTAAACACATTAATAGTTATTTATTATACAAGCGGATAAAATGAACGTTTAACGAGCGATATGTTTAAACCGCTTTAAATAACGTTAATATCGCGAGTTAAACGTTCATTGTATCCGCGAGTGTATTACAACGTATTATTCAATTTTGCCATATATAAACTAACGTTTAGCGAAGTAAGTCCAATTAAGAGGAAATTTGACAAGATGACAACTTCAGTGCCGCAACCTTGACAACGACGAAAACAATTTTAAACATATAAAACGTCACTTTACACGGCAAAATTGAATAAATAACTATTAATCCGCTGCCTAAATAAACAAAATAAACAATGACTTTATAGGTTCGCTTTGACGTCAATAAACGTCAGTTTATATGGCAAAATTGAATAAATAATATTAACAATTTAACAACAATATTAGGAACATTGGATTATAATAAGAAGTAATTAAAAAAAACTAACCATTACAGGATTGTTTTTGTCCATTTTTCCCAGCTCCGAAGTTATTTGGCATTACTGCTGCCATGAGTAAGTTGCCTGAAAAAATATGAACAAACATCAATACTAAACTACAAAAAATATAAACAAATAAATATTATAAAAATGTAGTGCAAAATACTAACCCTTGCACCCTTGTCCTTCTACGAAGATGTCGCCACCTCCACTGAAAATCTTACCTGAAAAATTAATAGCGAAGATAGTAATAACACTGAATAACTTTCTAAAAAGATAAAATGGTAAAAAAATCATTGAAAAAACTTACCTTAGAAACAGCTGCTATTCTCTTACTGCCCTTATCTGAAGTTCTATGCCATTGTCGTCGATAATACTCACCTAAAACCGCAAAAATAATTAAAATATTGAATCATAATAACATAGACGGAAAATAAGTTTGTTCTTTCAAAATGATTAAAAAAAACAAACCATTTGACAATGACATGTCGGCATGATGGCAACGCCTCCATCCTTGCCACTGTTACTGACTCCACGATGTTCAACACTATCACTACACACTGCACCTGAAAAAAATAATAACAAAAAGGAAATTAACAAGATTGTAACACAAACACAAGAATTAATGGTCATCAAAAAAACCCTTTAAAACTACTCTAAAAAACACAGTAATATAAATCACAGAAAATCACTAAATAACTTTATTATTGTAACGCGAAATGTAAACAACCAACGTAAGCCTTCTCCTCATCGGACGGCGGCCTGCCTCAAAGGAAGGCCTCCGCTAATTGAATCCTATAAATAAAGACAGTTCCACGAATACTCCCGAATATTCATTTAAAGAAAGAATGATTTATTACCTTCTGACTCTGACCGTTTCTATATAAACGTTATTAGGGAACAGAAGGATCGAGTTCTTTCAGGAATTATCGCGAATACAATTGAGATATGTATACGGAGCTTTCCTATTGAAACGCGTGTCCCGAAATCAACAAGAGCAAAAGAGAAACTTATGGTAGTTCGTTAGTACGACAGAGAAGGATGTTTTGCAACGTTGCCGGCCGAGCAGGCGGTCCAAGTCAACTCGTATCGTGGTCGCGTATCGCTTTACACTTTCGGATGTGTGCAGTACAGTGTGTGGAGCGGATGACTGTGATGTTTCGCCAGCTAGCAACATCGCAAAAGTTCGTACTCTGTTTAGCCAACGAGAAATATATGGCCTCTCTTTCGCTCTTATGTTTATAGCAGAAACGGTCTGTATAAGCTGGCTTGCGGTCCGAGAGATTAGATTAGACGTGAAGCCGCGAGTGAATAAACAAGGCGAAAAACGGACAAGTGAAATAAATTAGTTAAGAGTGTGACATAAATTAATTAGTTAGGAAATAGTTAAGATAAATTAAGTAGTGTGTAGTGTATAATTAGGACAGTGTAAATAAATTAGAAATAAACGTTACATTATCTTAGTACCGTTTCCATTTTCTTATACATCTTGTAGCTTAAAAACCAATCATAGTTACTACTATCAAGTACAGTAAACATCACTTGAGGTTAGTAAAGAAAAAGAAACATCAATTAAGTAATATACAATGATTCAATCTTTGCCTGTTCTTAAACCTCGTTTTACAGAAAAAAAATATTTCTAATAAAGGTTGTTTCTTTGTAAATCTATTTTTTTTTAATTTATTTGTTGGTTAACATTACACTGGTTGGAAATTATTGCAAATTAAAAAAATTTTCATTTGTGTTTGCTGTGGTACTTGCTGTACAATTTAAAATCAACACACCAAGCGCGTATCGATTTTCAAGAATAATACAGGACGAAAAGTAACATTAAAAAGTCTTAAGATCCTGCGGCATAAGAAATGTTTACCCAAACTTCGCAACCCGAGATATAACGGAAACTTTTTACATTCCCTCATGAAGTTTACGTTTGATATCATAAATACTAAGGAAAAATGCGCCGGCTTCACTCCAAAAGTAGTAACTTTTATGAATGCGTAAAAACAGGGTCATTTTTTACGAACTCTCTCGAGTCGACTCAATTATGAAAAAGAAATACAAGAGAGGAAAGAAGGGGGAAAAAACAAAAGAAAAATGGCAAACAAACCCCCAGGAATAAAAATTTCATCTTATTAAAACCCGCCGCAGACATCATAAACAATCAGGAATTCGAATAATTTCACTTGTTTTTCTTTGTATACCAAAATTAATTTTGTGTTTTCGTCCTACGGATTCCCTTTCACCCCACCGTCCCGCGGTCGCCGTTCCGTAGAGAGAGAGGATTTTTGCAGGCTTTACATTGAAATGCAAATGGAATTTTTTCGAAGGGGATAAAAAATTCTTTTTTCACGGGTATAAAAAAGTTAATTACGCTGTTTTTAAAACGAAGCTCAATGTTTAAGAAAACGTCGAACAAAAAAATATATTCGAAGGGAAAAATTCCCTTTTTTCCATTTAATGCTCGGAACACAATGAAACCCAAATATTCCTAACGGTAGTAATAATAATTATTGTGAATCTTGTAATTTCGGAGGTACCACTTCGAAGGTCTCTAAAATGACTTTCCTTTTCTAGAAATATCAAGCGGCGATTATAAAACCTATTCACCTCGTTGCTTATTAATTCATCCAACAAAAAATGTTTAATCGATTCGAAAATAACAAGCGTTACGCCTTTAATTCGGCCTATTTTCCATCACGGCAATGAAGAAATATACACACAGTTCTTGGCGTATTCAAGGCGATACGTCAGTTATTATTGGGCTGTTGCAAAATATGCCTACCGAAAATTAACACTGTGAGAAAGGAAGTCCACTTGGATTGTTAAAAACTTGATTAATACGTCGAGATTAGAAATGGTTACGTACGAGGAAAGCGTCGAAAAGTGCGTATTTTTACTAAAAGTATTTTCGGGGCGATTTTTGATCGACGTTAACGTCCGGCCGAGACATTGAACGCGACCATTAATTTTTTTTCCGGTAGGAACAACGTATTCCGATCGTTTTAAAATTAGTTAGCAATCATTAAAAGCCCGGTTGCTATGCCAGTTAAGTTTGGCAGTAATGTGAAGTGAACCGACGTTATTTCACACTATTAATGAAAAACGTTTATTTTAAGGTAGGAAAACAGAGCCCAGCTGTCTGCGTCAGAAAAGCATAAATTTTTTCGACCTCTCCGTGACATTCGATAATTGTCTTTATTTTTGGATTTATCTGATGTAACGTATCGAAATAGAATTTTTCCTGCTTGATACGAGATGACGCAATTCTTAAAAATGGATTTTCTGCTTGGGAGGCTTCATCAAGTGAAAAGCGGAATATTAAACGGGATAATTGCAGGCACTGCGAGATTAACTGGGAGAGGCTGCCGGGACTGGTGTTCGCGCAACCTGGACAGTTGGGAAAATTTATAAAGGACAAATATCCAACCCGGAAAAGCGAGGTGGTTATTTACAAAACGACGTTTTGATTAAAATGTAATTTACAAAACAGTGCACTAGTCAGTCAAAATACGTTACAAAAGCAAGTTTTTTGTCACTGACACGCATTGTTAAACAAGATAATCATACATTTTCATATTGTTAAACATTACACAAGTATTTCCAGAAGTTCAGTGGGAATTAAAACATTGCTGGATTAGTATCCAAAATATAGTCGACCAAGAATAAAAAATCGATATGTGGAAAATGTACCATACGACGAAACAAATTTATGTGTTGCTTTAAGTGCCAAAGACTACCTGTAACATTCAAAGTTATCACGAAAAATCTCAGACAATAATTGACACTATACTACTTTTCTGTACTCTTTTCTGATGAAACAAAGGTAAATTGACAAGCGATGATCAATATCCAATGATCTGGAAAGCACCAAAACACCAAAAACTAGTCATTTTTACCAGGAATGATTTTCATTATAACACTAAAATGTGTATAAGTTTCCAAACCAGAACCAATTAAATCACTGATTAGTATCCAAGAATCAAAAATAAACCAGAAAATGGATAATGGGAATTGTATCCATTCGACAAATAAATGGGCTTGTTGTTTTAAATACCACAGACGACTTTTGACATTTAATGTTGTCCTGAAGAGTCCCAAAGAGTCTAAAAGAATAGTTAATACTGTACTCATTTTCTGTACTCTTTTCTGATGCAACAAGGGTAGATTTGACAAGCAATGATCAGCATCGAATGATATGGAAAACGCTAAAATTCCAAAAATGAGTTAGTTTTACCAGGAGTGTTTTTCCTTATGACACTAAAAGGTGCATTGGAAGATGATCTGGAAAGCACCCAAACACCAAAAACTAGTCATTTTTACCAGGAATGATTTTCATTATAACATGGAAATGTGCACAAGTTTCCAAACCAGAACCAATTAAATCACTGTTAGTATTCAACAAATAGTCCTCCAAGAATCAAAAATAGACCAGAAAATCGATACTTGGGAATTGTATCCATTCAACAAATAAATGGGCTTGTTGCTTTAAAAGCCACAGACGACTTTTGACACTTAATGTTGTCTCGAAAAGTCCCAAAAGCCTCAGCCAGTAGTTAACTCTACTCCTTTCTGTATTATATTCTCATGAAACAAAGGTAGATTTGACAACCAATGATCAGCATCGAATGATATGGAAAACGCTAAGCCACCAAAAATGAGTCAGTTTTACCAGGAGTGTATTTCATTATGACACGCAAATTATACAACTACGTACGAAGTTCCTATGCCAGGAATCAGTTATAATGTTTCAATTTTTTTGATAACACACGAATATGTATTCAAGAATTCATTAAATTCAAGAATTAAAAATGAATTCGGTGTGAGGCAAATGTAACTATATGACCAAGATATGGACATGTGACTTTAAGTGCCACAGACTGCTTCGGACTTTCTTGTAGTCAAGAAAAGCATGGTACTAATTGATACTGACCCTTTACTGTAATAGTAGTACTTAGTAATAATAATAGTAGTTTCTTTTGTAGTAAAAGAAAAGTAGACAAGACAAGCGATGATCATTGTCGAATGATCAGGCAAGCATTGACAATTCAAGCAGAAACTAGTCGTTTTATCAAAAATGTCTTTCCTTATGACACTAAAAGGTGCATTGGAAGATGATATGTAAAGCACCCAAACACCAGAAACTAGTCATTTTTATCAGGAATGCTTTCCCTTATAACACTAAAATGTGCATTGGAAGATGACCTGGAAAGCACCGAAACACCTGAAACTAGTTATTTTTACCAGGACTGTTTTTCTTTAAGACACTAAAATGTGCATTGGAAGATGACATGGAAAGCACCAAAATGCCAGAAGGTAGTCATATTTACCAATATTGATTTCCTGATTACACTAAAATGTGCTTTGGGAGATGATCTGGAAAGCGCCGAAACACCAGAAACTAGTTACTTTTAGCAGGACTGTCATTCCTTATGACACTAAAATGTGCATTGGAAAATGACGTGGAAAGCACCGAAAGACCAGAAACTAGTCATATTTACCAGGACATTCTTTCCTTATGACACTAAAATGTGCATTGGAAGATAATATGTAAAGCACCCAAACACCAGAAACTAGTCATTTTTACTTGGAATGTTTTTCCTTCTGACACTAAAATGTGCATTGGAAGATGACCTGGAAAGCACCGAAAGACCAGAAATCAGCCATGTTTACCAGGACTGTCTTTCCTTATGACAGTAAAATTATCATTCGAAGCTGATCGGTCAAGCTTCATACTAGTTGACACTGACATCTTTTCTGTACTCTTTTCAAATGAAAGAAAGCTAGGATCCGAAATGAGTCTTTTTTACGAAGAATACTTTTTCTTTTGACACTGAAATGTGTACTGGGGTGAAATAATCAAAAGTAAGAGCAGGTACCTATTTCTAAGCCAAAAACCAATTAAACTCTGGGTTAAAATCCTAGAAATAGTCTTCCAAGGATCAAAAAAGACCCTACAATCGATACGTGGGAAATGTGTTCTTCGAGCAAACAAATGGACTTATTGCGAAGTGCTAGGTAGTACTTTTGACTTTTCATGTTGCCAATAAAAGCTTCAGACATTAATTTGTATTGAAATCGTTTCTGTTTTTTTTTCTTCTGTAAAACAAAAGTAGATTTGACAAGCGATGATCTAAAACACCAAAAATGTGTCAGTTTTACCAGGAGTGTATTTCTTTATGACACTAAAATGTGCATTGGAAGATGACCTAGAGAGCACCGAAACACCAGAAACTAGTAATTTTTTCCAGGAGTGTCTTTCCTTATGACACTAAAATGTGCATTGGAAGATGACCTGGAGAGCACTGAAAGACCAGAAACTAGTCATCTTTACCAGGACTGTCTTTCCTTATGACAGTAAAATATTCATTCGAAGCTGATCTGTACAGCTTCATATTATTTGACACTGACTCCTTTTCTGTACTTTTTTCTAATGAAAGAAAGCTACGATCCGAAATAAGTCATTTTTACGAAGAATACTTTTTCTTTTGACACTGAAATGTGTACTGGGGTCAAATAATCAAAAGTAAGAGCAGGTACCTAGTTCCAAGCCAAAAACCAATTAAACTCTGGATTAAAATCCTAGAAATAGTCTTCCAAGGATCAAAAAAGACCCTACAATCGATACGTGGGAAATGTATTCTTCGAGCAAACAAATGGACTTATTGCGTTAAGTGCTACAGAGTACTTCTGATATTCAAAGCTGCCAAGAAAACCTTCAGACTAGTTGGCACTGGTTGACCATTCTGCTGTACCCTTGAAACATATCCAGATTTGACAAGCGATGATCAGCATGGAATGATCTGGCAAACGCTAAAAGACCAAAATTGAGCCTTTTTGACCAGGAATGTTTTTCCTTGTGCCATTGTGATCAAATGTAGAATGGTGTGAAATAATGTAAAGTGCAATCATGTATCAAGCGTCCAAGAGAGAAACACCCCCAGATAATTTCCAAGGAGGCTATGCCATCAAGCACAAGTGACCATCTTTCTCCTCTACTTCCATTTCAACTACATACATCAACTTTCAACTGTTCCGTCATTAACAAACACTTTACTGTTTTACAAGATCGTTCATAGTTATCTAGTAGCTATTTTGGGATCTTGCTTCCCATTTACCCGCTCATCTCATTCTTTCCCCACGCTCTCCTAAAATATTTTTTATTCGCTCTATCGACACAAAATGCCTTCTTTCCCTAGTTGCAAGACGGGCGAGGATTTCGTTCCTACGGGTCGGTCAGGCCTCGTCGCACAAGAACACAACGCCGAGGAGCTAATATCGAGAGATCGGATTGGCCGGCGAATTCCCCTGACGTGGATCCGATCGAAACCTTCGGGGGATTATGTCTCTGTAGCAGTAAACAATCGATTACGTACTCCAAATACTGCGAAGGGGCTAAACTGCCGCCGTGCCGGAGGGACGGAAGGATAGATATTCCGCGAGCCGCTATATCTCGACGACTTGATTGTTTCGCGGAGTTTAGAAGCTTGAAATTTGTGTTTCGTGCGTTCAATCGGTACGAACACTGAACCAAAAACGTACGTAATATTAAGGGAAGAGTACATCAAATCGGTGAACGTCGATATTAATTTTGAGCCGATGACGGTGTTCAAAAATTACCTTGGTCAAGGGTGGTCATGGATTTTGTCGCAGCTTAAGGGGCAAATTCAGAAACGGCACTCACACTCATTTCTACCTTCATATCACTCATTTGTATCTCAAAATGAGAGTGAGTGCGCCTTCTCCTTAATTTTGGAATTCAGAAACGTGTAAATCAAGGTACTCAAATACATCTCAATTTAAAAATGATTTGAGGGAAGGATGTTTGGCAATATCGCAAATCGTCGTGTTCGCTGCTGACTGTGTTAGTTCAATTTTGTGTTCTGTGCATATATCATGTGTTTTGTGGCAGCAACCGTCAAGCGCATGTCAGGCGTCACCTAATTTGAAATCGCGTTAATTAATTAATTGCCTTATTGAACAAATCATACTTTTCCCTATATACGCATTTCCATCTTAGGGTGCTACCTACAATTTTTTCGTAGGTAGGAAATTAATCGCATCTGTCTTTACTTACCGTGGCACTGGTAAATACCTTTCATCCTCAATGTATTGTATGAACTCTACAAATTCACTGAACTCATTAGCCATAATATCCATATTTCTAACACCATCTAACATAAACAGAAATGCACAAAAAACTGTCACTAACGACGCTAATGACCATCTGCACGAAAATCAAAACTCGTAAAAGTAAGGTTGGATTATTTTAAGTGGTGAATTTCAACCACTCAAATCTCACTCAATCTGATACTCAATTTAAGGGACATTTCAATCGAGGGAAGTCTATGATTTCCAAATTAAGTGTAGTGCAGATTTTACTTAAAAATTGAGTGTAGGCGTGTGGTGAGTGGCGTTTCTGAATTTGGCCCTAAGTCAATCATTTTTTGAGTGTCAAAATCCGTCAAGTCATTTTGCTAAAGTTATTGATGATACCAGTGTAGCTTGACAATGACAGAATTATTTCAAAAGAATGATTTAAGCTAAGACAACCGTCTTACGTTCCATGACAACCCAAGATAATTTTTTATATCACGGTACAATGAATGGTCGTACGTAAATGTTCCTGTTCGTTATGTTACGATTGCCAGACAGTAATATTACCAACGACAGACATTATTGTATGATTGCTGTGCGTCAAATCAATCAACAGTGAGCATGGACCTATGATCGCCAGTTATTGATACAACGAAGTAGGAACGTCAGTTGTTTATGACTAACGTATTTTACGCATTAACGTATTTTCCCCAATATTCGTTTGAAAAATCGAAGGGCGATTTCCATCAGTTTAGACGTTTAGGTGTTTTCGCGCCCTCGAGGGTTCAACAATTTCGCCAGTAAAAGCCAACTGTTCCCTGCGAAATTATACCTAACTCAGGTTTCGTACAATTACCCGCGAAACAGCACGACAAAATTTCAAAATCGACCCATTCTACATACCGTTCCGCGTCCAAAGTAAAAATTCACCTGAATAACTATAATTTGTCGGTATAGAGAACGACAAAATGAAACGCTCTTACCACACGTTCATTAAAATTCAATTAGGACCAGACAATTCTTCCTACTCGACTTTCATACTCTTATTACACCTCGCCTTACCTTTCTTCGTTTTATCGTGAACGCGTCGCTACAATAATCTAATCTTTCTGCAGATTACTGTTAAACCAGAAACCGAATCAGGATGTCGTTACGACCGTTAACTATCATTAAACGCATTAAAAGTTTAAAATAATAACGCGAAATTATATCTGTAATAAGAAACGTGCTGTCGGGAGATAAACCGAACAATTAGAAAGAGATTATTTACTAGAAATGAGATAGATCGAATCGAGATCTGGTGTAATAGCTTATGGATAAATCGCGTTTCACTTCCAAACCGTTATTATTACGCCTGTAACTTTCTTGTGGTATTAAACTAATTATAACCATCTGAAATGAGATAATATCGAGATAAGTTTTTGAATAGAGCTTGATCGACAAATGCATAGAATCGTGAAAGGGTTGAGAAAGTACCTTGGAAATAAAATTTGACACTACCATCAGAACTAAATTATATTATATTGTAATGCGAAAAGTAAACATCGCGAGACGTGTTTACACGTATCAAACCTGAGCGGCTACTTCAAAAGGAATTGCCGCGACGCTTAATTGAATTCTATAAAAAAAGACAGCTCCATGAATACTCCCGGATTATTATTTAAGGAAAGTAATTTATGACCCTCTGGACCTTTCTAGATAATAAAAGATATTTCGAGTAATTACACGAATACGCCGGAAGGTTCCAGATTACATTTGAGAAGTGTATATAAGCGGGCCTGCGGTAGGATTATTATTATTAGTGGACGGAAGCCGCGAGAGTAAATAGTAAACGAGCTAAATAGCGAAAGACCGATCAGTGAAATAAATTAACGATTAAAGAGTGTGATATAAATTAATTAATTAAGTGTGTTATATAAATTAGTTTAGTAATGGTGTAAATAAATTAAGTAGTGTCTAGTATTAGTATTAGTGTAAATAAATTAGAAAATAAACGTTACAATATGTTTCAGTTCAATTATAAAACCCTATCCTGCTGATCCAAACT
This sequence comes from Cryptocephalus moraei, assembly GCA_946251905.1. Classification (NCBI taxonomy): domain Eukaryota; kingdom Metazoa; phylum Arthropoda; class Insecta; order Coleoptera; family Chrysomelidae; genus Cryptocephalus; species Cryptocephalus moraei. Next base: position 5,626,708 of record OX276455.1, on the reverse strand, counting down.
ACAATACAGTTTTCCGTCCAAGGTGATCAAGGATGGTTCGTTACATCTCTTCCCTTCCACGATGTACACTTGCTAGTTCTTTTGAAATCCGTAACCTAACTTCTTACAAAACAATAAATCAGTTGGAACAATTCGTTAAGTTTCATGGGAAGCACTTAATTTAAGATAATACTTATGTAAATTAATTTAGTTCGCCGGCATCATTAATAAAAGGTTATAGTGAAATATCAAGGATTATTAGGTAGGTCGGTACGCACAAAAGAAACCGATATTAGTCGTGCTTAATAAAATAAGGGAAAAATATCGTGATATTTCGCAGGAAATGAGGAAAAAAATGATAACTAATGGTAGTGAGGATAATTTGAATTTAATATGAAATCGATAAATTTCCAGCGATTCGGATTCGCTCTGCTAAGCAGGTGAATCATGATGATTACGCAGTAATTAATTTACGTAGGAAATCGAACCACGGCTTTATAGGTTACTTCTTTTTCCATTTTTAAACAATTAAGAAACTTTGTGAAACTTCGCGATAAAATCTCTTTATTACAATAAACCATAAACAATATTCTGTTTCGCGCGGCACTTAATGATAAGTTTTTATTGTCCTAACGGAGTGTTTCTCTGCCATAAAGAAAAACACAAAAGAGGAGCGCGTTATGATTAAGAGCGAACAAAAGGAACTCGCTCAGACACGCGGCCAGGGAAAGTCGTAAAAACTCTAAATGATACTAATGCTTAGGTCTCGGATTATATTAGATTTTCGACTTGCTGCTAGTTTATAACTTACAATAAATTCGTAAATGGAAGCTTTCGCCATAAAACTCGAAAGTCTGCGGCTGTTATGAACATGTTTATACGATCATACATTAAATTAGAAGGCTCCGTGCCACGAGCGGTCGTGCCTCATGCGGTCAATGTGAAAAATCGTGCCACATGCGGTCACTCCAAAAATATTTCTACCTGTTGTGCAGGTGTCTTCCCATGTGCGGTCATATCCGAATTCACCGAATTTCTCGGTAGACACCCTCGGCCGATATGGAAAATTGATTACGCCCGGTTTCATAATGCAGTTAAAGTCCACTTTAACTTAAAGTTGACTTTGACTACGTTAGAACGCCCGGTTTCATAATGCAGTTAAAGTCCAATTTAACTTAACGTCACAGTCAAAGTCAACTATAAGTTAAAGTGGACTTTAACTGCATTATGAAACCGGGCGTTACTAGGATTAATAGGGTTTGCAAATACAGTAGCCGCCCAGTTATCCGACACATTCGAAACAAAGTTCGAACGTCCGCACCACCTCTCCGATAACGATGGTTGTATTACTTTACGACCGCAAAAAAAACGCCGGCTTTTTCGTATGCATCAAACAAGTACTGTGCCTAGCCGCCTTTACGGCCAAGTCGTTCGGTTACAATACGATAGAATCAAGTTGATACTAATCTTGAGTGTGTTCGGAGGGCTATGAAAACCGTGAAACAAATCCAATTTTTATTTTTTTCTAATTACTAATTTCTAATTACAGCCTATGGCTCGTAATATTTTATTATGTTTTCTTTGGTCGATTCTTGGCGATCTTTTATCCTTAATATTATTCACAAGTAGGTAGACAACAGGTAGAAATATTTTCTAGGGATCACATCTGCGACGTTTTTTGATTGTGACCGCATAAGACACTACCGTTCATAGCGAGCCGGTACCGAGAACCCCGATAAATTGGCCTGTCCTGGGATTTCAAAAGAATTGACCGCACATGGCACTGACCGCACATGGCACTGACCGCATGTGGGAAGACACGAATTAGAAGGCTGCTTAAAACCTCAATTTTGTCTTAACTCATATTCCAAGTAATTCAGTTGTGCACAATGAACTCAGCTTAATAAGCATTAACGTGTTAAATAAACACATGGAAAAGCAGAGGATATAAGGGATAAGGGAGTGGCATACATATAAAACGTACCTAATTGTAAAAAAGACTCAAAATCAGCAACATAAAACCAAACCAAACACCAAAAAAGCAATCCATTTCAACAGTTACAAAAAAAATCATAAAAACCGAACGTAATAAAAAATACCACTTCGATCAGCAGTAATTTCTTTACTAGCTGACAATGACTCCATTATTACTACTGCATTGATATTCAAATTTAAATTTTGCAATGACAAGTTTAAACGGAAACTGACGAATGATCCTCATTGTGCCTTCCCACGGGAGTCAGTTCCTCTTTGGTAAAAATACTCACTAATCAGAAAGTACTATCACACAATCAATCAAAGTTGAGGAAAAGGACACGTGGGAAATACTACAACTGACAAGGGGGACGAGTGAAAAACAAATTAAAAATTTACGTGCAGGTAGGTATCTCCCAACATAACAAATTTTTGTGTTAAAAGGCCTATTATATTGGATCCAGGAATATCCTAATTGTGAATATAACTTTTTTGGCGTCATATGTAGTTTCATTCTAAGGGAAGAAGATCAAAACTAACCCTAGCATCCATTGGGACAATTACCAGAAATGGTAGAATTCTACGAATTATCATAATTTCCTCAAAATGTCCCCAAAATTAGATTTTACGTATCATTTTTGGTATAATGTGTTATTGGTTTTTAGATCTAACGTTGATTGTGTTAAAAATAATACAATTTGTTCATTGGTTTGAACCTATTTACACTTAAATTAAATTCTAATATCATCTGCTGTAAAGAGGGCGGTTATAGTCCAGTCATTATAGGAGGTTCACTTAGGAAAATCGACATACCCGGTATATTAACACTTAAATACTTCTATTTCGACATCCTCAAACTTTCCTCAAAATTCACATATATATGGAGTTTTAAAGTCGGGGGTGAAAAGTCACAAAAATCGATATTTTCTACATGTTTTGCAAATATCTTGTTTTCTATGGGTTTTACGCTATTTGTATTCATTATTGATATTGTAGAGAATCACATGCTCTACAACTTTTGTATTTAACATTTCGTCATACTTCGAACTGTTTTCGAGATAGAGGGCGGAGGGCGCTGGTCAGAGAATCATGTGAGGTCAACTAGTAGTCCTGATCAAAAACTTGTAATATTAAAGTTATAAATTATTGCTAAATATTAATTAGCATTTATTATTAACTTTTACATTAAATTCAATCTTTCTTTCTAATAATTCTAAAATATATCGATAAATAGAAATAGCGTAAAACCCATCCAATTATATGTGAATTTTGAGGAAAGTTTTAGGATGCCAAAATAGAAGTTTTGACGTGTTAATATACTGGGTATGTCGATTTTCCGAGATATTCACCTAATTTGGCCTAAGATGACGACTATATTAGGTACTAATTTAGCAGAAGTTACTCCATATTATAATGACTATTACAACATGATCGAAGATGTCATTTGTGCTAATTTTTGTACAATATTCATTTTTCTCACTTTCTAAGATAACAAAATATGTAGGTAATCATAATTTATTTTAGTTGACATTACTATCTACTAATATGGGATCAAAAATTTAATGTGTTATTAGATACAAGTAAGGATTGCATTTTTTTGTCATTGGTGCCATTTTAAGATGATATTGCAATTACAATTATTTTATGATAATTTTCGACATTTTCAGTAAACAAAGCTAAAACCATAATTCCAATTCGCAGTGCCAAACTGACATTTATCACAACCCACTTAAGTTTATTACCAGACGTAATAAAGAAACTCAAATATCATCGACAAACTATTTGTATTCAAACTGTCCAAGAATAAATAAATAAAATACCGAAGAATAGGGAGAAACTAAAATTAAACATAAAATTTGCACATATTTTGTACAACATTTTGGTATTGAAATTCTATAGAATCATCTCAAATACAGAATTTCTTTAATAGTATATAGTATAATTATTAAGGATGATAGAATACCTGCGTCTTGATTACAAGTACAGTGTGTTTTGTAAGGAAATCTCTTGGAATTATTGCAAGAGTTTCAAAAAAATATTCTAAGTACATTAGAAATTTATGAAATCGTATTGAAACGGTCGACTTCGATACGGCACAGCAGGCAATCTAATGATATTACTTATGTACATATATTAACCAATATTTTATTGGAATGATCGTATCAGTGATATAATGTCACTCTGTATCTAATTCGACAAGCTCGACTGATCCACACACACACACGCACACGCACATCGACCTTGGAATTACGTTATAGGACAAAACGAACAGCTTCCATCTAAATGGGATAAATTTAATATCCTGTCATCCCAATTCGCCCTAAATCAATCTCCTCCTTGCCTCGCCGATGCGTGTTTTTTTCGTTTTCGCCTCGCTCCTACTCTTTCTCCTCGTCTTCCCTCCTTCTTCATCTTAATTTTTTCTCCAGATTTTCTTCCTCTATCCCGATGAGTGAGTCATCGGTCGGAGTTTAGCTCTTTCTCCTCCTCCCCTTTCCATCTATCTATCTATCTCTCTTGGCAGAAACGAGAACCACGAAACGCCGCTTGACGTCTATCCGATTTGACATTATAGCGGATTGAAATCGACTCGGCGAGGTAATTTTTTACATCGAGTAGGATATATATATATATATATATATGTATAATCGCCTAGCAACAAAGTCTTTCTGTGTACGACTATCGTCGACTGGGGAGCATCGTTGTCGGCTATGTGGAGGATTCCCTATAGAGGAGAATAATCGATCGTAAGATCGAAATGTGATCGATACGGCGAGGCTTGAACGACTTAAGGGGCTTGGATCGAATTTCTGAATAATCTGAAAACCGTTTGGTACTCAAAAATCAAATTTTAATAACTCCTTCAGCTAGAAGCGCCCACCGAATACTGGATTTAATTTTCTAAAAATTCGTGTTTTGGTTCCATTGAAAAATGGACTAAAATTGAAAATATTCTTAGACGTTTAGCTTCTTTGATATCTAAGTGCTTCGTAGTATAAAATTAGTTGAAATATTTTCCTGACAATCAAGGCGTACCTACTGGACTTTTAAAATAATTTAGACACACTTCTCATATTTCGATAAAAGGCAACTAATTGGTAGGAAAGACTAGGGTTGTAATAAATTATAAAAACCTTATTGGTCACGTTGAAGATTCATTGGGTGAATAGACCTTATGTCTTGAAGTATTGAGATTGTCCTTTATTATTTCCTTACCCTAACCCTTGAAAAATCCCCAAAAGTCACGTTTCGCCTGATCTCGATCTAAGTCTGGTCTCGTCTCGGTCTCGAAAAATATCGAAATAAATGAATGTGTTGCCAATATTCGTATTTTAAAATATTAAATTAAGATTCGATTAAACAAGAAATTAATATAAACTGTATGGTACTATATGCAAAAGCGACGTTATTTAATAAAATAATCGTTTTACTTTTAATTAATCTAAACTTACTTTTCCAAATAAAATTAAGAGGCACTAATTATGCCCCTTTTAAAAATCCAATGAACCAATTCTTGAAATTATCTCATATTATTATTCTAATTAAATTTATATCTGAGCTTCTATAAGTCTTCCCAAAATTTAAAGTATTCATTTTATGGGCATTTCAAAAGGAAGATATTTTTGGAAAATACGTGTGACGGTTATATGTTACTGGCCACATCACTTAGTTTTATTTCATTCTATCATTCACTGGGCAAAGTCTTGCCCTTACCTGCCGGATTATAGGATTACAACAAAACTGGTTAAAATTTGAGGAACCAATTATGTTTTACCTGCACTTTAGTCATTATAATTTTTGGGATGTTACAAACAGGAGAACCCAGATATAAAATTCGAGACTTCGAGATTTTCGAGACGAGACCAAAATTAGACCTCGTCTCGTATAGAAATTTCAACAATTAATCTCGTCTCGTGTACGTCCCTTATAGTTCCTAAATTTCTTGATAACCTCCAATAAAGATCAATGAAGAAAATCTCTTTTTTTTAAACTGTCTACTTCCATTTAGATGGGGTAGAACTTAGGTAACAAGCTTATGATTTGGGATCAAAGCTTATGTGAAATTGGAGTGTTCAGCATTACGGAAAGATTGCTAAAGTTGCTAATCATACCTGAATAAAAATATGATTAATATCTTGTTTTTGTCTAGACAAAGTTTAAGCAACTTAAGACATAAGAAAGTAATTGCTAATCAATACTACTCGTTTTTCTGCTTTTGGAGTACTCGTTCACAACATTTTTAAGAAAAAAGTGGGATGGTCGATAACCTTGTTGTTAAACAAGGTCTCGAATCTACAGTAATTCATTCAAAATTTGTTTCGTAACAACATGACAGTTAGTCCCTAAGTAAAAAAGCATTTGTAATTCTTGATTACCGCTCGCTAATGGAAACAACCGGATGCCTTCAACTGTGTCTAAATGTAAGTACGTATGTGTAACCTGTCTTGAAGGAAATCACTGGATTTTCGCCCTAAAATTTTTCTTTTTTCCTGAACCATACTGTGTGTACCGTGGAAAAGTACCAGAGAGTACCGGCAACGTCGTTCGATACAATAGTTTTATTAGTCGAAGCTGTAATTATACTAATAAAAAAATAACATACGACCAATGTGCCCTTTCGCAATATCTAATATGGTAGTATGCGTTTACGTGTATGGATGTCCTCACTATTTCCAATTTCGATCGCAAAGTTATCGATACGCTAGTTATTGCAATTATCATTACCTGCTTGTCTAGTGATAACTTACATACATCATTACTACCTATGTTTGCTTCTACTTTTAATATTTTCGTCCATTAGTGGTAGCGTGTAATAATATCACTTCATTAATAATTAGTAACGTGTTTCCTAAATTGTTTTTCGAGATTATGTAAAGGTGATAGATTTGATGGACGTCGGGTGTATTATCTTTCGGTTAATGTATACACCGATAATGGAAAGAAAGGCTATGATTTCATTTCACGACTTTGTATAGTTAGAGCACAAGAGATAGATACTCAGATATTATTTGCATTAAATTAGTGACAGCATTACAAAGTTTTACTAGAGGCAAGATTGGATCGCTTTAATTAATAAATTAATTTAGTAAAGAAGGCTTAACGACTAACTTTAATTAAAGTACTTTATTGATATTAAAGCAATATCAATCATTTCAGTAGACCTAGAAAGAGGTTTTTTCTACTATGGAAAAGGAACAATCACATCTGAGTCCAATGACTCAAATTTCAAAGTTCCAAAATCAGGAAATAATATTTGGCTAAACTATTGATTTAAATACAAAACAAAGATTTATATATCAGATTTTTGTTTAAAGCCTAAGCAGTTTTCTGAAAAATTGACTGGAATTCATTAAACTTTTCGGCAAATTACGGAGTTTAATTTAAAAGCTATAATCATAAATCAGTTAATTAGTTACAATGTGAAAAATTTACAAAAATGTTAGTTTCTTGAATAAGGGCCATATGAAATTTTTTTGATAATTGACTAGATTTTTTGGATGAAAATACTAAAATTTTACAAATCTAGATTTACGAATGGAATTGCTTGGTTATACGTTTAATTTTTAAAAAAATAGCTAGTGCATTAATTAATTCGGCAAAAGTTACATGGATTTTTGAATAGAATTTCTGCAAACTACTTAATTAGCTACAAAAGTGACAATTTTGATAAGTTCTATTAAACTGAGGATAATAAATCGACTAGAGTTGGTTAGATTTTTGAAAAATCTACCTAATGAATTTGATTTAATGTGGATCAGATTTTTGACTAAAATTTTGGTAGATATCTGGAAAATTTATTCCAGACTAGAAAAGCACAAACCGAGTAAATTCTAGAAACATTATTAAATACTTTGCATTCTAAATTAGTGTAAGTGTTGAGTAAGTATGACTGAATATTTTTTTGGTGTCTATTAAATTCGAAATCACCTAAATTCTAGAAGTATAACATTAATTGGATTCAAAGAATTCTAGGTTATTTTAAAATCCCTTTAGATTTTAAATAGTCTAGATTCTGAAAGAGTTTAATCATTTTTCAGATCCTAGAAGATCTTAATCTATAAACTAGACAATGCAGAAATAGTTTGACCTGATCATCTAGTTTTATAATCAAGGGGTTTAGGTTTAAACTATTAGGAATCTGAATAGAAGGTACATGCCTTCTATTTAAGTTCTACCTTCTACATTCATTCATTCAAGGTACTTGAATAGAAGGTTATGAAGGTACTTTGTCATCTCTAAGATTCAGAAATATGTACATTCTAGATTTAAGAAGAAGCATGAATACCCACTAGGGGATTTAAGAATATCTAGAATTTATAAAGATGTGTTCTTTGGAGTCAAAAAGTATGCATTCCTAGATTACTGGATTTGTTTCATATTCGTCAGATTCTAGATTGTCTATAATAGGTACACAAGAGTGAAACTATGTATATTTTTTGAAAAACTGCAGGTTTTCATTCAAAAACTTATCAGTTAATTAGTTAGAAACCCCCAAAACTGAGACTTTGTTTAATTAGTTTAGTATTCTGGATAGCTGACTCTAGTTTGTTTGACTTTTGGGAGAAAAGTGGTAAAATTGGTTGAACATCAAGATTCAAGTTCAACTTTTGGGAAAATTGTGTGAAAGATTAGTTAAATGGAAAAAGCTGCCTACGTCGATTTTGAAAGAGTAGGAAAAATAGGTAACTACCTGTAAGTTTCAAATTTTTCAACTACATAATTCCACTAATCAAAAATTGAAAGAATATGATAATGCTAGTATTGACAGTTCAACGTTGGCTTTGTTTTTGGTTCACTTCTGTATAAATTATTGCAGTTTTTAATGAATATGAAAAGGTAAACCTTTTAAGATCAATTCTAATTGAAAATTTATAACATTACCCGTGACATTTGGCTAACCTGATTAATAAATAACCTTTACACTTAACCTGTAAACACCAGTCTTACTTGATGAACAAATGGTAATATTTTTCAATAATTTCATCGATTTTTACAATTTCTTTTTCCACCACCAAACTATTTTCATATAAATCCAAGTACAAATCGTAAGCAAAAGTCACAAGGCATCAAGATCAAGACAGAAATTCCTAAAGGAACCATCGACTGTGTGGTGGATAGACTGTGAGTAATACCTAAATGGTTTACTTCGATACGACACATTATAACCATTGAGATAATCTCTCCAATTAGCAATAATTAAAATCGTACAATTACCAGACAATTAGATATTATCGAGAGGGATTAAAATGTTAAGTGTCTGGATAATTTATAATACCAATGAGTTATACATATTTCAAACGACGATCGGATAGAATGTGACTAGTCGATGAACTGGTTATGGTGACACGTCACATTCTAATCACCGAAAATCAAATCGGCCTCTACAGCGTTAATTACTCTTTCAATCACCAAATAACTCGTATCGCAGCTAGATTAAAACGTACAATGCCTAATACAGTTGGGGATCGCACTAATTAACAGAACTCACCTTTAATTTGGAACCAATCACCAGGTGCCACCGACGCCTTTTTTACTTTTCTGATAACTCGCACCCCTTCGCTCAAAACTCGAAAAAATTTAGCTCAAACTCAACTTCGTATTGAACACTCTCGTTTCCGACACTTTTCACTCGCGTAAACCCGGAAAAACCCACGGAAAATCAAGTGATTAATTGATGGCGTCGATTAACTCCTGAAACAATGGCGTCCCCGTTGGAAAGGGCGAGACGGAGTTCGCGAAGTGGACAACAGGTGTGAAGTTGATTTAAGGGCTCTGATTGGTCTGCATGACCGGAAGTCGTACGTCGTTGGTCAGTGAGGTTGACGGGAAGTGCGTAATCTAGGAGCACGTAGACAACTTCTGGAGTCCAAATGATTTGGAAACTGGTAAATTATTCTAAAATAGAATTATGATTAGGTGTTTTAACACGCTCGTTATTTAATATCTTACCATGATCAAGCTGGAGGTGCTTCACTCTTGACTAAGGTGGATTTCAAAGAAACTCACCATCAGGAAATTAAGATAACTATTGAAATTGTGAGAGGGTTTGTAATATGTTCCAGAATAATCGATGTGTTCGTTAGGAGTACGTACGATAAAGTGTCAGGTGTGTGAAAGTGTTTGGTGTCTCGTCTCTTGTTTGGGTATTGCTCCTGGAACCGTCCGCCTGGCTGGTTTCTAGGTATCCTGTATTTCTGAGGAACTTCGAGTTAGTGGGAAGGTTACATTCCTTTGTAGGTAATTACTATAAACGGTCTTAGCTTTATCAGATTAACTTGGAAACATTATTGAGATTGTTGAATATTGTCGAGAGTACAGATGCAAAGTAACGCTCAACGCTCAAGGCATATTGTTTGATATCTTTTGGTTTTTTAAATAAATAATTTGTATGGTAAAATGTACGCAAAAATGACCCTTCATAATTTTACTCAATAGGTGCAGTTTCCTGTGACCATTGACAAGGAATCTTCGCCTGGAAGTCATGGAGAAAATACAAGGTATGTAAAACTACCATATCTACTGTAATAGTCTTCAATTGGAACGTTGAATTATCTAATAAAGTAGAATATTCCTGACAAAATGAAGCCGGTGGTCAGGAGTATCTAAGAGAGAAAGTACCTCATTTCCTATTTGCCCAATACAACATAATCAAATAAACTTTTTGGTATATGATGTGATGGGTATAATAAATTACAATAATAATAATACACTACACACAATAATAATACATAATAAGAATGCAATTTCGTCAAAATGTAGTATGTATTCCTAGTAGGAACCAGTGCAAATCCAATAAAATTTGTAATGTTTCTTAAAACTCTTATCCAAAATGCAATTATTTAATGATACTTTCATAAATAAATATAACTAACTACAACTAAACATCAAAACCTTACATTTCATAGAAATGCAATAGAAATATGAATATCACAATAACGTCATCAAATCTTATTATTAATAAAAATGTAGATCTCGTACATTTACATGCAAATTGTGCTGACTTCATGATGTAAGTTTAATTATTACCTTACACTTATACATGTGCACATGTACCTACCTTGTTTTTAGTATGATTCACAAAAATAGTGTATGTATATCTCACATGTCTATTAAAGGTAATAGATTAAAACACTCCACAGAAATTATAAGCTTTTATTTTAAAAATTTATCACAACAATTGTAATGACACAACCTGAATAAAGGCATCCATCGACTAAATAATCTTGAACAACATTAGAATCTAAATAGGACAAACACTACATTTAAAGCAAGCAACAAATGTTATGTATTGATTTAACATGTTGCAATAAGTCTATTTTTACAAATGTTATCTGTGCATTGATCGCAATTAATATTTGAAGCATGTAATTAGATAAATGGTTGAGTGTACGTTTATGTAAAAATTCTAATTTTATCACTTGAACACTTACGATAAAAAATTAAACTATTCACTACAGTAAGGGCTTTCTACACCTAGATAAGGTCAGAATTTTAGATTTAGATAACTTACTTTAGACGAAATTTAGATAACTCACTTAATTTGTAATATTTAAGGCAGTGCAAATAACACACGTTATGTATATGTATATACTTGTACGTATTGCCCTACTGTTGTGGTTGGTTTTACTAGTAAGTACATTATTAACAGCTACAACGATGTTTCTAAAAATAACGCACGACACCAAACTTACAATGAGAATAATATAGGGAACACTGCAGCTCTCCTTCACGTAGAAACAGCAGGAAATTAAATTTATACATATATAAGTTAATGTGATATTTGTGGTCTTAAAATTTCTGTATTATCTGTAATTGCTGTTTCTTTCAGTGTATAACTGAGGCAGTACCATATACGAAATAATAAACCAATATGACTGGTACGTTCCACGCCGAATTTGGATTTTTTTTATATGTGGTCCAAAATGAAGGAAAATGGTCCTTTTGTGCCCCCGAAACTCCCCCTAAATTTTTAGGGCCCCAAGTGGAATAGAACTCAAGTTATGGACAATTGAAAATTGAAATTTTCAGGTTCGGCTCCAAAACCAAAAATTTTCAACCATCCATAACGTGTAAAAATACCCATTTTTATGAAAAAAGTTTCAAACAAAGGTTGTTTGCAATGCTTTAAACTTTAGGAAACTGCTAAAAAAAAGTTCATCCGACGTGGTTCACTGTTGACGAGTCTGGGCGCCATTAGTCGTCAGACCGCCAAAAAAAACATCATCAGCTTTCGTGACCAAAAAAATCAGGAGCGTAGCTGGATCCGATACAAAACTTTTGAGCCTAAACAGAAGTTAGCCAGACCTAAGGGCTCCGAGAAAAAAAAATGGTTTTCAAGTTCGGCTCCAAAACCAAAAATTTTCAACAATCCATAACTTGTAAAAATATCCATTTTTATAAAAAAAGTTTCAAACAACAGTTGTTTGTAATGCTTTAAACTTTTGGAAACTGCTAAAAGAAAGTTCATCCGACGTGGTTCACTGTTGACGGGTCTGGGCCCCATGTCGTCAGGCCGCAAAAAAACACATATTCAGCGTTTCTGACCAAGAAAATCAGGAGCGTAGCAGGATTCGATACAAAACTTTTGAGCCCAAACAGAAGATCGCCAGACCTAAGGGCTCTGAGGAAAAAAATGGTAAATTCCGGCAAAAATCCCTTGATAACAAAAAAAGTCCATTGAGCCCCCAGAAGTCCATTGTTTGCTAGTCAATATCAAACCATGAGCGACATGTTTTCTTGAAATTGACTGGGGATCAATGTCACTAAGGTTGGCATGCTATTTTCTTATAAGTAGAGCATTTCCCAAGTCCCCGGCGGCTCAAAAACTCAAAATTCCTCGAAATACTTGAATTTTGAGCCCAGACGACTTCGCTTGACGCACATTTTTTAACCAAGAAGCGACTCTCACCCAAATTGTCGCTTTTGTTGATGTTTTGGAAGGTCCACAACGGTTGAAGACAACGCTGAAGCAACCTTCCATAAAAATTGTACTGGAAATTTGAATTTTCAACACAAATCTTCAAATTTGGGACCAGCCCTTAGGTCTGGCGAACTTCTGTTTGGGCCAAAAGTTTTGTATCGGATCCAGCTATGCTCCTGACTTTTTTGGTCGGGAACGCTGAATATATTTTTTCACGAATAATGGCGGTCAGACCCGTCAACAGTGAACCACGTCGAATGAACTTTTTTTAGCAGTTTTCAAAATTTTAAAACATTTCAAACAATTCTTGTTTGAAACTTTTTTCATAAAAATAGGTGTTTTTACATGTTATGGATGGTTGAAAATTTTTGGATTTGGAGCCGAACCTGAAAATTTCAATTTTCAATTGTCCATAACTTGAGTTCTATCTACTTGGGGCCCTAAAAATTTAGGGGGAGTTTCGGAGGCCCAAAAGGACCATTTTCCTTCATTTTGGGCCACATCTAAAAAAAAATCCAAATTCGGCGTGGAACGTACCGAATATATATATGTAAATTAGGATATGGAGTCATTGTGTTATTGATCCAATTGACGCATCCATTTTTCCATATTTTATCCATTTTTAAAATATCCAAAAATTCCTTATTAATAACTTTGAGATTATGTTTCCACGATGTAACCATTCCAATTCAACCGAGGGTATGACGATTTATTGCTTGACAGGTTAATCTGTACCTTTTAATGTGGCAAACAGGCATTGATAAACTGTGTATTCATTGAATTGTAAGCTGATTAATATTAAATTAGGAGGTAGTAAGAGAAAAGCAAAAATTATCCGCTCATTAAAAGGGGGAAGTCTTAATTGCGATTTTCGCGAAAACGGGGATGATGTAATGAAACCAGGAATAACTCTCATGTAATTCTGAGAACGTCGACATTTATTAGTCAAAATTAAAAAAAATTCGCGGGTACGTTGACATCGTTCCGCAGATTTTCTAGCGAGATACTCGCTAATTATACATTCGTTCCAAGTGTTTATTATTATTCGAAAGGCCTACTCGCGTATACATGTTACATTTTCTCTATTTTTACCAACCATCCACCTGCCCGGTGCTTTTTTCTTATTTTTTTTTTGATTAGCGAATGTTCACATCGGTGCAGGAAATCCGTCATTAGACGTTTTACGTCATGAGGGGCGGGCGAGAGCGATTCGAAAATTTTTGATAGATTTTCCCAAAAAGCGGCCAAGTTTCGAGACAAAATCGAAATTCTATTTACGTTCGTGATACGATTTTTTTCTTGTTAACGTAAAAATAGACGAAACTGCCACACGGCACTTCGAATTTGGATCATTGGGCCAGTAAATTGGTCATTGTTTTATTTGAAAGATCGCACGATTTGGACATCTCGTATTGTAACATTGTGCGCAAAACACTTTCAACGTTGTAACGTAATTATACGTTTCAAGAGGAAAAAACCTCATACCCCATAATCACACCTCGGATCCGTCCATTTATGTACATACGTACACTCGAAAAAAAAAAAATACCGACACACTATATACCCACATACGACTTTCTTTTTTGTATTTTTCGAATATGGAAATAATGAAACCTTTTCAACGGCAATAATAATCCGGATTTAATTAATTTGTTTTCTTCCATTGAAATGATCGAGAGCCTGTCCTGCGAGTTCAAAAAACTACATCTGGGTCACGATCAACTCGCTCGCTTTTCGACTATGCTCTTCTGAAAAATACAAAGGCAAAGGCAGGCCGCCATTGACGTGCGCACTGGATGACGATTGAAGCAAGTAATTTTGATTTTCTTTGAGGAAAGTACGTTTAATTTTTCCGTTACTGGATGTGATTTCTGGCAACCCTTTAGACTCATAACGGGAAATTAAATTTTTCCGCGCTGTGACTTATTTTTACTTTCTCATATATGGGTTACCCATATAATGAGAGGAAGTATTGAAATCGTGCTGATTTTCGGAATTTGAGATATTGGCATTTTTTGACGCTTTGAGGTCCCCGAGTTCGAAAAACATGTCTGTGTGTATGTGGTCAACGTTTCCTCAGACACTATGAATAGTGGAAAGTAGAAATTTTGTATACAGGCTGGATGTCCTGAAAACTCGCCATCACATAAATTTCAACAGAATCAGTTAAGTGCAAAGGGCACTTTGCTCTTGTGAATTTTCAGTTTTTCTCAATTTTCTCCAAAACGACTATACCGATTCTTACCAAATTTTATATTTCCACTGCCCTAATTAATTGCTTCATCTTTTATGTGAAACATTTTTTTCTAAAACCTTCCTAAAGGGCATTTTACTCTTGCACATTTTCAATTTCCCCAATTTTTTTTTTTCTAAAAGGCGTTGAATGTTTTCACTAAACTTTATATTTAAATTAATATATTAAATGTATACAGTTTTTATCGAAAATATTTTTCCTAAAACTGTCCTAAAGGGCACTTTACTCTTAAGAATTTTCAGTTTTTCTCAATTTTCTTCAAAACGGCTATACCTATTCTTACCAAATTTTGTATTTCGACTGCCCCAACTAATAGCTTCACCTTTTATTTGAAACATTTTTTTCTAAGACCTCTCTAAAAGGCACTTTACTCTTTCACATTTTCAATTTTCCCAATTTTTTTTAAAAGGCGTTGTATGTTTTCACTAAGCTTTATATTTGAATTAATGTATTAAATGTAAACAATTTTTATTGAAAATATTTTTTCCTAAAACTGTCCTAAAGGGCACTTTACTCTTAAGAATTTTCAGTTTTTCTCAATTTTCTCCAAAACGGCAACAGCGACTCTTACCAAGTTTTACGTTTTAACTGCTCTAACTAATATCTTCATCTTTTATTTGAAACATTTTTTTCGAAAACCTCCCTAAAGGGCACTTTACTCTTGCACATTTTCAATTTCCCCAAATTTCTTTTTCTAAAAGGCTTTAAATGTTTTCACTAAACTTTATATTTGAATTAATATATTAAATGTATACACTTTTTATTGAAAATATTTTTTCCTAAAACTGTCCTAAAGGGCACTTTACTCTTAAGAATTTTCAGTTTTTCTCAATTTTCTCCAAAACGGCTATACCGATTTATACTAAATTTTATATTTAGACTGCTCCAACTAATGGCTTCATCTATCATTTTAAAGATTTTTTTCTGAAACATTCCTAAAGGGCACTTTACTCTTGCACATTTTCAATTTCCACAATTTTTTTTTCTAAAAGGCGTTGAATGTTTTCACTAAACTTTATATTTGAATTAATATACTAAATACACCTATACAACTTTTATTGAAAATATTTTTCCTAAAACTGTCCTAAAGGGCACTTCACTCTTAAGAATTTTCAGTTTTTCTCAATTTTCTCCAAAACGGCTATACCGATTTATACTAAATTTTATATTTAGACTGCTCCAACTAATGGCTTCATCTATCATTTTAAAGATTTTTTTCTGAAACATTCCTAAAAGGCACTTTACTCTTGCACATTTTCAATTTCCACAATTTTTTTTTCTAAAAGGCGTTGAATGTTTTCACTAAACTTTATATTTGAATTAATATATTAAATGTATACAATTTTTATTGAAAATATTTTTTCTTAAAACTGTCCTAAAGGGCACTTCACTCTTATGAATTTTCAGTTTTTCTCAATTTTCTCCAAAACGGCAGCAGCGATTCTTACCAAGTTTTACGTTTCAACTGCTCTAACTAATATCTTCATCTTTTATTTGAAACATTTTTTTCGAAAACCTCCCTAAAGGGCACTTTACTCTTGCACATTTTCAATTTCCCCAATTTTTTTTTTCTAGAAGGCGTTGTATGTTTTCACTAAGCTTTATATTTGAATTAATGTATTAAATGTAAACAATTTTTATTGAAAATATTTTTTCCTAAAACTGTCCTAAAGGGCACTTTACTCTTAAGAATTTTCAGTTTTTCTCAATTTTCTCCAAAACGGCAACAGCGACTCTTACCAAGTTTTACGTTTTAACTGCTCTAACTAATATCTTCATCTTTTATTTGAAACATTTTTTTCGAAAACCTCCCTAAAGGGCACTTTACTCTTGCACATTTTCAATTTCCCTATTTTTTTTTCTAAAAGTCGTTGAATGTCTTCACTAAACTTTTTTTTTGAATTAATATATTAAATGTATACAATTTTTATTGAAAATATTTTTTCCTAAAACTGTCCTAAAGGGCACTTTACTCTTAAGAATTTTCAGTTTTTCTCAATTTTCTCCAAAACGGCAACAGCGACTCTTACCAAGTTTTACGTTTTAACTGCTCTAACTAATATCTTCATCTTTTATTTGAAACATTTTTTTCGAAAACCTCCCTAAAGGGCACTTTACTCTTGCACATTTTCAATTTCCCTATTTTTTTTTCTAAAAGTCGTTGAATGTCTTCACTAAACTTTTTTTTTGAATTAATATATTAAATGTATACAATTTTTATTGAAAATATTTTTTCTTAAAACTATCCTAAAGGGCACTTTATTCTTAAGAACTTTCAGTTTTTCTAAATTTTCTCCAAAACGGCTAAACCGATTCTTACCAAATTTTACATTTCGACCGCCCTAACTAATAGCTTCATCTTTTATTAGAAACATTTTTTTCTTAAACCTCCCTAAAGGGCACTTTACTCTTGCACATTTCCAATTTTCCCTTTTTTTTCTAAACGGCGTTGAATGGTTTCAGTAAACCTAACTGAAGAGCACTTTAATCTTAAGAATTTTTATTTTATTGTACAATTTTCTATAAATAGTTTTGGTTATTTATACCAAATCTCATAACTTAAATTATCTGTTTAATGCCTATACCTTTTATTCAAAACATTTTTATCTAAAATTGCCCTAAAGGGCACTTCCCTAAAGGGTACATCGGTTTGTACAGTAATTGTTCAGACTAACTGATACATCTCTATCAAGTAGAGTTGGTTTTAGTTATTCCAAGTCGATGATTGGATTCTTATTTGGAAGTATCAACATTGAAATTTGTTGTTGTTCTATTACATCTTCGATAAAGTTAGTTGTATTCAAAAACATTTTTCAGAAACCTTTGTCATCTAACAAACAACTAAAAGAAATATTTAGTAATAAGAGAAAATGTTAATATGCAATACTAAATTTATTTTATAAAACGGTGATAATGTTGCCATGAATATATTGTCCGGCCATATGAGAAAATTTTTTTTGGGACGTAAAAGACAAAAGTCATATGATGTAACCTCAACCAAAATTTTTTTGTATATTTTTGTCCATCAGTAAAATTGTTTATAAGCTAATATAAGCTTTGACAAGTATATTTCTATACTTGTCAAAAGTGAATAATAGAAATAAAATTATATTAAAATGTGTAAACAAATTACCTCATTAATTTACAATTTCAATAAAAATCATATTGCAAATTCTGTATTGTGCACAAATCAAATATATAGTTATTTTTGCAGAAGTAATTAATACTTTAAACTCATTTAAGGCTCTATTTAGCAACAAATGCACCAAATAACATTACTATAGCTCGTTTTGAAAGTTTTTTTAACTTTCATTTTTACATTTTATTTTTTTATTATTTTTCATTTTAACATAATCATTTTAGTTTTTTGATTGGATACAACAGTTCTACTTATAGACAAAAATGCGCTAAAATCCTACATTTTTGACCTTTAATAATTTAGAAAAAATTTGGTTTACATCACATGACTTCGGATATACCAAAAACACAACGTTAGAACTCTGTCACAGTGACAATCTCCAATAGACTACTTTTACTCATTTCCCCTGTATTAGAATGGGTACAGTGGTATTGAGAAGGCCACCAAGAGATTTACGATTTATCCAATCGTGCATGTGCTGGAAAGGTTGTTATAAGACAATGAACGAAAGATACGCCCAGTTGTACCATCAACAATTCTCTTTGATACCAAACAATAAACAAGAAGCATCTGCAATAGAAACAGTCTTAACTTCCCAATTATACATTTTTTATCGTTACAGCCGTAGCAATCCCAACCGAAAAACTCTCATAACGACGAAAACAATCTCAAAATGAAATTTTATCGACGCCGGTCCCGTCGTCTTAACTGTCGCAATGTTTCACGACGACCATGCCGAAGTCGGTTTTGCGTCGATTAAGAACCTATAAACTTGATAGATTGACATATTTCCAGGGACATTAAACCTCCCCGACCTTTCTCCACCAATAACAATTTTCTCAAATTAGTCCTATCGGCGAGGAAATAATTGCCACCATTTCGACTAAAGTCGTTCCCGATACCGGAGACACGCAATGAAGGGGTACGTACAGAGTGACTTTAAAAAATGGAAAGTCGAACTGGTGTGTGTTGGGATAAGCGTTCGAACTAAGCTAAAGTCCTGGAGTTTGGCAACAGTACGCCAAACCATCGATTTGGCGACGATATTCGTTTCCCGAAATTAATCCAACTTTCAGACCGCCGAAATGCAATTAAATCAATCATTAGCTCGATCACTTTTTTCGTATACATTTGAGCGGCGAGGATCCGCTTGAACAATTGCGCTTCGCCAAAAACAACCGCCGCAACGCTAACGTTAATTACTTCACGCACCTCTCGACCGTAATTACGTATTACGCAAAAATTAAAAAGTGGAGTGCCCGATCCAGTAATTATAATTTAATTTTCAAATGATATAAGAGATGAAAAACAAAGGCTCGAAAGCCGCTTGATTTAATGTAATAACACGCACAGTGACCGGCTCACGAGGCATAAAACTGAAAATTAACCCACTCTAGGTTCTTCTAGTACTTAGATGAGGCAGACAAGTTTTTTGTACTCTACGTTCTTTCGATTTTAGACGTGCGGAACTGAAAGTCATTGCGATCGTTACGATTAATGAGGATGCAAGAATGAGGTTTCGGGGGAGAAAAAAATAAGGGATTTTGAACATTTCTCAGGTATTTTGGTTTTCGATCTTCATTATTCATTCATTCAATTTTTGAACGTCTAACTCGCAGCATAAGGCGTATGGACCAGAGTAGCCCAGTAGAATAAGATGAAATGCTTATGTTGGCATGTGGAAAAATGTTTTGTATTGGTAACAAGCAATGGCTCCTTGAAGGGGATCCCATTTTGAAGCATGGCGTCATTTTTTAAACAATGTTTATTTATGCAAAAATAGGTAAAAACTGAGTTTTTTTTTGAGGTATCTTTGAGGCAACTTTAGATAGAGGATTTAAATTTTTACCATTTGTGAGTTGTTAAAAAACGGTTAATTTCAGCCCAGGAAGGTTAAATTTGGTTAATAATTTGTTTAAATAATTGCAAAAAATGTCGCAAAATTTTTCAAATTTGGAAATATTTTTAATTTTGTGAAAAAAAAACACGTAGAAGCTTGAAACTTTAAAATTTCGTGTCCTTTAGTACCTTTAACTTACCATAAACTTTTTGTGCAAAAATATTAAATTGTTTATGAAAAAAAACACTTCTTGTAAAAAAAAAGATGTTAAAAAATTTACACATGTTCCGACGCCATTTTGAAGGTGAAAATGGTGAAAATTGTATACCTTCAATTTCAATATTGAAAATCTAACTCTTGATGAAGAAACTGAGTCGCGGATGAACCCTCTAGGCTGACGAAAAAAGGCTCAAATTGAATTTTACATTTAACACGTTTTTTTACAAAAAGTGTTTTTTTTTCATAAACAAATTAGTATTTTTGCAAAAAAAAATACTGTAAGTTAAGGATACTAAAAGACACAAAATCTGAAAGTTTCAAGCTCTACGTGCTTTTTTCACGAAATTAAAAATATTTTAAAATTTGTAAAATTTTGAGACTTTTTTTGTAATTATTTAAACAAATTATTAACCAAATTTAATCTGCCTGGGCTGAAATTAACCGTTTTTTAACAACGCATAAATGGTAAAAATTTAAATCCTCTATCTAAAATTGCCTTAAAGATAGCTCAAAAAACTCAATTTTTACCTATTTTTGCATAAATAAACATTGTTTAAAAAATGACGCCACGCTTCAAAATGGGATTCCCTTCAAAGAGCCATTGCTTGTGACCAATACAAAACATTTTTTCACATGCCAACCTGTTCTAAATTACGATAAATTTTAAGCCTTTTTCATCTAATTCTACTGGGCTACAGTGCCAATTCCCAGCGCTACCTTTACCTTCGATGTTTCATAAATTCGTATGTCACTTACTTTCAGTTCTGTACTTTCCCCTTTCCCCTTCAAACAATTGGTATGACTGTGGTCCCTGTCAGGCTGTAATATGTCATTTGTTCATCTAGTTTCTTAATTTGGCTACAAAACATTGATTTACAACTTTATCTAACACATCATTAAGTAAGAACCCTGTACTTTTCTTTATTTTCTTTAATACAATAAATTGTAATTTTCTTTGGTAGGATTGACTGAAGATGAGTATAAATCTATTCGAAACATGTTTCAATATATTGTATAGATCGTATATATAGAGGCATTTTTCCCTATCCTTCCAGTCTTCTTCTCTTATCGTCCCATCTATCATGGTTTCTCTAATTCCCTCTCTCCATTTCCTCTTTTTCGTCTATTTTTTGGTTCGTATTCCATTGCTTCGGTCATCTTTCTGAGTTTATCCTCTTTATGTGACCATACCACATATGTTTTGATTCTATACCGTCTGAGCTTGTGGATACTCTCCCTGTTCGTCTTCTTATTTCCTCATTAGGTATATGTTCTATTCTTAATGTTCTACACGCTGTTCATAAATAATCTATTTCGACTGTTTCTATCCTCGTTTTGTCTTCTTTCGGGAAGTCCCATATTTAAGAATAGGTTCTACAGTTATAGTATAGCTCTAGTATAGCCTATTTTCCTTGTTGTGCTCTGTTATGGATGACTTTTGTTGTTGCACCCTCTTCAGAAATGATAGGTATTTGAACTCATTACAACTTTTAAGTTCATGAATTTTCAGTTCTGCGTCTTCTGCTTCTTCTCCTACTTTAAGGTACTCAGTAATTTTGAATTTGCTTGTGTTTCGTAGGTTCAATGAGTATGTAGATGAAGTCACAGTTTCCCCCCGTCTCGATATTAAATTGGGTCGCGTTTGAAAAACCCTGTAAATCCCAATTTATAGTTCCCCTCGCTTCGGCCCCGTGAAATATTCCATTTCGTACTTAAGACAGAAAAGGCCATTGTTACACGAAATTTATATCCCATTCGGCTTCCAAAAAGCCGATTGTGAAAATTTAAACCGGGAAAGTGTTTTGGTGAAGCCGTTCCAGCAATAGAACGCTCGCTCAAAAACAGTAAAGTGCAGTGCCCCCCTTCGCGCTTTCGTAATAATCCTTTTAATTTTAGGCGGTGGTTATCGTTCCGATCGGATCTTAACGACACTCGGTTCGAATTAGCGCGATCTGATAAAATTTTGAAACGCGGCTCTATTCCGTTTTTCCACGCGACGCACTCGGACATTTCCGTGGAAAATTTATCGTCGACAGGGTTTCATCGCAACACCCCAAGGTACAAAATAAGCTAGTCCACTAAAGAAGTTGAATTTGAATTTATTGCCTGTAAAATACAAAGGCTGTAGTTTTACAGAGCTAACTACAAGCCCGCTGCAGAGCTGCTAAGCAGCTGTACGCAGATTGGGTTACAAAAAACTTAATTATCTACAATCTTAAAACTAAAACTAAAATTTAAATTTACAGTGTGCCTTTTTTTTATGAGATTTTCTACCAATTTCTTTAAATACATTGGGTAAACCAATATTAATATTTCTCGTTTTTTTCCATTTTTCTATATATTTTTGTTTCAGGAATTCATGGTGGTACATAACAGATCTGAAAATATATTGCTTTCTAATTGGTAGTGGCAGACTAGATGCATTGTTATTTTAATAATTTTATCATGTGTAGACAGTAACTGTAAAGGGCTGATCCCCATGCTATTATTATCCCATATCTTGCTAAACAATACATGCCATACATTACTGTCATTAAATTATTTGGCGATTTTTTTTTAACTTAGCAAGTACATAGATGGTATACCTTAGCTTATTAATTTTACTAATTATCTCAACATCCCATCTTAAGTGTTGGTCTATCATTAATACCTAAATATTTAACATTGGTTACTTTGACTAGGTTTTCATTATTTACGTTTCAGGTATACAGTCAATATGGTTACCAAAAGTTATAATGCAAGATTTCTTAACATTCAGGGTTAGCCTGTTTTCATCAAACCACATTTTTAATTCACACATCAGTTTTTGTATTTTCTCTCTAACTTTATCCCATGATATGTCAGTGCAGAATCCAACTGTGTCATCTGCATAAGAAATAATTTGAGTCATCATTTTGGATCTGAAATATGTCATTAATGTAAATTAAAAATAAGAGAGGTTCCAATATGGTACCCTGTGGAACACCAATACCAATGGGCTGGCATCATTTCTAATGTGATTTAATTTGACAATTTGAAACCTATTTGTCAAGTAATCTTGTCTTATTGCAAGCCTTAAGCTTCCAATTTTTTGAAAAGTATTTGATGGTTGATGGTATCAAATGTCTTTGAAAAGTCCAGAAAAACCGCTGCAGAGGGCTTACCACTATCCAAACATTAGTATATCTGTTCAGTAAGAGCAGCAATAGCATCAGTCGCTTCCAATTTTTTTCTGAAACCATTCTGGTTTTTGGATAATAGACCATATTTGTTTAGATAGGAGACAATCCTATTATGCAGCAGCTTTTCCAAAACTTTCGCTAAGTTTGATATCAAGGATATAGGTCTATAATTTCTCGGTTCCGTTTTGTCTCCTGATTTGTACACTGGGATTATTTCAGCTTGTTTTAGACATCCCGGAAATTTACCATTGAAAATACATGTATTGAATAAGTAGGATAAAGTCATCATTATTACTTAATACCTTTAATATGTTAGCATGAATGCCATCAATTCCTCCGGATTTATTTTTAAGATTAAGTATTGCCATCTTTAGTTTCATTTATTTTGATAGGATTCAGATACGTAGTTGTAATACTTCTTCTTAATGGCTTTATCCTATTATTTTTATCTTTACTTTTCTGGCATTTTTCTGCTAGCACCTTTCTCACTTTATAAAAATATAAATTTATATTGTTAGCTATTTCTTTTGTATCACTTACAAGTCCTTTTCTATGACAACTTTTTAATTTTTCTATTATGCATTTTTTACTTTTAACTTGTGGATTTTAAAGCCAACTGCAAACTTTCAAATTTAAATACAAGTTATGCCTGGTAACAATCCAATTGTATTTGCAACGTTAAATCTTATTAACGTTACAAGCCGTTGGACGATCTTACTCACGGGGCCCGACTAACTCAACTCGTCGGTGAGTGGTCGTGGGTGAACTACAAGTTGACCAGATACTTGATGAAAGAAGGGCGCCAACAACTACAAAGCCCGGCCCTGACTGATATCTCGAACCCCCCTTTAGTTGTTAAGAGGAGTCGATACTGTCTCACAGCTATCAAACGTCTCACTTACCTTTACGAAGGCTTATTCGAATCCGAGAGAGAGGTTGAGGTTAGATCCGAAAAATAAAACTTGAACAACTCTAATGAATGAATTTAATATAATAATAGTCTAATAGAATTTAATACCCAACTCTCGGATATGCAACCACTTAGTTGTTACTAATTAGCTCCCCTAACCTGACTTCTTATATGACGGTCCCGACCTGTACGGGGCGACGCTGCCAATGGCCCTCGGGTGGCTGACTGGACTGTCTACGCTGGCCCCTCGGACGTCTTAATGGATTCACTGCGTAGGCCCCTCGGATGTCGTACTGGAGTCTCTGCGTTGGCCCCTCGGACGTCTTAGCTGGACTCACCATGTATTCCTAAAAGTTGCCCATACTTTGTACTATACTTAGAGCCGAATCGTCCTATTGAATTTAACCTGTCGTCCAAAAATGTGTTCACAGAGGATGGGAGATCACTTAAGGGCTAAACCCTTCGTTATATGCTACGTAATAATCTATCATATCCCCTGTGAAGACATTCCGGGTACATTAGTTCTATTATTGGCAATTTATTACATGTTTTATAATTGGAGGTTAGAATTCCTAGATTACCTGATCTCTACCTAGTCCACACAATCCTAGTTAAGATAAGTTCGTTCTTGTATCACTACCTATTCTCCCGGAGCCTTCTCTGACGTTATTCGTGTTTAAGCTAGTTCCCGCGCATAACCTCTCATAAACCAGAAATGTGTTCACAAGGGAAGGGAGACGAAACTAATAACTTAACTCTTAATGGGGGGCAACAGTATACCCTATCCCTTGCGACACTAGTCCTGTTACACCGGCCCTATTCCTGGTATTTAATTACATGTGGCCTGTTAGAGGTTATATTCTACATTTACCCACACTACCTGACTCCTGTTGGCCTTAGGGGCAAACGAGCTATGTCAACAGATTATTCTGGCTTCCGTTGAGTTGAGTGGAGTTGCTAAGTAAAGAGCTAAGTTGGTTGCATATCAAAGGATCTTGAATAATTTTTATTCATCTGGTTACGGTTGTCGATTCAGGCCTCCTCTCAAAAAAAATAACGTTACATATTGATTGCAATTATTTTTAACGCCAACCCTGGCGATACTCGGACCTAACCGAATCATTACATGCGAGTCTTCCTTTCACTTTTCTTCGGTCTTTTTTACCTCTGCATCGGGTTATTTAATAATTTTCACGTGCTTTTTTGACCGCGTAAAGCGTGTAGGAAGGTCCGCTCGCTCTATTTGTATGGATTCGTTCATTTTCTGGCAGCGAGCGGTCTTTTATCCAGGTTATTGCTCAGTGCGGTACACGCTATAAATACAAATTAACCATTAATAACACTCCTGACATGGATTGTATTCGGTAATAACGTATGCAAAGTATATTGTTGAGCGTAATTGTTGAGTTGAGCTGGAAACGATTACATAGCAACGAGATCGGTGTAAAAATACCCAATCAGCTTCTATTAATCTCTAAGGTTAATCTTAATCGGTGTAATTCTTCATTATAATTTGAAATTGTTAGAAAACAGGCCTTGAACTCTCTTCTCATTCGCTACGGCGAATTAAGAATGGACGCTCGAGGCTAGCGATTCTTTAATTTTTAAATTAGCGAGACGTTAACATTTGAACAATTGCTTTTCCCAGAAGAGATAATGAAACTTATCCTAACTACCCGCCCAAACTCCTACTTCGATCAAATTATTTGCCGTAAATGAAAAAAAAATTATTCGAATTATGTACTACTTCCCATTCGATACACGACTAATTTTACTTGCCCGTGCATCTCCCATTGACGACATCTTTATTATGCCGGGCTCGTTATAAATTTATGATATCTTCTAATTTAAACTCCTTACGTTAAAGCTGCCTCGGCAGAACGGATGTTTATCTGATAAATATTTGTGGAAAATACATATTCATCGTGCCTACTATTTTAATACAAATACATATACGAGAGCAAAGGTAACAAGTTAAAACGAAAAGTTAATTTATAAAGGGTTTTCGGGTGCAGGAAACCGACGAGTTATTTTTAAAAACACCCGTTATGCATCATTTCAGGAGGAACCAGTATTTATTACACACGGTACGTACCTTATTCGGCCCTGCAGGATTCAAAAACTGTTTCTTCCACTCCAGATCGTTCGAGATGGGGAACGACCATTTCTCACGGGGTGTAACGCGACACTTTATTCAATCGAGTCATTGAAATGTTTTGATAACATTTCAAGTTTTGAACAGCCACAACTTAAACTTTCCTGAAGAGCAAAAGGCTTTGGACAGACATCTTTTTACTAAATGAAATGGTGATTGATTATTGAATTTGAAATACAATTTACTATTTTATCCAACACATGACAGTTATGACTGTCATTATTAATGTCATATTAGACACGTAAACTATCAAATAACACACTAGAGTGTTAACTAGTGAGTTATGGATTATAACTCACGTTCATATTTAAAGTAGTATTCCATTTATTTATTTATTACCCGTGGCAACCAAACAAACAACCTACTTTAACAAAAATGTGAAAAAGTCACTGTCAAGTCATTCTGACATTTATAGGGTACCTACTGAGACGCAAGTAGCTTTGATTTGATTACAAAGCTTATTAATTACTCTCATAAAAAACGATTTCTTCCACTTGTTGGATACAACATTGTACGCCACTCGCGTGTTATGATTCCTAAGTCACTTGAGAATCTATACCACTCAGCCTGACGGCCTCGCGTGATTTATTTTCAACACACTAGTACCATAAATAAAATATTATTAATTGAGTATGTATTGATAATAGTCAGGCATCCATCAGTCAGAGCAGGGTGTATCTTTATACAAATTGACTTTTCGGCAACTTAATTATATATACAGGGCAACTCACAGTCAATGCTAGATTAGACGTTTACATAGAATTATTTTATAAATTTGGTTTCTTAAGTACTTGGATCTGCTCTATAAATTTATATTTTCAGCGCTGCGGCCTTGCCGCTTATGTTGAAAAGTAGCTACAACTCTGATATTTTAAATGAGACGCCCTGTATATTATTAACAGGTTCCCGATTATTTCTCAATTAATCTTCACTATAACTTTCTCCAGCAATTTTCCAAAAATTAATTGATTTCATTATTATTTGTGCAAAACAGCTTTAATTAAATGTTGATCACTTCTGTATTTAAACTCGTAAAAGCTGAAATTTTGGGTGTAGCTTACTAATGTCTTGTATATTGCTTGCGTCTAAGGAAATTCATTCTGCATTATACAGGGTCGTTTAAAATTTGTTACTTTACTGATTGAAACAAAAAATGTTGTCCTTTTTTTAAATAGGACGTCCTGTATATTACCGAATAACCTGAAAGAAAATTCAATGAATAAAAAGTTTATAAGTATTATCGCAATGGTCCTTAGGACACTCTTAAATATCCATCAGTCAGAGCAAGGTGTATCTTTCTCAAAACTTTTAATTTTGTACCTAATTGTATCAAGTATTTCATTAGTCGTTTTAAAAATACTAATTGACTTTCTAGCAACTTAATTATATGTACAGGGTAACTCACAGTCAATGCTAGATTAGACGTTTACATAGAATTATTTTATAAATTTGGTTTCTTAAGTACTTGGATCTGCTCAATAAATTTATATTTTCAGCGCTGCGGCCTTGCCGCTTATGTTGAAAAGTAGCTACAACTTTGATATTTTAAATGAGACGCCCTGTATATTATTAACAGGTTTCCGATTATTTCTCAATTAATCTTCGCTATAACTATCTCCAGCAATTTTCCAAAAATTAATTGATTTCATTATTATTTGTGCAAAACAGCTTTAATTAAATGTTGATCACTTCTGTATTTAAACTCGTAAAAGCTGAAATTTTGGGTGTAGCTTACTAATGTCTTGTATATTGCTTGCGTCTAAGGAAATTCATTCTGCATTATATAGGGTCGTTTAAAATTTGTTACTTTACTGATTGAAACAAAAAATGTTGTCCTTTTTTTAAATAGGACGTCCTGTATATTACCGAATAACCTGAAAGAAAATTCAATGAATAAAAAGTTTATAAGTATTATCGCAATGGTCCTTAGGACACTCTTAAATATCCATCAGTCAGAGCAAGGTGTATCTTTCTCAAAACTTTTAATTTTGTACCTAATTGTATCAAGTATTTCATTAGTCGTTTTAAAAATACTAATTGACTTTCTAGCAACTTAATTATATGTACAGGGTAACTAACAGTCAATGCTAGATCAGACGTTTATATAGAATTATTTTATAAATTTGGTTTCTTAGGTACTTGGATCTGCTCTATAAATTTATATTTTCAGCGCTGCGGCCTTACCGCTTATGTTGAAAAGTAGCTACAACTTTGATATTTTAAATGAGACGCCCTGTATATTATTAACAGGTTTCCGATTATTTCTCAATTAATCTTCGCAATAACTATCTCCAGCAATTTTCCAAAAATTAATTGATTTCATTATTATTTGTGCAAAACAGCTTTAATTAAACGATGATGACTTCTGCATTTAAATTCGTAAAAAGCTGAAATTTTGGGTGCAGTTCACTAATGTCCTGTGTATTACTTGCGTCTAAGTCTATTCTGCATTATACAGGGTCGTTCCAAATTTGTTATTTTACTGATTGATATACACAAAACCCCATGGGATGCCAGGCTGAAAGGTAGATTTTTGGGTAGGATATAGAGTAATATAACAGACACGATATGTCACAAAAATGTATACGAGGTGTGAAAAAAATACAAACGTCAAATTTTTTTAAATATTTGCAAATAACTTTTTTTCTGTACATTTCTCGAAAAAATATTTTATACAAAAGTCGTTCGCCTCCATAAGATCAACAAAAAACCTAAGTAACATTTTTCTCTCAGACGTGAAATTAAAGTTTTTTTGATTTTTTTTTTAAATAACAAGCCGCCATTTTGAAACCACTGGACCTATTTGGCAAATTAACGAACTCGACTCGATTTTCGGCCAACTTTTGAGAAATGATTAAGTATGATCTCTAGATACAAAAAAACTGAAAATCGCATTTTAATTCCTCTTTTTTCGACTTCGTTAACGAATGCAGTACTAGATACATCTATCAAAAGGTGAGTCCTTATTTTAAATAGAACGCCCTGTATATTATCGAATACCCTCATTTTAAACGTCGCATTCGAACAGATAAACGATAAACCCTCGTAGAGAGAAAGAAACACGGAAACTGTTTTAAATAACTTTATTTCTTCACATTTCATAATACATATATTCAATAAATTTTTGATAAAGTACAAAAAGCTGTACGTAAGTACTATCACACAATATCTTATCTATCAGAACTTACAAAGGAGTAATAATAATAATTGTAATAATAATAATAATAATACAACTGTTAAAATTAACATCTTTACATGAACATAATAATACTCTTTTAAATACTGCTTAAATGAATCTGAAATGAATTTGATTACACATTTTATTACAAAAAGGTCGAAGCGACATTAGGGCAAGTTTTCACGTTTCAGAAGAAATAGTACACGATTACACCAAAATGAACGTCGTTAACGGATTACTGATATGTTAATATGTACGTTGAGAGAATTGAATTCACGTGGTCATTTCGTTTCTTTACAATTTTCAAGCTATGTAGCTTTGAACGGAACAACATTAGAAAATGTCTAAAGAGTGTGGTCTCGCACTACGTGTTTTAAATTGTTTGAGTGACAGGACGATATGTTTGCTTCGTATTTGAACGACCCTCTTCAGACTCTATTCATTTTGGCGTACGCGTCGCGCTTCCGAAAGGAAAAACCTCGTCCCAACAATTATTTCCGCCTTCATACCTTATGAATATCACAAATATGAGCAGTTCTAATTCAAAAATGCAATCATTCTCATAGTAACAGTTCGAAACGCATACAGCAAAAGGACGCATACAAGCTGCAACAACTCAAGTTTCGTTCCATTCTAATATCGCGCAAAGAAATCACGGAGAGTCACGGTTGTCCGGTAAACGAAAAGAACGGAACAAAATGTAATGAGGAAATGAACGCTAACATTTCGAGATTTTCACTTTTAAGATGAGAGGTTCAATACAAATATGCGGCGCAACCGAAATATTACATACAAAACTCTACCATACACTGTTTTACATTACAGCACGAACCCTACTAAAATTCTTACCGAAAACACCATTTTTAAATCAATCTTATTTATATCAATACCTCACTGCCTACCGGTCAGCAAATAAATTCACAGGAATTTGGCACTAGGACCAATAAGCATAATTCGGCTCACACTCTCTTTATTTTCATTTAATCATCTTTTTTAGTATCATCATTTAGATATCAATTTACATCTGGCAAAACGGGATTGATCGATAGTATTTTTGGTCAAATTTAAAATTGGTCGTTTTGAGAAAGAAAGCGATCAGAGATTTCCAATTGGTCCTACGTGCCCAGGTACAATGAAAAAAATCACTCTAGTATCACCTTATATTTAACAGGGACGTATTCAGGAAGTGGGCGGTATAATGGCAGCGAAAAACTTCACAAAACACAAACGAGACACATACTTCGTTAACACCGATATGATCACTAGTAATGTCCTGAGATCGCATTCGTTGAAAAACCATCACTTGTCATGAGTTGAAACTTCGAAATTTAACTTACTACTACTATGAGATCCGGTTGTATTACGTCTATTAAATTTTAGTGATAGCAAGGAAGGGAAGAGCTTGTTGGAAAGCGCAGGATAAAACACGTTTTCAAATCGCAATTAGCAGCTGTGAACAGCACAACTGCTGTTGTCAAAATTAAAATTACTCAAAGCGTCTTCACGCCTTCGAACCTTCCCTGGTACCGGCTTGTACTGGCCGCAAACTTACTGTTCTATTGTAACGTTCGATATGTTTCGTGAAGTTTTTCTATAATTTGGCGATTTTGCGCCCATTTGTTTTGTCATCACGTCCCTGGTATTTATATAGTACGCCGAATGACTGGACTCTGGCAATATGTTACGGGCCGAAACGTTCCCCATCAGCCTGTAACGTAGTGCCTAAAGCGTTCACCGAAGGCTCCATAAAATTTCGTTGTGATCCACACAAAGAAATTGTTCAGTCAATTTATGTTTCTCTCTTTGACAATTATTACAAATTTGTTTTTACACACTAACTCTATATAGATAGAGAGGGAGGGGGAGAAAGAGTTCGCTCTTTCAGGGTGAGTGGTGCACTATTTCTTTTATTCCAATTTTCCTTCTTTCTAAATTCTAATACTATGACGTTGAACTAATGGTATATATAGAGATAGAAAGAGACGGTGAGATGCAAGTAGTTATTTCAAAACATTACAAATATGAAAATGTCCAGTAAAATATTT
Organism: Cryptocephalus moraei; assembly: GCA_946251905.1. Classification (NCBI taxonomy): domain Eukaryota; kingdom Metazoa; phylum Arthropoda; class Insecta; order Coleoptera; family Chrysomelidae; genus Cryptocephalus; species Cryptocephalus moraei. The sequence continues at coordinate 5,594,933 of OX276455.1, read as the reverse complement.
TTTTCTCTTGATTATATTTGCATTTTTTTTTTCTATCAGTCTTCTTGACGCGATCCGTTTATTCTTCCCTGTAAGAGCGATACAGTTTTTTCTTACTGATTGTATAAGCAGGGCTCACTACGATTGTGCCACCTCTCCTGAGGTTTCTGAAAGAAAGAGAAAACGCTCCGTCACATAAACGAACATGTTTGATGCGTCGTTGGGCTCGAATTAAAGCGGACAATGAAACACGAAAAGGCACAGAACAGAACGTTGTAAATGTTCCACATCTTATTCTTAAAGCCTCAAGAGGGAAGTTATTAAGTTTAACTCCAGGAGATCTATAGAAAATATCAGACGAAGTGAAAGGATTTAAGCTTGCACTCATGACTGTACATCTACTTGAAAATTTGCGTTGAAATTAATTCATGAAACACCATTTTGACCATAAATGTGTCGGAATTACTTTCATCCCTTGGCACGCTTTAATTCGTTTGCCCAGCGATCCAAGTAAAATAATACAGAAAACGTGTCCACTGAACTTCAAATGTCATGGGGAACGCAATTCCTCTGACTTGAAGGGCACAAATTCAGGAAATTCGAAAAAATCCCGAATTACCACTGACCAAAATAATATTAACTGTGTTATGGTCATGTCATGAGAATGGTCCATGGAAATATGGACCTCCAAACTGGAGAAACAGAAAAAACCAACAGACGCCAAAGACGAAGTTAATGAATGACTAGTAAAAACTGGAAAAACAGTTAAGGGCATGAGAATAACGCCCCGTGAAAGAAGGGAATGCCGTAAAAACCAAAGTGGAGGTAGCAAGGAAAGTAGTTAAGTCGAGTCCCATCTGTGGAAGTGGAACTCTGGCAACAATCCAAAAACTGACAAGTATGGAAACGATGAACCCCGCCCATTGTCAAGGGCGGTATGAATCAGAGGAATTATGTGTTCATGGTAACTAGAGAGCGGATAGTAAAATAGGCAAATAGACAATTATAGGTCTGCATGAGGTAAAAATAAATTACTAAAATTACATTCAATACCTGTACTAATAACTTATTTTTTTCTATATCTATCAATTTGACAAGAGGATTTTATAATTTGTTGCATCGAAGATCATAGGAGCATACGTTCGTTCTTCTATAGTGTGCCATGTTTTCACTGTTTCTTCAAGACCGTAATGACAGAATTTATAATAATGAATTTGTTATTCTATCTACGTTAATCTATTACATAATGTATTTGAAATTTAATCTTGCTTCACAATACTTTTACAGATTTTTTTCGGTTTGGGCAAATAATTCAAAACACGTCCCTAAAGATTTTATATTCCAAACTAATTATATATTTTGGGGCATGATCTCACAATTTCCGGAAATATATACCAAGTTAGCGTTTAACTGTTTAGATGGATGTATGGAATCTATTGAGTAAAACTTTTAATAAGTATATTAGTTTTTCCCTCACGTTAGAATTCTAGGCAATAATCAATACCAAAGGTAAAGGACTACTGGGAAGGTCACGCATGCGCTGGAAGGACAATATCAAGAGTGATGTGAATATCATGGGTATAGAGCACGGTGAACACCTTGCACATGACCGAAGTACTGAGTGATCAAGAAATACTGTAAGGTGCCCAAAGAAACAAAAGTCTAGAGGTGTCAGGTCTGGTGAGCAACTTGACCAGATTCCCGTACTTATGACTCGATGGCCAAAAAAATCCCGCAAATATTGGATTGTGGCACGAGCCGTATGTGTCCGAGCAGAAGCTTGTTGAAAGTAGCCATTTTCGCGCTCCTCTACGGTTAATTGGGCAACGAATGGCTGGAGAATGTGCTGAACGTATCGTTCAGAAGTAACTGTGAAGTTAAAAAACACAGGACCAATTATTACTCTTTGCCGAGATACAGCCAGCCAAACACCAAAGTCAGTAGGATGTAAAGTTGTTGTTCTAACAGCATGTGGAATTTCACCAGACCAAATTCTGTAATTTTGAGAATTTACATAGCCATTGAGATGGAACTAGGCTTCATCGGAAAAAAAGGTTTTATCCAGGATCTCATCATTGAACCAATTACAGAACAGGACGCGTTGTGGACAGTCAGGAGGATTTAGGGATTGGACCATCGAAAATTTGTACGGGTGGTATTTCAACTTGCTCTTCAACACCGTGGAACAGCTTCCATTTGATAAACCTGTAAAGTCACGAAACGGAATACGGGAAATTAGGAATATGTGGAAATTGGTGATCTTTTGATAAGGATCAAACCTGTTTGGAGGGAAAGCTTCCTAACCGATTTGCGGACTTTGTTGCAGTCGGGCCCTGACGTCCTGCACCACATTTTCAGTGAGTAGAAGGGTCTACCAGGTGGCTTTCCTTTCTTCAGATTGCCTAGCTGTATTCAAATATCGTTGAACTACGCGCATGCAGTGTTATTTAAAAACATCGATAGTGAACACAACTTCAGGAAACATTTCTTCAAATTGGTGCAAAGTGGATTCCAAGGAGTATTGCCATCCAGAAATGGGGTCATGAACTGCACTCCGAAAATAAGCCATGCCAATAAAAATATCCTATTTTAATGTAAACAGTACCATTTTTATATTTTTATAATAAAAATTTGAATCAAAGCGTCAATGCTGTCACTGTTAAACGTCGAAGTAGCTGTCAAGCAACCGGAAGTGGTTCCAGTTCTACCATTTTAAAGTAAAATTTAGGATTGCCAACTTAAACAGTATTTCTTGATCACCTTAAAGATCTAGGCAAATAATAGTCAAGGCAGCAAAGACCCATCCTGGGTTGTAGAGTTACGGTATAAGAAAGTAATCCGCAGATTACGAGGTAATAAATAGAGTAAGGGTTCACAAATTGATTAGTTCAGAAATTCTAAAAAAATAGATCAATCAGGCAAAAACGCAAGGTCGACACATTTTAGATTCGTTATCGAGAGGTAGTCCTGTTACCTGAACTACTCCATCTCTTCAACCTATACATTTTCGTCTAATGAGATGCACCGTTTACCCGTAGTTGTTAGATGGAGACAAGGCTTTCTGATACGCGAACGTCATGTGACACGCTCGAAAGTACGTTGGAAACGCAAGGGGGCAAGGATCAAACATGCGCTCACTGAACGCACGGGGGCAAGGATCAAAAATGTACTCGCTGAGCCTGATAGGCATCATCAGGATTTGCTGTAGAATGTGAAATATCTTGAGCCCCAGTTCGGATGCTTCGCGGAGAGCCGTTGCAGGTAGTCGAAGATATAATCAGACGAAAATGTATACCTTGAAAAGTTCACCACCAAATGGGATTAGACGGAAATGTATACCAGTAACTGGTCAAACATCCCTAATCAGACGAAAATGTCAGGCAAGACCTTGCTGTCCGCTCTCTAGTGATAAGCACCGCGAGACTGTCATAAAACAAGTTTCCCCCCTTATTTTCGTTACCATCTCGTATATCACCACGTCAACGTCAGTCAAACGTCCGCAAGCCCTCACGATCTATCATCGCCGTCACCTTACCTGATAAACTGCGGCAGGAACTGCCACCCGTTCGAGCTCTGCTTCAGCGTCAGGTACAGCTCGAAGGTGGCCGGCGTGGTGAGGTCGCACTCGACCGTGCCCAGCCTGATGCAGTGCTCCGGCGTCTCGAAGAGCAGGTAGAGCTTGCAGCCCCTGAGGCCGCACGGCTCCGACTCGGCCATGGAGACGATGTCCCTCGAGATGCGCCTCAGGAGGCCGCACGGCAGCAGTACCTCCCCGCACGAGAGGTGGGTGCGCTTCGCGGAACGCAGCGCCGCCTCGAGCTGCGCAGACAGGCCGGAGAGAGCGTCGTCCGGATCGTCGACTGCGCAGTGGTCTACGCCGGGCGGTGGCGCGTTCGCGTTCGGACTCTCGCAACGGTGGTTCCAATCTGGAAAGGAGGGACGGAACGTGAGAAGGATGCTTCTGTCGGGGGGAGAGGCCGCGTCGCCCGGCTCCCGGAATCCCATGTCTAGAACGATCCCGACACGTTGAGTGTACGAGAAACAAACGTGACTCGCGGAATTAGGAGTGTGCTATGGGTTTCCGCCTTCTCTTGTCAAACATCTCAGAGCCTAAGTTGATGGCGACAACTTGAAATACAGTCGAAATCACAATTGGGGACACCGGTAAGTAACTAAGTAAATAAATGAGTAGGGTTGGTTGTCACAGAGGCCCAATTGATGTCAATATCGCCTTAATAATGCAAGCAAGCGTCAGTTCCTGTGTATATGGAACATGACTGTAACACACTACAAGGGTTGAACAGTAAGGAATGTAAGTACGGGTAAACGTCGTTTTGTGCCGATTCACAACTACGCCGATTAGCAGCTTACCTCAAAAGTTTCAAGAAATTGTGGAACAAAGCAACCGTCCTGCAGATCTCATCTTCAACTTGGATGAAACATGCCAATATTGGAAGAAGTGGCCAGAACGTAGCGCTCCTGGATTTAAAGCGGCCAAGATTACACTGAATGCTCTTTTGGGATCAAAGGTTTCTGGTTCATTAAAATTAAAGCCAATGGTAGTGTACCATTCCCAGAATCCACGGGCTTTTAAAGGTCTTGACGAAAGCTCCCTGCCAGTTTTTTGTAGGTGGAAAAAAAGGGGCTGGGTCACTCAGGAGATTCTCACAGACTGGTATAAAAAATTTTGCCCCTACTGTGCTTAAATTTTGTGACAGGAATAACCTTCCAAAGAAAGTAATCCTGTTATTGGACAATGCCCCAGGATATCCGCAAAATCTTGACACCTTAGATACTGGATTGGACGTCAAGGTAATTTACACACCCCTAGCACAACCTTCGTATTACAACCCATGAATCAAGGGGTAATTTCTACCTTTAAAGCGTATTAGTTTCGCATACCATTAAGGGCAATGGTTAAGACGATAGATACTAATTCCAATCAGACCGTTAAATTGACAGTCATGCGACATTTTAAAAGGAATAAAAAATCTGAAGCCCGCTTGGGACCAAGTGACAAACAATCATTTCAATGGCGTTTGGCGTAAATTTCTACCTGGATTTATACAAGGTGTAGAGGTAGAAGTGTATACAAGTGTAGAAGAGGTAGAAGTGTATACAAGTGTAGAAGAGGTAGATAACATTAAGATACATAAACGAAGACATTATCAGGCTTACGTGCGAATATGGAGTCGAAGTCGTGACAACCGAAGATGTGCAGGACCAACAACTCTCAAATCAAGAATTAGAAGAGTTGATGGAGGTAATTACCCTCAATCAGAAAATCCAGAAGAAGAGGATGAGAAAGAAAATGATGGAAAAACCCTAAAAACTAACTCGTATCCTTTCTTCTATAGGAAGGTTAACAGATGAGCCCTATGAGATAGATGGAGCTCTTAATCGAAGCCTCACAGCTGCCGTTCGACATTATGCTATGAATCTGCAAGGAAGGAAGCGACAATCAAAGCAAAATTTTCTAAAATCCCTGACTTTTCCCGATTTCTCTGACTAAATTTAGAACTCCCTTACTTTTCCCTGATTTCCCGACTGTGTGGGCACCCTGGTTGAAGGACCAAGAATAAAAAAGGAGTGAAGTAGAAACATTCAAACCTGACCTTGTGTTGTAACTTTGTGAAATGAGCATAATCCAATTTTTGCAACAATTTTGAAACAATTTCAATGGCAGATTCGAACAGATCCAATGCACCTATACTCTTCTTTTTCATTTCGTTGCGAAAGGAACATTCATATATTCGATACCGGGACTATGACGTGGATTTAGTGGTCGTAAACGACTATTCGTTAAAACTAGAAAATCCAAGTAGAAACCACCGCTAGCCTGCGTGCGACACACCGCCAAAATAAGACCACACGAGACCGAAGTCTCTTGCCTAGTTTGCATTCGAGAGCATTCGCCATCAGAAACGGCCAATAAATTAAACGTGATAGCATCTCTTCGACACAAAACCCCATCAGAGGAAAAATTTCGAATCGTTAAGTTTTCTCGCAGGACCGGTTAGAATCGTGGTAATAAAGACTTAGGCTGATAGTTCTAGGACAATTTATTGCTCTCGGGCCGAGGGAAATGATAAAAAAAAATGACTCGGAGAAAGTCTGTAATAATCATAAGCCAGTTCTAGCCGGCACACACATACAATCCGGTCCGTGGTACGTCTGGGCACTATATGAAAACGCCGGAGGTGGCTAAGAGTACGCCGGGCACGGCCTCGTGGGGGAACGTACAGAAGTACGCCTGGCGCCTCTCGGTACACGACGAGGCCTCGCCTAACGGTAAAGGAACGATTGTCAATTCAGGCGATGTGTACAGATATCGGTTTCTAATCTCCAATGTGACCGATTAATTTACTATTTTTAGTACCGTTCCGAAATTTATATAGCTCATTATACCTCCGTATGTAAATTTACCGACAATTACTAAGCCTCACACTGAATAAATGTTATTATTTATAACGGAGAAGGTGTGTCCAAGTAACCCCCATAAAGGCGAGGACTGTAGATCTTTACTTATAAATTCAGTCGATGTTTTGTTAACTACAAATTACGTACCATTTAAAAACTGATCGAAAATAATCTTAACTTACCATTTATGTACAGATAATACCGATACAAAAGACGAAGGGACAAACGTGTAAATGACTAGAAATAAAATGTTCATTGCGCAGTTCGGCTCAGATGAAAGTACTTTGCCACGTTTTATGCATTTAATATACAAGTACAAGTGACCTTTAGTAAGGTATACTAAACTGCTAAAACTGTGAGATGAACAAATCTAGTATAGACCTAGTTTGGAAAAGTGCGATATAACAATGCCAAAATTCCTGATGTGTCTTGCAACATTCTATAAAGGCCAAAATAAAGACCAAAAGCACAAAGAACGCTGGAAAGGATAACGTCAAAAACAAAAAAAAAATAAAGAGCTGGATAACAGCACGAATTATAGTTGGAGATGTATCATGAACAGTTCTTTAAATGATACAGTATAGAAATCAAAATTTTGCTATAAGACCTTCCATGTACCAACTTTTTGGTTTTTCTTGTATTATCAATGAACCACAACATATGCTATTAAAACTACAACTACAGGCTGTGCTCAGCAACTAATTTTTATAATAATTTTATTAACTCGCTTTTTAACTAACGATGAGCTAGAGACTTGAAACTTTAAACATACCTCAGAACTAGATGACAATGCAATATTACAATAACTCGCTTGCTAAACTGGATTGCAATAATATAAGAAAATTCAAAATCGTCCAAGATATTGTTTTCGATTCTTTTTTAAATTTAGAACAAGCCAGTTTTTTGCCAATTTGTTAAGAGAATCTGGAATAAACCGGAACATACCACATCTGTTCACAGGCTCATTATGATGATTAAATTCGACGTGATGCAAAATTTCAAGTAAAGATTCGTCTTATTGAATCATGCCAATTTTAATTTTTTTTTGTGAAAGATATGTTGGAAAAAGTAACAATAACCTTAGGAAATCAGTAGTGTTTGCAAAAAAAAAAAAAAACAGAAACAGTTCGCTCAAATTGGCCACCTTTGAATTACTTTTCTTCAGTGAGTAATTTTTATGGATTAAGCTATAAGATATTGAAATTTGAGGAAATAACTGAAAAAAACGATTTAAATCAGATCCGTTTTCCACCTTAAGCCATATTGGAATTCTTGTGACATCTAACTTAAGCAGAGAAATGGTAGTGTGTAAACAACCGACATGACGGGTGATACCATCGGCTCAACGAATATTAAGGCGGAAACAGACTATCGTCACGTCACGTGAGTTCACGTGCTGTCACGTTAACTCACGTCACTTTGGCGTAACCTCAGTCTGGTTCTAATACATTTAAATATCATGTGAAATATTACTCCGCACTTTTTATCCGTGACGTGAGTTAACGTGACAGCACGTGAGCTCACGTGACGTGACGATAGTCTGTTTCCGCCTTTACGAGCATAACTCGACCGAACCTCAACCATCACAGTGATTTTCACGGAACATCTACATTACTGACTATTTGACGTGCAACGTAAAACCAAAGCTTACCCTATTTTTCAGTTACAGAACATGATAAACGGTCGGTTTCGCGGCGTTTTTAAAATGGGCGCTTACTGAAGTCACTCTTTAAGTTCAAAGCTTATTTTTCCCGTTTCAGCGTCCAGAGAATATAAACTCCTGGACAAAATTAACGCACCACCATATATATTTTGTGTTATTTCAAAATAATGATGATTTTCAGTTGTTTAGCAATCTTACAAGTAGGCTCTGGATATACTTCGACAGTTCAAGTAAATGTTGTCAACATGGGTTTTCATTTAAAAGTGTAATAGCAAAGAGAAGCATTTTCGATGAAAATTGATTTAAAATCTGATCAGAAATTGTTGCTTATTAAGACTAATTGTTTTGAGCCACCAAGGTTTTTTGTTATTGATATTGTAAGTGCGAGTGTTCTCCAGTTTAATAATGAATCGCAGAACAAATTTGTCAGTGGAAGAAGCAGTAAGAGCATCAACTTTACTGAATGAGAGATATTCGATGTGTCATGTTGCTAAGGAAGAAACCGTTCCAGCATAAGTGGCATGGTTAGACGATTTAACGAGACAGGTTCTCATTTACGAAGGCCGGGCTAAGGGCGAAAACGGTTTACTAATCCAATAGATGAACGTTTTCTTAGACAATCCGCAGGACAGCGACTAGTACCATCCTACAAAATGAACTCGTAGCTGCTCGCAATCTTCTTGTATCTTCCCGAACGATTAGAAGGCGCTTAAATGAAGCTGGATTAGACAGCAGAAAACCGACCAAGAAACTCCTGATCACCGGAGAGCATAAAATTCAAAGGTTGCGTTTTGCGAGACAACATCAAGATTGGACTCGTAGTGATTGCAAGAGGGTTTTATTCTCAGATGACACGAGAATCAGCCTTAAATCTTCTGATGGACGTGAGCGTGTCTAAAGAAGGCCAGGAGAGAGATTTGCAAGTTGCCATATCTCTCCAAGAGTTCCGTTTGGTGGTGGCCCTGTAATGTTTTGGGGACGCATCTGTTTCGATGGCCGCACAGAATTGGTCCCCATACGTGGTAGGTCAATGAATGCGGATAATTATCTGGAACATATTGTTGTTGACCATGTAATGCCATTTGCTCCTATTGTGGGACCGAATTTCTTGTTTATGCTCGTCCTCATGTGACTGGGCAGGTTATTCGCTACTTAAATGCTATAGCTATTCCGTTCATGGAATGGCCAGCCAAGAATCCCGACATGAACCCAATAGAGCATCTATGGGACGATATTAAAAAAAGGATTCGACGTCGTACACCTCCACCTGCCAACCGCAATCAACTGGTAGATGCAGCAATGCAGGAATGGGAAAATATTCGTCAAGAAGTCGTTCAAAATTTGATTTCCAGTATGCCAAGACGCATGGAAGCAGTAATTAGGAGTAGAGGAGGACATACATGATATTAGAACAGCTCTAAGTCTTAAAATTCTATTGTTTTCGTTTGTTTTCTGTTTGCAAGTTTGCATTGTTTCCAAGAAAAAAATTTCTTTAATAAAAAATTATTAGAGCCCAAAACGCCCTGATTTGCTAATTTCATTTACTAGCTACCAGACAGTACCTAACTATAAACTTTTATAAAAATGTTATTGCAATATTTATTTCGGTATTGTAATTATATCGGGTGTTTTTTTTTTTAAATTTCACCTCATAGTAGGCTGTGGATAGTGTTTGTGAATGCGCCTTACTAAAAAATGTCAAAATTGACATAACCTCACTTTTTTAATAAAAATTGAAACTGCTCCAATCGGTTAATAGTGTCTTGAAAAAGACAGCTCACTCATCTACGCCTAATTAATAGAGCCAAGCTGTCTTTTTCAAGACACTAGTTACTAATTGGAGTAAAAAATAAAAAAGTGCGGTTATGTCAATTTTGACATTTTTTAGTAAGGCGCATTCACAAACACTATCCACAGCCAACTATGAGGTGAAATTTAAAAAAACACCCGATACAAGTTTAATTGTGTGGTGCGTTAATTCTGTCCAGGAGTTTATTCACAGTAGGTAATATCGCTGCGGCGTCGTCTTAATAACCACGTCCGTGTCGATGTAGGCGCGACCGCAACTCCGGGCGAATTTCAATTTTTCTCTCCTTTTTATTCGTTCTAGAACGAACGTTGACTGGGTCTCGTTTCGCCGTACGTGTGCAGTTATTTTCATCATAATAGTGTTTCCCTGTATAAGCGTGTGTATAACATCTTGATGACCTGCCGCAGATTAGAAACCCAATTTACTTCGCAGCGAACAATAAGTGCGCCGAAAATGTGAAAAACGCCTCGAAAATATAAATTGGTATTATTTTCAAAACGAACAGTTAAACGCACAACGGAAGAACTGTCGTGTCGTTGTTACCGAGGGTTAATTGAATAATTGAGTGGAATGAACTTTGACTTATTAAATCGGATCAAAAGGCAATTTCTGTTATTCTCAAAGTTTACTTTGTAATATCAATCACGTAAGGATTAATTAACGTCAATTAATCGATTGGGATAAGTGACAAATCCAAGCGATCTGAGAAGGACTCAACTTCTGACCCTCAAAGCAACAAAACATCAACTTCTCTACTGTAACGAAACGGCTCGCCGCGGCATAAACACGCCGGGAGCTACACTAGTTCGCAGTATTCGTGGTTCGGAGAATCCTATGCGGTGCGCACCGACCAGAGCCTTCTCGGCTGTTCGACGCGATAACAACTTCCTCGAATTCTAGAATCCTATCTCGAAGGGACCAGAACGTTCCACCGAATATCTCGAAGGTTCTCGCAAGCGAAAGGCTAGCCATAAAAAGGGAATGTCGGACCCGAGCCCGGACAGTTGAAGAACCGGTGCGTAAACATTCGAGCGAGAGATCGGGCGCGTTAAATAAATAAACATTGTGTATACGAATATAAATTAAATTAAGGGATTGTCAAGTTAAGTTTACAAGTGTAGTGTAAGAAATAAATTAATTAGGATAATCGCGTAGTGTTTTAGTTTTAGTCAATAGTAAAAACGTTACACTACCTTAACAAACGCAAACTTAACGACACCCGTCGAATAAAGCGAACGTAATTATTGAGAAACCTTGTTTCCAACATTTGTTTAATACACGCGGTCTAAAATAAAGGCTTGTTTTGAATTTATGCAATATAAACACGGCTATAATTAGCCATCGCATGTTAAAAGTGTCTTAATTCACAATCGTTAAAGCAACAAAGAACTCACGTAAATCCTCGACATCAAATGGATTTCCACGTCGGTTTATCGTTAAAATTAAAATACATTACTTAACGTTTAAAAAATTAATGCTCGTTTCGAAACGTACGAGGCTGACTCTTTCCGTCGGTAATTTTAACGGTCCGTTTAAAAATCTAATCTTTCACTTTTAATAATCAATCTGATTTATGAAGTGTGACATGAATTTGAATAACTGCAATTACCCCAATGTTAATAAACACGGGAGATTATTAATGTTAACGTGGAGCTCGTATTTCGGCCCAGAGAAACAGACAAATTCAACGAGACTTAACACTTTTATCCAACGCATGACAGTGAGTTATGGATTATAACTCACGTTCATATTTAAAGTAGTATTCTATTTATTTACTTATTTATTGCCCGTGGCAATCAAACAAATAACCTACTTTAACCAAAATGTAAAACAGTAATTGTCAAGTCATTCTGACATTTATAGGGTACTGAGACGCAAAGTAGCTAGTGGTGGACACGAGACGAGACACGTCTCGTTCTCGTCCCGAATTTGGAGACGAGACGAGATGAGACCAGTACTGGTTCGAGACGAGACGAGACGAGACATAATTTCGTCTCGTCTCGAAAAGTCTCGAAGTCTTGAGTTTTTTTAAGAAATTGCAATTTAAGAATTTTCTTACGTTTTTAAAATGAAAGGTACGTATACCATTACCAGAAAATTTTTCTAAAATTATGGTAGTTAATTTTACTTTTAAAATTTGATAATTCTATCAAATAATACCAATTTCACATATAATATATATAATATACAGATGATATTAATTTCTTATTTATCCTTATAAAGATATATAGTTTATTTTATAACTTTATTTAATAACTTTGTTTGATAGGTCGTATGCTAAGAAGTCTATTTATTAATAATATTTATTTTCGATTTTGTACTTGTTCTCTATAATCTAATTTCTTTAATTCAATATTTTCTAAGAATGGAACATTCTTTATCAAAACATAACATCAATAAAATATTACTGTACATTCAACTTTACCACACCTGTATAGGTACTTCAAGAAAATCAGTAAATGTTATCAAAAAAGTATACATTTATAAAAGTACCACCTATATACGTCTAGTATTTATTTCGAGACGAGACGAGACGAGACCTGTACCAGATCGAGACGAGACGAGACCATGTCGTTTCTCGTCTCGTCTCGTCTCGTGTCCACCACTAAAAGTAGCTTTGATTTGATCACAAAGCTTATTAATTATTCTCATAAAAAACGATTTGCCACGATTTCTTCCACTTGTTGGATAAAACATTGTATGCCACTCGCGTGTTATGTTTCCTAAGTCACTTGAGAAATCGTCTTCTCGCGTGACTCATTTTCAACATATCACACTAATACGATAAATAACTATTGTTCCTAAGGTTTCATTGCGGCAATTGTTTTGTTTATTAATAGAACTCTCTTTATTTAGAACGCTATCACTTCACGATATGCCTCAAGACGTGATCGAAAACCATGTAGCTGCTACGGAATTTATCATCGATCAAAATAATATTAATTTGCTTAGTCCCTTTCCCCTCGTATTATCGCACCGTAAATCACAATTAAGATATACATATATAATAATGTACAGGTTACGTACATACATCTACGGGCGTTATTTGTTTGTACGTGGAGGTATCAATGATAAAAACAAACTCGGATGCATTCGTCCCGTAATTTACTTTTGTTTAATCAGCTTTCTCGGGTTGAAGCAGGCACTTATAAAATTTTCCGAGGGCCCTCTAGGATAAATAAACTTCGTTATGCATATGCGGAACGTTTCCTCGAAACGCGTTGGGACTAAATGGAAGTCTAAACAATCGAAGCGGGAGAGACTGTCTCTTTAAAGTCTTTCGGATACAAAATGATAATAAAGTGACGACATGATGGAAATCGTATACGCCTAACTTCTGAAAAGTGCAAAGGGACCCGTCGCGATAGATTTCTCATGTTTCTCACATTATGCATGTGCATGTGTGTGTACTTAAAATTTCCCAGTTTCATGTTACACCGAGACATAAATCCATGTTTTCTTTCTCCCTTGTTTCCCACATCTGCGGCTCATGTCAGCGCACTAATTTACTTAAAGTGAATTAACCTCGCGATCATAATCTAAATATATATAACTTTGTTCAAGCCGCAGATCAGACGAAGGCTGCAGAATTTGTAAAAATTTGAATACGACAACTTGAAATTGAATTATCACAATTTTTGCGAAAAAAAACTTAAGTTCTGGATTTAAAAAAAAAGTCTGTGGAATGTCTTGGCTACAAAAAAATTTCCAATTTTGAAAATAAGTGAAATTTTCAAAATAACACTTTGTTGAATCACTGTGTGCCTGGCTCTCATCAGAAAGCACCGAAAATCAAGGTATTATTATTACAAAGAACATTGCTTGAGCTGCCATAAGTCAAAGAAGCGAATCACGTTTCGGTTATTTCTTTGTTGCTTCTACTTTGTTCATGGGCTTAAGATAAATCGTAGAAATATTCTGAAAAGTGTATGGATCGATGCAATAGAATGGTTATGGCAAAAATATACGTGCATTATTATGATTAGTGATATTACCTTCATATGCCGCAAAGGATATGGATTGAATTATATTGCCTACTATATTGCCAAATTCAAATTTTGACGCCCTGTATATCCAACGTAGAACACTTAGGTAATTAAGGAAATATAAAGTACGGACCTGTCGTACAAACAACTTATTGTGTAGGCATTTCTAGGGCCGGTAAATTTGTATCCCAGGATACAGGATAAAAAGGGACCGAGGTCATTCAGAGTCGCTTAATTTTCATTGTACAGTAAACTCCGCCATAACGTTCTGCTCCTTCTTTATTCTTGTGGTGTTAAGTCTCAATGGGCGTGCGCAAAGCAAGTTTCTTAGGCCACCACTAGATGGACCTACCGGAAAATTTGTCCTAAAGTCACTAGATATATAAAGTAGCGCAATTGGTAAGGACAATGTGTTAGACAGAGAAAACACTATCTGGAATCAAAATGGCGGAGTTACAGTTGTCAAACGCTCGTCAATTGCCATTTTAGGTTGTTAACTTGTCACGGGAGGAAGTTCCAGTTCAATCGTAATAAATAAAACGTTGCCATTACAAGTTCTCGTTTCGATTTCTCCTACAAATTTCACAAACTACCCCACATACAGTCGAATGCAAAACATTTTGCTTATTTGTCATGTCATATCAAACATGTCATTTTTTTCAAAGATATGCAACCAAATAGCAACATTTGTCCAACATTTGAACTTACCGCGTAATTTTGGAATCAAAATGGCGGCCAAATTGCGCTACTTTGGGTATATAGTGACTTTAACTTGTCCTATAGGCCCTCTACTTTGAATAGTAGCGCATCCTTGGAGCAAAACTAATACCAACGTCGAGACGAAAAAAGTCCCTAACTATATGAGGGAAATTCAAAACCTATATCCTGTATCCTAAACAGCTGGACCCTTTTTGCCCCACTGTTCTTACATTTACGTGCACAACAACCGGGCATTTTGCAGATAATTATGTACTTAAATGCAAAAACCAATGTGCCAGTACTGTCAATGTCAACTGTTTTACTGAAATCCTAGTGACTTCAGTGCAACCAACGTGATTTTGCTCCATGGAAGGCGCTACTATTCCAAGTAGCTGTAACTTGTCCGTGGGTAGGCAAAGTAACGCAGTCCATGGATTAAGACGCCTTTACACTATGTGACTTTTCATATGATTTTGTCATGTTATTTTATCATACGAAATTGGTATGAAACATGATATCATGTGATTTTGGTAAGTTTACGTTTTCACTATGTGACGTATTCATATGATTTCAAATAAAATATTCAACATTTTGAGTTTGAGGTTATATTGTCATTCGTAATATTCGCATTGATCGTGATTAAACGGTGTATTACAAAATGATTCCAGAGGACTTTTTATTGCTCGGAATCAAGATAACCAGATAACCACCATATATTATTATAACCTCAACTTAAAAGACGTATTAATGTGTCAAATCTGTCAAATGCCGATAACACAGTTTTCTGCATTATCGGCAATCACACCGAATATCATACAGAAATAGAACCGGTTCTATTTTATCAAACAACTTGTGACTGAATTTGATTTGGTTTGTGACAGACCTTGTGACTTATTCCGTATGAAAAATCACATAGTGTAAAGGCGTCTTTAGAGACAGATGTGTTATTTCAGATAGACAGGTATTTGTTGGTTCGGTTTGGCAAAATGGCGACCGATTACAGTACTTCGTAAACCAATACTACGGAAAAACAAATAACGATGTTTGGTGCCATTGTGGTAAATCCGGCAACAATGTCTCCAACAACATAACCTCAACATTTTCATCCTTTATGTGTAAAATTGATACCGGTCCTGACATGACCTACTAGAGAGCAGTTGTTTTTTTTTTTGAACATACAACAATAGCTGACCAGAAACAAAGAAAATGCTGACTTTTCAAGATAAATTTTACGCCAAAGAGCGTGCGGTGTGAAGAGAATTTCATTTCGTTGTATTACTGGAAAGCGAGCAGGGTAGCAGTTTGGGAGAAGAAACAGTTGGTTTATTTCACAATTGTTGTGCCACTGAAACGTGGATAAGTTGTCGTGGTGAACGTGTGGTTAGAGGTGTTGGGGACTTACTTGTGGCGACCGGCAGGGGTGTATTCGACGAGGCGAGCACGGACTCGATGATGTCCGAGGACATCGTCTTCGGGTTGGAGTTACCCAAGTCCTCCGCCCTGGGGAGCACCCCCGACAGCTTGCTGAAGACAGCGTGTAACTTGGAGTCTTTGGCGACCCCCTCTTCTTGAAAATTGCTACGAAACATCTTCCTCTTCGTGGCTTCGACCCTCCGGTGTACTACTTCTCTTCCGCCGGTTGGGGCGGCCTCTTCATCGCCTCTGGGCTTCCTGCTGTCATCTAATTTAATGTTTTATAACAATTTTCGACGAGGCGGCGGCGGCGGCGGCGGCGTCGGCGCTGCTGCTGCTACTTCGCCGGTTGCCGGTTGACAAAGAACTCGCAGCTCCCATCAGCTGATCGACCGGCAGCAACCAGCGCTCGCTCTTTCTGTCCGTCCGTCTCTCTCCCTCCCTCGTCCAATCAGAACTCCTCCTCGTCTTTATGAACCCTCGGCCTGGCAACAGCCGTCAAAATCAGCTGTAACGATCGATGCGGCGCTATCAGAGACGCACGTCCGCCTGACTCCGTCCTCTTCCGACACCGGCACGGCCGATTTCCGATTTTATCCCACGGGAGGCCCTCGGGACCGACGATTTTCGAATTTCGAGCGTCGCGATGCGACCGTCGACGCTTCCGCCTACGATGCCCGGGGAGTCCCCGCCGGTTAGGCCGATACTTGAACGGTCACCTCCGATAATCGGGAACGTACACAAAGAACAAATAAACCGGCGTTTCACGAGGTCAAACCAGCGACGTACGTCCTAGCTCGATGCGCTCACGGCTTCCTGTGTGTGTGTTACTCGCTTTCTGTGTCTTTTATACACTTTTTTTTTGTTTTGTTTCGTTAAGGCCATCCGAATTGAATCGAGTCCTTTATTTTATTATTAGAACGGTAAATGGAGTTTGAAGGGGAACAGGCAAAAACGACCTAAACTGTATTACAGAGGAAATCAATAGTTCTGAACGCGTCGATATACCTCATCTGATACCATCCATACCCGTTACTTTAAACGTGTTATTATACCAACGATTACCGGACTCCCCCGGACTCCTGATAACTAATTATCACGACTTTTTGTTCCCGGAAAAGTAACTTCCAGAGCTGTTCACGCCATCTACAAAATCTGGTTATAAACCCTACGCCACTTACCGACTTACCAGAGCATGAGTTTTAGAAAACAAACGATAGAGAAAACTGCTCGGTACAGAAAACTGAATCTTCATAAAGCTTTTCCATTTTGAAATAGTATATCATTTCCTTTACAAGCAAACTGCTAGTTCAATTTACAAACACAATTAATGTTTGTCGTTAATTTAAGCTGCCTTGCTTTTAAGCACAAACTTTGTGAATTTATTAAAGGTGGCTGGATGATCCAGGTCAGTTTCGCTATGGGAGAAATGTATCTTATATTAGATCTACACCAGTAACCGAGACTAAAATATTACCATACAATTGAATTAATACCATACCATTGAGAAGAAAACATCCACGAAACGAGAAAAGGTAGTAAAGTTAGACAACACCTAATACACGTCGTTTGCTATTGGTGAAAATGTCATAAAACTTTTGACGGGAATTGTTGATGTACAGAATCGGTTCAGTAAAATTAACAAGTTTAGTTGTCTCATCTATGGTTGTCTGTTTACAAGCGTTCAGGTAAGTCGTTGACGGTGATAGTGGACTTTTAGTTGATGGTTTATTTTAACGTATAGCTATTGTTATTCAGGTTTTTGATATAAGTTTGTATAAACATATTTCTGTGATCTATTGCAATTATGGAAAGACACCTTTCCTGCTCGCCTCCCAAAAAGAGACCTGGAACATACTTATGCTGCGGAGAGAAAACCATTATTTTAAATGTATACAGAAAAGAAAGAAATGGACATCCTTAGCAAAATCTTAGTAAAAGATAAATTATAGTCAAGGCGATCATTCTTAATGCGACCCTGTACTTATTGACTAGTTGGTCGCGCGCTTTGAATTTCGACGTTTGTGTTTCATGGAAGTTTTCTTCTCCATGGATTTACTATACATACCAAGTGTAGGTCATAAAGCGAAAGGAACACAATTATGTCAATTGTTAATCTTAACTGTTTTCATCATATTTATTGTGAATACAGTGTGCAACACGAAATGAATCACATTCATGTCTCGCTGTAGACCTCAAATTAATTTATCTTATTTAGTTCAAATTATCGACCAAATTAGCCTTCTTTCACATCATCTTTCAGCGCATTCACAAAATGCACTGAATCAACATACCCTCAAATTTAGCCTTCTTGGATTATGAAAAAGCTCTTCTGACTCGCTCGAAACCTGGACTGCTCTAGTTACAATGGACGATGCAAGAACTATATAGACTCTATATACTCTATAGAGACTATAGACTCAGGATATATCTTGAGCTATCTTGATATAGGTATTTCCCTAATAAAGCGTATCTAAAAAACCAGCTGGTAAGGTAATTAAGAGTAGTAACATAGATGGTACATACCTGAATCACCTTCGTTTTGTTGACGATATTGTCATTAGTTGCGACAAGAATGAATTGAAAACTATACCCATACAGCACACAGGTCTCTTTGAGACGTCTTATAGACGTCCCATTATAGCTGTACAAGACGTCTGCAAGACGTCCATGAACGTCTCCTAGACGTCTTGAAGACGTCTTTTACACGTCATTTGTTACAAAAACAGACGTCTTTACGAGGTCTTTAACATATCTTACAAGCTGTATATAAGACGTCTTTAAGATGTCTTACAAGCTGTATATAAGACGTCTTTAAGATGTCTTACAAGCTGTATATAAGACGTCTTTAGGATGTCTTTCAACCTCTATATAAGACGTGTTAAAGACGTCTTTAAGATATCTTGCATGTTGTACATAAGACGTCATTAAGACGTCTTTAGGACGGATTGTTAGCATAGACCAAAATGGAAACACCTCAATTTTCAACCAGATATATTTTATTACAACACATAAGTGCATACAACATATGATAGACAACATAAGAGAGCAATAATCTGCTAAACATAGTACTTTTTCGCCCTGAAGCACTTGTGTTAAACAGTTGGTTAAAGTTAGAAATTTCCTAATTTAATGTATAAAATTATCATAAATATGAGAATTAACTAGCTAAAATAAATTACTCTATTAATCACTTCTGCAAACATATATAATACCGCCTTAAAGACTTCCCAATTAGACAGTCCAAAAAATGTCTGACAAAGGTGTCTTATTAATGAAGACCTGCCAAATTAAGACGTTTTTAATACGTCCATATGCGGACGTCTTAAAGACGTCCAAAACAAGACATCTTAAAGACGTTCAAAACAAGACATCTTAAAGACGCCTCTTTACAAACAAAACTGGGCTTAAGATGAACCTAAAGAAAACCAAGATAATGACAATGAAAGACACAAACATAGCCATTGACGCAGGGCAAGCACTTGAACATGTCGGTGAAGACATATATACCTTGGTCACTCCATCAAAATAGGAAAACAAAACCAAACCTCCGAAAGATCTAGAAGAACGAGATTGATATGGGATCTGGGCTACCTTTGGGAAGGTTTGGGTACATTCTTAAATCGCAGGATATCTCAAATAAACCTTAAACGCAACATTTAAAAAACTTACATTTTACCAGTTGCAACATATTATCTTGAGATTGTAACTTTGAAGCAAAGGGGTTGTAACTGAAAGCACAACCCAGAGAGCAATGAAGCGTGCCATGCTAGGCTTCATCCTAAGAGGTCACATTAAAAGAGAAGTGATACGGAAAAGAACAAAAGTGACAACGTTATAAAAGACCCATCGATTTAATGGCGACCAAGAACCACCAAGCGAAAAACAGGAAGTCCCCAAATGCGATGGTGAGATGACTTCCGACGAGTAGTAGGAAAAATCTGGTTACAAACTGCTCCAAAGAAGACAATAAGAAGAGGCCTACATATTCAGGAGTGGATGGATACGAGTTGAAGAAGAAGAAGAAAAGAGTTCAAATTAGTCTATTGTGGCTTTTTTCGATCACTCTATACTACCCCCATAATAAGTAATTTTATCCGTGAATCCCTAATCTATACAGACTATATAGGGTTGCCTATGCACCAACACCATCGGTAAACAAATGGAACATAAATTACACAGTCTCTAATTCACGCCAAAAGAATGCAAATAACATCTCTTTCTACTAGATTACTGGTAAAAAGGACTAGTGAAATAGAGAAAGCGTTGAAGCAAACCATTTCAAAGAGTTTAAAATGTTTGCGGTGAGATTCACACGACGGACAGTTAACGTTTCGTGAGTTTGACAAGCCAAACCTAACCTCACTTTTCACCAAACTCAAATAAATCTCAGGTGATTGTTTATCTGCGTTCTGGGACTTCCGGGCAATGGGTTCGAGCAGCTCCCAGTTCCAGGAGGTTTTCGCGCAGATCGCGGCCGAGGAGCCGTTTAACAGTCTGATATCCGAGGAAATTCGCAACCTGGATTACGACCAGTTCCTGAAACTGATGGGGGAGCTGAACGTGCTGTACGTGTCCCCGGTCCGCCCGTCGTCCTTCGCTGATTCCCGTTTTGATGTTTTTCAGCGCGAAGGAGTGCCTCGACTCGAACGGTTACCAGTTGCTGTTCGCCATCAAGAAGGACTCGGACTCGACGATATTCTGGAGGGCCACAGTGCAGATAGCCTGCGTGAAGATCAACCCGAAGACGCAGAAGGTCGCCACTTTCAGGCTGCTATCGTTGTGTGAGTTCATCAAGGTGTTCAAGACGCTCAAGTGCCAGGTGAATGCTATACAGCAATGTGAGAGGTAAATACGAATTAACTGAGATTACTGTTAACTAAACGATATTTTTATACTATGCTTATACTAGTACCAAACCGTTTTATCGACTGCCGCTTCTTTACGCGTTCTCCATAAGTATGAGTACTTCTGTTAAAGTCAGGTTTTGCACATTTTGTGAGTACGCAGGTCAATCTACTTTGCTTTTTAATTTTCCTCTTACAGTTATTCCACATTTTACTTTCTTTTCACTCTGACACATATCTCTCCTTTTAGTACAAGTGAATCAGCTGTAGCTTCAGAGGACTTTACAATTGCAAAATTGTTGGATTCAGTGGATTCAGAGACTGACATGCCAAACGAATGCTGCATATGCTTTGAAAGGAAACAAGAGGTCATTTTGCCTTGCGCTCACAGCTATTGTAAGACCTGTATAGAACAGTGGTGAGGATTTATTTTAATTCAAATATTACGTATCACTCTTCCAATATTTTCCACAAATTTCTATTCAATACAAACTTGTAATCTAAATTTCTTGTTTTCAGGACGAAGTCGAATGATTCTTGCCCGATATGCCGAGAGAAGCTCGACAGTACAGACGACACATGGGTGATGTCAGAAGTTCCGAAAGCTGAGGAAATAAGTAAGGAGATAAAAGATAATCTTACGGAGTTGATGAATGAGAAGGTACATAACTGTAACCCTTCATAAATGTTTTAACAAATTTGTCCCATTGTGCTATTTTAGCATTTGAGAAAGTTCTATCGAAAAGTAGTTTACATACTTAAACCTTACGGTTTTTCTCTTTTTATGTGAAATTTCCAAAGAAAATTGTGTATGTATATAAAGGTGGGTGGTTTATATACTTATTGATATTATTACTACACGAGTTGGATTGTAAATCAAAAGTTTTCAGGTGTATACTCATTTAGTGGCTGTGACTTATTTCTCAAAAATAATCCAAAATATACTGATTTATCACAGCCAACTTAATGATTTTCTTGTGGATTCAACACTCTTTTGATCTATATTTATAAGTAAAATGTATGCCATAAAGTATTTTATTGGAAGTGACTTGAATTCGAAGAAAACAACTTTAATTAAGTCATAATGTTAAGTGAATTTCGTAGAATTTTTTAGTTCACAATGGTTCGCTTTTGTAGTGTTTTATTGCGTTTTAGAAATTTTGGATGTATACAGTGAGGTGAGGTTAGATTGTTGTTGTCTGTATCTTTGATCTATGTGACTTTATTTAGTTAAATACGCTGAAGTAATTATTTTTACAGGTATGACTTACTTTTTATAAAAATGTTGTTCCTCATTGAATATTGTATATTTCCACAAAATGTAACTTTGTTCAGAGTTTATTAAAAACTGTTAATGCTCGAAACCTCAAGTTTCTTGTAAAATAGTTCCGTTGAAGATGTGTAACTCCCAAGAAAAATCTTCAAATTATTTGACAAATTATCAAAGATTAGCCCACAGAAATTTGTAGTTAATTCCATAAAATACGATCAATTTATATATGGTAATGAAGAGAAAGTCAACTTTTTGCAAAATAAAATATATATTAGGTATGTTTAAATATGAACAACACTAGATTACAAACATTTTATCACAAAGTAAAAAACCTCTCAATCTCTTTTTAATCTAATCCATCCATGGCAAAACAACATTCAAATTCACCTTATTTTAAACGTCACAGCTAAAAACATTCAAAATCCTAAACAAAAGATGATTAGCGATACTGTAATGATGGAGTCAAATGTAATAACAGCAAACATTAAACCTCTTGTAAAAGTACATAAAAGATTTATGTGATGAAACAAATTCACTCACTTAGAAAATACACTTATTTTAAAAGGTATTAAAAACAACAAAGATAAAAAGGTTCTAAAAGTGCATATTTCAGCCAAAAATAATCAAATAAGCTTGATTCCTCACATTAAATATTGGTCCTATAGACTTTTCATTAAAGTTTTCTTTTTTTTGTCATGAGCTTCTTGCGTTTGGCTTCTTCCTCCTGCTTCATATCTTCTAAATCTTCCATTATACCTGTAAAGAAATCAGTTAATCCGTAACTAATCCTGTTTAGGTGAACCGGTTAGAAAAGGGAGTTTATTATATTTACCAATTTTAGTGCTGATGACTTCCTCCCTCATTTGCTGTGCAAAAGTCGATTCCATATTGTCTATGTCATCCTCTGTGTCCCTGTACTTGCTCTTATCATAACCGAAGATCTCTGAGATGTACTTTGAGTAATCGCCCTCGCCGTCACCGTCATCTATGAAATCATCCATCTCAGAGTCGTACTCGTCGTCATCGTCATCGTCCAATATCCGACCTGGAATTGATTTAAAAACATAGAGATTTGCAAATAACATAAAATGTATGGTTTGTACCTATCTTGCAAGCGACACTCAGCATTATATTTATTTTTAACGATTTGGTTAAATTCATCTACTGCTTGAAATTTCTACTTACGTTTGTTAGGAAGAGAAGGCTTCTTTAAGCTCCCTTCACTACGTCTGACGTCAGGAGGTGGGAATTGCTTCGGCTTCATATCTCTAATAGGAGCTCTTCCTAGTTTGGAGTTTTCAGCTGACACCTTTGATTTAATACCGTTCAAAGAAGGCGGTTTCCTTTGGGGATCGATATTATTCGTTGGTTTAGTACTTTCAGACGATCCGTTCTTAGTTGGTGGATATTTTCGCTGAGCTTGGTCTGAGCCTTTAGCTCTGATATCACCGGGTAAGAACTTTCTTTGGGGTTGCTCGCCATTGGGAGGGTTCTTTTGTTTATCGATTGGTGGTGGCTTTTTCGGGATGGTGTTTCCTCTGATGTCCCCAGGTAGATATTTCTTAGTGTTTTTCTCCTCAGTAATTGCATTTGACTTATTCCTAATATCGCCTGGTAAATATTTCCTCTCATCGACGTTCTTCGCCCTTATGTCTCCAGGTAAATACTTCTTAGGTGGGCCCTCTTGGGGCATTTTCGTGGACTTACTTTCAACAGATCTATTCGTCGCGGGGATTTTAAAATTTTTCGAGTCGTCCTTAATGACTTTACTGACTTTATTCTTATTTTCTGGGCTGGAAGGTTTGATGGGTTGATCGACCTTCGAACCATTACTTTTTGGAGATTTTACTGATTGAGACCCTTTGTTCTCGTAATCGCGCCATTTCTCCTCCCTTCTCTGCCGAGACTCCCTCTCTCGCTCGAATTCCTTTTTCTGCTTCTTCGTCATCAGCATTGTATCGTCTTTCTCCTTTTTTTCTATCACGATGGGTTCATGTTGCTTCTTCTCAGCTATCTTCAATAACTCTGAAATATGAGGAATTGTAGGAACAGAATAGAAAAGTACAAGAAGTGGGCAATAGAAAGAAAGAAATTTTATGCGCCTCCAAGAGTTACAAGGCCCTCTACCATTACAGGTTAAAATTATATGATGAACATACATGTCAAAAATTCATCACCAATACTTATCTGTCTACAATTTGGATGCCATGATTGTATTTTTAATTGAACTGTACTTATAATTGAGAGAGGGTACAAGTGAAGTTCTTTTTCGTTTTTAGTTCATGTTTCTGGAACACTTCAATGTTGAGTTTATTAGAAATTGAGGTGAAAATTGTGGTATTTGTGCAGGTAACGGTTAAATCAAATAAACTTAATCTTACCAGCAAAATTCAATACAGGAGCAGGCTTTGGCTTCGGCTTCACGACTTTCTCCTCCCTGTCCCCCTTTGAATCACTCCGACCCCTTTCCGGCGCTCCATAACTAACCCCCTCCTCGTCCTCCTCCTTCTTGTCAATGTGTTTCCTTTTCCTCTTATGCGGCATCATCGCCTCCTCCTTTTCCTTCTCCAGTGCCGCCTTCACTCTGTCCTTCGTGCTGCCCAGGTTGGTACTCACTTTTTTTCTGTGCATGTCGAACTTTGGCTCGTCCGGCATCTTGCTGTACTTCTCCATCATCTTGTTGTAGAACGCAGCCGCCTCTTGAGAGACGTAACCGTAGTCGTCCTCGTCGGGCTGAAGGGGGCCGGCGAGAGTGACGGCGGTGTTGTCCCTATCGACTGCGCCGTCGATCACGGACTGGTTCGCAGATTTCGTTCTCTTGAGCATTACGTTGACGCGGCGAGTCGCCTTCCTATCCTGTAAAGAAATTTTGAACAGGTGAAATATTTGAGTGAGTTCCTCAGCATATTAGGGTCAAGCCACTGTTAAAATTCGGACAGTTTTGCAATAACATGACATGACAAAAATGCAATAATTATACTGGTGTTGCCGACAATCAACACTTATTTGCCTGCAAAGAGTTGGAGGCAATCATTCAGACTAGTAACAAGTACTGTTTAACTCTACTGAAGTATTAGGAATATTGGGGAAGTCATTTGATCACGATAGACTTCTGTAACAAGTCAATATGAAATTACTTGTGATCTTAGAGCTAACAACTCTTCTCTCCTCTTATGTTCCTCCTCCTGCTTCTTCTTTTCTTCGGCCTCTTTCTTTGCCAGAAACTTCTTAATGTTCGCCGACAACTCATGGTTGTTCTTCTTCTGTTTCTTCGGCGGCTCAAATTTCGTGCTGTAATACCGGACCTGTAACAACAAGTAGATAGGAAGCTTTTCCATGCAATGCATTTTAAGTAGGAAATTACAATATTGTGTTGGAATTAATTACTACAACGTACCCCGGTTTTGCTGCCACTCTGCTCGTTTTTTTGGGCAGTATGTAGCAACTTCCCAAAATCCATGGCGGATAGGTTCAATTAAGTCCCGAAAATTATCGAAAATAAGGTTTCATTCATCAGATTTAGAAATTAGCCACAGTACATATCTCCTTTCTGGAATGGTACTAAAATGTGACAATTTGACACTTCTCATGGGACATAAGCTAGCTGACAAGGACAAGGAGCTTCGAGCTGTGGCCAATGAGATAACTCGAATTTCAGCACAGGACAGTACATATTAGACTGTCCGAATAATATATCTATGTTCTCTGGTTCGAATCTTCCTCGATCCGCGATGAATACAAACAGCGTCAAATTTGAAAGCCACTTCAAACCTACAAATATGGACAAGTTAGAAGACTTCGAAGGTTTAAAACCGGCGTCGTCTCAGCAGTTCTTCGAAGCGCTATCCGACCACGAATTCCGCAACCTGTTGAGCGCCTGGTTCGAGGAGAAGGGCATCGTCTCCGAGCTGAGGTCCCAAGTGCGTTTCAAGATGATCCACGTCCTGAAGGACACGACCATCGGCAAGGACATAACGAGGAGAACCTCCCAGTGCACGAGTCTATCGAAGCAAGCCGTGAACCTCATCGTGGCCGATCACCTGTTACGGAACCAGTACCAGTACTCGTTGTCCATATTCAGTACAGAAGCTTCCGTGATGAACATGTTCCCGGAGTATCCCAACCTGTTAAACGTTAAAGTGTTCCATAGGGAGAACGTCCTGAAAATCCTTGACATGGTAGGCCTTCCTAAAGACAGCTGGATCAGCGATGGCGTACTTAAGATGTATCATGAGACCGAGGACGAGTCTCTGCTCATGTGTTTGTGTAGGTGGCTGAGCAAAAAAACCTTCTGGGCAAGGGGGAGCGGAGCATTCAAGACGTTAGGTAAAAAAACTAATTTAGGAACTGAAAACTGACTGTCAAAACAATTGCAATGAACTGATTCTTGTTGTTAGAACGTTGCATTTTGAAAAAGTGATTATATGCTAACAGCTTACCTCAGAAGTGATTCATTTTTCGGATTGTCAGATTACCTCTAGTAATTCATTTTTTAAATTAATGCTGTATTTAAAAAATGTTGCTACATTCATTTTTCTTTTTAATTGTAGATTTGAGGGATTACCCCCTTCTGATAAAACAACTTGCAAACCTCCTAATAGAGTACGACCTATCATTCGACAGCTACAAACGTGTTTTAGAAAATACGAAAAAGTCATACATGGCGGAAATGGCAACTCTTAAACATCATCACGCAGTGGAAATTGCTGCTCTTGAAAAGGAGGTAACCGCCCAAGAGAAGACAATAAAGGACTTGAATAAAGTAAGGAAGTCATTAGAACACAACCTAGATAATATCTGTAAAGAATATGAATGCTTGAAATGCCAAAAGTTAGATGTGAAACAAACTGAAAGTATACCAAATGTGGATCCGATTTGTAGGATACCCCATTGTACAGAAATGTGCAGACAACAGTTAGATATCATAAAGAACCTTGATAAAGAAAATAAAGATCTGAAACGACAGAACTTACAGCAAAAAGAGGAACTTTTTCGGATATCCAAAGAATATGATCACCTGAATAGACGATTAAGTGATTACAAGATCAAGATTGATTTTTTAAGCTCTAGTATTAACAACAATAATACTGATAGGTGCGTTAAACCAGCAAATGACAATAGTAGTGATGTAAGCTCAGAGAGTATTACCGAAGAAATAATACGTGAGGCAAGATTAAGGCTAAAAATGTTGGAAGATGAGAATAAGCAAATCGAGGAGAAGTGTTTATCTCGGTTAACCAATTTGTTGTAGCGGTATGAGGAATGTTATATTATATATTTTGAGGCGGTTTGGAAATTAGAAAATAATGCAAAAGTTCTGTTCTCTTTTTATTAAATATATACCTACAAGGTTTGTACATACGAATCAAAATATTATAATGTAATGAAGCTTAAGATAATAAGTTTTGTATAGAAAAAGTCGAGGTGATAATTAACTTAACACTTATACTACTTTACGAATCATGCTGTCCTTAGACAAAAGCATAAAGATACGAGTATTTGCATCAATTTCAAATATAACCTATCTACAATGTAGTTTAGTTCATTACTTAACTTTTTTGGCCTTCTTAGAAGTTTGAGGTTCACCATTGTCCTGATTACCATGAGAGCTTTCCGGGACCTTATCCTTAGCCGGTAAATACTCCTTCATGTCCTCTCTCATAATGGAATGCAGCGTAGTCGAATTCATGCCCAATATTTCAGACCTTCGCTTTATGCTTATGTCGGGGTAACGCCGCAGAGATTCTAGTATGTAAGGCACGTAAATGAGCCTGTTTAACTTTTGCTTCCTTACGTTTTTGATTAGTGTAATCGCGTTACCAGATGTGAATAATTTCTTTTCCCATGTGTAGATCGATTGAAAGGCGGGAGCCTCGATACCGAACCTCTTTAGGAAGTGGTGCTGGATCTGTGTCATAGTCAAATTGGTGTATTGTTTTTCGTGGTACCAGACGGCCACAACGATCATTTGTTCTCGGGTGAATCTACCGCTGGTGCACATCGTTTAGAATCCGTTCATCGAAGAAAGGTGGTTAGTGATCGACATAACCTCAATTATTTGTAAACAAACAAGCCGTGTATGTGTTCTGTGGTTAGTGGTGTGTTTTCTCTCCGGAAAACACAGAACATAAAATAAAATGTGTTGGCATTATGATGTTTCGTGAAAGTTTCGCGTTCCGCGGTGGGTGGTCCGTGTCTCCCATGATGGAAAATTAATCAAGTACTTTTCGTTTTCGGTGGTACGGTTCGATGGAGGTTTTCCACGTTTAGTTTTAGTTTCTGTAATGGAAGTATCAGCGTGTGAATCTCCATCGGTCCCGAGGGTTTGACGGCTCGATCCGCGAGGTGGGCGAAACGTCCGCGCGACGTTCCGAAAATAGAATTGTTAAAAAAAAAGAGGTCGTTCTCGGGACACGCGTCAAAAATGCAATAAGATACAACAAATTCCCGTCTCTCGTTTGCGGTAGATCGAATAGAGTGGACGTCCGCTGTTATAATTTGTCAGCTGTCACCGCCGGACACCGGAAGTAAATAGAACGGGAGTGAGGATGTCCGAGGACGGTTTCCCGGACGGCGCCCCCGAGGAGCCCATGATGGAGGTCCGGATCAGGACCCTCATGGGGACGACGTTCTACGTCAAAGTCTCCGCCGCGGAGACGATAGCTGATATCAAGAAGAAAATCTACAGGATCGAAGGTGAGCACTGGTTTAATTATAGAAACGGGTTCCTGGTGTTTAATTCGGTTTTGAGCGGTTCCCTGGCATCTCTTGTTGGTTCCTTGCCAACACCGCACTAGAACTGTCATTCATTTAGCATTAACATAAACAATTTATGACTCATTCGCGTGTGATTTAAGGATCATTACAAAATTAATTCATTACTATGTAATACCTAGAATTAACAACATCCTACTCTAAAGTTAGCTTCAGCAGTCAGCCTCAGCTACGTTCTACAGAATCGATTACTTCCTGAATCCCCTAGAACAATTTTAAAAAGGGCATTTTTCAAACGTATGAGGATCTAAAAGTGGTTCTGGAGACAAGCCTTGCATATCAAGCAGAAAATCATGTTAAGAACATGTTATTTCTAGTCACGCACATATCCTCTTCCAATTTAATTATTACACAAATGGGCGACTAGAAGTAACATGTTTTCCTTTGGGTGATTCTAAACAGTTGTGCCTATAGGCTTCTTAACTTTTAGGAACGTTTCCAAATTTCTAAAAGAATCAATGAAGAAATTGACTTGTTTAGGACAGCAAATTCAAAATGTTTTGGGCATTCAGAACACTCGTGAAATTGTACTTTTGGAAGGTTTGACACATCTTTGAGAGCCAGCAACAATTTAGATTAAGTTTCCTAAGGTTTTGTATTTGGCACATTTTTTAAACAACATCCATCAGAATTTAGAAGATTTCAGGATAACATATCATTTCTGGAAACTCTGGTAGTAATTCTAGTACTTCTTGTACTTACAAATGATACTTGCATAGGTACACATATTTTTATAGAAAATTTTAAGGGATTTTTGAAACACCCATGATTTCCAGGAAGTGTGATAAAGTTCTAAAATCAATTTCGACACTAAACTTCTGGGATTTTAGAGAAATCCAAACATCTAAAAGTGCATTGGTATGCATAATAATATGCATAATAATACCATAACATAGCAACAGTTTTTCAAACCATGCTGAAACGAATCTATAAAGTTAATGTACTAAATATTCCCAGTTAATTGTTTCGCTTCTATTCCCAGGTATTCCGATCTATCAGCAGAACTTGATATACCAGTCTAGCGAACTGCAGGACACCACCCATTTGGGCGATGCTGGTATCACGAACGGTTCGGTTTTGACGCTCGTCGCTGCGATGAGAGGGGGGCCAATCTCCACTAAGCGGTTATCTGTCACTTGTGAACACCACGTCATGCTTAAGGAACTGAAGGAGCTTTTGGAGCATACGAAGTATGTAAAATCGGAATTGTTGTGCACGTTGTTGAATGTTTATTTACGTCATGACAGGTGGAAATTCCATAAATCCAGTTATTTATGTGATTCTTTTCCAATAGGTCGTCTCCGACAGAATCGGTAAAATTTCCTGCTCCGGCCTGGATGGAACCCCCATCTCCTTCTTAAGAAATTTGTTTTCGTCCTAGCAAATCCATTGAGTGCTTTAATCTTTCTCTTAGAACTTATGTTTTATATCTACCGGAAGGTAAGTTACATTGTGCCAATCCGTAAGACAGGCAATAAATGTAACATAAGGTCACTATTCCCAAATTGATGGATGATCGGTATATTGCAATCAGTTGATTAATGAAAATGGCTTCATTTCACTTTGCTGAATCTGAGAACTTTATCAAGTGTCACTTTATGAAATAAGCATTTTTAACAGTCTGGAGAGCAACTTTTATTTGGATTATATCGAAGCATTCGAAAAGTTGGTACAAAAATTTCGGTGTTTTGGTTTCAGTAACTTTTTTTGTGGATTTGGTGATAAACTTTTTGACAGGTCATTCCATGAAGTCATCTTTCCAAATTTCATTAATCCATAGGTAATCCTATGTATCACTTGTAATTGTATAGCTCTGTACTTATGTTAACAAAATTCTAGCATTGTTCATGTGGTACAATACTTTCCTTTGTTGTTTTATGTTACTTAATTTTATAAATTGTTCAATAATAGGGTCTCCGAATTACTACTCACATATGCATTACATTGAATTATCACTACTCAATATACTAATTACATTAGAAAGGAGAAGCGAGAGATCTGTAATATTTTTTTAACTTCAGTTAAGGCATGCTTTTGTTGTTCTCAATCCCTTTTGTTACATTACATCATCAATTATTTATCATTTTTCCTTGTGAGATATGGTGACTTCTAGGTGTTACTCCCATTTAATCCTGCCGACTTGCTTTAACTGCGCCCGTCGATGAACATTAACTTTGCAGTGCTGTACGCTTCGCTCTTATTTATCGCAGGGACGAGATCGTTCCGGGTTCGAAGGTCTCCGTCCTGGTGTTCAAGGAGGGCGACGTCATCAGCCTGCTGCGGGTGATAGAGAACGAGGACGGTTCGTACTCGCCGTACAGCGAGAAGCCGATCTCGCCCCCGTTCAAGCCGCCTAGGAAGGAGTGCCGTACCGGGTTGCTGGAGAGATTCTCCGAGAACAGCGATATGATGACGAAGATCGCGAATCTCAGGAAGAGGATGGAGGAGGTGAACTTGAAGAAACAAGGGAGCGGCGGTGAGGGATTTTTAGTGGATGTGAGGGGAGAAGGGAAGGATGGTTTCGAAGGTTTTGGAAAATTGATTGATTTGTTTTTTTACTGCAGCTTGTCAGTCTTCCTGGTTAGTCCGTGATGAATGGTTCATTGATTGCTAACCTTTCCCTTTTAATAGAAGCCATTGTTTACTTTTCTCCTCTCATCCACGCAACCTGTAACCAGTGGGTTTTACTGCCACACTGAAATTGGTTATTAATTTGGCATATGAGGAGAAAAATGATTGATGGTTGTGAAAGTTTTGGAAAAATTGATTGATTTGTTCATTTGGTGCCCCTTTGCCCGTTTTTCTTGGTAGCCTACGATGAATGGTTCATAAGTTCCTAACCTTTCCCTATTAAAAGAAACCATTGTTTACTTTTCTCCTCTCATAACATGACCAGTAACCGTTGGGTTTTACTTATAATTGTTACACTTTGCATGTTTTAATTGTTTTTTCTTTGTGTAGGTAACAAAATGTCTTCGGAGAATCCCAGCACAGGCCAACCGTCCACTAGTTCGAGTAGTACTAAAAATAGTTCAGTGTCTTACAAACTTCTTAGTCAATGTGGGAATGATTCATTAGATAGCATCGATCTGAAAGTCTGTGAGAGGAGCTTCGAGGAGGAGAACGAGGAGGAAATCGCTCTGAAAGATAAGCACAGGTATTTACGGTTTCTTTTTTCTTTTCCAGTGAAAATCAGATTTTAAGATTTGAATATAGAAGTACAAGTGTACTGGAATCTTAGGAAAATTGGAATGGTTTAAGTTGCTATAATAACCCCTATTAATAATTGGTATGCAAATTGTATTTTCTAATAAATGGAGAGATTAATGAGGGGAGTAACTTTCAAGAGGTTTAATTCTGTATGATTCTTTTTTTATCTTTTTTGTTTTTAGGAGCTTTTCATATTGGTTTTCTGAAACCATTTCTCCCACATAATTTATGTTTCTGGACAGTTTCATCATTTCCCCATAAGATTTTAACCAAAAATACCTCCATAATCGCCACATTTTGGAATCTGGAATATTGGAAGAATTCACAACACTTCAGATAATACTGGCTGATCAAGAATGACTGTTTGAGTTGGCAACACTTTTTAGAGAATTTTTTACTTGTTATTTTGACAACACTACAACCGGATATGTTTATTTGACATAACAATCAGCGATAAGATTGTAGGTTATGTGAATAAAAATTAACGTTTAAAAAATGAAACTCGAAATACAGAAAAATAATTTAATTAAACAGCTAAAGGTAATGCTCAAAATGCCCCCCATTTTGGTCCAGACATAAATTAACTCTCCTTTTTAGGCTCTCGAAGATATTCACCAGCATTTTGGGGGTAATGTTTGCCACTTTCTGAACTATTGCCTCTTGCAGCTCTTCTTCAGTATGCAATATGTTACTAAAGACATTGTCCTTCAAGAGCCCAAATAATGAAAAATCTAAAGTGAGATCTGGTGACCTGCTTGGCCAAATGCCCCGACTAATTACTTTGTCCCCAAAATTCTCTCTCACGTATGTGCCCTTGCAGAGTCTTGTTGGAAATATCCAATTTGACGCTCTTCGTCTGTTAATTGGTTTATAAAAGGCCTCAAAAGGTGTTGGATATACCTCTCCGAATTGACGGTAAAATTAAAAAATATCGGCCTATACACCCGCGTCCTCGAGACTGCCAACCAAACACCAACTTTAATCTGGTGCAAATGTGTCTCTCTGATAGCGTAAGGATTTTAACCTGACCAAATTCTGTAATTTTGTTTATTCACATAGCCGTTGAGATGAAACCAGGCTTCGTCGGAAAAGAAGGTATTGTCAAGGATGTCATTATTATTTAATATGTCATTGAACTAATTGCAAAATAAAACTCTGCGGGTGATCAGGAGGTGTTAATGACTGGACGGTGGAAATTTTGGAAGGGTGGTGCTTTAATTTTTTTTAAGCACAGTGGAGCCATTTCCATATTATGATAAACCTGTAAAACCGTGAATTAGAACAACATGGAAAAGTGGAAGTCTTATGGTTAAGAATGAAAATTGATTGAATAGGAGACATAAGGACCAAACCTGTTTGAAGGGAGAGCCTTCTTAGGGATTTGCGAGGACTTGTTTGCATTCGAGTTCTGATAGCCTCGACAACTTCCTCATTTAGAGTAGAAGGTCTACCAGTTGATTTGTTTGCTTACGCTCCCTGTGTTTAAATAACGTTCAACTACTCGCATGCAATATTGCAGAAAGACAGCAAAAGTGACCAAAGTCTCCGGAAACAACTCCTGAAATTGCTGGTATGTCGATTCGAGAGAGTACTGCCAACCAGTAATTGGGTTATAAATCCCGCTTCGAAAGTACGCCATTCCAATGAAAATTTCGTGTTGTAACGTGAAAACCATTTTAAATAAATAAATTTGAAAAGAATACAAAAAATTTGAATTTGAAATAGCAAATTCAAATTACCAGTTGTACCATTTAAAAATGAAATTCAGTATTGCCAACTGAAACAGTCATTCTTGATCACGTTACATATTTCCAGAATTGTCGCCGCAACAAATAAGTTAATTAAACTGTGCTTTTCGAACTATGAACAAATTTTCAGCACATAAGAACTTGTTTGGGACCGAGAACCATTGAAAAATTGTTTGTTATAAGTTGGCAGTGTAAGAAAAACCGTGGAAGTCACAATTTACAATATATAAATGCAAATAAATCTAAGTTGTGTCCTCATAGAACTTCCAGATTTTTCCAGTCTTTGGCCAACGATTTCATTGTGACTAAGTGTCCGACTACGTCGCTCACATACTTTTTATTCATAGGTCAAAATTGTTTAGATTGCCCCAAACCAAATCGAAGTCCCTCTACAGCGAATCGAAAGGTGCTTACAGTCACACGAAGCATAGCTACACTAGGATCCACAAGAAGGTGCAGGACTCGGCGCCGAAAGCGACGAGCGGACAGGAGAAACCGACGGAACTGCCGGAGGCGTCGACGACGAGTCGCGCCGGCTCGTCGTTGTCGACGAGCAACCGCATCCACCTGACGAGACTGGTGCTGTCGGAGACGCAGGACCGGCCGAAGAGCACCACCGACAGCATAGAGCTGGAGGAGAACGCTCAGGACCTGTGGGAGATACACGAGCCGGCCTCGGAGCGCCTCAAGCACAGCGCGACGTGTAAAGTGGGGATGATGAAGCGTAGGACGAGCCATCCGGACGCCTCGAAGGGGGAGATCGGCGGCAATTTCGAGGTCTGCTCCAGGAACTTCTATCACATGCCCCAGCTAGTCGCTTCTCCGCCTCAAGACCACGACTTATGCGATTATTACTTCACCGAATCGAACCGTTCCCCTTTGTATGGCCGGACTAGCTCTGAAGATGCCAAAACGTCGAGCGACGTCAAGGATAACGGTTACGGCTTTTTGACAGAGTATTCCAGCATT
Organism: Cryptocephalus moraei; assembly: GCA_946251905.1. Taxonomy (NCBI): domain Eukaryota; kingdom Metazoa; phylum Arthropoda; class Insecta; order Coleoptera; family Chrysomelidae; genus Cryptocephalus; species Cryptocephalus moraei. The sequence goes on along the minus strand of OX276455.1, from coordinate 5,560,142 downwards.
CAACAGTTAAAGAACAAGTGCGAGAACCTGTTTTCCGTGCCGAAGCCGAGCATAGATGAACTGTACGGTTACCTCGGCTGCTCGACCGGCGAGCATAAGACTAAAGAACCAGAAGAGAGAAGAACCGAAAGACCATCAGAACTTCCGCCGATCATAAAGAAAAAGTCGAGGTGTAGCGAGTGTAATAAACGGTTGAATATCACAAATATGTACAACTGCAGGTGCGGCAAATTGTTCTGTTCCCAGCACAGGTACTCCGAGGTGCACGGTTGCACTTACGATTACAAATTGGAAGGTCGTAAGATGCTCGAGAGACAGAATCCATTGGTCACAGCTGAGAAGGTTACTAAAATATAAATGACGGGTACCTGTATTGAATTTTGGAATAAAGAAATATATGCTGTACTGTCGATAAATATAACATTTACATTTTTTGAGCTTTATTTTAAGTAGGTCTTGGTAATAACCAGATATATTTTGTACTTTTGTTAGCTATGCTATTACAATAAATAAATTAATCGCCTACACTGATTCAATAGGTAATGTATCGAACCTATTCTGATGCTTAATCCACTCACCAAATACATGACACATTATCGAATATCGAGGGGGAGAAAAAAATCACATATTTTCTTAACAAATGTATTAGGTGTAAACAATCCCTTAGTCGTCATACAAGTCACACCTATTTTTTACTTGCTAAGATTATGCCGTCATATTTCTGTTGGAACCACTTCATCGCATCTTCTTTTGTTAGACGATGCGAGAATCCAACTTTCCCCCTCTTCGCTCGCCTGTGGGCCACGTTGAAACCGGGACGGCCTAGGACCACGTAGAAATCTAATCCATAGATTCCGATGCTCGGGTCGTACTTTATACCCAAGTCGATATGCTCTTGGATACCGAATCCAAAGTTGCCAGAAGCTACAAGAAAAATTACATGTAAAAATTGTATGTCAAAAATAGTAAATGAAATAAATTTAATTTTGTAGAGAGGGGAACGAAGACTGGATTTAAAAGCTTCACAATCAGTCACAGAAAACTCTCACATTATATAGGAAATGGACTACCTCCAAATCATCGAAGAGAAAAGAAGGATTTTTCTTATTTCCATTTACTCCATAAAGCTATTAATTGCAGTACCTGAAAAGTTGTCTCTCCTCAGCTCATATTCCCTAACTTTCAGCCCCCTCTCCAGAATCTCCTCGGCTTTGGCGCCCCTGACGGTGCAATGGACTGCGATCTTCTCATTACGTCGGATACCGAAAGACCTGACCGTGTACCTGGCTTTCGAGAAAACAGGCTGTTGACCAGTCAGCTGTTCCAATACCTAGAACATGAGTTATTTAAGTAAACCTATTTAGAAGAAAAATGTAACATTACCTTAGCGGCTCTGGTAAGTCTGTCACCAGATTCTCCTACGCAAATATTCAAGCACAACTTACGGATGTGCAGTTCTCGCATAGGATTTTTGGTCTTGTCCTTGACCTCCTTCTTTTCTTTCTTATCCTTCGCTACCGGCTAAAACATATGAAATCGTTTAAAAGGGATGAAATTAAAATACACAAACTTTGGTTAATTTGAGGTTACACCTCTCAAAGTAGGACTTTATCGACTTATGGTTAAAAATACCATTATGAACAACTTTTCGACACATCACTGTGAACTGCCACAATAAAAAAGTGCTATTAATTTTACTTATAACGTGGATGTTTAAAGAAGTATTTAGATTTTCTTAAAAGACAAATTACTCACCGCCATCTTCTTGATGTGAAAGAACCTATGGAAAGAACACAAAACAATCATAGATCATAGAACACAGAACCATAGAACTACGATACTGCGGGTTGCATACAAATGGGGGTATTGCCGAGATGCAATATGTCGCGCCATCTATTTTACGAGGGATAAACCAAGTTGTCAGTATAATTTGACTTGGGTAGTTATCTTGACGGGGACCGACGAACAACAACCAATTAGTCAACAGTTAAATCGTCAACGCGCGAAAATAAATTTTAACTAAACGTACCAAGAGTCAATCCGACAACAAAAGTCGCCAACTACTGTTTCGTCAACAAAAGTACCTCCTCCTCTGACGTTCTGTTATTCTGGTCCGAATGTTGAAGTACGAGAATGGTTTTGGAGCCTCGCGAACTGAGTCGAGTGAGCAGCGAGAGTTTCATGGCGAAATTCCAAAGTTTAATGTAAAAACCGTGGAAATTTCGGTTTTGCGATTTTCCAATTATGCGTGCAATCGATCGAGGGCGTCGCCCTAAACACGATGGTGAAGGTCCCAGGGCCCTACGGCACTTCGTTCCCGAGATATCGTCGGTTTTAGGAATAGCCACATGAAATCAGAAAAACGTGAATAACTCAAAAACCGCTGGACAGAAAGGGCTGAAACTGTGCGAAGGACTTCAGGGGCCCTTCGCCGATCTGTCCTGTGAATTTCAGCTCGAAATTCGAAAGTTTAGGTTTTACAGGTATAAAAACGTGCAAAATTCCATTTTTTCGATTTTCCAATTATGCGTGCAATCGATCGAGGGCGTCGCCCTAAACACGATGGTGAAGGTCCCATGGCCCTACGGCCCTTCGTTCCCGAGATATCGTCGGTTTTAGGAATAGCCACATGAAATCAGAAAAACGTGAATAACTCAAAAACCGCTAAACAGAAAGGGCTGAAACTGTGCGAAGTACTTCAGGGGCCCTTCGCCGACCTGCCCTGCGAGTTTCAGCTCGAAATTCGAAAGTTTAGGTTTTACAGGTATAAAAACGTGCAAAATTCCATTTTTTCGATTTTCCAATTATGCGTGCAATCGATCGAGGGCGTCGCCCTAAACACGATGGTGAAGGTCCCATGGCCCTACGGCCCTTCGTTCCCGAGATATCGTCGGTTTTAGGAATAGCCACATGAAATCAGAAAAACGTGAATAACTCAAAAACCGCTAAACAGAAAGGGCTGAAACTGTGCGAAGGACTTCAGGGGCCCTTCGCCGACCTGCCCTGCGAGTTTCAGCTCGAAATTCGAAAGTTTAGGTTTTACAGGTATAAAAACGTGCAAAATTCCATTTTTTCGATTTTCCAATTATGCGTGCAATCGATCGAGGGCGTCGCCCTAAACACGATGGTGAAGGTCCCATGGCCCTACGGCCCTTCGTTCCCGAGATATCGTCGGTTTTAGGAATAGCCACATGAAATCAGAAAAACGTGAATAACTCAAAAACCGCTTGACAGAAAGGGCTGAAACTGGGCTAAGGGCATCAGAGGCCCTTCGCCGACCTGCCCTGTGAGTTTCAGCTCGAAATTCGAAAGTTTAGGTTTTACAGGTATAAAAACGTGCAAAATTCCATTTTTTCGATTTTCCAATTATGCGTGCAATCGATCGAGGGCGTCGCCCTAAACACGATGGTGAAGGTCCCATGGCCCTACGGCCCTTCGTTCCCGAGATATCGTCGGTTTTAGGAATAGCCACATGAAATCAGAAAAACGTGAATAACTCAAAAACCGCTGGACAGAAAGGGCTGAAACTGTGCGAAGGACTTCAGGGGCCCTTCGCCGATCTGTCCTGTGAATTTCAGCTCGAAATTCGAAAGTTTAGGTTTTACAGGTATAAAAACGTGCAAAATTCCATTTTTTCGATTTTCCAATTATGCGTGCAATCGATCGAGGGCGTCGCCCTAAACACGATGGTGAAGGTCCCATGGCCCTACGGCCCTTCGTTCCCGAGATATCGTCGGTTTTAGGAATAGCCACATGAAATCAGAAAAACGTGAATAACTCAAAAACCGCTGGACAGAAAGGGCTGAAACTGGGCTAAGGGCATCAGAGGCCCTTCGCCGACCTGCCCTGTGAGTTTCAGCTCGAAATTCGAAAGTTTAGGTTTTACAGGTATAAAAACGTGCAAAATTCCATTTTTTCGATTTTCCAATTATGCGTGCAATCGATCGAGGGCGTCGCCCTAAACACGATGGTGAAGGTCCCATGGCCCTACGGCCCTTCGTTCCCGAGATATCGTCGGTTTTAGGAATAGCCACATGAAATCAGAAAAACGTGAATAACTCAAAAACCGCTGGACAGAAAGGGCTGAAACTGGGCTAAGGGCATCAGAGGCCCTTCGCCGATCTGTCCTGTGAATTTCAGCTCGAAATTCGAAAGTTTAGGTTTTACAGGTATAAAAACGTGCAAAATTCCATTTTTTCGATTTTCCAATTATGCGTGCAATCGATCGAGGGCGTCGCCCTAAACACGATGGTGAAGGTCCCATGGCCCTACGGCCCTTCGTTCCCGAGATATCGTCGGTTTTAGGAATAGCCACATGAAATCAGAAAAACGTGAATAACTCAAAAACCGCTAGACAGAAAGGGCTGAAACTGGGCTAAGGGCATCAGAGGCCCTTCGCCGACCTGCCCTGTGAGTTTCAGCTCGAAATTCGAAAGTTTAGGTTTTACAGGTATAAAAACGTGCAAAATTCCATTTTTTCGATTTTCCAATTATGCGTGCAATCGATCGAGGGCGTCGCCCTAAACACGATGGTGAAGGTCCCATGGCCCTACGGCCCTTCGTTCCCGAGATATCGTCGGTTTTAGGAATAGCCACATGAAATCAGAAAAACGTGAATAACTCAAAAACCGCTAAACAGAAAGGGCTGAAACTGTGCGAAGTACTTCAGGGGCCCTTCGCCGACCTGCCCTGCGAGTTTCAGCTCGAAATTCGAAAGTTTAGGTTTTACAGGTATAAAAACGTGCAAAATTCCATTTTTTCGATTTTCCAATTATGCGTGCAATCGATCGAGGGCGTCGCCCTAAACACGATGGTGAAGGTCCCATGGCCCTACGGCCCTTCGTTCCCGAGATATCGTCGGTTTTAGGAATAGCCACATGAAATCAGAAAAACGTGAATAACTCAAAAACCGCTAAACAGAAAGGGCTGAAACTGTGCGAAGTACTTCAGGGGCCCTTCGCCGACCTGCCCTGCGAGTTTCAGCTCGAAATTCGAAAGTTTAGGTTTTACAGGTATAAAAACGTGCAAAATTCCATTTTTTCGATTTTCCAATTATGCGTGCAATCGATCGAGGGCGTCGCCCTAAACACGATGGTGAAGGTCCCATGGCCCTACGGCCCTTCGTTCCCGAGATATCGTCGGTTTTAGGAATAGCCACATGAAATCAGAAAAACGTGAATAACTCAAAAACCGCTAAACAGAAAGGGCTGAAACTGTGCGAAGTACTTCAGGGGCCCTTCGCCGACCTGCCCTGCGAGTTTCAGCTCGAAATTCGAAAGTTTAGGATTTACAGGTATAAAAACGTGCAAAATTCCATTTTTTCGATTTTCCAATTATGCGTGCAATCGATCGAGGGCGTCGCCCTAAACACGATGGTGAAGGTCCCATGGCCCTACGGCCCTTCGTTCCCGAGATATCGTCGGTTTTAGGAATAGCCACATGAAATCAGAAAAACGTGAATAACTCAAAAACCGCTAAACAGAAAGGGCTGAAACTGTGCGAAGTACTTCAGGGGCCCTTCGCCGACCTGCCCTGCGAGTTTCAGCTCGAAATTCGAAAGTTTAGGATTTACAGGTATAAAAACGTGCAAAATTCCATTTTTTCGATTTTCCAATTATGCGTGCAATCGATCGAGGGCGTCGCCCTAAACACGATGGTGAAGGTCCCATGGCCCTACGGCCCTTCGTTCCCGAGATATCGTCGGTTTTAGGAATAGCCACATGAAATCAGAAAAACGTGAATAACTCAAAAACCGCTGGACAGAAAGGGCTGAAACTGGGCTAAGGGCATCAGAGGCCCTTCGCCGACCTGCCCTGTGAGTTTCAGCTCGAAATTCGAAAGTTTAGGTTTTACAGGTATAAAAACGTGCAAAATTCCATTTTTTCGATTTTCCAATTATGCGTGCAATCGATCGAGGGCGTCGCCCTAAACACGATGGTGAAGGTCCCATGGCCCTACGGCCCTTCGTTCCCGAGATATCGTCGGTTTTAGGAATAGCCACATGAAATCAGAAAAACGTGAATAACTCAAAAACCGCTGGACAGAAAGGGCTGAAACTGGGCTAAGGGCATCAGAGGCCCTTCGCCGATCTGTCCTGTGAATTTCAGCTCGAAATTCGAAAGTTTAGGTTTTACAGGTATAAAAACGTGCAAAATTCCATTTTTTCGATTTTCCAATTATGCGTGCAATCGATCGAGGGCGTCGCCCTAAACACGATGGTGGAGGTCCCATATGGCCCTACGGCCCTTCGTTCCCGAGATATCGTCGGTTTTAGGAATAGCCACATGAAATCAGAAAAACGTGAATAACTCAAAAACCGCTGGACAGAAAGGGCTGAAACTGTGCGAAGGACTTCAGGGGCCCTTCGCCGATCTGTCCTGTGAATTTCAGCTCGAAATTCGAAAGTTTAGGTTTTACAGGTATAAAAACGTGCAAAATTCCATTTTTTCGATTTTCCAATTATGCATGCAATCGATCGAGGGCGTCGCCCTAAACACGATGGTGAAGGTCCCATGGCCCTACGGCCCTTCGTTCCCGAGATATCGTCGGTTTTAGGAATAGCCACATGAAATCAGAAAAACGTGAATAACTCAAAAACCGCTAGACAGAAAGGGCTGAAACTGGGCTAAGGGCATCAGAGGCCCTTCGCCGACCTGCCCTGTGAGTTTCAGCTCGAAATTCGAAAGTTTAGGTTTTACAGGTATAAAAACGTGCAAAATTCCATTTTTTCGATTTTCCAATTATGCGTGCAATCGATCGAGGGCGTCGCCCTAAACACGATGGTGAAGGTCCCATGGCCCTACGGCCCTTCGTTCCCGAGATATCGTCGGTTTTAGGAATAGCCACATGAAATCAGAAAAACGTGAATAACTCAAAAACCGCTAGACAGAAAGGGCTGAAACTGGGCTAAGGGCATCAGAGGCCCTTCGCCGACCTGCCCTGTGAGTTTCAGCTCGAAATTCGAAAGTTTAGGTTTTACAGGTATAAAAACGTGCAAAATTCCATTTTTTCGATTTTCCAATTATGCGTGCAATCGATCGAGGGCGTCGCCCTAAACACGATGGTGAAGGTCCCATGGCCCTACGGCCCTTCGTTCCCGAGATATCGTCGGTTTTAGGAATAGCCACATGAAATCAGAAAAACGTGAATAACTCAAAAACCGCTAGACAGAAAGGGCTGAAACTGGGCTAAGGGCATCAGAGGCCCTTCGCCGATCTGTCCTGTGAATTTCAGCTCGAAATTCGAAAGTTTAGGTTTTACAGGTATAAAAACGTGCAAAATTCCATTTTTTCGATTTTCCAATTATGCGTGCAATCGATCGAGGGCGTCGCCCTAAACACGATGGTGAAGGTCCCATGGCCCTACGGCCCTTCGTTCCCGAGATATCGTCGGTTTTAGGAATAGCCACATGAAATCAGAAAAACGTGAATAACTCAAAAACCGCTAGACAGAAAGGGCTGAAACTGGGCTAAGGGCATCAGAGGCCCTTCGCCGACCTGCCCTGTGAGTTTCAGCTCGAAATTCGAAAGTTTAGGTTTTACAGGTATAAAAACGTGCAAAATTCCATTTTTTCGATTTTCCAATTATGCGTGCAATCGATCGAGGGCGTCGCCCTAAACACGATGGTGAAGGTCCCATGGCCCTACGGCCCTTCGTTCCCGAGATATCGTCGGTTTTAGGAATAGCCACATGAAATCAGAAAAACGTGAATAACTCAAAAACCGCTAAACAGAAAGGGCTGAAACTGTGCGAAGTACTTCAGGGGCCCTTCGCCGACCTGCCCTGCGAGTTTCAGCTCGAAATTCGAAAGTTTAGGTTTTACAGGTATAAAAACGTGCAAAATTCCATTTTTTCGATTTTCCAATTATGCGTGCAATCGATCGAGGGCGTCGCCCTAAACACGATGGTGAAGGTCCCATGGCCCTACGGCCCTTCGTTCCCGAGATATCGTCGGTTTTAGGAATAGCCACATGAAATCAGAAAAACGTGAATAACTCAAAAACCGCTAAACAGAAAGGGCTGAAACTGTGCGAAGTACTTCAGGGGCCCTTCGCCGACCTGCCCTGCGAGTTTCAGCTCGAAATTCGAAAGTTTAGGTTTTACAGGTATAAAAACGTGCAAAATTCCATTTTTTCGATTTTCCAATTATGCGTGCAATCGATCGAGGGCGTCGCCCTAAACACGATGGTGAAGGTCCCATGGCCCTACGGCCCTTCGTTCCCGAGATATCGTCGGTTTTAGGAATAGCCACATGAAATCAGAAAAACGTGAATAACTCAAAAACCGCTAAACAGAAAGGGCTGAAACTGTGCGAAGTACTTCAGGGGCCCTTCGCCGACCTGCCCTGCGAGTTTCAGCTCGAAATTCGAAAGTTTAGGTTTTACAGGTATAAAAACGTGCAAAATTCCATTTTTTCGATTTTCCAATTATGCGTGCAATCGATCGAGGGCGTCGCCCTAAACACGATGGTGAAGGTCCCATGGCCCTACGGCCCTTCGTTCCCGAGATATCGTCGGTTTTAGGAATAGCCACATGAAATCAGAAAAACGTGAATAACTCAAAAACCGCTGGACAGAAAGGGCTGAAACTGGGCTAAGGGCATCAGAGGCCCTTCGCCGACCTGCCCTGTGAGTTTCAGCTCGAAATTCGAAAGTTTAGGTTTTACAGGTATAAAAACGTGCAAAATTCCATTTTTTCGATTTTCCAATTATGCGTGCAATCGATCGAGGGCGTCGCCCTAAACACGATGGTGAAGGTCCCATGGCCCTACGGCCCTTCGTTCCCGAGATATCGTCGGTTTTAGGAATAGCCACATGAAATCAGAAAAACGTGAATAACTCAAAAACCGCTAGACAGAAAGGGCTGAAACTGTGCGAAGGACTTCAGGGGCCCTTCGCCGATCTGTCCTGTGAATTTCAGCTCGAAATTCGAAAGTTTAGGTTTTACAGGTATAAAAACGTGCAAAATTCCATTTTTTCGATTTTCCAATTATGCATGCAATCGATCGAGGGCGTCGCCCTAAACACGATGGTGAAGGTCCCATGGCCCTACGGCCCTTCGTTCCCGAGATATCGTCGGTTTTAGGAATAGCCACATGAAATCAGAAAAACGTGAATAACTCAAAAACCGCTAGACAGAAAGGGCTGAAACTGTGCGAAGGACTTCAGGGGCCCTTCGCCGATCTGTCCTGTGAATTTCAGCTCGAAATTCGAAAGTTTAGGTTTTACAGGTATAAAAACGTGCAAAATTCCATTTTTTCGATTTTCCAATTATGCGTGCAATCGATCGAGGGCGTCGCCCTAAACACGATGGTGAAGGTCCCATGGCCCTACGGCCCTTCGTTCCCGAGATATCGTCGGTTTTAGGAATAGCCACATGAAATCAGAAAAACGTGAATAACTCAAAAACCGCTAGACAGAAAGGGCTGAAACTGTGCGAAGGACTTCAGGGGCCCTTCGCCGATCTGTCCTGTGAATTTCAGCTCGAAATTCGAAAGTTTAGGTTTTACAGGTATAAAAACGTGCAAAATTCCATTTTTTCGATTTTCCAATTATGCGTGCAATCGATCGAGGGCGTCGCCCTAAACACGATGGTGAAGGTCCCATGGCCCTACGGCCCTTCGTTCCCGAGATATCGTCGGTTTTAGGAATAGCCACATGAAATCAGAAAAACGTGAATAACTCAAAAACCGCTGGACAGAAAGGGCTGAAACTGTGCGAAGGACTTCAGGGGCCCTTCGCCGATCTGTCCTGTGAATTTCAGCTCGAAATTCGAAAGTTTAGGTTTTACAGGTATAAAAACGTGCAAAATTCCATTTTTTCGATTTTCCAATTATGCGTGCAATCGATCGAGGGCGTCGCCCTAAACACGATGGTGAAGGTCCCATGGCCCTACGGCCCTTCGTTCCCGAGATATCGTCGGTTTTAGGAATAGCCACATGAAATCAGAAAAACGTGAATAACTCAAAAACCGCTAGACAGAAAGGGCTGAAACTGTGCGAAGGACTTCAGGGGCCCTTCGCCGATCTGTCCTGTGAATTTCAGCTCGAAATTCGAAAGTTTAGGTTTTACAGGTATAAAAACGTGCAAAATTCCATTTTTTCGATTTTCCAATTATGCGTGCAATCGATCGAGGGCGTCGCCCTAAACACGATGGTGGAGGTCCCATATGGCCCTACGGCCCTTCGTTCCCGAGATATCGTCGGTTTTAGGAATAGCCACATGAAATCAGAAAAACGTGAATAACTCAAAAACCGCTAGACAGAAAGGGCTGAAACTGGGCTAAGGGCATCAGAAGCCCTTCGCCGACATGCCCTGTGAGTTTCAGCTCGAAATTCGAAAGTTTAGGTTTTACAGGTATAAAAACGTGCAAAATTCCATTTTTTCGATTTTCCAATTATGCGTGCAAACGATCGAGGGCGTCGCCCTAAACACGATGGTGAAGGTCCCATGGCCCTACGGCCCTTCGTTCCCGAGATATCGTCGGTTTTAGGAATAGCCACATGAAATCAGAAAAACGTGAATAACTCCTAAACCGCTGGACAGAAATGGCTGAAACTGGGCGAAGGGCTTCAGGGGCTCTTCGCCGATCTGCCCTGCGAGTTTCAGCTCGAAATTCGAAAGTTTAGGTTTTACAGGTATAAAAACGTGTAAAATTCCATTTTTTTCGATTTTCCAATTATGCGTGCAAACGATCAAGGGCGTCGCCCTAAGGACGACGGTGCAAGTCCCATGGCTCTACGTCACTTTATTCCCGAGATATCGTCGACTGAAAATTTAGACCATTGATTTCGGAAAAACCGAAATAATTCGAAAACTACTGTGCCAATCGAGCTGAAAGTTGACGTTTGTAAGACCTTATCGGGTAGGTAATAACAGGCCTATAAACTTTTTATAATTTATTAAGCATTGTAAGTTCAATTTACAAATATAAATGGCACATAAATTACACAATAACCATTAATAAGGAAATAGAGACCCATACTCATAAGTTTTATTATTGTGTATATAGAAGGGTAATACATGATGTAATGACGAATTAAAGAAAATCGTCCAAGAATTGAAGTTCAATTGAAATGTCAATTATTATTTAATTCTGGCAAAGAAAAAATGAGGAAATACGAATTGACACCATTTTCTTTTGTAAAAGTATCATATTGCTCACCTAAGAACATTGTACGCTGTGTTGTATCCATTCGGTGCCACTGCAGTCCTCGACTATCCGCCCTTTTTGTCTGCTCAGACAGACTCATAGCTCAGACTGTTTCTATTCCAGAAACTAAGACTAGGCAAGTCATTAGTCGCCCGCTCTCACCCAAAATGGTGTTCATAGCGATTGTCCTCTTCTTCCATAAATGAGCCCCCTTTGAGCTTACAAAGATTTATCAAATTATGTGAATGATCGATGTAAACCATTGTGCTTCCTCTACTCTAGTTGCCTTGTTTCAACATACACTCCATCTGTCTTGAGTCGTACTTAGCAGACCCCAGGTGCGAGGTTAGTGCCAAAAAGACAGTCCAACACTTTCCTCCTGCAAAAGCATGTTGAAAGTTCCTATCCAAGCCATTGGCTCATCGTGATCCCTCGCGTAAGTACCCCATTCTGGAATACAACAAGTTGTTTAATAGTGTATCGACCTAGACCCAATGACAAGATGGCAACCCGTATTTCCTCAAAATCACTTTCAATTCAGTTGAATTATTTAGAACATCAATGTAAGTAATTATACAATTCAACTGTGTATGTTCTTGATTAAATAATATAACAGAAGGTTGATATCAATGAATCTTCTGATGAAAATCTCTCTCAATAGAAGCTTAAAAATTCACAGCGAGTAAATATGACGATCTCTCATGTTCGGACTGCTTTGCAAGTTTGAGTCCCAGCGGACCCAGCGTGTTGTGGGTTGCTTGTCTCCCTTCGGTTTCTCTGCTAGGCGTAGTCCATTATTTCCGCAGTTCCTGTAATTTGATTGTTTTCATTAGTTTTGTTTGCTTTTTTGATTTGATGGCATTTTTAGGCAATGATTTAGATAAGGTACAATGTTCGATCCTGTTTTTGCAAGAAAGACAGAAATAAATGATCTTCTTACACCTATCATTAATTCTTCTTGAATCCTTTGGTCGTCTAAATAGCTTTCGTTTTCTCTTCTATTTAAATTTTAAATCTTCGGACGCCGTCATAAAAGTTGGGTTAGGTGGACCTAAAGAAGCCACAGAACAGAACACAAAACAGGAGGAAACTTCGGGGAACATGGAATTATTATATTTACACAAAACGCAAAGTAACCATTGACGAAAGGAACACTTATCTAGACACCCCTGTAGCGTACGCAACCCATCATGCATATCAGGAATCTGGTGTTTAGATTCCATCTCCATTGCGAAAATGGGTCTGAATAGAAACTAATTTTTTCGAAAACCGGTGGCAACAAGTTTCGCTACCAAACTTTGGCTCCCAAGACTGTTTCAGACATTAATAGTTCTCTACAATTCTTCAAAACAACACAAGAACCACTGGGCAAACGGAGGTAACCCTGTCAAGATGTTTACTTTACGTGTTATGAATCTTTATTTAATCGAAACGGAAACAGCTCAATACTTATACAGCTTCAGCACGATTCGGCCCGGTGACTGGACGATGGTTCTTTGCCAGATAGTCTGCATATTCTTGATAGGGAGTCTTCGACAAGGGCATGTCCTTCCACAGATCCGGCGTCAGGTAGGCATAGGTCTTAGCTATCGCCGCATAGGTGGCCTTCGCGAAATTACCCAACGTACCGGTAGAACCTCTCGCAGATGTGTAACAGTCCTCGATACCAGCCATCTGGAGCAACTTCTTCGGGACGGGGGCAGAAACGATACCAGTACCACGCGGGGCCGGGATCAGACGTACCGTGACGGAACCACACTTTCCCGTAACCTGAAACAAGAGAGAAGAGATTGAAAACAAACGCATTTACAAGTTTAAGGTAACGCAAACATGAAACGGTAAAGTCAGACATCAAAGGCCAACATTAGAACTTGTAGGTTCTTCTGGTGGAAACCACGAAAGAATTGAAGAGTTCATTCATCATATAAATCTTGCTTTAACATTAACATTATTACTGCTGAAAATTAGTAGGATATTCGAGGAAATCCATTAATCCTTATTACAAAATGTCTAATTACCTTGCATGGTACAGTATGGGGCTGACCGATTTTGTTACCCCAGTACCCCCTCCTTACTGGCACGACGGAAAGCTTCGCCAGGATGATCGCACCTCGGATAGCAGTAGCGACTTCCTTGCTGCACTTCACGCCCAGCCCAATGTGACCCTTGCTGTCGCCGATGGCTACGAACGCCTTGAAACGCGTACGCTGCCCGGCACGGGTCTGCTTCTGAACCGGCATGATCTTCAATACCTGAAAAATATAAGACGTAAGTATCGTGTTCAGGATTTACACGATTCAGTATCGATATGGGGCAGTTATCAGATATCTCAGGCCAACATTTGAGTTGTCACACTCTTCTGGTGGAAACCACGAAAGATTGAATGTTTATTCATCACTAAAAGTCACACCCATAACAGTTAAGGTTAATTTAAGGAACTCTCATTACCTCATCCTGCAGATCGCTCCCGATGAAATGATCGATGATCTCGTACTCCTTGATCGGCAACGAGAACAGATATATCTCCTCGAGGCTCCGGATCTTCCCGTCGCGGACCAGCCGCCCCAGTTTCGTGACCGGGATCCATTCCTTCGCGTCCTCCTTGCCACGACCGCGTCCCCTGCCGCGCCCCCTTCCGCGTCCGCGGGGGCCGCCTCGGCCTCCTCTCGCGCCGCCGAAGCCGCCTCTGAATCCGCCTCGTCCACCGGCTGGAGCTGCGTCCGCCATTCTACCAAGAGAGAGAGAGAAGGTTATAAGGAGTCTTTTCAAAGAAAGAGTAGCGAGTGGGATTTGTGGATTATATCAGAAAATGCATGCCATCATAGAGGACGAGTCCCCTCTGGTGGAAACCGCGAAAGTTTATTTGGTTTTATCATCATGTCAACACAGTCCATTTTCATAGGAAACTCGAGACGCGTACTACGCGTGGTACAATTTTGAGGTTATGAGGCCATATTACAAAAAGTCTATTACGTACTTGAAGGTATGAACGAATCATTTTAGAACGAATGATCGTATTCAATTCAAACATAGATTGATGCATTTAAGACGACAATAACTATAGTGATCGAACATCGATCATACATGCGGTAAAACAACCAAACGTAAAAAACCCAACTGCACCTTGTAGACTACAATGAATTACTTCAATTTCAACTTAGAACTGTTTCATTTCATTCGGTTTAATCAATACGAACGAACAAGTAAGAAAATTCATAATTTATTTATAGGAGCAAATACTTACGTGGTACTCTCTATGGCGTCGTCAACGAAAAGAAGAGGAAGTCGCGTTGCACCAAACTTGTCGTCTAGAGGAAGTGACGTCACACAAGTTGGAAGGGGAAGATCAGCGGCACCAACATCTACACAGTAAATTACACTATATACGTAGACTGTGTTCATTGGTCGGTTCAAATGATAATCGACCAATAGGAACATAGTTTCTTTTCAAATATTTTTGTTATTTTGTATATCACCTAACTTACGAATCGTAGCGTAGGGTAAATAATATCGTTTACAATAAAAAGGTCACGGTTGCCGACAAGAGTAAAAAAGATATATTACTATTAGTAAAGATATCAAAGGAATAGCTCAGAATAACTAACTCCAAATGAACAAACCATAAGATAAAAAAGACGCGTCTTCCTTTATTTAGTAATTAATGGAAGTACTGTTAAAGCATCAAACCTTCAGTACAAAAGCAACTCACAACAAAATCAATCTATCCCTAATTCAGCGGCCTCCTCTTCAGTCAACTCGCCGAAATTACTCTTACTCGACTGCCCCTCAGATTTAAGGACACTATTAGTTAGACCGTATTCCTCATCATCCAAATCCTCCTCCGTATTAAATGCACCGTCTCTGATCGTTTTACCGCTTCCCTTCTTCTTCTTGATTTGTTCGTCGGGTGGAGTCGATAGATCACCCTCGTACTCGATGATGCCGTTCTGAGCGATCCTCCATTCCAACATGTCAGTAGTGAAATCGTCCTTGTTCCCTAATTGGGTGAAACCCACTATTTTGTCGACCATCACGCCGTTCTGTATGAGGACGATCGTAGGGATGGTCTTGATGCGTAACTTCTCAGCCAGGAACGGACACTTCTCGGCGTTCAGCTTGGTGAAACGGGTCTCGACGTGCTTCGGTGCTAGTATCTTGAGGTGCTTGTCGACGATGGCGCATCTCATAGTAGCGTCTCTGTAGAAATGTAACACGACATTGTCGGACTTCTTGATGATATCGAAGAAGGTCTTCTCCTCCGGAAGCTCCTCGTACTTGCCGTGGTCGTTACTCAGCCAGATCTTCTTCTGTTCCACCCGTTTCTGTAGTTCCTGGATTCGACTCTTCCGGATCTGCTCCAGGTCGTTGGTGTCCAAGTTGTCCAGCTGCTCGATCATGGTGTCGACCTGCCTCTCGATCGCCTTCGTCACGTTGATGAGGTTGTTTTGTAAAGAAGCCATCTTAGGGGAAAAAACAAGGGGTTTATTTTAAGGCCTAATTTTGAAATTGGGAAAAAAACATTAATTGACGAGTCACGACTGTTTAATTACGTTGCAATTATGTTTCCGGGAGGGGTGTCATAATGCACGTACCTTTGAGTGTGTAACGTATGAACTTTAACAGTAAAAACAATTTTTTTAAACGGGTGTTCAAAACTTTCAATTTTTGATGGACGAAAAGAATGATTGAAGGATTGAAGGTTGACGATCACAGAATAACAAATATTTCACAGAACATCTATATATTTGACAAATGACGACATAACGGGTTCTATTTCTTGTTTCGTGCTGTGTCCTGTTCTCCTGTTTTAGTGTTTTATGAGCCTGTTGGTGTCGTCTATTTTAGTGCAACTCGATTCACGCGTATTTTTCACTGAAAATATCCAAATTTCCAGAGATAATGTCGTAATACTCAAACAGGGACGAGAATCGACGCACCCGGTGGTCGTTTCCTAGGCGGGGGATCTCAAAATGATAAAGAAGTAATCTGGTGTTCCCAAATTTATAAACATGGCCGATTACATCATGGATTCAGATGACAATAAACAAATAAGTTCGAAGAATGGAAATAGCAAACAATGGGTAAAGTTGAACGTCGGCGGTACGTACTTCCTGACTACGAAAACCACCCTGGCGCGGGATCCCAACTCGTTCTTGAACAGGTTAATTCAGGAAGACAGTGACTTGATATCTGACAAAGTATGTTTTTCATATACAAAATTTAAGTTATTTTATCCCCATTGTTGCATTTAAGGATGACACCGGAGCGTATCTTATCGATAGAGATCCTAACTACTTCTCTCCTGTACTAAATTATCTGAGACATGGCAAACTGGTCATCAACAAAGGACTGGCCGAGGAAGGGGTATTGGAGGAAGCTGAGTTTTACAATATTGCCGAACTTATAGCGTTAGTTAAGGAACGGATCCTACATAGGGAGAACCGACCTACTAAAGATGGCAAGAAGCATGTATACAGAGTCCTACAGTGTCATGAGGATGAGTTGACGCAGGTAACATATTTAAGGCTGAGACAACTCGAAGCAATATTTTGGGGTTCTTCCAATTCCACGTCTAGTGGGCTCAAGCTTTGAAAATCCATGAGAATAGTTTGTTTCTATTTCATGCTTTAGAAAATTGTTTCTTTTCTAGATGGTCTCGACGATGTCGGACGGTTGGAAATTTGAACAACTCGTCAACATAGGTTCTCAATACAATTACGGTGCAGACGAACACGCCGAGTTTTTGTGTGTAGTGAGTCGAGAGTATGGTGCTCCTGAGGGTATAGAAATCAAAGGGGAACGAGAGGATAGGGCGAAGGTGTTGCAACAGAAGGGGTCTAGAATGTAATAATAATTATGTAGTACGTGTACAGCGGATTTTTTACTCTACAATGTTCTTTTTCCTTTTTTTTTTTTTGATATTGTGAGAAATTTTTGGAATGACAAGTTTTATTAAAGTCTGAAAGTGATATTTTTTAACTCTGGGACATGGAGAGTTAGTATATCATTAAATATATTTTTTGCTGTTATAGTTCGTAAATTTGTGATTTGTTATATTTATTACTTTCACTACTTTATGGAGTGAACTTTTTTGCGTAATCCTCTTTCTTTGTTGTCAATAAAAATTAACACTGATTCCGTAGTTTTGTGAATTTCGATTTTCCAACTATGAAATAACACTTCCCCGAAAAAAAAATTACTAAGTAATGCCCACACAACAGCATGAGACATTTAATGGTTTTAAAAAGTTACACCTCTATGGTTTAAAACAAGTGAAGCGCTTGGTTCTTTTTTAAAAATACATGAGGAAGAGGCACCCACGTATATTGTCTGCCTTCCTGGATTAGAAAATTCATTGGTTGGTCTCCTTTGACATTTCCTGTGTTGGTCGCTTTCACAACTCCTTCGTGTAACATCCCAGAGTCATCTATGAAAGTAACTTCATAGTACATAAGAGCATTGAGATTTCCAAGTACGGTCTGTGATGGGATTTCTGTTACTTCCTGGTTGTGCAGGAAATAAACCCTGAAACCTTCCTTGATGGTAGTGGCAGGGTGCAAGATAATGCAAGGGTAATATAAACCCATATATGGTGCCATTATTACGTTGGAAGTTACTCTTCTACAAAACATTTGTCATTTGATTAATAGGCGCACCAGTGTCATACTTTAAAAATGATTAATACTCACGAAAAACGTCTGGGCATGATTCGATATTCGCACTCATCATCCCTGAGATTATCAGAAGGGTCGCAAGCAGGTTGATTGTTACCCATTCTACTTATGAAATTAGAAGGGATTAAAATTGAGGGAGGTGTTCGCCACTGTACTTTTCGTCGTTTTAAATAGTAGAATTTACACTAAAAATTTTGATGATGGAAAGATGCCATTACTTACATTGTCACTTTGACGTTTTGGAACAAGTTGTTCGTTGTTATAACAAAACATAATACAATAGAATTTGGAAACTCCAGAGGAAAGTCAGGAACGGACGACCTGAAATATCGCGGTACAATAAACAGTTGTAAAGAATTCAAATATTTAGTCAGTCTGATATTATCTGATGGAACATGCGATCGAGACATACAGAATCGAATAAATAAAAATAATCACTCCGGAAATTAAACTGATTATTGTGGTCATATAAGATAACGTTAAAGACTATACATTACATATATATAGATCCTTGTTGAACCTGTTATAATTTAAGGATCAGAATATTGGCAATAACTTTTGATACGGTTGATCATGGCATTCTTATTGATAGACTATAGCTATATTTGGCTTTTCAGAGGGTGCTTGTAAGTTTATAACGTCATACCTATACTCAAGACATCAAAGAGTTAAAGTTGATAACTGTCTCTCAGACAGCTGCATTGCTTCATCAGGGGGTGCCACAGGGAAGTGTACTTGGTCCCCTGTTATTTTTAATCTTCATTAACAGCCTCCCAGCATGCGTGAGATCATCTGAGTGTCTACTTCATGCAGATGATTTCAAAATTTTTAAAAAAGTACTGAGCTCTGAAGGCTGTCAACAGTTACAGAATGACTTGGATCAGGTAACTCATTGGTTTTCAATTAGTGGAATGTCAATCAGTATAAATAAATGCCAGAGGTCATTACATTTACGCGTAAAGAGAACTTTATTGATCATAAATATACCATCAACAACTGTATACTGCCAAGAAAAAGTGAGTGTAAGGACTTGGGTGTTATCCTTCAAACAGATTTAAGATTCAATAAGCATTACGAAATTATTATGAAATGAGCATATAGGGCAATTGGATTTGTCATTAGAAATAGTCGATTCTTTGGGATAAATACTGTGATTGTATAACTCTCTTGTAAGACCACACTTAGAATATGCGGCTGTGATAAGGTCACCTCAAGCAGAAACTCATTCCAACGCTATTGAAAAAGTTTAAAAAAGGTTTTTAAGATATCTCCCATGTCAAGAAGTACAATGTATATCCATATATGGTTTCATATAGATCAATGTTAGTTGATTTTAATTTTGATACTTTAAGCATAGAAGAAGCATACAATGTGTTATATTTGTATTCTGTATCGTAAACAATACCAAATACTGTGAGTTAATGCTTAATCAATAGGATTAACTTTAGGGTACCTAAGGTAGCTTTAAGGATAAGAGACTTGAGACTGTTTTCCACAAATACCTCGAGTTGCTCACCAATTCAAAACATGCTGAATGAATGTAATCTTTTAGTAGAAAACTGTGATATAGATTTCTTCAACACTAATATAAGAGCAGTAAAAGCTTGTTTTAGGCAATTATATTTAAGCAATTTGCATATGTAGCTGATCAGACTGATACCTCACGTTGTTTTAATGTGTCTGTGATTTAATGATCTTAGTGTGAGTCTGCTGTGTAAGTTTTCCTTTTATGTTTTAGTTAGTAGGCACTCTTACATTATAACTACTTTCTTGTGTTATGTGGGAGGATAAATAAATAAATAAATAAATAAAAAGAAACTTACTACCTAACAGAAACAAACGAAAATTGGAAGCTGAAATGGACTACTTAAGAAGAGTTTGTAGGGTATCACGTTTAGAACACATACGAAATGATATAATTTAACAATAATGACAAAGAATTAACATAAATGAATAGTAATAATAGAGAAAACCGAAGACAACGTAGTTGGTACGGGCATGTAATGAGAATGAAGAATGAGAGGTGGCCAAAAAGAGCTTTGGATTATCGGCCAACTAAACGGAATAGGGGAAGACCCAGATTTGCCTGGAAAAATGGTATTGAAGATGCCAAGGAGAGGACTTCATCATGATGATTGGATGGATATACAATATTGGAAGTTGAGATGCGGGATGCGGCTCCGGGCACAGGACTCCTGCTAATTAAGGGTATCTTGGTCCTTATTGTGGTAAATATCTACTTAAGCCACTTCGCCTATCTTTTGCAACTTTTCTCTGAAGCTGAAGGTAGTAATAGGGTGATATACAGGATATTTCCCCAAGAAATAACCAAGGCACCAAGGGGATAGTGGAGTAACTCGAAAAGGCGTTGTAAACGCAAGAGGGCAAGGATAAACCAAGGTACCCAGGGACAGAAGTGGTCAAACTAGATAATTCTTATTGTTATCTGTTCTCTTTCCATTCCTCCGTTACACGTTTCTCGCTTATCGAGGGACATTGAGTCCTCCCCTGTGAATCACTGGACTGTAGATGTATATAGGGTTGCCTACGTTGGTATATCATGCCCAGAATAATAATTATGTTTCTAAAATTTTGGGTATGTTTGCAAGGATTACTATTTTAATTTGGATGACTCCAGTTGTTTTATTTCAACGAATTTCAATCACAATGTAATAATTTGTGTTTCAAGCCTCGCTATGTTCTGTGTTGTGGTTCGTTGACGTTTCCAAACAACTAACTCTTATTGTCGACGCCATTTTGACGAATTCGGCGTATTTTTAAACATTTTCAACTTAATTCCAATTCATTCGCGAGTTCCACGATGGGCGAGGACAAAGGTAAGTGACGAAATCGAGCACCCCAAGAACCCCCAAATTTTTATCATACGTCCCTAAGCAGTCGACGGCAAGGAGCGCGAACGCAGCAGGGAACGAGGCGAGAAGGACCGCCGCAAGCAACGTTCCCGTTCGAGGGAGCACCGCCGGCGCTCCCGTTCCCGCAGCAGGGAGCCGCCGCGTCGCAGGAGGAGCCGTTCCGCCGGCTCGCCCGCCCGCCACAACAAGAGCTACTCCCGCAGAAGGAAGCCGTCCCTCTACTGGGACGTGCCCCCGCCCGGCTTCGAGCACATCACGCCGCTGCAGTACAAGGCGATGCAGGCGGCCGGACAGATCCCCGCTAACATAGTCGCGGATACCCCGCAGGCGGCCGTCCCCGTCGTCGGTTCGACCATCACGAGGCAGGCCAGGAGGCTGTACGTCGGGAACATTCCGTTCGGCGTGACGGAAGAGGAGATGATGGAGTACTTCAACCAGCAGATGCATCTCAGCGGGCTCGCGCAGGCCGCCGGTAATCCGGTACTGGCTTGTCAGATTAATTTGGATAAGAACTTTGCTTTCTTGGAGTTTAGGTCCATTGATGAGACTACACAAGCTATGGCGTTCGATGGAATCAATTTTAAAGGTAATCTTGGTAATAAAACAAAATTGGGATCAGCGTTGTCACAAATAACTTTTGTTCCTCTTTCTCACAACTGAACATCGGTCTTGAGTAAATTTTCGATTTTCCAGGTCAAAGTTTAAAGATCAGAAGACCGCACGACTACCAGCCCATGCCCGGTATGGCTGAAAGTTCCATAACGGTACCGGCAGGGGTCATCAGCACTGTGGTACCAGACTCTCCACATAAAATTTTCATTGGTGGTCTACCAAATTATTTGAACGAAGACCAGGTAAGTATTTTTGGCGTGAGTGTGGTGTGCTTGTGGAGGTAACTTAAAATATTCATTGCGTTTACCGACTTTAAAGGTTGTACATCCTAAAAAACAATTTTCATATTTGTTCTTGCAGCTTGTAAAGTTGGTACGTTTGAGTATGCGTGTACGTATGTATGTGTATTGTTCCCTTTACTAGCATTTAGGGCAGAAAACTTGGGCACAAACAGCAGTCAGAGTTGTGTTAGAATTACCAACCGTCGTGTTTGGATTTTTTACAGCCTTTTCAGGTTTTACAGGGTTTAGCGGTATTAAAATGGGAGAGATCGGTTTAGTTTTCTTTCAGGAAACATTGGCAGATAATGCTTTAAACAACAATCCCTTTATTTCATACCAGTTGTAACAAAAACTATCTCGACCTTTATTAGCACTGTAAACGTAGTTTTCAGTGTTTTAAAGGTATTTTTCAAAGCAGATCTGCCATGGCATTATCTTCGTATTTTGCAGGATCCTAGATTTCAGGAATTTTCAGCAAAAAAAAATTTCAGGTAAAATTCATTCAAAAGCCATTTGTCGAAAGAACATCTTAGGTCATGAAAGCATTGCTAGAGCTCGCTCTTACCGAGTGCTCCTGCAGACGTAAAGAAACTTTTGTTTCAGGGTTTTCAGGAAAAAGTTGAGATATTCGCGAACAGGGTTCCGTTTTCTTTTCAGGATTTGTTTTACAGCTTTTTTCCAGGATATTCAAATCACAATTTGAAGCAAAAAATATTTCAGAAATTTTTTAAGACATGATATACAAATTGTGTGTATGTAATTAAAATTTGTAAAAAGCTTCTCATCCATAATTTTTTTTTACCCTATAGCTAGGGTTAACAACTCCACTCCTAAGAGTGTTTCTGCAATACATATAAACCCGAACACCCTGTGGAAAAACAAGGCAAGTCAATTTGTCTAGAAGAGAAATGATAGTTAACGTTTTATTAATTCTGACTGACTACGAGAAGGCTGTACGTGACGAATTTTCCTCTGTGAGCTTTTTTTCAAATTTGAACTCTAGCATGAAAATGTTCAATTCAATCATTAACGATATCTTAGAAATGTAATGTTTGTCAGATGGTAGGGTTCAAAAGATTGTCGTACTTTTTACATTAAATGACAGCCAAAATAAGCAAGTTAGTGAACTGTTCTTTTGTACTCAAATTCAATGATGGTTAAGTTTTAATTATCACAGATACATTAATATACGTGATTCATTATTTTTTAACATTCTTGTTTGAATTGAATTTGGGTACACTCACTCCTAACGTTCTTCACATTTATTAACAACTCAACATTTATATAGGTCAAAGAACTGTTGATGTCGTTCGGGCAACTGAGAGCCTTTAATCTGGTGAAGGATACAGCCTTCGGTCTTAGCAAAGGTTATGCTTTTGCTGAATACATCGATATCACTATGACTGACCAGGTGAGTCATTTTCTTCGAATTTAAAATATAAGTACTGTCTTGTAGCCAGATAGAGAAAACATATTCGAATACTTTTTAGGCAATAGCTGGCTTGAATGGCATGCAGCTGGGTGATAAACGTTTGATCGTCCAAAGGGCAAGTGTTGGAGCGAAGAATACAACTGTTTTACCAGCCGTACAGATTCAAGTACCTGGCCTGAGTTTGGTCGGAGCGTCCGGACCTCCGACGGAGGTCCTCTGTCTTTTGAACATGGTAATTTTTGTTTTTCAATTTATCATCACCAAATATTCATTTTTGGAAATGCAGGTGACACCTGATGAATTAAAAGACGAAGAAGAGTATGAAGATATTCTGGAAGACATAAAGGAAGAGTGTAACAAGTATGGCGTCGTCAGGAGTATAGAGATACCACGACCTATTGATGGGGTGGAAGTGCCTGGCTGTGGAAAAGTACGTCGATCAAAAAGCTACAAAGCAGAAGTATTTATTATATATTTTAGGTATTCGTTGAATTCAACTCTGTGCTTGACTGCCAAAAAGCTCAGCAGACATTGACAGGAAGGAAGTTCAGCAATAGGGTAGTGGTGACGTCCTACTTCGATCCAGATAAATACCACAGGAGGGAATTTTAAATTGTTTAATTATAAAGATACAAAGCGAATTCCTTTAGTGAAGATTCATATGTATAATATATGTGTTTAGTTTCACGACTTCTGTCTCAATTAAATTTGATTGATCGATTGCTTTCATAGATCTAATATTTTAACACTCACTTGTACCACATAAAAGCTTTGCAAACCAAGTCTGACAAATATAAACTTTAGTTTGGAAATATTGTTTAATTCTAAGAAAAACATAAGAAGCTTTGTTATTATTGTATAGTTCCTCCTTTGAAGAATTTAAATAAACATAGGTTAAGTTGTGAAAGTTGGATTTATGTTTATAAAACTTTATTGATTACAGTAGTAATAGTAATAGTAAATAACCCTTAGATATTTATAAAAAATATAACCATCATAAATGCCATATAATATTTCAAAATCTTCATGAGAATTGATATTAAGTTGATTACTTTAAAACTTTTCAATTGTTACATGCACCATAATTTTATTCTATATTATCTATTAATATTATATAGAAATTGAAAGTGGTAATTAAATCACAATATACTGATCATGTTCATGAAAATAATCCAGTCTCGGTGATTTTCATGTCAATGAGGTCTGGCGTTATTTGCATCAGACCAAATCCACAATAGCGCCACTATTAACAATTAGATTTAATATAAATATATCTGTTCATGTTTGTGACAGTATTTAAAAATATATTCCAACATATAGAAACTTTTTAAGCTTATGGAGTCAATATAAGCTCCCACATCACCATAAAACGTTTTTAAAAATAGTTAAGCCTCTGCAAATTAAACACTCGAAGATCTAGACTTGCTCCAATACTGAAAAGCGTAAGAGAAAGCCATACCTAAACCAAAAACGACTATATAAGACAGTTTGCCGATACTGAAGCTCATGCCAGGTGTTAATAGGAGTTGTAGGTACCTTAATTTTCCATAGGAATAAGGAGGATATCTAGGAGCCGATAGAGCTTCCCCTAAGCTACCAAGACCCTTGTGCAGCACACCTTTCTTATGAGTGAAAGTGTCATAACTATATTTTCCATGGTAACTGCCGATGCCGCTGTTTCCCACTCCACCAAAGGGAAGAGAGGGTACCACTAAATGCATGATAGTATCATTTATGCTTATACCACCTGCTGACGTGTTTGACAACAAAAGATTAACATCAGACTTGTTGTTAGAGAAGATGTACATCGCCAGAGGTTTCTCACGTTTATTAATTATATCAATTACTTCTAGAACGTTTTTCACATTTATAATCGGCAGTATGGGCCCGAAAATCTCTTCCTGCATTATAGGATCTGACATACTTACGTCTGTCACAACCGTAGGGGCGATGTAAGTTTCCGAAACATCACTCTGCCCTCCTACCGCTATGTTACAACCCTTCAATAAATTCTTGAGTCTATGGAAGTGTCGCTCGTTTATTACCCTACCGAAGTCGGCCGACAACTTCGGATCTTCTCCGTAAAACTGCTTCAGTACCTTTTTCGCGCAAGCCACGAATTTATCCTGCACTTCGGCGGTACATAACAGGTAATCGGGAGCGACGCAAGTTTGGCCAGCATTCAAGCATTTGCCCCAGAGGATCCTCCTCGTTGCAGTCTCGATATCCGCGGATTTGTCAAGGTAGACAGGGCTTTTACCTAAAATATATTAAATCAATGTGACATGAATTCAAGTTAACAATCTCCTTATTCATATAAATGAACACATGTAATGTACACGTATGTAAATATATACCAAAAAATAAATAAATAAACATTGTAAATGTAAACACTTTTTTCCTTTACTGTTCTTAAAAATATTTACTAATCCGCATGACACTCATTAAACTTAAATCAAGGCCAGGAGCTGTATTTTGTGAATGTAGAAATAATAAAACTGGTTTTGAGTAATTTGATAGCATAATTGTGTTCAATTTAAAGGTTTCAGAATGATCAGAAATACTTATTTGTCGATTTGTAACTTAGAAACCGTTTTAATGTATGATTTCCAAGTGAAAATGCTTGTAAAGAACACTCCATACAAAACGTAAAACCTTTGGTAAAACTAGTTTTTAGTTGGGTATATTATAATTTAGCAGTTAACCTTGGTGCGACCATAATAAATTTCATTTTAGGCAATTAAGAAAAAACTGCTGATAACTGTCAATATTTTATGATTTGGCATTAATTTATAGATTCACAGTATCAAAAGTTCTATCAAATCAAGTGGAGTAATAATTATCAGCACATATGTATGTAACAGAAAGATTGTGATTGGTAAAATACTGTGGATATTGTGTTTATACAATGCTTTTATGTGCTCACATTCCAAAATAGCTGTATTGTCATGGAGATATAGGGTGACCTCCTGTACAAGTTCGCTATTTAAGGCGGAAACAGACTATCGTCACGTCACGTGAGGTCACGTGCTGTCACGTTAACTCACGTCACGGATAAAAAGTGCGGAGTAATATTTCACATGGTATTTAAATGTATTAGAACCAGACTGAGGTTACGTCAAAGTGACGTGAGTTAACGTGACAGCACGTGAACTCACGTGACGTGACGATAGTCTGTTTCCGCCTTTACCATCACAAATTTTTGTACTTTTGAACAATGAAAAAGTGTTAAAAAAATTTCTACTTAACTGGCACTAATATTCTGAAGAGTGTGTAAAGAAACATGTACATCTAATACATTATAATATTTTGTAGCCTGGTTTTAGCCCAATAAAAATCCTCTTAACAATATGCATGTCTATTCTTAGGGTACGAAACATTTTCTAATATTAGTATTAAAATAAATATACAACATACCTCCTAGTTCCAAAGTGGTTGGTGTTAAGTACTTGTTAGCAGCTTCATGGATGACCTTTCCAATGCTCGTCGAGCCGGTGTAAAATATATAATCGAACCTCTGCTTGAGCAGTTCCGTGGTCTCCTGCACCCCGCCCTCAAACACGACGTAAGCATCTGTATCCATGTACTTCGGGAAGTACTCGGCGAGAAACTTCGACGTCGACGCCGCCACCTCTGACGGCTTAAGAACGACGCAGTTCCCGGCCGCGATCGCCCCGATGGCCGGCGACAGCGTCAGCTGCAACGGATAATTCCAGGCGCCGATGACGAGTACGACTCCGTACGGATCGTGTACGATGTAGACGGAATCCAAGATGTTGGCCACCTCCGTCTGGGGCCTCTCCGGTCTCTCCCATTCGCGTAGGTGCGAAATGGTGTAGGCGATGTCGTTGAGCACTATGTCTATCTCGGTGAGGATCGCCTCGTGACTACCCTTGTGTAGGTCCTTGTAGAGAGCGTCGAGGATCGCCTCCTTGTTCTCCTCTATCATACGTTTGATGGCATTCAGCTGTTTTATCCTGTAGCTCAGTGGTCTCGTCCTGCCGCTCGAGAAGGTGTTCCGCAGATCGCTGACCACCTCTTCAGGACTCTTGCTCTTCGAACTCATCTTGTTTAGACGCCTGTAGGATGCTTAACTGCAAGTCACCAACGCTACTTTAGGTATGGAAACTGAATGTGAACTTTGAACTTACAGCTGACGTTCTGAAGGATGTTGTTAATCGTGGATATTCAAGTTTACCATAGAAGTTTACATTTATAATACTTTTAAAACTATCTCGAACGCGAACGTCAAAAATATAACCTTGAAATGCACTAAACAAAAAAAGTGAAACAGGGAATTTATTGTTCTATGGCTGGCGGCTTTTTAGGTTATGTTGTGGTTATGTTAGAGTTCAAGAACTTCAATCTGTGATTTCAGTTTTTGAAAATAGTTATTAAAATATGACTGACGGTAAGTCGAACTTAAAGTGCACCCTATATAATCTTAGACCGTTATTATAATTTCCAAAAGCAAACAATTGGTACATACCGCAATCTTCATTACAAGAAAAGTTCAAATGTCCTCTAAACACCCACTGAAAATTTATCAAACTCTCCAATCTCAAGAGTTATGAACCAACTAAATACAATTCTGAACATCTCTATCCCCTTTAGAGGAAGTGATCAAGAGGCGCCTGATATTCGACGGAGACGGCACCGGCGACGACCGACGCTTCAACATGATGCTCAAAATGATAACGAAGTGGGTGAACAACTCCGACGACAGCCCCGAGGAGCGTCGCCAGACCTTCGATAAGATACTGGGGCAGCTCGCAGCGGTCGAGCACTCCCGCCGACGGTCCGACTTCGTGATGAGATCGAACGAGGAGCAGCTGATCAAGTATCAACGTTTGTACGCGGATTACGAGAAGAAGTTGATCGAGATCAAAGAGAAGATCGCCGAGCAATGGCTCGAGCTCGAGAAGGCGAAAGTCATCAAGCAGAACAGGATTCAGTATGACCTGTTGGCGAAGGCCATCATGGCGGAACCTCCGAGGACGGAGATGAACGATAAGCTCGTGTCGCTACAGAAAAGGTTGAGGGATCTCGGCGAAGGGAAGCAACAACTTATGGAGAAGTTGGATAAGCGTAAGAAGCAGTTTCATGTTTTGTCTACTTCTGCTAATCAGTTACGAGTTTGTCTGGAAGAAGACTCGAAAGAAGAGAACGAACTGAGTACTTCACTGGATGATGTTACTGCGAATAGTCCGGAGCCTATGTCAGAATAGAACGTAATATTGTCTTATATTCAATAACATATTTAATTTCGTGATTTTTAATAAGACTGTTGAAAGGATAACTTTTTAAAACAGTTTAGAACATTTGAACTGGTTTGAATTACATATACATATTACATTTATTGAAATCTATAAATTATACTTTAAAAATTGTAATAACGATGACACAAATCAAATAATAGACTGGTTGCACAACAAATCCTGAGTTAGTATTACCACCTGTCTTATTACCGACCGTTATGATAAAAGTCCTTATCTGCATAGGAGCCAAAGAGATTGTCATGTTTGACTCGTCTTTTGCTGACTTGACTGTGCTAGTTTTAGTTCCATTTGTTTGCCAAGAGTATTTTTCCCTTGATTTGAACTCTGCTATTAGTATATTTGCAGCTAATGTTGTCTCATTGATTTCTTTTATTTTACTGTTGGCGAAAATGTCCTGAAAAACATGAAATTCAAACCAAATGAAACTATTGAAGCATCAGCACTTACCTCTAAACTAATGGTAACAGGAGAGGAAAGTTTTGAATCTTCATTTTTTTCAAATATATGTTCCAATCGCAGTATGAACGTGCCGTTATTCCAAGGTTCCAATGTTAAGACATTAACGTTATCTGGGAGGGGTTTTGTTAATCCAGAGAACTGAAAAAGGAGTTAAAAAGTCAAATTTGTTAGTAGTAGTAAATGAAGATTTTTTTCTTACGCTGTTATTAACGATTTTAGTCAAGTTCATGTCTTTCATTACTTCTCCTAATCCCACCCAAGGAAGCAACAATTTTTTCTGAGCTAATGTTCGTTCTTTGGCGACAATAGATTTTGCATCTCCGAACAACAGGAAATGAGATCCTCTAACGTAAATGCCACGTCCGAATTCAGTTTCATTAAGGGGTTCACCTACACCTTTATTGTCGTCCTGGAACAGACGCCTGTGTACCTAAAATAAACAGGAATAACGTCTAAGTTACAAATTCATAGTACAAATTTGATTGTGACTTACCATTAGTTCTATTTCTCCTTTATTCAAGCTACTACCTCCTTGAGATCTGTCATTTAATACTGCAACTCGTAAATTTTTCTTGTCGTCTTTTATGACGATCTTAGATGTGACTGGATAATAATTACTAGCTACCGGTTCTACAGTGCTGTTGTAGGTATAATCGGGTCTATAGTTTAGTACTCTTTTTATGGTTTCTCTTCCGTTTGAATCAGTATAGAATGTGTTATTATTGTCAAAGTCATCTGATATGGAATATCTTGTTATGATTTCTTTGCCAGTTTTGTTGTCCCCGCTATGAAGTGAGAGTTTATGTAACACTTCTTTCGACAGGAGATTTTAACATGACAAAAACTTTTCTACTTACACTTCGATATTCCCAACGATCCAATCGAACTCCACGTGTCCCTCATCTTTATAAATTCTGATACTTTGCAATACATCAACGACAGGATCCGACCATTGCTGGTGGAACTCTTTCACCAATTTCCCATCGAAGGCTAATAGTCTGGTGACACTTCCGTTCAGCAGCACTGGAGACGTACCGTTAGGACGAAACAGGTAAGCCCCAGAAACGACTTTAGGGTCGGAGTCTTTATCCCTGGTGACGCTTTGGTAGTAGTAGAAGTTCTGTTCTATATTTAACGTTTGGTTGTTCAGGGTTATCGATTTAAGTAGATTGGTGTCGGGGTCGATGGTAAAATATGTCTTCTGGAATTGTAAAATGGAGTTAATTACGCCCTAATTGAAGATTATCGAAGCAATCCAAAAGCGAATCTAATTACTATTAAAACATACTCACGTTCCATCCAAAGGTGTTACTATCTGAATTGTTAGTCACTGGGGCAGTTTTATTAATTTTTTCGATGTAATACAACTTGTAACCTAAAGGTGGAATGTTTTTGGCAAGAAATACCAAATCGTGTGAACTCGGCCGTTCATTTGTTAAATTAACAAAACTGAAGTTAGCAAGTACTGGAACCAAGTCATAATCCTCTTGTCCTAAAATGGCGTTATTCATATTAAAAAACCTGTAGTCGAAAATATTGTTACAGACATTGTTACATTATACAAAATTACTTATATTACAAGCATATAATGGCAGACTACTTAATTTTTTTATTCATTAGTGATATTCGAATTCGTGCATATCAAGTACATACCGTCTGGTCCAGAAATCTGGAATGAACCCCTTTCGACTGGAATTCTAACAAAATGATTGATGGTCCAAGCTAATGGGTTATAAACGGCTGTTAATATTTTATCAGAGTTTTGTGATATGCTACAAATGCTTATATTGGACAGCAGGCAAGAGGACAGTTTCAAGGTACTATTCAAATCTTCCGAATGAGATAGTAACCTATGAAAGAAAAAAAATTATGTGTCAGTTGGTTCATATTTTCGTTGAAAAACTGATTTCATAAGGAACCTCATGACATGTTATTTCTTCTTTATTTCAAACTTCAATTCTTAACAGAAACCCACCTGATCACGTCACCAATAGACTCTTCAGCTCTTTCGATACCCTGCGACAATCTTCTGACGTAATCTTTAGCAACGTGTTGTTTCTCAGTGCCGGTCACAGCGTCGTGATGTTGAAGCGTCCCCATCGCCTCTCTGAGATATCTCAAGTTTTGGTGGAGACCCGAACGGTCTTCAGTTGAATTTTGTATTGCAAACGAGTAGAGTTGCTTTGCAGTCTGTAATTTAACTTTATGAAAGACTGAATTAATTCAAACCAGTATAGAGGCATACCTGTAAGATTTTATGTCCTACCCTTTCGAATCTCTTAGAATTTGGTCTTGATGTAAAATAACCTGCCCAGAACGAATGCTCGTCATTGCTGTATGGAAAGAAGTCATCAGTTTTCAATATCAAAGTGGGATTTGCATCATTAACAGCTTTAACGTAGCATGATGGTGTCGAATATAACACGTTGATGTCCGAGTTATTTTTGAATGCCCTGAAATTCAAGAAATAACATTGAAGAGTTAAATTTCTGAGATGAATCGGCACTCACTCGATGAATCTATCCATGTTTATGAAATTAGACTCGGCAGCGGAAAACTGGAAATCACTTCCCATTGGTATAATCAGGTTATTTGTGGGATAATACTCTTTATATTGCATAACCAGTTTGGTGAAAACTTCGACCTGAAAGTAAAGATTGCTATGATATAAGTAGGCTTTTTTATTCCCAGATTTACCTTTTTGTCGATATTGTAGTCGGGGCTGTCTGGGTTGTTATCAATTGGATCGTCGCTACATAAAATATCCCAGCAGAAACCGTCAGGGGGTCCATAGAGGTATGTTGCAAACGTGCTGCCAAAAATAGTGGTGTTTTCTAAAACGAAATCGATTTTATATTATTTCATCTACTGTTCTAAAATTTAAAAGGTATTTCTACCTAAATTCGCGCTTCCCTGCCAAGCAAAGTCCATCGCCTTCAATTTCTGCCTGTTTCTCTTATCATCCTGATCTAATCTAGCGAAAAACATGCTATCGTATCCCATCTGAGCAAGTAATGAGGCTTGTTCCCTGCTGTGGCCGAAAGGATCGATTTGCCAGCCCACTCTGGGAGTGCCACACTCTCCGATAGCATCTGCTATGATACTAAAATTAAAAACAAAAGATTTTTCTGTGAGGGTATTACATATATCGCCTAACGCTCTTGGGTTTAAAACAAAGTACAGAGTAGCTATAGGATATGAAGTGCTAGATATGGAATACAATTATCGGTGCTATACCTCAGGCCCCATGTGAACTGGTCGATTGTCGACTGGTAGTTTGTGCAGGCTTCATCGTTCATCGACCAGGCACCGTTGACGATTTCAAGTTGGCCGTTATTCACGAGACTCCTAAACGCTTTCCCGAGTTCGGTCGACTCATGTTCTTGCCACCATTTCCAGAAAAAAGCCGTTTCCACCTGAATGAATCTTAAAGGAATACAAATCTTGGTTTAGCTCGAGAATTTGTCGCTGATCGAATGGGAGTAAGTGGCCCCCAGAGAAATACAAAACATGCATAAGAAACTCTCTCTCAAAGAAATATTGAGGATTAGTTTTAAAAATAAAGAAATGTTCCTAGACAGTACAAACTTTTTTTTAATTGTTGGAATATTGTGGTATGTGGAAAAATAAACCTAATTTTTAACATTAATACAGACTCATAAAACTGTGGGATTGTGGACCTTCAAAAGAATCTATAAACTCTTCAGACGCTGGTCGACATACACAGTTACCTATAATTATTTACCTTCTATCTGGATTTTGTAACAGTGACATCACAACAGATGTAATTATGTATTGAACTGACGCCTGTTGAATTGTGCTGTTTACTGAAAAAAACACAGCTTAGTCTATTTAATCAGAAAACTAATTAGATAATACTTACATCCATAATAATACTGATCAAGTGTTTTCAACCAACCCACATCGTCGTGCGAATGAGGAATTAAATGTACATTTAATTTACTTTTGTCAGTTGGGTGGCATTTTAAACATCCAATGTTAAAATCATCATTTTTAACATGTGGCATTGAGGTAACACCAATGAGAATTAACAACGCGGAAAATAACAGAAATCCCCATTTGGCCATGTCGATTCAACAAAAGGAACGCTTGTTCCCGCCCTACTGAAATCAAATTTCAACCAAACAAGCCATTAGCGACATTATCTAACCATTTTTCGAAAGTTTATTCAATTATGAGTGTTTAGATTGTGATATAAATGGAATTTTAAGTGCTCCCAAAGCGATCGTTCAAATAGATTGATATGTAATTAAATGGTTCATGATCAACATCGAAAACTAAACAAATAAAAAAGTATTATATTACTTATAAATATATGTTGCAATGTTCAACATTATGATTCATGTATAATGTATTTTATCAGTTGATTCCAATTAATGGGTACACTGCAAGACATATTAATGAATATACCTATAATAATTCAGATTCAGTTGTTATAATTGAATCAGAGTTAATTATTATAGCATAACAATGAAGTGAAAAAAATTTCTGCGTTCCTTTTTGATTTCATTAAAAAGAATAAGGTTAGTTCCAAAAGCCGGAATACGAAGCCGCAATTGTCATTTATGTTAATACAAAAAATTATGAATGAAATAGAAACAAACTAGTGTCAGTACGAGTACATTGTTGTATGCATTGGTGTATTGATAACATACTTTGAAATTGTTTCAATTTGTAGCGTTATTGGTAAAAATTTACTCTTACGTATGTAGGTATAAGGTTATGTTTATATCTCTGTCGTACAAATTCCTATTAAAGTTGAACCAAAACACTTATGAAACTCAATAACTTAATATTAACGTAATATGTTAATAACTTTCCACAGCTTTCGATCTACCCACTTGTTCTGTATATGTATATGTTTTTGTAGGTTATGTTTGGAAAGCTCTTCTGATAACCACAGATAGCAAGTGTATTTCAAAAATGGACCTAGACGAAGTCAAAGTCAAAACCGAGGATATCGAAATAGAGTACAACGAGTTGGCTGCAGACAAAGAGAAAAAGGAGTACACTGTCGAGCAGAAGATCGTAACGGCCACTTGGTGGCACGAGAAGGATCAAAACCAGCAGACCATCGCGGACATAAATAAGAACTTTAGGCTACGGTTTCCGAACTTCGACGTACCAGACGTTAAACTCATCATGAAATGGGAGCATTTGTTGTTTACCAAAGGCGAGATCTCCGACGATTGCGAGATTAACCTCGAAGTGGGCAGCGATGAGGAATCCCTGAGCGACAACCCAGATCTTGAAAACTAACTCATTACCTTTTACAGAGCTCAAACAAATAGACTGATTGGTTTTTAAAGTGGTTTATGTTGCTAACAAATGTAGGTTTTCTAGAATAATTTCTATTTTTTAAACAAAGTATTGTGAAGATCCTAGGAAGTAACACAATAAAATAAATACTCCCTGCACATCATGTGTTATTTAACAACACTCCTATTCAGTTGAAAAACATTTTTCGGGATGTAGGACGGGGTGGGGAAGGGGCTTGAAAGAAATTAAACTCAATTAAAAAATTTATTAGAAATAAATTAAAAAAGTTTTACCACTTTGCACGTTTCCCCCAATCTTTAGGCGTCCAATGTAAGCATTTCGGATCTATCCTTATTTTCCTGCTTTCCATCGCTTTCTGGTGACTGTGGATGATTTCTTTACTCAACGTTATTATATACTGGCCTTTGTAATAGTTGATTAGATTCAAATTTTGTAATGTGGATATCACGTCTTCTTTCTTAATACTCGTTAATTCACATATTTCACTACAAAAAAAGTAAAACTGAGTATGGAATATCAAATCAATTAATTGAACTCTGATTACTTGATTGTTATTTGTGGCTTCTCGTTTTCCCCCACGGGTTTCATAGACAGGAGGATTTCTAATATCGTTTGAGCCCAGTAACTTCGGTACGACAGCAAACCCAAGTCGGAGAGCGGTTTCTCTGGAGAACCGGTTTTTCCTTCAAACTTCGATAGCTCGTAACCTAAAAAATGTTTAAAGCAACGTCTCAGAAAAGAACCAAACTGAAGCATTTTGTACGAGCTTGAAAAATATACAACTCAAAAGTTGATTAAATGAAAAAAGGGGATACTTACTAAATTCTATAAGTAGTTTTCCATAGCCTTTTCGTTGATATGGAGGCATGGTTAAGATACAAGCAACATTGTAATCTTCCGTGGACTCTTTCTCCTTTGAGAAATACCCTACTATGTGGAAACCTCTGCTATCGAATACAGTCATGACGTAGAATAGAAACGGATCGGTATCGTAATATAAAGTTTTATGGTCTAAGAATAATTTTGCTAGGAGACAAAGATTTTGAGCGTAAACCTTATTTTTTCTACCATCTATTTCGAAAAATGAAATATTTTCTTTCCTATATATCTCATTGCCTGGGGGATGTCTGAGATTGCATTTGACAAGGTGCCTCTCGAGGCATTTTCGACTTTTCCTATATTTCAGACAGAATTCACATATGTATATACAATCTAAATTAACCATTTCCTAAAACATGGAGCGTTCAATATACGACGTAAGCTCAAAGACAAAGTTTTACCTGAGGGTATGGTGCGAAGTACCAGGGTTTGATCCTGTGCTTCCCTAATTCTATCATCTCTATATTTTTCATCCTGGTTACTATATCGTCATGATGCGAGACCATACTACCGGACTGCCTGGGCCCCGGCGTATTAGGAGTCTGACCGTCTAATGAATCCTCGCTTTCCATCGACGGTCCTTTCCTTTTCCTGTTCATACGCTTTTGCAGCGCCGCCGCTAAGACCGCATTACCGTTCAACAGTTCCGAGTTGTTTATAGGGCTTGAGGGTCTGGATATCAACCCCCCGCCGCCACCTCCACCGCCTCCGCCTCCGCCAACACTGCCGCCGCCGCCGCCTCCACCACCACCGCTGGCATTGCCGCTACCACCACCCCCACTGCTACCGCCGCCTCCACCACCGCTCCCGATAGTAATTTTTTTCGGTGTGGACATTCCTGTGTTGCTGCCACCATCTTTCCTGGGAAAATGGACTTTCCGTGTGTCCAAGGAATGCTCCGTGACCCATTCGTCGAGCCGTTTATTGACTACAAGGAAATTGAGATATTGTTAAGTGAAGACTACAGTTCAACTTTCAACATTCAAGAAGGACAAAATGTTTAAGGGGGCAATGGGTTAGAGCTTCCACTATGAGCCGGGAAGTTTTGTATTAGTATAAATTTGAATTTTTCGTTCTTATCCTTCTTAATACTTCTAATTACTAATTGGTTTGACTTACAGTCTACATAATGTACGTAATAACATTTGGCTCCGTTTACTTCCTTGATGCTAATGATTTCGGCGAGGGCTAAAACAAATTTATCTATAATGGTATAATAAAGTTATTGCGGTGATTCTTACGCCAATCATTGGTTCCAGTCATATGTACTGGGAGTCTGCATCCCTCTATCAAAGAGGACTGAAAAATAATGATACTTTGTTAGGTACTGTTGAGATATTGAAATGTTCATAATTATGGAGATGTGTCGTTTACTTGTTGTGCAGCGGTTGCATTGGTTATAAGACATCGTAAATAGATGGTTTTAAGTTAAAAAACCTATTGTTACATTTAGAATTAGTTATAACAGCACGTTCTTGTAAAAGAGACACAACTTACAACTGAGTCGCAGATCGTGGAGTCATCCATGTCTTCCATTTCGACTTTCATCGGTTACGGTTTTGGATGTAAAATTTCGTTGGAATAACAAAATTGTACCTATAAAAGTAAAAACAAAAATATTTAAAATATTTTATATTTTTGTAATCTGTCACTTTCCCAGAATGTCAAACGTCAACGTCGTTTATCACAGAATAACATAAAATCAGAAGTTTCAATTTCATGGATGGCATGGATTGACAGGGGGTTAGAAATGTAGCGTTTCATTGGCTGAAAAAGGTACACAAAAACATATCAAAAACAGAGAGTTGTTTATTTGTTTGTTTCGGACTACGAATACTACGATACATTACAGATTGCTCGAGCCCGATACATTTTGGAGCAAAGGGCACCAAGTCCTAAGTCCTACGCCGAAGTTTTCAACCTACTTACGACATGTGAGCACTAAAACATAAGCCCTTTACATAAAATAGGATATATAGATCACATAACACATGTAACCTATGAAGGTGCGGGTGTTCTAAAGACCCATTTTCCCCTTCTGCATATTTGAAGCAGTCACTGAAAACGAAACTGCGGAGTTCACTAATTTGGAACTCCTTGTTATGAAATTTTTCGACAGGTAAGGTCCTTTGAATTTTATTCACTGCCCTTAGTATGCTCCACCGAATAATTTGAACAAGGAGAATGTGATGTCCGGAGCACTAATTTAATGTCAAACAGAACAAACAGATGAATTTATGTGGCATAGTTTATTCGAGACCTAAAAAGCAAGTACGATGCCCCAGGGACAATAATTAGAAATGTTCAACAATGTATATTCTGCAAATAATGTTATTATGAAGTGAGCAGGAATGTAATTAGTAGATTGTGTCAAAGACGCTCCATTAGTTTATTACTTTTATCATGTTTATTGTTTAATTACTGTCTTATTAATTTTTGTTTAATTGTTTTGTTGTCATCAGTGCACAGACAATACTTCAGACAGCTGCATTTGAGTTCATCAACACTTAATTTTTTTTCTATTTTTAATCCCGAGATATACACATACATAACAATCCAACAGGACTACATTTACTATACCACTTTATACCCAAGGATTTCAACTCTTTAATAATAGGTGTATATTACACAAGAAAGTAACTAAAGAAGTTCCCCCCAATAAAGATCGGTTTATCTACAATTGTATGTTGCAAACAAACATATTTAACCTTCTTATCTGTGTCGAGCGAGTTTAAGTGATGAAAGGTCAAACATTATTATAACTACAGGTCATCCAAACTGCCCGGAGTTAATCTCATCGTCTCGTCGCTCAGTATTTTAGGTCATTCAAGTGCGTTCGCTTGTGAGACCTAACATGGCGCACTACACATCGGACAGCAGTGATAGTGATACGAACAGTCCCAGAGTGATAGACCTGGCTTATTTGCTTCTGGATATAGACGGTGTCGAGGAGAACCTGGAGAAGCGACTGAACGAAAAGGTGTCTAACTTGGAGGTCGAGAAAATCATATTACACCACAATCAGCTGGCCGTCTTACCTGAGAACTTGTACAAGTTCTCCAACACTAGGATCCTGGATATAAGCAATAACGGGCTGACGGTACTGCCGGATATTCTGGATTGGCTGCCCTTAACCACTCTAGTCGCTAAGAATAATATGCTGAGGAACGATATGTTACCGAAGAGCTTTAATAATTGTTTTACGTTGAGGGAGCTGAATTTGAGTGGGAATCATTTGAATTACTTCCCGGAACAGGTGCTGGATTTCGTCAATTTGAAATTTTTGTATTTGGGCGGCAACAAGATCCAGTGTATTTCGAAAAACATATGGAAACTAAGAAAGTAAGTTTTGCATTTACGTTTAGGGCCCAAAAAACCATCTTATCTAACATATGAGATAACTTTAATTTTTGATATTACATCCTGAAGACTAGTCCTTGACACTTTTGTTATCAGCTAGCAAGATAAATGTGGCCAGTTTCATTGTTACAATAATTCTATTAGATGAGATTTGACATTTCTTTTTTAAAACTTTGGACTCATATTTGGAAACACTGACTCGAGATAAATTTGAATGTAGAAATAAGGCAAGTTCACATGATTCAGTGGTTTTGGCATAATCTACTTAATTAAACGGTGGATTCTTAAGATTCATTGCATAATAAAATTCAATCAACAAACCAAACTAATGAATTTACTGTAATATAAACAAGGTAACTTAAAACTTATTGATAAGTAAAATGTGTTGCTTGGTTACAAAATTGTCATTATGATGTAAATATATTTCAGTTTACAAGTCGCATCGTTTGGAGGTAATGAGCTCACGGAAGTGCCGTCCACCCTAGGACACCTTCAACATCTGCAAGCTTTAGTACTGTGTGATAATAAGTTAGAAAGTTTACCTGCCAATATAGCCAATTTGCATAAACTTAAAACACTGCAACTCCATAAGAACAAGTTAAGGACTTTGCCGCCGGAGATCATTGCTTTAAAGAATTTAACAGAGGTATGAAATTTAAGACTATGTTTTAGTTATGTATGAGAATAGTTATATTAATGTTTTGTGCTTTGTTGGAATATTTGAAAAATTATCTAATTACTTACTACCTCGTAACATGAGGGTTGTTCACTATTTCTTTATTAGCGCTATTATAATTGCCTGTTTAATGAATTCCCATCAGTTGATTTGGTGTATAAAATCTTCATGAAACGGATTATATTTTGCTATTACTTATGCATTTTCAATAAAATCCAGTAACTCAAACATTGCTTTGTAACTGTCAGATTTTGCTGTTCAGGGCAGTGTAACTAGGTCATTTTATATTCCAACAAATGGATATTTATATATTTTTTTCAAGGGTGTTCTGTATATAACTCTGAATTGAGTCCAGTTATTATTGGAAATATAACATATATGAACTAATGGGGTTAATTGCTATTGTCGATTGATAAGCCATACTGGTTAAAACATCGCAGACTCATTTAATGCCTACCAATGTTTTCACTTTCTAGATAAAATGACAAATTGAGTGTTAAAACAATAACATCCATGTTTTATTTTAGTTAAGTCTTCGTGACAATCCGCTAGTAGTAAGATTTGTGAGCGAGATGAGTTACAATCCGGCGAGTTTGTTAGAATTATCCGCCAGAAGTGTAAAACTCCATAACTTATCCATATGTCCCGGTGATGTACCAGTCACTTTGATGGATTACCTAGACTCAGCACATCATTGCGTTAATCCGAATTGCAAAGGTAACGTTTTGTACTAATCTGTTTATAAGTAATACTTATTTTCTATTTTAAGGTGTTTACTTTGATAACAGAGTAGAGCACATAAAATTCGTGGATTTCTGCGGCAAGTATCGTATCCCATTACTTCAGTATCTGTGCTCGTCGAAGTGCGCTAATACCAAAAAAGTTCGCCAAGATTTGGATCGGACTTCCAGGTCTTACATGATGAAAAAGGTTCTGCTCGGATAACACATGCATTACACAGTACACTGTACATTGCTCAATTGGTCCACGTGGACAATGCAAGATTCCAATAGTCTAATAGAGAGTTACCTGATGTACTGAAACAAAGCGAAATAATTATTTTTTACTCTTATAACTTTTTACATCTAGGCTGCTAGATATATTATGGTTAACAGTCAATTGTGAAGTAATTTAAAATGCTATTACTATGTGATAATATATATAATAAAAGTTTATTAGAACTGTAGTGTTTATTGATGAGTCAGAATTATTTTAAGTTGTAATGCGGTTTTATAAAAATAACTGGTGTGATGTTATTTATTGAAAATACTGAATTTAATGTTAAAAGTACAAAAATATAAGGACAATATGTCACTGCATGTAATAATATAATAACATAAATATTAAAGTGTAGCCATATTTTAACTTCATGGCAAGCAAGATTACAGTCCACTTTTCTTTTGAGATGTTTATCTCAGTCTTTTCACACATCTGCAATCTGTTTTGCTCCAGAACGTGCCCGTGCTACAGACAGATTCGTACTTGCATTTGCAGGAACAGTTATCTTTGTTCCACTCATATTTATCGTAACTGTTCTTGATTTTCTCCATACATTCGACGAAATGTTTCTGGAAATGTTATTAAATTACCAATCTTCATACTTCATAATGGTTTAATGAACACTTACGTCGTTCACGCACTTGCATTTGCAGAATTTTTTGTCAAACACCTGAGAAGGTAGACAGTCGGAAGCTTTCTTGTCACAGCCACATTTACATTTAATATCTTCTGGGACGAGAACGTTCGAGCACTGTGCTTGGTTATAACTGTCTAAAACAGATACCGCTATGGTGATGTTCTTACTTTCCACAGACAGGCAAGTCTTGGTACCGGTACAAACGCCTCCACATAGTTTTGTACTTATTCTGTTTGGGGTGATCTGCAACAGGAATTATTTTATTGATTGAGGTTTATTGATTATTACAATTTTTAACTATATTTCAGTCTGTGTTTCCTGGAAAGATGACTTAATTTACAACAAAACAAGCACATTTAGAATTCAGCACTAAATATCTGTGAATAATGATAGTACTAATGGGTTTCTTATGGTGTTTATTTAAAATTTCTTTCTTCGACCACTATAAGCTGCGTTTACTCTTGGCATCAGGAAAAAATAATTTGTTTTACATCAGTCTTTAATTAACGTGCGTGTAACGTAAACTTTTTAACCAACATATGTATCCCGTTTTACATTTTTGTAAACATTCTCGGCTGAATTTAGAAAATCAAAAATTTAAATATCAAGTTGTAGTGTAAATGTTTATCCAAAAATCGTACTCACTTGTTTTGCTCCTCTATATTTAATATCTACAATTGTGTCTCTCGGTTTGCATTTTGTTTTTCTTGTCATCTCTTTTACTTGTTTGGTGAACTCTTTAGAGTTGCAGGTTACTGAAAATGGAGAAAAATGACTTGTGTATCCTCAGCAAAAAAAAGTGTGTTGTGCCATGTAATTTTTCTCCAACCACACCACATGTATCATACTACTACATACAAATAACAGTAATTAATAGCACACTAAGGTGATACTGGATATAGATTGCAATGTAATAGGATCTTTTGGTTGTGGCTGTAGAAAAGTTCTGAGTGTTCGTTTTTAGTAGTATTTTATTTGTTACCTTTACCTTTACCTTTTACTGGTAGAACTTCGTACTCTGGCATTTTAAGTGTCACTTCTGAAAAAAGAAGAAGTGTTACAAAATTGTTGTATTTGGAGTTTACCTACTCCCAAATAAGCAACGTTTTGTATTGTTATGAACTGTTTTAATTTATTAAAGGTTTAGCAGTGGGGATAACCATATGCAAATTTGGTTTCTCTCTGTATTTAAAATACTAGATTTGTAATCAAAACAGAATGCAAATGTTATTAACTAGGCACTCACCTGGGATAGGTTCCAATGTTTTCTTAGCTTTCACCGTATTTTTCTGGATTTTCGGAATGGTGATCTCGTGTTTATGGAACTCCAAGTCAAACTTTCTTTGATCAAAGTAATGCTTCTTGATATTGTTATTTTTATCGATACACACCCACTTACACATGATCACGCCGTCCACGAAAAATACAAAAATAAAGAATAACTTAATCATGTTGCCTGTAAATTTCGTCCGCACGGTAAACCTCCTTCGGGGCTGAAGTGTGCTTTGTAAGTGTTTAATTAATGTTTGAATGTCGACTAAAATTAGATCTCGGCTCCTGCGTCAATCTTCACCCGAACTTTTTGCGGAACTGTTTATGTTATGTTTTATCCTCAGATTCGTGTAGTT
Source organism: Cryptocephalus moraei (assembly GCA_946251905.1). Lineage (NCBI taxonomy): Eukaryota > Metazoa > Arthropoda > Insecta > Coleoptera > Chrysomelidae > Cryptocephalus > Cryptocephalus moraei. Next base: position 5,517,901 of record OX276455.1, on the reverse strand, counting down.
CCTCGCCACATCCGAGATATAGACGTTTTTATCTCACTTGACTTACGTTAATAGTGGCTAGGATAGGAGAAAAGTCCCCTTCGTGTGATTCACCGTAAGGATGCTTGATGTGTACTTTAAAAGTGGTTTGTTTATTTTGACACTATGTATTACCGCCAGTGTGGGAAATTCTTCTTAGAAACAAGTACTTACGAGCAAATCTGATTGATTATTTTTCTATCAACCCACGCGATTTAAAAATCCGTTAAATATATTTATACTGAAGATTTTTATATGAAAGCAGGTATACATCACCGTTTATGTCTAGGTAAAATGGATATACTTTACTGCTTTGGAACTTTATGATTTTTTAACTACTGAATCTAAATTATCTAAACTTAGTAAACGCTTACAAAGACCATGTTTCCATACAGTGCGTATCTGTAGTTTCTAAGATTCATACCCATTGTCTCTAAGAAAGTTGCTGTAACTGTTCAAATAAGTAAATTGTTTAATTTGTTTATGTTGTTTAAAATGTTGTTATTGTTAAATAGAACAATTAGGTGCATATAATGTAGATGTGTGTGGATAATTTGACGCTAAATTCACATAAATAAATTGGATCAAATCCAAATGAACTTGATCGCAATTAGCTACGATTTTATTTCGTAGATATACTGCAATTGTATGTCATGATAATTGATCATGAGAAACTAAAAACCAAACTATATTGCTTTAATTGGGTTCGTTTTAGATCCTCGTAGCCATACAAATCAATTAATACTGATCTAATGCTAACCCAGGGCCTATTTTTGGTTCAAGTGGGCCCTAGGCCCATAACTGGGCCCTAGACCCATATACCATCTGGGGGCCCCTCGTAGGGATACTTAGGTCAATCTTGGGGCCTCCTGAGCCAGGGGGCCCCAGGCACGGGCCTATAGGGCCTATTGGAAAAATAGGCCCTGCTAACCAGAGTATTCATAATTTCATCTTTTGTTCATATTGCTTTATAGACACTCCTAAAATAATACGATAAATCACTGGTTACTGTAACGAGCGTAAGTAGGTGGGTCATTCAAGAATATGATTTCGTCATGTCTTATTAAAGTTGGTTTACTCGATATGATGACGAAACGCAGGATAACGTTTAAATTTAGATGTTTATATAAGACACTTTCCAAGAAAACCGTTGATAGAAAACGAATGCAGTTAATGGAAGTCGTTTTGTCATCAATAATGTTGATTACATCGCTGATTTGAAAAAGGAAACAATTCCAGAAGTTAACGAAGAGAAATTGTCATAATTGATGTGGTCTCTAGAAATTAACAGATCAATTTTAGTGTATTTTTCACATTGAATTGTAGCTATGGTCTCAATCAATATATTTTGTTATTGCAGGTTATAGATTTTACACAGTTTAGTCCTAGGAGAACGTTATTTTTAAAGAAAATTTTTAAAAATTTTGTAAAGTTGGTACCTACTCAGTTTATAATTTATAGAAGCCTAAAAAACTTCCACTGTCTACGAATGAATGTCTATGATTTATGAATATCTCAAAATACTTATAGATTTAGGTACAAAACTAATACAGACCCTTCTAGATGAAGATTTACAGAGTATAATTATACAATAACAATTATAATTAAGTATGACCCCGAGTTATGTCATACTTCAGGAACTGTTACGAAAATTACCGAAAAATCTGATCTTGCCTCTTGCAAAACTAAAACAGAGATAATTGTGTTTGGCTGCTGTAGTTAAGGGAATTGAAACTAGACGTCTCAATTGCTACCTATACAAATTACACCAATTTTTCGTTATTGAAGTGGGAGGTAGTTCTTGTTGCCTGCATTAAAAACGCTCATGTCTATTTTTGAGTATCAATTACAAAGTGTCTAGATGCCCGTACAACCTTGAATTACCCTTTTTAACAATCTCAAAACGCTCTCTTTAATCTGCAACACCACACTCACAGATCACCCATATAGTTCTAGATGTCCTACTCCCATACTGCGAAGTTGGTCCACGTGTGTCAGCGCCATCTAGCGTAAAAAACCGCGTTAAAGGCTAGATTGGTAAAAAGAAACCTGTAATCCTTATACAGAAATGCGCGGGAACTTTGAAATTAAAATGTTTTTATTTATTGCACAGTAGACCGTGGACCCATGACACCAAAAGTGTCGATAAGTATGTTCGTATGTCCCTTGGACGTACGAACATACATTATCGACACGTTTGGTGTCATGGGCCCACGGTCTATAAACAAAGCAATTTCTAAACGAAAAATATTTAACTGTAATCGAGATAAGCACAAATCTTAGTTGTTTGAAAATGAGTCCTACGATTGTTCATTATCTCGATTACGATTAAACATTTTTCATGTTGAAATTGCTTCATTTAGAAAGAGACAATAGTCAACTGAAGCGTTACATATCATGAAAATAATAGTAACAATAAGTATAAGGTAATCTATATTAAGAAATGAACCTGACAAAATGCATACAAAAAAGTAACTACCCAATTATTAGAATATATCACTGAAACATAATTTATTATATCATTCATCCAGAAAGACAAAATAAGAAACACGATTTGTTAGAACCCTTACAAAAGCTAAAAGAAATGTTAAATATGTGTTCGTTCGAAAAGAAATAATGGTTTCACTTTATATCATGCCCATAATATTAAACATTTAGCTAGTGAGGTATACATAAAACTGGTAAATGTTACATTTTGAGATTTAATTATAATTTCTGCTAGATGAACGACATGCACATAAAATCATATATGTAACGACTAATGATAGACCCTGGAACAGTTGGCAGACCCTATAAAATGTAGTTAACCATTGTAATCAACTATCGATGAAAAAATAAATCAAGTTTTTAACAAAATGTATTTCGATAGTACGTGTCGACAGCAAGGTGTTACAAAGAATGATCCGTCTCCGGCTCTTCCAGCCAGCTACGTCTCCTCTAAAATGCATATATCACAAAAGAAGGATGTTTCATGACAATGGTAATCGATGATTTATTTCAGTTAATTCTATGATGGACTAGGGTGTCTTTGTACTATGTACTTTTAACGTTCTTACAAGAAGAAAAAAACCACTTTAGAATGACTTTTTTCTTTTCATTTCAAAAATTTTCAGTTAATCTATGGATACTGTTATATATTACAGCTTACAGATCCATTCTGTTACAGTGCCTATGTAACAGAAGAATATATGTAACAGAAGGGTCTTCTTCAATGCTGAACAGCCTCTCTCTTCCATATTCTCTGTCAGGGGGTATAACAGACAATTTCCCTGGAGAGAGGCTGCTCTACGGTGTTCCATCAACGTTTCCTATATAGAAATTCAATTAAATTAAAATAAACTATGCCGTGTACTGAAAGATACAGATAAATTCATTTTACGAATGAATAGCTTCTGAATTGCTTGAAAAATACAAATGTATCACGTAAAATTGATTGCGGTATACGCACTCGTTCGTTGTTGAATTCTTGATGATGGCCCAGGGTAATGCTGAACAGCCTCTTCCTTCCATATACCCTGTCGGTACATATGACAGACAGTTTCCCTGGAGAGAGTCTGCTCTGCGGAGTTCCATCAACATTTCCTATAATAGAAATTCAATTCAATGAAAATAAGCTATGTGATAATATAGGGTATCAAAGGATTACCAGTAATGCTATGTGGTGCAGCTCTTCTTGGCGAGGTACGTTTGAAAAACCAATCCTCAGGAGATCAAACAGTATAACCTGAACAAAAAAGACGAAACGTAATCACTGTAGATAGATTGAACCGAAAATAATCATACCTGTTAAGTTTCTTGTAGGTAGGGCCACACTCGATAGCCGCAGGCGGCCAGCTACTCCTGTGAAACAATCCGATTCAAAATGGCTCGAACACACCCTGTACTCCTGGCACAGCTGGATCGGGTTCATGACCGACAGTCTTGGGTCGTGGATGCGATCCAGCCATATCTTCAGAGTGTGAGAATCCACAGAAAATGATAGCCTATAAGCCCAAATCACATCCTATTATAATCCATATGTAACAAGTTCTTAATTAACTCCTTTAGAACTCATAATTTGAAATGGTCCTACCTTGTGGTATCTTTACCGTCACATCCAGGAACTGACGAATTCTTCGGCATGTTGCCTATTCTCACAAAATATAGTTTATACTGTTTAACTGTTTTAACTGTTTATACGTAGTTGCACAAATTCTCGACAAAATAAACTTCACACATGACGCTGAACGCTGAGACGCTGACGCTATCACAGGACGCTTGACGCTTGACGCGTGACGCGAATCTGTCGTGTCATGTAATTGTGTACTGTGTACACGGATTGAATATCGTACGTGGTGCCACCTCTTGACATAAACTTCTAACTTTCGCATTTACTTTCGGTCATTTACGCCAGATGGCGCAGTAAATTGCCGACCAAGTACGCCTATATCAGTTCCCATCCCCTGACCACACTGCAGTTATTGAATTTTAATAGAAATTGTGAACCGCAGCCAACAATGCGCCGGATTAAACTTAGTTTACTTAAGTCTTGGGTAAGACTTTACTTAAGTAAACTTAGATTACAGTGAGCAGTAAGGAAACTCGGATTAAAAATTATGTAGGAGCAGTCTATAACGCACCCCATAAAACCGTACAGTGGAGACTCGTAAAGGTGCCGTAAGGGTAGATGATGCAGTGGCAGACTATTAAAAGTCGAATCAACGGGGATAACGAGTAACGTCTCTTATTGGTCAAAATAAGAAGTAAACTTATGTGGGACGACACTCGTGAAGTTATAAATGAACCTAAATTTACAAAACCAGTGGGGCTTATTACCTTTTGAAATTTGCTGCCACTTTTTAGCATTTTTCAATTAAATTTTCTCAAAATAATGAGAAAATGCGAAATTTCCCGAGTGATTAAGAATGCAAATGAAGTTTTTTTGTTTCCAAAGAATGCTGAAAGGTAAGTGACTGAATTACGTTTTTTTTTTAACTTTTTTATTTCTTTTGTAGAAATTACATTTTGGGGCAGTTTTTACCATATACAGATATCCTAACTATTCATAAATGAAATAATTCTTTTATTTATTTTAGTCCCTTGGGTACTATAAATGTCTCCAAATATTTTGTTCTTATTTCCAAGTTCAAGTCTTTTGTGGATTAGAAGAAAAACTTAAAATATTCACAGCTGCTACGTTTGTAAACATGCAAAATGTTATGAAATTTCTGTTATGATTCTTCTTTATATTGCTACCATAAGGCTTATGAAAATTCTGACCAAGATCTGTTTGAAATATGCCCTATAATGATTTCGTTATTTACATTTAATTAATTGAAATTCTATTTCACAATTATTTTGAATGATTTTAAATGAGAAAAATCTAATAAAGTGTTACATGTCAGGATATTCAGTATAAACATCCCTGTGAAAATTTTCATTACGGCCATGTTTTAAAATTATATATTAGAGCGAGATTGTATTACTCTTTAAAAAAATATAAATAGTAATTTTAAAAGGACAAAATACAAAACGAAATGTTAATTTGTAGACATACGTAAGTAGATATAATTTTGTAGTTATAAAATCTATGTACATGTACATATCTTAAATCTTATGTTTAATATTTTTGTTAAGTATTTAAATATTATTAAATTTGGTATTTAAATACGCCTCTGACCGCCCCTTCGCAGTTAAGGGAACCCGGTGTCCAGGTTAATTGTATTTAAAGAGTAATCTTTTACCCTTCAAGGTTACCAAAATGTGCAGAGAAAGACGAAAGAGATCGACCGAGTAAGTCACTATTGTATAATCCTTAAACTGTGGTTTAATAAGCCATTGCGGTTTAACAAAATCGGAGCGGGGAATTCAAAATTACACATTGTTTAAAGTAGGTGGTCGAGCCTATAGAGGGAGCTCGAGTAGCGTACGAAATATGCAGATTTCGTATTATCGGGTTGGTAGTTCTCCGTTCGTACGTTTCCGTTGTTGCGTTGGCCAATTAGAAGCGAGTAGAATTTGACGTAACGATTCGAATACGCGTTTCTAATTGGTTATTATTGTATGCACGGGTGAAGTGGATTTATCGCTTCGGGTTCAATTTTTGTAGATTTAAGTGAACGCGGTTACCGGGTAAGAATTGGCAATCGCGGAACACCCCGATCCATGTAGGTGATTTGGCAAAGTGGCGTTCGTCCGGTCGCCGCGAGGTGGCGGCAGCTCACGCGAAAAGATTATTGAGTGTGTGTTAATCCAGAAGTGGTTCGGGTGCCTCCGCCTCCGCGAGCCGCGACGTGATTGGTCACGGAACGAGCCGATTGGGTCAATGTCTGAGCATCACAGAATTAATGGTAAGGTGAAGCCCGTGCGAGTCAAAGATGGTTTAACGGGGAAATAAATGGACGAAAATGAGGTGTACGCGCTGAACATCGGGACGTAGAGTACCGTGTGCCGTCGGTCGGTGTCGTTCCGGGACGTTTTGCGCCGCCGAATGTCCGCCTAGGGGCGCGAGCGACAGGGATATATATAAATCATTCGATCGGAAGAAGGGTGTCGAGCGAGAAATGTGATAGGCCCGTGTGAGTGAGGGACAGCGAGAGTGTGAGTGGAATATATATCGGGGATACAAAAGGAGGAAATGATGAGCGGACGACCGAGGACCACGTCCTTCGCCGAGGGCAACAAGCCTTTGAATCCACCTCTCGGTGGCGTGAAAATCAGCAGTAAGTCTATAGGTAGTTTGGGGGTTCGGGGAACGTGGAACGTGGGGTCTCCTCCTGGGGCGATAGCCTGATCCTGTCCCTGGCCGTGTGCCGCGGCCGCCCGCGAGAGAGAGAGAGAGACAGAGACGGATCCGTTGCGTAGTCAACATGGCTGACGACGGCGATGTCGATTGTCACATTTTTTCCTCTCTCGTCCGATATAATATATCCGGTCGGCCCCCGGGAGTCCTGCGCCCGATGGCGACGACGCCGCCGTCGCCCTCGGGGCACCTGTCCAGGTCGTCGCCTCCCCGCCCACGGTTCGCCCCCTTCTCCCTCCCGGGGCGAACCTCCTCTTCCTCTGAGACAAAGACGTGCACTTTTGCCGCCCGTGACGTTCGTCGTCCCAGATTTGCCGCAGATTTCTATTCGATGCCGTGTGTATATGTACGTGTATGCGAGCTTTCGGCGGAAAAACCGCTTAGCGCTCCGCTCGAATTACCCTCGTGCGATAAACCAATTATCGACCAGTCGAACGGTCCCGCTTCCTCCTACGTTCCGACGAATCCATCATCACGTTTTTTGAGGAAAAAAGGAATACCCAGACAGACGTTTCGAAACACGTCGAATTTCTCCCCTCTCTCTCGGCCTGTCGATCGATGATTAGTCCAGGCCGCGGAGCGAATCCCAAGAGCGGAATGGGTCGCATTAACCCATTTCTGGGCGACGTGCCGATTCCTGGGGTACTTCCCCCCCGGGCTCGCCATCTGTAGCGCGAGCGGCGAACTATCGAGGGCGCGGATCCCTCCTCGTTTCAACCCATATTAACGTCCCTGAATACAAATCTGACATACTTCTAGAGTTCTTGACAAGTACTAATAGAAATCAAGCAATGTTTGTATGACAACTTCACGCGACATACAAGTTGCTTAAATTGAATGAGAATCATTTCGATAAGTTCTATAAAAAATTTAAACAAAGTTTCTCTAATTATTAGAGTACACTAAATTACTAAAATATGATCGCATTAAGCTCTAAGGAGTTCCGTGTCTTACAAGTATAGTTCTATGGCCGTCTACCGAAAATAATCTCATTTTGATCCATTCAGCGGAGATAATTAATATCGTTAATTACCGGGTGTAGGTAGCAATTTATATGAAACCAATTTCGATAAAAAATCAAGTATCTCCGCGGGATCAATCAGAATGAGAGTGGTAGAGTAGAGGACCATATAACTATTGTTGTCGGACAATCTTCCCAGAACTCATAGGATTCAGTTCATCATAGTACGATCATACTTTATTGATTTTTTGACTTTATGACATTTTTGAAACTATTTCTACAGGAATAATGGGTAATACAATAGCGATAGGTAATACAGGCGTATGTTTTGAAATATAGATGCAGGACCAGTTAAGTGTAGCATGTGACTGCTGTTGTGTTATATTTGTTGAAAACTAAGGGCGTTTTTAAGTAACTCATTTTTTATTGTAATGAATTAATTGTAAAGTAGTAATTAGTAACACTAATTCTGTCAGAGGCAATCCATAATCGGTTTAATTTTCTTTGGGAATATAAATACTATTCACAAAATTATTTATCATACTGTGCTATCTTGTAAAAATAATACTTCCATTATTTAAATGGTTACTAATTACTTTCAAGGTACTAATTAGTAACATCAATTTTATGTCTGAGGCAATCAACAATTGGTATCATTTTCTAACTTGAATAAATACACACTTAATTTAAGTAACTTTCTACGGTTCCCTAGTGGTTTGGGTCCCTCTAAAGGTCCGCCACACCCTTTTCTCGCAATATGACCCATTCACCAGCTCATTGGACAGACTTTTTAGATAATGTCAACTACAGTACCACCATCCTTAAATAGGTTATACACGACCTTCTTAAAACTTGACCGTGACCCTTATTTGCAACTCATTTACATAATATTGCCTCCTTGATCCGCTTGATAAAGAACTATTTTAAGAATACGTATGGCGTTTCGGGTTAGTTCTATTACCATCACTGTTGTTAAATACTGATGTACTTTCCATATTCGTATTGTAACATATTAAGCAACTAAATAAATGGTTTACAATGTAGCAGCCAAGTAAGGGCAAACAAATGAAACTGCTTTAACTTTAACCGTGGAAAAGTGACAAAAGAAAAATCTGTTTGCGAAGATGCATAGAATCAGTAGTAAAATTATAAAAGTAGTTGAAAGTACAAGTTGCAGAAGACGTCATATTGCAAGGAATCTCTTCTGCAACGAGTAGGTACTCTACAACATTTTCTATGTTCCGGCTTCCATTTCATTTTTATTTATGTTTAAATAATTTAAAATTTCTTATCTGGGGATTTTTTTATCTTGACATTTAAGTTGGTATTACAGCTGTTTCCTAGACATCTGTCAATTTTCACACCATTTTCAAATTTAATTTAATGGATTTAAATAAAATCGAAATCATGTCTCAAGGATCCGAATCGCATCAAGTACAAGAGGGTGTTTGACGCGGCGGCCATATTTATTTTTAATTTTGTTTTGACAGGCATCAGACAGTATTAGGGAATATCTTGTTACCAACTCAACAAAAAAAAAAAAAATACCAAAAACAATGCTGTAATAAGCCTCATTAAAGCACTGTTTTCGGCCATTTTAGTGCCAGAATAGCTGACATTTTAGTGCCGGAACATAGAATAGTATATTATTATACTAGTTTCACGCGAGGAGTTCTTTAATAGAACGAGTGTGACATTACGTCTTATTAAATATTTTATCTACTTTGCTTTATTAATTCATTAAATTTTGGCTGTTCAAGTTTTCGTATTACACTAGGGAATTTTGCGTGGGTTGGTCACACTGACGTCACTGACATGGACGTTTCGTATTTGAATTTGAAATCTAGTAGCCCTAGGACAAATCGAATAACTACATAAGTTACATAACCATATATATATATATATATTGCCAACCTAAAATATACAAGGAACACATAAATTGCGATGTGCTGGAACTATATTAAGTTGGTAGTATTGGATGACTCTGACGTGCATCGGCATTTGTTTTGAATAGAGTATACTCACGTGCCCGAAATGGAAGACAAAAATGTAGAATTGACCTGCACAACTCCAGAAATACGCACAGCTGCTCAAGAAATTTATTGAAATACTAATAATTTAACCTTGACGTCTACTTGACAGGTTGATGTACCAATTTAACAAAACTAAAAGTTACCAAAAGTAGTGTAACAATATGAATATTATTACACTACTTTCGGTGTAATAATGAGATCATTAGTAACGCAAAGTAGATAAAATATATTTATCTATAACTGTCAAATAATGGCTTCATTGAATATGCACTTTTTATTAATAACACAAAAGTAGAGTAATACCATTACTCCATTCTTATGTCGAATTCAAATCCAACCAATTTCATCTTCGTGGGTAATGGTCGTAATACGCTAATCGAATAATATATTATTATTAGAAGAACCACATGCATAGCGACTTAAAACAAAGGGTTTTCCACGAGTACATAATGACCTTTCAAATATTTATTCCCCGTTAATTAGGATGAAACTTTCACTGTGGTTTTTCACTTTCAACTAAAAGGTGTTTTATGGAGATGGCGTATCTCTTTAAGATAGAATATCATTTTCATGCTGCGGCGGTTTCAAAAAAAACATAGTAATCCCAGCTTAAGAGTTAAGCTGGAATGAAGCTAGGAGTGGTCATAGCAGCATATTGAATTACTAATTAATTGCTGTTGGTCTATTTCCCCATTCCCGAAATCTACCCCATCAACTCCTAAATCACCCCAGATAGATTACAATTTTTTCCCTTTTTTTCCACTGTAAAAGTCTTCACATTGAGCAATCAATCCTTGTCTGATAATTAACCCTGAAAAATAACTTATTTGAACATCGTCAAGCAGATTGAGGGGTGGGGGTTGACGAGGTTAGTTGTAAAGTATCCAAATGTTGGACAGCAATAATTTCTCACTTAAATATGGAGAAAATTTCTAATAGCGCAATTACCCCAAAAACTTTCCTAAACATAACGTAAATTGTTTTACGAGTTCCAAAAGTAGATTAAGGACGGAACATTATCCGAACTCGCGTATTAATAAGGTACGATAGATCTCTTGTTACCGTATAAAACTACTATGTTATAAAATAGAACAAAGTTATTAATAACGTACGTATAAAGTGAGATATTACTGTAGTGTCCTGAAGCTCGCTGCCAAATTAACAATAGCCGGCAATTCAACGGATTAAATGTGTATTGAACGTTCATTAGAAAGGACTCGGCACCTAACTAAAGATATTCTAATTGAACTAATTATAGCAAGTGAACTTTAGTAGGTACTGCTTTAAAATCGAATCATGCTCGTGCTCCTCGTGTAACTTCATTAATGAATATTTCAATCAGTTTACTAATTTATTGATTGGTCACTTGGGAATCTATTACACATCGGTCGACAATGGCAGGGAAAGTAAAGTAGGACATTCTGTAGGTATAGAATGTTTTAAACTTCGAAAAGCGTTTATGTGTATGACTTCCTCATCATTTACATTTGCATATTACTTCATTCCTGCAATTACATGTCTTACAAAACTGCGCCACAATTTTATTAAAAATAGCTAGAAGATACGTGAGGAAAGATAAGATTAATCGTTTTTGTGAAATTCGTTATTTTGTAATCCGTCTCTTGATTCCTGTGAAATGATTTTTCGACCTTGAACTCCCATGTGTGTGTGTGTGTGTTACGACCACGATCGGCCGGTCTATTAAGAAAATTATATTTAATAATATTTAATTCGAATTAATATCTCTCGTATAGGCAATAACACGTTAACAGTTTCGAGTAATGTTATTGGATTGACATTGAACTTAAATAGGTACCTAATTATTGTCTTCGGATTTAAAGAAATCTAGGAAAATATTTTTTATATCGAGAAAAATATGAAATTTCGCTGAATCTCAAAATACATGTGCTATCCCATATCTTTTTGTACCGACATTTATATAATTAGACTTATTTGAATTTAATTATGTATTCCACGTGTTGTTCGACTATAACTATAAACTATAACTATACTTATAGCACGCGTTTGGATATGCGATGACTCACAGCGTAACATATTTCGTGCTGACGGCAAGTCAAAGATTGTACCCCATCTCGTTAAAATCGTAAAATTAAATACAGTTTACATATATGGCATTACTAGGAAGTGTACGTTAGATTGCATGTGGTACTTAACAAATCCACAATGTTAAAACAAAGTTTCCCTTATATTTTCAAAAACTTTTATCTTTCCCACCGGAGGTTACAGGGTTAATTTTCGCTCCAAAGGGAAAGCACGTTAACACCTCGTGGGATTTATTTTCTTTTTCACGTAAGATTTACTGTCTTACAAACAATTTCTCCCTGCCACGTGGTGCCCGACTGTCAAACGGGGCTTTAATTATATCCCGACCTGAAATAAATTCGCAGAGTTGGCTTATAGATTCCAGAGGTGTTAAGTTATCCTCTGGTGAACGAGAGGAGTGTTATTTTTAGCCTCGTTTAGGCAGAAAAACGTTTCAGAGCGTCCTTACCCCGGCACGTGTTTCCTGAGGGTACAGGATGAGTCGACATTGGGCAAAGGGGATGATGGTTTCTCCATTTTTCTTAAGAAACGTGGAACAACTTTCAGTTTCGATGGAATATATTCTCGAAATTAATTGATAGTAAAGGTGTATACGAAATAAATGTAAGAGAATTTTTGAAAATGGAATTTGTAGCTGTATAATCCCGGCTGAGCTACAAATTCCATTTTCAAAAATTCTCTTACATTTGTTTCGTATACAACTTTCAGTTTCCCACTTAACCGTAAGTCGATAATATGAAATATTTGTTACACAAGTTAAGAAAAGTTTGTGATATCGTTTCCTTCATTTCTACTTTTCAGGAAATGCCATGTTGTGATATTACAATAAAATTAAGTTAATCTAAAGGAGAAAGCTACTTCCATTTTTACACGAATTGTCCATATACACGTAGTAGAGTCTATTGTTTTCTTTTTGCTGAGAGAAGATACACGTTATTATTGTTTTTCTACTATTGTACCATTTAATTCCGTTTTAGATTCCGCCGTTGTAACCATTGTCCAAATTAATTAACTAATCGGTTGTATGAAATACAATAAAAAGCTTGAAGGAGACAGATTTAGTTGACATGACCTTGATTGTTGTGTCTATGTTAACATACATGTTACCTCTCATTTCGCAGCTGTATCTAAGTAATTATCATCAGCAGTTAAGTCATGGATAACTATGTTAAATAAAGTCGTAGATGAATATAATCCTTCAAATGCTAGACCAATTCTTATTATTTTGTTTAGAGCTGTATATATCAAAAATGTACATATATTTTTAGCTAGTTTTATCGTAATCTGAGTTTCAATAATTTTTTTGTGAATTTAAAAAAGAAATTAGAAACTTGATATGTGCTTCATCCCAACACTCCAGGTTTTAGATGGCACCAACAACCTCGAAACTCATTCACTAAAAGAGTTAAAACTACCCAGCAACAATACTAGTGAGTTTTATCAAAATTTGAGATTCAGTTAAAAAACTATGAATTTTTTAATCCAGCAATCGTTGCAAATTGCAGCTACACTCGTTCAATTGTGTCAGTTATTTACAATAAAATATCACATCTTCAAAACTCCTTTATGAAAATAGTTGAAACGTGTTTAAAATGCTTCAATAAATAACCACTGATGAATTTACATTTTGGAATATATTTTTTAATGAATTTTTAAAATCCTTGCAAATTACAACTTTGTCCAATTACTGTCAGTTTGTCAAAATAAACTCCTCCAACTTCAGAACTTGTTCACAAGAAATGTTGAAATTCACTAAACTCCCCAAGGACAATTACATCAACAACTTTAGTGAGTGTTATCGTAATCTGAGTTTCAGTATTATTTTTTTGTGAATTTTTAACACCACTACAAACTTCCTAGTTTATCCAACCACTGTCAGGTTGTTAACTGGACACCGACAACTTCAAAACTCATTCACTAAAAGACCTAAAGCTCATTCACTGAAAGTTTGAAACTCATTAAACTTTCCAAGCAAACTTCAATAAACAGTAGTGAGTTTTACCAAAATTTGAGTTTCTATTCAAAAGTTACGAATTTTCGAAACTAGTAATCGTTGCAAATTACAGCTACACTCAATCATTTGTGTCAGTTTTTTTACAAGTAAGTATATCTTCAAAACTCCTTTATAAAAATAGCTGAAACTCCCTAAAAGCATTCAAAACGCTCCAATAAATAACCATTAATGAAATTTACAATCATTTTAGTCAAAATATATTTTTTAATGAATTTTTGAAATTCTTGCAAATTGCAACTTTGTCCAATCAGTCAGTTTGTCAAAATAAACACCTCCAACTTCAAAACTTCTTCACAGGAAATGTTGAAATTCACTAAACTCCTCAAGGACAATTACATCAACAAATTTAGTGAGTGTTATCATAATCTGAGTTTCAGTATTATATTTTTGTGAATTTTTAACATCATTACAAACTTCCTAATTTATCCAACGACTGTCAGGTTGTTAAATGGACACCGACAACTTCAAAACTCTCTCACGAAAAGAATTAAAATTTAGTCACTGAAAGTTTGAAACTCATTAAACTTTCCAAGCAAACTTCAATAAACAGTAGTGAGTTTTACCAAAATTTGAGTTTCTATTCAAAAGTTACGAATTTTCGAAACTAGTAATCGTTGCAAATTACAGCTACACTCAATCATTTGTGTCAGTTTTTTTACAAGTAAGTATATCTTCAAAACTCCTTTATAAAAATAGCTGAAACTCCCTAACACCATTCAAAACGCTCCAATAAATAACCATTAATGAATTTTGCAATCATTTTAGTCAAAATATATTTTTTAATGAATTTTTGAAATCCTTGCAAATTGCAACTTTGTCCAATCACTGCCAGTTTGTCAAAATAAACACCTCCAACTTCAAAACTTCTTCACAAGAAATGTTGAAGTTCACTAAACTCCTTAAGGACAATTACATCAACAATCTTAGTGAGTGTTATCGTAATCTGAGTTTCAGTATTATTTTTTTGTGGATTTTTAAAACATTATTACAAACTTCCTAATTTATCCCACCACTGTCAGGTTGTTAAATGGACACCGACAACTTCAAAACTCATTCACGAAAAGAATTAAAACTCATTCACTTACAGTTTGAAACTCATTAAACTTTCCAAGCAAACTTCAATAAACAGTAGTGAGTTTTACCAAAATTTTAGTTTCTATTCAAAAGTTACGAATTTTCGAAAAAAGTAATCGTTGCAAATTGCAGCTACACTCTTTCATTTGTGTCAGTTTTTTACAATAAAATACATCTTCAAAGCTCCTTTATGAAAATAGCTGAAACTCACTAAAAGCATTCAAAACGCTCCAATAAATAACCGTTAATGAATTTTACAATCATTTTAGTTAAAATATATTTTTTAATAAATTTTTGTAATCCTTGCAAATTGCAACTTTGTCCAATCACTGTCAGTTTGTCAAAACAAACACTCAAACTTCAAAACTTCTTCACAAGAAATGTTGAAGTTCACTAAACTCCCCAAGGACAACTACATCAACAATCTTAGTGAGTGTTATCATAATCTGAGTTTCAGTATTATTTTTTTGTGAATTTTTAACGTCATTACAAACTTCCTAATTCATCCAACCACTGTCAGGTCGTTAAATGGACACCGACAACTTTAAAACTCATTCACTAAAAAACCTAAAACTCATTCACTGAGAGTTTGAAACTCATTAAATTTTCCAAGCAAACTTCAATAAACAGTATTGAGTTTTACCAAAATTTGAGTTTCTATTCAAAAGTTACGAATTTTCGAAAAAAGTAATCGTTGCAAATTGCAGCTACACTCTTTCATTTGTGTCAGTTTTTTACAATAAAATATATCTTCAAAACTCCTGTATGAAAATAGATGAAACTCACTAAAATCGTTCAAAACGCTCACATAAATAACCATTACTGAATTTTACAGTCATTTTAGTTAAAATATGTTTTTTAATGAATTTTTGAAATCCTTGCAATTGCAACTTTGTCCAATCACTGTCAGTTTGTCAAAATAAACACTCAAACTTCAAAACTTCTTCACAAGAAATGTTGAAGTTCACTGAACTCCTCGAGGACAATTACATCAACAATCTTAGTGAGTGTTATCGTAATCTGAGTTTCAGTATTATTTTTTTGTGGATTTTTAAAACATTATTACAAACTTCCTTATTTAAAAGAAGTAAAACTCATTCACTGACACTTTGAAACTCATTAAACTTTCCAAGCAAACTTTAATAAATATCAGTGAGTTTTATCAAAATTAGAGTTTCTATTCAAAAGTTACGAATTTTTGAAACTAGTAATTGTTGCAAATTGCAACTACACTCGTTCAATTGTGTCCTTTTTACATAATCCGTCACAACTTCACAACTGGTTTATAAAAAGTACCGAGACTCATTTAAAGCACTTTAGTAAGCAACGACCATTAGTGAATTTTAGTGAATTCGAGTTAGAATGTTTTGTTATGAATTTTGAAAGTCCTGGCAAGTTTGCAATTTCACTCAAGCACTATCATATTGTTAAGTAGACTTCAGGAAAAGAGTTAAAATTCACTAAACTCCCTAAGGGCACTTCAACAAAGGGTTCAGTGACATAAATTCTTTTTTTTTTAGCAGAAAAAATGTAATTCTAGGGAGTTTCACTACTTTGACAAACTACTATTGTAGCCCTTTTAACAGATTATATATCCGTAAACTTTTGATCTTCTTGTATTATCTTCCTGATTATAATTGGAGGATTATTGATTCTATTCACCTACATAACTAGAATTGCCTCAAATATGACCAAATCTACAATACAATTGTTACTGCTCATGCATTTATTATATATTTTTTATAGTAGGTAATACCCATTATAATTGGGGAATTTGGAAATTGATTAATCCATTTGTCAATTGACAACAAATTATATTTACTGAAATTCAAACCCGGTGCACAAAGTTTGGTTTGCATTATATTGGACGTACAGTTAAGGGAGGATTTGGGTTACTTTTGACCCACTCTATATGTGTATCAGCAGTTTGTAAAGGGGTGTGTTATTTAAACGTAATTTTATTATATTTTTTTCCAGTATTGATTTTTATTAAAATTAGATTAAATTGAAGTTTGGTTAAATGTCGAAAAATTTACGATGGTATTCAAAATACAGAGTGTATTGTCAAAAAAATATTAATTAATTTGCAAAAAAAGTCGTTTAAGTTAAACATTTATAAAACCTCTCGAGCTGATTACAAATTTTAACCGAAACACTCGTTAATTAGTTTTGATCCTAATTGACAAAGAAGTTACGAAGATATCCACATTAAAGCATTTCATTCATTAGGCACCGAATTCGAATGGTAAGAAAAGCCAAAAAGGTCTTTGATTTTGCGAATGGCGAACATATGCACGTCTTATCGCATTTTTGGACGTATTTTTCCTTCTCGCTATCATCAGATCTGCTAATTACTACGGCGATAAACCCGGCTAATTCCGATTCTCCTCGTACGAGATCGACGCCTAAACAAGACCGTTCCGTCAAATCCGAGCGTTTGTACGCTTTTAACACGAGAAAGTGAATGATTCTCTCGCCTTGGATTTTAATCTCCGCCATGCCATATCCCGAGTCAGTGTTGTGGCAAGCTCGTTACGTCTTGGTCGATCTGGTTGGACGTGTGCTTCTGATGTCTCGTGTGGTGTGCGTATGTGATGTGCTCAGTTCGGATTTACGAAGTGTCTGGGAACGATAAGCGAGTACATACTTTGTTTATGAGCGAGGTGGTGTTTTGACTGGGATTCGAGGTAGTTTCGAAAAACAAAAACAAAAATATTGTCAGTCTTTCGATCTACTATCTGGGGGAATTCGTCTGATTCAATTTAACAAATTTTAATTTCGCCGCGAAATCACGGAATCGAAAAATTAATTATTATTTCCTCCCGACTGTTCATAATTAAAGAGCGGAGTTCAAGCGGGGTCGCTGATTACGCATTCATAGGCCTCGAATGTTTCTGGAATTACGCGGCGTACGCATCCTAATTAATTAAAAAGTACGGCTCTAGTTGATTATCTTTTTGTGCCGAGGGCGAAAGCGATGGATTAGACTTCGGGCATCGACGGGAATAAATATTAATCCCGTTTTCCCCCCGCTGGAGATAAGATCTTGATCGCTGTTTACTATTTGTTTTCGGGAAAATGTGGGATGTTTTCGTTGGTTGTTGTCGGGTTTGGATATCGTTGTAGTGTTTCGTAAAAACTTCGTCAATTTCCTGTAAAAGTCAAGGTTGCCATGAATTTCGATGTAACTTGAAAAATTGGACGTTTTCTCCTCTCAATAGAGTCTCTATGTGCTCAACGGCGTTCTTTAGAAATCGTAAATGTAAACTCTAAAAGCCTGTCAGACGAGAACAATGTTATCAACTCAAACGTAAAACTTTATTACTGTATTCTACCTTACATTGACTACTAAGTTAATGTAAGATCGTTACGCCTGTAACAGATTCCATCAGTTTGCTCACAATTTCTTTGACAATGTTTCTGACTAACCGTTTTGTTTCTGAAATAATTTTTGAAAAAAAAACTGAAAAAAAAAATCCTGAAAATTGAGCATTTTCTCTTAGTAGATTTAAGTTTCTATGTGCTCAATGGCGTTCTTTAGAAATCGTAAATGTAAACTCTAAAAGCCTTTCAGACTTCAGACGAGAACAATGTTATCAACTCAAACGTAAAACTTCATTACTATACTCTACCCAAAGTCAATGTAAGATCGTTACACCTGTAGTATATTTCCTCAGTTTAGTCACAATTTCTTTGACAGTGTTTCTGACTAACCGTTTTTTGTTTCTGAAAAAAATTAAAAAATAAAATCCGAAAAAACTCCTGGAAAAATTCTGAAAAATCAAGCGTTTTCTCTTAGGAGATTTGAGTTTATATGTGCTCAATGGCGTTCTTCAGTAATAGTATATGTAAACTCTAAAAAACCTGTCAGACGAGAACAATGTTATCAATTCAAACGTAAAACTTCAGTAGGTACTATACTCTACCCAAAGTCAATATAAGATCGTTATTCCTGTAACATATTCTATCATTTTAGTCACAATTCCCTTGACAAGCTTTCTGACTAACCGTTTTCTGCTTACAGAAAACATTCTTGCATGTTCTTAAGAGAATTTAGTGTTTCTATGTTCTCAACGAGAAATCGTAAATGTAAACTCTAAAACCTTGTCAGGCAGGACAACACCAACTCAAATGTAAAACTTCATTACTGTACTCTACCCAAAATCAATGTAAGATCGTTACTCCTGTAAGATGTTCCATTAGTTTAGTCACAATTCTTTGACAAGGTTTGTAACTAACCGTTTTCTGTTTCTGAAAAAAAAACTTAAAAAATCCTGAAAAATTGAGCTTTTTTCTTTCTTAGGAGATGTTTCTGGAAAAAAACCTTAAAAATTTCCTGAAAAATTGAGCCTTTTTTTCTTAGGAGATTTGAGTTTCGATGTGCTCAATGGCGTTCATTAGAAATCGTAAATGTAAACTCTAAAAGCGTGTCAGACGAGAACAATGTTATCAACTCAAACGTAAAACTTCAGTACTATACTCTACCTAAAGTCAATATAAGATCGTTATGCCTGTAACATTCCATCATTTTAGTCACAATCCCCTTGACAAGCTTTCTGACTGACCGTTTTCTGCTTACATCATTTTCTTAAGAGAATTTAGTGTTTCTATGTTCTCAACTGCGTTCTTTAGAAACCGTAAATGTAAACTCTAAACTTGTCAGACGAGAACAATGTTATGTAAAACTTCATTGCTATATTCTACCCAAAGTCAATGTAAGCTCGTTACTCCTGTAAGATATTCCATTAATATAGTTTCAATCTATTTGACAAGGTTTGTAACTGACCATTTTCTGTTTCTGAAAAAGTTTTGAAAGAAAAACTGAAAAACAAATTCTGAAAAAATCCTGAAAAATTGAGTATTTTCTCTTAGGAGATTTGAGTTTCTATGTGCTCAATGGCGTTCTTTACAAATTGTAAATGTAAACTCTAAAAGCTTGTCAGACGAGAACAATGTTATCAACTCAAACGTAAAACTTCATTACTATTACTACCCGAAGTCATTGTAAGATCGTTACTCCTGTAAGATATTCCATCAGTTTAGTCACAAACTCTGACAAGATTTGTGACTAACCGTTTTCTGTTTACGTTTTCTTGAGAGAATTTGGTCTTTCTGTGTGTTCAATGTCGTTCTTCAGAAATAGTAAATGTAAACTCGAAAAGCCTGTCAGACGAGAACAATATCAACTCAAACGTAAAACTTCATTACCTACTGTACTCTACCCAAAGTCGATATAAGATCGTTACTCCTGTAACGTATTCCATCAGTTACACCACAATTTCTTTGACGAGGTTTCTGACTAACTGTACTAGTCGTTATTAAAGAAAGACATTTAACCAAACTTCACCTTTTGTGCAATTTTAACGTCCAAAAGCTGCATAGAACATGGGAAATGTACATTTTATCTTATTATGCGGCTATCTAGGCTTGACTATCCTAATTTTGACTTAATAGTTCTCTGTCTGTTGAAATAAGGAAACAGTTTAGTTAGAATCATCTTTCAGAAAGTATAAAAGTAGTACCTAAATGGCTATACAAGTTTTTAAGTTGAGGATGATGCTACGAAGAAATTGTTAAGACGGTAAAATAACAATTTCCGTTTAAAATACTTGGCATTTCAATAGAAAATTATATTAATTTCAATAACAGATCGTGAAGTATCGAAAGTCAAAATTTTGAAAAGGTAATTTAATAAAAATGTTTTCTTACAATTAGTTTTAGTAATCTCCTTAGGAGTTGATAAAACTACTATTTTTTTTGCATAAATTCCCTAAATTTCGTGCATCAATTTCTATATAGTTTCTATATAGAAACATATAGCACCTTTCTATATAGTTTGGAGTGTCATACTGTAAAACAAAAAGGAGAGGGCAACTCCCAAAAACTTACATTTTGGTCTCGATTCGTTTCGTAAATTTTGGGAAATACATTTCAAAATATTTTGCATCTAATCTACTCAAGTTTTGAGGTCAGTTTTGACTCAATTAACATCATTTAAGCGATTAATCCACATTATCTATGTTTACTTTTTAAACAATTCTTGTGATTAATACTAATCCATGTCGTGTCGACTGAGTACATATGTTGTGACCTTTGTTACTAGCTTCTACTGATTGGAGTTATTATTTGTCGATATCGAGAATTCCGAATGGTTTGGAGACGCAAAAAATTTAAATAACCTGGTTATATATTGTTTCTGTGCTATTTTTTATTATATCTATCTGATTGATGGATCGACATTTGTATAAGTATTTGTTACTTTTGTTGTAGATAAGTTGGAAAATCAAGTGTTTTCGAAAGCAAATGGTAAACAGTAATGTTATGCGCAGCGCAAATATTGCTTTGAAACGTTAGTATGTATAACGATATTATATTAAACCTGTGATTCAACGTAAACAAATTATCTATCGATTACGTAACGTCCAGTTATGCAAATAACGTGTTTTTTATGATATGATTTATATGTAGTTAAAGCAGAATCCCGGCGCTGTCGTTTATTAGACTGTCAAAGTTGTTTTTCGCGTAAATTTTCCTTTGGAGCTTTATCGGTTTCGATTTGTACTCATCATTAACGTCTTTTCTCCTCGACGTGACGTTCTAAAAGTTTAATGGAAAATACAAATATTTAACACAAATTTACTCGTCCAATATTTATTCAACTTATTTATTGTCGTGTATGTTTGTATCATCGCGTTGCATACCGGTACGAACCTGGACGAGGTAAATATTTGCCGTATTGAACTTTCAATCCTCCAAAAATTTAAGTAGGAACAACTCCTGCCCGAACAATTAATTTCCTGCGTAGGTGTGTTTTCACGAAAGGAACCTCTCGACCTTGCGCTTAAATACAATAATTCATGACACGCTCGTTATAAACAAAGTATACTCGTTTATCGCCAGGAGGTGTAATAAGCAAGTGAATGAGTCCGTGAAGAAAACAACATGGCCCCGAATCTTATGGCTAACAGACATTTGACCACTAGCGATCTAGAGTTCATGAGGCACGTCGCGAACAATCCCGATGCGCAGGAGTGCAGTTGTAAACGTGCGGAGGTTAGTTTTCGACGAGTGCGCAGAGAGATCTCAGGCTTAACCAAAGTCACTAGATATACGGACCTATTCTATTGAAATGCAGGGTCCGAAATCAATAAGAGTGAAAGAGAAACTAATAGTAGTTCGTTAGTATGACAGAGAAGGAAGTTTTGCAACGTTGCCAGCCGGCCGGTCCGTAACCCATTCCAAATATTCTCGTCGGAGGCTATACAGCGAATGATCCGGTAGAGTGTGGCGATGACTGTGATGTTTCGCGAGCTAGCAACGACGCAAAAGTTCTTTCTCTGTTTAGCCAACGAGAAATATATGACCTTTCTTTCGCTCTTATGTTTGTACCATACTGTAACTCTGTAGAAACTGTCTGTATAAAGTACCGCAAACTCCGCCATTTTTGGGCAAAAATTTGGCGCCAATTTGAATTGCTAATGTTAAATAAAAATCAATTTTGTACTGTATTGTTAAAAAAAAGCACAACTGTATCAACATGCGTTAATAATTGAAATGCAGATAGTAAGGCAATTAATTAAAACAAGCAAGCATTGGTTTCATCATTTATTGTTAGCAATTCAAATTTGGCGCCAAATTTTTTGCCCAAAAATGGCGGAGTTTGCGGCACTTTATATATCTAGTGACTTTAAGCTTAACGTTTATTGGAGGATTAAGGACAAATTGTGATGATCTGTTCTTTAAAGGGTGCATAGAACTGACACAGTTTGAATATGCTGTAAATTGGGTCAAACGTACTGCTTTGGTGCGTTAATTGGAAGAGTTTCAGAAAAATCTGAATTCACCTAACCTAATTGAAAGAAAAAAATCAGTAGTAACGATTGCAATTGAAGCTGTTAATCAAAACGAAGATCCAATTATCACGTAACCTGAAAAGGTGTGTAGTTCATAATCTATCGAGTTCTACCTGTAACGTAGTCCTTTTATCACGACAAATTATAATGAATGCTACAAAAATCAGTTCATTCTGACACACTAATGACCTTGTACTATGTACAACCAAATTTTTGCAAAATCAAAATTTTTGAATAGGAATTCCGTTGGGTTTAGTTCCTGCTTGGGTTCAAACAAGAAATACAAAAAGTGGTCCACATAGCTAACAATACGAGCATTTTCTGAACGTACCAGACCAGAAGTGACTGAAAAAAATTAATCAGTAGTAATGGTCACTTTAAAACAAAATCAAAATTCTTATTAGGAACAAATTGGCTACCTTCGTAAACGTAAAAGTCGAAAAGCAGTCAATTCAAATTTTCCACTTTTCTTCAGAGAACAAAAGATATTTCAGTCTTTTCGAAACAAAGTTTCAACCTTCCCGCTAAAGCACAGCTCCTTTTCGCACACCCTAATTTTTTCTACATTTCTGAACAAATAATCTGCCACAATTCTTCAGAAATAAACCTTGTTTCAATCTGAACTTTAAATTTTTGGAAGTCTCTTGTTTATTTTTTAAAAGTGTTTAATATTCGGTCCGTCCATGACGTAATAAATGCTACCTTTATAAATAAGGTTCATTTCAAGCAAGGTTTAATTCAAACTTATGAGTTTTCTTCCGGAAACAGGCTAACTTCAGCTTTTACCCTGGAACAAAGTGTCTACCTCTTCGAAAAGCATTCTTTTTTCAGTCTGTCCCAAATTTTCTAGTATTCGAAACGAATTTCAATTTTTTTTCTATTATTCTCAAGAAACTGAGCCTCAGTTCAGTTTTTCCCAAAAATGGTGTTCATTTGAGCCTTTCCTAAAAATCAAAGGTTAATTTAATCTTCTCTGTTTTCTCTAGCAAACAAGGAAACCTCAAAAAAATCAACCCTCCTTAAACAGCACAGCTTTTTTCAATATTCCCCAAATTTTTTAGTATTCTAAACAAATTTTAATATTTCTATTATTCTCCACAAAATCTTCTTATTTTTCTCAATATTTTCGATAACTTAATATAATTCACAATGAATTTCAATCATAGACATTGTTCCCAAGAAAACGAACCTTGGTTTAATCTTTTTCAATAAAGTTGATTGCAAGCTTTTCCAGAGAGCCAAGCCTAATTTAAAATTCTCTTTAGTCTCCAAATTTTCTAGAATTTGAAGCAAATTTCAATCTAAAAGGATTTTTTCTTCAATCTTCTTTAGAAGTAAAATTCTTTCCCCGAAAGTATAATTCAAATTTGATTTTTCTCCAGAAAACAAGGTAATTTCAGTATTTTCCTGAAATAAAGTTTCAGCCTTCCCTCTAAAGCACGTTCTTCAATCTGCTCTAACAAATTTTCTACAACATAAAAGAAGTTGTTAATCTACAATTGTTTTGCAGAAAACGAACTTTGTTTCAATCTACTTTCCTGAAAACAAGGTCTAATTAGAATTTTAGATTTTTCTCCAAAAACAAGGTATTTTCAGTATTTCTCTGGGGTAAAGTTTCAAACTGCTCCTAAAGCACAGCTTGCTTCAATCTGCTTCAAATTTTCGTAGAACTCAAAACAAATTTTCAATGTTTGTCTTTGTAGTGTAGGAAACGAACATTGTTTCATTCTAGATCAGAATTCAACCTTTTCCAGAAAGCAATTCGTTTTAAATTTTTGAACTTTGGCAAAACCTTAATGCATGTGGAATTACCTGGCCAATTATCTTGTTTCTGATAATACAGTTTGTTGTCATCGCTGTTAAGTATTTTTATTTTGTTTAGTATCAAGCTCGTTAAAAATTTGTAAAGAAGTGAGATATGCACAAATTGGACCGACCTTAATAATTGTTACTAAAGCTGATTTGGAGCTAATTGCCAGAATTTATTGTTCCCTTATATATTAGTGTGTCAATTCTTGCATATGTATTCATATACTTGAAGAATTATTTTTGGTAGCAAAATACAAAACGGCTTTCAAAATGAAACAGTTATGTTACCATCACTTAAAAGTAATTTTCAAGTAGGTAATTTATATTATGCGATCAGTTAATTAAGCTTCCAAAATTTGGAGCAAATTTCCCAAGCATACATTTAATCCCTTGTAGCAGAATGTCCTCAGTGGAACCTTCTGTGCATTCAAAAGTATATTTTAGAATTGTAAATGAACTCATTTTCTGTGTTCGCTTTAAAGCCAGATCGTCATGGATCGTCCTCCACGTCTAACCTAAATCGTATTTGTGCACAGACCTCGTTCCCACAAAAACAGGCCAACGCAAGGCCGAGGTACGAAAGGTCTCTATCTCTATTCGATTTGACGAGTAAAAAGAGCGTGCACGAAAGCAAAGAGGACATATTGGACAAAGCGAAAAGGGCGACCGTGGGAGGTGCAGCCATAGAATTGGAGACGAAGAGGAGGAAATCTGCGTATACCAGATTGGTGCACGCCTGGAGGAGGCTCAAGAGGTCCTTCAGCGGTAGCGGTTCAGATAAAAGTACGTTGTTTCAGGCTGAGATACTCAATTTTGATTTTACTAGAAAGTGCTTTGAATAAGTAGGACGAAAATACCAATTATTAGCTTAGGAGGTGATATGGCCTTTGGAAATTGCCATTTTACATTGGAGGTTATGGGATTACCAAAAAATCGTCATTAGTCGATTGGAAGACGTGGAAAATGATGGGATTTTTTTTTCTCCGAGTAAACTTCTGTTTTTTTTTTAGAAGAAAAAAAGTTTGTGAATTACCACTTTTCAATAACTTCTGGTGACGTCACTAAGCGTCCATTTTAAATACGCATCCAAATGGATACAAACCGTCCGTTTGTTATGTTCTGTGACTGTAAAATACTGTCAGCTGTGGTTTTAGTTTATGTTTTACGCCAAATATTCAGTAATGTAGATGTTCTGTGAAAATCACTATGGTAGTTCTTTACCCTCACCACAACTGTAAAATCGTCATCATAAAATTCACAAATACACATACTCTTTTCAAGACAAATCGCGATGCACGTCATTTTGATGACGTCAGAATCGTCCAATACTACCAACTTAATATAGTCACAGGACAACGTGAAATTTATGTGTTCCGTGTATATTTTAGGTTGACAATATGTATGGTTATGTGTATTATCAACCTAAAATATACACGGAACACATAAATTGCGATGTCCTGTGACTATATTAAGTTGGTAGTATTGGATGTTTGGGTGACGTCATCAAAATGACGTGCATCGGGATTTGTTTTGAACAGAGTATACTTCACTTACATTATTAATAGTCACTCTGTTAATACTTAAGTAATTTAAGCGTCCATCCATTTTCTAGCTGTACTGTTATCAACGTACTTTTGACACTTCTTTTAGTTCAAAAACTGAATCCTAATCCATGTTGGCATGGTATGTTATGGGTGATCAATTGTTGAGATCATTCCAGTTACAATGCCATAAGCGTATTAGAATTATTTTGAAAATGGTAAAGTTGAACTGTCTTTGAATGATAAACTGTTTTTCGCAAGTACAATTATTTTATCGTAACATTTATCCAACTTTTTTGCAAATTTCGTAAAAATCGATGTGGTTTAAAATTCAATCATTATTTTCTCCAAATCCCAAATTAATTGTTAACGATGTTTTTCTCTTATTTCCGATATATAAACTCGTTTGATTCCCTAGTATGATTCGGTGATCCGCAAGCCCGAAATGTCGGTCGTTTACACACAACCATTTCTAGGTTTATTTTAGCCGTCAGGTTCCAACAGAAGTCGGAAAATGCATCTCTTTTTAAATCGTTTTTCCAATTTTCTCACATTTATTGAGTCAAATTTGAATGTTCGCGTGTAATCGGATGGTATTCGGTGATCCGCACGTCAATAATGTCGGTCGTTTACACACAACCATTTCTACGTTTATTTTAGCCGTCAGGATTCCAACAGAAGTCGGAAAATGCATCTCTTTTTAAATCGTTTTTCCAATTACCTCACATTTATACAGTCAAATTTGAATGTTCGCGTGTAATTGGATAGTATTCGGTGATCCGCACGTCCGTAATGTCGGTCGTTTACACACAACCATTTCTAGGTTTATTTTAGCCGTCAGGTTCCAACAGAAGTCGGAAAATGCATCTCTTTTTAAATCGTTTTTCCAATTTTCTCACATTTATTGAGTCAAATTTGAATGTTCGCGTGTAATCGGATGGTATTCGGTGATCCGCACGTCAATAATGTCGGTCGTTTACACACAACCATTTCTACGTTTATTTTAGCCGTCAGGATTCCAACAGAAGTCGGAAAATGCATCTCTTTTTAAATCGTTTTTCCAATTACCTCACATTTATACAGTCAAATTTGAATGTTCGCGTGTATAGAGAAATTAGCGAAACTTGCGGTGCACGTCATCAAAATTTATGACGTCACCACGTCGCCATGTTGCCACAGCAATTTTTTTTACTTGACATGACTGTTGGTTTGGATAGTAAATTTATAACTGAAAAGTATACATTTTCTTCGTCTTTCATGAATTTAGCTCTGAGGTTATTGTGAAATTCTTAAATAATCAAAAATATATAGATATTAGTATATACCAATAATTAGAAATGAAATAAAATCATAATGTGTTAGGATGAGTTAGTAGGTACATGGAATTTACTCATTTAGTCAGTGTGATTTTATTAGTATTATCATACATTTACATTACCTATACATATTACATTACACACTATAATGCTATTATACAATTATTATTTACAAACAAAATAGATATTAATATATTAATTATATTAGAAATTATGAAATTCTTAATTACAAACACATTTATATACACTAATTACAATTCATGTAGGATCATGTGTTCTAGGATGAGTAAGGTATATGGAATTTACTCACTTAGTCAGTGTCATTTTATAAGTTTTTCTAATTTGCCATTATGCATTCTTGTTAATTGAATTACATATCTGCAAGTGCTTTGACTTAATGCATTACTGTGTTATAAAAACTCACTGTCCAGCAAAGACCACAGGGAGGTGTGAGTATCCTTTGCCAGGAAAGGAGTGGAACAGGAAGTGTACACTTTCATATAAAGTGAAACCGAGTAGAGAATGGACTTGGCACAGCACAGAAAATACAAGATTGAAATTGAATTGTTGACCAAAATGACCTACAATGTAATATTAGGTAATACAAATACAGATGAGAAAGAATAGAGGGCAACACAGAACAAATTAATATGTGAGAAACAAACAACAATAAATAAGTAAAGTATCTGCTGCCAGAATATATGTGGCCATCAATTGAAACAAAGAAACCCAAATTAAGCCTACAATTAAAAAAGAATAAATAGAGAAATTTCAAATATAACTGAACTTTTGAGCAATTAGAGGAAACAACTACTTCGAGGGCAAATACCCCTACCGACATTGAATTACACCCCTAACTTCTCTCACCTGAACTCAGTTTAACATCTCAGTGATTTTTTATAAAGAATATATATTTCGGGATTAAAGGTGCATTTTTCTTTATAATAAATAGAGAAGTATGGAGGTCGGTACTGACATTGTTGTGAAAACTATAAGTATAGAGCCAAAAATATTAAGGAATACAGTAGAAAATAGAAGAAAACAAATAACATTAATAGATGACAAATCCAAAACAGAAAAGAAATATTTACACCTATGAAAATGAAATGGAAACACTGCTCTGAAGATAAGCTACAAACTACAAGTGTGATATAATAACTGATCTGCAACATTTGGATCAAGAAAGTGTACACTAAATTGGCAGGTGTAATTGGATCGAGGAGCGTAGAGACATTGTAGGGAGGTGCATGTCCAACGGCCTAGAATCTGGAATTCAAGCAGAATATTGTAGTTATGAAAGTCGCGGAAAGAAACACACCCCGGTCAACCCGTCGAAAGTGCTGTCTCTTATCAACTCTCTATTGGCAGCTTTACATGTGTCCATCGAGCCTTCATTTTATGTTTACCTAAAAAAAGTTTTACTATATAAATATTCATGCACTACAGTTACAATATAATAATATTCTAATAATACATTATGTGCACATACCTAGAGTAAGATGTATTTACTTTAGTCTGAATCTGATATAGGTAAAAGTGCGATACCAGACATATCAGGCTCGATTTTAGATTCACAGTCACTACAGATGACATGTTCGTGTAGATGTTAAATATTTCCTAAAAATCACTATCACTCTCTGAGTCACTGTTCAAGTCAATCACTAAGTTGTTAACTTCCATTCTATCAAACATTCGTTCACGATTCCACCATTTCTCAATTACTTGTTCTGTATGCTTGATGGAGTTCATCCAGACCACAGGTGTAATGGTAGACAATGCTTCTTTCCACATGTCCAAACAGTTATCGTTTGCATTTCCATCTCGACCTACGTGTTGGTTATAATAATTTTTCGCCACGCCCCATATCAACTCGATTGGATTGAATATACAATGATAGGGAGGAAGACGTAACACTCTATGGCCATATTGTTCAGCCATCTGATCCGTTAGGTATATCTTTTCTGGTTTATTTCTAGAAAAAAAAAATAAACAAACACAAATGTTTATATTTCATTTCTACTTACTGATTAACAATTTGAAGTAGTTCACTCTTTAACATTGTATGTTCAAATTGAAAGTTATGTTTTGTAAGCCAATCCTTTATAACAGGCTTTGTCGATCCACTTGTCGGAGCCTTATTTGCCAATGTACTGTGGTACGGTGCGTTGTCCATAATAATAACTGACGGTTCCTCCAAGTTTTTCAAAAGTTGATTCTCAAACCACAGCAAAAAGTTGTTTTGGTTCATTTCCCCATGATAGTCACCTTTGGATTTAGAGGAAAACACTAATTCAGCCCCAGGAATAAAACCATTCTTGTTACCAGCATGAAGAATGATATGTCTGCAATAATAAATCACTATTAATTAATACTTAAATCTTTCATAGCAATTCTGCGATGAGTTACTAACAAATAATATGACTTTAACAAAACCTAATCAAATGGCATTCTAACGTTTACCTTTTCCCATCAACTTTTGTGGTCTTTACACTCTTTCTGTTATCATCTTGCCACGAGTGAGCCAATGTTCCATTTTGGAATATCCAAGTTTCATCCAAATAAACAAAATTGAATGTGGATTCCTCTTTAATTTGTTGATACATTCTCAAAAATTGTATTCTTTTAAATGTAATATCTGGAAGTTCCATTAGCCCCCTCCGTGGATTATCCTTACTCCATTTGAAACCAATATCTCTTAAAAGGATACGAAGTGATGATTTACATCCCTCAAAGAGCTTCATATTCTCAAGTTTTTGATGAATACTTTCAAGAGTAACAGTTTTCTCTGAAATAATTACATTAAATTATCACTCATTTTAGTATATTGTATATGGTGAATACAATCAAGGATACAATGTAAAAAAACTTTCTTACTTCTTTTATACAGTTCGTAAATTTGATTGCGAATAGAACCAATATCAAGGTGATCTTGATTCGTGACTCCCTTCACATGTGGACGGTTTTTCTTCGGCGACTTTAAGACCACATCACTCTTCACTTTTTGCGAGATTCTACTCACAGTACACACACTGATCTTCAGTGCAGCTGAAACACGCTAAAAATATTTCCAATAAGGGCCATAGAAGCTTAATAACCAATAGTATCAATACTTTACCTCTCTAACGCAGTTTAACGGGAGTAAGGGGCCCCCATTATTTCGTTCCAGTTCAAAGTAACTGATTAGAGACGAGACCAGCTGCTGACATCGACTGTTCAATGGTTTAGGCATCTTATTGCAATTCCTTACACTCGAAAACACCCAAACACGTATTTAATTTACAATTTACCGAAGCGAGCAAATATTTCGAAGTATAACCTCAAAATCATAACAAAAGTTTCGTGCCAATACGTGAATCGTTCGGCAACAGTGTACACGGCTACCAACTTATATTTTATCGGCTAACATCCGACAGTGTGCTATCTCTTTTTAACTGGGATAACAGTGCGCTCTGTTTAAAGCAAATTTTTATCTTACACCAACGGCAATTGGCAATAAATGTGACGTCATTGATGACGGCACCGCAAGTTTTACTAATTTCTCTATAATTGGATGGTATTCGGTGATTCGCACGTCCGTAATGTCGGTCGTTTACACACAACCATTTCTACGTTTATTTTAGCCGTCAGGTTCCAACAGAAGTCGGAAAATGCATCTCTTTTTAAATCGTTTTTCCAATTTTCTCACATTTATTGAGTCAAATTTGAATGTTCGCGTGTAATCGGATGGTATTCGGTGATCCGCACGTCCGTAATGTCGGGCGTTTACACACAACCATTTCTAGGTTTATTTTAGCCGTCAGGAGTCTAACAGAAGTCGGAAAATGCATCTCTTTTTAAATCGTTTTTCCAATTTCCTCACATTTATAGAGTCAAATTTAAATGTTCGCGTGTAATTGGATGGTATTCGGTGATCCGCACGTCCGTAATGTCGGTCGTTTACACACAACCATTTCTAGGTTTATTTTAGCCGTCAGGATTCCAACAGAAATCGGAAAATGCATCTGTTTTTAAATCGTTTTTCCAGTTATTTCCGCATATTTATAGAGTCAAATTTGAATGTTCGCGTTTGGGTGGTCAAAGTTTATTATTGCTAATTCGTTAGGACAACCTATTGGAACATAAAGTGACCAATCTTGGCAAAATTTTCGTTTCTTTTTTTTTGCAAAAACTACAGATTTCCTAAAGTTAATATTTCATTTCCCAAAATATGCTGATAGTGTCCTCTTTTAAAAAGAAAATCGTGGAAATAATAAATTTTGTTGTTAACTCGGTGAAAGGAAGACATCGTGTTTGCTACAACTTTGAAAGTTGCAATTTACTCTGCATATCTCTCGATAATGAAACGTCAGGTGTGACATTTCTTTTTTCGGCCGTCGTCGCAGGTGAACGTTTTTGTGTCCCAATTACAACCAGTCCGCTAAGTACCATTTTTTACCTCGTGAACATTGAAACTATTTGTACAACAATTTGATACGATTTTGCTTTCGGTCATATGACATATTGTTTATTATTTTTTTCAATTCGCGTTCGTAATTTGCGAGCCGTACAAAAGTTATTTGTTTAATTAGTCGATATTCGCCGCAATAGGAATTCGTATCACGTTGCACGGACATGACTTGAAAATTACAAGTGTCCTCAAGCTTCGAATGATCCTTCGACGTTTCCGTAAGAGATTGGTAAGGAGATTCTGCATAGAATAAATAATTGGTAATTGTATTCTTTGGTTACTTTGGGGTTTGTAATGTGGCAGTACTGAGGGAAGTAGTTTTATGTTCTGCAGTGAAAATTAAAACTTGGATTCAAAGGTTTGTTTCAGCTAACGTAAGTCATGTTTGCTGGTTACGATACCAAAATATGTTGTAATTATAAAACCCAGTTCTGTAACGTTTCCTGTGAAACGTTAATTGTCAGTGTCACGATTAGTATTCAAATTACTTGTTATTCGGTTTATATTTTTATGGGCAGATTTATTGATGGATTTTTGAGGGGAAGGAGACGTACTATGGAATGATCTTCAAAGTGTTTCGGGAGATGTCTAAAGTGACCAAACGAAAAGAGAAAAGGTTTCTGAGCCCACCTTCTTGTAAGTAATCACTTTTTACCTTTCATCGCTTTCAGACGGAAATACTTCGAAGAAAGTGCGCCCATATGTTCAATTATGTCTTCAAATCCAATATGTTATGAACTGTTTTGCTTCAAGAGGATGCTGATGCTGCCACTTTCGCTCTCTCCTTTTATTATTGTTTTCGCAAAAACCAATTTTGAGAGAGATCGCTTTCGCTCTAATCGTGGGATATTCAATATTAATTGGCGTTTCATTCGGAAAATCGATATCATAGTTTCTTTTATGATTAACGAGAAGGTGATTTAATTAAGGAGATTCAAATGCATTACAATGGGGTAAATGCTCAGAATGTTGTTATATATGATAGCGTGTAACGTTAATAATTATCGAGTTAATTGAGGTTATAGTATTTCTTAATGTGTCTTCATGGAATATTGTTCTAATGTTAATGTCTTGTTTAATTTTAAAATCGTAATGGTCTAACTTGTTTCCCAATAGCAGCTAACCTTTCTGGTGCCATTACGACGCTTAACGTTAAATTGGCATTTTCCTTTGACAATTAAAATAATTGTCACTGTAATCAACATAATAATCGTCATTAAATTTCAAATCCGTCGGCCTACTTCGGCGCGTTGTTTTTTGACAGTCGTACGTAATCTGTGTACTTTCACAAATGTAAGTACATACATCAAAGGTTCATTTAATAGACTAGTTCTGCCAAAGGCGCGGGCGCAAGTCAGTTCAGCCAGAGGTGTACATGATACTGTGATTTTTGAAAAAGTTGCTTGGGCTCTGTAGCTAAATTTCTATTATTCAATTTTGCCATATAAACTGACGTTTATTGACGTCAAATCGAACCTATAAAGTCATTGTTTATTTTGTTTATTTAAGCAGCGGATTAATAGTTATTTATTCAATTTTGCCGTATAAAGTGACGTTTTATATGTTTAAAATTGTTTTCGTCATTGTTAAGGTTGCGGTACTGAAGTTGTCATCCTGTCAAATTATGTTTTCAAAATTGGACTTACTCCGCTAAACGCCAGTTTATATATGGCAAAATTAAATAAAACGTTGTAATACACTCGCGGATACAATGAACGTTTAACTCGCGATATTATTGAGTGGAAATTTTTATAGGTGACGTCAGCGTTCTGAGATATTGTAGAGCCATTGGTGAAGAAAGGTATTTTAGCAAAGCATATCTCCCTTTGCAATCTTCTTAAACAGCAGATAGAATTAAATAGCTTTTAAGTGTTAAGGGTAAAAGTGGAAAGGAAATTTTCAAATAGTTTCCAACATGATTTCTGTTTGAAACAGATGCCATTTTAACAGCAATTTTGATTCTAATGACGTAAATTCAGTAATCTCTAGCGGTTTCGAAAAAGCATTGATGTGTAAACAAGTTTCCTGGTTTATAAGCGTTTAGGTAGAAAGAAACACCTTTCCACCAAAAATATTTTTTTGATAGTTTTTTATCATTTTTTCGTCAACTTAATTTGATTTTTAATTTATTGCGCATGCGGAAGTAGTACGCCGTTCTGTGGTTGTTCGTATGAATTACATGGTGAAAAGTAATTGTTATTTTAAATCTGGCCAGGAAAACATATCATTAGCATCGTTTCTTCTCAATTTAACTTTATGTTGTTTTACAAAATTACTTATGATGACAGTGAACAGCATACTCTTTTGCCCATATAAAATGTTATTTAATGAATAATTAGAAATATTTGAATTCAAGTAAATTTTGGAATTTATCTCCAGTACGAAGTTTACCTCTTAAACAATGCAATCGCTGTCGATTTTGAATCGTTGTGTAACCCATCTTTGCTCCAATTTTCGTAATTAATTTCCTTATGTAACGACTTAATTTAAGTTCTTTATCGTTACGCCGTGCATAATGATGGTAATTATACCTGGAAGACGTCATGTAATTTTTAACGCGGTGTGTCTAAATCGAGATATTTGTTGCGTTAGAGGAATGTGTGCCAAATTTTATTCATTCATACGTCTAGTAAGGGCGTGGTAACAACATATGCAGCCTTTACTAACGTTAAAATAGTTACGAGAGTTCACTACGAAATTAACATAGTGAGTTTGAAAAAAATTCAAGAAAAGAATTCAATTAGATCAATGCAGATGATCTATAGTATTGTAACGTTTATTTATTTACACTATCCTAATTACTATACTACACACTACTTAATTTATATCACTCTTAATGTTAATTTATATCACTGGTCCGTTTTTCACTTTATTTATTCACTCGCGGCTTCACGTCTAATCTCATCTCCGACCGCAAGCCCGCTTATGTACACCTCAATTGTATTCGCGATAGTTCCTGAAATAACTCGAACCTTCTTTTTTATGTAGAAGCGGAATAAATCATTCTTAAGCGAATAAGCGTAAGCCGCCGAGGTCCGATAAGAGTAAACACATTTAGCTCTGCTGTTTACATTTCGCGTTACAGAATTAATGGCAGAATCAGAAGAGTACCTTGCAACAAACTGCAACAAGTATGTACATGAAAATATCACCAGCAAATACCAAAGTAATGACTTTTTCAGGTAAATCCCCTATTAGATCTAAGATAGTTGTAAATAATGAAATATTAGGACAGGTATCGCATTTAAAATATCTAGACTGCGATATATCATATTGGTCGAGATAACGACATTGAAGATAAAGACTTAATAAATTTGCAGTTACATGTGGAACAATATCTGGAACACTTAGAGAAACACAAATAAAATTTTACAATATGATAGCTGTACCAATCCTTATTTACGGTAGCGAGACCTGGAAAATAACCATGAAAGATGAAAATAGGTTGCAAAGTCAAGAAATGAAATTATCAAGAAGGATTGAAGGGTGAAAGACAGAATAATAAATGATAGAATATGAAGAGAATTGAACGTCTTTAGCATAGATGAAAGAATTACAGAAAATGGATAGAGCATGTAGACAGAATGCAAGATGAAAGAATCCCAAAGAAGGTACTGAACCAGAAATGTAGAGTTAGCAGAAGTATTGGTAGACCAGGCAAAAGCCTAATACCTGATATGGAGAAGTTAGAAAAATGCATCAAAGTCAGATTTCACGATAATGCCCCATTTAGCTGTTAACAGTACAGGTACACCCCTTTAATGGGTTAATTATTAACGCCTGTTACTTTCCTGAACGTAGCAGACACGCTCCGCATTCTCCGTTGAACTCTCGCGAGGCTTTATTTTTATTGTTCCCTCATATTTCGCCGTGCGATTCATTTATTTTTTACTACCGTGGGCTCTCATAAATTCCGTGCGACATTATCCGCATTGCGTTGCTAATGGATTCGTGATTCAGGTCATATGGAGGCATTTTCGTCTGGAAACGACGTGTATTATGGTATACGGTTTTATCGGGCTCGGCTCGCCCCGGCCGAGAGGTGGAGATTTGATTGACGCTAGTTCGGCGAAAGTTTTTCCATATCGCGTTTTCTATCTCGGAAGTCGTTCTTTTGTAGTAGACCCATTCCGCTATACGTGAAAGGTGAGAAGCTGAAAAGTGACTTCCGAGAGCGGATCGACACGATTTTCGCGTTTCTCGAATGAGAATACAGGGTGTTCTCCTTGGTTGTCGCTAAAATAAAGCTAAACGTTTTCCGTGAATGTCGATCACTGTGATTGAAAACGTGCGCCTCTCCATGATAATTTCAAAAGAGTAGATGTTATATATACTCTGTTCAAAACAAATCCCGATGCACGTCATTTTGATGACGTCAGAATCATCCAATACTACCAACTTAATATAGTCTCAGGACATCGCAATTTATGTGTTCCGTGTATAATTTAGGTTGACAATATATATGGTTATGTGTATTCTCAACCTAAATTATACACGGAACACATAAATTGCGATGTCCTGGGACTATATTAAGTTGGTAGTATTGGATGTTTGGTGACGTCATCAAAATGACGTGCATCGGGATTTGTTTTGAACAAAGTATAGTTATGTACTGTTGAATGAACTTACATATCTGTGTGTTTTACAACTCTCAATATACAAGTTCCTATAGAAATTTTATACCAACACTTGTCAAATTTTAATTTACAAATATTAATTGTAAAAAATTATACTCAAGTTCCGCTTATTGAATATATAATAAGGCTGTGGCATGTGTAATTATTGTTACGATTGTTAAGTACATTGTACATAATAATTTGCTATCGTAAATGGTTACAATAATTCTTTTTTTTAATAACTGTGATATTGTTAAACGTTAAGAAATCGATTTTGCATGTAGAAAATATGCATTTTTTTCAATTCTAATAGACTGTGATATTCACTTAATTAGCGAAGAATAATCTTGTTTTTCATATGTAATTAAGTAACCTAATAGAAAATTTATTTGTAATATTTCTAAGAGTTAAAAAGAAAATTTGGGGTAACTTCGGGAACGTACTGTATCATTTTATGATATAAGTACGTAAGTAAGTAAGATATAAGTCAGTTGTAAACTTTTGGTGAAAATTCAATTCATGATAATATTTTTTTAAAGCAATATAAAGTTAATATTGATTATAAAATTTATCCTCAGGATAAATTGAGTAAACAATAATACCATTTATCAATAAATCTGTAAATCATTTAATTTAGGGGCCGTCCATAAATCACGTGACGCTAAATTTGCCATTTTTGAACCCCCTCCCCCCCACCGTGATAAACCGTGATATGCCGTAATACCCCCCTAAGAATCACGTGATAATTTTTGACCCCCCCCCAAATTGATAATAGATTATACCAATTTTATTCTGTTTGATAAAAGAAATTTATATAATTTGTTCTATCTTACAGGGCAGAAAAATTAATTATAGTACTAAATTTAAAATTGGTTGGGATTTATAAATAATAAACGAAATAAAGAAGGTATAAACTTTTCAATGTTTGGAACTTATAGGTAAGGTATTTATATTTTACAACGTACAAATAATAGTCTTTAGTTTAAAGGCAATAATATTTGAACGACTTCCATTTGAGAATTCAACATGGATTATAAACAAAATTTCTCCTTTAAGGTGTTAGTTAGTATTGAAAAAAATACCGGCAATTTTTGAATATCACGTGATACGATTTCACCCCCACCCCACCCCCTCCGTGATAAACCGTGATAAAAAGGTAACCCCCTCCCCCCCTAGGAGCATCACGTGATTTATGGACGGCCCCTTATAAATCTAACTTTTGTATTGAAATTTCACCTCAATACAAATTTTAAAAACAAAAAAAAAATTATTAAACCACAAAAATGATACACTTTGCTATTTATTATCAAATATTTTATTATTTACCTCTTCTAGACTAATTTAAGTACCTTAATATACCTCGATTTTTAAATAAAGTCATAATTTTGTACCTGAAAGTAACGTTTAGTTTAGACACACGATATTTCCCCCTATCTTAAGGTTTTTCCAATAAATTGAACTTTGCTTTAAAATTTTTGATTCCAAATTCATATACTCCAACGTTTCTACCATATCCACATATTTAATATATAATTCTATCTAGTTTTCCCAAATTTATGTAAGTAATTTCGCGTTTTCCACTTCAATCTAATTAGTGAAAATTTATATAATTGTATTATATATAAGATATATATATATATATATATATATATATATATATATATATATATATATGGTACGTTCCACGCCGAATTTAAATTTTTTTTTTAGATTTGGTCCAAAATCAACTTAAACGTTCCTTTTGGGCCCCCGAAACTCCCCCTAAATTTTTAGGGCCACAAGTGGAATAGAACTTAAGTTATGGATAATTGAAAATTGAAATTTTCAGGTTCGGCTCCAAAACAAAAAATTTTCAACCATCCATAATTTGTAAAAATATCAATTTTTGTGAAAAAAGTTTCAAACAAAAGTTGTTTGCAATGCTTTAAACTTTCGGAAACTGCTAAAAAAAAGTTCATCCGACATGGTTCACTATTGACGAGTCTTGGCGCCATTAGTCGTCAGGCCGCCAAAAAAAAAAACATTATCAGCTTTCCTGACCAAAAAAATCAGGAGCGTAGCTGGATTCGATACAAAACTTTTCAGCCCAAACAAAAGTTAGCCAGACCTAAGGGCTTCGAGAAAAAAAATGGTTTTCAGGTTCAGCTTCAAAACCAAAAATTTTCAACCATCCATAATTTGTAAAAATACCCATTTTTATGAAAAAAGTTTTAAACAAAAGTTGTTTGCAATGCTTTAAACTATTGGAAACTGCTAAAAAAGAGTTCATCCGACATGGTTCACTATTGACGAGTCTTGGCGCCATTAGTCGTCAGGCCGCCAAAAAAAACATTATCAGCTTTCCTGACCAAAAAAATCAGGAGCGTAGCTGGATTCGATACAAAACTTTTGAGCCCAAACAGAAGTTAGCCAGACCAAAGAGCTCCGAGAAAAAAAAATGGTGAAATCCGGCAAAAATCCCTTGATATCAACAAAATTCCATTGAGCCCCCAGAAATCCACTGTTTGCCAGTTAATCTCAAACCATGAGCGACATTTTTTCTAGAAGTTGACTGGGGATCAACATCACTAAGGTTGGCATGCTATTTTCATATAAATAGAGCACTTTCCAAGTCCCCGGCGGCTCAAAAACTCAAAATTCCTCAAAATACTTGAATTTTGATCCCAGATGACTTCGCTTGACGCACATTTTTTATCCAAGAAGCGACTCTCACCCAAATTGT
Organism: Cryptocephalus moraei; assembly: GCA_946251905.1. NCBI lineage: Eukaryota > Metazoa > Arthropoda > Insecta > Coleoptera > Chrysomelidae > Cryptocephalus > Cryptocephalus moraei. The sequence continues at coordinate 5,478,652 of OX276455.1, read as the reverse complement.
TGCTCTTGTTGATGTTTTTGAAGGTCCACAACGGTTGACGACAACGCTGAAGCAACCTTCCACAAGAATTGTTCTGGAAATTTGAATTTTCAACACAAATTTTCAAATTTGGGACCAGCCCTTAGGTCTGGCGAACTTCTGTGTGGGCTCAAACGTTTTGTATCGGATCCACCTACGTTCCTGATTTTTTTGGTCAGGAAAGCTGATAATGTTTTTTTTTGGCGGCCTGACGAATAATGGCGCCCAGACCCGTCAACAGTGAACCGTGCTGGATGAACTTTTTTTAGCAGTTTCCAAAAGTTTAAAGCATTGCAAACAACTTTTGTTTAAAACTTTTTTCATAAAAATGGGTATTTTTACAAATTATGGATGGTTGAAAATTTTTGGTTTTCAAGCTGAACCTGAAAACCATTTTTTTTCTCTAAGCCCTTAGGTCTGGCTAACTTTTGTTTGGGCTGAAAAGTTTTATATCGAATCCAGCTACGCTCCTGATTTTTTTGGTCAGGAAAGCTGATAATGTTTTTTTTTGGCGGCCTGACGACTAATGGCGCCAAGACTCGTCAATAGTGAACCATGTCGGATGAACTTTTTTTTAGCAGTTTCCGAAAGTTTAAAGCATTGCAAACAACTTTTGTTTAAAACTTTTTTCATAAAAATGGGTATTTTTACAAGTTATGGATGGTTGAAAATTTTTGGTTTTGGAGCCGAACCTGAAAATTTCAACTTTCAATTGTCCATAACTTGAGTTCAATTCCACTTAGGGCCCTAAAAATTTGGGGAGAGTTTCAGGGACCCAAAAGGACCGTTTTAGTTGATTTTGGGCCAAATCTAAAAAAAAAAATCTAAATTCGGCGTGGAACGTACCATATATATATATATATATATATATATATATATATATATATATATATATATATATATATATAGTTTTAATAGTATCGAATTATTTCGTCAACCATTTTAGATTAGATATTTAAAAATATTTTAGATTTTTTTTTAAGTAGGTATCTACATAACAGCGAATATTTAAAAAATATATTGAAGTTATTAGAAATTGACAAATATGACGTTGCATAAACAACCATAGTTCAATTCATTAATTGTGCCTTATAGTTGATCAAAAGGTTATCAAAAACAATATCAATACGATTGTATGGTCGTGTGTATAAATACCTTTTTGAAGTAATTTATTGAAAACAATTGCGTATTTGTGGTCTTACTCACTTCATTATCGGTGTTGATTAATGACTCACTTCTTGTAAATAAGTAACGTGATTTTATAATTCCCAATTACCTCATTATAATAATTAATAGCATTAATATTCTGCTTATATTGATATTCAGGTCTATTGTTAGTTACGAACTCTTTCTTTTAAGAATTGATACTTACAGAATGGAACCGAATTAACCCATTTCAAGTCAATTGATGTAAAATTACGTTATGAAATACGGTTTTAGGCATTTCGATTGTTGTGCATCAATCATAACAAGCATAACGACCATTCGAGCACAGAGCAGATCTGATTTTTAACATTACAATTTTAAACATTTCGATTGTTATGTGTCATTGATAACAAGCTTCAGAGTAGGCCAGATTTCTACCATTACAATTTTAGACATTTCGATTGTTGTATAACAAGAAGCGTTACAATCATTTGAGCACAGAGCAGACTTGATTGATACCGTTGTAATTTTAATAATTTCAATTGTTGTGTATCAAGCGTAACAAACATTCGCCTACAGAGCAGACCTGATTATTGTTACCATTGCAAGTTTATCCATTTCGATTGTTGTGGACCAATCATAACCAGCGTAACAAATTTTCGCATACAGAGCAGACCTGATTGTTACCATAACAATTTTTGGACATTTCGATTGTTGTATAACAAGAAGCGTAACAATCATTCGAGCACAGAGCAGACCTGATTGATACCATTGTAATTTTAGTAATTTCGATTGTTGTGTATCAATCACAACAAGCGTAACAAACATTCGCTTACAGAGTAGACCTGATTATTGTTACCATTGCAAGTTTAGACATTTCGATTGTAACCAATCATAACCAGCGTAACAAATTTTCGCATACAGAGCAGACCTGATTGTTACCATTACAATTTTTGGACATTTCGATTGTTGTATAACAAGAAGCGTAACGATCATTCGAGCAGGCCTGATTGATACCATTGTAATTTTAGTAATTTCAATTGTTGTGTATCAATCATAACAAGCGTAACAAACATTCGCCTACAGAGCAGACCTGATTATTGTTACCATTGCAAGTTTATCCATTTCGATTGTTGTGGACCAATCATAACCAGCGTAACAAATTTTCGCATACAGAGCAGACCTGATTGTTACCATAACAATTTTTGGACATTTCGATTGTTGTATAACAAGAAGCGTAACAATCATTCGAGCACAGAGCAGACCTGATTGATACCATTGTAATTTTAGTAATTTCGATTGTTGTGTATCAATCACAACAAGCGTAACAAACATTCGCTTACAGAGTAGACCTGATTATTGTTACCATTGCAAGTTTAGACATTTCGATTGTAACCAATCATAACCAGCGTAACAAATTTTCGCATACAGAGCAGACCTGATTGTTACCATTACAATTTTTGGACATTTCGATTGTTGTATAACAAGAAGCGTAACAATCATTCGAGCAGGCCTGATTGATACCATTGTAATTTTAGTAATTTCAATTGTTGTGTATCAATCATAACAAGCGTAACAAACATTCGCCTACAGAGCAGACCTGATTATTGTTACCATTGCAAGTTTAGACATTTGGATTGTTGTACATCAGACACAACGAGCGTAACAAGCATTCACTTACAGAACAGTTGTTACCATTACAATTTTAGACATTTCGATTGTTGTGTATCAATCATAACAAGCGTAACAATCATTCGAGCAGGCCTGATTAATACCATTGTCATTTTAGTAATTGCAATTGTTGCGTATCAATCATAACAAGAGTAACAAACATTCGTTTACAGGGCAGACCTTATTACGATATTACAATGGCAGGTTTAAACATTTCGATTGTTGTGTACCAGTCATAACAAGCGTAATAAGCATCAAATCACAGAGCAGATTGGGAACATATTATGCCCAAGGAAACTTCAATCACTATTTCAAGTGTTGAAATCAAAGCGTTTAATTGGCTATGGCCAGTTCCGTTTACAATAAACTTTAGTCTTGTTGAGTGAAGTTGAATACAGTTTAATACATTTCAATTTCTGAGATATGTCTTGAATATGTCTATTTCATGACGTTTCTCTCATGTCAGAAATGACAATTATTTTAAAACAAGTTTTTGTGGGTAAAATTCGATATGTTTGGATACCCTGACGCTTTCGTCGAAATTTAATGGCTTACATGATGGCATTCGCGGTTGGTCAGAAGAACAGAAGGACAGAAAAGTTCGACGACGACGAAGAGAAGTACATTAATCCAAGTACAGGTGAATTGAACTAGTTATTATCGTTTATTGAAGTCTTTGCCTAATAAAACGACGTCGCGAATTATAAGTTTAGAAGTCTGGAAATTCGTTAGCAGCACAAACAAAAACGAAAAGTCCCAAGAGTTCCAAAGTTCCTACCAAAATATCCCGAGGAGCTGTAATCATCATGGGGCGATTTCGTTATTTTTAGTGACATTTCTGAAGAATCAACGTCTCTCTCTTACTTCAGTGCCGTTTCCTTAGTTCATTTACCGTCGCAAAGGGAGATTTATAACTCGAATCTCTGTGTCTGATAACGGTAAATTAGTCATGTTTAAATTTAGGTGGATCCTGATAAGATTTTGTATTTGATAGTGTTTAATACATTCATGTTTCGTTATATGTAAGTTACCTACGTTTTACGAGAAAATGTTGGGAAAAACACCACAATTAACGTTTTTGGCAGGAGACGCGAAAATGGTCCATCGAGATTATTAGATCCTGATCAGATTTGTTGGTTTATTAATTTTTCATTTTATAGCGTTTAATACAGTCATGTTTCGTTATATGTAAGGTACCTACGTCTTACGGAAAAATGTTAGGAAAAACACCACAATTAACGTTTTTGGCACGAGATTTGTCCATCGGAACTCACCAGATCATTATCTTTTTGAAGTCATCTGCGGGCTATTATTAACTGAAGCCATTACAATTTTTCAAAGGCGAGATTGTTACAAAAACTGATTTTCACGGATTTCCCGAGTAAGTACCAATAAACGCAAATAATAGTGAAAATGATAATTCGCCAGGCATTTAACATTACGGTTAAATAACAATAATATCTGTTTCTCGTCGCCTCATTGGCCGGTCAACCGTTAAAGAGGCACTCAAAGGAACGAACTACTTTCCTCGATTTTCCGAAATTTCCAATTCCACACACATCGAGCGTATCGATTGGTCCGTTGCTTATCCGTGACCTTTCGTAAAATTTACGAAGAATACGAGAATAACGGTTTAATTGACTCGCAATAAATTCGCTAATCGTATTCTCGGGCTGTCAGTTTCGTGAATTGCAAATAAATCTGAATATAATTTCCGCGACGTTACGCAATTCCACAATGGAATTATCCTAAGTTTAAAAAAGGCGGTTAAGTAATTTGCCGGTAATTAAAATTTTACGTGCAGAGTTAGACGGCATTGTGCGCACTTATTTAAACGAGGAGAAAATGCCGAGATAATATCGTTATGATTTCGAAAGTTGGTCGTAATTAACGGAGCCGCGTTACTACCAGTGCTGTTAAAAATACTTTTGAAAATGTATTTAAATACAAACGCAAATACTTTTTACAAAATGTATTTACTTGTATTTAAAATCTGGATAATGTATTTAAATACAAATAACAAGTATTTCGTTTTTGTATTTAAACAGTATTTAAAGTTGTAAATTATTCTTAAATGCAGCAATGTTAAGCATAACCCCAGGAAGTTTAGAATTCCTATTATTTTTTTCGTGAAATTGTTGAAATTATTCAATTTTTGAAATTTCTAAACCAGTTTAAGAAAATGAAATCTAATTTCTAATGAAGTTCTAAAATGTTTGTTTTATTGCCCGAAGTTGTGAAGTTTCCAATTATTTTCAAAATATCTTAAGTTATTTGTATCGAAAAGCCTCAAATACATAGGCTGACTTTTATACACTAAGGCCCGAATGCATAGTGAACCCTAAGGGGAGAAACTCACTTAAGGGTTCCCTTTAAGTGACATTTCCATTGCACAGTCGAAATCTTAAGGGGTCCCTTTATTAGCGCTTGCGCAGTAGGTTGCATTTGCTTTCTTAACTTAAGTGGCGATTTGACGTCCCTAAAGTGCGGGTTTCTAACCTCACTTGTGTGATTTGTTTTGGTGGGTGGTTATTTACTCGCGTACTTGCGACAATATTATACAATACATATACATAGTTGTGAACGTTTATACTACTGATAGTGATATGGAGGAGTTCGATTATTTATTCGAGGACGAAGAAGAGGAGCTGGCAGTCGAGAGACCGCGAAGATATATTCGGGATAGTACCAACCCAATCGAATTTTATTCTGAAACCGAATTTCGGAAACGGTACCGCTTCTCTAAAGAAGTAACTACAAATGTGTTGTTGCCGATTATTCAGGAAGAACTAGAGAAACCAACGAGAAGAGGGCTCCCCATGTCACCTATACTGCAATTACTTATTGCTTTAAGGTTTTACGCCAGCAATAGTTTCCAAGTAATTATGCATATTGTAAAATGCTGTGCTTATAATTATAAAATATACATTTTGCATTTTAGATGATACACGGGGATCTAAGATCGTTCCACCAAGCAACAGTCTGTAGAGTTGTGAGACGGGTTTCTACGGCATTAGCCAGGAAAGTGGGTACATTCATTAGATTTCCACGTCATGGAAATGAAAGGCGAGAAGTGGTTCAAAAATTTTATAATGTGGCCCATTTCCCAAAAGTTATTGGATGTATTGATTGTACACACATCCGAATCGCACATCCTGGGGGAAACAATGCCGAAGTTTTTCGAAATCGAAAAGGTTACATGTCAATCAATGTACAGGTAAATGTTTGTTTTGCTATGTTGCATAAAATTTCAAATTTACATAAGTTTCACACCTCAATAGTGATTTATGTTGTATATGTTGTAAATGATGCGTATATTGCAAACATTCAAATTCGATTACAATATAACAAAATTTTTAGGTGGTTGCAGGACCTAATATGGAAATATTTGACATTGTTGCTCGTGATCCAGGCTCCACTCATGACAGTCGCATATTTATGAGAAGTGGAGTACACGCTCGTTTTGAACGGAATGAATTTCCGGGCCTGATATTATTAGGTGACAGTGGGTATGCTTCAAGTAGTACATTATTAACACCGTTTCTGGAACCTACAAATCCTCATGAAGAAAGGTACAACATTGCACATATACGCACTAGAAACATTGTGGAACGCTTGTTCGGCCTATGGAAAGGACGGTTTCCATGTCTGAGAGGCCCGCTAAGGACGAATTTACAATCATCGTTGACAATTATATGTGCAGTTGCTGTTTTACACAATATTGCGCGGCAACGAGACAATGTTGTGTTAAACGATGAGCACAATGATGAACAAGATGAAAACATACATTTAGCAAATGCTGCTCCTGGCGGAGCAATTTTTAAAAGAAATTTTGCTGTTGTGCATTTTTAATTTATAATATATATATATGTACATAAAACACACTTAATGCTACTCACTACACTATACAATTATACTAAATATATACAACTAACACTAACATGAAACAAATAAGGTTAATCAAAATAAAACATACACTATATACACTATACACATAATATACACTATATACATAATCAATATTTTTGTTTATCCATTTCTGCCTGGAGGCGTAAGGCCGACAACTTCTGTTCGTTTTTCGCCGTCTCCATCCTCACAGCATGCAGTTCCCTTTGCTGCGCGATGCTCTCTTCTAACTTTTGGCATTGCAATTTCGCCATTTGAGAGCATCGGCACCTTTCCATCGCAGGTGTTAAACTTTCCCGCTTCCTTTTTGGAGTACTGGTACCTAACAAATTAGTTTTTTTATATTGATAATTTTTATTTAAAATTTTACATACTTTTGGGAACTGCCGCTGCCTCCAGCAAATCACTATTAGATGTCGACGGCATCGACTTCAACAAGTCGTACTCGGCCTTCTCCTCAAGCTCCCCTAAAAATTACAAGTGTACACATGTTTTCACTGTACTATTTTCGACACCTTACTTTCTAAAATAAATGTATTCGTGGAATCAAATTGATTCTCTGATTCGATGTCAATATTTGGGATTGCTGCTGCGGCGAACTCCAGAACTTCATCTTTCGTCTGTGGAAGGGCCGGTCCACCACCAGTTTTTAATTGGTATGCCCTTCTTTTCGTGTTTTCTTGACGTTTCCTATAACCACAATTGTTTTATGAATTAAAGTGTTTGCAATAATTATGGTTCACTTACTTCTGTTTTATGTTTTCCCAACACTTTCTTAACTGTTTCGTTGTCCGCTGCGTGCAGCCTTGGCTACAAAACATAACCCTCACTTTTTCCCATGTATCATTTTTTTCACGTATGCTTACGCCGTCGGTTTTTTTGTTCTCTAGAACATTTTTGTGCTCGGCGATTATCTGCACGAGCAACAACTTCTCACCTTCCGTGAAATGTGGTTGTCTCTCCATTTTTCTTTTACTGCAATACGCGTGCCCAAGCCAAACGGTCGAAGCGGATAAACAGGATAAAGATTAACCACGCTCACACCACACACCACGCTTGTGCTTGTGATTAACCTCTATCTATAACCTCTATTATATAGCACGAAACACTCATAACATGACAAACCAAACTTCTGCAGGACCATGGGCCATGAAACACACATTTCTCCATAGAGAAATAAATATTACTTACTTCTCTATGCATTTCTCTACTTTGCCGACAGCGTTGCCACAATTATCCTTATCTTCATAAAGGGTTCCTTAAATGACGACTGTGCAATGCCTCTAGTATCTTAACATTAAGGTGTTCTCTATAAAGGCGCCCTTACCACTTAAGGGGTCCTTTATTTAAGGGACGACTGTGCATTCGGCCCTAAACCTAAGTTTATGGTTTTAACACTTAAAACAATCTCAAAAAGTGTTAGTAATTATTTTCTTTGCTTCATGAAATCGTAAAATTTTTGTAATTTTCCGAAATTTACCAACTACTTTGTAAACAAGTGTTTAAAAATTAAAGTGATACTTCAAAACACAACAGGCTAATGTAAGTTTCAAACTTCTAAAAAATAATCCCAAGGCAAAGATGTCGACACATTAGACACTACTTTTTAACTTGATCTAACGAAGTAGCTAATTAAAAAACTTCATTAGTTACTTTTCCAACTTCATATATGGCAGTTCAAGTTATTTGTGTTGCATTAGAGTTGTCATAAGTTCTTTAGAAGCTCCTTAACTTCTTTTGAAACAACAGCTTAAGTTTAAGATAACTGCGACTTCTTTAAAAATGTCGACAAGCTACTTAGTACCTTAAAAACTGTTTTACAATGTCACAACTTTTTTAAAAACTTTATGAATTGTACACCTTCGTTAAGATAATCGCAACTCCTTTAAAAGTGTCGTAGGATCATTATAACTGTACAATTAGCTTCAAAATAAGCATGTAAGTACATGAACCAAAATGTAAATACAAATGAACAGCCGGAAATATGCCCAAAAAATGTATAAAAATGCGCATTTATAGTTACTGTAACAAAATAAAATAAATGTAAGAGCATTTAAGGAATAATTTAGCAAATAATGGATATTAACATTGCCCAAAAATGTACTTGAACTACTGTATTTAAAATGTCAAAAGAAATTAATTTTAAATACACAGTAAATACAAATTAAGCTTATGTATTTAACTATGTATTTAAATACAATGTGTTTCAAAATGATTGTCATCTAGTTGGCGTTGGAATTTCTGTGCATGTAATTTTTGATGTGCCGCACTCTATTGATTTGTACCTATCTAATTCTGACAACAAGTGACACTTCGAACATTTAGACAAATACAATACAAATGGACAAATACTCAGAATTCGTTTTCTTTTGACAGAGAAAAACCAGAAGTTAAAAGAGGTTAAGTAGGTTATTTTGAGGTTATGTATAGCTAGTAGAAACTCCTATTTTCGCAAGGCGGTTTTTTTATTTTACATGGGAATTCCACAGCCGACTAGATGACAACCATTTTAAAACACATTGTACATAAAAGAGTGTTCAAAATACATTTCTAAATGCATGTATTTAAATACTTAACAACACTGGTTACTACTGGTTTAAACGGCTAGTGTTTATCGCTTTACTAATTATTCAAAATCTAAGAGTTAAATGGTAGAAATTGTACGATAACATAAACGTAGCGTGTTACTGAAGGTTTAAGTAGCGAGCGATGTAAATATTTAACAACTAACTGGGAAAACGTTAAAATGATATCCTTTTTATTTCGTGAAAAGCGGCAGTTTGCGTATTTGGCGAAAAGGTCGAGTTTTCCACATCTTCGCAATGCAGGATTTCCCCAAGGGTTTTAGTTAATAAACAAAATGACAGTGCGAGTTTTGCAAGTTGTGGCAAATTGATTCACAGCCAAAATTAATTTTAATTTTTCAAAATTAAGGAATTTTCAAGAAAATTGTTATAACAAATAAGTGAAAATGTATATAATTACATTGGCTGACATAATTCTCTTGAAACCACAAGAACCCCTTTGAATTTCCAAACGAAAATGGCTGAGTAATAATCGATAAACAAATGAATCACTTTTTGTGGAATTAATTTTCTATTGTAATGGAAATCCATTACCCAGCCTATAGTATTATAATAATGAGAGGATGGTGCATTAAAAGCATAAATAACTAGCAATAATATAACAATAATAACTAGCAATATACAAGCTACATACAATATACAGCAATAATACCTGGAGCAATATATCAATCCCTTAAAAAATATCTGTTCAGTAAGATCAGCCTTTTGAGCACTTGGTACCATATACGGCAAGGTTCAGAATTTATCTTACTAGCTTTAAATCGCATCTAAAATCTATTACCGATATACTTATATATATATACTTATTTGAAAATCGTCATTTTGGGCTCTTTGATTCAATACCTAACTCGATGCGATAGGAACATAAATTCTGAATGTATTTCTAATATATTTCATAATATTTATAAGAACATAGGTTTTCTTATATATAGCTTGAGAAAGTGATTTTGCTTAAATAAGACATTAAATTAAAAAAGTGTATTCACCATGAGCCAAGTTTCTTATCTTAAATTAAAAGAAAGAAAAATTTTAAAAATGTGGATTGTACCAAGACAAAAAATTTCCTTCCCGCTTCTACCAGACTTAGGACTGTCAGAATTCGTTGTAGTTAGTACTGAACTTACATTTGCAAGTTTTACAAAAAGAAGTTACGTTTATCGAACTCTGGTGCGGTTAAAAGTTTTGTCTTTAGTAACAAATTTGAGTCAAATAAAACTTATTTCGGCCCAAAAATTGGTCTTGGACCTATTATTTTAATACTTATTTGCGGGGTGTTTCAAAAACAGGGATAGAAAGGGGTTTCGTAAATTCTACAAATTATTCGTTCAATTTAGCAAATAGCAGAAAATTGCTGTTGCAATATTGAAAAAATTCATTCCTGATTTTGTTTTTAGTTAAAAAATAACTTTTTACTAATAAACGAAGCCACGTTTAAAACAAACTTGATGTATTTAAAAAATCTTATAAATGTGGGAAACACCCCACTTACACGGTGCAAAATAATTTTTTTCTCTTAAAAATTTGGATTTGAAAATTGACAATATATATTGTTTTAACAATTTTTTCAAAATGATAATTTTCAACATTGTTCATAACATGTACCTAGAGATCGGATTTACAGGAATAGTAAAATAGAAAATAAGGAATATAAACTTAAACTTAAAAAAATGACAAAACAAGTACTTGAGATCAAATAAGCTTTAGCTTTGTAGTTTGTAGCTTTGATCCTAACGATTTCTCTTGTAATATAGTTCTAACTTTTACCGCCCTAAAAGATATCTACAGTAAATTTTACGAAAATATATTCATTCCTATATCTGATCACGTGATCGAAAACGCTCTGAAATTAGTGACGTCACATGCTAGTAAACAAATTCAATAAAGCAGGTACAATCCGGAAAAAAATCCCAAATACCCAAATTGGTACACTTAAAGGTTTTGCAGCGTTACTCAAGGACCAAGTCACACAGAATATAATTTCGTATTACAATTTACCGCATGAATTATTTTCGATTTAAAATTAATCAAAGTATGTACCTACTTTGGCTATCGCGGTAATGGACGCCAAGGTTTCGAAACCCGCGAGACAATCTTACAAGTGCAAGGCGACTTTAGATATGCTCTCTTATAAAATCGTCAAGGTTGTCGAGTTAAATATTCCAAAGCTTTTTCGGTGCTGGAGTTCCGCTCTTTCCCTTCCTGTTTTAAAAGCGGGGATCTTAATTAAGGAACGGCGCCTGCATTTATTATTCATTCGAGTGTCGTTCCGGCGATTCATTACGACCTGACAACTTATATGAATTTTGATGATAATGAGGACTGCTGGTATACACACATACTTTGGCGTTTTGGAAGTTAGTTGCGAAGTTTCGCGATATGAAGCTTTCAGTCGAGCGATTTCAAGGTTCGTGTCGTCCTTTGAATGCTTTCCGGGGACGAATGAAGTGCGAACAGGGAGCGAAGTAGGTTAAAGTTGTGTCGAAACCGTATTTCGTAGTTCTAATTTTGTCCGGTAATTACGGTTAAGTGAAGACGTGCAAATGTCACGGCCTAGTCTGAAAAATGGAAAATAATGAAAATATCCCGAAAAGTATTAAAAGATGTTTTGAAAATTGTGCTCAGTATCTGAAAGTAAATATTTTCTCCTCGGCGACTAATCTCGTGAAAGTACAAAAGAGATAGCATGCTACCACGATGTCCACAATAACAACGTAGCTGACGTTTTATCTAAATTAGGTACTTAGTGATTATCAAACCTCCAGCCATTGTCAAACATTTTTGATTAATGTTTGCTGTAATGTGAGGATGAAGCCAAGCCGATTAATTTTATGTTGGAATGTTCGCTGCCGTTATAAACAATCTTACCGCCATTATCACTTTTATTCTCGACGTCTGGCTTATTCGTTTTTTAATCACCTCATACTAATGATTGCCCCCTTATCAATGCTTATCGAAAATATTGTGGCCGCAGAAGTTGTGGGTAACATGTGCAAAACTTGCTTCATCCATATTCACTAACGAGAATGTCTCAAACAAGCTAATAGATTAATAAACCAATTTTAGTGTTTTTCCCAAAAATCGAATAAATGAAATGGAGTTACACATTGGGTTTTGTCCGAGAAACTAGTATTCTAGTTGATCACTAGAAACTGATCTTTTAACTAAACAATCTGACTTTTCAACGAAATTCAGCAATTTTCCGAAAAGTCTGATGAATTTTAGTCAATTTTCCAGAAATCTATATCTATAATAATCCTATAAATCTGAATGTTTTTAATTATATTTTCCCAAAACGCACATAAGGTAGGGTCAATTTTCCAGAAACTATTTAGGTTATAACTTACAACTAAACTGAAATTATCCAGATATTACTAAGCAACTGATTCGTAAACCTAGCCTATTTCTTAAGTTCTTGGTCTAAAATCTGATAAACTAGTCAGTTTTCATTAACAAAATCTGAATTCTTTCCAATTTCAGCAATTATTCAGCAAAATTCGCAAGGCTCCTATTCTAGAAACTACTATTTGGTAAATTCTCCAGAACTGAGTCAATTTTCCAAGAGTTAAGATCCAGTAATACCTAATTCAGTAAATTGAGTATCTGATTGCCACAATTGTTTAAGAAACTAATCCACCTACCTATGTAACTTAATTTTTAACTACCGAACTGATCCATAAATGTGAACTTATGCGAATTTCGGTGATTTTTCCATGTATTTATCCAGAAACAGTACTTTGGACCAAGGAACTAATGTGTGAATCTTTAGTAGATTAGTAGTACTTTTAGTAGATTTTCCAAAAATACTAGTCAATTTCTCGCTAAAATCCACATAGTTATTTTTGGTAACATGTGCAAAAACTTGCTTCATCCATATTCATTAACGAGAATGTCCCAAACAAGCTAGATTAATAAACCAATTTTAGTTTTTAACAAAATCGGATAAATGAAATGGAGTCAGTTACACATTGGTTTTTGTCCGAGAAACTAATATTCTAGTTGATCACTAGAAACTGAACTTTTAACTAAGCAATCTGACTTTTCAACGAAATTCAGCAATTTTTCGAAAATCTGATGAATTTTAGTCAATTTTCAGAAGTCTATATAATAATCCTATCAATCTGAATTTTTTTCATATACTTTCCCAAAACGCACATAAGGTAGAGTTAACTTTTCAGAAACTATTTAAGTTATAACTAGACTAAGCTTACCCAGATAATAAGCAACTGATTCATGAGTCTGACTTTCAAACAAATGTTTTTGGTATGAAATCTGATAAACTAGTCAGTTTTCATTATCAAAATCTAAGTTATTTCGAATTTCAGCAATCGTTCAGCAAAATTCGCAAGGCTCCTATTCTAGTAACTACTATTTGGTCAATTCTCCAGAACTGAGTCAATTTTCCAAGATTTAACCTACCAACAATCCTGATCCAGTAATATCTAATTCAGTAAATTGAGTATGTGATTGCCACAAGTGTTTAAGAAACTAATCCACCCATGTAACTTAATTTTTAATCACCGAACTGGTCCATAAATCTGAACTTATACGAAGTTCAGCGATTTTTCCAAAAATCTTACGAAGTTGAGTAAATACTCTGGGAAGTCCACATAGCTCTTGTTAAAGAAGCTGGTGTTCCACGTATTTATCCAGAAACAGTACTTTGGACCAAGGAACTACTGTGTGAATCTTTAGTAGATTAGTAGTAATTTTATCCAGTAGTGATCCAGTAAAACCTAATTCAGTAAATTGAGTATCTGATTGCCACAAGTGTTTAAGAAACTAATCCACCTATGTAACTTAATTTTTAACCACCGAACTGATCCATAAATCTGAACTCATACGAATTTCGGTGATTTTTCCAAAAAATATTACGAAGTTGAGTAAATACGCTGGGCAGTCCACATAGCTCTTGTCAAACAAGCTAGTGTTCCATTTATTTATTCAGAAACAGTACTTTGGACCAAGGGACTAATCTGTGAATCTTTAATAGTAATTTTAGTAGATTTCCCAAAAATACTAGTCAATTTCTAGCTAGAATCCACATAGTTATTATTTTAAGATACTGCCTAGTTCGAAAATGAAGACTTTAACAAAGTAAATGATCCATGAATCTAGTTTTTTAACCAAACTCAATAGTTTTCCCAAACAACTGACGAGATTAAAACAATTTTCCAGAAAAGTGCTTAACCGATAACCAAAAATCTGATCCATAGACCTTTCTTTTATATCTAAATCAATAGTTTTCCAAGTTGGCCCAATAGTTTTGAAATTGATTAATTTCCTTGGAAATTAGAAATTGCAAATTTGTTATTTTGTTTTGGCTCTTATTTCTTTCTCTTTCTGATTCTGCCCTAGTCATAGATAAGTTGAGTAACGTTGCCAAGGAGTCTTTACTAAATCAATTCAAGGATGAATGTCATGGAACGCTTTTGTGAAGTAAGAAATTTGCAATTTTGAATACGTTCATAGACATAGTCACATTCTTGAACCCAATTGTAATGTGGCTTCCCACAAGCAACACTGTACCTATCACAATTTTTAATTTTTCATATTCACAAGTATGGAATTTAAATAAGAGATTATATGACCTACTGAACCAACGAAAAGCAGAGAATTTCAGGGCGACCCCAGAACGCACTCCCGGTCTACTCTTACCCTTCCTTACCCTTATCCCCCACCCCTTTTATGACTTTAGTTTCCCGATTTAAATCAATAAGTCTAATGTGTGTGTCTCTTCTTTTTTGCTGGTGGCTACATAGGTAAGGACGGGAGCAAAGTGACCACGGTAGTAGCGACGCCCGGCCAGGGTCCCGACAGGCCACAAGAGGTTTCCTACACTGACACCAAAGTTATCGGGAATGGCAGCTTCGGTGTTGTCTATCAGGCGAAGCTGTGCGAGACGAATGAACTAGTAGCGATTAAGAAAGTACTGCAGGATAAGCGGTTTAAGGTGAGTAGAGTAGATTATATTACGGTCAGACTTTCCAGGCCTCAAGTTACAGTAGTTGGACAACCATGTTTTGATTTTGATTTCCGATGATTTAGGATGAACGTTGTTGTGTGGTATGATCGTAGACTTAATATAGTACGGGTCAGCCCTAGCTACGCATTGTGGAAGCTGAGGAAACTAGAGAGAGAGAGAGAGAGAGAGAGAGAGAGAGAGAGAGAGAGAGAGAGAGAGAGAGAGAGAGAAAAAGAAGCATATATAGAGATAGCATACTTGCACCATAATGAGAAAATACCTGATGATTTCAAGTAGATTATATGGTCAGTCCTTCAGGGCCTCAAGTTACAGTAGTTGGTTGTCAATAGAAAACCATGTTTTGATTTTGATTTCTGATGATTTAGGATGAACGTTATTATGTGGTATGATCGTAGACTTAATATAGTATGGGCCAGCCCTAGCTAGGCTTTGTAGAAGCTGAGGAAACTAGAGAGAGAGAAGCATAGATAGAGATAGCATACTTGCACCGTAATGAGAAAATAACTGGTCATTTCAAGTAGATTATATGATCAGTCCTTCAGGGCCTCAAGTTACAGTAGTTGGTTGTCAATGGAAAACTATGTTTTGATTTTGATTTCCGATGATTTAGGATGAACGTTATTATGTGGTATGATCGAAGACTTAATAGAGTATGGACCAGCCCTAGCTACGCTTTGTGGAAGCTGAGGAAACTAGACAGAGAGAGAGAAGCATAGATAGAGATAGCATACTTGCACCGTAATGAGAAAATAACTGGTCATTTCAAGTAGATTATATGCTCAGTCCTTCAGGGCCTTAAATTACAGTAGATGGTTGTCTGTGGAAAACCATGTTTTGATTTTAATTCCTGGTTCCTATGGGATGGAACGTTATTATGTAGTATGATCGTAGACTTAATATAGTATGGACGAGCTCTAGCTATACTTGCAGATAGCAGATATGGAGATGCGAGATAGCATACTTGCATGCACTTGAGAAAACCCTTGTAATTTCCATCCCAATTCCAGGTGCAAGTATGCTATCTTTCTCCCTCACCTCCCTTTATATCAATCTGTTTTGTCTATTTCACCTTAACTCCTGAAGGCATAGTGAGTGGTTCATATATATATTAGTATGATCAAAACTTAACCTAGCAATTCGCTCAGCTAATTACGTTTTAATTTTTGTCATCAGCGCATTTTTTTATTACGCGAATAATTCCACATTTCCCAAGATGCATATTAGTGCTAATTAATTTTCTCCCGTAACAGGTTCGCTGTGGGAAATTCCGCCACCTAACAATATCATTGTTTTAATGGTTCCCATTCGGGCTGTTTAAAACAAAAGGCAATAATTGCGTATGTCGTAACGCGTTTGATTTCAATTTGATTTCTCTTAACGACTCTTTAATGTGTTTTAAAAAAATTTTGAAAGTGGAAATAATTAGCTTATGTCATAGCCGTGATAAAACATCATGGTCCGTGAATTATAAATAAAGTGTGCTCTGCGTTATGTCACTGAGTTATATTAAATCATCATCACTTAAAATGAGCACGACCGGATTCATAAACATTTTAAATGAACAGTGATGTTTATATCATTAATTATTTTAATCAAATTTATAAGTAGCTGTTGCATATTAAATGCAGATCACACTAAACTGACGCTTATGTAAAATTCTACTACAAAAATAAAATATCAGCCTGGCGATATAAATACTTGAATAACCTATCAAATATTTAAGGATACTACATTTTTATTAAATGAGTTACTATAAGAACGACATTTCAGTTAAGTACCACTTATTCTAATAATTGATGAAGAAAGGTAGAAGAAACTGTAGCACGATTGATTTGTTTATTCTTAGTCACGATTGGAAACTGTACAACTTTCTTGACGTCATTTTAACGTCATGAATGACGTCGCAATGAATTTGTTTATCAGATTATAAATATTTTTACCCAGTTTCTAAAATTAGTTGTCGATTTTTCTATTTATGCGCCTTTCGCTCATCGATTTCCGATTATTTATAGTTCCTTCGTTGGTTATTTATTCCCAAGTGATTTTCGCCTCCTGGGATGAGACATGCCACGATACCAAACCAAAGTCTGAGTAGTCTAGAAGATAATTTTATATATGAATTGACGTTATTGCCATATTTCATGTGTATAAAAACTTGGATTAGTAATTGTGAGTTATAATTTTTCTTTTTCTTTTTCAGAATCGAGAACTTCAAATAATGAGGAAGTTAGAACATTGTAATATAGTTAAACTTAAATATTTCTTTTACTCCAGTGGAGATAAGGTATGTACGTTTTTCAATTGGTTCACACCAAAGACAGTAATATATCCATACAAATCGGGAAAAGTACCAAAATCTAACTGATAACTTTTCTTTGATCTCTTGTGGAATCTCACGCTTTGACGCTTAAACTTTTATTATTCCAGGATTTATTTTTTTACTTTTCCTTGTTCTATTTGAGAAAAAAAAAGACACTGTCCAACATACTTTGAGCTTAAATTGATTGAAAATGTTATTTTGAGTTTTCATGTGTAGCAGGCAGAAGTCCCTTGCGATATGTCCATTTTCATGGCTACAAGTTTAAACAAGCAGGTACGAACCTGCTTTTTTTACAAGTAGCATTAAAACAGTTGTCCCCCGCTAGAGCAATTTTTATAGCTTGCCGAAGAAACGAATTAAATGTCTAATAGTGTCCCGTTGTTTTCCAAATGTTTACTGTGATAAATTTAGAATGCCAGAAATTACATTCAATAATTAAAACTTTATCGTATCCCGTTTGATAATAAAATCGGTATTTAGATGGCGGACAATGAAATACAAAGTATATGTATGACCTTCTGTTATATCTCGTCTATTAATTACAAGACTGCTCGTAAAACTAAGTAATAATAACAATCTACATTATAGTAGCTTGTTTTATTCGTCAAATAAAACACTTTGGGACTGTTTAATTTTCGGGGAATATAAAATGTTTATGGTCACCCATAAACTCTAGGCGTTCTAGATTTAACTGTAAAGATTTTGTGTGAATAAAAGTTATTTCAAAGTTCCATTTGGTAAAACAAAGCTTTTAGAGGCTATTTTATTGTAACGTAATTTAACCAAGTTGTATTTTCTGAAGATTCCCTATGAAGCCGTAAATTGTTCTCACTTCTAACAAATCCATTTGCTCACTGTTTCCCGTATACCTATTGCTTTATGGTCACTGTATTTTCCCCTTTTTGTGTATTAGAAGAGAGGAAACAGTTAAAACAAGTTTCATTTCACTTACTGTAGCACCGTTTCTATCCATAAATATTGTTTCTACCTATAAATATTCTCTGCGAGAGAAGGAAACGCAATTAACTTTCAACTTTTGTTTCCAGAAGGATGAAGTGTACCTGAATTTGGTGTTGGAGTATATCCCGGAAACCGTGTATAAGGTAGCAAGGCACTATAGCAAGTCAAAACAGACTATACCTATCAGCTTTATAAAGGTAAGGAGGTGACATCGAAGCGGATCGGATTTCTTAGTTACTTAAGACCAGTAACGTAAGAAGCTTAAAGATGGATTTATAAACTCTGAGGTTGGGGTAGGCAACATGTGTGGGTGTAGCATGCTGTCATTTATAAACTTTTGTTGGCGAAGTTCTAAGTTCAGTTGAGGTTTGTTTGCAGTTCAGAGATGACAAAGCTTTCTAATCAATGAAATGGCACAAAAGTGTTGTTTATATTGAAACCAAGAAACCACTAAAGCAAAACGCTAACTACCAAACACCAAAGGCAAGCCAACATAGAGAGTAAGTAAAATGTACATATACGGACCTATTCTATTGAAATGCAGGTTCGAAATCAACAAGAGCAAAAGATAAACTAATAGTAGTTCGTTAGTATGACAGAGAAGGAAGTTTTACAACGTTGCCGGCCGGTCGGTCCGTAACCCATTCCAAATATTCCTGTCGGAGGCTATACAGCGAATGATCCAGTAGAGTGTGGCGATGACCGTGATGTTTCGCGAGCTAGCAACGTCGCAAAAGTTCTTTCTCTGTTTAGCCAACGAGAAATATATGGCCTTTCTTTCGCTCTTATGTTTATACCATACTGCGACTCTGTAGAAACGGTCTGTATATACCTAATATACATTAAAGAAAACATCTACACTATTTTAAATCTCTAATGTCATGTATCAGGTAAACGCAACCTCAATACTTGCCTACGTCAACTGAAACTCAATTGAACTTCAATCTCAGCGTTTATAAATGCAGTTTTAATCAACTGTAAAATTAGAGCTTCTTACGAAACCAGCTTGTAGCTGTTTAGTCAATACCGTTAGTAACTAAGCTTTCTGAGAAGTTTTCCTTGGGTTTTTTAACACCACATGCCACATTACACATACTTTTCCTTTGTTCCAGTTATACATGTACCAATTGTTCCGATCACTAGCATACATTCACTCATTAGGTATATGTCATCGAGACATAAAACCGCAGAACTTATTGTTAGACCCAGAGACAGGTGTGTTAAAGTTGTGTGATTTCGGCAGTGCTAAGCACTTGGTAAAAGGGGAACCGAATGTATCATATATATGCAGTCGCTACTACAGAGCGCCGGAACTTATATTCGGCGCCATCGATTACACCACTAAGATAGACGTGTGGAGCGCGGGCTGCGTCCTCGCGGAATTGCTATTGGGCCAGCCGATATTCCCCGGCGATTCCGGCGTCGATCAGCTCGTCGAGATTATCAAAGTACTCGGTACGCCCACCAAGGAGCAGATCAAGGAGATGAATCCCAATTATACGGAGTTCAAGTTTCCTCAAATCAAGTCCCATCCATGGCAACAGGTAAGGCATACGTTTTTACAATGATTGTGGTAGAATTTGTCTATAACAAATCCCTAAGTCCCTAGAGTTTCCTGTAACAAAACGTTCAAGACTGACAATTTTGTAGGTGCCCTCTCAATGACTCTAGTAACTCAATGTCAATTTTTACAAGTTTGAGATTCTCTTAAGTCAAGGTGATATGGTCCGTAGTGATACGTTTTTCACATTCTGTGACTAATTACAAATTTGGATCACTTATAGTCAATTCAAAAGTTCCATGTAACGGTTACCAAGATCATTATTTCAATTTATCAGAGCCATCATCATTTCATTTATTATTTCAACATTAATAGAATATCTTCCCTTTCTATTAACGTAGACAAAAGGCTGAACAGCTCTGACTTGGCTCTGAAGAAAGCTATGAGAAATCACAACTTTAATTTTCAGAACTGGTTTATCGTTACAAGGCTTACAGATTTTACTACGATCGCTGCTCAGAATTGCATCAAAAGTCTGTCAAGAACAGTGTGTCTTGGCAGGATTAGACCTTTCCGTTTACACTGGTCATCTCTATAAAATTTAATTGTAGAACTGTCTTATACAAAATGTTTGAATGTCGATTCACGTCTTTGAGGTTGTTGTAAAATAATGTTTGTTGAAAATTAGTAAATCTGAGGGATTTGTATTAAAAACTTTGTATGTTCTGTGTAACCGAACTAATCTGACTTATGCTCGAAATGACGCATATGTCTGCTTTCAGTTCATGCTGACGAAAATGTCAATGCCATTCGAAGGCACTAATCAACAAAAAATACGCGTAAGTTGGGAGTTTAATGCTGCCCCTCATTTTTACTAATTACGATTGCAAAGTGGCCCATGGTAATAACGCTCGCTTTTGAATTAACAATCTAGTTGTTATGCTCGATCCGTTTCTTAACATCGATGTAATTGCAGTGGCATTTCTGTTTCGTCGTTATCGTTCCTCGTGTCATGTGATATGGGATTTTGTTGCAGGTGTTTCGGGCACGGACACCACCGGAAGCGATCGAACTGGTGGCCAGACTCTTGGAGTACACGCCTTCTTCTAGGATCAGCCCATTGCAGGCCTGCGCGCACTCCTTCTTCAACGAACTGAGGGAGCCAAACACACGCTTACCCAACGGGAACGAGCTGCCTCCCTTGTTTAATTTCACAGACCACGGTACGTGCATTTAGTAATCCGGCGGTAAATGGAAGGTAACGAAAGGTAGTCTGTCGTGTTGGAAGTGTCATGTTGGTAACAGATTGAAACTTGTGTGGTAACCGACTCATAAGTGAGTGGAAGTACGACAATACTGGTTTGTTCTAATAAGGTGTATTGATACTCAAATGTTTCTTAACAAAACTTACTCCATTTTGAAAACAAATAACTGATAACCCCAACTTCTTTGAATGTAATCCTCGATATTTCGGTTAAAGAATGTCTAAAGTACCTAGCTTTGTTAAATAATTTTTAAATGTAAGGGAAACCTTTACTAAGGCGAGTTTATGAATGCTGTTGAGTGTGAAAAGCATTGTAACTTGAAATACACTTAAGCATTGTTTTAAGTAAAGTTTTATGTAAGTATCTTATATATCAAGAATGCCTGCATGGATGTTTGTTGATACGAAACAATGAATTTTAACAAAATCAGTCCCCAGTGAACAAAGGCTTGTAAAAGATTCAGAAATTTTGAATTAACTTTTCCAACTCTATAACAATTAGAATCTAAGGAGCAATTTTAACCAGTCTTATTTAATAGAGTAAGCATTTTATTGTACATAGATTGACGACCTTTTGGGAGTGAAAAGTTTGGATTCTATGATGTCTCGTACTGAGATCTAGGAACATTTTTCAAAAATAAATTTATTCCAATACGAGATGTTTTAAAGGAAAAATTATTCGAAAATGTGTAAGCCCATTAGCGTTACCCAGAAGACACCACGAGGAGGTTGGCTTGTTGGTCTTCCAAAAATGTACACGATTCCATAATTGCCAAAAATCAATATATGTATAACAATTTAGTTGTTTTAGGTCGTTTCTAAATTTTTTAAATTCTAATAATAAAAGTTACATATCGTAAACATTTAGAGTCTTTGTATTAGTTCCTTGTATAAGAGGTCAGCACTTTCCACAAGCAAATTTATGGATTGAGTTAGTAAATAGTTTAAGTACTGTGAAGCTGAATTGTGCTGTAATTAATGTATTTAGAGGGATAGCTACTTTCAATGGCTATTTAACTGTGGATTTTCAAGTAATTAATATGTTAAAGTGCAATTAGTTGATCGCTTATTCCATCCAAGGGAAGAAAACCATAAAATAGTGGTCTAATCCAGATGAAAGTTATAATAAACAAAGGAGTCCTAAAGCACTTCTTACCTGCTACTTACAAGGGGGATGAAGTAATTGTATAAACGGTTAACTGTCGTTAGTAGGGTTATCCGATGATCCCACTCACACCAGTCGATTTTTCTAGAATTGAGCATCCAACCGTCGCTCAACAACATCCTCATCCCGAGGGGCGCTCAACAGCAGCAGCAGCAGCAGCAGGACGCCTCGAGCAGTCCATCGGCGGCGGACAACCAGGCCTCGGCTGTGGCGGCGGCGAGCGGCGTAACAGACCCGAGCGACTCGACGTCGGCTCAGGCGGTCGCCTCAGGCATAGCTTAGTTAGTTTAATTTCCTCCTGTCGGTTTTTGGCCTGTCTCACCACCAGAATATGTTAGTACTAAAAATAAAAGAAGCAAGCTTAAGTCGGCCAACGGTAAAGTTTCCGACGGACTTCGTCGTCGGCGGCTCGGTCCGGACGACGAGGCTTTGTTTCTTGGTAGTGATTCGATGGGCGAGCCCTCGGAAACGTTATCTCTGGCCACGAGCAACTTACTGTGTGAGAGGACAGCTGTATCATAGAATTATTAATAATATACGTGCGTTGTACAGAACTTTCATTGTTTGTAGAGGCATTTTGTAATTTAATGCCCACCTTGTTTTTATTACGTTAATTTTTACCATGCCAATTTAATGTCGGAGGTTTTTGTGAGCACACGAAATTGAAGAAAACGGTGGAGAGTACATATTGAAAAATCTGGTGGATAGGTTTTTTTTCGAGAACAGAAATTGCTAGTTACGGCTTGTGTACATGTACATATATACATATTATATATATATTTTGTTTACTTAGCTGATTTTTGTATATTTTCGAAGTGGGTTAGTTCCACTTTATTTACATTTTAATGTAAAATATATTATTGATAATTATCGATCCTTTATATTAAATTAATTTTATTTATATGTTGTTTTATCTTAAACATTGTAAAGTACCAGGTTTTTCAATAAACTATAGTTATATTCATAATGTTGGTCTCCGTAAATAATAGAAATAGAAATATCCAAAAGTCCTTGAACTGTTTAATTCAAATTTTTTATTATATTTTTCACTATTGTATATTAAGTAACTTTTAACCTAATTTAATTTGGTGTTAATGATTTCTAGGGTAACCCTTTTTTGGTATGCATTTGTTGTGTTTTTTATTCAATACACTCAGTTAGACACACATTTACCTTACATACTTCACCCATTCTTAAGAATTAGTAAATTCATTGCGATATAGAGTAATGAAACATTTAATTATCCCTCCGTTAAAGACTTCAAATTACTTAATATTACAATCATATGGATGCACTTAGTCTTTCTTTATGTTCTCACTACCTTCATGTTTATTCTAGTCACGTGGTAATAACGTTACACGAGTAGTTTTGAAATTTTGAAAACTGTAAGATCTTTGAAAGCTTTAGCCTCGACTCTTACTATCCTTAGCAAACATATTGTTGTATTGTGAGATAAATTTATTTATTGAATAATTGTTACTGTTCCTATATAAAGAGGAAGAAACAGCTGTGAAAATAATTGTTATTTTATAAGTATGTAGATATATGGGTAATACTACAAATGAGCATAAAAGTACTCAAGAACTTTGTATTTATTATTGTTTTATCCTGTGACAATGTGTGTCTAGCTGGTGGAAATAATGTAAAGTAGTTGTACAAAAACCAGCCAGTAAAAGGGTGTGATAAGGGCAAAGATATATACTCCAGAATCTTGTGTACTTCTAGCTTATGCTTTAGACGAAAACCTGATTGAAAAATCTATTTAGAGTATTCATGGTTATTGCTTAAATGAAAAAAAAAAACAAATGCAATGCATTCAATTCAAAAATTGATACTTTTCACAATCCACGCCTCCAAAAAAAATAAAAGGGATTAGAAGAATTTATTAGATTTAATTCCATGTATGTGCACTCCTGTACGTTATGGATAATTTTTTAATATAAAAAAACAGTTGTGTGTAAAAGTGTGTAATTTAATTATTTGTTAAACAACAGAACTTTTATTAAATTTACTTTTACGACTTCTACACTAGTAGTATTCTTTCTTTTTCTTATTGTTTTTCGGTTGCAGTTTGG
Organism: Cryptocephalus moraei; assembly: GCA_946251905.1. Lineage (NCBI taxonomy): Eukaryota > Metazoa > Arthropoda > Insecta > Coleoptera > Chrysomelidae > Cryptocephalus > Cryptocephalus moraei. The sequence goes on along the minus strand of OX276455.1, from coordinate 5,454,058 downwards.
GAGATGATATAACCAAAACCACAGCACCAGCCGAAATAAGTGTAATGTATTGTAGTTGATCTATAGTCTGCATATAATTTTAATTGTACATATTCTTATTTAACTGACATCTTATCAATTGTTAAAAGTATATTTTTTGTGATTAAAAGTAAATGCTCTAGAGTAGAAAGTCAAATATAACATATCAAGTATTTTAAAATGTATTTTATTTGTCTGTGAGACGGATCGAAATTTCGTGGTTCGCATACAGTTTCAGAAGGTATCGGGGAAAATGATATAACATATATATAGTAAATCCATCAAGAAGGAAACTTCCATGAAGCACAAACGTCGAAATTCAAAGCGCGCGACCAGCTAGCGAATAAGTACAGGGTCGCATTAAGAATGATCGCCTTGACTATAATTTATCTTTTACTAAGGACGTTCATTTCTTTCTTTTCTGTATACATTTAATATAATGGTTTTCTCCCCGCAGCTTAAGTACGTTCTATGTCTCTTCTTGGGAGGCGAGCAGGGAAGGTGTCTTTCCATAATTGCAATAGATCACAGAGATATGTTTATACAAATTTATATCAAAAACCTGAATAACAATAGCGATACGTTAAAATAAACCATCAACTAATAGTCCACTATCACCGTCAACGACTTGCCTGAACGCTTGTAAACAGACAACCATAGATCAGACAACTAAACTTTTTAATTTTACTGAACCGACTCTGTACGTCAACAATTCCCACCAAAAGTTTTATGACTTCCACCAATAGCAAGCGACGTGTATTAGGTGTCGTCTAACTTTACTACCTTTTCTCGTTTCGTGGGTGTTTTCTTCTCAGTGGATTTACTATAGTGATCACCACAAAGGGACTACTTCCATTGGGAGATGGAAGTGTAGTCCGTGCAAAACAGGAAACACTGGTTTTTGAGGTAATAAATTAGTAAGTAATACGCGAAGTGTAGATAATGATACTGATGGTATCGAGGTTCTGTTGTATTTATACCATTACAGGTACAAATAACAGAAGATTGATTAAAATGACTTTCGACTGGTTAAAATTATATTTACAAAATCAGAAACATGTATTCCAACGACTGGCTGAATGCAAAAGACCCCTTTACACTAAGTGTCGTCCAGAAGTTGATAGTTCCTCCGTTTGGTGACTGTTTCACCTCCGACTTGTCGCACTACCACGGCACTTACGACGAGTGAGCCTACTCGTATGGCCGGGTACTTTCACCGTGAATGCGGGATCCTGCGTCACACCCCGGCTCGGAAAACGTGAATTCCAGGACCAATAAAACCGCACTACTTGGTATTTCACACATTTATTGACAAATGGTGACATGAAAAACAATAAAATAGGTATTACGAGGATGAAGAAGTAAAGTAAGCACAGGGATTGAGACAGTAAAAGGCACCTAAAAGGCTTAACATCCTGACGAAACTAAACACATACTGATCGCGTAATACATTAGGTGTAACGAGCAGAACGGAAAGAACTAACAGATAAAAAAAATTACATGTCAATCAAACATAATAAATAAAAAATAATGTTAACTTTGGCCATAATTTAAATTTTAGGGCTCTAGGAGCTAAAAGAATATATTACTCATAAATTACAATAGATTCATAATAATTACTTAATAATTTACAACATACAACTAAACAATACAAAAATAGGTAATACAATGTTTGTAAAAATAATATATTAATATAATATTTAATATCTTGCTACAATGAAATGCTCTGTAGGTCATCATTTGAGAATAGTACATAGAGGTTTCCTTTTCACGCAGTGGTTACAGCCCAGAAAGACTAATAAATTAAACCATTCCTGGTATAACAAACACATCCAAAGTCAAATTGAAGAATTGTTTAAAATACAATCAAATCAGATGCACACTCTATAAGAGTAAATGATAATTACACTCGACAGATAGTCGCACTGGCCAAAAATTATATCGTAGTGTCAAGTGAGAATGCAAAAAGTGTTTTTCTATGCTGTAAATACCACAGTGGAACAGTTTTACGTTTTGGTTAGTTTTTAAAACAATTTTGACTAGTATGTTTCTAAAAAACTGTCAATAATCACTGATATACTATTCTCATCTTCCTACTTAACACTCGAACAGTCCTTACAATTTCACGACCAATTAAAAATTCTATGAAGCATACTTGTTTAGAGTTTGTTGTAAATTTGAACTATTTTCATGTAAATGTATTATTCTATATTTTGTACTTTTTAAAGTGTTTCTAGTCACCGAGTTGGGATAGTGAGTACATCCCTGTAAATGAGACTTTTGTACTTTCTGCCTTAGATAATTCCCACATATAAAAACGATTGACTACCCTTCAACAATTCCACTGGACAAGTGATGTTACAGATCATTAAAACACAAATAATAAGAAATCATAATTATGCAAAGCCTATGAAGGATCAATAAAATAATTAAGCGTTCTGGAAGGGTACATGAGGAAGACATCTTTTTTTCGAGATGGCTACTGTTGACATGTGTAATACAAAGAAGTGGAAGACAACGGAACCATTGTTTCCAACTCGAAAATGTTTTCATTTAATGCATCAAATGATTGTTTACTGTTTCTACAAACAAGTAATGAGGAATTGAACTACTTATAATGGTTTTTTGCGTGTAAGAATAGAGAAATTAAATGATTTTTTACCATTTCTACAAAAAAGTAATAAGGAATTGAACTACTTATAACGGTTTTTTGCGTGTAAGAGTAATGAAATTGTCTATCTTAAAATGTAAGGCTGGTAAGTACTTGTAGTGTAAAATTGTAAGAACCGCAAAGTGATCCTGCCTGTTTCCACACTTACAATTATTAATAAAAAGATCAGGAAAGAGACAACACTGACAAAAACACAACTACGATCTATAAAAGCACACACCATTTACACCAGCGCTGACTATCACTATTTATAAATATTTCTTTTGTGTTAAATATATAATCTCTATATTCTATACAACTTTATCGATAACTATTTTTTTTTAAATATTATACAAATGTTCCCTTTACTTTCCTTTGCAACAATATGTATATGTATCAAATTTAGACGATTACTTTGTGGAAAAACTTGGAATATTCCGAGTTGGACCGTTGCCCTTAAAGTTATTAAATGCAAGTTATTAATTGGAGATGTAAAAAATATAATTATGCCATAAGAAATATAGTTCTGTCGATTGGAGGTTTTCCAACGATTCATTTTAGAATTTGTTTACGAATTTGATTTTGAAAATATACTCAAATAATCCCATGTCACTTAAGTATATTCCGTTTGATTGCACTATTGACTCTCAATTTTAGTCGAAACACCGATTCGTAAAATTTATTGTTCAATTTTAATGCCTCCTAAGGAGTTTTACAGAATGTTTTGGCACTAGATAAACATCTCCAATCAGAATCATCGAAATATACTCGGGGCATCGGCTTTAGATACAATTTAACCTACACTTGATATAAAATGTTGTTCTAGTCTTTGTTTTTTTGCGTTTTCTTGTAAACAATTGATTTTTTTGGAATCAGGGTAAAATATAATAAATATAAATGAAAACTCAACAATAACGTAATAATAATTATAGCAAAATGGGAGGAGTTTAATTGATTCTTAAGTGGGATTCTTCATGATCCTCTTCTGTCTGAAGTCGTAGACCCGCCGGCAGAAAAATACCATTTCTGGAGAGATTTGCGACGTCGGGGGCTGTCTCTGAGATCGAGGATATGGCTCCGGATTCGGAATGCATGGTAACGTCTCTTCAATTCCTTCCTCAATTCTTTTATATCGTTTGCGGTACCTTTAAAAACGAGGCGTTATTATCTATCGAAAATTCTACCAACAACACAAACTCCTCAAATATGGAGTTTACCTGCAGTATTCGTTAAAGGTGAGAACGTAGCATTTGTCATCGATGCAGGCGACACTATTCGAGTCCTTGTGTCTTGAAGCAAACACCTCGTCCTGTTGGTCCGTAGGCAGTCTCCCCTGTTCCGTATGCTCGGGTCGGTAATACCACAGCAACGACATCATCATTTCGCCTGGAAGGCAGAAAAGTTCATTTCACAAGTCATCCAGGAAGATATTGGTTAAAATTTATGTTTCTGCTTCCAAAGGAATATCTTGAAGGTCCAATATCAATCGAATTAAGAGATTAAAAATTGCTCCTAACACCCATAATTTGTGTTGCTCAGTTTCTTGAAACCATCCTACTCTCATCTTATGCACGATATAGGACAGTCTGGATGTTTGAAACTCACCATCTTCAGGGTTTTCCCAAAGCGCGGCAATCTTGGCCACGTACGGAAGGTCGTTCTTCCTTGGTCCGGCTTTGAGAAGGACGCAGTCTCTGATAACGATTTTATCTCCGGTTTCGTGTAACATAGCTGGATAACATTTACGGACTACTGTCATTTCATCACTCTGGAAATGAAAACGCATATTTAAAAAGGATGCAATAAGTGGCTAGGAAACGAGGGATGAGGTGACAACTTATGTTGAAAAACGAATTTCTTACACGCAATAAACTAATCGAAGATTAAGTGTTCCAATGGAAAATGTGTATGATTCTTTGGATGGTAACCATTGATGGGAAAGTTGTATTCAACATACTCGTCATGTGATATCGAATAATATTCTAAACAGCTTGTTGAGTTTATCCCAGAGGATTAAATGTGTCTGAATGAAAGGCACTGCACTGGATTGTTCTTTACTTTTATTTAAACAACGTAGGTATAGTCCAGTTATCTTAGGTTGAATTAGGAGAGTATCTCGGAAAATCGACATACCCAGTATATTAACACGTAAAAACTTCTATTTTGGTATCCTAAAACTCCTTAAAATTCACATATAATTGGATGGCCGCAAGTTTTATAGTCGGGGGTCAAAAGTCACAAAAATCGATTTTTTCTACATTTTTTGCAAATATCTCGTTTTCTATGGGTTTTACGCTATTTGTATTTATTATCAACGTTGTACAGAATTAAATTCTCTACAACTTTTGTCTTTAACATTTCTTCATACCTCTAACTGTTTTTGAGATAGAGGGCGGAGACCGCGCAATCAGAGAATCATGAGGTTATGGTAGTCCCGATCAAAAACTCGTAATATTATTATTGCTAAATATTTAATTAGCATTTATTATTAACTTTCACATTGAATTAATTTTTTTTGTTACTTATCTATTTTTAACGAAGTGTCAATTTATTTAATAACACTTAACTGGCCATGTAATTAAAAAAATGTTGAGGAAAATACTTAAATTATATTTTAATTCTAATCTAATTTATACCAATGTAATGACTTTCTAAATAAATAAAGTAGAAACGAAATCAATTTTTAATTAATGTTTTTATTAAAAGTGTCATTTGATAGATTTAATATTTAAGTGTTTACGGATTTTAAACAAGATGTACTTAATTATTTTTTACTTCAAATGCAATTAGTGTAAATGAGGATATAATTAAAATGTAATTAAAGTATGTCCCTTAATAATTATTCAATTACAGAAAGAGATTATGAGTGTTATTGAATTGATAAATTTTAGAATTATTAGAAAGAAAGATTGAATTTAATGTAAAATTTAATAATAAATGATAACTATATATTTAGCAATAATTTATAACTTTAATATTACGAGTTTTTGATCGGGACTACCATAACCTCATGATTCTCTGATCGTGCGCTCTCCGTTCTCTATCTCAAAAACAGTTAGAGGTATGAAGAAATGTTAAGGACAAAAGTTGTAGAGAATTTAATTCTGTACAATATTGATGGTAAATACAAATAGCGTAAAACCCATAGAAAACGAGATATTTGCAATAAATGTAGAAAAAATCGATTGTTGTGATTTTTGACCCCCGACTTTAAAACTTGCGGCCATCCAGTTATATGTGAATTTTAAGGAAAGTTTTAGGATGCCAAAATAGAAGTTTTTACGTGTTAATGTACTGGGTATGTCACAGGGGTATGTCGATTTTTCTAGGTGAACACCCTATAATGACTGGACTAGTATTAAGATGGCACAAAAAAGTCTGACCACATAACAAGAAACTCATAGACACTTCAATTTGTTTAATTAACATTAACTTGTGTTAATTACTCGGGTCTATTGATTATCCAAACAGGTCAAAAATAGAAACTTACTTTTTAAATTTGTTTGAATACATGTTATTTTGTCGGTGCTAAGTCATGAAGATTTACATGGTCTTAAGGTTTAGATATATGTTGGTTCCAATTTACCTTTTCCTTTCAAGCGTTTATTTCAGTCATACCAGTGCATTGCCTACCAGAGGACGTGTTATTATTCAAATACGATGTCTAACAATTTTTCACGAAAAACGATTATGGTTCACGAGACCAAAATCAAATGGGTAGGGTACACGACGAGGGGGTGCACAAATATAAAGAAAAGAAAAACACCGATATTACTGTCAATAATGGAAAAACTTACTGTTCCCAAAAGGTGATCTAGAAATAAATCCCGACGAAGGACATCTAGAAATAGACAAGAGAAACGGAAAAGGTTGCGAAGCGGCCGAAGCCACTTAAATCCAAATATTTACCATTGACAGCCAAACTGCCTTTTCTACAGAACATTGACATGTCTTGCAGTGATAGAAGTGTGCTAAACGGGTTCTAAACAAACGAATCATAAATTTGACAACGAAAACGACGCAATGGATTAAAAAGATAACAGAAACAGTGAACGAACGTGGGAATTAATGGTATTTAATTAATTATCGTATTGTAATTAAGTAGGCATTTTTTTTTTATTGAACACATACATAAGATTTAAAGAGACTAAAGGAAAACAGGACTGGAGAAAGGACATAACTTGAATTTAAACGTGTTTTAGCTTAATTTCTCGTTAAACAGAAAAATCAATTTTATTCAATCAATACAGCAAACCTAATTGAAGCAGGTACGCAGTACACACTTTCAACTTACGTGGTATGTTGATCAAAGTAATTATTTAAATCTTGCAGACAATGCTGCAATATTAACCAGGACACAATCATAATCAAAGACGATAGATACCTAACGAGGTATTTTAAAGTACATGTGTAAAAAAGGATTCCTAGGACACAATTATCCCAGGATACACATATTTTTATGACGTCAGCACCATTAGAGCTATGACGTCAATCGTATAGCAGTACCATTGAAAAAAACCACAGTTTTGTGTATAGGCATCAGATTTTGCGATATATTACATAACGTTTTCGAAAAATACGTGATATTTTGACTGGTTTGTAAAAATATTTTTCATTGCTTCCAATTTGTTTTCGTATTATTATTTTTATTATTATTATTATTATTATTATTATTATTATTATTATTATTATTATATTATAACCTAGAAGGCCAGTTAAAGCTCTACAACAAATTCACATCAATAAAAGCCCTCTACCAAGTTTTGTAAACTATAACCTGGCCTAAACAGAGTGATATGTTGTTGAATCTAGAAGTTGTACCGTGATATCAAAAATTATCTTGGTCCCTTTGAAATAATTCTGTCATTGTCAAGCTACACTGGCGTTATTAGTAACTTACAAATGTGTTACCTACTTATTTCAGCTGTAAAATAGTAATGAACTACAAGTTATGAAATACTAATAACTAAAAGGTTGGCGCCCGGGGAAGAAGGCAAACCAGAAGGAATATCCCATGTAGCCCCTCTCAGAAATTCAAACAACTTTTAGGCTTTCCCATGTAGCCCCTCTCAGAAGTTCAAACAACTTTTAGGCTTTCCCATGTAACCCCTCTCAGAAATTCAAACAACTTTTAGGCCTTCCCATGTAGCCCCTCAGAAATCCAAACAACTTCTCGGCGGGACGAAACGTAGAAGACGAATAAGAGCGCGATAAACTCCAGCTGACGCCTAAAAGTTGTTTTGAATTTCTGAGAGGGGCTACATGGGAAAAAATTCCTTCTGAAATACTAATAAGGTTTTTATTAACAAGAAAAACTAAATTACAGTAATAATTCCAAAAGTGCGTAGGATTAGAAAACTTTCGCACAATGACTCGACAGACAGATTTTGGAAGTCAAAAAATGACTGACATAAATGTAGGATGGGAGCTGCGACAATCAGTTCAAAATCCATGAACACCCTTTACCAACGTAATTTTTGATATCAGGGTTCTTTTGTTCTTTCAAACCTGCTCATCCACAACATCTACCAGTTTCTCTGGTTTGTAGTCCAATCCGGACATATCAATTTGTAATGACGTATGCCTGATTAACTCCCTAATTTTATTTAGGGTTGACAAGCACACTTCACACCTCGACTTAACATTGTGTGAATTATTATTATTTAAGTGTTCAAGTTAAACCGCTGACTAAGATTTCCCTATTTTATTAAACTCAACAACGGTGGTATGGAAATATGAACAAAAATGGTTATGCTGATCTTTACTCGATGGTGGTTCATAAAAGAGTCTTTCTTCAGAACAAAAATTTCCTTTAGGGATTTTTCGGGATACCTGCCAGGGTTACACACTTGTCTTTTAGCCACGATCTCAAGTGTTACGGGGATATCAATAACACATCTGGCGATATTTCTGAAGAGTCAAAATTCCTACTAAAGTGCCCTGGTTTTAAGTAATAAATATATCTCATGTATCCGAAATATTAAAAATGTAAAAAACTACCGTTATGACTTAACACAATTATTAGATATTTTAGTTTGTAAACCTCTATCTTCTACATACTTTAAATCTGCCCCTAGTAAACTTTTTTGCTATCTTCTTTTGTTACCTAGTTCAACCCAGAAAATCCAATTGTTCGTCCTATGTAAATGAAGATCAATACTAACTACTCGCCATTGCAATATCTTTCACTAAGTTGTATAAATAATTGTAAAAAGTATCCAAAGAAATGAGAAGAAAACGTTTCAATGATGGTCGATTATATAGAATAATTTCGGATATTTAACCTCAAATATCTCAAAAGTATTAGCGTCATGGTCAACTCTGTGATTGGATTCGGATTTTACGCAGAAAACAACTCCATTACAACAAAGACCCCTTACACTGCCCAATAACAATTACGACATAGATAAGGAGCAATTTTGTAGACACAATGTTTAGTACCTAGCGCTATTTGCAAATAACAAAAATCCAATTATAAACATGGTAGTTTTGGGAATAGAGTATGTTCCATACAATTTTCAAAAATAGTGAAACACACATAGTCAAAGGCCGAAAACACACGGAGCGGTTTTTGCAAAGTCGGTTTTCGACTCGGCGCAAAACACACGCGGCGTATCCTTAACTTCCAACCGGTAACCCGAAATTCCTTCGTTGCCAGATTTTAGTTGTTTACCGTATTCTGCCGGTGCAATATGGCTTCTTCTTCAGACAGTGAAGATGATCTACTGTTTTTAATAACTGCGCGTGAACTGTACAATAAAATGCGGAAAAAGAAGGATCGAAAGTGGTGGATAAATCCACTAATTACTGAGATTTTCGTTGAATAATTTGTCTATATCTAATGGCGAAGTTCCCATTTGTATTATTTGCAACACTGTGTCAACAAAGCCGAACGCAAAGACGACGCCGTGTGTTTTGTAACACAGATGGTCCGTATACGACGCACCGCTTGGAGTAATAAAACCGCTTGTCGGTGCATGGTCCTGAGCAGGGTACGCTCGTCCGCCAAGCGGCGGCCGTCTCCCGTGAGTCCCGTGTGTTTTGAAGCACAGAGAGTCCATAAGCGATGCGTCGATTCAGCGCCCCAGTCGACAACCGATACAGCGGAAACCGCTCCGTGTGTTTTAGGTCTAAACTGCAAGCAAACCCCAATACAAAATGTTCTTTAAGTTTAATTTAAATTTAAAGAAATTCTCTCTGATTTGTACTAAATCTGATCGAAAAAGTATTGATATTAGGAGATTGGGATCATTTCCAAAATGATACTTCACTGTATCGATGGGTTACTTTGGGTGGATCGGAATGGAGGTTTCCTGTTTTTTCTGACTTATGTGTTTTTTTCCATGAATCGATAGAGGGGACCGTGGTGTATCCAACGAGACCATTTTGACGGCGTGAAATTGAAAGGGCGCTTTAAATTTTGAATTTGAAAACGTGATGACTCATCCGGTTATTTCCCTAGAAAATTTGTTTTTATATATGAGAGCTGACAATGCTGCACAATATGACTGAACAATCAAAGCGCTTGCAACTTGCAAGGTGGGTAAAATGTAAACACAAACATAACCTAACTTTGTTATTGTAGATCATGGAAGTTAACTACGTAAAGGCTGGTTCTAGCAAGCTGCCTATGGTGGAGTTTGGAATGATCCACGACTTTTATGTGGCTAATCCACATAAATTTACTCTACACCCCACATTTGACGAAAAAACAATGAGGTTATGCTTTCTATCACCTTAATAAAACATAAAACTTCAGAATTCTAACGGTCTTTCAGGTTTGTTTGAGATCGTAGGAAAACCGTTTAACAACAGGTATTTCAAGTCGGCCTTCTCTCCTATCGTCTTTACGTTCCTACGATAATTGACAAGTTTAATTTGACTAACTGGGTCCGCTGGGTCGATACAAACTTTTATTACCCCAGTGTGCACTGTTGCCGATACACAAAAATATTCAAAAATGACCGGGTGAGTCATCACGTTTTCAAATTTGAAATTTGAAGCGCCCTTTCATTTTCATGGCGTCAAAATAGTCTTGATGGATACACCACGTTCCCCTCTATCGATTTATGGGGAAAAAAACGATAGGTCACAAAAAACCGAACACTCCCACTGGTGGATCCCTTGCCCACACCATCGCATTTCCTCCCTCCTACTTACGTTTATGAAAACTTTCGCCTCGTAGGGCTCCCCCTCCCACCTCCATCCGTTGGACCACTTGGGCAGGTGCGAGATCTTCCTCGGAACTTGGGTCACAGCCTCTGTAACGACGACGTCTGTCGTCTTTGATTTTCGCCTGCCGGACGCGGCCTTCTTGCATTCACTCTTGCTCACTTTGCTTTGTCCGTTCTTGTTGTTTGTACTCTTTTTGTTCACCACCACCGCCGCCGCCGCGGCAGCCGTCGCCTCTTTATCCGACCTTCCGCACTTACTCACCGCCTTCAGCGCACTTTCCTTCGAAGTCCTATTCTCGCGGACGACACTGTCGATGGTCCTCTCCATGTTGTTCTTCGATATGAGGGTGTCGAGGGCGGATGGGGCGGTCTTGGACGATTTCGAATTGACTGTTTGTTGTTGTTGTTGCTTCTTGGTCGGTCTCTTCGACGCCCTAGCGACCTCCGCCGCTCTCGACTTGGTCGACTGCTTGGAGTTGTGCGAGTTGCTGTCGCTGAGCGGTTTGATCAGCTTCGGTCTCTTGGCGGCGGTGGCCTCCTTGGCGACGCTCAGTTTTCTCTTGGATTTCTTTGATTTGTTTGCTGATCTGCGGTTGCGCGCGAGGGTCTCCTCGATCAGTTTCCGCTTGCCGTTGTTGATTTTGATTGTGGTAGTGTTCTTTTTGATCAGGCATTTGTAGGAGCTGAGTTTCGGTTTCTTCCTCTTCGGGGCGAGGGTCTCGGGGTCGGGCGGTAGCTTGTCGTTCGTGACGGACAGCTTGCGTTTCATGTTCTTCATCTTGACGTTTTCGGCGACCGTGCTGACCACGGGCGGCAGGACCTCCTCCGTCGGTTTTTCCGGCGGCGGGATCTTCTCTTCCGGTTCCGGCGGCTGGGCGCGTTCCGTAGGCTCGTCGCACGGTTGCGCCTCCTCGCTCTTGGCCACGTCGATGAACTCCTTCGGCGTGGGTTTCACCTCTTCGGCGGAGCGGAGGATCTCCTTCTTCCTGTCGACGTCCTCCTCGGCGACGGCGTCCTTCTCGCCGGGGCTCTCGATCTCCCTCTTGATGTCCTGCGGCGTAGTCGTCGTCGTCGTCGGGTTGCACATCAGCAGCATCGTGTTCTGCTGGATGCTGCTCCTCACCATCGCCTTGCCGACCCTCGCCTTCCGCTTCTTGCACTCCTCCTGGACCGTGGTGCCGCCCCCGGGAGGCTCCTGCTTCGCGTGCGGCGTCGCCGTCGTCGTCGGGGGCGGCGGCGCTGGGGGCGGCTGGTGGTAGGTCGCCCCCGCTGGCGAGGGCGGCGGCGGCATGCCGGCGGAGCCCCTCGCCGGGCTCGGCGGCCCCGTGGCGCTCACGGGCTCGAGGGGGAGCGCGAGCGCGACCGGCGGCAGCGGCATGGAGTCCTTGGAGATCGACGTCATGTTAGACCTCTTACTGTCACCAGTAAGAGGTCCAGTATGTACGTTTTTTGGACACGATTGCATTGGACACGGGCAGTTCTGATATGTGGCATCTGGAAGCAAACGAAAAAGATTCAGACGGTTATAATGAGGAATTGTACCTAATGCTGAGAGATTATTTATTAGAGATAAAACTTAAAAATCTTGGTAACGAGTTTAATGATGACTAAAGTACAGCGACCGGTTTCCATTGCTTAGCAGTCATGTTCGACGGTAAAATTGGACAAACACTTTAAAACAATTAGTAAAATTAGAATTAAATTACATATCGTGCCAGGGGCATCCATTTTTAATTAAGTGTCAATTTATTTAATAACACTTAGGTACATGGCCATGTAATTAAAAAATTGTTGAAGAAAATACTTAAATTATATTTTAATTCTAATCTAATTTATACCAATGTAATGACTTTCTAAATAAATAAAGAAGAAGAAGAAGAATAAAGAAATAAATTTGTAATTAATGTTTTTATTAAAAGTCTTATTTGATAGATTTAATATTTAAGAGTTTACGGATTATAAACAAGATGTACTTAATTATTTTTTACTTCAAATGCAATTAGTGTAAATGACAATATAATTAAAATGTAATTAAAGTATGTCCCTTAATAATTTTACAATTACAGAAAGAGATTATGAGTGTTATTGAATTGATAATTTTTAGAATTATTAGAAAGAAAGATTGAATTTAATGTAAAAGTTAATAATAAATGATAATTATATATTTAGCAATAATTTATAAACCTAATATTACGAGTTTTTGATCGAGACTACCAGTTGACCTCACATGATTCTCTGACCAGCGCTCTCCCCCCTCTATCTCGAAAGCAGTTCGAAGTATGAAGAAATGTTAAATACAAAAGTTGTAGAGAATTTGATTCTCTACAATATCGATAATAAATACAAATAGCGTAAAACCCATAGAAAACGAGCTATTTGCAAAAAATGTAGAAAAAATCGATTTTTGTGACTTTTGGCCCCCGACTTTAAAACTTGCGGCCATCCAATTATATGTGAATTTTGAGGAAAGTTTGAGGATGCCAAAATAGAAGTTTTTACGTGTTAATATACTGGGTATGTCGATTTTCCGAAATATTCACCTAATTTGGCCTAAGATGACTGGACTAAATATACCTGTGCACGGACTTGGATACTTAAAAAAAAAGTTAGTTTATTTTTGTTGCAACTCAGTTAATTACTACGGAAAAGACGTTTACCGCGCCCATTTGAAAGGTTTTTAAGTACTTTAAAAAAGTCTCTTGAGTTTTCCCCAAAAATTTCACATTTTCAAGTTATTTAAGGTTGAAAGTTACAAATTTCGGGTTTCTCCAAAAATAACCGTTCTTTAACGTTCTTTGGTTTACAGGAGTCATTAAAAAACGAATCTCTTTGTTCTTTTTTATTTACATTTTTGTTCTTAATAATTTTTTCGATAAAATGAAAACTCTTTAAGTAATTTGTGGAAAACAGTTAAAAATATGCATTTCTTCAATGAAAAATGTACAATTTCAATCGTGGATAACTCGGAAAGTATCAACTTTACAAAAAAACTTTATAGAAGACAAATTGCTTAGAATTGGTCAATCTATGGATTTCCGGGTGTTTTCATTAAAAAAATGTTTTATCCCCTACGGTAAAAGCTCACTTCGGCCTTAACTTAACTTACTTATGAACGGTATCGCCCTCTGCTGGGGGTGCGTGTAACACGAGGGCGGCGGGGGCGGCGCCGGGCCGTACGCCGCCTGTGGCGTATAGTAATGCGTCGCGGGCGGCGGGTAGGTCTCGATGAGGGTGGCCTGCGGCGGGGGCGGCGGGGCCGGATACGTCTCGATGAGCGTCGGGGGCGGCGGGCCGCCCGCAGACGGCGGGAACGGCGCCACGCTTCCGGGGGCGGACACGGGGGGCGCCGCCGACACCACCTACGACAAACAAAAAATGAAAACGTAGGATGAAAATCAAGCGGTGGAAGGGTTTTTCGCGTGTAATCGTCTCGCGAGGATATCACGTCTCGAGGAAGGAAGGGGAAAGGGAAAGCGAGACGAAAATGGTAAGAAAACTTTGAAGGTAACTTCAATTTGAAAAGTTAGTGCATGAATATTTGTGTACCACGGAAGGATGGTTTAATAACTTTCTCCCATCCAAGACACTCTCTTGCCAATTTGAAATTCCCACTCTTCCCAGGCATTTATCATTTTTCTAGACATCAAATTTGCAAAACTTCCTCCGACTCACAAAAAGATTTTCTAACCATAATATTTTCAGTAATCTATATGATAGAATCAAACCTATACCCTGATTTTTAATGTTGTGGAATTTTACAACCCGTCAAAAAGAGAGAGATATCGATATTGTTACCACCCATTTCTTCGGCTATTGGTTTGTCGGTCAAGACGAGGATCGTATTATCGCCGTAATCCGAGCGATGTTGATGTGAAATGTACTCACATCAGCACATCAGCGGTTCGGTAACGTAAATTTCAAACTATTTATAACTGCCAAATGATTAGAGTTAAAAAATTATACCGGCAATGTCGCACTCCGCATCGGCCGCCTACAAGGCGGAGTTATTCGATGTGTCGGTTGTAAAAATCCACAACATTAAAAATCAGACTTTAGTATAGTCTATAGTACTCTATAGTATATTATAGTATAGTAGATCTACCAATATTTAGAGTTTGGACAGAAATTCCGGTTACTTTTCCCGTTATACACAGAAGAAGACAATTTATAATTAGTAGATGGGTTAGTACCAATTTGACCACTTCGACGAAATAAGCAATAAGCGTTTCCTAGGTCTGTTTGTGTTTTCCTATGAAAAAATGTCACCAATTACTCAATTTTCACAAAACGCACATTTCAAAAATTCGTTAAACAACGATCGCAACTCCTATTTTATTTAAACTCCGCATGATCACTGACAGAAATGTATCTATTGGAGTTCAGAAAGTTTCACCTCTCTAACTTACGAAGTTTAGGAATTGTGACCGATTGTAAGGCAACGATGCGCTTTTGGAAAAAAATATCGAAACTTTAAATCAAACTTCACGCTGTAAGTAGTTGAAAAGCACCTAAGGAGTTCAACTGTCTAACGCATTTCCTAGACTTGTTTGTGTTTCCCACTGGAAAAATGTGTTATTGAGATGCTGACGCATTTATTGAGATTTCCATTTTCCATCAATCACATATTTTAAAAATTCGTTAAACAACGATCGCAACTCCGATTTTATTTAAACTCCGCATGAACATTAAGGGAATGTATCTTTTGGAGTTCAGAAAGTTTCATCTCTCTAACTTACGAAGTTTAGGAATTGTGACCGATTGTAAGGCGACGATGCGATTTGAGATTTTCGAATTTTTGAAAAAAAAAGTATCGAAACTTCACACGATAAGTAATTAAAACACACCTAAGGAGTTCAATATTTTCAACTCTCTAACGCGTTTTCTAGCCTTTTTTGAGTTTCCCACTGGAAAAACGTCTTTTTGAGATGCTGACGCTTTTATTGAGAGTACTATCAATCACACATTTCAAAAATTCGTTATAAAACGATCGCAACTCCGATTTCAATTAAACTCCGCATGATCATTAACGGAAATGTATCTTTCGGAGTTGAGAAAGTTTCATCTCTCTAACTTACGAAGTTTAGGAATTGTGACCGATTGTAAGGCAACGGTGCGCGCTTTTGAAATTTTCGGAATTTTGTAAAAAAAGTATCGTAACTTTAAATCAAACTTCACACGGTAAGTAATTGAAAAGCACCTAAGCAGTTCAACAATTTTCAACTCTCTAACTTCGAATTTCAGAGTTGTAGCCGATTATGTGCTACTTAACGCATTAATTGCGATATTTAGTAAACGTAGATTTCGAAAATTCGTTAAAAAGTTACACCTAACTACGATTTTATTGAAACTTTGCACGATAATTACTAAAAACACAACTTCAGAGTCTGTGAGGTGTCCGTTTTCAAACTTGCCAAGTTTCGGAGTTGTAGCTGATCATACGGCAATCCTTTCTTGCAACTTCCGTACATATTTATAACAAATTTAATAAAAACCACATTTTACAATATGTGTCACACAAATGTAGTTTAGAAGTTAACGTTTATAGCTGATTATGCTACAATCTCACGCATTTATTATATTATAAGTTTCGAAAATTCGTTAATAAGCGATTGTAACTCAGATTTCATTGAAACTCCGCGCGATTATTAACTGAAATTTACTTCAGGAGCTCAGAAAGTTTCATATCCATAACTTGTCTAGTTTAAGAGTTGTGACTCAGTTTGTGCAAACTGACGTACTTCTTGTAATTTTCACCAATCGCATATCTATAATCATTCATAAAAAAATTATGTGAACTCTAATTTAGTTAAAACTTCACGCGATGGGTTATATTGAAACGTACCTAAGGAGGTTAGAAAGTTTCAACTCCAACTTAGAGTTTGAATTTGAGTTAGTATCGAGGGCTCAAAAAGACGATTCAGAAAATTATCATAAATTTTGTAAATTTCATCGATTAGTTTAATTAACAATATGATTTAAAGCTAATAACAAATCTCATTTATTTAATACAAAATTATCTCTGTATTGCTTTAAGGCGCTCAAAATGTATTACCATCTACGATTATTAATTAGTTATTACATTTATTTACACAAGTTTAATGGCAAACGTAACAGTAAATTCGAACTGTACTGTAATGTACTGCAAAAAATCGTGATGTGTTCATCCGAGTACTTTCTCATATATAGGGTGTTTCAATATGCGTTTGCCAAATCCAAACGGGAAATAGATACGGTTAATTTAAACAAAAAAAATACTATACAGGGTGTTTCAAAGGCATTTACCAGATCCAAATCGGAAATAGATACGGGTAATTTAAGCAACAAACCGAAAAAACGATAAGTACCTATAAAGTACTCCTCACAGTAGATTTAGCCAAAAACGTTACAAAACTTTTTTATATATTATATCTAATGTAGAATAAGTACTCAAAAGTTTATAAAAATCCTTGGAGCAAATTTCGGGAAAAATTCAAAAAATTGAAGAATGATACGTGCCTTTCACAGAAGATTTTGCAAAAAACGATAGAAAAGTTTATCTTATACTAATTCAATGGTAGAATATATATTCTAAATCTAAAATAAATTCTTGTAGCAAATTTTGAGAAAAATTCAAAAACCGAAAAACCACAAATATAAAGTGCTCTTCACAGAAGATTTAGCCGAAAACGTTACAAACCTTTTTATACATATTTAATTGCACAATAAATTTTCAAAGTTTAAAAAGAATTCTTGGAACGAATTCCGAGAATAATACAAAAAACCCAAAATTGACAAGTATAAAGTATCCTTCACAGAAGATTTAGCCAAAAACGTTAGAAAACTTTTTTATACATATTCAATAGTAGAATAAATACTCAAAGTTTAAAAAAAATTCGTTGAGTGGATTTCGAAAAAAATTGAAAAAACCGAAAATTGACAAGTATAAAGTGCCCTTCACAGAACATTTAGTCAAAAACGCTAGAAAACTTTTTAATACTTATTTAATCGTACAATAAATATTCAAAGTTTCAAAAAAATTCTTGTACAGAATTTCGAGAAAAATTCAAAAAAAAACGAAAAATGACAAGAGTAAAGTACCCTTTTATCCTGGCCGATTTTAATGAAAAGCTTATTTTTACGTCCTGGTATGGTACAAAGTCTAAATACAAAGTTTTGACCGTTTGTTGTTTTTGGTTTTTGAGAAAATCCTACCACAGACATACACACATACATAGAGGCAGTTTTCCAAAAACATGTTTTTTGGACTCGGGGGACCTCAAAACGTTCAGAAATGGTAATAACTCAATTTCGAAAAATCGACCCGATTACAATACTCTCATATATGAGTACCTCATATGAGAAAGTTAAAACCCAAATTCGACAAGTATAAAGTATCCTTCACAGAAGATTTAGCCAAAAACGTTAGAAAACTTTTTTATACATATTCAATAGTAGATTAAATATCCAAAGTTTAAAAAAAATTCGTGGAGTGGATTTCGAAAAAAATTGAAAAAACCGAAAATTGACAAGTATAAAGTGCCCTTCACAGAAGATTTAGCCAAAAACGCTAGAAAACTTTTTATACATATTTAATAGTACAATAAATATTCAAAGTTTCAAAAAAATTCTTGGAGCGAATTTCGAGAAAAATTCAAAAAACCGAAAAATGACAAGAGTAAACTACCCTTCTATCCTGGCCGATTTTAATGAAAAACTTGTTTTCACGTCCTGGTATGGTACAAAGTCTAAATACAAAGTTTTGACCGTTTGTGGTTTTTTGTTTTTGAGAAAATCCTACCACAGACATACATACATACACACATACATACAGACAGTTTTCCAAAAACATGTTTTTGGACTCGGGGGACCTCAAAACGTTCAGAAATGGTAATAACTCAATTTCGAAAAATCGACCCGATTACAATACTCTCATATATGAGTACCTCATATGAGAAAGTTAAAACCCAAATTCGACAAGTATAAAGTATCCTTCACAGAAGATTTAGCCAAAAACGTTAGAAAACTTTTTTATACATATTCAATAGTAGATTAAATATCCAAAGTTTAAAAAAAATTCGTGGAGTGGATTTCGAAAAAAATTGAAAAAACCGAAAATTGACAAGTATAAAGTGCCCTTCACAGAAGATTTAGCCAAAAACGCTAGAAAACTTTTTATACATATTTAATAGTACAATAAATATTCAAAGTTTCAAAAAAATTCTTGGAGCGAATTTCGAGAAAAATTCAAAAAACCGAAAAATGACAAGAGTAAACTACCCTTCTATCCTGGCCGATTTTAATGAAAAACTTGTTTTCACGTCCTGGTATGGTACAAAGTCTAAATACAAAGTTTTGACCGTTTGTGGTTTTTTGTTTTTGAGAAAATCCTACCACAGACATACATACATACACACATACATACAGACAGTTTTCCAAAAACATGTTTTTGGACTCGGGGGACCTCAAAACGTTCAGAAATGGTAATAACTCAATTTCGAAAAATCGACCCGATTACAATACTCTCATATATTTAGTACCTCATATGAGAAAGTTAAAACCCAAATTCGACAAGTATAAAGTATCCTTCACAGAAGATTTACCTAAAAACGTTAGAAAACTTTTTTATACATATTCAATAGTAGATTAAATATCCAAAGTTTAAAAAAAATTCGTGGAGTGGATTTCGAAAAAAATTGAAAAAACCGAAAATTGACAAGTATAAAGTGTCCTTCACAGAAGATTTAGCCAAAAACGCTAGAAAACTTTTTATACATATTTAATAGTACAATAAATATTCAAAGTTTCAAAAAAATTCTTGGAGCGAATTTCGAGAAAAATTCAAAAAACCGAAAAATGACAAGAGTAAACTACCCTTCTATCCTGGCCGATTTTAATGAAAAACTTGTTTTCACGTCCTGGTATGGTACAAAGTCTAAATACAAAGTTTTGACCGTTTGTGGTTTTTGGTTTTTGAGAAAATCCTA
This sequence comes from Cryptocephalus moraei, assembly GCA_946251905.1. Classification (NCBI taxonomy): domain Eukaryota; kingdom Metazoa; phylum Arthropoda; class Insecta; order Coleoptera; family Chrysomelidae; genus Cryptocephalus; species Cryptocephalus moraei. Next base: position 5,434,253 of record OX276455.1, on the reverse strand, counting down.
CCACAGACATACATACATACACACATACATACAGACAGTTTTCCAAAAACATGTTTTTGGACTCGGGGGACCTCAAAACGTTCAGAAATGCTAATAACTCAATTTCGAAAAATCGACCCGATTACAATACTCTCATATATTTAGTACCTCATATGAGAAAGTTAAAACCCAAATTCGACAAGTATAAAGTATCCTTCACAGAAGATTTACCTAAAAACGTTAGAAAACTTTTTTATACATATTCAATAGTAGATTAAATATCCAAAGTTTAAAAAAAATTCGTGGAGTGGATTTCGAAAAAAATTGAAAAAACCGAAAATTGACAAGTATAAAGTGTCCTTCACAGAAGATTTAGCCAAAAACGCTAGAAAACTTTTTATACATATTTAATAGTACAATAAATATTCAAAGTTTCAAAAAAATTCTTGGAGCGAATTTCGAGAAAAATTCAAAAAACCGAAAAATGACAAGAGTAAACTACCCTTCTATCCTGGCCGATTTTAATGAAAAACTTGTTTTCACGTCCTGGTATGGTACAAAGTCTAAATACAAAGTTTTGACCGTTTGTGGTTTTTGGTTTTTGAGAAAATCCTACCACATACATACATACACACATACATACAGACAGTTTTCCAAAAACATGTTTTTGGACTCGGGGGACCTCAAAACGTTCAGAAATGGTAATAACTCAATTTCGAAAAATCGACCCGATTACAATACTCTCATATATTTAGTACCTCATATGAGAAAGTTAAAACCCAAATTCGACAAGTATAAAGTATCCTTCACAGAAGATTTACCTAAAAACGTTAGAAAACTTTTTTATACATATTCAATAGTAGATTAAATATCCAAAGTTTAAAAAAAATTCGTGGAGTGGATTTCGAAAAAAATTGAAAAAACCGAAAATTGACAAGTATAAAGTGCCCTTCACAGAACATTTAGCCAAAAACGTTAGAAAACTTTTTTATACTTATTTAATCCTACAATAAATATTCAAAGTTTCAAAAAAATTCTTGTACAGAATTTCGAGAAAAATTCAAAAAACCGAAAAATGACAACAGTTTACTACCTTTCTATCCTGGCTTATTTTAATGAAAAGCTTAAGTATTTTCACGTCATGGTATGTCTAAAGTCTAAATACATAGTTTTGACCGTATGTGACTGTCAAACAGACGGTTTTCCAAAAACATGTTTTTGGAATCGGGGGACCTCAAAACGTTCAGAAATGCTAATAACTCATTTTAGAAAAATCGACCCGATTACAGTAACTACTCTCTCATATATGAGTACCTCATATGAGAAAGTAAAAATGTACAGATTGACTTGGTTGAACCGCAAATCCACTCATTAGTATCCAGATTACGTCGCAGTAAAGCAATTGTTGGAAACTTTTCACATTTTCCGAATCTAATTATCGAAAGTACGATAGAACGAATCAGTCTCGTCTGCTTCGGTTAACTAACCTCATGCATCTTTTATTTTTAATTAAACAAAAAGACTTTTAAATTTATATAGATATCGGCAGCCGGTCGAATCGCCGAATCACCGCCGAACTTCCAAATGATTCTAATCCACTTAAATCGAAAGGAAATTAGCAACTCGATGCGGAGCTGGAATTGTTTCTTATTCACTAGTTTTCCAATTTTAGAATCCCTTCGCCGCCGCTCTCCGTCTCTCTCTCTCACTCTTCTCCGTTCCTTAATAAGAAAATGGAAAACCCCCCCTAACGCTCCCAACAATCACTTCTCTCGGGCTGGTAATAAGCAGCTTTCGCCCGACTAATAACTAACAATGTTGTTGTAAATGACAAGCGTTCGGAAAAGGCCTTGTTTGTGAGAATGCGACGTAATCAGGAACATTTTAGTTTACTTAGGAATCCATATTTCATAAAGCGGAGGAGGGCTGCGAGCGATTCCAGTTTGAGGTGGCTCCGCTCCGTCATGAATAATTTATGAATGAAATTAATGCATCACTTCGAGGAGGGGATGAATTGATAAAAAGCTAAAAGCCCAAAAGGATTTGGCGGGCCCTTTTCGAAAAAGAAAACCTCGAGATGAACTTTTTAAACGTTGCGTTTGAAGTCGCGGCTCGTAATTCATTTGCAGTTCACTCGGTTTAATTTTTCGCCCTAGAAACTTAAACACGACACTTAATAGTTATTTAAGCCACAAGGAATGTAAAGACGTTTTACCATTCGAGGCAAGTGTGTACGAGCCGAGGCTTGTCACTTGCCGAGGATGTTAACAGTCGATACATTCCGTGTGGCTTATTAGATTTTTCACGCTGCCGTTGAAAATTTCCTCAAAATTCCACACAAAATGAAATGTTTGATTTAGTTTGGACGTACGTCACTCTGGCATAAGTTGACTGACATACGTCAGACTTACATATGTCAGTGCGTAACTAGGGATAAATCAACTTGATTTACTCTTTTGATATTCCTAGGAATGTAAATGACAGTATTTATATTCCGTCGTCAAGGAAAAATAATACACGAATGTTATTTTCCATTTTCATGCTACGTATCTATGCATTTAAGAGCAATTTACGATAGCGGCAGCGTGAAAAACGTAATTCAATACCTAATGTACGTCCTGCTGAAACGTTACCGGCGACAAAATCACCAAATATTTTCAAAAACTATTTCAGGAATTAAACATTTTCTCCAAAATCACAAGGAGAAAACAATTTTACTCTTGCTTGTAATGAACTACTGCACTGTGATTGTTTCTGGCCCGTTAGGTACTTTTAAGGTAATGCACCTTATATCGCCGGTGCCTGCGAAGAGTATAACCCGGCGAAGAGTATAACGCGGTGAAGAGTACAAATTTCAATAAACGCGCCGAAAACTATTACTTCTAATTGTATGTCAGAGAAAAGTATAACTCTTAATAATGCGCCCACGAAAACAATTACACTAAAACCTCTAATAACGGACACCTCACAATAACATCCTCCTCTACATAACGGACAGTTTTATATTTCCCGAATTTCTTAATAGCGATTTATACATATCAGCACCTCCCAATAGCGGACTCTCCAAATAACGGACATGGACTGTTAAAAACTACCATTTCCTATATAATTGTTAATAAAATTATGTACCTCTATAACAACGGACAATAACTTTTGAAATCAGATGTATTGTGTAAGACATATACCTCATAGGAATTCAAATTTTAATCATCTCCTGGAATCCGTTTTACTAAGCAGTTTAAATAACGGACACCTTTCAGAATTGCATCATAAATTCCTTAAGTCTCTTAAATAGGTGTTATTTAAATTTACAATCATCCTATTCAGGAATTACAGGTATATTTCAGAAAAAAGAGGTAGTCTTATCTGGGTAAACAAACTACTTTTGACAAATTTTTCAATAAGTTGAAAATGTAGTATTTTGAAATCCATTTGTGCACATATAATTTTTTTTTTATTTAATCCGTCCCTCCCAATAACGGTCACCTCCTTATATCGGACAGTATTGTGGTTCCCGTGGCTGTCCGCTATATAGAGGTTACACTGTATTATTAAAAAAAAAATTACTTCTGATTCTGAGTCCGCGAAGAGTATAACTCCAAATAACACGCGACTATAAAAATAATTGCTTAATAAGTGTAGGCGAAGAAAACTCTTTTTTCAGTTTGGGTGTACGCGAAGAGTATAACTCCTCGTAATACGCGGCGAAAAAAAAAATACTCCTCAATGAATGATGGCGGGATGAATCAATTTATCTTTATATCAAATAGTAATGAAATTTCCATAATAACGATTAATTTAGATTATGGAAGTGCATATCAGGACTTTTATTATAATTTTTTTTAGAGGAGTTTATTGATATTTTCGGACTAAACAGCTTGTAAAGAAAAGTTTGGAAAAAAGTAGGGTTTGATTCGAAAAATAAAATATCACTTATTTTTGCTATTTTAATTTTTCATATTTATTATTATATACTTACTCACATCTTTTATCCAAAAATACACAAAATTTATTTGTTTCGTCTCAGATAAGTGACGTTTTTAATTTATTATTGAACCGATGATGATTTACAGAGTTCGATTTTGCTGTCACCTCGAGTACCCAATACTTCTTCGAAATTCATTTGCTATAAACACAAGTCAAGTCCACAATGAGCCGTAAGGGTAACAAAGACCCTCCCGGGAAAGTAATCGAGTATTACATTTCGAAGAAGTAGGGTACGTCGCGATTTCTAAACATGTGATGATGAAAGCGAGGATCTTCGGCAATGGTCAACACGCCATCTACTCTTTACCAGGGTGATTTTCAACCAATAAGCGACGAGTAAAGAGGAGTGCAATGCAACCGGCCAATAAGCGGAGATCGCGTTTCTCGTCACTAATTTTTGAGTAATTTAATTTTAAGAAACACTCTTCGTCTAACTGCGAGAGAATTATTATCTATCTTCACCTGTGCCGCTGTATTTTAAGTTGTTGCAGTTAAATAGTCTAGTAAATCCGAAGTTATAATTACGTGTTATCATTTCCCAACTGTTCACGCAATATTAAGTTGGCGCGTGAAGTGTGCTGGTCAGTTATAACGATCTAAGACAATCGAAATTTCTGATTCGTACGCGACGTTACATTATTTAAAAAATCAAACTGAAGATCTGAAATTATAGTTGCATTATCTTCTTTGATGATTAATATTTTTACTTGAATAGTATATTTACTATATTTGATATTAATAACATAATAGTCAAGAGAAGAGAGATTTTCTTATTATACTTCATTAAAATTTTTGTTGTTATTACGCAATTTAAAAACACAAACTTTGAATAATAAAACGTTTAACCGAAAATTTAAACCTATTGAAAAATAATTTTTCTTTCCACAAATTCTTCATAGGCATGTTTGATATTTTCGTCGAAAATTTATTTGCAGTTGTACTTTTCGCTGATACACAAATGAAAATAATTTATTTCGCCAACTCTTATTATCAAAGTTATTTTTTTCGCCGACAGCTATTTGGTAGTTGTACTCTTCGCGGGCATACAGAGAAAAATATTTTTTTACGCAGACTTATCAGTTATTTTTTCGCCGATAATTTTTTGCGAGTTATACTCTTCGCGGGCACGTAGAGAAAAATAATTTTTTTTTCGTTGACAATTTATTATTATACTCTTCGCAGGCACGACATGCCCTATGAAAGTGTTCTGATAACATAAAGAAAATTTCCTCAACAATCCGCACTTGTTTTCCAATGGAGACTTTAAAAAATTTTAATCCACCTAACTACTTTACTCATTTCGCTCACAATTTATTCGTCTGCTGAGGATTAGGGTTGAGGTTCGGATTAACCGTTTTGTTTTACAATAAATAATTGGTTAATGCTTACTTAAGCCACTTCGCCTATATTTTTATATACATAACTTTTCCCTGAAGGTAGTAGTAATAAGTAACGTTATACAGATATCCCAAAGAGATAATCAAGGCATCAAGGGGATAGTGGAGTAACTCGAAAAGACGTTGTAAACGCAAGAGGGCAAGGATAAACCAAGCGGCGGCGGTCAACTCGTAAGAAATTTTAATCCCAAACCCTAAGATCGGTCAATTGGTAAGCGAACCGGCAGGTAAATTTTTAAAGGGTAGTTTTGGTTGAGTCAACTTGGAAGAGGATTCTCAGAGGTAATCAAGGGGATGATGAATGTAACGAAGTGGTTCGGATATTTGTTGAAACTAAGGATATGATATAAGGGGGTGGTTTGTTACGTTCCAACTAAACGGTGACGATGACACCGAGATAGTTGTGGATTTTATTAAAAGTCAACGCGGCAAAGACTTGCTTGTTGTTAATGATCTTATGCGTTTTATGACCCTTTTCCTTGCCCTCTCGCAAGGAATACGATAATTTTGGGATTTTCAGGTAGTTCTAACCCTCACGAGTTGACGAGGAAATTAATTTAAGTATATTTAATTAAATTTCAAAACTTAGTCAAATCTAACTCACCTGTTGCGTTTGCTGTCCCTGGCCGCCGCCCGTCGGGGGCGGGTACAGCTCCTGAACGGCGGCGGGCGTCGGGTAGTACCCGCCGGTCAGGTACCGCCTGTAGGAGGTGGGAGGCGGGTACTTGTACGAATAGCATAGCTCGTGGTGGGCGTACGAGGGAGTGGGGGGCGGCGTCGAGTACGGGTAGGGCGGGTAGTGGGTGTACGAGTACCCCGGCGGGGTGGGAGGGTACTGCGAGTACCTGTAGGTGGGTTGGTGGTGGGCGGGAGGGACGGGGGCGGAGTGGTGGTGGTCTTTGGCGGTGGTCACCGACGTGATTATCACCTGGAAAAGAAATGCGTCGTGCTTACCGACCGTCGAGGGTACTACTTTCGTTACGGCTCCTCAAATCGAAAGTACTTACGTCGCTATCGGACGAATCGCCCCCGTTCGAGTTCGAGGGTGGTACTTGGGCGGGAGGTTCGTGACCGGTGACCGATGGGGTGGTCGACGATGGCGACGTCTCCGATAGCGGTACTGACTTCGTGGAGAGGGACGGCGGCGGAGGTTGACCGTGGCCCGTCGGGACGGTGATCAGCGGACCCGCCGGTTGGTAGTAGCCGGCTGTAATGAAAATTGTAAATCAGTTTCAGCTGTAGGTACCTAAAATGATTGAAATAATTTTGGGTACTACCCTAAATTTCGAAAAATGTTTTTAGTTTCAAACTTCAATTCAAATTTCGTAAAATCCCAGCAATGGCACTGAAAAAATTTGTGATCCTAATGTGTAAGTGGTTTATTAACTATTTTTACATTGGCTCAGTGAACAATACATCAGTTCGATAAAAAAATGCATTCAGTTATATTCAGATTCAGAAATATATTGTGGCAATAAAACTGTTTTTCTTAAAAAGTACGTATTACATACTACATACGCCCCCCCCCCCCCGAAAAAAAATTAACTAGTAATAAACATTTTCATTGTCTCAATGTATTACAACATTAAAATTAATAAAAAAAATTAATGTAGGTATGTAAAATTATTGTAAGTTTATGTATTACGTCAAGTATGAATTTTTCTCCATGATGTAAGAAATTCGTTGTTTTAATGTCTGAAACATACAAAATACATTGCTTAAAAACGATTCTACATGTAGTCAATGTAATGAAATATTCGTTTATTTTTTTTAAATCATATTTTTTATATTTTTATTTTGATATTGTGAAATTTGAGTTTAAAATCATCTTAGGGGCGATTGATATATTTTAAGATTTTTTTTTTGTTTTCAATGTAAATTTTCCAAAAGAATGTAACATTTTTTTAATTTCTTAGAAATATTTTTTTATAAACTAGTTAGTACCTACACATTATTTTTCAAAGGTGCACATTTTATCAAAAAGTCTTAAATAAGAATTACCATGAAAAACCTTACACCCATAAACATTGATTTTAATGTAAGCTGTCAATTGGTTCAACGTAAACGATGCCTTGGTAATGTAAGCTACACATTGGTTTCATGTAAGCTATACTACACTGATTTAATGTAAACTGTACATTGGCCTACTGCAAAGTATACATTGAACCAAACCAATACATTTTTACTAAAATAGAACTTGATGTTATTAATTGTTAATTTAATTAATAATATAAATACGGTCAATAAATAATGGGTCAAATTTAAAATATAATTTCTATACAATAACGCAATATATTGTAACGAAACGGCTCGCTGCGATATAAACACGCCGGGAGCTACACAAGTTCGCCGAACTGCGATCCCGAGAAGGACGGGTCGAAGCAGACGGCTCGAAGAGCAGAGAAGGTTCGATGCGATAACGGGTTCCTCGAAAATCGAATATTCTAGCAATTATCGCGAAAGTTCGAGAAGGCTTATACCTGGTATATAAGGAATGCCGGACCCAAGGCGAGTACAGTTGAAGAACCGGTGTGTAAACATTCGAGCGAGAGACCGCGCGCGTTAAATAAATAAACATCTCTGTGTGAAATAAATTATAAGTGTTAAAGTGTTAGAAATAAGTAAATTAAGAGAAAATCGCATAGTGTTTAGTTACAGCATAGTAAAAACGTTACAATATGATATAATCCAAATCCCTCTTTAACGTACACGTGTCGTAATTTTTCATAACAATTTTAAACGAGCGTTATCACGAAAAAGGATCGAACATCTCAATTGAATTATTTTTATTAACGTTAATTAAAATACAACAGCGAATATCTCTCCACTGTTACATTAGCATATTTAAAATTATTTATCGCAAAAGTGGACATAAATTTCGCATTACGCGGTACTTTTAACTTACGATCAAATTTATTCATTCCTAATAAGGTTTTAATTTCCGCATTCAGATGAGCTTCCTTGACATTTATAACGTATTCCTGTAATAAAATATTTGAATATATCTATGCTAATTGGAATGAAGGATTATAATTAGGCAAAAAGTTCTACTGTAAAAGAAAATCACTTAACTTTTGATAGGTTAGTAGAAGTTACGTTGAATGATACAACTGATTTACTGCATACCATTATTAAATTTAATAAAAACAGAATTAACTCTGATAATCTTTAATATACATATTTAATAAAATAAGTTATCCTCAACGAGCCGAAAAATTAACAGCCACTTAATAAAAACTATAATTTAACGTTGTTTATTTACATCTTAGAGATCGTTATTAACAAAATCCGTCGAAATGTTAACAAATTCATTAACTAAAGACAAGATGGGAAAAACAAAATTTCAAAGATTAATTCCTAGTTATAGTGGAGATCGCTCGTTATTAAACTTTACAACTTTAATCAGTACGTTGAGTTATTATGTAGAAACAAGAAGTGAAGGGTTTTTGTAACATGTAATTACAGACGTATTAATCAAAATTAGTAAGAACGAGGTTATTTAAAGCGGGACGGTTTCTTGTTAAAATTTGATTTATCAGGTGATGTAACCGCTCACAGATTGATAGGGGAATGTATTAAGGTAAAAGGGGTCAGTCGGTAGAGCAGTTACGCTAAAATCAAAGTTGATTACGACCAACAGTTGTTAATTGCAATTAAAAATTAACGTTTAGTATGTTATGTGCGAATTTGAATATTTCACAAATGTCAATATTTAGAATACGTAGATACGTGCTTAAATTTATGGGTATTTGAGTTTTCAGACTTCACAGCATTATTGAAAAATTTAATTTCGAAATAAGAAAATCTGCATATTTGAAGAAATTAATTTTTGCAAAGCTTCTACAAAGAAGTGTCCATAATTGTACACTCACAAAAATATTTTTGAACTGAGTACCGATTTATTAATAAACGAGTTATTGCCCAACAGAAAGGTCCATTTTACATGAAAATCATCCTGAAGTGTAACATCTATTACTTTAGCTAATTACACATTGCTTCTCAACAGACAACAGACTTTTCTTAAATGATTTCCTAAAGGATGATTTACAATTAATATTTCTCACAGAGACCTATTTGATTGGAAGACAATAACAAGCTAATATGCATGTGAGTAGGTATATGAGCATGTTTACGCATGGAATTTGACAATTATATGCAAGACTAGCTTGCAATTAAAAAAAGCATATTTAACATCAATATTAGAACAAATGGTGTTATTTTCACTATAAAAATATGACAACTGGGGATTTAATTAAATTAATTAAAATCCCCATAAAAATTAATTTAATTTAATCTAAGCCTAAATAGTTTATTTAAACCATTAATTTGTGGAACAAAACAAATTAATTTTTCTACATTTTTTTTCTTATTTTTATAAATTACAAATTAATTTTGAAAATAAGACTTCAAATTTTGTATTAATTTTTTTTTGTTTTCTGTTTTCTCATCACACATTTAATTTTTCTTAATAACAAGTACAACAGTATCATCGGCAAAAGCGTACACATCATTGCATATATCGAACATGTCATTAATATCTATATCTCTCTATATATAAAAATGAATTGCTGTCCGTTTGTCTCGCTTGAACTCGAGAATGGCTGGACCGATTTTGCTAATTTTGATCTTGTAATATTTGTGGAAGTTCGGTGAAGGTTTAAGCGATGAGAAACATAAATAATAAGTAACAAAAATATTAAAAAAGGTACGTTTTGTAATTTGACATTTGTAATCAAACAAATGAAAGTATAGTGTCAGTTGGTTGTCAAGTAAATAAACATCAAGACGATTATTAAAATCTATCATCAGTTTGTCAGTGCGCGAGAACTTTATTGATTTTAAAATGCCAAGGAGAAGACGACCTGACTTTAGGTCGTCGAAGTCAATCAAATGTGCGACGAGCTACCTCACGTGCAAATCGCACTGACGACCAGCGAGAGACAGATTATGATGACATTGGTATTGGTATGACAGAATTGCGTTCAACAGTGAATTATTATGAAGTAGATAGGCTTAAGTATCATTCACATAAGCAGTAGTGCAGTTGTTGGTGTAGTGCGGGGGTATTGTAAAAAGTTAAGGCTGTGTATGTTAACGACAGCGTTCACATCGACGACCTTGTGGGAAGGTAGTTGTAGGGGTAGTGTAGAACCTAGCAAGCTTTTAGCTTCTGCACTACACTTCTACACGCGCATACAAGCGCCAATCAGAGGGCAGAGACGAGGACACGAGAACTGACGTCGACCGCGTCGGCCGTCGGCGTGTGTTGTTTTGTTTACAAATTGTTTAACCTCAACTACACCTACAGTTTTGTTTCGCGTTAATTCTTTCAGTAAGTTTAAGTTTTCAACATGGACTATCCAAATCAAGAATACAATTTGCAACAACGACGTGTTTGTCTATATACGAATAGGCAACAGAACATACTGCTTCTTCAGCAGTCTTTCACACTACGTCCAATGTGAACAGGACGACGTAATACGTTACCGCTGCTACTGTACCAAATACACTCCCACTGCACTGCAACTGCACTACTGCTTATGTGAATGATACATTAGAATGGAACGACTTCGGGCACATCAAATACAACAGCAGCGAGCACGACATAATGAAATAGAGCGAATCCGCAGACGCAGTGTTCCTCCTAGAACGAATAGCATTCCAATACGACTCGGAAATAGATTATTGTGTCGACCAGTCCGTAACTATTGCAGAAATGACAATCATTTGTTAATATTGTAAAGCGTTCAAATACAGCGGATTATGTTGTGCTGATGGTAAAGTAAAATTGCCACAATTGTTACCACCACCAGATACATTACGCTCATTAGTTTCTGGGGTGGGAAATGACTCTAGACATTTCTTGGCCAACATCCAAAAATATAATAATTGCTTTCAAATGACGTCGTTTGGTGCAACGCATATTGTACAGGAAAATTTCATGCCCACTTTCAAGGTAGTTTTTGATAAATTGTTTATTAAAAATGTAAAAAGATAATATACAATTGCAGATACAAGGACAGTTTGCGGAATCAACTTGGAGTTTCCCAGTTTTGCGCATGGGCAATACGTCACGTGTTCGCAAGTCGTAAAACTATGATCTTTATATATTTACGCACCGCTAGGAAAGACAAAAATATGGTAGATACATCAGAAAGCCTTAAATTGGTTATGTGTATAACTGTGTTGCATTTAATTTAATGTGGATAGGAATTTTGTACATATAAAGTTTTGACCATATTTTTCAAAAATATAATGTAGGTGATACGACGTCATCTATAATTTAATTTATTTTTCTTTTTTTAAACTTTACGTAGCATTGCAACGCATGCCGGGTACGGCTTGTATATAGTAAAAAGAAGAGGACCTAATACAGAACCTTGAGGAACTCCAAGGATATAATCCTGTAGAATTTTGAGTAGTTAAAATGAAAATTGTACCTGCCTAGTTTATTATGAAACAGCTTCTTATATCAATAGCAATATAGACAGATTTGGTGATCAAAATCGGTTAGCCTTTTCCATTTCGAAAAGCGCTAAAATGGATATTGGCCTAATTGTCTGAATAAATTAATAATCGCGAGATATGAGAAGTCCATTAACTTCGTCGCGGTTATATCGAATCCATAACATTTACGCTGTAAATTTCAATTTTAAAGCAAACACGTGTTATTTCCATAGCGTTTAAACGAGTTTCCTACATGTAAATACGCGTTTCGCGAGTCTCTTAGCGCTAATTTGCATCTTTTGATGCGAGTAAGGGGATTTTTATAAAAGCGCTTCCGACGGCGGAACCCGGAATTCCGATGTTATTTCGAAAAAGCATCAAACGATTTACGTCGAAGTTTTACGAGCGATAAACTCCATTCCCGACCACTTAAATTAACGAAGATTCGACGTTTACAAGGAGATCAACGCGCGAACTTTAGATATTAAAACTTTTCGACTCATTTTTTAACGACTCACTCGCGACGATATAAGTATTAATTTTCTTGCATTAGGTACTTCGAACGTGTGGGAAGAAAACCGCGAAGCTAAGTGAGACGAATTAACATTCTTTAACGCCTCTCGAGTGGTTGAAGTTAAGGGGCGACGTAAACCGCAAACTAAATCGTAAATCTCTTCTTGGCCGGTGAGAAAATCACTTACGCTTCAACGCCGTGCCGTCATTACAACTTGAGAGACAGATGAATTTGTCACTTTCGGGTGATTACTCACTAAGCGTTACGGTCTATGACACTTCGTTTTAAATGACACCTATGCAATTAATTTCTACTTAACCCTTCAACGGCTAGCGGTACTTATATGCAACTCTAAGGAAGCAAAGTAGAACGTGACAACAGCGCATTAGTGTAACGGTAGTTTTTAACAAAAATATTAGTTTTTCCATTAAAATTTATTAAAATGTTATTAATAAACCATTTTTGATATATGTACATACTGACTTTTTTTCATTTTTATATGTAATTAATTATTAATTGATGATTAATCTCGCCGTTGGAGGGTAGATAATAATTAATAATTAAAAATAAGGAAAATAAAAAAAATAATCATTATTAATCTCGAAAACATTAATCTCGCTGTTGAAGGGTTAACTTGCGTTACATTAATGAAACCTCTGATTAATTACTATGCATCACATTTATGCGATTCGAATGCTCTATTTATCCCTTTCCTTCTTCTTGCGGTGGTATTATTGGTATTATGCGGAACGCATGTAGATAATCGTCCGATCTGCCGGTAATTAAATTTACTTTTCGGAACTGCCCATATAGCGAGTTGATATCTGATTGTTCTTGAATCAAGTACGAAACGCGAATTTTTCGCGAAATTTCACCGGACACACGCGAAAAATTCACGAGTAGGCGCGATGACTTCCGGTGAGAGGCGATTGGGCTCTCGTTTTAACGGTTTCTCATCCACGCTTAGTGATACGTAACGCTGGATGACCTACGTGCGTGTGTGTATTTGCGTAAAGTAATCGTGCTACTTACAGAAATCTTTTTCGTTGAGAAGGATGTGAGCTGTAAATTTCGAATTGTCTAATGCAATCACTTGAGTCTCGGTTAATTGAAATAGAGATTTTATAGTTACTATGATCATTTCCTCTCGCCTTTTTACAGTGATTTAACGTTTATACGCGCTTGGGAAAAGTAAGCGTTTTTAGATGGGGTAAAATCTTCAACATAGCGTCAGCATGAAATCTGTTACGCTGCCAGTCATCGTATAGAAAAAGATGGACGAAAGAACGTGTTACACGAGATACGATAGTAATATCTTCAACTTGGCGTCAGCATGAAATCTGTTACGCTGTGAGTCATCGTATAGAAAAAGATGGACGAAAGAACGTGTTACACGAGATACGATAGTAATATCTTCAACTTAGCGTCAGCATGAAATCTGTTACGCTGTGAGTTATAGTATAGAATAAAAGAGCGTGTTACATTACAACAAGATATGGGATAATAATAGACGCCGTATTACCAAGATACTTAGATAAGTTTCATTCAAATGTACTCGTTTCTTATTTTAGTTACCACAAACCGATCGTATCATTTTTAGAATGTGATGTTAATAATAAAAATATAGACACAGTTTGAAAGCAAAGCAGCAAATGCAAAACTTGTGTGGATTGACTTAAGTTTCTGTGTTACTTAGTACAATTTGTGTTTTTACGATTGAATCGTCCAATATTATATTCGCCCGTTTTGGAACTTATTATGCATAATATCGTCGGGTTTTTAAGGATGGGCCGGTTAGCCCGGGCCTGCCTTAAAATTACGTGTTTTACGTATCCCGATGAGGTAAACATAAATAATTTTATATACGTTGTTAATTATGCATTTATTCATTACGTGTAAGTGTACATATCTCAAACGTGTCATTAAGACCTACAGGTTACATGTATTTGAAGATTTTGACTTTGAATAATTTGGTATTGATAACATGCGTACGCATGAGAAAAATGTGGTACCTATGTTTGTAGAGATATTTTTGTAAGTGCAAGTAAATTGTTGCACGTAATGTTCATTTTGTATATTAAGTAGGTACGTATTTATATATTTAATCTCAGCTACTTATATATACTCTATTCAAAACAAATCCCGATGCACGTCATTTTGATGACGTCAGAATCATCCAATACTACCAACTTAATATAGTTCCAGCACATCGCAAGTTTTCTGTTCCGTGTATATTTTAGGTTGGCAATAGATATGGTTATGCATATTGTCAACCTAAAATATACACGGAACACATAAACTGCGATGTGCTGGAACTATATTAAGTTGGTAGTATTGGAAGTATTCTGAAGTCACCAAAATGACGTGCATCGGAATTTGTTTTGAATAGAGTATACCTCGAATTTAACCATTTTTTGCAAAATGCGGACGAGGCCTGTTTTTTGCAGGAAAATTGTTATTAACAAATTAAGGCGAAAAAAATCTACGTTTTTTTGGTTTTTCGGCTGTAACTTTGTTCCTTTAGGTTTTAGGAAAAAACCTTCGGATCAAAAGGTGTTCAGAATTAAATTTTCCATAAGATGGTGTGATGCGAATTCCAAAAATTTCCAAATTTTCTCGGAAAATGACCATTTCTCGCAAAATTGGGATAATTTTCTATTTTAAGAATCTAATTTCATTTCAATTCAGTCGAAACTTCGAGATATACAAGACTTCTTATAGTACTTAAACCTCCTTTAAAGCTGTAGCGCTCGGTGCAAAGGGAGAGCAACAATTAATTTGTTGCTTAAAAAAAGCGAAAATTGCAAATGAATGCCAAACCAGAAATATCGAATAAAAATACTTGAAAATTGATGAGCATGTAAAGGGAAGATACCTTTACCATGTAAAATTGTCAAAGCCCAAATTTGTTTAATTTTGCACTGTTTTACAGCACTTTTTTAAATTTGCAAATTAGGCGCTTATAAATAATTTCAAGTATCTCGGGCAATTTTCAATATTTCCAAATTCTAACAAAAGGGATTGAAAGGTATTTCCGAGACCTTGAATTTGCCGTTTCTAAAAAGTTCTTACTCTGAAAATTGAAAAAGTTATAAAGGTTCTACTTTGAGCTAGCGTAACAGCCTTGTTTATTAATATTTTTAATTTTTACAAAAGTCGCTTGAGAGCTTTAGGTTGGGAATATTTCTATATAAATTTTGACATTAATCGACAGGATTGGAGTGAATTTAGATTCTTAAAATGTTAATCGATAATTATTCAAATTTTGCGAGACAATCATTTTCCGAGAAAATTTGGAAATTTTTGGAATTCGCATCGCACCATCCTATGGAAAATTTAATTCTGAACACCTTTTGATAAGAAAGTTTTTTTCTAAAACCGAAAGAAAAGACGTTACAGCAGAAAAACAAAAAAAAGGAATCGATTTTTTCAATTTTTTTGCAAGAGAAATGGTTATTTTCCGAAAAAAATTGGAAATTTTTGGAATTCGCATCACACCATCTTATGGAAAATTTAATTCTGAACAGCTTTCGATAAGAAAGTTTTTTTCTAAAACCCAAAGGAAAGAAGTTACAACCGAAAAACCAAAAAAACATCGTCTTTTTTCGAAGAGAAATGGCCATTTTCCGAAAAAAAAGAAATTTTTGGAATTCGCATCACACCATCATATGGAAAATTTAATTCTGAACACCTTTTGATAAGAAAGTTTTTTTTCTAAAACCTAAAAGAAAGAAGTTACAACCGAAAAACCAGAAAAACATCGATTTTTTTCGGAGAGAAATGGCCATTTTCCGAAACAAATTGGAAATTATTAGAATTCGCGTCAAACCATCTTATGGAAAATTTAATTCTGAACACCTTTAGATAATAAAGTTTTTTTTAAACCCAAAGGAAAGAAGTTACAACCGAAAAACCAAAAAAACATCGATTTTTTTTCGAAGAGAAATGGCCATTTTCCGAAAAAAATTGGAAATTTTTGGAATTCGCATCACACTATCATATGGAAAATTTAATTCTGAACACCTTTTGATAAGAAAGTTTTTTTTCTAAAACCTAAAGGAAAGAAGTTACAACCGAAAAACAAAAAAAAAACCATAGATTTTTTCGAAGAGAAATGGCTATTTTCCGAAAAAAATTGGAAATTTTTGGAATTCGCATCACACCATCTTATGGAAAATTTAATTCTGAACACCTTTCGATAAGAAAGTTTTTTTTTTAAATCTAAAGGAACGAAGTTACAACCGGAAAACCAAAAAAACATCGATTTTTTTCGAAGAGAAATGGCCATTTTCCGAAAAAAATTGGAAATTTTTGGAATTCACATCACACCATCCTATGGAAAATTTAATCTGAACACCTTTTGATAAGAAAGTTTTTTTCTAAAACCTGAAGGAACGAAGGTACAGCCGAAAAATGAAAAAACATCGATTTTTCGCTCTAATTTGTTCACAATAATTTTTCCACAACTTTTTATGCAGGCGCACATGGATATATTTAGTGTATATATGTATTATTTAGAACAGATTCCTGCAAAAAGCAGGCCTCCTCCCCATTTTGCATTGTTATTCATTTAAATTTTCTTACTAGAATTTTTTTAAAGGTCTGTATTATTTAAGGTACAAAATATAATGTGGGACGTATTGTCACGCCTAGAGCCCTTAAGGGCACCTATGGGCGAATGCTTTTGTGTTTTGTTCCGATTATCTAAACATGAAATTGTTTCCCAATAAATCTTCCTAAAAATATAGTAACGGTTCCATTCGATAAATCAGTGTTGTTTGAAGTAGCTACTTCGTTTTTGGTAACAATAGAATAAAAGAAAATCAAATTGACTCCTCGTTCGATACACGAGTGCTTTCCCCCGTTGTTTCCGATAGTTTGCCCCAATTTTTCCCCACAAGAAGGTCACCAGTAATATATCTGTTCCAAAAATCTAAGCAAGTGAGAGTTAACCTTTTTTCCCTCCCATTCTTCTCCTTCATGGTCTCCCACAAACTGGGTTAAGGGGACGTCTCGCATCCGTGACCGTGACAGTCGACGATAAATCTTTCTAAATTGCATAACATTACGATTTTGTTATAATCTATTTGCTTTCCACTTAACGGCGAAAACCTTACTTCCCGTTTTCCTCTTCTTCTTTCTTTTTTTGGGGAAAATGTCGAGAATTAATTGTTTATTTTCGCGGTTAACCGCTTGTTTGTTTTATTCGTCGGATACTCTTTTTTCGTGTTTGTTTCCGCACATGAGTACGGTTTATTTGTTTTTGTTCGTAAAGTGATGACTGTGATGAGGCTGATTTTATTGTCTGTCGCCCAGTCGTTTATCGGAAAACGTCGCTTTTTCCGTGGGAGACAACAAACATCAGATTGAATTCGGGAATTCGCGGGGGACGAAGTTTGCGAAACTTGCCCCAAAGTCTCGCGGGAATTTCGGCAGAAAAAATTAATTCTCGTCACAGAACCTCATCTCACGGAATTTTTTGCAGGAAAATTGAATTCCCTAATCACAGAATTTGATGGGATGAAAATAGGTTCCAAATGAAAGTGTCTGTAATAAGAACATTACTAGTGTAGTCGAGAAGTGTGTTTTCTGCGAAAAATAGTTACCAAATCTGAGAAAGTCGTTTTGAGGATTTTTTCTGCCAAAAAAATTGCAATTGTTATTAACAAAAAACGGAAAAAAAGCTATCTCGATTTTTTTATGGTAACTCAAAAACCACAAGAGATGGCGGAAATCGCAAAAGAGATCCTTAAAGGGGAGGAAATTTCCGATAAAAAAGTCTCCACTCCCGGATTTCTATCTCTAATACATATTATTCAACTTTATTATACACTTTCCGTAGTACATACAATAAGCATTGAAAGTATAGAAAAAAATATTACAGTTTGAGATTATTTCCAAAAACCGAAAAATGAGAAGTGTAAACTGCGCTTTAAAGAAGACGTAGAGAAAAATATTATCAAACTTTATTATACAGATTCGAAAGTACAAAAATTCTCAGTCTCAAGTAGGTATTTAAAGTTTAGGGAAAAAATACTGACGTGTTCAAAAACTGAAAAATGACAAGTGGAATAAGTGTTGAAAGTTTACAAAAATCCTTGGAATCAAGTTTGAGACAAGTTCCGAAAACAGAAAAAGTGTATAATGCCCTTTAGAGATGACGTAACGAAAAAATGTTATTAAGCGTTATTATACAGATTCAGCAGTAGGTACAATAAATATTCAAAACTGTAAAATATTGGAGTAGATTTTGAAAACATTTCCAGAGACCAAAAAACGAGAGTTTTTCGACAGAGGAATAAATATTAAAAATTTAAAAAATTCTTTGGACTGTTTTGAGAAAATTTCCAAAGATCGAAAAGTGTCAGTGTACACTGCCATTTAGAGATGACGTAGCGAAAAATGTTATTAAACTTTATTAAAATTCTGACTCAAGTATTCAAAGTTTAGGAAAAAAATACTGACGTGGATTTTGAGAAAATTTTCAAAAACTGAAAAATGACGAGTGGAATAACTGTTGAAAGTTTACCAAAATTCTTTGAATCAAGTTTGAGACAATTTGCGAAAACCGAAAAATGACAATTGTAAACTGCCCTGTAGAGATGACGTAACGAAAAATTTTATTAAACTTTATTATACAGATTCAGCAGTAGTTACAATAAATATTCAAAATTGTAATAAAATATTGCAGCAGATTTTGAGAAAATTTCCAGAGACCAAAAAACGAGAGTTTTTCGACAGAGGAATAAATATTAACAATTTAAAAAAATTCATTGGACTGTTTTGAGAAAATTTCCAAAGATCGAAAAGTGTAAGTGTAAACTGCCATTTAGAGGATGACGTAGCGAAAAATGTTATTAAACTTTATTACGCAGATTCAAAAGTACAAAAATTCTGTCTCAAGTATTCAAAGTTTAGGAAAAAAATACTGACGTGGTTTTTGAGAAAATTTTCAAAAACTGAAAAATGACGAGTGGAATAACTGTTGAAAGTTTACCAAAATTCTTTGAATCAAATTTGAGACAATTTGCGAAAACCGAAAAATGACAATTATAAACTGCCCTGTAGAGATGACGTAACGAAAAATTTTATCAAACTTTATTATACAGATTCAGCAGTAGGTACAATAAATATTCAAAATTGTAATAACATATTGGAGTAGATTTTGAGAAAATTTCCAGAGACAAAAAAGCGCAAGTTTTTCGACAGTGGAATAAATATTAACAGTTTAAAAAAATTCTTTGGACTGTTTTGAGAAAATTTCCAAAGATCGAAAAATGTAAGTGTAAACTGCCCTTTAGAGATGACGTAGCGAAAAATGTTAAAAATTTATTATACAGATTCAGCAGATTCCCCCTTCAACCCTTCAACATGATTATTTAAGTTTTTCTGACCATACCTACAGACAAAAATGCGCCAAAATTATACACTTTTTACCTTTAATTATTGTCAAGGAAATAAAACAAATATCCAAAAATTTTGGATGACGTAAGACTTGTTCCTGTTGATCTGTTTAAGTGGAATAGCAATTTCCAAAACCCTCAATCCTGACAAAACGCACAATTTATTGCTAATTTGTTTTAAGCATTTTTTAAAAAAAGTGTTAAACTGGAACGGAATATCAAAACCTATCGTCAATGCAGATTGCTTACTTAACTAAGCCCTAGGTCTAGTACAGCCATTTTTAAGGGCTAAAAATAGGCGAATGACATTAAGCGATTTCGGTCACAGTCGACGCAAGGGGAAATCCACCCCCTTAACTGAGGGTGGATTTCGTGACGTAGCCGAAACGTGACTATGACGAAACCCACATCTTCGGACGTTGATTATAATTACAAGTATGTGTGTGCGTATTGATACTAATGAGTAATGAGCACTTAAGAAATCAATTAGAGGAGATAAAACGCGTTCGCTCATAATTCATAAACTCCAAGAGATTTAATTGTTCTTTAAATCGTACTTAATTATACATACGTTCGCGTGAACACATAATAACAATTTAACAACTAAGTACGCGGAATTTTCCATTTTCTCCGGCGAAATGTGCCTTAGGTGTAACGACCCGCTCGGCAACACGTGTTTACGATCATTATGAAATGCTACTTAAAACTACTGAAACTGACAGTTATTCAAATCCCATTCCGTAATTGCAAATTGGATCCGATAAATGTATGTTGTCGACGTTAACTGTATATCCTACGGTTCACCGTACCAGGATGACAAGTTAATTCTTTCGGAATTGCACAGGAGCCCGGAACGGATTTATCTCCATCGGCTTCTTGTTACCGACAGAGAAAGAGACCTTTTCGATTGTGTTATTAATGCTCCATCGGGCGTAATCGGGTTAATTACGAGTTTATTAATCGGTAAACACGAGCCGAGGGTATTGTATAACGGTTTTACCTACATACGTAATTAGGCGAACGGTGTGTACTTAAAGTGTTGCTTAACACGGTACAGGAAGGTAAAGTAGAGGAGACCTGGTGAATTGTATTGGATTCATAATTCCTCATATTTAGTCACAAATCAACCTAAGAACTTTCCATGGCTTTAATTCGTTAAGATGGAAGAATGTATGCAATTTATCCATTGAAATTGTAGGAATTGTTACATTTGTGAAGCTCATTTGTCCATCAACCTAAGAATTTTCCATTGCTTTCATTCGTTAAAATGGAAGAATGTATGCAATTTATCCATTGAAATTGTAGGAATTGTTACATTTGTGAAGCTCATTGGTCCATCAACCTAAGACATTTCCATGGCTTTCACTCGTTAATATGGAAGATTGTATGCAATTTATCCATTGAAATTGTAGAAATTGTTGCATTTGTGAAGCTCACTTGTTCATCAACCTACGAACTTTCTATGAAAACCTATGAACTCTAATACAACTGGATAAGCAATTATGATTGTTGTCGATGTATAAGTTTTCAGTTATAACTGACTGTTAATATTTAGTACCTATCACATACTGACTAAATTGGGATTTTCAAAATTTGGGTCGCAATAAGGGATGATATTCTCGTGCCAACAGTGAACAAATTTCATGAAAAATGAGTTTTTTTAAGGTTTACTTAGGATCTACATTTGTTTTCGGTTATTTTCCGAAAAAATAGTCCTTTGGCCTGTTGCGAAAGTATAATTTTTGGTCTAACTTTAGTTCCTTGAGATTTTTTCAAAATGTGATAGAAAATTGAGTATTCAAAATTGGTGTAGCGAACAAAAGGGGATGATTTCCTTGAGCCAACAGGGGAAGAATTTCACGAAAATTATTGTTAATATTCAAGATACTGACCTCCATTTCTGGTATTATTTTCTCAAAAAAATCGCATTATTTTCGAAACTGCTCAGGCCTCAAAAAGGTTAACTAAATCTGCGAATTTTCCAAAAAATAGCTCAAAATTGGATTTTTCGAATTTAGGTCGCAACCAAAAGAACATGATTTCCTTGTGCCAGCAGTGAAAAAAAATCACATGGAAAAGATGTTTACATTCAAAAATACGGACAATTAAAGTGTTTTAAGTTTTTTTTTTTTGAGAAAAATCGTAATATTCCTAAGCAGTTGGAGTTAAAATTGGAAGTTGAAAAAGGAGTTGGAGTTATGAAGGGAAGGGGATGAGTTTCCCATATCATAAAGAATACAATAATAAATATCCTTATTTTCTAAGATACAAAGGACCTACTCAAGTTTAATGGTATCAATTATTTTCAAAAAAACAGAATATTTTAGAAACCGCTGAAATAACGAACTGAAACAGTATTCAAAATTTTCAAAAATGACCCAAAAATTGGATGATAAATCCAAACAAAGCCAATAACTTCCTCATGCCATCAGTGACAGAATTTCATAAAAAATGTCTTTTCTTCCCAAAATACGAACTAGGTACTGAAGAATGATTTTAGTTTTTTTATAAAAAATTGTAGTATCCCCAATGGACTTAACGAAGTGAAATTTGAAAATTTTGAAAGTTTAAAAATTCTAAATTTTAAGTTCTTACCTCAAGGGGAATGCACTAAAAGTTTTTTCAATTTTCAGTTCTGTTTCTGTCTAACTCGCTTGATAAGTCAAGTACCAATTTACATTAAGATCATTGTAGTAAATTCAGAAAACATTTTCCAGAAGACAATGATATGACAATTTACGATACATTTACCTAGGAATTAATTTCCCAAGAAGAGTATAAACGAGTACAATAGGTGGGGCAAACTTTTAAACGTTCGACTTTAGGAGAATATTCCGATATTTACCTAAATCTGATGTACTTCTCATTATTGATATACTATTTAAAAATTTTAAAAAGTATACATGGATAAGTATAAGTTAGGCTATTAGGTACTACTTGACTGCGCCATCTTGGAGTTCTGATGCTACCTTTGTGATTACTGTCTCATAGTGTCTCATTACTGAAATTTATATTAAAACTAATACCACCATGGACACTATGGAAAAAATATTGAATATTTTTAATTGAATACTGAATAAGAGAAATTATCTGCAGTTAATGCCCAAAAAAACTATTCTTCATTGTTATTTACTTATTTAAAATTACCTTCTTCACAAATTCCACGTATGAATGGGCCATTTACAGCCAAACTGTACCCATCAAGTAACACATATTTTACAGTCTCTTAGCCCGCTTCGACCGCCGATTTTACACACCACAAATCGACACCACCACCACGAAACCTCAACGTTAGCAATAACAAATTAACTCGCAGCAGAGTTCCTTCGACCGCAGCGTTAATGGACCTGTCAAAGAGGAGAAGAGAGAAACGTCGTCGCCGTCTTCACGTGTGAAACTTTTTCACGTCCTGCGAGTCCGTTTGATAAACTACCCCCGGAAAACACGGAAAGGCACCGGAAAATCCACCCCCGAATTCCGTTACGTTTAAGTGGGAAATAAAAATTTATTACCGCCGAGCGAGGAAACGGCGAGTACATAAATAAACTACGTACAAATTTGTGTATTCATAACATTTTCGTGAAAAAGAAAGAGAGAGAGAGAGAGAGAGAGAAAGTAGTTATTTATTTATCCTATGGCAAGTAGACCCATTTATCAATTCATTATTATACAAAGAAACACACATATTAAGATATTAAAATAAGAAAGAACGCAGTAAAAGAGATCACAAACATATATGTCTAAATTGTTAATGTATTCTAATGACTCCGGAGTCGCAAACAGGAAGTTAAACTTCACCTTGCCAGGCATTAGTCTATTGTATTGTAAAGTTTTACAGGTTTAAAACACCTTGTACTAAACGAAGTGTCTTAACTAATTTATTTCTTCGCTACGAACTAACACTTAATAGCTAATTTATATCACACACTTGTTTATTTATATTATACAGGAATTTTATATTTCGGATTTTTAACTGGAGACATTCGAGCATTCAATTGGAAAATTCATGAAATCCAAACATCTTTTTATAATTTTTGAAAAATAAAACATACTGTATACTTTTGGGGCGTTTTTCGCTATACGCGAAAGGGATTTTGGAATTGTAGCTTACACACAATATCTCACATTCGAATCTCTCATTCGAATCACACAGCGCCATTATCGGCAAATAAAACGTGATTCCCGCGCTCCCGTTAAACGTAACGCTTCGATCAAATTTAATTCCCGTTCGACTCCCTTCGCGCTTTCAGAGATATCCGCCGTGTATCGGGCGAGATGCGGCTGTAAAGGTGATAAACTCGATTCGTCGTCGATGTCGAATTTTTATTAGAGGCGTAAGTAAGTAAGAGTCGACACATCGAAATCGGGTCAATGGGGATGGAGTGCGCCATTTGTATGTACGTTATTCCCGGTTTAGCGTGTTTATATGTGAAAAATGAATCCGGTGGGTGTTTGTAAGAGGAGTTTTGCGTCAAGGTGAAGCTTGAAATAGGTAAACTTCTCGGGTTTCTAGGTAAAAAGGGGGTATTGAATTTATAAAGCTGTTCTTAATCGTTTCCACTTCTTTCGTCCTTACTGGATTCAGTTTTAAGAAAAATTCCTACAAAATTCAGTGCCACTCCGATTTAACTGAAACTCCTCTCGATTGCTTACTGCAGCATCTACGAGAAGTGTGCAAAGTTTCACTTTATTTGTCAAAGAAATCTAATTACACCAACAAAAACAATGCGTTTTTACTCGTTGAGTTTTAGGAAATTTTACTGAATTTCTATAAAATTCAGTGTTTCTCTGATATTACTGAAACTCCCCACGATAGCTTACTGAAGCATCCAGGAGAACTGTGTAAAGTTTTACATTATTTGTTGAAGGAGTTTAATTACACCAACAAAATGAATCATGTTATGTTTCATTCTTACTCATTTTAGTTTTATAACAATTCCTATAAAAGTCAGTGCTTTTCCCATTTTATTGAAACTCCCCTCGATTGCTTACTGAGGCATCCCCGAGGCGTGTGTAAAGCCTCACATTGTTTGTTGAGGGAGTTTAATTACACCAAAGAAATGAATCATGTGATGTTTCGTTCTTACTCGATTTAGTTTCAAGAAAAATTCCTACAAAATTCAGTGTTTCTCCGATTTTACTGAAACTCCTCTCGATTGTTTATTGATGCATCCACAAGAAGTGTGCAAAGTTTCACTGTATTTGTTAATGGACTCAAATTACACCAACAAAAACAATCAAGCCTATATTGCGTTTTTACTCGATTTAGTTTTAGGAAAAAATTCAGTGTTTCTCTGGTTTTACTGAAACTCTCCACGATTGCTTACCGGGGCATCCCGTAGAAGTGTGTAAAGTCTCACATTACTTGATGAAGGATTTTAATTACACCAACAAAATGAATCATGTTATGTTTCATTCTTACTCAATTTAGTTTTATAACAATTCCTATAAAAGTCAGTGCTTTTCCGATTTTACTGAAACTCCTCTCGATTGCTTACTGAGGCATCCTCGAGACGTTTGAAAAGTCTCACATTATTTGTTGAAGGAGTTTAATTACACCAACGAAATGAATCACGTTATGTTTCATTTTTACTTCATTTAGTTTTATAAAAATTCCTATAAAAGTCAGTGGTTCTCCGATTTTACTGAAACTCCCCCCGATTGTTTACTGATACATCCCCAAGAAGTGTGCAAAGTTTCACTTTATTTGTCAAAGGAGTCTAATTACACCAACAAAAACAATCAAGCCTATATTGCGTTTTTACTCGATTTAATCTTAGGAAATTCTACTGAATTTCTATAAAATTCAGTGCTTCTCCTATTTTACTGAAACTCCCCACGATTGCTTACTGAAACATCTCCGAGAAGTGTGCAAAGTCTCACATTATTTGACGCAGGAGTTTAATTACACCAACAAAATGAATCATGCTTTGTTTCATTCTTACTCAATTTAGTTTTATAACAATTTCTATAAAAGTCAGTGCTTTTCCGATTTTACTGAAACTCCCCTCGATTGCTTACTGAGGCATCCCTGAGGCGTGTGCAAAGTCTCACATTATTTGTTAAAGCACTTTAATTACACCAAAGAAATGAATCATGTAATGTTTCGTTCTTACTCGATTTAGTTTTAAGAAAAATTCTACAAAATTCGGTGTTTTTCCGATTTTACTGAAACTCCTCTCGATTGTTTACCGATGCATTCCTAAAAAGTGTGCAAAGTTTCACTTTATTGGTCAAAGGAATCTAGTTACACCAACAAAAACAATCAAGCCTATATTGCGTTCTTACTCGATTTAGTTTTAGGAATATCTACTGCATTTCTATAAAATTCAGTGCTTTTCCGATTTTACTGAAACTCCCCTCGATTGCTTACTGAGGCATCCCCGAGGCGTGTGTAAAGCCTCACATTGTTTGTTGAGGGAGTTTAATTACACCAAAGAAATGAATCATGTGATGTTTCGTTCTTACTCTATTTAGTTTCAAGAAAAATTCCTACAAAATTCAGTGTTTCTCCGATTTTACTGAAATTCCTCTCGATTGTTTATTGATGCATCCACAAGAAGTGTGTAAAGTTTCACT
Source organism: Cryptocephalus moraei (assembly GCA_946251905.1). Classification (NCBI taxonomy): domain Eukaryota; kingdom Metazoa; phylum Arthropoda; class Insecta; order Coleoptera; family Chrysomelidae; genus Cryptocephalus; species Cryptocephalus moraei. Next base: position 5,407,947 of record OX276455.1, on the reverse strand, counting down.
GTATTTGTTAATGGACTCTAATTACACCAACAAAAGCAATCAAGCCTATATTGCGTTTTCACTTCATTTAGTTTTAGGAAATTCTACTGAATTTCTATAAAATTCAGTGCTTCTCCGATTTTACTGAAACTCCCCAAGATTGCTTACTGAGGCATCCTGGAGACGTGAATAAAGTCTCACATTATTTGATGAAGGTTTTAATCACACCAACAAAATGAATCATGCTATGTTTCATTCTTAATCAATTTAGTTTTATAACAATTTCTATAAAAGTCAGTGCTGTTCCGATTTTACTGAAACTCCCCACGAGTTTTTACTGAGACGTCCCGGAGACGTGTGTAAAGTCTCACATTATTTGATGAAGGAGTTTTATCACACCAACAAAATGAAACATGTTATGTTTCATGCTTACTCAATTTAATTTTATAACAATTCCTATAAAAGTCGGTGCATTTCCGAATTTACTGAAACTCCCCTCGATTGCTTACTGAGGCATCCCCGAGGCGTGTGCAAAGTCTCCCATTATTTTTTGAAGGAGTTTAATTACACCAACAAAATTAATCATGTCTATCAACTTACGCCACTGATGGAATTTAAAAATTCGTACAAAATTCACTAGTTATTCGATTTTAATGAAACTCCCCACAATTATTCCTCGAAGAGCGAAATAAGTGAACAAACTTTTAAATGTTTAAACAAAATCATTAAAGTATACCAGTAATGCTAAATACACCTGTGCGAATAAAATTTTAAAATTCTCATAAAAATCCACTGACACTCCGGTAAGCTGATACTCAATTACGAATGTTACTTGAAATGCCCATAAAAACTGTGAAAAGCTTCAAATATTAGTCGAAGACGACGAAACCTTTAATTACAGTGAAACTCTATACGAATATTATTTGAAATGCTCTAAAGAAGTGTGGAAAGTTTCAAATGAGATCAAATACGTAGTGAAGGAACCTCAACAATCCTTGTGAGCACTTACTTACGAAATTACAAAAATTGTACAAAAATCACTAAAACGTCGATTACAGTGCAAACTGCAAATTTTTGGACAATGATGAGCTATTGGAATTGAAGCCTTTGATTCATAAGAAGTTACGTTTGGATTTCCGGGATTCGCATAGATGAAGCGCAAAGATTACATTATTATGTTCATAGTTCAGTGGTGCATTTTTACATTTTGATGATTTCCACAATTTCCTTATATATTTTCCGGCCCAAAAACTGTTATTTTTGTATCACCGCATCAAAGGTATTTTTCAAGAATATAAAAATGTAAAATATTTACGAATTCGCTTATTACAGGACATTATTATCTATACTCTAACCAGTAGCAATTGGAACACTCAATAAAATCTGAATTTACCGAGGACATTCGAAAAGAGCCCGTTGTCTCTATACAAAACCATGGGACTTATCTTTTTGCTTATTCAGAAACGCATTAGCATTTTTAAAATGCAGGTGTTCAGTTGCCCAAGTGAAATCATATATGTGAATGTATGGATAAGTACAGATAAAGAACTAGAGGGTCCATTGGACCGCAAAATTTTTTTACGACAGCGGCACTTCGTTTGTATTTTCTTCTTCTTCTAAGATGCAGGTGTACAGTCGATCAGTGAAATCGTGTACGAGGAAGTACGCGAGACTCTACAGATACTGGATGGTCCACTGGACCCTAACACAGCGGCCACGTGCGATGTCTTCTTCCGCACTTATATTCGAGAAAGCAGTGGTGTGTGAATGTGTGTGCCATTTGTTTGTGCGATTTGGAAGTGAATTCATTGTTAGAGTTATTATCCGTAATGATACGCCCATGGAGGACAAGGAGGCATCGCTCTTCACTACTTAAAAAAGCCATTAATTGTTTTTTTTTTGTGTTCCAATTGTGGCTGGACATAGTATACTAATATTTTATGTTAGGTCTATTTCTTACATAAGGTAGGTAATAGATATTTTTTGAAGGCGTCACTAACCGTTTTAATTATTGAGGTAATTACAACAACTCGATAACACCTTACGTCACTTGCTTATCGGCCTACTCTGCTTACGTACAAGGTAATTCAATATTGTTTACAAATCCGACCAGACTGCAGCGCATTTCTCTCGTCTCATCTTCCAGCCGAACAACATAATCTTTGTTTCCCATGAAATTTACATCGGCCGTTATTGTCGAACATTAAAATTCATACGAATCGGGTTGCGAAGCAATTGAGACGAATAAAGGAGGAAAGCGCTTTACGCTTTATATTATAACGTATCGGAGGTATACATATATACCTTATTTAAATAGCAAATTCGCCCGCTTGTTTTGCATACACCTGCGCGTTCACGTCGCAATATGTTCGCCCATCTTACGAGCGAAATTCGAGCACAGGTGGTTTGATCGTATTTTCCTCTTCCTCTCCCTTTTCTATCATTTTCTTTTCTTTTTTTTTTTCGTGTTTAGTTAGACGTCGACCGATCGGCTCAGACAAGGGAGAACTGGTTTTGATTTGATGATCGAATAAAGCCACTCATTTATACCGGATTTATGTTTTTCCATCCCACCCTTTTTCGGCTTATAAATGGAAAGAGGAAAGGGATCGATGTTAATGATGTTTGTGCCACACAATGGAATTAACGCACATGCCAAAGGTAAATTCCTATGGATAAACTCTTAAGGAAAGTGTTTTCGCATTTTTCTTTGAACCTCGAAAGGAGGACTTTGTCAAACTTTTAAATCTTTTACTCTAGTCACGACTCGTGTCGGGCCGATACGAATCTGGAGATAAGTATCACGAAAAATTCGTGAGTAAGCAATAATGTAATCAAGGAGATTCGTTATCAAGAGAACCGTAAAAAGTTGTAGGTACTTACTTGTCCCTAATTTGAGAATTAAGTAGAAAGATGTACCTAACCCACAAGCAAAAGAAAAATCAACGATTTAAACTGTGACATCAACGACCGAAGGTTGTCCAGCTTCTCTAAGTTGGCCATGGTAATTTAACCAAAGGAAAACACCAAGTCTTAACCAACTGCTTTATTAAAGATGAGCGACCGGTTTCGGCTTCATAGAAGCCATCCTCAGGCTCGCACTACATGAATGAGGAGCATTAGAAAACAGAAAGAGCAGAAGAAGAACAGAAGTACCTTAAAAAGCAATACTCACAACAAGTTCTTTTTGTTTTTAGGGAAACAACTTGTTGTGAGTATTGCTTTTTAAGGTACAAGGTAACTTACTGTTCTGTTTTTCTTCTGTTTCTGTTTCTTCTGTTTTCTAATGTTCCTCATTCATGCAGTGCGAGCCTGAGGATGGCTTCTATGAAGCCGAGACCGGTCGCTCATCTTTAATAAAGCAGTTGGTTAAGACTTGGTGTTTTCCTTTGGTTAGACTGTGACATCATTAACATTTTGCACTTTGCACTACTTATACCTAATCGTAGTTTTAGTGGATTTTGTAAATTTTTTTAAAAATCGAGTAAGTGCTCACAATCATGTTTAGGGTTCCTTCACTACAATATCTAATCTCCTTTGAAACTTTTCACATTGTGTTTCACTATAATCGGACCTTTAGTGAATTTTGTACTAGTATTAAAAGCTCGATCAACAGCAAGAGTTTAAGACATGTTAACCATTTGAAACTTTCCACACTCCTTTACAGCAGTTCAAATAATATTTGTACGTAATTTCACTATAATCGAAGTTATAGTGAATTTTGTATAAAGTTTTGAAATTTCGTTAAAATTTGTGATTGTGCCTAATTTAACACCCGTCATTAATGTATTTTATCCGACACATGACAGTTGTGACCGTCACTATTAATGTAATTTTAGACAAGTAAACTATCAAATAACACACTAGTGAAAAACTAGAAACTAGAACCAGAAAAACTGAAAATTCACGAAAGTAGAGTTTCCATACGTTTCCATTTGGTTATTGGTATGTCGAATAGTCATCATCTCATTATCTCCAATTCGTTATATAAGTACATGTAACGGCATACTGTACCTATCCGTATATCTATACCTATCCGAAAAGGAAACTTTTTTAATAAAAAAAATTGTTTGCAGTAAATTGGAAGCAACAGTGACAGTTTATAATTATAAATAGCGGAAATTTAGAACAATCTGAAAAACTTATGCATGGGGATATCTAAAAATAGACTTATTGAAAGTTTCTAAGTGCGCTATGTCCATTTCTATTAAATTAAGCAATGACTTTTTATTAGCTTTTCGTTAAAAATAATAAAGGAGTCCCTTTATTGTATAAATATGTTACTTGCATATTTTTCCCCTCACGAACTAATTTTAGAAATTTATTAAAAATTATTTTAGATTTTTTGGATTTCAGGGTATAGATTTAGGTTATTTATTTTTAGCTATAGGGCGTTTAGAAATTATTAAAAACAAATTCAACGTCAATTTCCATTAAATGTGAAAAAACTTGAAAATATGTTTATCCTCTAGTACTTGCCACCTACTCGCGATTTTCCGGTGCGTTCTCTCCGCCTAGTTCGTCCTTTTCGCCCCCGAATTCCACAGGGTACACGTTATGTCACTCAGAAAACGTTCAAGTGCGCAATTCACTCGCCAGAGTTATATTTTCAAGGCATTCGGGAGCCCAGCAACGAGACGTCACTATGCTAACTCACAAAACTCGCGCAACAACTTACAAAACTCACACACTCGCAGGAGCGGAGAGACCGATACGTCCGCTCTCGTTCGAACGATACGTTAAACTGACGGTGATTAAGGTTCGAGAGACAAATCTCTTAACGTAATTGTGCTGATAAGCGGCGATGATTCAAATGTAAACGATACAGTTCTTTTGCTACCGAAATGCCCGAAATAGTACGGGTGTGAAGATTGGAGAGATTGTTTATTACTAAACAAATGTCTCCGATACGATTTACCACCCTAGCTGTCGTTGGGGGTTGATATATGGGGTACATTTACAAAAAACGGCGATGTGTAACATCGTAAGACATTCTCATATGGCCGGACAAAATATTCATGGCAACATTATCACCCTTTCATAAAATTAATTTAGTATTGAATATTAACATTTCCTGTTATTAGTAAATACTTCTTTTGGTTGTTTAGATGACTAAGGTTTCTGAAAAATATTTTTGAAACAATTAATAGAAATATATTTTTGAACTCAAATGAAACAAAGTGTAATTTAATAAAGTGTAACAATTTGATAATATTTGAGAACAAAATTGACAATATTTGACATTTCTGTCATTGAAGACATTTACATCGATAATTTGATGTAGGTATCGATTTTTTTGCATAACTTCAAATTATATTATATGGGAAATGTTTCTGAAATAAAAAGATATGCATTTAATATGTTAATTCAGGTATAAAGTTTAATGAAAACATTAAAAGCATTGTTAAAAAAATTGAAGATTTGAAAATATTCATAAGTGCCATTTAGAGACGTTTTAGAAAAAAAATGTGTCGAATAAAATTTGCAGCTATTAGCCAGTTCAGTTCAAGTCTAAAATTTGGTGAGAATCGGTAGAGCCGTTTTGGACAAAATTGAGAAAAACAGAAAATACACAGAAATAAAGACCCTTCGCCGAAGATCAGTTAAGGCAGTCGATAAGGATTGAATAGTAAAGTAAACGTACGAAGTTTAAAAAAAAAACGTTGGACCAGTTTTTTGAGATAGTAATCCAAAAAAAGCCTAAAAATTACGAGTAAAATGCCCTTTGCCCTTAACTGATTCTGATAAAATTTATGTTTCCAGACATTTTCCAGAAACATGTTTTTCGAACTCAGGGAACCTCAAAACGTCCAAAAATGACAATTACTCAAATTCGAAAATCATCACGATTACAATAGTTTCTCTTATATGGGTATCCCATATGAGAAATTAAAAAAAAAAGATTTCTTCTACTTGTTGGATAAAACATTGTATGCCACTCGCGTGTTAGGTTTCCTAAGTCACTTAAGAATTTATACCACTCGGCCTGACGGCCTCGTGGTATGAATCTTCTCGCGTGACTTGTTGTCAACATAACCACACTAGTACCATAAGTAACTATTAATTTTAATAGTCTCGTTTGACGTTTAAAACGTTAAGTTCCTGAAAACAATATCACCCCAAAGAGGACAAGTGGGCATGGTTTTTCCCGCATTGTCATTCCTTGCATTGTTCAATGCATCGACTTGAGTAATTACGTAAGCACTAACGTCTGGTAAATTGTGTGAATCACTAACTCCATAACTTCCATAACTCCGCAAAACGTGAAAGTTACCCAAGTTTCGATTAATCCCGGGATAACGATTAAAAACATCTAATAAACACCGACGCCCGGGAATAATTCACGCGTAATCCCGCGGAAGGCAAGGGAATCTCGTCCGATGTTTTATTAAATCTAATCCTGGAATGTACACGTATCGATTCGGGGATCATAAAGCCGTCGAACGGTATATATTTCCTTAAAGTATTAAAGTTCCGATAAAAGTAGAAGCGGCCGGGGTGAAGGGTTCGATATTAAAAAGGGTTTCACGGCGGACTGAACCGAAGGTCTTCTCCGGTTAACAATATATTTATATATAAGAGATGGAACAAAACGGAACTCGACGGATCGGTCGATGTTTATCAGAACTTTTTCAATTTAGTTGTATATCTACCTAGTTTTAGGGTTAAGGGTTTATCTGGGGGAGCAATAATGTTTAGAAATAAAGCAACAATAAAATATAATGTGATATTTCCGAAAGATGATATTCACTCAAGATGCGCTATAAAAACTATAAAAAGGCATTCGATATAGTTTGTATCTACTGTAACGCGAAATGTAAACAGCAGCGCGAAACGTGTTTACTCTTATCGGACGGCCGCTTACCTCAAAGGAATGCCGCTACGCTTAATAAGCGCAGCGGCGAGCAATAAAAACCGTCCCGAGGACATAACGATTTATGACCTTTCTGGACGTTTCTAAGTAAACATTATTCGAGAAAGGAATGACCTGGAACTATCGCGAATACAATCGAGGTGTATATAAGCGGGCTTGCGGTCGGAGAGATTAGATTAGACGTGAAGCCGCGAGTGAATGAATAAGGCGAAAGACGGACCAGTGAAATAAATTACATTTAAGAGTGATATAACAATTAATTAGTTAGGAGTTAGTTAAGATAAATTAAGTAGTGTGTAGTCTATAAAATTAGGATAGTATAAATAAATTAGAAATAAACGTTACACAACTATAGGGTGTAACGGCGTACTGAAAAAATATGACACTTCAGATGCTCTCACTAATAGCTAATATCTAACTACTAAATAACTTCATTATTTTTTATTTAGTTGTTTCCTTTTTGGGGCGAAATTTGGAAATTTGAATTGTGGGCCATTTCTTTGGGAAAATAGCAAGGTGTCAACATTCCTCCAATTGAATAAGAAGAATTTGGCAGGATCACACAAAGTGTAGATTAGGAGTTTAAAGGATTTAGTAGCATTTTTGATGATCTTACAAGAAAGCTTGCGTGTCCAAGATTTTCCAAAAGTTCCCAAAGTTGTTCTTAATAGAATTCTCAAAAAAATCTAGAACGCCTCTTTAACTACATTTTGAATTATCTGCATAAATGATCCAAAGGATAAACAATGTCTAGGTTCTCGATTTATGGCATCTAGTATTTTCCTAAATGCTATTGGAAAGAATCCAGTTTCCCAAACGATGCTAGAAATGCCTCAGTGTCCTCAAAATAATTTCTTGAGCTCTCTATAATCTGAAGAAAACTAAAAAAGTATTCTAGCTTGTCTTAAATCATGTGTAGAGATCCAGAGAACGTTTCAGTGATCCCGGATAATGAGTAAATGAGACTACATGCAGATACTGAAATTTAGGTATTAAGCACCATTTTGGAAACAATTTTAGTTCCCAAAATAGTTTTAGTCTCCTCAAAAGAATTCTAAAAATCTTAAAAGTCATGAGTACCTATTTTTGAAAAAACTTAAAAATAGTCTTACTTTTTTAATATTTCAGACAAGGTTTCAGTGATCAAAAAATGATACTCACTCAAGATGCGCAATAGGTAAATAGGTATTCAGTATAGTTTGTCTCTACTAGGGTGTAATAGCGTACTTTTCTGCAGGAGAAAATATTACACTTCACATGCTCTCACTATAGCTAATATCAACCTAAATGCTAATACCTTGCCTGCAAACTTCATTAATTTCAGAATTCGAAATATAGTTCCAAAGTGCGCCAGAACACATAAAACAGCTAAATCTAACACGTCACGAGTTAGTAAACTTTCAGAGAGTAATACAGAACCTTCTGTTTAAATATCAGCATCTCAGGTGACCTTAAAAAAATTTTAGTATCAGAGATTTCGTCCTCTACAGAATTCGCGAGTCATGTAAGATTTTCTAGAACGGTCTCAAGAGATCCAATGCCAGATTATGGATTATCAAATAGTGGAAAAAAATTTAACAAATTTTGAAAATTTTCAATATTTTTCGATTTTACTGGATTGCAAAATTATTGTGCAAAATCTAATGAACCGATCGAAACGAAATTTACAGGATTCTTTTATTATATCTCCAAGATTTTCTGCCTGTGATATGGAACTCTTAACTCTATTTTAAAGTGCCTAAAATAATAAATTAAAAAACCACTTTTTTGGACCGATTTTTTTGGTTTATTGATATTTTGCAAAACCACTAATAAATTTTTGAATTTCTAACTTCTGCCATATTATGTAAAAAGCGATTCTGCAACTTTTTTCTCTCGTCAACTTTCTTCTAAATTCAATACTTAAAAAGTTAGAAGCAAAACAACTCGGGAAAAACACGTTTTTTCATTGTTACATTTTAAACAATATTCCCGACCTCTGCATTTTGGAGGATAAGTCAATCCTTGTTCTAAGCATTATTGCGGTTACCTCTTACATCAAAACAGATGGGTCCTGGACTATAGGTCCATTAGTCCAGAATAGGTACTTTCGGTACCTAGTCGGTACCGATTATCTTATAACGGTCGGTCAGACACTTGACTGGTTCGCATCACTATACAGAATAGACACCGTTATTATCTCACTTACCGACGCGGCGACCGTGTCCCCAATTCGGACGGTCCGTTCTCAAGAAATTTCAACTTTCGACGTATTAAATTAATCACGTCCCAGAAATTAATTACGGCCGGCGATTTGCAACGTTTTAAGGCCCGGAACGCACATAAATCCCGGTTAAAAATCCTCCGGTTACGTATGGTCCGGCCATTAGACGCGCGACGGACGTGACGTGCGTACCTAAAGATATAAGGATCGCGGGTCCTACGTCTCGTCATACGACGACTCGTAGCGTAACAGGTTTCGTGCTGACGCAAGTTGAAGAGTTTACTAAGTGTTCACTTCGAGAATCCGAAGAAGAGGTTTTATTGCGTCGATCAAAACCTCCCCGCGAACGTGAGAAACGAGGTTTATATAAGAGACTCGGACAGATATTGAGGGGCGTTAAAAATTTCCGAATTGAATGAGGGCCGTAAAAAGTTTACGGGCCCTCGGGACGTCCGTCCGGGATGTGTCGGGAACATGTCGACAGAGTTAATGGAGCGAGAGGTAATAACAATTTGGGTCCGTCGATATTACATCCGTTTTAATAGGTCGCAGTGGTCACTAATTTTTAATAAAAATGCAGAGGTACACGAAAGGTACAAAAATGCATAAACGTTACAAACATTTTTGGATTAATCTGATTTGACTTTTCCGATGGAAATAACAATGCCGACTGTAGGTATCATCCAGCTGAATTCGCAACAGGAGGACCTTGCAGGGTTCCTTAACATTAACATTATCTCAGGTTCACAAGTAGGCCTTCACGATATCGAGACAAACTCTCGGTCTCGGTATCGGTATCGCACGAGACCGAGACGAATGATAAAAATTTCCGAGACCGATATCGAGACACAATTGACCGGGAGTCTTTCCGAGACGATACTAAATTTTGAAAACTCTCGGTCGCGTTATAATAATAAATTATAAGAATAAAATAACATGACAATACCAAATTTTGGACCACAAAACAGTATATTTGACGCAAGTGTATCACTAAAGACAGAAAATGTAAAAACACCAAAAGTGGGATAATGTAAATTCGTAAATTGTTACAAACATATTTTCAAAAACGAATTCTGTCAGTTCTAAGTCTGGGTACAAGCGGAAAGAAATTTTATGTCTTTATATAATCTAATTATATTGAAAAAAAATATTTAAAGAAAAAAGGAATTTTTTGAAACAACATATTTTATGATAATAATTTATTGTCTTATGTTACTATAATTGTATGCAGTGGATACTAATTATTGTATCTGTAAATAAATTTCATTAAACGATGTCACCTTTTTTTTTAAATTAGTATTTAGGTATTTAATGAATAAAATCTATTTTCTAACGAAAGTTCATACAACATCCAGAATTTACTTCTACTATATCGAGTGAGGTTTTAAATTGAAGAGCTCATTAAGACGATTTCGAAGGGTATATATTTTGTAAATTTCATCTACTAACTTAATATAGTACATTTTAGATGCGACTTACAGTAAATCTTAAACTTAATTTATTTAGTATACAATTAACGCTGAACTCTATCGAATGAGGTATCGTTTTAAAGCGCTCAAAATGCCGATTTTTCTGAACATATTATTTTATTAAAATGTTGGTTTGCTCTAGTTGTTACTGTTCCGTCTCAGAGAAGTGACATTTTTTAAGTTATTGTTGAACCAATGATGATTTACAGATATATTGCTGTCACCTCGAGTACCCGATACTTCTTCGAGATTTATTCCCAATAAATCACAGTTTAAGTAGACAATTTAACCGTAAGGGTAATAAAGACCCTCCGGGAATCGAGGAAGTAGAGGGTACCTCGCGATTTAAAACATGTGTTCACCATCTGTATAAGATGAAAGCGAGGATCTTCAGCAATGGTCAGCACGCCCTCTACTCATTACCGATGTGATTTTCAACCAATAAGCGACGAGTAAAGAGGGCTGCAATGCAATCGGCCAATAAGCGGAGATCGCGTTTCTCGTCTCTAATTTTGAGTACTTTAATTTTAAGAAACATTCTTCGTCCAACTACGAGAGAATCACTATCATCTATCTTCACCTATTCCGTTGTGTTAAGTTGTTGCATTTTAATAGTCTAGTAAATCCGAAGTTACAATTACGTGTTATCATTTCCCAACTGTTCACGCAATATTAAGTTGGCGCGTGAAGTGTACCGGTCAGTTATAACGATCTAAGACAATCGGAATTTCTGATACGTACGCGACGTTACATGATGGTCCTTCGAGCCGGATCTACAGTGTTATAGTGTCTAATCGCAAGAAACGATTACACTAGAAATCAGCAACAGACAAAGGTTAAGGTGCAAGAAGAATCCAAAACCGAACTCAAAGACCACGAAGCAGCCGTCTGGACACCACATAGGGAAGCAGCCGCCTGGACACCACTTAAGGGAGCAGCCAGCTGGACACCACTTCGGGAGCAGCCACCTGGACACCACTTAAGGGAGCAGCCTTCGGACACCTAGTAGGGGAGCAGCCGACGGAACAGTGGATCTTAGCAAGATTTGCTATTCAACGAGGACATCGGAATCCACAGGTACTTGTTATCATTAGGAATCATCGTCCTATTATTGTCCCATCCTTTCAAATTTCTCTTCGTTTCGGTTATAATGGAAGATCAAAGGGCATTAATTAAAAACCGTTCAACTCTTAAAGCGCAATTGACTCGTTTGCAAAAATATTTAAATGAAAATTCAAATCTTGATATTGACGAATTAGAAATTCGTAAGACTAAATTAGAAGAAATTAATAAATCATTCCTAGAAGTTCAATTACGCATCGATACAGACGAATCTATAGATGAGGAGGAAAGGTCTCAATTCGAAAACCAATATTTTTCTTGTGCAAAAATTATTAATAAAGGTTTACGTGAACAAAGGGCTGGAACGAATGTTCATACAAATCAAAACCAGTTACCTGTATTATCTAATGCAATAACGGTAAAACAAACAAATTCGGTATTACCAAACATTCAAATACACCCTTTTGACGGAAACCCGATTGAATGGTGTTCCTTTCACGACACGTTTAAGTCGCTAGTACACGAAAATAATGATCTTCCCTCAGTACAAAAATTTCACTATTTAAAAACATCACTCAAGGGAGAGGTAGCTGCAGTAATCACGTCATTTAATGCCTCAGAAGAAAATTACCTAGTAGCCTGGGACTTATTGCAAAAACGTTGTAATAGACCGCGGCAGATTGTGCAAGCACACTTGAAAGCCTTTTTAGAATTGCCGGAAATTTCTCGAGATTCTCCGTCACATTTACGAACATTATCAGAATCTGCGCAATTACACATTAACGCATTAAAAACTCTTAAGTTGCCTACAAATCAATGGGATGCATTTTTAGTTTACGTCTTAACAAAAAAATTAGATAAAACTACGCGTAGAGCCTGGGAGCGTACGCTAGAAAATGATGAAATGCCCACTTTCGATCAATTTATTAAATTTCTAAATAAGCAATCTCGCGGAGAAGAAATTGAATTTAATACTAATAACAAATCAAATAACAATAACTCATATGAAAAACATTCTTTTAATAAACAATCGAGACAAGTGCAATCACATTTGGGGACTTATGCACAGAATTGTCCGATCTGTAATGAAAATCACAGAATTCTCGCATGTCAAGAATTCATGTCGTATTCAGCTCAGCAAAGAGCAGACGCGGTTAGAAAGGCGCGACTCTGTTTAAACTGTTTCCGAAATAATCATTCAACAAATAAGTGTTATGCTAAGGGATGCAGAATATGTAATAAAAAACACAACTCGTTACTGCATTTCAAGCAAGAACCGAAGAATACAAATATTAAGGACACTAATACTGTGCCTACTCATTCAAATTTAAATAAAGAGCCTAAAGTTGTTACTGCCGAAAATCAATTGGTATCTCAACCATCGGCAAGTTCATATGTTTCAGCATTTGATTCGGAGGTTTTGTTAGGAACAGCTCTTGTAAAGATACTAGATAAGTACAATAATGAACATATATGTAGAATTTTACTTGATAGTGGCTCTCAAACACATTTCATAACAGAAAATTTAGCAGATCGTTTAGGACTGCCAAAACAAATTATTAATTTACCCTTCTCAGGTTTAGGTCAGTTGCAAACAACGGCAAAATATTCAATTAAAGCCCAATTGGCGTCTAGGATTTCAAACTTCTCTTCACAATTAACATTTGTAGCTTTACCATCAATAACAGGACTGTTACCTTCGCGACAATTGAATAAAAATCTTTTCGCTATACCGAAAATTATAACATTAGCTGATCCAGATTTTTATAAATGTGGAGAAGTTGATGCTTTGATAGGTAATACAGTGTTTTACCGATTATTAAGCGTAGGACAGTTTAAATTACACAATTCTGTAGTATTACAGAAAACATTATTAGGCTGGAATGTGACGGGTGAAGTCAGTATTCCTACCAATAATGCATCGTCAAGTGTTAATAAATCTTGTCACCTAGTAACCACATTGGAAAATCAAATCAATAAATTTTGGGAAGTAGAAGAAGTGCCATATAAAAAACATTTTTCTGAAGAAGAGGTATCATGTGAAAATCATTTTTGTGAAAACACCGTTCGGGATAGCGATGGAAGGTATATAATTAAATTACCGTTTAATGAAAATAAGGCACGAATCGGTGATTCACATAATATAGCTCTAAAACGTCTTTACTCATTAGAGCGAAAATTAGCAAAAAATAGCGAATTACGAACTCATTACATAGAATTCTTAAGAGAGTATCAAAATTTAGGACATATGACAGATATAACACTTACCAATAATGTTAATGAAGGTTATTATTTACCACATCACGCAGTAATCAAGGAATCTAGTCTAACCACAAAGGTTCGAGTGGTTTTTGACGGTTCTGCCAAGAGTTCAACACATATATCACTAAACGATGCATTAATGGTAGGACCGACTTCAAGATAACTTGACTGCGATCATTATGAGATTTAGGATTTATAACTATGTTATAACTGCGGACATCGAAAAAATGTTTAGGCAGATTAAGGTAGCTGACGAGGATGCCATTTACCAAAAAATAATTTGGCGTGAAAACGAAAACGATTCTCTTAAAACATTTAGACTCAATACAGTCACTTATGGTACCTCCTCAGCTCCTTTTCTGGCTGTTCGTTGTTTACAACAGCTGGCTGAGGACGGAAAAATAAACTTCAATTTAGCGTCCACTGTTCTCAAAACCGACTTTTATATGGATGATTTAATTACAGGGGCTGAAAACATAGAAACTGCCATGCGTATGAGAGATCAATTGATTCAATTATTAAATTCCGCAGGATTTAATTTGCGACAATGGTCGTCTAATGAGCCAAAACTCATTAAAGGTCTAGATGGTTCATCACAAACCGAACACATCTATTTAGATTCAAAGCAATCAAAGAAAATTCTTGGAATAAAGTGGAATTCAACCACTGATTCGATACATTATTTTATAGAGCCATTTTCAAACAATGAACGTGTAACCAAACGACGAATATTATCTCAGATTGCTCAACTATTCGACCCATTGGGTTTATTAGGTCCAGTCATTACAAGGGCCAAATTAATCATGCAAGAGTTATGGAAGTTTAAACTGGATTGGGACGAGTCTGTTCCTCAGTCTTTGTATGTAAGGTGGTTAGAATTTAAGGAGCAATTACCTATATTAAATAATTTTAAGGTGGCACGTAAGATTAGTTTAGATAATTTTGTGGAATGTCAGTTACATGGATTCTGTGATGCCAGTGAGAAGGCCTACGGTGCCTGCATATATTTAAGAACAACTGATAAAAACAATCGACATTTTGTTCAATTAGTATGTGCTAAGTCACGAGTAGCACCTATTAAAACCATTACTCTACCTCGCTTAGAATTATGCTCGGCCGTTTTATTAGCACACTTATTCAAATCAACCACGTTAGCTTTAAAACTAACTTATGTAAAGGTTAGATTCTGGTCAGATTCCACTATTGCTTTGCATTGGCTAAAGACATCCCCACATTTATTGAAAACGTTTATTGCGAACCGTGTAGCAGATATTCAGTCAAACACAAATTCAGATGATTGGTACCATATTTCAACTCACGATAATCCGGCAGATTTCATCTCGAGAGGTCAAAGCCCTTCGGAGTTTATGGGTACCGAAAGGTGGTTAACAGGTCCCAGTTGGCTCTCTAAATCGGAGGAATATTGGGTTATGACACCGATCCCTTTTATTGATGTTCCGGAAAAACGGATTAAGGTAACCTTAACAGGTACCAAATTTCAGGAGAATATTTTTGAAAGATTCTCGTCTATTAAAACTGTAAATTATTTTGTAGCATGCTGTTTACGATGGCTTAAATATAAAAGGACGAGTCAATTAATACGTCAATTTTGTGCTCAAGAATTGCAAGAGGCGCACCTTTATGCAATTAAATTAATTCAAAAACAATCATTTTCTGATGAAATAAACAAATTAAATCAGGGTAAACAGCTAGATAAGAGAAGCAAGTTATTACCATTAAGTCCATTCATTGACGAAACAGGTATTTTACGCGTTGGTGGCAGGTTAAAAAATGCTCAAATAAATTATTCGCAAAAATACCCTATATTATTGCCACGTTCTAATCATTTAACGAAACTTATATTAACAAACGCTCATCTAAAAAATTGGCATGCCGGAACTCAGGCAACATTAAATTTTGTAAGACTCACTTACTGGCCCATTGACGGTAAAAACACGATTCGTCGAATAATACATACATGTGTACGTTGCAGTAAGCTAAGTCCCAAGTTACCAAGGTATCAAATGGGTAATTTACCTATAAATAGAGTTATCAAAACGCGACCGTTTGAAAATATAGGACTAGATTACTGTGGACCTTTCTTTATAAAGGAGAAAAAATTTAGGAATCGAAATAAGATAAAGGTTTACGTAGCGGTATTTGTTTGTTTCACTACAAGGGCAGTACACTTGGAACTAGTCACAGATTTAACAAGTGAAGCATGCCTAGCAGCCATTCGAAGAGTTTTTGCCAGAAGAGGTGTAGCTAAAAATATATATTCAGACAATGCAACCAATTTTATTGGTGCAAAGAATGAAATACTAAAAATAAAGAATTTTTTGTTATCAGAAGCTCATAATAGCAATATGAAGCACACTTTAGCACACGTAGGGGTCAATTGGCACTTTTCACCACCTCGATCACCACACTTCGGTGGATTGTGGGAGGCATCAGTAAAGTCATTAAAATTCCATTTATACAGAACGGTAGGAGATCATTTATTTACTTACGAACAATTTAATACGTATATAATCGAAATCGAAGGGATCTTAAATTCCAGACCACTGACTCCATTATCCTCGGACCCAAATGACCTTACACCTCTTACTCCCGGTCATTTCCTCATAGGTGATTCCTTAACAAGTATACCGGAACCTGATTATCAGAAGTGTGCCATTAACAGACTTTCTTTATGGCAACATATTCAAAGAGTGAAACGTCACTTCTGGGTACGATGGCATAAGGAGTATCTCCATCAGCTACAAGCACGTAGCAAGTGGCGACAAGGAGATTCGGAGCAGCCCAAGGTAGGCACCTTGGTAATTATAAAGGAGGACAATCTGCCTCCTCTGCAATGGAGCCTTGGCCGTATTGTCGCAGTCCATCCAGGGGAGGACAACATAGTGCGTGTCGCAACTGTGAAAACCGCGAGTGGTGTGTACAAACGAAGTGTTAAGCGTTTATGTCCTCTTCCTATATACAATGATGGTGATTAATCTTATTTTTTTATTTTTTATACTTTAATTATTTACATTTTATTTTTCGTATACAACCATATTATCAAGGTAATTTCTTTATTTACCCATATTCGTAGTTTTTATTATGCAAATTTATTATAAATTTAGTTTTGTATTCTTAGTAGATATTCTTAATTAGTATTATTTTAAAATCATTATTTGCTATTAATTTGAACGGAGACCGTTCCAAGGGGGCGGCGTGTTCCGTCTCAGAGAAGTGACATTTTTTAAGTTATTGTTGAACCAATGATGATTTACAGATATATTGCTGTCACCTCGAGTACCCGATACTTCTTCGAGATTTATTCCCAATAAATCACAGTTTAAGTAGACAATTTAACCGTAAGGGTAATAAAGACCCTCCGGGAATCGAGGAAGTAGAGGGTACCTCGCGATTTAAAACATGTGTTCACCATCTGTATAAGATGAAAGCGAGGATCTTCAGCAATGGTCAGCACGCCCTCTACTCATTACCGATGTGATTTTCAACCAATAAGCGACGAGTAAAGAGGGCTGCAATGCAATCGGCCAATAAGCGGAGATCGCGTTTCTCGTCTCTAATTTTGAGTACTTTAATTTTAAGAAACATTCTTCGTCCAACTACGAGAGAATCACTATCATCTATCTTCACCTATTCCATTGTATTTAAGTTGTTGCATTTTAATAGTCTAGTAAATCCGAAGTTACAATTACGTGTTATCATTTCCCAACTGTTCACGCAATATTAAGTTGGCGCGTGAAGTGTACCGGTCAGTTATAACGATCTAAGACAATCGGAATTTCTGATACGTACGCGACGTTACAGTTACTACATTTATATAAGATGTGTTAATATACATTTAGCCGATGGGATTCCTTTGTTACCTGTTTCAGGATTTTATCGTCGGTGCACCATCCCTTTCTTATTGTAATCCTATAACCCGGTAATGGGTTTCGGTGCAGTTTTGCATCCGACGGTTGCGACGATCCAAATTTATACATATATGCGGGTGGTATACGTTTCATACATAATGCCTCAGGTAGGCAGGTCAAAACTACCTGCTTTAATCCCTTAGTTACCGGAAAATAACGAAAAATAACGGAAAATATAACGATGAATACGCTTTAAACTGTGTATAACAACCGCCATGGTGGTGTTAAATCGGTTATCAAGTTATAATTAAAAGTGGTTTCGGGAAGACCAGTAATAAGCACTAAATTTTTACCTAGAAGTTATCTTTTTTCAATTAAATTTTTTGACAAATTTCATATGTAAATATTTTTAATTAGCCATGAATCTGTAAAAAAGAGGTGTTAAAAAATGTATTCTATTTAATTAAATAATTCACCACTTATACATACATTGTTAAATAAAATATTACGCCGGTGAGATCCAATCTTTTTAACAAAAACACAAATGGACATTATCTTATGAAGAGAGTAATTCGAGATCGAGACCGAGACGATAGTAATGCTTTGGCTCGTCTCGGCGATACCGAGACGAGAATGGAAAAATTTAGTTTCAACGAGACCGAGACGATACCGAGTATCGTCTCGGTCTCGTTATCGTGAAGGCCTATTCACAAGTTCTCAGTTACTGCAATTTCCTAAAGGCTTTCTAAATTTTCAAGGCTTACTAGTACATCTGGATGAACGTTATAGGGCGTTGGAACAAACCTATCGCCTTTCGTACCAAATTGATTCTGTAATGTCCCCTTCCAGATCCTCCTACTTTCTCCTTTTTTGATGCTTTAAGGTGAGAATGTACCAGATGAAAGTTTAGAGATTCTTAGGTTCTCACGTTCTCTGATCTCTACATATAATTTAAGACGTACTAGAATATTTCTAGTTTCTTCGAATCATAGAGACACATTGAAATATTCCAGAATTGTTTTGAGGACACTGAGGCATTTCTAGAATTCTTTGGAAAACTGCATTCTTTCCAATGGCATCTAGGAAAATACTTAGATGCTCAAAATCCAGAATCTAGACGTTGCTTATCCTTTGGATCATTTGAGATTATTCCGAAGATCATTGTACGTTTTTTCATGTACACAGATACTTCAAAACGTAGTTAAAAGAGACGTTCTAGATTTTTTGTAAAGAATTCTATGAAAAACAGCGTTGGAAACTTTTGAAAAATAGCAAAATTTCATGTAGGCTCATCTAAAATGCTACCGAATCCTTTATAACTCCTAATCTACACTTTGTGTGATCCTGCCTAATTCTTCTTACTCAAATGGCCCAAAATTCAAATTTCAAAATTTCGGCCCAAAAAGGAAACAAGTGGTAACAAGAGAAAAAAATTCTTTCATAAGGCGTTTACTGTTCGAGATATTAACTATACTGAAAAATTTGTTATTTTTTCAAAAAACCACGATACCTCGAAAACCATTGTAATTACAGCCAAATGGACCTTGACACAGAACTAAACACACCTTGATCTACCCTGAAAGTTTAACATAAAATTCCCTTAAAAATGGTTTATGTGCTGGAATCACATCTACGTTCGAGAAGATACTGGCATTGTTTTATAATTAACACTTTGCTCAAGTAGCAGATTTCTCCTTTTCAATGTTTCATTGTGTAAGGAACCAACGAAATTACTTGTAACCTACTTTTAACTGTTTAAGACGTGTTAGTAGCAAAACTGTCTAAATTACACAAAGGGAAGCTACACGAGGCTCTTCGTTAAATTTTTTCAGTAAGTAAAGAAAATTGCGTGGAATATACCTTCATTAAAATTGCACAGAGTCCCTTATAAACTTGCAAACTTTTTTAATAACGTGTTACCCATATTTCCTCAAAAAAGGTCAGTTCATATATCCCGTTTCTAATTAGGGACGCCCGTATTACATCAACCCATAACAACGGAAAAGCCTGTTACGTAAGACGATTTTTAAAATCATTTTTTTCTCTATTAGCACACATATCCAACGTTTTAGATGGTTCATATGTTTAACATCTTTTAGTGATAAATATTGGGAGATGAAATTCACAGGCCTAGTACACACGGTTTCGACGTGCCGCGCTAGAAATTCCCTCATCTTTATTCAAATAGAATTCCTCACATTGTTTTCCAGTCGTAAATGTGTTGCACGTGTCCTTTCTATTCATGCCGTCTTATGTATTACTAAAACGACTGGAATGCTAGGATAATAATAAATAATAATTGGACGAACTGAATTCCGCACTACCCATTAAGTAACCCAATGAGAATTTTTCAAGAAAATCGTCACTTTAGGGTGGATAATCCCCAGTATCATCGAGCTGTATATTGTTATCCCGTAAAGAGGACAGAGGTAGCTCTGTAACAGTTATTGTAAACACAGGCTGCTCGCTATTATGCGGCTTTAAAAAACATGTTTCAATAACATTCGCGATAATTATAATAAATAATTAATATTTGCCATTTTTATTTGCGAGACTCTCGTGCGAGATTTGAGACGAGACTTTTTGAAAATCTCGTCCTGTTCGCAAGAAGAATTTAAAGTATCGTCTCGAGTCTCGTCTCGAAAACGATACGAGACGAGACGAGACTCTCGCAAACGAGAATATCGTCGGCTTCACTACATTGGTGATTAGCGATAAATTCCTTATAGCAAATAATGCAATTAGTAATGAAATTAAACCACATTCCAAATTTCCTGATAACTGTAAAAATTACGCCCTTTCTATGTTCCCATTTTTCTTAAGTTCGTTATGAGAATTTCTGTATTACAAAACAAGTCATTTCAAGTAATATCCATTACTCTCAAGTGTCCGAAGTACCTACACATTTCATTTTGTTCCTGATACCTACGTGAACAAAAAAGCGACCAAACGTGGATTATGGCATAATACCTACTAATCCAGCATAACTTTGTTTTCATTTGTTCTGATAACTTTTGTATCTAGGAAAGCTATCCAGTTCCAGTAAAGGAAATGTCCAGTTTACATTGGAAAAGGAAATAGCACTTAGCTTGATGGAATAAAGTACTAATTCCGAAAGCTTTCCAGGTAAAAGGAGTGTCTCTTTAAACCCTACCACTCCACTTGCTACCTACTCCACAAGGAAGGGAAAATTAACAATTGTTGGTATTGTAACGCGAAATGTAAACAACCAGCGTAAGCGTACTCCTTATCGGACGTGGCGGTCCACCTTAAAGGGAGGCCGCTCCGTTAATTATTGGGTCATAAAAACAGTCCCAGAATAATCGAGAATATTCATTTAAAGGAAGAATGATTTATTAGTTTTGGTTCGTTTCTAGAACAAACAAATTAGGGAAAAGAAGAATCGAGCACTATCAAGAAGGTTCCGGAATACATTATGGAGGGCTATAAAAGCGAACGCTGCGGACGAAGAGGCAGATTAGACGAGTGAGTAAACAGTGCGATAAAGGGACAAGTGAAATTGCATAAATAAATTAGCAGTTAAAGTGTGACATAAATTAATTAGTTAGGAAATAGTCTAGATAAATTAAGTAGTGTTAAGACCGTATGTAAATAAATTAGAATAAACGTTACGGTATTAACTACATATATAGAACGCCCCGAAAACTAGTTTAACGTTTATACAAGTTTTCTAAGTTAGCAACTCAATACGTTTCAGGGAGTTTCGTTAAAATTCGTATTGTGTGAAAACGTCCGCAGGCAGCACTTGATCCACACAGTATTACCCGCAAGAATCGAAGCGGTTTTAGTACACATTGTAAACGTATTATCCATCGCGAATTTTTTTCCATTTTCCGCAAACTTTTCGCATCGCGAGAGACGGACACTACGTTTCGACTTCCTTCTAAGTGCAATTCCGTGTATATACCGGACACGTTATACTTATCCGGACGTCGCGACGCCGACTTCTCTCGCCCCGCAGATCGATACGAAATACGAAATCCACGCATTTATAATCAATCCATCGACGCGTCGTCCCTAATACTTATCATATTAATAATAATACCTAATACAATCATATCAATAATAATATGATCGATAATAATACGATACTATTAATAATATTAATATCGAAGAGCGCGTCTCTCGGCACGGCAACGATTTCGGTCGGCCATTACGATTTCCTTTCCCCCTGATGGCGGCGCGGAGGGGAGAGGGGGGGCTCCGGGCGGCCCCCCCACCAATCAATCGCGGCGGCGGGCGACTCGTCCGGTGGCGCCGCGAGCGGACGTTCGCCGCAACATCGGCGCGTGATCAGTACCGCGCAGGTACTACTTAAGCTGCGGGCGGCGTTGCCGTCCGTCCGCGAAGGAGTCGACTTAGGGAGAAAGTATAACACGCCTCGAGAACTTTCTAGAATAAGGAGAACAGTATTGAGAGTATAGGTAGTGTTGATTTTGGGACGTAGTAGGTACAGTAGACGACGTGGACTTAGAATATAGAGATCTGCATAACACCTGCAGCCAATGAAGCATTAGGAAGAATAAAAAGAAGTAGGAGAGGCCTCAGGATTTGGAACGACGAGATAAAGAAGGCACTAGAAAACAAACAGTAAACATATGTAGGTACATCTTCAGAAAAACAACGCAAAATCTAGAGAAATCTTTGTAAAGAAAAGGAATGAAGCAAATCACATCGTTAGAGAAGCACATAGAGCACATTAAGATAGTACACTACGAACAACTTTGGTGGACAGAAGACGATGAGAAGGAACAATACAAGCTGACATAGAAATTAGAGAAGCACCAGTGAGAACAAAAAGTAGAAAAGCACCAGGTCTAGATACCATCAACGTGGAACTGATTAAATGCGGTACACTTCTTCTAGAACTAAGATTAATGCATCTGTTTAATGAATGTTGAAACATGGTGGAGGGTATTTCGCTCTTTAAAAATGGGAAACGTTCTGTAGGTACCTGATAATGATAGAGGTATAAGCCTTTCGAATGCAGCTTACTAACTTTATGCATGAATACTTATTAAACGGTGAAAAAATATAAAATATAACAGAATGGCTATTCTCAGAACAACATGGATTTCGAAAGGGTAAATCCACTATCGACTGTATTTTTACAACAAAACAAAGAGAGTATAACTTACTAACGTACACTGCATTCATAGATTTTTGTAAAACCTTTGATAGCGTCGATGGAAGTAAATTGTGGAACATATTAGCCAGACAAAGATACCCAAAACATCTAATAAATGACATCAAAAGTTTGTACACGGATACGAAAATAATTTTAAATACAAGGAAACCATCAGTGTTGCCCACGAGACGAGACGAGACGAGACTTTAAAAAATTTCGTCTTGTCTCGCAAAAAAATGGTAAGTCTCGTCTCGAGTCTCGTTTCGCAATAAAAGTCTCGTCTCGTCTCATGTCTCGCGCGAGAGTCTCGCAAAAGTCTGGCAAAATCTCGCAATTTATATCGCATTTAACATCTCGTAGAGATATTAAAAATTAATAATCGTAAAGTTAACAAAAAATCCTGTCAACAGGAATAAAATGTCAAACTTTTTTCCTGTTATAGAAAAAAAACTATTTTCTATTTTTTAAAACTATTTAAAAAAAATTCTCTCGTTAGTCCGAGGCAATAATTCTAGTACTTATAAATTGTACCGCAAGTGGCAATATATCGGAAAGCTCAAAAAGCTAAACATTGCGTAACAGTTATTGTAAATACAGGCTGCTCGCTATTATGCGACTTTAAAAAATTTCTTTCAATTACATTCGCGATAATTAGAATAATTAATTAGTATTTGCCATTTTTATCTGAGATACTTCGAGACTTTTGCGAGACCCTCGTGCAAGATTTGAGGCGAGACTTTTTGAAAGTCTCGTCTTGTCTCGCAAGGATAATTTAAAGTATCGTCTCGAGTCTCGTCTCGAAAATGAGAAGAGACGAGACTCTCGCAAGCGAGAATATCGTGGGCATCACTAGAAACCATTACTTCATAACGTACAGCTCAGGCAAAGTACGTCGATAATGCTTAGCTAAGAGTATCTAGTAGGTATTTGTATCAATCATGACACGCTTTCAGGATTAGTATGTGACAATTGTTGGCTTCTGGACACATTTTCAGACATTTGTATCTAGAGAAACATTTGTAAAAAAACGTTATGGCAGGCAATGGACTAAATAGGTCTAATACGTACTGACGTATTAGTACTAAGTATAAGGTACTAAGTTAGTCAGTACCTAGTACCTGTATCAACCATGGCACGCTTTGAGGATTGCTATATTGCAATTATTGGGTTTTGGGCACATTTTTAGATGATCTAGAAAATTGTGGTGTCAAGAGAAACAATTGTAAAATCAATGGGTTAAATATACCTAGGTAATATAGTTTTTTAGGAGTAGGTCAACTTGTACTTTCTACTTTAATGTTTAAATTTTATCAATTCTTTTTATTTACAAATTTTTATATGGGGTAAAATATGAAAATGCCTTTTTAAGCATCTAATTTCCCAGTCGAACAAAACAGAATTTAATTGGGAAGTAAAGCTTGTCTCCTCATATTTTTAGAGGTTAATTAACAACATACGAAAATATCCCCTAAGTATAGTTTATACAGGGAATCTTGCCATATATAATTCCGTGAACCGAGTAAATTATTAGCTTGCCGAGATGACCGTACATTTAGTAAAACCCACGTTGAACATTTGTAGAGTTGACCCTCGAACCATTTTGTGGGCTTCAACGGTTATTAAAAGACATAAAACTCATAGGTGAGTAAGAAGTGAAAGCACATTTGGTAAATTAATGGAAACAGTGGAAAGCACTTAGCTTAATAAAATTGATGTTCAAATCCTTCCAAACTAGTTATAATGATAAAATATTTGAGAAAAACGTATATCGAAGTGATCAATTTTTTAATTAGTTGCATTCATCATGTTGAATTAATTTTATCAGTTTTGTGTAACAAATTTGTAAGTACATTTATCTTTTATCAAAAATTACCTAATTATGAGTACGCAATGTACTTAGAAAATGAATATATTTTCAATTGACTTAGTCACTAACTAAGTACACTTTTTTGGACTCGGATTATCCCATTCCTTTCATCCAATTTTGGCAGGAGGTTTTTTTCTAAATCTTCCCTAGGGAGAACTTTTGCTTTTAACTTGAACCGGTGTAATTGTAGGGTTACTATTAAATTTTGCAGTAACTTTCTTCTTCCTAAACACATACACACAGTGATGTGTTGGGCAAGATAAGTCTTATACAGAGCACATTACATTTTTACCATTTGTGTGACAAACAGGTAATGAAAACAGCGAATACCAAAATATCGTTAGACTTACTTACTAGTTTTTCGGTAAAGTTTACAAAGAGTCTTCAACACAAATCCGAAATTGTCCTTAGTTAATGTAATTAAAAGCAGTTTCTAAGTCATCCCATTAGTAATACCTACGAATACTTTAGTAACACATCTATCAAACCCAAACTCCATTTGATTCACGATTTATATCAAAGCTGAACGAAATTAAAATCCCAAAAAAACCTACGGACTTTCCTTCCTCTTTCAAGCGGATTAAATTCAAGCGAACGTACTTTCAGTACGTACGTACAGTCAACTTAATTAAAGACACATTTCATTTCACACGTATCAACAAAAGCGACAACACGGCACACATATACACGTTCTTGAGTAATTATTTGTTGAGGCCCGTTATCGCGTTATTAGTGAGAGCGTTATAAATAGAGTCCGGGGATAATTTACGATACTTTTCGTAATGCGCCGTGGCAATTATACGGGAAATGGTCGGTTCTTAAAATATTAAAAGTGTTTATTTAACGGAAAGATAGTGTATATAATAATTAGTATACGATGGGAGGTTAATAAGAATATCTTATAAGTTAGTACGTCTCATTGCAAGTGATGCGATTTACTCAAGAGGTATCTGGAAAATTGGAAATGTTATACGCCTACCGTGAGGTTCTTAAAATGATGTACAAAATACAGTTTCTGTTTGTATTAGTTATAAACGAAAGTTTTGTTTTACATTTATTTTTCGGACTAGAATGCATGTATATTGCATAATAAAGTGGGTAGGTATGAAATGTAACTTGCTACAGCGTTATTATTATAAATGTTCATAAGAAAATCGTCAAAAAAGGTCGATTTTAGTTTTTGAAATCATATCTTTTTTGTTAAAAGCGATATTCATGTTTTTTAAATGGAAACCCACCTTTTTCATTTAAAATTTGTCATCAAATTGTCTACCTCCACACTACAAATTTCAGAAAATAGTTGAAAGTTGAATAAACGTCCTTTATCGACAACAACAAAAAAAAATTCTACTTATAAAAGAACATCGAGTTTAATAATATTTTGGCTAAATTTTCTCTAAAAGGCACTTCACTCTTGTCATTTTTCTCAAAATTCGCCCCAAAAATGGTTTTTAAATATTTAATGTTTGTTCCACTGTCAAACATAATGTATAAAAGTTCAATAGCACTTGTGGATAAATCTTCCCTAAAGGGCGCACTTTACACTTGTCATTTTAGGGAAATTTTCTCAAAATTCTCTCCAATATTTTTTTTAAACTTTGAAGATTTATTGACGAATATCGTGTATTTTCACAAGTAATTTCAGCATATGGGAGTCATTATAGTATCTTCAAATCTTCTATAACTTCAACGATCAAAATTCAGAAGATCTTTCGCTGTTGAATTCTGTTAATATATCAGTAAGTTAATTAAGACTAAAGATCCAAATACTTCCAAGGGACGAACCCGGTGTTTATATGATACAAATCCCTTTTGAAAATTATATGACAACCTGTGTTGGACAAGCGGAGAGATATTTTACTATTACAGTTAATGGCAAAATTACTGGAAATTTCAATTTTCATGTCAAAAGATTTAGATTTAAAATTTGTTAATATTTTGTAATAATTTTCGACTATGTGTAATAAAAATTCAGGTTTGCAATGAATTTAAGACTTGTAACAGCACTTTCCTGTTTAAAAGTTTTCTTATGGACAATGGAAGCATCAATAATTAATTGGATAACAACAGTAGGTAATTTATTTATTCATTTGTTACTAACTAGTACGTGAACAGTTTTCATTATAAATTCAAAGATTTTTTTGCTTCTCAAGAGAATTTTATCAGAAATGCAATTAATTACCTCATGTAGGTATGATAATTTTATTTATTGGTTGTGAATTCACCAAAATTCATACATTTTTGTAAAACAAGGCTGATTTTTAACAATTTTCTAGAAAATTGCTGGATCTATTTCAGCCAATTAAATCCATCGTGGAAGTGAATTAAAGTATGTATGTAAGTGAATAAATTGTTTTCTGAATATTACAAAAAAACTTTATAACAATTTGGAGATTGAAACTTGCAAGATGTCGAAAACAATTTTTTCCCCCAAACGGCTCTGATCGGCGAGGTTTAAATATCTTAATGATATAAATCTGCGACGCTTGGTCACTTTATTTACGAACCATTAACCTTAAATTGAAGTTAAGTGTTGTGTACTTAGTCATAACTTAAATTAACAACACCCCTATTTATCTACAAGCTGGAGATCCTTCCTTCAGAGGAGTCTCGTTACAATGGACTTCCTATTAAATTTACATCGAGGGGTAACAAGTTGGATAAATTTTTTTACGTCCGCTGCGAAGTCAGAGAGAAAAAGGTAAATGTTCGGTCATTGTTACCGGAGTAATCCCGGAGTAATATGATCGAATTTTCGGAGGACGTGAAAGGCTCGATGCAGCTATAACTGATTGATGACTGTATCAATTTGTACCAACTCTTCTCGTACGAGGAATAACCGAAAAAGGAAATGTAACCGGAACGCTGGGAATAGGGCGGGCCCTTTATTATGGAATCCGACGGGGAAGGCGTTTACGTAGGCTTTTATGGGGGTTAAAGCGGGAAAATCTGAAAAGTGAGGATCATGATGAAGCCACGATTTTTCTTGAGAATTTTCTACAGTAGTTAGGAAACCCAAAATAACCTAATAGTTAATACGTTGAAGGAGCAGTGAAAATGAGAGTACAAACATGAAATATGAAGAAATTGAACAAGTAACTAACATGTTTTGAGAAATCCCTTCAGGTCTGATTGCAGGACTTATCGCTGCATCCGCTGATGTATTCCCCAAATAGATCCTTTTTCGAATATATTGCTGTCACTTTTTCCATATTTTGATGTAGGTAATTATTCTCCTACTAAAGGTTCAAAAAGTTTAAAAATGTACTGAAATTATTACATTATGAATTCATATATATATATATATATATATATAATATTCCAACACAACTTTATTAACAAAGTTATTTGTTTCATAATGTACTTTCATAATAATAGTGTAAAGATCAAAAACACCAGAAACCTCTTGCAGTTACAAAATGATCATTCTGTAACTACGAGAGTGATTACAAATGCGATTCACGTATATGCACGTGACTATTAATTGGTGATTCATTAAAAATAAGTCACTTTCTTATCAAAAATTAAGTATTGATGACAAACATAAATTATTCATTAGACGCGGTAACAATTTTTTGCTTGTACTAATAACTCCGTAAATTACAAGCGTTAACTGTATAAAATTGCTGTTTATAAACTGAAGTAAAGAACTAAATTGAATTTAAAACAGCAATTACATGATCAGTTGAAGTTAATGGGTGCGATTTTTGAAATAACCTACTCAAGAGAAATGCTGTTGATGGCAAAATTACAAAGGTTGATACATGGTAACTCCCATATGCTGGAATTACTTGTCTGCGTTAATTTATTTTTAGCGTTAATCACTGTTTTGTGGTCACACTGTTTACTAATTAATTTCTATGTACCTACGTTAGCAACGCCTTTCTAAATGTTAATCAGCCAAATAAGCTAATCCTAAACGCCTTTTTTGTTAAAAATGAACTAAATGATCTTGTTTCTTTTTAAACAAAATTACTTTGGAACTCTTTTGGTTTCACTAAATTCATTTCCTTAACTAACCATTTTTTAAGTACGGAAAATCCTTAACGGAAAACTGATGAGATAAAAGACATATCAGGCACAAGAAACCTAATGAGTCAATCAGTCTTAAATTTTTTACTAAACTGACCTGCTAGTCACTTATGTCATTTACAAATAGGACTATTGATTGATTGAAGTAATCCAGCCACGTGTTCAAACTAAGGAAGGAAGGAATCTAATCACTTTATACTTATGGTTGTTTGAACCAATATGCCCTTGGAACTCTTTAACTAACCAGACTAGTTGACTAAACTCGCCTTAGTCACTTTATAACGCTGCGATTAATTGGTTAGATTAGGATAACTGTTAAGTTATATATCGACTTCTATTCTAATCTGGAGCTCAGTATTAAGATTCACTGAAGTAGGTAATCTAGTTATTTAACTGTTTTTCAGGACTTAAAGTCTTCTAGTCACTTGACTAAGTGCTAACTGATGAACGGAACCATCTAATCAATTAAAAAGTCTCTAATTAAGTGACTAAGGTAGTCTAGTCTTAGTTAGTCACCAAAGAAGCAAATGAGTCACTTGATCAGGTTCTAAATTATTGACTAAAGTAACGTGCAGTCACTTATGTCATCTACTGCTGACTGATTGAAGTAACCGAGTCACTTGACTAGGATATAGCTAAGGAAAGAAGGAATCTCATCACTTTGTTAATCAATTAGTTCATATAATCTAGTCACCTGTTGATGGCTAATTGAACCAATATGCCCTTGGAGCTCTTTGACTAACTAGCCTGGTTGACTAAACTCGTCTAGTCACTTTATAACGCTACGATTAATTGGTTAGATTAGGATAACTGTCAAGTTATCTATCAACTTCTATTCTAATCTGGAGGTAAGTAGGTAATCTAGTTATTGAATTATTTTTTCAGGAGTTAAATGATTCTAGTCACTTGACTAAGTTCTAACTGATGAACGGAACCATCTAATCACTCAAAAAGTCTCTAATTAAGTGACTGAGGTAGTCTAGTTTTAGTTAGTCACCAAAGAAGCGAATGAGTCACTTGAACAGGTGCTTAATTATTGACTAAAGTAACGTGCTAGTCACTTACGTCATTTACTAATCGAACTGCTGATTGATGAAGTAACCAAGTCACTTGACTAGGATATAACTAAGGAAAGAAGGAATCTAATCACTTTGTTAACTAATTGGTTCAAGTAATCTAGTCACCTGTTGATGGCTAATTGAACCAATATGCCCTTGGAGCTCTTTGACTAACTAGCCTGGTTGACTAAACTCGCCTAGTCACTTTATAACGCTGCAATTAATTGGTTAGATTAAGATAACTGTTAAGTTATCTATCGACTTCTATTCTAATCTGGAGCTAATTATTAAAATTCACTGAAGTAGGTAATCTAGTTATTTAACTATTATTTTTTTCAGGAAACAGATCCTAATTAAGCGACTTAGGTAGTGTAGTCAGAGCTAAATGAGCTAATCCGAAACACCTTTTTTGTTAAAAATGAACTAAATGATCCTGATTTCACTATAACAATTTTTATTTATTGAATTACATGTCTGTGACTATAATCCATGTTTAACACCTTATGAGTTTTCTGATTTTACCCAAACGACATTCAGGATCAGTTAATTTTTATAGAAATGAATATATGCTTGGAGATTATAATATAAATTGTATTATTTTATTAATTGTTATGTTTGTAACTTCTATAATTTTATTAATTATTAGTCCTAATTTAATTAGAATTCTTCTTGGTTGAGATGGATTAGGGATGGTCTCTTATTGCTTAGTTGTTTATTATGTCCCCTTCTCCCCTTTGTTATAAAAATAATAATATTCTTATTAATTATTATAGGAGCAATTATTGGAATCAAAATTATCTTTAAATTATAAATTGGGGGGTTATTTAAATTTAATAATTAATCGATTTTTTGGATCAATATGAAATATACCCCATATTTCTACAAATATAACTTCTTTATTAGTTCTGACTTGTGGGGGTGGGTACGTCATAATTTTTAGTTGTGAGGAATTTTGCAAGGTTATAATTTTTGCATTTAAATAAATATATTTTACGCTGATGATGGTTACAAGTTGCCCGAAACAAGTCAGTTCGTATTTAGTAAATACCACTTAAGAATGTATTGTTTTAATTATTGTGCTCAGTAAAATTAAGGATTTTTGGAGTTACATATAAACCCATCTCCCCTCCTCTTTATACGGACTGTTATAGAAAGTTACATATACTTATATTTACTATCAGAATTTCCAGGAAGACAGGGACGAATTGTGGGAAATTATATTCTTATAGCCCTGATTTCTAATGTTGTGGACTTTTACAATCGACACATCAAATAACTCCGCCTTGTAGGCGGCCGGTGCGGAATGCGACATTGCCGGTATAATTTTTTGACTGTAATCATTTGGCAGTTCATATCGGCATCTCTCTCTTTTTGTAAAAGTCCACAACATTAAAAATCAGGGTATATTACCAATTTCCCAATTACTCAAAACGTAGCATTTACAAAAATAAATACGTTGATTCACTGCATTAGTTCAAGTCATTTTATAACGAAGATAAAGACTAATTTATCGTCATTAATCCCCCATCCCCTCCGAGAACTTTTCGACTCCTCAAAACAACAATCGGCCCCGATTAGCATAAAGAGAAACCCGAAGAGACCCGCAGAAGAAACCATAACACACCGATTTATTACAGCTCCGTAAAACGACGTTCATCTCGGCGTGAAACAAATTTATTTCAATTAAACATTTTAGAAAGTATCCGGGCAATAAAGAGAAGCCCGCGACGGAGGAGAAGGAAAAATCCGAGAGACGGCGTTTTATTTATTGAATAAGAATGTGAAAGCCGAAAGTGGTAAGTGTCGAGAGTCGATGGTGAGAGCCGCTTTCTTTATTGCGGACTCTCTTTTTCCATCACGTCGACTCGAGTTATGATACGTCCCGAGGAGAGAGAGAGAGAGAGAGAGGGCTCTTTACGTGACGTACGAAATGCACGTTTCACGCGAGACGAAACAAGACGCGACACCAAAATTGGGATCGATCCTCGACGACGATTTCGCATTGACCGAACTCGTCTAAAGTCGTTCCAGCCTCAATTTAAGTGAAATTAATTCAATTCGACTTCCGCGTCCAATTTGGATTCGTGCCATGTTAGTACAAACTGTGGAATTGACTTGTGACTGACGGAATCCGTAGAATGGATCAGAGTGATTTCGGGTAAAAGGCGATTTCCGTATTATCAGCGCTGCCTCAGGTAGAATTCTCGATTTGTCTTTGAATTAATCAACAGATTAATGCGACGTTAGTTCAATTTTTTTGGAATGAATCTAGTCGATCAAATTGCCCTGAATCTGTACTTGCATTGATTCCTATAAATCAAATTGATCGGATCATATAGATTCAGATTTACGGCTTCGACCAATTGAATGAAATTTGGTCCTCTTCACTTCACCTCTTCAACTAGATAAATATGATGTTAGTTCAATTTTTTAGAATGAATTCCCTGGATCCAGCTGATCAGATTGCCTTCAATCTGCACCGGTTCCTATAAATCAAACTGATCTGATCACAGACAGATTCAGATTTACGACTGACCACATTCGACCAATTGAATGTAATCTGATGATGTTAGTTCAATTTTTTAGAATGAATTCCCTGGATCCAGCTGATCAGATTGCCTTCAATCTGCACCGGTTCCTATAAATCAAACTGATCTGATCACAGACAGATTCAGATTTACGACTGACCACCGACCAATTGAATGTAATCTGATGATGTTAGTTCAATTTTTTAGAATGAATTCCCTGGATCCAGCTGATCAGATTGCCTTCAATCTGCACCGGTTCCTATAAATCAAACTGATCTGATCACAGACAGATTCAGATTTACGACTGACCACCGACCAATTGAATGTAATCTGATGATGTTAGTTCAATTTTTTAGAATGAATTCCCTGGATCCAGCTGATCAGATTGCCTTCAATCTGCACCGGTTCCTATAAATCAAACTGATCTGATCACAGACAGATTCAGATTTACGACTGACCACATTCGACCAATTGAATGTAATCTGATCGAATCATATTAAGAAGCCTCAAATTAATTAAAGAATAATACCAAGTCATAGTCTCTAGCCTGTAAAGAAGCGAACCATAGTACATGGATTGCGCATTGCTTACACTTCTGGAGAGCCGTGTGTAGACATATGAGGTAATTACTTTGGCAAACCAGGGACGCCAAGAAGCGAATCATAGATCTTATAGTACATGGATTGAGCATTGCCTATGCTTCTGGAGAGCAGTGTGGCAACAACTGGCCAACACCAAAGTTTGTTGGTTTGCCGACACTTTGGCAAACCAGGAAAAACTTGCATTTTTTGTACCCTACAAATTTCACAAAATAAAGAAATATTTCAGTACAACCCTGCATACTGTTTACGGTTTAAGAGCTTGAAGAACATACTGATATGTTACTTTGTTTATAATAACACTGTAACTCACTGATCCAAACGGAAGAAAAAGTTTAATCAGATTTGAATACACTTTGGCCTAAGTAAGGTTTGAATTAACAGAATTTGCCTAAATTTATTCCACCAAGATGAATGTGACATTAGTTCAATTGTTTGGATTGTATTCCTCGGATTCAGTTGGCCAGATTGCTTTGAATCTCCCACTTCCATTGGTTCCCCATTGCTCCAATTGATCTGTTCATAGATATTTGCTTTGAATTCAGATTTACAGCTTACTAGATTCGACTAATTGAATGAAATCATAGCTTTCAGCAATTCTCATTGGTCCAAGTGGAAAAACATCATCTAATCAGATTTCAATACCCTGTGGCCTAAATACAGCTTTGGACTCTTACCGCCTCTCATTGGCTGCATTAGGAAGCAACGAACTACACATTTGCTTTGACTTATGCTGTCCAGTTAATAAAATTGCTCTAAGTAAAAACAATTACTCAATTCCTATCAACGTCCGAGTGAACTGACTTTTTGGATTCTCCTGATTAAAAAAAAAAAACCGAAAACAGTAACTCCAGCCTTATCGCAACTTCCGAACTTCCGAAGTTGTCGCCTCTCTCAGGACAATTTCAATGCCGCCTAGCAAGTTCAAAACTTCAGATAACGAGATGCAGTTGCAACATTTAAGAGATATTCGCCGAGAAATTACTTCCTGTTAAGTTATGCTCCAGCATTCTCGGCGAACTAATGAGTTTTGTTCAACTGTCTTATATTTTATGTATGCGACGGAATAATGCATTTATTAAGAAGTGTAATAGAGGCGCGGTACATTCGATTTCGACAGTTGTGTAAGTTTGGATTTTCCCTCTTATACTGAAGTCGTTATTAGACGTTCATGTTTTGGTTTTGGTAGGTATACTAGAGCGGTGCTGGCCCACATCTTGAACATAACCTCAAAATGTTTGTGTACAGGTATACGACGATTTAAACTTTGTACCAATTGTTAGTTAACAAACACCCAATTACAATTGATTTCGCTTTATAATTTGACATTAAGAGAAACTAAAATTCCCTCGGAAAACTACTAGTTTTCATACTCGTTAATATTATTTATTTCCAATTTTTGGTTCGCATCGCTCGCCTTAAAATATTCCCAAGTTACGAATAACTTTCGAAAGTTCTAGAATTCCTAATCGAGAAAACTCTACGATAGCGACCTCATTTGAAATACGGTCGCAGTTACTCCACCCGCTCTCTCCAATATATCGACAGTTATAACGTTTTAAGTGTTCTACACTGCCTTGCGTTTTATGAAGAGTCGAGTCGAATCAACGAAAGCAAATGAACGGCGGTTTACACGTTAAAACAGATAATATAAAGAATTCCAAAACTTTTCTAGCACGTTGGTGTGAGTTGGTGTGCGGAAGTGTTGTGTTAAGATGAGAGTTACGGTAGGAATTCATTAGGTAACTATGCGCGCATAACTTTGTAATTTAACGTCACGATATTACTTGAAATATGGTGGGACTCACGTTAGCAGGCTTCGTAGTTTTGGCAAGAGATAACGTTCAACGGTTACAGCCTGAAGTTGAGTTGAATGAACGAAATTTACTAAGAAATTCTTTTGGTTTCATGAAATTTATTTCCTTAACTAACCATATTTTCAAGGAAAACAGATGAGATAAATGACATCTCAGAAACAGCCCAAGAAACCTAATGAGTCAATCGGTCCTAAATTTTTGACTAAACTAACCTGCTAGTCACTTATGCCATTTACTAATAGAACTACTGATTGATTGAAGTAATCCAGCCACTTGTTCAAACTAAGGAAGGAAGGAATCTAATCACTTTATACTTATGGTTGTTTGAACCAATATGCCCTTGGAGCTCTTCGACTAACTTAGCCTGGTTGACTAAACTCGCCTAGTCACTTTATAACGCTGCGATTAATTGGTCAGATTAGGATAACTGTTAAGTTATCTATCGACTTATATTCTAATCTGGAGCTAAGTATTAAGATTTACTGAAGTAGGTATTCTAGTTATTTAACTATGTTTTTCAAGATTTAAAGGATTCTAGCCACTTGACTAAGTGCTAACTGATGAACGGAACCATCTAATAAATTAAAAAGATCCTAATTAAGTGATTGAGGTAATCTAGTCTTAGTTAGTCACCAAAGAAGCGAATGAGTCACTTGATCAGATTCTAAATTATTGACTAACGTAACGTGCTAGTCACTTACGTCATTTACTAATAGAACTGATTGAATGAAGGGGTTGAAGTAACCGAGTCACTTGACTAGGATCTCACTAAGAAAAGAAGAAATCTAATCACTTTGTTAACTAATTAGTTCAAGTAATCTAGTCACCTGTTGATAGCTATTTGAACCAATATGCCCTTGGAGCTCTTTGACTAACTAGCCTGGCTGACTAAACTCGCCTAGTCACTTTATAACGCTGCGATTAATTGGTTAGATTAGGATAACTGTTAAATAATCTATCGACTTCGATTCTAATCTGGAGCTAAGTATTAATATTCACTGAAGTAGGTAATCTAGTTATTTAATAATTTATTGAGAATTCTGGTCACTTAACTAAGTGCTAACTGATGAACGGAACTATCTAATCACATAAAAAGATCCTAATTAAGTGACTGAAGTAGTCTAGTCTTAGTTAGTCAGCAAAGAAGCGAATAAGTCACTTGATCAGGTTCTAAATTATTGACTAAAGTAACGAGCTAGTCACTTATGTCATTTACTAATAGAACTGATTGATTGAAGTAACCGAGTCACTTGACTAGGATCTAACTAAGGAAAGAAGGAATCTAATCACTTTGTTAATCAATTGGTTCATGTAATCTAGTCACCTGTTGATGTTTAATTGAACCAATATGCCCTTTGACTAACTAGACAGGCTGACTAAACTCGTCTAGTCACTTTATAACGCTGCGATTAAATGGTTAGATTGGGATAACTGTTAGGTTATCTATCGACTTCTATTCTAATCTGGAGCTAAGTATTAAAATTCACTGAAGCAGGAAATCTAGTTATTTAACTATTTTTCAAGATTTAAAGGATTCTAGTCACTTGACTAAGTGCTAACTGATGAACGGAACCATCTAATCACTTAAAAAGATCGTAATTAAGCGACTAAGGTAATCTAGTCTTAGTTAGTCAACAAAGAAGCGAGTGAGTCACTTGATCAGGTCCTAAATTATTGACTAAAGGATCGTGCCAGTCACTTATGTCATTTACTAATAGAACTGCTGATTGATTGAAGTAACCGAGTCACTTGACTAGGATCTAACTAAGGAAAGAAGGGATCTAATCACTTTGTTAACTAATGGGTTTATGTAATCTAGTCAAGTTGTCTATCGAATTCTATTGCAACTAGAGCTAAGTAGTAAGATTCTCTGAAGTAGGTAATCTAGTTGTTTAACTATTCATTCAGGATTTAAAGGATTCTAGTCACCTGACTAAGTGCTAAGTGATAAACGGAACCATCTAATCACTTAAAAAGATCCTCATTAAGTAACTGGTGTAATCTAGTCTAGTTAGTCACCAAAGAAGCGAATGAGTCATTTGATCAGGTTCTAAATTATTGACTAAAGTAACGTGCTAGTCACTTATGTGATTTACTAATAGAACTGCTCATTGATTGAAGTAACCGAGTCACTTGACTAGGATCTAACTAAGGAAAGAAGAAATCTAATCACTTTGTTAAATAATTGGTTCATGTAATCTAGACACCTGTTGATGGCTTATAGAACCAATATGCCCTTGGAGCTCTTTGACTAACTAGCCTGGTTGACTAAACTCGCCTAGTCACTTTATAACGCTGCGATTAAATGGTTAGATTGGGATAACTGTTAGGTTATCTATCAACTTCTATTCTAATCTGGAGCTAAGTAGGTAATCTAGTTATTGAATTATTTTTTCAGGAGTTAAATGATTCTAGTCACTTCACTAAGTTCTAACTGATGAACGCAACCATATAATCAGTTAAAAAGTCTCTAATTAAGTGACTGAGGTAATCTTGTCTTAGTTAGTCACCAAAGAAGCGAATGAGTCACTTGATCCAGGTTCTAAGTTATTGACTAACGTTACGTGCTAGTCACCACGAATTACGTTACAGTACTTTTTTTCTAGTTGACTAGGCTACGATTTCCGTGATGTGGAGGGCCTTTACGAGTACTTCTCGACACTCAGGAACGAAAACAAGAACGTATTCGCATCGTCGGAACGGATTTCTATTTGCGACGTATCGGAATCGGAATACGGGTCAGGGGTCGAGGTGAAAGCTGCCGGATTATATATACACACGTACACGTCGATACGTGTGTAACGTGTATATATATGTGTGTGTGTGTGGGGAAACGCGAAAGCTGTACGTTTGTGCCCAGCTAATTGTCAGCTAGAGAGTTATACAGGACGAGTTAACAGAGTGTGATGAATGCCATGATAGATAACTCGGGGATTATCTGTGTGGGGGAGCGAGCGATCGAACAGGTTTCGGTATAAACAGTGTCACGCCAATTTGGTTAACATAATACAAAACGGCTTTAATATTCCGACGTCGAATTGATAACGGCACGCGCTTCTGTCCGCTCCACTTACGGCCTAATTAGCTGATAATACACGTCCCGCTGCGAGGCGATTAACCCAAAAACAGTAATACGATTAGCCTCTTACGTTTCGTTAATACGGCGGGTTCGGGAAATGTGGAAAACTCAGAAAAGTTTTTGGAAACTTGAAAGTACCTATTTTAAATTTTTTCTAAATGAGAAGGCGGTAAAAGTACCTACTACGTGATTCATGCTTCACAAAAAGTTAATATAAACTGTAGGGAAATTGGCCAGATTTCATTTTTTTAAG
The DNA here is from genome assembly GCA_946251905.1 of Cryptocephalus moraei. Classification (NCBI taxonomy): domain Eukaryota; kingdom Metazoa; phylum Arthropoda; class Insecta; order Coleoptera; family Chrysomelidae; genus Cryptocephalus; species Cryptocephalus moraei. The sequence continues at coordinate 5,369,847 of OX276455.1, read as the reverse complement.
ACTTGTTTTATTACTACCAATTTTTTATTTCAAAGTACTTAGGTCGAAATTTCTTAAATTTGATATTCTCTGATGAATTCTGAACTTTTAACAATGCAATCTGTTTATAAATCCATAAACACAATTTCCTGACAATTTGAATTTCGTCGTGATAGATAAGAGAGAATTTTTTCTTAGGGAATTTTCAAAATTGTCTTAAAGGGCTCTAATTTTCAGTGAAGTCTTTACTAAAGTACTTCGATAACAACGTATTAAAACACCTTGAACAGTTTCATTAAAATTAGATTTTCAATAATTTTTTGGAAATTTTTACATTTTTGCAACGATTTCAATGAGACAAGTTCAGATAGTACCCCTAAACTTCGTTGGTACTTTCATACTAGCAGACTACATGAGGTTGAGATGTTTCATAAAAATTGGAGTTTAAGATATTATTAAAGCTCAAAGTTTTAGGACACTTTTGTATCGTTTCAAAACCAAGTGCATGGTATTGAAACAAATGAAGATTTTAACTCAAAAATTCGTCAGTAATTTTATCACAGCGCAGTAAGCAACTCTGAAAAGTGTCATTAAAATTGCAGTTTCAATGAAACTTTTGTAAAGTTCAATGCTTTTAAGGCACATTTTTGTAACATTTTAAACTCAAATTCATATTATTGATGACAATCAAGGCAAAAGCCTGTGTCAGTATTTTAACAAAAGCGTACTAAACAACGCTGAGGAATTTTATTAAGATTGGAGCGCCAATTAATTTTTTGTGAATTTTTAGAATTCAGCCTGATATAAGCATTATTTTGTAACATTTCAAATCCAAGTTCATACTGTTGACGAAAATTCAGATAATAGTCTTTACCTTCGTCAGTATTTGAATAAAAGCGTAGGAAACAATTTTAAGGAGTTTGAATAAAATTTTAGTTTCGATGAATATTTGGAGTATTTTTAAAGTTTAACGCTATACAAGCACATTTTCATTTTCTTAACATTTCAGATTTAAATGTTGTTGTTTCATTACAACAAATTCAAACTGGAACCCTGAACTTTTCTCTGAAAAGTCAAAATTGAAGTTTCCATTAATTTTCATTGAATTTTTAAATTTCTGTGTTATACAAGCATATTTTTGTAATATTTCAGATCTAAGTTTATATTATTGCAACCAATGCAGATAAAAGCCTGGAATTTTGTCAGTATTTTAACGGCGCTATACTAAATATCCTCGAGGAGTTTCACATAATTAAATTGGAGTTTCAAGTTTGTATACAATTTCCCAAAAATGTACAAGAAACAAGCCCAATTTTAAACCAAGCTTAAAATATTTATCTATTTATATTTCAAACTTTCCCCACTCAAGCTTGATAAATCGAATAACTCCCGTTCGTAAAACCCGAACTGTAACTGATTTCCCTTATTACCGGATGTTTAAATATTTGGCATCGATAACCCAACAATACTAATTACCTTATTTGCCAATAAACAATTCTATCTATTCGAAGTTTATCACGTAATTCAACGATTACTCCATTTCCTGTTGCTTGGCCAACACGAATATTTTCGGGTTAAGCGAGAACAATCGTGGAAGACGAAGGTAAGAGAAAATTTATTTTCTGCGAGAGAAAATCAAATCGTAAATGGGATTCATAATGATATTTATAGTTTAATTAATAGAATACTTATATGGTAAAGAACGGTTGTTTGTATGATTGTTTTTATTGATTCTATGAATTGTTTTGAGATAGTGTTTATTTTCCTATGACGTTCTAAGAATCAATTTGTTACATTGACGCTACGTGTAAGTAGGTCCAGTCAAAATGCGGTATTACATCAAAAACTTGTTTTATGGGGGTGAAATCACCCCTTTTCGAAAAAATTAAAAAATCGCAGATTAAATTATTTTTTAAATTGCAATCAGACAAATAAAAATGTTTTTTTGATCTGGAACATTAATTACATTGTCCCGGAACATTTCCACCCTCAAAAACCCTGAAAATGACAGTTATATTGACAAAATTGATAGAAAAAATACTATTTTACAGCTAAAACAGTTTTCATTATTTACTTACATGAAACCAAACTTTCATTAACAAATTTATTATATAATTTATTGTTCAATTCAACTTTTCAACCCCTAACTACCACCCTTTTTGTAAGAAAATGTGTCAATTATTGATGTAAGCATTTTTTAGCTTAAAATCATCTGTAAGTGTTATCAAAAATTCAGAAATACAAGTTCTTTGAATGACCTATTAAGTTTCAAAAATCACTCCTTTAGGTTTATTATTGCGACAAAATTAGAAAAAATTCAATGACATATCTGTAGGAAACCAAAAATCCTTTAAGTGTGTATTGTACAAATTAATTATTTATTGCAACTTTTCACCAATTAACAACCACATCGTGTACCAGAATTTGTAATTATTTATGTGATAGGCTATTTAAGGAAAGAATTTTTTGTGAAAAATATTTTTGTAAAAGAATTGTAACGCGAAATGTAAACAGCAGCGCAAAACGGCGGCTTACCTCAAAGGAACGCCGCTACGCTTAATTGAGCAATAAAAATCGTCTCGAACGTCCCGGCAACATCTTAGTAAAGGAAGAATGATTTATTACCGTCTGGGCGTTTCTATATAAACATTATTAGGGAAAAGAAGGATCGAGTTCTTTCAAGAAGAATCTCGAGACATAATGGAGGACTATAGAATGACGGGCTTGCGGTCGGTGAGAGGAGATTAGACGTGAAGCCGCGACAGAGTAAACAGTGCGAAAAACGGACAAGCGTATATAAATTAATTAGTTTAGTAATAGTGTAAATAAATTAAGTAGTGTGTAGTGTATAAAAGTGTTACAGAATATAAGGAGTATTATTCGGATTTTTTGCAATTTAATGCAATTAATACCTTACACTGTATTTTAATTTGTTTCAGATATACTGTCATAACTCCGTTACTGACAAAAATAAAAATAAAACATTTCTCTTTGTTACTAATTATACCTTATTTTTGCTTACTACAACTCTTTACCCAAAACGTCCGTTTTTGAGTTATTCGCGAAGAACCGTTTAAAAACATGAATTTCTTCGATGAATACGAATAACTCAAAAAGTACTGGTTGTATGAAAAATTGTTATAAACATTGTAACGACACGCCAGCCCCATGCGTGCGAACTAGAGTAAGAGCGAGAACAATAAACAGAGATAGACCTTAGCGGCGGTCTTGCGATGCATATATCTCTCTTCCACTACAGCGTCGGAGGGTCCGAGTGAAAGCTCGATTTGGCAATCGGCTCAGTTCGCGAGCGCGATGGAAAGCACGTTAGGTAAAGTTATCTGAATATTTGTAATATCTGAAGAAGCGCAAATCGGCACTATACACCTTTTGTTTCTTATGGTATTCTCTAGTTTCAGTACAAATTACTCGTCTTGACTGAAAGATTTCGAAGTATAGTTTCTAGTTTTCTTTGATTTGAGTACTATTTGGTACGTATCAGCCGAAAGTAATTTCTGCGGTCACTTTACAGAGTCGTAACGAACTGTTACAGATTCATCCCGTTTTTATGGCAGAACGTTCCGTAATTAATCAAACCAGTTAATGGATTTCGCCGCCTTGTTTCACGCAAAAGTACAACGGATGGAAGGAACTCTGAAACCTCGTCTGGCGAGAAGGTGATAAATCTCGGAACGTGAAGGAGACCGACCATTAATCCGGTACCGAATTTAGCATTTTCATAAAACCCACGGTTATTTGTCAGTACGAGACGAACGTCCCGGCGACCGCACATCATTTATTCCCGGGACTTTTTTCGCCCCGACAACATCCGAGTTAAAGCGCTATCACAACAACACTAATAAATTCCCATCCATTCCACTTGCCCAACACATGTCGCGTAACTCATCCCCATAATCGATAGGGTACTTAAAAGCGAGGCAGATGTACCGTGTCATTTTCGCTTCTCTTTCGATTCGAATAATGTTCTATTTTCAGTGAGGCGCACACATCGAGAAATTATGGATGACACGGTGGCGGTAAAACGATTCCGGCTTAAAAATATACACTCCCGGATTTAATGAAAAAATACCAGCTGTCATACACCCTTCAGGGGAAGCGAGGATCTGGGGTGGCATTGATCTACGGCGTCACGAATGTGGTTTTAATAACGTTTAACGAGGATACAAAAATGAACAACGCAACGTGTTGATTTCGGAAGGAAAATGAATATTGTGAAGAGGCACTGAATGCTGAAACCAGAAGAGAGAGCCGAATAGTCCATACGATGAGGGTTGTTTTGTGGAAAGTAAATTTGCTTCCAGTTTACCTAAGTTGATGCAAACAAAAGTTATTAACGATTTAACTGTTTAAATCGCCATAACTCTCAAAAAGTTGCTAATAAAATTTGCTCTATCTCTAATGCTTATGGCGATAAATACCTGTAATTGATAACTATAAATAAACAAGACCCTAGGGTACTGTACAATGGAATTAAAACAAAATTTGATTCAATAAAGAAATTAAAGCCTAATTCTAAATTGGTATAGTAACAGAATTTTGAGTAACTCTCATTTTGATCTAAAAATAGTAAGCAAAATTGGGTAACCTCATACAATTTATTTGCTAACTAACCTATAGATCGATACATTTAGCTGTACTAACTAACTGACTAGCTTTTACTAACCAATTAATTACTGACTAACGTCACAAACTAAATTGTATCTGAATAAATATCTAGGACACTATTTATTACAATATTTTATCAATTTATCTCGATGACTGAAGAAAAGCTATCTAAATACGAAAGCATAGAGAAAGAGTGTTGAATGTGATATCTAATCAGTATGGATATTGACTAGCTTAGCTTCACTAGAAATTAAAGCCTCATTCTAAATTGGTATAGTAACAGAATTTTGAGTTTCTCTCATTTCGACCTAAAAATACTTAGCAAAATTGGGTAACTTCAGGGAATTTTTTTTGCTAACTAACCTAGAGATCGATAAATTTAGCTATACTAACTAACTGACTAGCTTTTACTAACCAATTAATTACTGACTAACGTCACAAACTAAATTGTACCTAAATAAATATCTAGGTCACTATTTATTTAAAGCCTCATTCTAAATTGGTATATAGTAAGAGAAGTTTGAGTTTCTCTCATTTTGAACTAAAAATACTAATCAAAATTGGGTTACCTCAGAGAATTTTTTTTGCTAACCAACCTAGAGATAGATTAATTTAGCTATACTAACTAATTAACTAGCTTTTACTTGACCAATTAATTACTGACCAACGTTACAAACTAAATTGTACCTGAATAAATATCTAGGTCGTTATTTATTAAACTATTTTATTAATTTATCTCGATGACTAAAGAAAACCTATCTAAATACGAAAGCATAGAGAAACAGTGTTGAATGTGATATCTAATCAGTATGGATATTGACTAGCTTAGCTTCACTAGAAATTAAAGCCTCATTCTAAATTGGTATAGTAACAGAATTTTGAGGTACTCTCATTTTGATCTAAAAATAGTAAGCAAAATTGGGTCACCTCAGCGAATTTTTTTTGCTAACCAACCTAGAGATAGATTAATTTAGCTATACTAACTAATTGACTAGCTTTTACTTTACCAATTAATTACTGACCAACGTCACAAACTAAATTGTACCTGAATAAATATCTAGGTCACTATTTATTACAATATTTTATCAATTTATCTCGATGACTGAAGAAAAGCTATCTAAATACGAAAGCATAGAGAAAGAGTGTTGAATGTGATATCTAATCAGTATTGATATTGACTAGCTTAGCTTCACTAGAAATTAAAGCCTCATTCTAAATTGGTATAGTAACAGAATTTTGAGTTTCTCTCATTTTGACCTAAAAATAGTTAGCAAAATTGGGTCACCTCAGCGAATTTTTTTTGCTAACCAACCTAGAGATAGATTAATTTAGCTATACTAACTAATTGACTAGCTTTTACTTTACCAATTAATTACTGACCAACGTCACAAACTAAATTGTACCTGAATAAATATCTAGGTCACTATTCATTACAATATTTTATCAATTTATCTCGATGACTAAAGAAAAGCTATCTACATACGAAAGCATAGAGAAAGAGTGTTGAATGTGATATCTAATCAGTATGGATATTGACTAGTTTAGCTTCACTAGAAATTAAAGCCTCATTCTAAATTGGTATATAGTAAGAGAAGTTTGAGTTTCTCTCATTTTGAACTAAAAATACTAATCAAAATTGGGTCACCTCAGAGAATTTTTTTTGCTAACCAACCTAGAGATAGATTAATTTAGCTATACTAACTAATTGACTAGCTTTTACTGACCAATTAATTACTGACTAACGTCACAAACTAAATTGTACCTGAATAAATATCTAGGTCGTTATTTATTAAACTATTTTATTAATTTATCTCGATGACTAAAGAAAAGCTATCTAAATACGACAGCATAGAGAAACAGTGTTGAATGTGATATGTGACATCTAATCAGTATGGATATTGACTAGTTTAGCTTCAAGTACAGATACACTAGCTTTCACCAACCATAACGAACAACCTCACAGGTTAAATTGAGCTCGATCAAATGTCTCCCTCCGTATAAACTATTTTATTGACTCATCGCAATGAACCTTGCATTAATTAATCCCATAGAGATCGATTAGTCTAGCTTCACTTACTTACTGACCAGCTTTAACCAACCAATTAACTACAGACTAACTAACGTCACTAGCTAAATCGTAGTTGATTAAAGATCAGGGTCACAATGTATTAACCTGGCTAACTTAATAAAGTAGGAAGTATAGCTTCACTTATTGATTGATTAGATTTAACCAACCAATTAATTACTGACTAACTAACTAACTAGCTAAATTCTAGTTGGTCCTGATCACTAATAAACTATTTCAATGAATAAATCTGGTCAACTCGTAAAGAAGTAGGAAGTATAGTTTCACTTAGTGACTGACTAGCTTTAACCAACCAATTAATTACTAACTAACATCACAAGCTAAACTGTAATTGAATAAACATCCCGGTGACTAATAAACTGTTTCAATAAATTATTACAGTAACTGATGAATTAATATGGCTAATCTGACTTAATGAAGTAGAAAATATAGTTTCATTTAGTGACTGACTGACTAGCTTTCTCAAACCAATTAACTACTGAGTAACCAACGTCACAAGGTAAATTGTAGTTTGATTAACGATCTGGCTTTATCATCACCTTTTAATCAAGCTTCACTTAGGTACTGATTGATTAGCTTTAAACAACCAATTAATTACTCACTAACTATGGTCACTAACTAAACTGTAGTTGACTAAACATCTTGATCACTAATAAACTATTTCAATGAATTAATCTGGCCAACTCTTAAAGTAGGAAGTATAGTTTCACTTAGTCACTGACTAGCTTTCCCCAACCAATTAATTACTGACTAACCAACGTCACAAGGTCAATTGTTATTGATTAAAGATCAGGCTTTAACCCGATCATCACCTTTAAGTCAAGCTTAGTCAACCTGGCTAACTTAATAATGTACGAAGTATAACTTCACTTACTGATAGATTAGCTTTAAACAACCAATTAATTACTCACTAACTATCGTAACTGGCTAAATTGTAGTTGATTATACATCCTAATCACTAAATAAAGTATTTCAATGAATTAATCTGGTCAACTCTTAAAGAAGTAGGAAGTATGGTTTCACTAAGTGATTAACTAGCTTTAACCAAGCAATTAACTACTAACTAACCAACGTCACAAGGTAGTTAATTATAGATCAGGCTTTATCATCACCTTTTAATCAAGCTTTATTGACCTGGCTAACTTAATAATTTAAGAAGTATAACTTGGCTTTAACCAAGCAATTAATTACTAACTAACATCACAAGCTAAATTGTAATTGAATAAACTTCCCGGTGACTAATAAACTATTTCAATGAATTATTACAGTAACTAATGAATTAATCTGGCTTAATGAAGTAGGAAGTCTAGTTTAACTTAGTGACTGACTAGCTTTCCCCAACCAATTAACTGCTGACTAATCAACGTCACAAGGTCAATTGTTATTGATTAAAGTTCAGGCTTTAACCCGATCACCACCTTTTAATCAAGCTTTATTCACCTGGCTAACTTAATAACGTAGGAAGTATAACTTCACTTACTGATTGATTAGCTTTAAACAACCAATTAATTACTCAATAACTACCGTCACTAGCTAAATTGTAGTTGATTAAACATTCTAATCATTAATAAACTATTTCAAAGGTTCAATCTGGCCAACTCTTAAAGAAGAAGCAAGTATAGTTTCACTTTGTGACTGGCTAGTTTTAACCAATCAATTAATTACTGACTAACTATCGCCATTAGCTAAATTGTAGTTGATTATAAATATGGCTAACATTTAATGATCGAAGTAGAAAGTATAGCTTCATTTGTTGACCTTACCCAACCAATTAATTACTGACTAATTAACGCCACAAATTAAATTGTAGCAAATTAAATATCCCGTTCACTAATATTTAATGATTCATCACAGTAACTAATGGAATAATAATAAATATTATGAACACACTAACTTGGAAATCGACTAGTTTAGCTTCACTTAGTAACTAACTATCTTTCATCAACCAGTTAATTATAAACTAACGTCACGTCATTGGTACCGTTTTTAGAATTTATTTAGATGCAACTGGTGATTTTCTGTTAGTACTTGATTAATTTAAGATGATATTTATATATATATATATCGGTTTTCTCTAAATTATATTGATTTTGATGTATTTTTTTTCTCTGGGAGTGATATAATTGAAAAAAATACCATAAGCCTATGAACACTGACCTTCTTCTCATGGGAGTTAACTTGCAGATTTGAATAATTACTCTTAGGCATTTTAATGAACTGTTAATTGATATAATTTGAAGACGAACCATAAAGTTAATTTGTCTGATCAGATTTGTTACTACATAAATATTTAACAATGTTAAAAGAGTAAGTTACTTATTAAAGAAAACTGTCATGTATCTCAAGATGATCATTAATAACAATCAACATCATGAAATAAATGTAGAAATAAATATAATCCAATATTGCAACTTGAAAACATTAAAAACTGGGACAGTTTCCCAGGAGGATGAATCTTTCTTAAAGTGTCTTATCACCAAAATTAAAAAAAGAAAAAGGTAATAATTTACAAGTATATCAAAAATGTAATTAGAACTTTCACAGCTATAAATCAATTCAGCGTCTTGCGGTAAATATATCCGCAGGGTCGATTTTGGCAATCAAACGGTACCATTCGACCAAGGCTATAACGAAAAATGTGAGCCTGGCAAGCAAACGCCTTTGCCATAACCATGAACTAGATTGTAAAAATCTCACGAATGCACAAGCAGTCGTCAATTACGCTTTTCTTCGTGTAAAAGGATTTATTAATATTAATAAGCTCATTCCACATAGCAACGTGTAGGAGATTAGAACGTCGGTAATATTTTAGTCTTCTTAATAGCGTCTCTGTTAAACCGTCAGAGATAATAATCTATTAACTAACTGAATGATATTTTAGACGTATCATGCCACCATTACGCACGTAAATTCAGTTAATGCCTTACGTTTGAAATCTGAAACTTGGTTTAAAATAAAATTTTACTCGTTCTAACTGAATCTAACACAGCAATAATGAAACTTCTTATCGATTCATTCGATATGCAATACGTACGAATAAAAAAAAAGCGAAGGATCATATATTATGTATTTCGTGTTCAGAAATCAATAACGTCTCAATCACGAGAGGAAGTTATAACGACGTCTCTTCCTGTACAAACAGTAATATTTGTGACACTTCTGTTTGTCAAAACGAGGATACAACCCTTCGGCCAAGAAATAAGATATAAATAAGGTGAAAAAGAGTGAATAGTAAGAGTTTTTAACTATATTTGTTTATTTTTACACTTATTTTACCCAAGACAACATTGGTCTCAGAGACTGTCCCGAACTGGGTATTTATTTTACTAATTTCCTTAGTCTAGAGAGCCATGTATTCCATGATTATGAAATCCACATGGATGGTTTATTTCCTGTAACGCTATTACCGTAGTATCTTTTGAAAAGTATTTCTTGAAAACTTCAGAGATAGTGAGTGACAAGCTCATGACTCTGAGGAAACAACGTTGGTTTTCCCGGCACAACCATTTAAGTAGCCTTAAATAACTACTTAAGTAGCCTTAAATTTGGTAGGGAAAGATATTACCAAAAATCACTTCTTTAAGTTTACAACAAAAATCTTTTTATCTGTGGCTTTTACTGTGGTATTAACTTATAAACGAGGACAAACGCTCGGGGAGGTACAACAAAACCGACTGCAACCTGTTAATACCTCAAAACGGGTTAATACCGATTTCATATCTCGCATTACAGAACAAAAAACAACGAATCACTTTGTTAAGTTGTCGAGGCCATGAAAAGAGGAAACAAACGCTGCTTAACGGATCACGTTGACGTTCGTGTCTCTCTCTCTCTCTCTCCTCTCTACATGTTCACTTTTGTGGGATACACGCGAGAGCCCGATAAATAATTCACATGGTGCACATACGTTGATAAAACTTTCAGTGGGCGTTTTTGATTAAATAAATGGCTTCATTCGATGGATTCCTGGACGTCCGTAGGCTGCACGTGGACGTCCCCGTCCGTAAATCATAAAGTTCGGAATGAATCAAACGTGCGTTTTCTAATTAGCACTACAAACGCTTTGACAGTTCGTTAAATGTTTTAATAAATCTCGACGTTGCCGAATGAGTAATGTTTCTCTAGCGAAACTTGACGACGACGATTGATTCAGTCGGCGAAAAAATCAAATGATTTTTGGAAGCAGAAATAGTGTAATTAGAATTTTTGAAGCATTTTTCGAAAAACTTGGGAAGGGTTAGTTACACGCCCTTCCGTTGTGTGGCTAAATTTCCATTCGCTGACTTCAATCTTATTTCAAGATACAACTTTTTAAACAAAAAATGGTTTTACAGAATTTCATCTTTCGAAAAATAAAAAAAAAATCGCGTTTTCGTCAAATTTTGAAAATGAAGTTTTGGGAAATTTTTGGGAAAAGGAATAAGTACCTAATTTTCTTTGGGGATCCAAATTTACTTTCAGAGTTGGTCATAGGAACGCTTTTTTGTTCTGATGTCAATTTTGAATTCGCTCACTCAAATAATTTTTGAGACATGACGATCTTCATAAAGAAAATAACAATTGGGTTTTCAGTACTTCACACCTCAAAAAGAAAATGACCGAAGAAGATAATTCTGTCTATTTGGCCTTCGGGAATATTTCTCATTAGTTTAGAACTGAGATTTTGAAAATCGAGTTTTGGAGAATTTTCGCATTTGGACCTTATTTTCTTGGAGATTTATAATTTTCTTTTTGGTAAACTATTGGAAAGTACACAATTTTACAAAAAAATCTTCCTGTTCTGGCACTTTTGGCAACCCACCTATTTTGCTTGCCACTGAAATTTTGAAAATCTGCTATTGAAGCATATTCGGAGATAGTCACTAATTTATATAGAGTTCGAGATATGACGAATTAAACAAAAAATTTAAATTTGTTTTTCAGCAGTTCATTTCTCAAACAGTAATTCTAATATAGACCTTAAAATATAATAAAATAAAAAAGACTATAAACATTTAAAACAAAAAAAAATTTGATATAAAAAATTTTTGATACGTCACTTGTTGCATACGGTTGATTTTGTAATTTTTAGTAGTAATACAAAAAAAAATTGTGACGCCCAAAAACTTTTTACAACAAATTGTTAACTTAATAAACAAATAAATTATCAATGAAAAAATTTTTTCTTCTCCTATTCTATTAAGAGCCATTTATAATGATTTTTGAACAAAAAGTTGTTCCTTAACTAATTGTTTAAATTTTAAATAATGGAAACATTAAAAAAACCATCATATACTATAACAAAATTTTATAAGAATTTTTTCTTATTTTAAAAATCATAATTAATCCTAAACAATAGAATGGTAAAAAAAGAATTTTCAAAAATATTAAACTAAGCCAAATATTTCTAAACAATTCTTAAACATATAGCTGTAAAAAAAATTTCCACAATAATTTAATCCTTAGTTTGAATATAAAAACAGCCGTAACATAATATATAAGAGAAAAAAAAACTTAACAACAATTTCTAGATTTTGCATTTCTTGTCGACTTTAAAAATTCGTTGTAAATTAAATAAAAAAAATTTTAATAATTTTATGACGTCAACTTATTGAGTACACTCATAGAAAGGACTCCAAGAAGCAAAATATTTATGGAGAGTTTATTTAAACATTTAGCCTGCTTTCAATGAAGACGGGAGTACGAAAATAACTAGTTCATTCAAAATAGGCTAGCTTTTTGAAAAATGCATTTAAAATTTTTTTTCCAACGGGACTTTATTCTTTCAAGTGTATAGAATACACTAAAGTTTCTTTTAAATTTTTAAACTAACACTTAGTACCTTAAAATATTTTTTTTCTATGACGTAGTCGCTTCAGAGGCGGCCGTGACGGTCGAGCGGAGCCTTACTTTCAGCAACAAATTAAAAATATAAATATTGGAGATAGAAATCCAGCAGTACGGACTTTTTTATCGGAAATTTCCTCCTCTTTAAGGATCTTTTTTGCGAATTCCTCTATCTCTTATGGTTTGTGAGTTGTCATCAAAAAATCGAAAGAGCGTTTTTATTTTTCGTTTTTTGTTAATAACAATTGCAATTTTTCTTAGCAGAAAAAATCCTCAAAACGTCTTTCCCAGATTTGCATTCCGCTATTGCTCATATTTTTCCGAGCCATCTAACCATTTTTCGCAGCAAACACACATCCTGACTAGACTATAACAGCTTTATTGAATTACTCTTTTTTCCAAAATAGACACACTGTAGAACCCCTTATATATAAGAAGGGCGAAAAAACAGGTTATTTAAGATAGTAACGTATTTTCTAAATGCGTATCTTATGAAGAACTCGAATTAAACATTTTCAAGGGAATTTATCCTGGATCAAAATCTCAGAATAAAAATTTACTATTAAGACGTTGTCAATCGTTTTTAAAAAAATTACATTTTTAGTCTTTTTGTAGATTTTTAGTCTCACGTGATTTTCCTACAAAAAAAAATATCGAAAACCTTCTTCTGATTACTTTCTAATTAACTGTAATTCCAAAATCGTGCTTACATTACCCATGATCAATTTTTGAATGTAAGTTACAAATTGTTATACTTATTCCCATCGTTACAGAAAAATGCTCACTTTTATACTAAATGTACTACTAATTTTTTACTCAAAAATACATATGTACTCAGAATAATGCTTAACAATGCCCAAAACAATGCCTAAATCCTTCTAGGGAGATAGAAGAAACTGGATGGATGGACAGAAAATGCGGGAAGCGCTTTGTATAGCTTTATTATATGCTACTTATTATATATTGTAATGCGAGAAGTAAACAACGCGAGACATGTTTACTCGATCCGAGCGAAGCGGCTACTTCAAAGGAATTACCACGACGCGTAAAAGACAGCTCCATGAATTCTCCCGGATTGTTGTTTACGGAAAGTAATTTAAGACCTTCTGAACATTTCCTACGTAAACATTATTAAAAGAACAATCGGGTTCCTTCCGGAACTAACGAGAAGGTTCCGGATCAGAATCAAGGTGTATATATAAGCGGGCTTGTGATCGAGGAGATGATTAGAAGTAGAGAAGCAGACGTGAACGCGACATACGATCCGAAAGCGGAGCAGTGCAAATAAATTAAGTAGTGTCTAGTCTAGTGTACAAGTAGCTAAGTGTGTTAAATAAATTAGTGTACAATTAATGTAAATAAATTAGGAAATAAACGTTACAATATCTATATACTTCCGCAACTGATGATGGACAGTACGACAGTATATATGCGAATAGATGAAATACTGTCGATCCTTCATTACTTCAAAAATTTCTTCGTTAACTCATTAACTCGACGCCCAAAGCGCAGTTAATACTTGTTCATTAAGTCTAACTGCACGACGGATAGGTACGAGTTACCTGCGAAGACGAACATAAATTCGCCCAGGTAAAACTTGTGTAATAGTATAATGTATGCAATATTCAGGATCCCTAATTGAAATTCTATTTATCCGACGTATATAACTGCCTTCTGTCAATTAACTTTGCTGGAAATAAAGCGGGCTCGTACACAAGCGAATGCCTATCGCTTTATTCCGTTGAGAAGTTCTATTTTTAATGGGGCGCCAAGCTATTTACAGCCGTTTGGATGTTTGTGGAACTTTCGGGTTGGTAGTTGTTTTGTAGGTTCGAACCGATTTTTAATGGGACTTTCGCTTCGTCGTCGCGAAACGGGCGTTTCTGCGGTTTTTGACGTATTTTGACGTTTCGATTTTATCCCAAACGTCGAACATGACTCGGCTCACTGAATTATTTATCGAAAGCATACAAACGTCACATTTCATTTCCGGACAGCAATTAGTACAACACACGTATATCAAGTCGCGTGATGAAAACAACGAAGGTGACTTCATTGAAATCTACATAAAAAGCGAATATATTAATTTCATTATTTACGGACAAACGACGCAGTAACATCAAATAAATAAATCAATCATTTATAAAAGATTATGTCATCGGAGTTATCCGAAAAGGCTTTTATGGTCTTCTCGTTTTATATATCAACTACAAGGTTTAAATTCTTAAATTTCGAATTGGACACGCTAATTCAATGTACAATCGAATAAATTAAGTTGATAATCCAAGCGTAATGTTAATTGCGAAAGTCAAAATTACTAATTAGCCCGACGCGTTACGCTCTGAATTTGAGTCATAATTTAGTGCGACAGCAATCATCCACTCTTCACTTAAAACGCAATTAAGGTTAAGATAGATCCTTAACCTTAATAAACATATGGGGTAAAAAAATCTTCAAGATGTCGTCAGCATGAATTCTGTTACGCTGCGAGTCATCCTATATTTAAACACGTGTTTTAAGTACATACAATATACCTATATGAGGTAATGTAATATATACTACATATATATACTCCGTTCAAAACAAATCCAGATGCACGTCGACGTCACCAAACATCCAATACTACCAACTTAATACAGTCCCAGAACATCACAATTTATGTGTTCCGTGTATATTTTAGGTTGAGAATACACATAACCAAATATATTGTCCACCTACAATATACACGGAGCACATAAATTGCGATGTCCTGTGACTATATTAAGTTGGTAGTATTGGATGATTCTGACGTCATCAAAATGGCGTGCATCGGGATTTGTTTTGAAAAGAGTATAATTTATAAGCGTGCAGGGTGTTCTTTCCAATAGAAAAGTGAAAACAACAAGAGGGCGGTCTTCAGGCACAAGAAATGAAGTTTCTAATAGAGTCAAAGGATGTACAAAAAGAGACATTTATAAATGCAGACATTAGACGTGAATTGAATATATATAATGTTAATGATGTGATGAAGCAATATAGGAACAACTAGAAGGAACATCTTCACAGGATAGGATGCCAAGAAAAGTCCGCAAATACAAATATGTAAAGGGAATCTGTTCAAACTTGTTTTGTGATTACCTACTAAATGAGCCAACTGAAATAAATGAGAATTTGTAATATAAATTGTATATAAATATAAATTCTTATATAAGAATTTCGAAACAATGTGTTCAATGAATTTGATGAAATTTATTCAGTGAGTCGGTCACCTTCTAGATAAAAACTGAAGAGAATATTAAAATTTTGATACAATTTGTTCAAAGCAATGTTGAAAAGTTGAATTCTACAAAATCCACGTTTGGAAAGTTTAAGAAATCTTGAAATATGTTTATCCAACACATGACAGTTAATACTGTCATTATTAATGTCATTTTAAACAAGTAAACTATCAAATTTAAACAAGTAAACTATCAAATAACTCACGTTCATATATAAGATTTACTTATTTATTGCCAGTGGCAACCAAACAAACAACCTACTTTAACCAAAATGTAAAAAAGTCACTGTCAAGTCATTTTGACATTTATAAGGTACTGAGACGTAAGTAGCTTTGATTTGATCACAAAGCTTATTAATTATTGTCTCATAAAAAACGATTTCTTCCACTTGTTGGATAAAACATTGTATGCCACTCGTGTGTTTTGTTTCCTAAGTCACTTGAGAATTTATACCACGAGGCCTGGGGGCCTCGTGGTATAAATCTTCTCGCGTGAGTTATTTCCAACATAACACACTAGTACCATAAATAGTAACTATTAATGTAGATAAGAAAACTCATGAAATGAGTCAATTAAATTGTAAATCATTGTAAGTAACCAGAATTTAAGCATGTTTAAACCTATTTTCCATAGTAAATGAAGTAATACTTATTATAAAGGAGAAAGTGATATTAAAAAAATATTTAAAATTGATTACCTCTTTGACATTTTTCATTTTCAAAAATGAAATTAATGGGAATTTAAATGATTTTGAGAAAATACCTTCAATGTGTTTGGCAAAATTTCTAAAGAAGTGACTTACTCTTTAAGATAAATTATATATTTTTAAATATATCCTAACTGGGATCTACATATGTCAAAATAAAGTAAAAAATAAAATAGCATTCAAAAATTTCTAAACAATTTGTTCGAAGTACCAATGTGTGAAATTTATTAAAAGGTTCAATCATTTTGTAATAGAAAACTAATGAGAGCTTAAGAATTTTGAGTTTTTTCAAAGCAACTTTAAATTTCATTAAAAAGCCAGTGAATTTTGAATGCAAATTTGACAATAATTTAAGATTTTTGACACATTTTGTACAAAGTAGAAAACAGTACAAAATAATGACCAAAATAATGAAGTGACAGGTATTTTGTAAAATAAATTATATATTTTTAAATATATCCAAACTGGGAACTCTAAATATGTTAAAATAAGGTAAAAAATAAAATAGCATTCAAAAATTTCTAAACAATTTGTTCGAAGTACCAATGTGTGAAATTTATTAAAAGGTTCAATCAGCTTGTAATAGAAAACTAATCAAAGCTTAAGAATTTTGAGTTTTTTCAAAGCAACTTTAAATTTTTATTAAAAAGCCAGTGAATTTTGAAAGCAAATTTGACAATAATTTAAGACTTTTAAGACATTTTGTCCCAAGTAGAAAATAGTACATACAAAACAATGACATCGGAAATTTGGAAACAACCCTCTTCGACTTTCCTAACCGTCTACCGACTCGTAAACCACACTGAGTTCCAATTTTCCAAAAAAGAATAATTTTAACAACACTGTCTGCATGGACCGTTCATACATTTTCCGGCACTAATTTCTGTTACCCCGTTTTAATTATGTCTTAAAGTGAAAGCTACTTACGAAAATGATGTTGGGATATGCGCTTACCTGCAAAATAAAAAAAAGAAATTTAATTAGGATATTTCACATGACAAATATGAGAATGAAATTATGATCGAATCCGGTTTACGACGATTGAAATAATTATAAATGCCGTAAAGCGGATTCAAGCTGGTACGTCTCGATATAATTGAATTAATAACGAGACGGTTGGATAATCAGAAGATTAAGAGCTAGACTTCGTTATACGATCATTAAGTAGCTAATTCGGCTTCGGCTTATCCACGAGTATCCACGGGGCTCGAAGTCCGATAAATAACCGGACTAATTTACATAATCTTCGATATTTAAACTAATAACGAATAATCAACAAACAAGTCACAAATACGCCACGAAGTAGACGTTCCGTATCTGCTTGGAATAACGAATTCCGAGTCGTCTAAATGCTCGGGGCCGATAATAAATTCCGAATAATACAATGGGTCGGACGTTATTTGCATGGTGTCGGTTTTCGTATTGTGCACGCGACACGTACCAACTTTTTAAAAAAATAATGATCGACCACTCGCTCATATTTACTCGCGATCGATCCGCGCTTTTATACAAATTACAATAATTAAGCGCTTATACTTTTAAATTTGCGGACATTTACATACGTAGCCGATTACCACGCACGTGTATTTAACGCAAGGTGTAACTCTGCTTTAAGGTTAGATCGATGGTATTCGATATTCGTCGAAATCGGAGAGAATTTTTCCGAATATCCCAAAAATAAGTCGGTACGACTCGTAAAAGCCAAAAAAATTCTAATGTTCCCCATTTCAAACATTTTTATTTTTAACCTTTACGTGGGCTTTTACAACTTCATAAACAAAATATCAGCGTAGAAGAATTTTAAAGCTCGAGTATTAAATCCAAAACTCACAATTTACATTGTTTGAAAGACTGAAAATGTGGTTTTGAAAGCAATAATTGCCTTCGAGAATTAGCTTTCCTTATTATTACATTAGTCCAAAACAGCACTTCATACGTTTTATCAAAGATTAAAATTTTACTCTTAATTTACTAAAACGAGTTCCCTGGAACTATGAACCAACCATAACTTTGAAGAGCTGATTTATGCTATGAAGTAGGCTAATTTTGACTTGTTTGTCTTATTTGATGTTAATGATATAAATCTGAAGATGATGATCAAGTGATAGTATTAAATACATACCTTACACGTGGAGAAGAGTTTCCTTATCCTTCTATTGTTATATTTTTGAATGTAGATATACATTAACGGCGTCGTTGAAAAACAAAATCAAATTATTTTTATTAGACGCACCTTGTAAGTATATGAAGTATATACTTCGGACTAATTTCTCGTATTTTAATATAAATATTCGATAATAGGTAAGTGCAATGAATATTCAAGCTGTAAAAAAAAATTGCTGAAGCAGATTTCGAGAAAATTTGAAAAACCGAAAGTCTAAAATGCCCTTCAGAGAAGAGTTAGTCAAAAATGATGTAAAATTTCAATATATTTCACTAAAGAATAAATATTCAAAGTTTAGGAAACAATGTTATAGCGGATTTTGAAAAAATCCCAAAAAACCGAAAAACTAAAAACCGAACCGAAAAATTTAGCTAAAAATGTTATTAAACTTTATTATACACATAACCGAGCATTATTGAACAGTAAAATAAATATTCAAATATTAAAAACAATTTTTGGCGCGGATTTCTGGAAAATTTCCAAATACTCAAAAATGACACGTATAAAATGCCATTTAAAGCAGATTTGGCCAAAAATGCTATTAAAGTCCATTGTACACAGTCTGATTATTAAAAGTTTAAAAAAAGTTCTTGGGGTAAATTTTTAGGAAATTTCCAAAAACTGGCTTTGCAAAAGACACGATATTTACCCCATTTTTTTTAAAATATCATGTATTGCATGGACATGCAGCTCATTATGTAATGGCTGGTTGAAACTTGTAAAACCACTTTAAACACTTCAAATTTCATGGTATTCTAAGTCAATTGCAGTTGAATTAGATTACGATCATCATTATCATATTATTACGGTTCTTATAAATTATTTAAACGTCTTTTCGTCAAAAATATCAGAAATTATTTAAAAATGTTGCAACTTTAAAAAGTGATACCTACTTCAGATGTCATGTTTTCATTAAAGTACTTACAACTTCTTTAAAAATGTGTAGTTTGAAATTTCATACTTTCATTACAGTTCCATTATTTCAAGCGTCACGTTTTTCATACTACAATAATTGTAAAACGTGTCTCAAATGACATTGTTTTTTAAAAATTATCACAACTTTCCTGGACACTCCTTAACTTCTTTTTCCTATCAGAATTTGTTTTGCAATGTCTCAAGTCACGTTGTAAACCGACAATTCCAATCGGTAACTTCGGGAAAATTTGGAAAAACCGGAAAACGCCAAGAGTAGGTACCTACCCATCCAAAAACAATTCAGTCAAAAGTGTTATTAAACTTTATTATATACATTCGATGGTATAATAAATATTCAAACCCTAGACAATATTAAAAATTGTTGGAGTGGATTTTGAGAAAATTTCCAAAATCCGGAGAATGACACGTGTAAAGTGACTTTCAAGGAAGATTTAACCAAAAATGTTATTAAACTTTAGACAGGAGAAAGTTCAAAAAGGTTCTTAAAGTAAATTTTGAGGAAATTTCAAAAACCTGACGAGAGTAAATCACCCCTTTATCTGGACCGTTTCTGGGCCTACAACTACGGCTACTACCAAATGATATTAAAGCCCTTTTTACAGCATTTTCTAAAATTTTATGAAAAAATTGCGTATGTTTACGATGTTTGCCACTACCAAAGTACCTTCTATTAGAAAAACGTCAAAATTCAGTGGGCGATAAGACGAACCTCAGCCCCAATTCTGAATTACCGCCAAAACCAACACATGGTACCCTCAAATTCACTGCTCAAGCCCGTCCGGCGTCGATTTCAACGTAGTCTCGGATCCCCGGTATGCGTAGCGCACCAGATTCTCCGTCAACAACCCCGACGTTACCGAAATACACTGACAAATGTCACGTTACGCGTGAAAACATGAGCTCGAAACCGTTCAGGACGTACGCGCCCTTCGGGGTCGCGACGAAGCGCTTCGCGAAGATCGGATTCCACCCCGAGCTCGACGTCTCCGGAGCCATGAAGAAGGACGTCTCCGACGCGTCTCCCTGCACCTACCACCCCGTCGCCTACGTCGCGTGCAAGTACAAGAACGGCATCGACTGGAGGCGGCAGCTCGAGTGCGAGGAGTTCTCGCGGTACCTCGACTTCAAGAACCGCGACCTGCTGAACGCGAGGGAGTTCCAGAAGACGCTCGGCGGACCGGCGATCCACGAGATCGACGTGGGGCTCTTCGGGCGACGGCGATGCTCGATCTTCGAGGGCGTCGGTTTCGGTACCGGGAGGAGGTTCGAGGGGAGGAGGACGCGCGACGCGGTACCGCCGCCGAACTCGTACTTCAGGCCGCTGGAGAAGATCTCCACCGTCACCCGCAGGCAGTTCACGGACGTACCGCGTTTCGAATGGGACGGGAAGAGGCCCAGGATCACCACTCCGATCAACAAGAACTTGGCACCGAACAGGTACCGAAGGTCTTCTTGTTCTTTCTAATATAGATAACCATACCATAACCATATGTCTTCCCAGGAAGATGAGTTGCAGTATTCTCGCCATGGTTTTGGTGGTCTTCCCTGCGATCTTTTTCTTACTGGGTTATTCATTTTGGTCTTTCATTCTCTTTATATGGTTGTTCCAAAACCTTCGTCACTGTCTCACCTACCTCGCTATGTCCTGTATTGCACGTTGTCTGATATCTTCGTAGTCATATAGTGTTTTGCCTTATACGCTACAATGTTCTCATCACTTATAGAGTTCTGCTTGTGTCTGGTCTTGTTTCTGCCCCGTATGTTATGATGGAGCTTATAGCCATTTTGTATACATATATCGACTCTGCTTTTGGTATTAAGCCTTGGTAATCTATGGTTAATTTCAAGTTCTTGATTAGTTTTCCCCAATGTTATTTCTTGACTTATTTCTTAAATGTGTTTTCCTAGCACTTTCCTAAGCATCTCATTGGTGATTTCGTCTGGTTCGGGGCTTTTCCTGTTCTTAAGCGACTTTAAAAGTGTTTTCCATCTTGTCATTTGTTAGCTCTATGTAGCTGTCCTCCCCATATTCATGTTGTAGCTGTTCCAAGTCTTGCTGTTCCGCATATAGATTTTTGAAGAATGTTTTCCACTGTGCTGGCGTGATTTTATTAGTTCGCACTGTATCTTTGACTTCAAGCTTGTTTCTTCTTAGCATTTCCCATATATTTTTCTCTGGCTTCCATATATGTCTCTCTCTAGTCGATTTTGTGAATTTTCCCCCGTAATTTTCTTTTAGTTTGAAATCACTGAACTACACGAACTGCCTTAATTTATTTATTTTACCACTAACACTAACACTTATCTACTAACACTTCATTTATATTCTGGTTTAGCCGGCATTCACACAGGTATTATGTACTCTTGTCTTCTGGCGATTCGACGTTGAATTTACTAATGACGTAGGTACCGAATCAAAGACGACAAGACCGTCGACGGCATCACGAGAAAAATCGTATCCCGACGAGGTCCCTACGATTTATTCACCGGCCCGAGGGACCAATCGACGATCAAGAACCACTTCGCACCCAGCTCGACGAAAGTACCCGAGTACTACTACATCAAGCCGAGCACCATCGACGTGCTCCTCGGGCACCCGTCCAAGTCCAGGAACGGGGTGTTCCTGCAGGCGAAACGCTTCCCGAAGGTGCCGACGAGCAGGAACATGCTCGACGACCCCGGGCTGTGCTACAGGGACCCGAACCATCCGGGGCCTGCGCACTACGACCTCGCCCAGGTGAAGGGCATAAGGGAGGCGAAGCCGGCCCTGCACGCGTTCGACACGTCGCAACAGAACGCGAGGCCGCCTCCGAACTGGACGATCTTCCCGGGACCGGGAAGGTACAACCCGAAGGCGCCCAAGTGCCAGAAGATCAAGCGGCCGTCTTGGGTGTTCTTGTCCAAGGGGGAGAGGTCATACTTTAGGATCGTAACTTACAAGAGCTTTTAGGGAATATACAGAAAGTAGATGAGATAGTCTTTGGATGATTTTAGTTGGTAACCACGAGGTTCTATGAGACAAACGGTCCAAAGGGACGTGGGACGGTACGAACTCAGTATACTGTTCCCAGCCTCAATTGGAACTGCAACAAACACGTGCCAGCTCTTTAATGAACGAAGTTGCCGTTGTTGTAAAAACATTTTTACGGCCCAATGGACCTTCTATTTGGGCGGATGAAGTTTGGGCCGCGACCAGGTGGGGATGATGGGTTGATGGGAATTTTGGGCGGCATGACCGAAAAGCTGGTTTTATTGTACAGGTATTTTGAGCAGTAAAGAAATTTAACCCTGGCGCATTGGTGATTGAATTAGTAATCTTACTAATCTTTATCACGAAAATATTAAAGGGCAAGGAAAATGGGTAAGGGCAAGGGAAATCCTTGCAGACCGTTCCTACCGACACACTTCCTACCCACCTGTCTTAAACCGCGGCCCAAACTTCTTGTAAGATTATTTGACCCTTCAATTAAAGCAGGTACCCTCATTATTTGCGGCCCAAAGTTCGTCCGCCGTTCTATTCCTATATCTGTAGATATCCATACATCCATGTACGATTTTATTTGGGCGACTAAACATCTGCATTTTAAAATATACCAGTGAGTTTCTGAATAAGTCCCATGGTTTTGTATAGAGATAACAGCATCTTTTCGAATGTCCTCGGTAAATTCAGATTTTGTTAAGTGTTCCAGTTGATACTTGTGAGAGTATATACGAAGTGTTTGGAAGATTTTTCTCCCTCAACAATAAAACGGACGAGCGGTTTCGAGATTGTGTTAAAAACACACAAATACCTACAGCCAGATATTCAACATTCACCACCTAACATCATTAGAAAAAGTATGAATGCGGAATGAGAAATTAAGGTGTAATATTACCAGAAGTGGGACAATTTCACCAATTGTATTTCATCGGTAATGAAGTAGTGGCGCCATTTTTCACATCAATCTTAGGTAAAGAATTAGGAAATCTGGTGTTCATCATAAGAAAATAAGTCGCCGACGACCGATTAGGTGAAGTGTCTCACGTCGAAATTAAAGGCTATGGTTCGTCCTATCGAACACTGAAATTTGACACTTTTCTGATTTTACTAGAAAGTACTTTGAATAACTAGTACGAAAATAGCAATTATTAGTTTAGAAGATTCGTTTAAAAGATATGGCCTTTTGAAATTACCATTTTACATAGGAGGTGATTGGTTTGAAATTTAAAAACTCACCAAAAATTCATCATGGAAAATGATGGGAAACTTCCCATTTTGCATAAGCTTTTGGCATTTTAGAAAAAAAAAAGGTTTTTCGTGAAGTATCACTTTTCTCTATGCAACACATTTGCAAAACTGCATCTCTTACTGCAATTAGTGGCCGGCACTGATTTTCTTTTCTACAATAACTTTAAAAGTGTCCTCTATACGATTTGCACTGCATTTCACACGACATTTTTCGATAACTTATGAACATTTTACTTAAATTTAAGTAAATTGAAAGCACTTATTGGGATGAATAGATCATTGCTATTAAAAATGAGTAATTTTGACCACTTGGTCACAATATAACGTACCATATTACATTAATTAGATCACAAAAAAATACTTATTGGTGAAAACATCAATAATAAAGATGAAACAAGATTCTAATACGAAAATACTAATTATTAGTTCAGATAATTCGTTTAAAAGATATTGCCTTTTGAAATTTACATTTTACATAGATGGGATTGAAATTTAAAAACTCACCAAAAATGCGTTATGGAAAAGACATGGAAAATGATGCAAAAGCCACGGAAAATGATGCAAAAGACATGGAAAATGATGAAAAAGACATGGTGGAAAACTTCCAATTTTGCATAAATTCTTGGCTTTTTAGGAAAAAAAATTTCTCGTGAATTATCACTTTTCTCTATGTAACGTATTTGCAGAACTGCATCTCTGACTGCAATTAGTGGCAGACACGAATTTTCTTTTCTACAATACCCTTAAAAGTGGCCTCTATACGATTTTCACTACATTTCACGAGACATGTTTCGATAACTTATGGACATTTTACTTAAATTTAAGTACCTAAGTTGAAAGCATTTATTGGGATGAATAAGTCATAGTTATTAAGACTGAGTAATTTTGACCACTTAGTCACAATATAAAATACCATATTACATCAATTAGATCCCAATAAATTACTTATTGGTGAAAACATTAATAACAAAAATGACAGGAATCTTTGACGCACGTCACCAATTAGGCAGTGTTCGTGACAGGTACTAAATTAACTTAATACGTCTCAGAGCGAAAATATGGCCTAATAAGTGAAACCTGGTTTAACTAATTTGCTCCCATGACTTTGGTGATCAACACCTACATTGTTAGCTGGGATGGTACCTTCTTTTAAGTACATATGAACTGAAATATGTTCTTAAAAATATTTTTATCATGAAAATTAATCACTATTATTATGACAATATGTTTTGCAAATAACGAAATTTGGTGATATTTTGGAACGGAATAATAAAAAATTTAAACAATTGCTATGTCACTTTTTGGCATAAAATGTAAGCCAGTACCACCGAGATAAGAGAAAACATTGTGTGTCTGAAATTTTCCCAAAATATAATAATTTGTAATTAATTGTACTGATAACGAAGCAGCAACGTGGGCTATTTTCTCTCAGAATAGTTCGTAAATGTTTTAATTTTTTCCTCGAAAAATGTTTCAAGCAAATGTCAAAAATAATATTCGAGAATCTTCCTTTACCTTACTAAATAACAAAAATTATTATTTTATATTTATTATTATTGGAGATGTATTAAATACATCTCCACCAACTTAGAAACTTTCAATTTTTGTGATAAAATGCGTTGTTAAAAATTGTAAAAATTCAAAATTATTATTAATGTGAAAATTGTACCAATATTACAATCTAAAAGTTATTAAATAGTCTTATTAATATTTCTTATGATTTCAAGACATTAAAGTTTAAAACCAAAATATGTAATTTTTGAAAATAATATGTAAAAAAAATAAAGAGTTCTATTACGAATGGTAGTCACCATTATTTTGAAATTATGTTTCAAAAATAACTAAATTTTTGGAGACATGTATTTTGAAACGCACTAACAAAAAGTTACAAATTAAGACGTTGCATTGTTGCTCACTGTTTGGTGCAAAATGTAAGCCAAATAATAGAAAACGTGTCTATCTACAACTTTCCCAAAATGTATTAATTGTAGGTTTTTAATCTCATTGAGAAAGCAGGTAAGTCAAATATTTGATCGAAAAACCGTCCCTGGGTTTTTGACCCGAATGTTAGTTCAAAATTGTCATACACAATTTTTGGATTTGTTTTTCAAAAAATAAATGTCAAAAGTGTAATTAGAGAAAATAAACATAAAAAAAAGACTTTCTGATAAACTGTATCACTCAATTTTCAGCGAACCATACGTTACACACTAAACCCAAAATTTCAACAATTGTTTAATAATTTCCGTGCGATAAAACACATTTTCATTTTTACAAAGAATCAAATTTGTTAGCAAACTTTCTGAAAATTGTACCAACAGCACGATCCAAAAGTTTCGGGAAAAACGACTATTTTTTTCTAACTTCTAAAATTCAAAACCCAAACACCAATTCCAACTTAACTGACGAATATAAAATAACTCGTTAAAACGAACACGCGAACTCTTTGTTTCATGCGATGAATTAGATCACCCAGTTAGTAAACTTTGTTTACATTTTGTATGTAAATGCTTACAGTTTATGCAATACATTCCAGAAATTACCATACTTACGTCCTTAATTGCAGGTTTATAATAAATATAATCTTAACAAGGATCGTATTCAAATTGTTCACGCTGTAATTGTCGCTGTCGATAATGGTTCAATAAATAAACTTAAAAAAATTGTTATTAATAAAAATTCTCAGTTTGTTTATAACGATTTGATCCAATTTCGACGGTGACATATTTATTATTACATTCGCATCAATCAAACTGTGTAGATATCTCAAAATATTAATACGAAACCTCGACGAAGCATAGTTGGACATTATAAACGGAAACGCTGGCATTAATCAGGTTGAATCAATCAAATGAGTTATGAAAGGTATGACGGGAATTTTTAAAGGAATTTATCCGTGACGAGATTATTACCGCGAGCATTAGAGCTCGTTCCAGTTGTATAAAAGAGAGCAGGTACTTCTCGAAAGGATGAAACGTTACAAATCGTTACGTTAACGGCGCTCTTGTCCAAAATAAAACTCTTAAAATATTCAAAAATTAACGACTTTAGACGACCCGATAGAACGCAGGTACCGAAGTACTTCCGATATCTGACCGTGGAGAAAACCTACAAAAATGCATGTTTACAATCCGCATCTTCGGCTTCTACATCCTTGTCGAACATAATTCAGGCGATCTATCGTAAGGATAAAATTCCTCGGGTATGTCGGTACGACGACGACGGGTTTTTCGATGAGGGAGCGACCATAAATCCGCCTCAGATTTGATGAGAATAACCTCTTAATGGTGCTT
Source organism: Cryptocephalus moraei (assembly GCA_946251905.1). Classification (NCBI taxonomy): domain Eukaryota; kingdom Metazoa; phylum Arthropoda; class Insecta; order Coleoptera; family Chrysomelidae; genus Cryptocephalus; species Cryptocephalus moraei. The sequence continues at coordinate 5,342,746 of OX276455.1, read as the reverse complement.
AACCCAGTTCGGACGCAGGGCGCTATTGTACCTTTCGGGAAATTGATTTTTCGATGAGCTCGATGCGAAGCTTTTGCAGAACTAAGATTACAATTTAAAGGAGAGTAGTAGGACGTACGAGAATTTTTACTTGATAGCGCAGGATACGAGGATCGTAATATGATTCCTAATCATAGTGGCAACAATGGGTTATTTAGAAATATGACATACAAGTTATAACAAGGTACCTACTGTGAGTTATTTTCTTATTAACAACAAGGAAATGGTAACATAATTTCATAGGAAATAATTACAACTTCTTCGTTTTAAAGATAGATACATTTTCCTGGCCATGGGTGAATTGCACGCCGTCTGACACAATTTTAAGGTATTGTCACGAACTGGAGCAGTATATGGACGATATAATTTTATTTCCCTCTTACCAACAAGCAAATGTTAGGAAAATTTCACTGCGAACAATTACAATTTCTTCGGTTTAAAGACAGATACGTTTTCCTGGCTATGGGTGAATTGCACACCGTGTTGTAATTCAGTGACACAATTTTAAGACATTGTCACGAACTAGAGCAATATATGGACGAAATAATATTGTGTTGTAATTCAGTGACACAATTTTAAGATATTGTCACGAACTGGAGCAGTATATGGACGAAATAATTTTATTTTCTTCTTACCAACAAGCAAATGTTTGGAAAATTTCACAGCGAACAATTACAATTTCCTAGTTTTAAAGACAGATACGTATTTCTGGCTATGGGTGAATTGCACACCGTATTGTAATTCAGTCACACAATTTTAAGGTATTGTCACGAACTGGAGCAGTATATGAACGAAATAATTTTATTTTCCTCTTACCAACAAGCAAATGTTAGGAAAATTTCACAGCGAACAATTACAATTTCCTAGTTTTAAAGACAGATACGTATTCCTGGCTATGGGTGAATTGCACACCGTGTTGTAATTCAGTCACACAATTTTAAGGTATTGTCACGAACTGGAGCAGTATATGGACGAAATATTTTTATTTTCCTCTTACCAACAAGCAAATGTTAGGAAAATTTCACAGCGAACAATTACAATTTCTTCGTTTTAAATACAGATACGTTTTCCTGGCTATGGGTGAATTGCACACCGTGTTGTAATTCAGTGACACAATTTTAAGACATTGTCACGAACTAGAGCAATATATGGACGAAATAATATTGTGTTGTAATTCAGTGACACAATTTTAAGATATTGTCACGAACTGCAGCAGTATATGGACGAAATAATTTTATTTTCCTCTTACCAACAAGCAAATGTTAGGAAAATTTCACAGCGAACAATTACAATTTTCTAGTTTTAAAGACAGATACGTATTCCTGGCTATGGGTGAATTGCACACCGTGTTGTAATTCAGTCACACAATTTTAAGGTATTGTCACGAACTGGAGCAGTATATGGACGAAATAATTTTATTTCTCTCTTAACAACAAGCAAATGTTAGGAAAATTTCACAGCGAACAATTACAATTTCTTCGTTTTAAATACAGATACGTTTTCCTGGCTATGGGTGAATTGCACACCGTGTTGTAATTCAGTGACACAATTTTAAGACATTGTCACGAACTAGAGCAATATATGGACGAAATAATATTGTGTTGTAATTCAGTGACACAATTTTAAGATATTGTCACGAACTGGAGCAGTATACGGACGAAATAATTTTATTTCTCTCTTAACAACAAACAAATGTTAGGGAAATTTCACAGCGAACAATTACAATTTCCTAGTTTTAAAGACAGATACGTATTCCTGGCTATGGGTGAATTGCACACCGTGTTGTAATTCAGTCACACAATTTTAAGGTATTGTCACGAACTGCAGCAGTATATGGACGAAATAATTTTATTTTCCTCTTAACAACAAGCAAATGTTAGGAAAATTTCACTGCGAACAATTACAATTTCTTCGTTTTAAAGACAGATACGTTTTCCTGGCTATGGGTGAATTGCACACCGTGTTGTAATTCAGTGACACAATTTGAAGACATTGTCACGAACTAGAGCAATATATGGACGAAATAATATTGTGTTGTAATTCAGTGACACAATTTTAAGATATTGTCACGAACTGGAGCAGTATATGGACGAAATAATTTTATTTTCTTCTTACCAACAAGCAAATGTTAGGAAAATTTCACAGCGAACAATTACAATTTCCTAGTTTTAAAGACAGATACGTATTCCTGGCTATGGGTGAATTGCACACCGTGTTGTAATTCAGTCACACAATTTTAAGGTATTGTCACGAACTGGAGCAGTATATGGACGAAATAATTTTATTTTCCTCTTAACAACAAGCAAATGTTAGGAAAATTTCACTGCGAACAATTACAATTTCTTCGTTTTAAAGACAGATACGTTTTCCTGGCTATGGGTGAATTGCACACCGTGTTGTAATTCAGTGACACAATTTGAAGACATTGTCACGAACTAGAGCAATATATGGACGAAATAATATTGTGTTGTAATTCAGTGACACAATTTTAAGATATTGTCACGAACTGGAGCAGTATATGGACGAAATAATTTTATTTTCTTCTTACCAACAAGCAAATGTTTGGAAAATTTCACAGCGAACAATTACAATTTCCTAGTTTTAAAGACAGATACGTATTCCTGGCTATGGGTGAATTGCACACCGTGTTGTAATTCAGTCACACAATTTTAAGGTATTGTCACGAACTGGAGCAGTATATGGACGAAATAATTTTATTTTCCTCTTAACAACAAGCAAATGTTAGGAAAATTTCACAGCGAACAATTACAATTTCTTCGTTTTAAATACAGATACGTTTTCCTGGCTATGGGTGAATTGCACACCGTGTTGTAAATCAGTGACACAATTTTAAGACATTGTCACGAACTAGAGCAATATATGGACGAAATAATATTGTGTTGTAATTCAGTGACACAATTTTAAGATATTGTCACGAACTGGAGCAGTATATGGACGAAATAATTTTATTTTCCTCTTACCAACAAGCAAATGTTAGGAAAATTTCACTGCGAACAATTACAATTTCTTCGTTTTAAAGACAGATACGTTTTCCTGGCTATGGGTGAATTGCACACCGTGTTGTAATTCAGTGACACAATTTTAAGGTATTGTCACAAACTGGAGCAGTATATGGACGAAATAATTTTATTTCTTTCTTAACAACAAGCAAATGTTAGGAAAATTTCAGAGCGAACAGTAACAATTTCTTCGTTTTAAAGGCAGATACGTTTTCCTGGCTATGGGTGAATTGCACGCCGTGTTGTAATTCAGTCACACAATTTTAAGGTATTGTCACGAACTAGAGCAATATATGGACGAAATAATATTTTGTTGTAATTCAGTGACACAATTTTAAGATATTGTCACGAACTGGAGCAGTATATGGACGAAATAATTTTATTTTCTTCTTACCAACAAGCAAATGTTAGGAAAATTTCACAGCGAACAATTACAATTTCCTAGTTTTAAAGACAGATACGTATTCCTGGCTATGGGTGAATTGCACACCGTGTTGTAATTCAGTCACACAATTTTAAGGTATTGTCACGAACTGGAGCAGTATATGGACGAAATAATTTTATTTCCCTCTTAACAACAAGCAAATGTTAGGAAAATTTCACAGCGAACAATTACAATTTCCTAGTTTTAAAGACAGATACGTATTCCTGGCTATGGGTGAATTGCACACCGTGTTGTAATTCAGTCACACAATTTTAAGGTATTGTCACGAACTGGAGCAGTATATGGACGAAATAATTTTATTTTCCTCTTACCAACAAGCAAATGTTAGGAAAATTTCACAGCGAACAATTACAATTTCCTAGTTTTAAAGACAGATACGTATTCCTGGCTATGGGTGAATTGCACGCCGTGTTGTAATTCAGTGACACAATTTTAAGATATTGTCACGAACTGGAGCAGTATATGGACGAAATAATTTTATTTTCTTCTTACCAACAAGCAAATGTTTGGAAAATTTCACAGCGAACAATTACAATTTCCTAGTTTTAAAGACAGATACGTATTCCTGGCTATGGGTGAATTGCACACAGTGCTGTAATTCAGTGACACAATTTTAAGGTATTGTCACGAACTGAAGCAATATGTGGACGAAATAATTTTTTTTTCTCTCTTAACAACAAGCAAATGTTAGGAAAATTTCAGAGCGAACAGTTACAATTTCTTCGTTTTAAAGGCAGATACGTTTTCCTGGCTATGGGTGAATTGCACACCGTGTTGTAATTCAGTGACACAATTTTAAGACATTGTTACGAACTAGAGCAATATATGGACGAAATAATATTGTGTTGTAATTCAGTGACACAATTTTAAGATATTGTCACGTACTGGAGCAGTATATGGACGAAATAATTTTATTTCCCTCTTACCAACAAGCAAATGTTAGGAAAATTTCACAGCGAACAATTATAATTTCTTCGTTTTAAAGACAGACAAGTTTTTCCGGCTATGGGTGAATTGCACACCGTGTTGTAATTTAATCACACATTTTTAAGACATTGTCACGAACTAGAGCAATATATGGACGACATAATTTTATTTCCCTCTTAACAACAAGCAAATGTTAGGAAAATTTCACAGCGAACAATTACAATTTCCTCGGTTTAAAGACAGATACATTTTCCTGGCCATGGGTAAATTGCACGCCGTGTTGTGACACAATTTTAAGGTATTGTCACGAACGGGAGCAGTATATGGACCAAATAATTAAATTAGGGGAGGAACTTATTACTTTCTCACTTCGACCAGCTAAAGGTACCTATATTATGCCATACTAATGTGTATGCAATGTCAAGAACGAAAAAATGTAAAAGAAGTGAGTTTTAAATGGCTATATCTCAGTCAATCTTAATCCAAAAAGGTTTTACGAGGGGTCATTTTGTTGAAAATTTAAGCAGCTTTCTATATTATGCAGCACTACCTATTCCTAAATCCATCCAGATAAAAGTTACAAACAAAAATCTAAACAAAAACAAATTTCCGTTTTATTGTTATTTTTGAAACTGTTGCTTGAATGTATGTTCTTAACAAAATAAGTTATTTGACTTTAAAAAGTGCCATTTCGATAGGAAATTTTATTCCCTACAAAAATGCTCTGTCCACAAAAAAAATAGTTAAACATATAAATAAAAATAGTTTTTGACTTTCTAATGGCCTTTTGGAATTATTATTTTTAAGGTATATTTTAACATATTGTTGCGAATTGCTCCCCTGCTGTTTACGACATAGCCAATAGCCTATTATTTATCCTCCCCTTATTAGTATTTTTTATTTGCATGCGGAACCTTGAAAAGAGGGGAGGGGGTGTTTATTTAAGCGAAAATTATATCTCCATGCAAAGGGGGTGAAAATGCTAATATGCCTCAAATTGAGCCACGTGGTTCATGAACGACCCCTAAATAAAAAGAATGAAAGAAAACCGGTCTCTTCATATTGCTCGTTTAGCCTTCTTACCTTGTACGCGAGTACCCCTAAATGTAGGTTTTCTCACGTAGTTTTTAAGGCCAAAGGACCTCAAAATGTGTTAATTCTATCTTAAAACAGGCTAAATTTGCAACAAAATGAGACCATAACGGCCTATGTAAATCCAGAAAACTGCTCAAAACATCAATTTTCCATACTTCACCAATTTTAGAAATTTTTAACTGCGGAAGTGTAATGAGATTGAAAATGAAATTTTCCGCAAACGTAAGTTTTTCCATCGAACCAGTTTTCCATGAATTTTGGTTTTTGGTAAAGTATGCAGAACTATTTGTTGTTTATTGTTTTTCATAGCAAGAGTTATTACCAGAAAACATGTCTAGTTTTCCAAATTTTAGTCGGTTTTAAGGATAATTACTCAAACGATATTTTACAGCTTTAGAACTTGACAAACAGCACATGAAATGCTACAAATTTAACCTTTTTATATAACTTAACGAATTACTTCCGTGCATACCGAAATTTATGGTCAAATTTAACGCATTCCTTAAAATTGAACATAGAACTTACGTCAGTTTTAATTGTAGGTATATTTGATGGAATTTACTCTAGAACTAACAACCATCACTAAACTTCCTTTGACTTTTTTAATACTGTAACGAAACGGCTCGCCGCGATAAACACGCCGGGAGCTACACAAGTTCGCCGAATTGCGATCCCGGGAAGGACGGGTCGAAGCCGACGGTCGCAGAGCCGAGAAGGTTCGATGCGATAACAAGTTCCGCGAATTCTAGAATCATCTCCAGAAACTTCGGGAATATTCCGGTAAACGTCTAGAAGGGTTCTACCTGGTATATAAGGAATGCCGGACCCAAGGCGAGGCAGCTGAAGAGCCGGTGTGTAAACATTCGAGCGCGCGCGTTAAATAAATATCTCTGTGTGAAATAAATTATAAGTGTTAAGAGTTAGAATAAATTAATTAGGACAAATAGTGTAGTGTTTAGTTTTAGTAAACAGTAAAAACGTTACAATACAATTTACCTCCTCAAATAAGTAAGAGAATCTGTAATAAAATCTTGAGACAATTTATAACCGCCGAGTCTTTCCCCTAACTTAAATAGTATTAAACACAATATACAAGTTTTGTAAGTTAACTTTAATTTCCCACTTTTGCCATTTTATTAATCAGAACTCGCCGCCGCTAATTTAATTTTCAGGTTTAAGAACATCCGACGCGAAGAGATATGAAATGTTAATAAAACAACGTAATAAACGTACTAAACATAAAACGCCTTTATACCGAAAATAAACAACATACGTATTTTTACTCCTACTTCGTTTTACTTAGATAGGGAATTTATGGCGCTCCCTGCGTAAATATCCCTCAATAAGCAGTAAAAAGAGGAAAAATAAATCGACTTGACGGGAGGGTTGGATGCGTCACAATTATCATGAGGCAGTGAAGACGACGAATGTCACTTTCCATGTTTATTAACGAAAAATGTAATCGAGTTATGTATTTATTCAACGTCTGGACAACGATTATACACGAATTTATGGAAAGCAACAACAAAACGCGCGAAGTGTTATTGATTCTTCCATTATCGTTAGAAACAGAAAGGTTATGTTGTTTTTCGATTGTATGACGCCTAATTTTGTTATTTCCACTTTCTCCTTTTTGAAAAATGTATCCATGTTACTACAAGGCTCTCATTTAAACACTCCAGACAATGAAGTTTTCAAAAATAACTTTATCGCTCGTTATCACACAATAAATCAAGCCGCTTAATCTCCTTTCGGGGGTCATATAAATCATTAAAATTATCAACTTTCAGCGGTAAATAAACGAGTTCGTTTTCTGGACAACAATTTTCGAAAAGTATACTCGTGAATGTACACGGATCTGAGGTGTTAAGGAGAGTTGTTCCTCTCTCTTCCGTTAAAAAAAGGTGTTCAAGGCTTATTAAGGCTGCAGAATTCATTTCGTATGCATTCCTCAAATGACATTCATAGAATGAAACTAAATAATACTCAAACGACTATTAGAGATAATGCTAAATTAGAGATGAGAAATACGTGTATTAATTGTTATTAACAAGATTCGATTATGGTAATAAGTACCCATAAAGGAAATGAAAGTGTGGTAAAATCCGTATGCTTTAGAAATTATAATAAATATGTAGAATTATTCTAAATCGATTCCCATACTTCGCCGCAATACGAGACGAGACCAATTAACTCTATTTTTAGTAGACAATGAATTATTATGATTACGAACTAAACACCAAGATCACCAGGAGCAAGACCACCAATTACAGCCATTAACGAGAAATGATAATCACCATTAAGTACGGCATGACGGCGCATTTGTACTGAATACCTAGGGTATCTCACAAGTCATTTCCTGCGCGGATGGAAATAACACGGCATATAATATAAATCAAACCGTCAGTGTCCTTTTACCGATTTATCATGACCAATTACGCGAAGCGACGTCATCGTGAAAACACGATCTGAAGCGAGGTATCGATATTTACGATATTTTGTAACGATACTCTCCTGAATGGTATTGGTATCGATTTTGCCCTTTAGCACCTAATATGAAGTATGTTGATGTGTTAGAACACTTTCAGCCTGTCAGGTATTACAATTCAGACCATTGAGATTTGAGTGAATTGGAAGAGTTAGTACCTACATGTAACAAACCTTATTTAACAAACCAAAGTTATTTATTAATTGACGAAAACATATGCAGAAGCTAGAAATCTTGTCATCCAAAGCTGCCCAGAACAGTCTATTTAATATAAGTTAAGGTGAGTCCCTCTCTCTTTTATTTATTATTAATAAATCAGAGATATAACGATTCCAACGAACCTAACAATTGCGTGTGGAAATCACACACTATATGTCTAGACGTTTATACCATGTTATTACAACACATAAAATAAATTATAGAAATCACTTTATATGATAAACTTTGATTGAATAACCAATTTTGTTACATTACCTATGGTAACATATATTCCCAATCCCATTGTGAATGTTAGAAAAGAAATTGATACAAAATATATATTTTTTGAAATAAGAGGTGGATATTCAAAATTTAATTAAAAATCATACGAATTATAAGGAATACTGGTTATTTATGGTATTAGTGTGTTATGCTGAAAATAAGTCACGCGAGAAGATTTTTCAAGTGACTTAGGAAACATAACACGCGAGTGGCATACAATGTTTTATCCAACAAGTAGAAGAAATCGTTTTAATAAGCTTTGTGATCAAATCAAAGCTACTTGCGTCTCAGTATCCAATAAATGTCAGAATGACTTGACAGTGACTTTTTTACATTTTGGTTAAAGTAGGTTGTATAATCCATAACTCACTACTGAGTTATGGATTATAATACACTAGTGTGTTATTTGATAGTTTACTTGTCTTTAATGACATTAATAATGACAGTCATAACTGTCATGTGTTGGATAAACCCTGTTTATAGTTACTGTTCCTTGGGTAACTCATTGGCGAAATGAAATTTGTCAATGTTACACATAATAATAGTACTTACACGGCGAGCATGTATAAAGTTTGTGATTTGTATGAGTATCACAATGTACCTCCAAATCACAAAACATGTGTTCCAATGTGAACCCCTGAAAGGTTCTGTATAAATAGGTAAACTTCCTTTTAATTTATTAAAGGCAGAAAAACAGTAAGCACTTTGCATACATTCAAACTGTCTTTTACTAGTATGAATAGATGAGTGTCTCTTCATATATGAATAGGCGGAAACATTTGTTGCAATGTGACAAGAAGGATTTTTCCCTTTCAGCCCCTTTCAACAGATGACACACGATTGGAGTCCGTTAGATATTATTTAAACTCCTGCTTGTCGACGTTTCGTCGCATTGCAACAACGTTTTGTCGTTGTTGCAATGTGAGCATTTTTACGAATGCAGCATAAGTGGACTCTGTCCATTCCCTATCTGTATCAATGCGTACCTAATTGTTTTTTCATAGTGTTGACAGTGTTCTATTCCAACTGTATGGTGTATCATGGCAGTTCTTTCAAGATCTCTATTACAATCTGAGCAAATTTCCAAACAGGTTATACTGAAACTCAGCACCCTTATAGAGCTGAAGTTGCTCTATTTGCATCTATTAATGGAAACGTCCTTTAGAGTAGTTTCAAATTTTGAAGTACTGGAATACATTATAATCTCCTATCAATTTGCTGGTCATTATGAAACTCAGTCGCTTATAGAGCTTTAGGTGCTCTATCCGCCTCTACGAGTGAATACATTTATTTCCAAACAGGTAAACAGGTCATACTGTAACTCAGCACCCTTATAGAGCTGAAGTTGCTCTATTTGCATCTATTAATGGAAACGTTCTTTAGAGTAGCTTCAAACTTTGAGGTACTCGAATACATTATAACCTTCCCATCAATTTGCTGGCCGTTATGAAACTCAGAGCTTTAGGTGCTCTATTCGCCTTTACAAGTGAACACATTTATTTTTCTGCACTGGTTTCAAGCTATAAGAGATATTGTGTAAATTGCTTCTTAGAATTTACCTTCTAATCAGATATACGGACCTATTCTATTGAAATGCAGGATCCGAAATCAACAAGAGAGAAAGAGAAACTAATAGTAGTTCGTTAGAATGACAGAGAAGGAAGTTTTGCAATGTTGCCGGTACGTAACCCATTCCAAATATTCGCGTCGGAGGCTATACAGCGAATGATCCGGTAGAGTGTGGCGATGATTGTGATGTTTCGCGAGCTAGCAACGTCGCAAAAGTTCTTTCTCCGTTTAGCCAACGAGAAATATATGGCCTTTCTTTCGCTCTTATCTTTATACCATACTGCGACTCTGTAGAAACGGTCTGTATAGCAAGTAAGTATTTATTAAATTCAGGTCATCATGGAGCTGATGTTGCGCTATTTGGCTCTATAAGTAGATCTATTTCTTTACATTGAACAACGTGCCAATCTTTCTTTGAAAAATATTAGAATGTTGTGTAACTAAAAAGAGGTGACAGCTTCAAATATAAAATTTGGGGCTTGAGATTGTAGTAAATAAACATAGTATCACAATGTGACTGGGAATACTACTTTCAGTGCCCAATTTAGTGCTGGAATTCTCCAAAAAGTAGTGGTAGATTTGTAATATTAAGAACAGTATATTCACATTTATGTTTTCACATCTTGAGCCGAATCCAGGTTACTCCTGTTATGCTAAACATATCCGACAAGTAAATGTGAATGATAGGTATTCCAAACGGTGTTTGTTCGCAGTTTTGTTTGTATGTAGTTTGAGATCACAGATCACGAGATTAATAAGGTGGAATATCCAGGAAATGGTAGGTATCTGGCTTTAAATCAGAACATATGAAGACACATGGGGAGCTTCCAAATTACCCCTAATTTCTTGACAGGTGCATAAGGTGTAAAAGGGCAGCTGCAGGGGGTGCATATTTCCATAATTAAAAGTTAAGAAAATAGGCGGGAAACACAGTGACTTTAAAGGAAAAAATGGCTTCTACGGCCTTCATAAAGCCCAGGAACGAAAAGACAGAACGTCAATCAGAAGCTCAAGGCCGTCCGATGCACATTTATTCCATTTACCTCCTTCCATATTCCCCTTTTTTATCGATTCGCCAACAAAGTAACACACAAAGAAATGCGCCCATATAGTGACTAATGAGGCGGATCCTCACCTTGCCACCAGCTCTTTTCCTTAAACAAAAGGAGAGCCATAACCATTATCTGGTTGCAGATGGCCGTGAGGCGAAGAAACCGTTCGACCTAACCGCGACCGAAAACGGCGAAAATCAAGCACGGTGACTGTCTCTCCCTCATTGCATCTCTTTCGGGCAGAACATTCGTACGGAGCGTCACGCGCTATTTATACCAGAAACGCTTCCTTTGAGCTTCACTTAGGAGGATTACGGGTTTCAGAAGGCAGGGTTGCGAATTTACACGGAAGTGGTGCATGCGCAGTAGCCGTAGAGAAGAGGCCGGTCTCTGATTGGCGAAAGTGGCATCACTTCCGGGTAAATCTCGCAACGCTGCACGAAAGTTAAGAGACAGCGCCGGATGGGCATGCGCAACTGAAGTTGACAGTTTTGACGTTTGAGGTTGGATAAAATGGCGCAGATCATAAAATAATTTCATGTTCCGTGGCTTAGTGCAACACTTTGTATTGTTTACATCCAACATCAGAATGAAAATCTGAAGTACATCTACTACAAGAAGACAATGAGGTGGAGTTCCTCAACTATTCGCCAAAGTAAGTTGAATATGACAAAACCACTATGTGATGTACAATTCGCTTGTCAGTTTTTCGCACCGTTTACTCACTCGCGGCTTCACGTCTAATCTAATCTTCGTCCGCAGCGTTCGACTTATAGCCCTCCATAATGTATTCGAGAACCTACTAGTATTTGCTCGATAATTATTTTCCCTAATTATGTTTATCTAGAAACGCCCAGAACGTAATAAATCATTTTTTCTTTAATAAGATGTTGCCGAAGCGTTCGGGACGGGTTTTAATGCCCAACAACGGAGCGCTTTGAAGTGGCCGCCGAGGTCCGATAAGAGTAAATACGTTTTGCGTTGCTGATTACATTTCGCGTTACAATATAGTGAAAAATAACTTATGCTTAGCTAATAACAGCTAAAATCTTTATTATAGTCGATGCACATAAGGACAGAGCTCTGGAAATACAATTACAAAACCAAAAAGTAGTTGTAGAGTTTGTCGAAGGGAAATATACACAGCAGACACCAGAAGAATTATTATAGTTAGAATATAAGGAAAGTTCAAAGGACAATTTTATATTGAATTTTTATGTTAAAAGTTCAAACGTAATTAGGGAAGTAAACAGTACCACACAATAGTTAAAAAACATAAGATGGATACTATTCTGCAAACAAGAGTAAAACAGTTATCTTAACTCTGTAGTTACTTATTACACTTTACATCTTTTATTTTCATTTTTAGCAGGAATACCACATTAGTATTAACAAAGAAGAATATCCGTTATTGTTTAATTCATTATTACGCATTTATATTTTTATAACCGTTCAATAATAATTAAGTCCAAATTCCATCGATCATTACTGATGTCTGATGACTTATGAGGATTTTCTTTTGATCAGCAACTTTTAATATTTCTTATAAGAAACTCTGCTTTCACCTCCATTCGCTTACACTGAGAAAACTAACTGGAAGTTAAAATGTAACCCAACTATCAATAGGTTAGGGTTAGATTAACCGTTTCAAGAAAGTTAAACACCAATCACTCTGGTAGGTTAGCTTCAATCTGACTAGGTAAATTGAACCGACATGGTGCGTCTATTAACAACGCTAAATTGGTGACTGTAACAGTTGTAGTCGTTTAACTTAACTGTTTTAATGTTCACGTAACCGTGTAATAGACTGATTTAACTGTGATATTAATATTGAAATAACAGCCTCGATACGTTGATGTAGCTGTAATAGTTCAATATGAGTATGACGATGAGTTAAATTAACAATTTCAATAAGTTGATGTGACTTGAAGCTATACATAACTGAAACTGAACCCTACTAAATTCGGTGTCAAAATAACCCGTGGAGTAATAAAACGATTATTTCGCGGGCAACCCGAGGCGTTCTTAAAGAAATGACCGGAAATTAATAAATGAGTTATAACCGTATATGTAATGATAAGTTTGCTTAAAACCGTTATAATTGTTTTAATAAAAGGTAGGCATTACGACCGCGAATGTTATCAACTCAGAAACGTTTCCATTTTTACCTGACTTGTTGTTAACTTGTTATTAATATAATATATTATAATATCGGAACTCGGTATGTATTTATAATATTTTATGGTAATATTTTTTATATCTCCTATTTATAACGATGTGTTGGATTTTTGACGTCTATCTTGCAAATTTGTCGATTCAGATATCGGTGATCAAATCTTGTATTTTCATTAATTCATTCATTCATTTTTTTATACTATTATGTATGGAGAGATTTGCATGTACTACTTACTATTTTGTGAAATGTGAAAAATTGCATTACATAAAAATTTCAATTACTTTCACAACCAAATACTATCAATATTTTTGTAGCTACATTGATTAATACAGTCTCATTGATCCTACTGATGTTCAGCCACTAACTTCACTAATGTTAATTTTGTCAGAGCAGGAAGTGACTGTGAATAGTCATAATAAATATTTTTTATGCAATAAAGATCTTTACTTGTTATGTGTTCAAAGTTTGCTTTCCAAACGACCACAACGGGTATTGTCATCTCGGCTATTCTAGGTAAGTTAAGGGAACTGCAGCTTCAAATGCTTGCGTTAACATCTCGGGTGTTTATGTAAATAACATCGGCCCATTTATTTCATTAAAATCAGTTTATCGGTAGTCAGTATTGCCTAGACGTGCAAGTGTGTTTAATCATACAGTGACAGTTTGAATGTCCAAATAAAGACCTGAATTTACCAGGAAACCATTAGTCCTGTGTGTTCATAGTGGTATTTTTAAACTACGGAGATATGTTTTGGAGTATGGAGAATGTACCGGGACCATCGAAACGCTCAAAATTAGCGCCGTTCTCAGTTAATGAGAAAGTTTTAATTTTGAATTGTTTCGATTCCATCAAGCATCAAAATTCCGATGCGAGTGAGGACATACATAATTTTTCCAGTTACTGGCTATTGCGTATTTACTCATTTTCCCCTACCATACGTCAGATAGTGATTATTCCCTGTATGTTTACTATAGCCAGACGTACAATATTCGCACGTGTTTCGGGTAAGACATTATAAAACTCCCAAAAATTTAGAGGATGCCACCTTGTATGGGTTTTGCATTTATAATGAGATTTTATTACTCCATGGGTTATTTTGACAGACTATAGGTTGAAAAATACTTTTGTGAGCGTAACTTCCTCAGCTCCAAGACGGAAATAACAACCTAATTAACCACAAAAACTGATCCCTGCATTTACCTCATTTCCTATTTTCAGTATTAACTCAGCGCTCGAGTTACAATTCCAACTTCACACTTAGCAACGTAATTTCCATTCGTCTCGTTCTTGTTGCGAATTACAAACGGTACAAGTAAATAAACAAATTACCGCCTCCGCCACTTGCCTAAATTCTAACTTATGAAATACGTAATTCCTCTTGAAACCCTGCCGCGCTCTAAAACCATTTGTCGTTCTCAGTTGCTCCCCACTTCGAAGCAAACTTCTCAGTTATAACCTGAATATTGTGTGCGGTTCGTGCGGAACGTTTTGCGCAATTTGAGCGAAAATTGAATTACCGACGACACCAAACGCGTTTTTTACAAGTAAGTGAATTTCCGAGCCCGCGAGAGCAACTGAAAATTAATGTAAGTGCAGAGCTTATAGAATTAACCGTATCAATTAACTTGTTAATTTATGGAAATTAAGCTACTTCTCGTATCGAACAAAGTAATCTCGCTTCAAGTTCGAAAATTTAATTAATCCACCGTAGTACAATATATATATATATCGATTACCTTTTGTTGTTCGCACGAGACCGCCCACTTTCCATTAAAACCAATTTATCTCGAGATAGCGCGGGAATATTTAAAAGAAAACTAATTCCGAAACTGTTCGATTCCCAACGTAAACTTCTGCAGCTACGAAATGAGCTCCACATCAAATATTGATGGTCTCATCAAAGCGGTATGAAAGGAGGGACGAGAGAGGACTCCCTTTCAGGAAGATTGGGAAAAGTGCGAGCAACACCGGAAAGCTTCGAACAAAGTATGCGTTCGTTGAACTTTACGACTTGCCGAGATTACTAAAATTTAACGGGGGCGATATTAATCAAGTATTTATTAGCGTGGGAGGTGAATTTTGGCATTTTTCAGGACGGAAATGGCGTTTCAGCAGGTGAGTACGAAATTTGACGTTGTGAATAATTCGGGAAATGGAGTCAATTCGAACTACCTTATAGAGTGCTTTGTAGCTTAAAAGGTGCCTTTAATTTTAATGTTTATGCAACAAAAAATAGAACAAATAAAACTAAGAGCAGAAATGAGGTTTTAAGAAAACTAACAAACCAAGACAATCGACAAATATAAAAAAGAAACATTTAGAAGCCCACATACGATATTGTAACGCGAAATGTAAACAACCAGCGTAAGCTTACTCCTTATCCGACGAGGCGGCCCACCTCAAAGGGAGACCGCTCCGCCAATTGGGCCATAAAAACAGTTCCAGAATAATCGCGAATGTTCATTTAAAGAAAGAATGATTTATTACTTTCGGGTCGTTTCTAGAACAAACAAATTAGGGAAAAGAAGAATCGAGCACTATCAAAAAGGTTCCGGAATACATTATGGAGATTAGACTAGAAGCCGCCGCGTGAGTGAAAACAGTGCTATAAACGGACAAGTGTAATTGTATAAATAAATTAGCAGTTAAGAGTGTGATATAAATTAATTAGTTAGGAAATAGTCTAGATAAATTAAGTAGTGTTAAGACAGTGTGTAAATAAATTAGAATAAACGTTACAATATGGAAGAGAGGCACTTTGGATGATTGGAGCACATCTTGTGCTAACAAACATTTATAATGCAAATAGGAAGGCTCAAAAAGCATTTGAAAACACCAAAAGCCAGAAGATCACCAGTAAAACAATATAGTACCATGGATAAACATGGTACCTATGTAACATGCTAACTATATGACCAATGATCATTCGCATTCAACTATACCTACATCTTGTTATACCTCTTATAAATAATATAACGTCGCAGAATCGATTAAAGCGGACAACGGCAAAAAGATATGATCGAAACTAGGTGAAGGAGAAAATGGATCGATCCGACTTAAAGGTGTCGCTGTAAATTATAACCAACGAACGTATCTAGAGCAATTAATTGAAATGCGCTCCGTGCTACATATATGGGGACGCATAAATGTCATAATTGAGCGAGAAGACTGCGTACGAGTTATCCCTCGAGTAGATATAATGGCGGTCTTGTTTAATGGGATCTTCGATCAAATTAATTCTATAAGTTATTATAAGTGTGTTATGACGGGAATTATAAATCTGATCGAGAAAGAAAATATGTATCGAAAGAGGTGATGGGACGTCTCATACTTCTTGAGGACGCATGTTATATTAATTAGACGTTTAAAACGTGTTGGCCACAAACGTCAAACATAAGCAATGACAGTAATTCCAGTGTTCGTTGCAATTATACAACAATGGCACGTAATATTATTCCGTAATAACATATATCCATTAATTTACAGGTGTGTAATAACAATAATAATAATAATAATAATATTTATGCAGAAAAAGTGAAAAATAACGTTAACCATGTGATTAACGCATAATTCCTTCGTACCGATTACGGAAACAATAACGGTTTCACCAATTTCTTCACTAAATTGTCTGTTGATAACCATAAAATGGATTTTATTTTAAAAAAGAAAATCGCACGGACTGAAATCACAGGATACGGGAGGCCATCTTATATCTATCTACATTTATGGTAATAAGTCTTTCATTATAAAATTCCCTGTGAACTGATGATTGTTCTGTAGACCTTTGCATCATCTTGCTCAAAATAACCTTCTGTTAATTCATCTACATTAAATGCTGTTTCTAGATTTCGACTTGAAGTCGAGTTACATTAAATTTCTGTGGATCCGTTGCTTTTTGAAAAAGATTCTCTGTTTCTACAATGTACTTTCATGTTGTACAAAATATGAACAAACCAATTGGGATATTCTATTTTAAAGCAACTAAATAAAATAAAAGCTAAAATAAAGCAATAACTTGAAAGGCGCAGCGAGAGGAATTTTTTAAAATCAAACCTAAAGCGAACTAAAGAGATGCAAGAATACTGAAAGAAAATATTGAGAACGTGGTATAATACAAAATAAATGTAACGTATAAGTTTCTTGATTACAGGGAAATTAGAGTTGTGATATGAAATTTATGAAGTTTTTAGTATAATTACTAAATGAAGTCGTAACATTAAAACTCTTTTATGAAACGACTTGAAACATCCTGAACATCTTTAAAAAAACTCCCATGGACGGTCTAAAAGAGATTCAATGAAATTAGAGTTGTGTTATGAAAATTATGAATTTTTTAATATAATCACCAAATGACGTCGTAACTTTAAAACTCTTTTGTGAAACGACTTGAAACTTTCTGAACTTCTTTAAAAAAAAACATGGGCGGTCCTGGGGAGTTTCCACGAAATTAGAGTAGTGGTATGAAAATGATGATTTTTTAGTATAATCACCAAATGAAATCGTAACTTTAAAACTCTTTCATGAAACGACGTGAAACTTCCCCAACTTCTTTAGAAAACTCCCATGGACGGCCTAAAGGAGTTTCAACGAAATTAGAGTTGTGTTATGGAAAATATGAATTTTTTAGTATAATCACCAAAGGACGTCGTAAATTTGAAACTCTTGTGAAACGACTTGAAACTTCCTGAACTTCTTTAAAAAAGCTCCCATGGACGGTCCTGAGGAGTTTCCACGAAATTAGAGTTGTGGTATGAAAATTATGAATTTTTTAGTATAATCACCAGAGGACGTCGTAACTTTGAAACTCTTTTGTGAAACGACTTGAAACTTCCTGAACTTCTTAAAAAAAACTCCCATGGACGATCCTGAGGAGTTTCCACGAAATTAGAGTAATGGTATGAAAATTATGAATTTTTTAGTATAATCACCACAGGACGTCGTAACTTTAAAAATATTTTATGAAATTACTTGAAACTTCTCGAACTTCTTTAGAAAACTCCCATGGACGGTCCTGAGGAGTTTCCACGAAATTAGAGTTGTGGTATGAAAATTATGAATTTTTTAGTATAATCACCAGAGGACGTCGTAACTTTGAAACTCTTTCGTGAAACGACTTGAAACTTCCTGAACTTCTTAAAAAAAACTCCTATGGACGATCCTGAGGAGTTTCCACGAAATTAGAGTAATGGTATGAAAATTATGAATTTTTTAGTATAATCACCACAGGACGTCGTAACTTTGAAACTCTTTTGTGAAACGATTTCAAACTTCCTGAACTTCTTTAAAAAACTCCCATGGGCGGTCCTGGGGAGTTTCCACGAAATTAATGTTGTGGTATGAAAATTATGAATTTTTTAGTATAATCACCAAATGAAGTCGTCACATTAAAACTCTTTTACGAAACTACTTGAACCTTCCCGAACTTCTTTAGAAAACTCCCATGGACGGTCCTGAGGAGTTTCCACGAAATTAAAGTTGTGGTATGAAAATTATGAATTTTTTAGTATAATCACCAAAGGACGTCGTAACTTTAAAAATATTTTATGAAATTACTTGAAACTTCTCGAACTTCTTTAGAAAACTCCCATGGACGGTCTAAGGGAGTTTCATCGAAATTAGAGTTGTGGTATGAAAATTATGAATTTTTTAGTATAATCACCAAAGGACGTCGTAACTTTGAAACTCTTTTGTGAAACAATTTGAAACTTCCTTAACTTCTTTAAAAAAAAACTCCCATGGACGGTCCTGAGGAGTTTCCACCAAATTAGAGTTGTGGTATGAAAATTATGAATTTTTTAGTATAATCACCAAATGAAGTCGTAACTTTAAAACTCTTTTATGAAACGACTTGAAACTTCCCGAACTTCTTTAGAAAACTCCCATGGACGGTCTAAAGGAGTTTCAATGAAATTAGAGTTGTGTTATGAAAATTATGAATTTTTTAGTATAGGTAATCACCAAAGGACGTCGTAACTTTGAAACTCTTTTGTGAAACGACTTGAAACTTCCTGAATTTCCTTAAAAAACTCCTTTATTAAAGGAGTTTCAATGAAATTAGAGTTGTGTTATGAAAATTATGATTTTTTTAGTATAATCACCAAAGGACGTCGTAACTTTGAAACCCTTTTATGAAACGACTTGAAACTTCCCGAACTTCTTTAGAAAAATCCCATGGACGGTCTAAAGGAGTTTCAATGAAATTAGAGTTGTGGTATGAAAATTATGAATTTTTTAGTATAATCACCAAAGGACGTCGTAACTTTGAAACTCTTTTGTGAAACGACTTGAAACTTCCTGAACATCTTTAAAAAAACTCCCATGGACGGTCCTGAGGGGTTTCCACGAAATTAGAGTTGTGGTATGAAAATTATGAATTTTTTAGTATAATCACCAAATGAAGTCGTAACTTTAAAAGTCTTTTATGAAACGACTTGAAACTTCCTGAACTTCTTTAAAAAACTCCGATATACGGTTCTGAGGAGTTTCCACGAAATTAGAGCTGTGTTATGAAAATTATGAATTTTTTAGTATAATCACCAAAGGACGTCGTAACTATTAAACTCTTTTGTGAAACAACTTGAAACTTCCCGAACTTCTTTACAAAACTACCATGGACGGTCCTGAGGAGTTTCCACGAAATTAGAGTTTTGTTAGTATAATCACCAAAGGACGTCGTAACTTTGAAACTCTTTTGTGAAACGACTTGAAACTTCCTGCACTTCTTTAAAAAACTCCCATGGACGGTGCTGAGTAGTTTCCACGAAATTAGAGTTGTGGTATGAAAATTATGAATTTTTTAGTATAATTACCAAATGAAGTCGTAACTTTAAAACTCTTTTATAAAACGACTTGACACTTATTGAACTTCTTAAAAAAACTCCCATGGACGGTTCTGAGGAGTTTCCACAAAATTAGAGTTGTGGTATGAAAATTATGAATTTTTTAGTATAATCACCAAATGAAGTCGTAACTTTAAAACTCTTTTATGAAACCACTTGAAACTTCCCGAACTTCTTTAGAAAACTCTCATGGACGGTCTAAAGGAGTTTCAATGAAATTAGAGTTGTGTTATGAAAATTATGAATTTTTTTACTATAATCACCAAATGAAGTGTAACTTTGAAACTCTTTTATGAAATTCCTTGAATCTTCCCGAACTTCTTTAGAAAACTCTCATACTGAATACGTACTGAATAATGTATGGTAATGAGGATACCAGTAAATTTTTAGACCTTCTGGCATTGCCTTGCTATATTTAAGGGCAATTTAACAAACCACAAACTTGGTACTTTTTGGTAACTTTCATAAAGTTACCTGAAAATGTAATAAAATATGGAGAAGTATCCCAATATGACCATTCATTGGGTTAATAAGTTCTTTCAGAAAAATATAACCATTTATTGGGGTTCTTTCGGAAAGAAGTTTTTAATTTATATGTATATTATAAATTGTTTAAATTATAAATACAAAACCACAACAACCCAAACATTCAACACAAGCATTTATTGGGCTACGGGGTCATTTCGACAAAGAATTAATTTTTTTAAACATTCCAATTGTTCTTTTACCTTTATTATTCTCCTTTATCATCTTAATGTCCAATCATCAACATAATCTATTATCATTTCCATAACGCTCTTCAGGTTATTATTTTAGATTACTGGATCCTTGGAATTGATAACAGAATTGATTGAAAATACTTCGAATCAAATTCAATCAGCTGAAAATTTGATTTTCCCTTAATATCCCCAAAAAAAAATTATTGGATAACTGTTATTGAAAAAAAATCACAATTATAAGTATGGAGTTGATGAGTGCGAGCTATGAGTAAAATAACGCGTAGCCCAATAATTGGTTACGTAGATTGTGCTAAATTTTATATTTAAATTATAAATAACCAATAATTTATTAGGACGATTTATTGGGTTATATTAGAACAAATTAAATTTTCTAAACATCTAAACATTTCAATAATCCCTCTATTCACATTTATTAAGTTTATGGTTTTAATTTCCACTACCCAATAACTCCATATATATGTATGTAACTGTTTAGTAGGTTATTGGAAAAAAATGAAATTTTCCAAATATTTCAATTAAATCTAATGAAATTTAAACGTTCATTTAATGAAGTACTAGTATTATAAAAAATCTATAATGCTGTACATTTTCCAAAAAAATAGGTTTATTTTGTTGTTGATTTTAGGTTTTAGGTTGTTTAGGATGTTTAGGTTTTTGTTGATTTTATGATTTAATGAATTTATAAAAAATCTATAATGCTATACATTTTCCAGAAAAATAGGTTTATTTTGTTATCATTAATATGAATTTGAGGTATTGTGACAAGAAATTGTGAAAAACAAGTTACCAAATTTTGGCATTCTGTTGTCTGTCATTTTTTTAACTAAAATTTTCATGAAATATTTTATATAATGTTTCTCGAAATTACTATTCGTCGTATTTCACAGGATTAATTATTTTTTCGATCAAATTATATCAATAGAAAGTTTGATTTTTCCCCAATAACCTAATAAATAGTATTAGTGGGTTATTAGAAAAAAAAGTCTTGTTAAATTAGGAAATATTTTTCCCTAAACTAATAATTCCTTTGTTATACCATTAGGCTATCGTATTAACTGCGTTACGTTTCCGTCTCACGTAACGTGATGAAAAGAAGGGAACCAACCTTCCACCTTCCGAGACGCTTCCTTCGATAATGTTCACCTGAAAATCTGTCAACGGCCGGAGTTACGAAACGCCTTTCACGTTTTGAAAGTCTCGAACGAAATGTCTGAAGCGTGTGTAAGTGGGACAGGTTCTCTCTGCGTATTCAGTTATATAAAATGCTCGGCGTACATAATAAAGGAGCGATCGCCCGTAAGAAGGCATCGCGAATGGTGAAGTAAGAGATTATTGCTTAATAGGATTAGGTGAGAAAGGTCAGATGAAAAATACCTATAATTTCGCGACCAATGAAATTGGACCGTCAGAATCCTACGTATTAAGTAATAAAATGATGCGTGAATTAGAAGAGTAGCGATTGGATTGGCATTAAATCGGACCGTCGTCGGTAAAGGTGTGATAAAGAAATAACAGTGAACAGAGACTGATCTGATCCTTGAAATTACGTTGAGAGGTTCCTATATCGTAATAACGATGGTTTAATTAGATCTAAACTACATGGAGCTGCTGGTAATATGGAAGTCCTTTGAGTGTTATAATCAACTACTTAGAAGTAATTCTGCTAATGATGCGTATGACCGGTTACGGCTAACAAATGAATCAACCATTACATTCAAGTGATCAGATTACAATTTGTGCTATGAAACATTTTGTAGAGAACAATAATGGCAGGTTAGTAATTTATAAGTTAAAAACAGTAAAAGTTTTATACAAAGCAAATAGTACATAGTATATGGAAAAAGGTCTTCCGGTGAAATTTGCTACAAATTTGGGAAATTGTTCGTTTTGTCCCCCTTATCAAAAGTCTTCATGGGGTCGAAACTCAAAATGCCCATCTTTAGGCTCTACGGCAATTTTTTGTGGGCAAAAACGGCAAAAACTCATTTTTTTTTAATACTATGTTTGATATGTAAACTGGAAAGGTTAATATTTACCAAATCCGACAACATAGTTAGGACGTAATTTCTATGCGAGACTTAATACGTTCTTAATAACCTATAACAGAAATTCACCAAATTTACTAATTCTTTACGTAAAATGACACCACTTTGGTCGAATTGCCGGTAAAAATTAGTTGTGGCCTTACTATTGTATTTTTCCGCAATACAATTTTCAACCTTTGACAATGATAAACGCATGTCGCCGCAAGAATAGATGTGAAGGACAAAACATTTTCTCCTGGACCTCTCTTATAGAGGACGATATTTGATCAGTTTACTACAAAACCTGTCAAAACTGTCATCAAAATAATAACTTGTCAGCCTTATTTCATCCTCATCGCCAACCATCAGGTTGACTACAGTAACCGTAAAAACGACAAAACGAATACTATATTTATTCACAAAATTTGGCAGAGATATTTCGGACGGTACAAACAAGACCAGGAACCTTTTTACATATGTTAAGCGAAGAGCGCACGATATTTATTGGACGTATTTACACAATTTCGTGGCGTTAATTCATTCCTAAAATATTCGAAAGTCAGTGTCACCGAGAAGTCATAAAACGACGATTACGAAGCGAATGATAATCATTATCTTGTCTAGATGCTAAATGGTTTTCCGACTTGATCCTTAATTTACAATGTTTACGCACAAACGCGATACGAAAATGTATTAGCAGTTATCATGCCAGATAAACGTAACGACCAGGGAGTCGTTTCAGTGCCAACCCTTAGCCGGAGCTCAATTACAAGAAAATAATTATTAATGAATATTGTAGTTCCATAAGAGGATATGAGAGGCACTAAGGATGAAGCAAGTCCTGATGAAGTAATTCCATAGCTTTTCCCGATTTTAAAATCCACTAACGTTGCTTCATATTTTCCGTAAGTTTGTCAATGAGCGATAACGTCGTTTAATATTCGCTCTACTTGCATACATCACAACCTCTTCCGAACGTGGAATTTGGCAAAGGTCCCAACTGCTATACACAAAATATTTATTACAATATATACATCAAATTATCCGGGTCCCACTTTTCCATTTATCTTAGCCCAGGATATTAAATTTTCACCAAAATTAATAACGGAGTTATTAGGTATCTAGTCCGACCAGAAAACGGCATTATAGTCCAGTCGTCAGCCATTTCCGCGTGGAATTTTGGGAAACAAGGTCGATTTCTTCGAAAATTGGGATTTAAGTAGTATTTATAACGTTCTTCAAAGTTGGACTTGTGCCGAAGTGTGCTTTTACCCTAGGGGTGAAAACCACCCCTTCTAAGGGGTAAGACATTTTTTAATCAAAATAAGCCGGGAAATCGATAGATTGAACAATTCTAAGTAACTTTTGTTGTATAAAGTTTTTTTTGTAAAGTTGTCATAAGTAAAGTTTCATAGAAAAACGAACGTTTTTTGACAGTTTTTCACCAATAACTTGAAAATCTTTCATTTTATCGGAAAACATAATCAGAACAAAAATGTTGCTAATAACAAAACAAAGAGATACGTTTTGAATGACCTCTATAAACCCAATAAGGACTGAGTTATTGCTCGTTGAAACATGGTTATTTTTCGAGAACCGCGAAATTGAAAATATTCAACCTTCGATAACTTGAAAATGGTAAAATTTTTGGGGATAACTCAATCGACCTTTTCTAAAGTACATAAAATACTTTTTAAAATGAGTGCTGACATAAGTGTTATGCATAAGAATTGACTGATTTATAACAAAAATAAAGTAACACCTTTCTTGTTTTTTTTAAAAAATTAAAAATTACACCCTCGTCATTACCACCCTGATAAAAATTAAATGTAACCCACTTGCCTTTAACTTTATTTAGGTATTATTGATAAGATCTATGTGGTTTAACCGGTTTAGAATGTTTATTTTAGAAAAAATAATTGCTTATAATGAAAATTGCATTTTCGTAATTTTAGAAAAATAATGCATTTTTCTTAAATAAATCAAAAACTATTTCAGATATAAAAAACTGTTTCAAATGTTAATTGCAGGGTTTGTCACACTGATAATTCTTATTTTTTTATTTATCTTTGTATCATAAAAATGAAGGAGATATGGCGTTTCGAAGTTTGCATTCGCGTACTAATTATAGCTTATCCAAGCCCTTTGGACGCAACCCTTTTCAAAACTACGCATTGTAAATACTTTTAGCTAATACTATAAAGCTAATACTTTTAATAGTAAATACTTTTAAAGTAAATACTTTTAGCTAATACTAATAAAATACTTTTAGATTTGATGATTAAGCGCGTGGAATTCTCTACAAAATGCATTTTTTTAACAGTTTCTAGCTTGGAAAGCAAGGTTTTTTTTCCGCTATTTCATAATTTGAAATGGTCTATGATACATTACATTTATTTTTATCGTGAATAACTCGAAAAATATCAACTTTCCAAAAAACTTTATAAAACAAAAGTTACTTAGAATTGGTCAATCTATAGATTTCCGGGTTTACTTTGATTAAAAAATTTCTTACCACTTAGAAGGGGTGGTTTCCACCCCTAGGGAAATAGCACACTTCGGCACATGCCGAACTTTGAAGAAGAGGGTAAGTAGAGCTTAAGTCCAAATTTTCATGAAAATCGACGTTGTTTCCCAGAATTCCACACAATCATACGGTATTTTACCATTGATCAGTGGATTACGAGCAATAACTCAACCCCTATTAGGTTTATAGAGATCATTCAAGAACGTATCTCTTTGTTTTTTTATTATCTATATTTTGATTCTGATTAGTTTTTCCGATAAAATGAGAGATTTTCAAGGTATTGGTACACCTTTAAAGGGGTGGTTTCCACCCCTAGGGAAAAAGCACACTTCGGCACAAGTTCAAGTTTGCAGAACGTTATAAATAAATCCCAGTTTTCAAAGAAATCGACCATGTTCCCCAAAATTCCACAGTAATACGGTATTTTACCGTTGATGACTGGAGTATAAAGCTACACGCGATAAAAGTCTATTTTCGCACTATATTTTCGGTAGTTAACACGTATTTAACGCGAAAAAATTTGATCACAAGGTTAGACAAAAATCCGAAATAGAAGCACGACATCCAAAAATCTTCCAAGGATCACTACAAAAAAAAAATCATCACTAATACAAACTAAATTATCAACGATTCAAACTTGATGGAATATTGATAATTGGATACTAAATGGTTGTGAAGTTATGAATAAAAGGCCACGGATTTTTTTTTGTAAAAGTTACGAACCACTAAATCTGTTACATCAGCACAATGTGATTATCTTCAAAAGCAGTTTAATTAAATGTTTTTAACTGCATACCTCCTCCTCCTCTCTCTGGTTTAAGCTTTCAACATTTTCGCCTAATTCAATTTGTTCCGTTTGAAAAAGCTCAGCGCTTAAAACGCAATTAGCTTCGAAGCGTTTGATACGAGTACGACCTTTTGATTTCCACATTTTTAACAATCATAACGAGTTTCAACTGTTATCGGCAAACGCGGTGATTTCTTGCCTTTACCTTACCCTTTTAACGATTCCGATATCTGCCTATCTTATCTGGCGAAACGTGTGTATAGGTCTCGCTGCATTTCTTATCCGTAATCTTATCTTACTTTAATAACTCGTAATCTCGAATGAGATATGGAAGGAAAAACGAGCTGGAAAAATTTAATTGAAAAATAAGTAAACTAACTAAGGAATCCTGGATTGATTTATATGGTATCCAATTACTTAGGTACTGACAAGGGTACAGTGTTAATACAATTAATAACTAATCAATCAATAACAATAATTAATACAATAGTGTTATGGTCGTAAACCGTCTTAATTGTTATCGAATGATAAAATTATTCTTTTTATTAATAACTGATGTAATTAATTATTATACTACTATAATACTATAATACTACTATATTTTTTGTATTTTTTTACAGTGCGTAAATATATAAAGATCATGGTTTTACGACGACATATAATTGCCCATGCGCGAAACAGGGAAACTCCAAGTTGATTCCGCAAGCTGTCGTGGTATCTGCAATTGTATATTATCTTTTTAAATTTTTAATCGATAATTTATCAAAAACTACCTTGAAAGTGGGCATGAAATTTTCCTGTACAATATGCGTTGCACCAAACAACGTCATTTGAAAGCGATTATTATATTTTTGGATGTTGGCCAAGAAATGTTTAGAGTCATTTCCCACCTCAGAAACTAATGAGCGTAATGGATCTGATGGTGGGAACAATTGTGGCAACTTTACTTTACCACCAGCACAACATACTCCAGTAGATTTACCGCTGTATTTTAACGCTTTACAATATTGACAAATGATTGTCATTTCTCCAATCGTTACGGATTAGTCGGCACAATAATGTCTTTCCGGGTCGTAGTGCAATGCTACTCGTTCTAGGTTTACAGGAACACTGCGTCTGCGGAATCGCTCTAATTCATTGTATCGTGCTCGCTGCTGTTGTGTTTGATGTGCCCGAAGTCGTTCCATTTTAAGCCTATCTACTTCATAATTATTCACTGTTGAACGCAATTCTGTCATACCAATACGAATGTTATCGTTATCTGTCTCTCGCTGGTCGTCAGTGCGATTTGCACGTGAGGTAGCTCGTCGCACATTTGATTGACTTCGACGGCCTAAGGCAGGTCGTCTTCTCCTTGGCATTTTAAAATCAATAAAGTTCTCGTGCATTGACAAACTGATGATAGCTTTGAATAATCGTCTTGACATATATTTATTTGACAACCAACTGACACTATACTTTCATTTGTTTGATTACAAATGTCAAATTACAAAACGTAGCTTTTTTAGTATTTTCGTTACTTATTATTTATGTTTCTCGCCGCTTAAACTTTTCTTGAACTTCCCCAAATATTTCAAGATCAAAATTAGTAAAATCGGTAGAGCCATAATTAACTATTATGAGTAATTAAAATTGTTATTGAATATTAAAATGTACTACTACATTGGCATAATATTAGTTTGTAAATAGGCGCGTCTATATTAATCGTATGTGTTCCATGTCGGTCCGATTGATGGTTTACAAAGTCGTATTGTGAACGATTCCAAAACTTTAAACGTCGTTTTATTACTAATAAATCCTCAAAAGGCAAGAGAAAAAACTATTCAATCAATTTTCGATTTCACGCCGCACAATCGATATCTCTTTAGTCGCCGGCTTAATTGAATAATTTACATTGGCTCCCAATTACGAGGCGAGTAATCTTCACGAGATCAAGGTTACTTGTCTCATTTCGTGTAAACTAGTAAACAGAATTGGTTTCACGCAGACGGGCATGCATGCTACTCTAAAATTAGATGAGTACGACAATGATATTGGGAAACATGAAGGCGGTTCGCTGTTCATTCTCGTTTCGATAATTATTCGAACCGAGGTTGCTAATTAAATTATTAGGGGGGGTTCCTGGGGGGCGATGCGGATTAAAAACCCATTAGCTTTAATGGCTCGGACGGTTTTACGTGATGAAGAGGACGAAAAAAGAGAGTAATTCTTGACGATTCGAGCGCCTGAATTGTAGATTTTAAAATATCGAAACGCATGGCACACTACTGTAAATAATCAACTAAGAGCCGTCACGTTGTAATCGGAGCGTAACGAGCCCTAAACGGATCGTCATAACAGAACATAACCCCCAGTTTGGTATCAGATTATTCAGGAACTCCTGAGCAAACCACTTATGGATCTGCAGTGATCAAAGGGTCATCATTCAAACTATAACGTCCATAGTTCAAAGATTTTTCGTACGAAGTGGGCGTACTTGGAGAGAGAGCTCATGCTACGCTTGCTCATGATTGAACATTGTGGTCCTTCGAGCCGAGCCAAATGTTTATTTGTGAGGAAGCGTAGCGACAGTTGCCTGGAAGAGTTCTCTTCAATTATACTCACAGTAATACACTTACGATAAAGACGAGCGAATTATTTAAATGTATAAATATTAGCGTTTTAATACATGCCACGCTTGCTCATAATTGAACATTATGGTCCTTCGAGCCGGATCAAATGTTCATTTGTGAGGAAGCGTAGCCACAGTTGCAGGGAAGAGTTCTCTTCAATTATACTCACGGTAACACGGTAATGACGAGTGAATTGTTTGAATGTATTAGCATTACAATTTAGTTTGCGGATTTATAACGGACACTACAGTAATTAAAATTAAACAATAACAAGGATTTAACGTGGACCACAGTTATTATGTTCAGTGCGATATAGATTAAATAAGTTGTGTTTAATTTGGCTTTGTGTATGAATGCTAAAAAAACTCTCTGAGTGGTCTAACTGATCACTAGAATTGTTTTGGGGAAAATGCTTATGCACTGTTACAGTGGACGTCCACAAAATCTGAGGTACATTCACAGTGTAGGGATTAAACCATAAGAAAGCTAGGATCAAAAATTCTGTAAGAGTAGTCCACCATAAAACCGTACAGTAGAGATTCGATAATGCAGTGGTAGATCAGTACTCCAATCAGTAAAAAATATATAAATTAGTAATTGGTCGAAATAAGTAGTTAATCATGTAGGACGACACTTGTGAAGTTATAAATATAGTACTTAAATTTACAAAACCAGTGCCTTATTAACTTTAAACGTTAGGTACATTAACAGTGTAAGGATTAAACCATAAGAAAGCTCGGAACAAAAATTCTGTAAGAGCAGTCCACCATAAAACAGTACAGTAGAGACTCGATAATGCAGTGGTAGATCAGTACTCCAATCAGTAAAAAATATATAAATTAGTTATTGGTCGAAATAAGTAGTTAATCATGTAGGACGACACTTGTGAAGTTATAAATAGACTTAAATTTACAAAACCAGTGCCTTATTAAGTTTAAACGTTGTGACTTTTTGAAGTTCATTTGATTCACTTTTTACCATTGAAAATGTTTGTTTTTGTCCCGAGCTGTTGATTCTTAATAGTATATTGTCACGCACAACATACCAAAAATCCAGACCAAGAAATTCAGCCAGGAGCAGAAATAGATTTTCCAAAGGCAAATATTTAAAGGAATTTCATAGCCAAACATGTCGCCAAAACTGGACCGTCGGAAAGTAATAACAACAACATTCGACGTGAATAAATAACGACGGAAATCACCAGTCATTATTAGTTATTAGATAGATAGATTAGACAGTCATTAGACAGTTATTAGTGATTCATTCAGTTAGTCTGTGAGTTTGTCGCTGCCCCTGGAAGATGTCGTTTCTGTCGAGTGGGAAGCTGAATCTTTATTTTATTTATAGGCGAATCAAATTAGAAAGAAAAGAGGTGTTTTTGTAAAAAACTGTGTAGACGGGATTGACAGTTGGAAAAGGTAGTTTGAGTTGTTACAAGAAACCTCTCATCTAGGGATTTATCAATTTTTTTAGTGGAACCATTATGAAATAAACAATTAAAGTGCCAAAATCACTCTTTTATTTATAACTCCAAATGGCTTAGATTTAGACGTTTGCGGTCAACAGTGAACTTTTAGAGAAAACAATTATCTTTAAAATGAGACTTTCTAAATTAAAATTGCACTATAAAATAAAAAAGTTATTGCACAAAAGGATGCATAATGGCTATTTTAAAATATTGTTAATAACTTTTTAATTAGTGGTTCGAATTAAGTGAAATGTTTATAATCTGTGAGTTGTAATGTACTTTATAAGTATGCAAAAGTTGGGCTGGATCGGTAGAGTAGTTTTTGCAAAATTCTAATTGTTTATCCCGTTTCTTGAAAAAATCAACAATTTCTAAGTCTTATCCAGTCGATTTTTCTAAATGGATTCTAACAAACTTGGGCTCGTTCTCTTCGTAAAGATTTATATTAAAGTTCTATGTAAAAAACAATGAATTTTTTAATGTTAATTTATAAAAAGAGGCTTAACAAAAAGTATAGGTTCTTAAGCTTATAAACATTTACAATAACTTGGTTGGTTTTTGTTCAAACTTTATGGCAATGATTTACTCGAAAAGCTGATTCAAAAATACGCATTTAGAAAGAAAAAGAAAAGCCCCACAACCGTTGTGAGCCAAGATAGCCCATTTTTTTAGAAAATTCACCGTCGCTACAATAATTAATATTAAAGGCTGAAAATAACAAGGTTTTTAGAAGAAGAGTTGAAATTTCCAATGGCACTTTCAGCGTTTAAAAAAACCGAACATTGTTTAACGGAGAGCATTATAAACTAAGAGTAATTGCGCGTTGATTACTTTCCTGCTCGGAGTCCACGGAGTGGGGGAAACCGATTGGGCGCTTGGCACAGCTCTCCTGAAAAGTGAGCGCGAGGCTTTAAATCGGACCGCTCGAAAAAAAGACTTTATCTCGGGTTCTATCTGACCAAAATTGCTCATTCTTTTTTTAAATTGGGATACAATGAAAAAATAATAACAATTAACATACTTTCTGTGCAACCTACTTGATGCGTCATAAAAGCTCAGAAGTGTATAGATTATATAATGTTAACAATGCATAAATAGTGATGCCCACGATATTCTCGTTTGCGAGAATCTCGTCTCGTCTCGTCTCGTTTTCGAGACGAGACTCGAGACGATAATTTAAATTTTCCTTGCGAGACAAGACGAGACTTTTGAAAGTCTCGTCTAGAATCTCGCACGAGAGTCTCGCAAAAGTCTCGAAATATCGCAGATAAAAATGGCAAATATTAATTAATTATTCAAAATATCGCGAATGTTATTGAAACATTTTTTTAAAGCCGCATAATACCTACGGAGCAGCCTGTGTTATCGCAATAAGTTACGACAAACATTTTTTAAAATAAGATCATAATTTATTCATTTTCCTATTCCCCAACATACAATAATTATTACCACCGAAGTTTGAGAAAAGAATCGTATTATTAATATCTGAGATATTAGGGCGATATAATCTATTATACTGTTTTTATATACTGATTATGTTTTTTTCTCGGTATTTTGTTTTTGTTCGTTGAAATCAAAATTAGAAGTGATTTTATTATTTTTTGTATTTCATGTATTATCTATGATCGATTTTCGTTTTTTTTTCTATTTATCTTGTTAGAATAGTATCTTTTTGTTCTTTAAAATAAAAAAAAAGTACTGATTTTATTTAGATAGGGAACATAAAAAATTTGCGAGACTTGCGAGACTTTTGCGAGATTCTCGCGCGAGACACGAGACGAGACGAGACTTTTCAAAGTCTCGTCTCGTCTCGTCTCGTGGGCAACACTATGCATAAATAATATTTATTTATAGGTGTAATTATTAAGCAATAATTAATAAAAATATATATATACAAATTGATGTACTATAATTGGAGTATATAAAAACATTTAAAGTAGTCATAACCTTTGGCGTCTTTGGATATATCAATTTTGCACCGAAAAATATGTTAATTGTTATTATTTCTTCCTAGTATCTCACTTTAAAAAAATAATGAGCAATTTTGGTCATGTACAACCAGAGATGAAGTCTTTTTTTCGAGCGGTCCGATTTGAAGCCGCGCGCTCACTTTTCAGGAGAGCTGTGCCAAGCGCCCAGTCGGCTTCCCCCACTCCGTGGACTCCGAGCAGGAAAGTAACAACGCGCAATTACTCTTTGTTTATAATGCTCTCCGTTAAACAATGTTCGGTTTTTTTTAAACGCTGAGAGTGCCATTGGAAACTTCAACTCTTCTTCTAAAAACCTTGTTATTTTCAGCCTTTAATGTTAATTATTGTAGCGACGGTGAATTTTTTTAAAAAAGGGCTATCTTGGCTCACAACGGTTGTGGGGCTTTTTTTTTCTTTCTAAATGCGTATTTTTGAATCGGCTTTTCGAGTAAATCATGGCCATAAAATTTTAACAAAAACCAACCAAGTTATTGTAAATGTTTATAAGCTTAAAAACCTATACTTTTTGTTAAGCCTTTTTATATGAATAAACATTAAAAAATTTATTGTTTTTTTACATAGAACGTTAATATAAGTCTTTACGAAGAGGATGAGCTCAAGTTTGTTAAGATCCATTTAGAAAAATCGACTGGGCAGAACTTAGAAATTGTTGATTTTTTCAAGAAACGGGATAAACAATTAGAATTTTGCAAAAACTACTAGACCGATCGAGCCCATCTTTTGTATACTTATAAAGTACATTACAACTCACAAATTATAAACATTTCACTTAATTCGAACAACTAATTAAAAAGTTGTTAACAATATTTAAAAATAGCCAGTTTGCCCCCTTTTTTGCAATAACTTTTTTATTTATAGAGCAATTTTAATTTAGAAAGTCTCATTTCAAAGATAATTGTTTTCTCTGAAAGTTCACTGTTGACCGCAAACGTCTAAATCTAAGCCATTTGGAGTTACAAATAAAAGAGTGATTTTGGCACTTTAATTTTTTATTTGTTAACGATTCCACTAAAAATTGACGAATCTCTAGAGGAGAGGCTTCTTGTAATAACTCAAACTACCCTTTCCAACTGTCAAACCCGTCTACACAGTTTTTTACAAAAAAAATCTAATTTGATTCGCCTATTAAGTAGGATTTTAAACGGCATACGGTTAAAGTAGCCAACTTCACCTCAAACTACAAGTACGACAAACCTTACCTGTGAAATAAAAATATTTTACAGGCTTTTCGAAGCAGTAAATTACCATATGCTCCGGAACGTCATGAAGGACCCTGGACTAAATGGGAACACCTCGAGGAATGGGAGAGCCAAGCTACGCCACACAATAACTACATGCAGTTATGGATGTAGTGTAATAATTGGATGTTTATAATGGAAAATAAAGTTTTACGAGACAAATGAAATTAACGGTTAACGATCCATTAGTCATTAGCGAGCTTTTGTGAAAGCAATTAAGTCGCGGATGTGGTGATAACGGCGTTTTTCCGTACTTTCATTATATCCGCGACGTATTGATTTGTCAAACGCATTTAAAAAATCCGAGGCGATAGATTAATTTAATTTCAAGCAAAAATTTGAATTAACTCGAGCTTTTTTAATTTTTTTCGACGCAAAATCGCATGAATTAAATTTTATTACCGATGACGTCACGGATCAGAGGTGGCTTCGTAACAGCGAATAGATTATCTATTGTTATCCGGAATGTAATTTTATTGTTTTAAACCTTCTCAAGTACGAATCTCCAGTCGCATAAATATTTTGTTCGGGTCCGAGTTAGCCAAAATACCTACCTACTTCCATTACAAACAAAACAACTGCCGCCCGGATCGATACGGCCGATGGCGATTTTAATTGCAAATCCCGCGACTTATTGTCCGGTGCATAATTTTGTTTACGTGCGTTTCAGTCACTATTTATTCATAATGAGAGAGTGTTTTAGTGGAAAACATGGTATCGTTAGGAAACGCGGAACGTTACGTGAGTCGAATGGTAAAAGTTTGACATTTCAGCGATTCGAATTTGTTTGCATTTTCACATTGCATCAGCACTCACGCCGGCCTTGTGCAAATAGAGGACACCACCACCAGACGCGGTTTATGCCTTACATATTTCGAGAGATAAGAATTAATAAATACGCGCGCACACACATTACAAGGTGCTGTTTATTCACGGTAAAATGCTGAATTGTAAGCGAGTTCGTGATAGTTAAGCGATAAATGATTTATTTATAACCACGTTCCCAGTTAAAAAATCCAGTCATATTTAGGCCATCTCTAAAGACGAATACAAAATGCATATCTGCGCATGTTTTTAGAAAACGCATCTTTCAGACCTACTTCTAAAACCTTCGCCAAAGTTAATGACAATTCTTAAGTAAAACAGGTAGCCTAATGAAGGAAATTTATATTTTTTGGGAACTCCTTTTAGAGCTAATAACAGCGTTCGGGTAGTCACATTAATACCTACCCACTGTCGAGGATTAAATTAAATGACTATTCACTATACCTACTCAGGTAGATAAATGTTTACCTCATAATTCCAGTCATTTCAACATTGTGACTATAAAAGCGAGTGACGAGAAAGAAAAGTGCGCAAATATGTAATAATATTTTGTCCGAAATTGTCGAAATATCATTCAGAAAGCGAAATTGAGAGAAAAACGTAGCTATGAAATCGCTAATTTTCAAAACCACCCCTTTGTCTCACAAGCCACCCCAAAATTCCAAGGGTGGCCTAAAATGGATAATATTGTAACGTTTTTAATTTATTTACATTGTCCTAATTATACACTCTACAGTCACACTATTTAGACTATTACTAAACTAATTAATTTATATAACACACTAAACTATTAATTTATTTATACCATTCGCTTGTCCGTTTATCGCACTCTCGCGGCTTCACATCTAATCTAATCTCCTTCGTCCGCAGCGGTCACTTTTATAGCCCTCCATAATGTATTCCAGAACCTACCAGTATTTGCTCGATAATTATTTTCCCTAATTATGCTTTTCTAGAAACGCCCAGAAGGTAATAAATCATTTTTCCTTTACTAAGATGGTGCCGGGACGTTCGGGACGGTTTTTTTATTGCTCAATTAAGCGTTGCGGCGTTCCTTTGAGGTAAGCCGCCGTCCGATAAGAGTAAAAACGTTGCGCGCTGCTGTTTACATTTCGCGTTACAATATAATCATACTTTTCGTGGTATAGCCCTAGTTTGTACTCAATTTTTGACAAAATGATGAATTTTCCAAAAAAATATGATGATTAAGTCTCTAGTGATTCCTAACGGCAGAATCTGTCAGAAAATTAGTGATTTAAATCCGTTACAATTAAGATAATATATGTTCGCTCCAATTAACAATGCATAAAAATATATTGTAACGGTATAAAAGTAATAGTAAAAATTACTCTGTATAAAATAGTTTTATTTTATTCCTGTTATATTTTTTGATTGAATTTTGTAGCTCCCACAAAGCAAATTTTCAAAACCACCACCCCTTTGTATCACAAGCTACACTAAAATTCCTAAGTAGGCCTAAAATGGATAATACAATCATACTTTTCGTGGTATAGTCCTAATTTGTACTTAATTTTTTGACAAAATGATCAATTTTCCAAAAAAATATTTTGATTAAGTCTCTAGTGATTTCTGATGGCAGAATCTGCCAGAAAATGAGTGATTCACATTCGTTACAATTAAGATAATATATCGTAACGTGAAATGTAAACAGCAGCGCGAAACGTGTTTACTCTTATCGGACCTCGGCGGCCACTTCAAAGCGCTCCGTTAATTGGGCCATAAAAGGAGAATGGAGGATCCGTTCTCGAATATCCTCTCGAATATTCTTATTAAAGGAAGAATGATTCATTACTTTCCCGGACTTTCTAGAACAAACATTATTAGGAAAGAATACACCAGAAGGTTCCCGAATAAAATAGAGATATGTATATAATGACGGGCTTGCGTTCGGAGAGACAGAAGATTAGACGTGAAGCAGCGGGTGAGTAAACAGTGCGAAAAATGGACAAGTAAAATAAATTAACAGTTAAGAGTGTGATATAAATTAATTAGTTAGGAAATAGTTTAGATAAATTAAGTAGTGTGTAGTGTATAATTAAGACAGTGTAAATAAATTAAAATAAACGTTACAATATGTTCGCTCCAATTAACAATGCATAAAAATATTATATTGTAACAGTATAGAAGTAATAGTAAAAATTGCTATGTATAAAATAGTTTCATTTTATTCTTGTTATATTTTTTAGTAAAGAAATGTATATTCTGGTATTTTTGCATGCATATTCTATTTGTGCATACTTTTCACATTTTTCAAATTTGGGAGTATTTTACCTTACGCCTGACCTGCATATTTTTTCCAAATTATATAAAATATATTTTTCTGCCATAACGATATTAAAAACGTCGTTTTAATCGTCTTACGATTTAGCACTATACCAGCAATAACACTTACAGCAATACGACAATAACTAAAGAAAACATACAATTGTTAACTTTATATCATAACGATATTGAAAACGTCGATTTTAGCACTACAACAATAATATGCATAACTGCTTATTGCTTATGAATGAATGATAATGAAACAATAAATAGAGAATCAAGAATAAATGAAAATTTATGTGACTGTAAACTTGATACAGCTTCGTAAATTTTGTTTTGGGATAACTAACAATAAGTGGATTCACATCCTGCTAATCTTCACTATATTTTGTCAGTGTAAAGTTACATTTGAAATTGAAATTGAAGGTTGAAAATCACTTTTCAATTATGTCATAATAAATAAAATCATAACAAATATAATAGTTATTTATTATACAAGCGGATAAAATGAACGTATAACTCGCGATATGTTAATATCGCGAGTTAAACGTTCATTGTATCCGCGAGTGTATTACGACGTTTTATTTAATTTTGCCATATAACGCAGTAAGTCCAACTTTGAAGAGAAAATGTGACAGATGACAACTTCAGTGTCGCAACCTTGACAACGACGAAAACAATTTTAAACATATAAAACGTCACTTTATACGGCAAAATTGAATAGGCAGCGTATTAAAACATTTTAATCCGCAGCCTAAATGAACAAAGTAAACAATGACTTTATAGGTTCGATTTGACGTCAATAAACGAGTTTATATGGCAAAATTGAATAAAAAATGTTATTTGATTCCAAATTTGTTATAAATGGTCAGTACGACATAAATCTGAAAATATTTTACACGGAACTGCCACCTTCTTATATTTTAAAATAAACTCGACGTCTACGACCTCCAATCATAGACCAATGACTTGTGTCCCACGCGGAATCATTGACACCTCGCATTAATTATACCTACTCCTTTTAGCCAATTCTCACAAAATTATTATAGCACACATAACGTACTTTGATGATCCATCAGAAACAATTTCGATAAAAATCATAAAACGATCAATCTTAATTCCACTTTTTAGCGATTGTCCCAAACTGAAGCCCAAAACAATTAATAATCGAGCGATAAGATTAAGAATTATTACAGCTAACGACGTTATCGAGAAGGTCACATACAACAACGAACCGCGATAACTCTGTGTTTTCGATAACCGTGAACTTCATCAACTCTGGATCAAATTTAACTTGATTGTGCGTGAAATGAATCAAGTCTCCCGAATGGATTTTTCTATCTAAAAAGCATGAGATAGTCTGCGTCTACGATTGTAATAAAGATAAAGACAGAAATAATTTACGTGGGAGGAAGACGTGGAAATTTCTGGACTAAACTTTAAACTTACGTGCCCACGCAGCAGAAATATTAGATTTGCAGGTTACTCCACGTGAATCCAGGATTTTAATACTAAGTTAAGCGTATTCATAAATAATCAGTCTGTATTTCATCTGGGTATATGTAGACATCTCACGTAGCAAAATCGCGAGATTTGATTAATAAAGAAAGTAACACTCTCGAACTCCGCCGTTGGAATAATTTATGGGTCGCATTACTCAACTTTAATGAAAACATTAAATGTTAAAAAGAACCATCGCTTGATATTTTAACGGATTAATTGAGCAAAACGCTCCCCACGAAAACCTTGCCATTTCTCTCGCTCAATACGTTCTAATTATGTTTGAATAAATAAAAGCTCGTGAGCTGCCTTTAAAGGAATCGGACTCTGCGGTTTTTCCTTCTTTTGTAATGAAACAGGTTAGAAGTAATGATAATAATTTGTCTCGAACCACTCGGCTACCAGACTATGTGACATTTATACAAAATTAAACTGGTTCACAGTGAACCGGGTTATGATCGCGACGTGCGAGGAGGAATATGATCCTTAACGCGTTAATGATCGAGATGAATCATAATCAATACGTAACAAATTTAAGTGATGTTTAATGGAAGCTCAAATTAAATTAAAGATAGTTTTACTTACGGTTCCTAGTGACTGATTAGCATGTGTGTCTTACCTGAAACAAAAAAACAACATTTTAGGAACAAGAATAATATTTTAGCAACAAGTAAAGTTCAGCAAAAATGACCCCAATCGGGTCATTCTGAAGACAGATTCTACTCAGTTTAAAACAAAAGTGTTTAGTTCCGCCACGAGTTAGGTTACATTGTTCAGTTCTCTAGAACATACAGTATAATGATACTTCTCAATTGCCTTAAGCGTGAGCTTTACGATAAACAAAACAAACACACTTAATACAGAGGTAAAGAAACAATCCAATTGTTCGGGAATTTTTTTAACTTCTACCTTAAATCACTCGGAACGCAGTAAATTTTTCCATTTTATTTAATGTTTTAAATAATTTGGATATACTTCAGTAAGGCCCCATCTCGAGTGTGCTGCTGTAATTTGGTAGACATTTTTGAGACATTTACCTTTAAATAACGAAATGTAACAAATGAATGTGAAACAGCTTTTAAAAGTGCTGAGGGCAAAACTGGGGAAGAACAGTTTATGAAGTTAAAAAATGTTTAATGAAATAATGTATAAGATGTTTGTTCCGTCTCAGATAAGTGACATTTTCAATTTATTGTTGAACCGATGATGATTTACAGAGGTCCATATTGCTGTCACCTCGAGTACCCAATACTTCTTCGAGATTTATTTGCTATAAACACAAGTCAAGTCCACAATAAGGGAAACAAAGACCCTCCCGGGAAAGTAAGCGAGTATTACATTTCGAGGAAGTTGGGTACGCGATTTCTAAAACATGTGTTTACCATCTGTATATGAGATGAAAGCGAGGATCTTCAGCAATGGCAATCACGCCCTCTTCTACTCATTACCGGGGTGATTTTCGACCAATAAGCGACGAGTAAAAGGGGCTGAAATCAATCTGACCAATAAGCGGAGATCGCGTTTCCGTCTCTACCTTTTTGAGGAATTTAAAAAGAAACACTCTTCGTCTAACTGCGAGAGAATTATTATCTATCTTCACCTATTCCGTTGTATTTTAAGTTGTTGCAGTTAAATAGTTTAGTAAATCCGAAGTTACAATTACGTGTTATCATTTCCCAACTGTTCACGCAATATTAAGTTGGCGCGTGAAGTGTGCTGGTCAGTTATAACGATCTAAGACAATCGAAATTTCTGATTCGTACACGACGTTACAATGTTCTACAAATTTTGATTTTGAAATCAGTTGAAAAGTTGAAAACCTAATCTAATCCGTAATAAGACCTAATAAAATCTAATCAAAAGAAACATACTTCGGACCAAAATACCAAGTACAGGTATTTTTAACCCCCACCTTCACGTTGACTTATTCCTTTATCTCAAAGTACGAATACAAGACTTTATTCAATAAGTTCCGGAGTAGGCATTCCATTTATTAATACAGTTTAATAAAAACTACAAATATGGAGTCTTATTATACCCTCCTAGAGCAATTTGGTTGAATATACACATTTCGACAATTTGTTCATCTTCAGTTTGACTTTCTCTACTTGAAAAATTACCTTAGTTCGTATACAAGAGGATTCATAACTTTTACTACAACTTTTAACAATTTTCGCAGTTTGAAACACAATTAATATCTTAGTAGTGCAGTACAGTAGGTACAGTATTTCCCAGTCAGAGGCAGACGAGCCCTTTCAAGCATGTACGAATTAAAGATCCTAACACACTCTTAACTACTAACTAGATACTTGATCCTCATGCTGGGCTGTTCTAGAATAATAACGTTCTAACTTTAGTATAAGCTAGCATGTAGCATGTTCCATATTTGATGGTTCTGTCGGAATGACAATTTCATAACAAACTTTATTGATTGCAATGGTATACTGATGCATGATCAGTTTAAGTCATTGCATGACCAGTTTAAGAAATGTTTCAATAACTTCTGTTGAAGTGTAAGTTATTTATAAACGCCATGCATTTGGAAAGAAAACAAAAAGACAAATTTGATCCAATTTTTAACGGTTGCTTTAAATTTGAGTTGTCTTAAATTAATAATAACATTGATTTTTGTAATGTCATTTTCTTAAAAATGATTTCTTAATTGCACGTTTTGAACTATTTCGTGTAAGAAAATAAAGTGTCGATCTTCCAACTACCAGCCTCACTAGTTGTAATGGGTAAAATAGGTTAACTAGAGTATCAAAGTAAAAGAGCTTCTTTGGGTAATGTGGGTATATCAATTTTTTTAAGAAATCACGACAAAATATATTTGATTTGTTAATTGCTAATTTCAATTATTAATAGTTTACACTGAATTGACAATAGTTAATTTTAATGATTCCCTCTAATAATGATACTACTATTTCTTGTAATGTCATTTTCTTAAACATGCTTTCATAATAATTGCAAAATGGGTAAAATGGGTTAACTAGAGTATCAAAATAAAAAAGCATCATTGGGTAATGTGGGTGTATTAATTTTTTAAAGAAATCACGACAAAATATATTTGATTTGTTAATTGCTAATTTCAATTATTAATAGTTTGCACTGAATTGACAATAGTTAACCTTAATGATTTCCTATAATAATGATACTATTTCTTGTAATGTCATTTTCTTAAATATGCTTTTATAAATGCAAAATGGGTAAAATGGGTTAACTAGAGAATCAAAGTATAAGAGCTTCATTTGGGTAATGTGGGTATATTAATTGTTAGAAGAAATGAAGACAAAATATATTTGATTTGTTAATTGCTAATTTCAATTATTAATAGTTTGCACTGAATTGACAATAGTTCATCTTAATGATTTCCTCTAATAATGATACTATTTCTTGTAATATCATTTTCTTGAATAAGCTTTCATAATTGCAAAATGGGTAAAATGGGTTAACTAGAGCGTCAAAATAAAAGAGCTTCTTTGGGTAATGTGGGTATATTAATTTTTTGAAGAAATCACCACAAAATATATTTGATTTGTTAATTGCTAATTTCAATTATTGATAGTTTGCACTGAATTGACAATAGTTAATTTTAATGATTTCCTCTAATAATGATACTATATTCCTTGTAGTGTCATTTTCTTAAATATGCTTTCATAATTGCAAAATGGGTAAAATGGGTTAACTAGAGAAGAGTTTCTTTGGGTAAATATGGGAATATTAATTTTTTGAAGAAATCACGACAAAATATATTTGATTTGTTAATTGCTCTTTAAGTTTGATTATTAGTTTGAATTAAATGAACAATAGTTACTTTTAATAATAAAATTATTTTTTCTAATATTATTTTTTCTTGATTACTCCTTATTAATCGGATATTTTGAACTGTTACCGTATAAAATCGTTTTTCGTGTATATTCATGTACATTTGCCTTTCTACAGTACCTAATAACAATTTACTTGTTGAGTTCGTCAGCATATCCAATAAATAAATAATGTATATTCTGTTCAAAACAAATCCTGATGCACGTCATCATGATGACGTCAGAATCATCCAATACTACCAACTTAATATAGTCCCAGGACATCGCA
This sequence comes from Cryptocephalus moraei, assembly GCA_946251905.1. Lineage (NCBI taxonomy): Eukaryota > Metazoa > Arthropoda > Insecta > Coleoptera > Chrysomelidae > Cryptocephalus > Cryptocephalus moraei. Next base: position 5,300,528 of record OX276455.1, on the reverse strand, counting down.
ATTTATGTGTTCCGTGTACATTTCAGGTTGACAATATATATGGTTATGTGTATTATTGTGTGATGTGTTTGGTGACGTCATCAAAATGACGTGCATCGGGATTTGTTTTGAACATAGTATAGCTTTCAGTTTGTGCTTCACAAATTCAAATCACTCAAACATTCCTACAAATCATCAATTTTTTCCATTTTTAACAATAAACAACGACTATCTGTCGATCATCTTCTCACTGTTCCAAAAACTCCAACAACAGCGTTAACACTTCATTTGGATCGCCTGACTATTTCAGTCGAATGAACCACAAATTACCACAAATCAACAATTTACAATAACCGTAAATGGACTGTTTAAACAGTTCCGATGAATAACGGAACGCCGGAGGTGATTCCAGTAAATAATAACAATAACATCGTTTTATTGACACACGCACTGGCATTGTTATGTTTGGAATGCGGGATGGTGGTCGCGAGTTATACAGATTTGTAATTGTATTTGATATTTAAACAATTAATAACGAAAAAATGTCGGGACACGATCCGATAGCGGGAACAAACCGTGTAGAATATATTTATCAACACATTAACTGATGTATGGCAGCGCGAACGTTACATGTTAATTACTAATTGTTTGACAACTAATAAATAGAAAGAGAATTCCATGGGTGTGCCTACGCTAGACAAATAAACGTCGAAGCTAATGGAATCACATTACACTTCGTTTAATGTACAATTTAATCAAAATTACTATTCCAAACCGGAAATCTAGATAATACCTCAATGAATCCTAATACTCGCCTCGAACGTACAAGCTCTAATTTAGAGAACATCTGCAAAACTGGCTCGCATATCCAACAGGAACGAAAAGATAAAGTACGCGTTTGAAGTGCGTTTGGAATACAACCATCCCGAGCAATTAATTCCACTACACCGCTACCTATTATTTTCCAAAGAGAAATAAATAAAGTGCAAAATCCTTTACACTTGCGAAACGGAGTATACGGTAGTCCGCATTCGATCGTGAACTTGGAAATTTAATTGTATGCTGTACGTGCGGGGCCTTATTTACTTGCAGTAATGCTGATATAGCTTACACGAAGAGGCGATGTTTTAAGAAACGAATTGTAATTAGAGAACGGGTTCTACGGGACGTTTAGAAACGTTGGACGAAACAAGCAAAATGTGCCAAAAATACACTAATGAAAGTCTTTTGGATAAAGCAACATTTTTGAATAAGGCAAACTCTATTCCAACGATTTTCATTTGAAAAACTTACAAAAAACTTAATAAGATCGATTTCCATACTTCTTGTTTCTCACTTAGACGCAGGTATCAGTTTTCTCAAAATCAGTGCATCGTAATGACGATAGTAAATTCATGTTAAAAAGCTTGTATAATCAATGAAAATACACGAAAGGTCAAAACTGTCGGTTGAAATAACGCTGTTTTAGGATATTTTACTCTTTCGATTTTAAAGTATATCTCAAGTAATATCATACAGGCTTTCTAATTTTTAGGTACAGAGTAACTGAAATATACATCTAATAGTGCAAAAGTTTTTTTATAATCACTACTTTTGCAAATAAAATAGATAAATAGTACAGGCTTTGAAGAATTGTTAAATTTAGGTAAAATTAACTCAAAATCATTGATAAGGAGCTTACATTGCTGGAAACCAACGGTATTTTGAAAATATTTTTTTTTTTGCAAAAGTAGTAGGTACATAATTATAAAAATTATATATTTTTACACATCTTGAACACCACCTAATTCTTTACAAAATGACCTAAAAATTGTCAAACCGATGAAAGAGTACATATTCATTACCAAAAATTGGCAAAAGTTATTCCAATCATTATATCAACTGAAAACGAATAACCTTTCTACCAATTAGCTAATAGTTATTTATGGTACTAGTGGTATAAATTCTCAAGTGACTTAGGAAACATAACACGCGAGTGGCGTACAATGTTTTATCCAACAAGTGGAAGAAATCGTATTTTTTTATTAGATAATCATTAGTAAGCTTTGTGATCAAATCAAAGCTACTTCCGTCTCAGTACCCTATAAATGTCGGAATGACTTGACAGCGACTTTTTTACATTTTGGTTAAAGTAGGTTGTTTGTTTGGTTGCCACGGGCAACCTTTAAATATGAACGTGACTTATAATCCATAACTCACTAGTGAGCTATGGATAATAACACACTAGTGTGTTATTTGATGGTTTAGTTGTCTAAAATAACATAATAATGACATAACAACTGTTATGTGTTAGATAAAATAGATAAATAGTACAGGCTTAGAAAACCCCTTAAATTTAGGTAAAATGAACTCAAAATCATTGATTTGGTGCCTACATTGCTAGAAACCAATACCATTTTGTAAATGTTTTTTTTTTTGCAAAAGTAGTACATGATTATAAAAATTATATATTTTTACAGACCTTAAACACCACTTAATTTTTGTTCAAAAATTGGCAAAAAGCAGTCCGAACAGTTATTATATCAACCGAAAACAAATAACCTTTCAATCAATTAGCTAAAAATTATTAATTTTATGCATAAGAAAAACTGAAACTGTATTTTTATCGAGTATTTCGGGTTGGCTTATTTTTAACTAATCAAATTAGCTAATTCAATAAGAAAAAGCAGAAAGTCTTCCACCACAATTAATTTACGTGAGAAAATCTCCAGTAGTTACTTCGGCAATACACTTTCTTCTCTTTCCTTATTGAGAATAAGACCCATTTTGGAGTTGGATAACTTATGAAGACTTAGCTAACTTTCGTAAATTAGTAATGAAGCGTGAAGTGCGTAACGTAAAATAATGAAAATCCCATCTAAACGACAAAATAGTTACAAAATCGCAATGGCTTCCCTAAACATAACCTCACATAATACCTTTTAAGGCGGAAACAGACTATCGTCACGTCACGTGAGGTCACGTGCTGTCACGTTAACTCACGTCACGGATAAAAAGTGCGGAGTAATATTTCACATGGTATTTAAATGTATTAGAACCAGACTGAGGTTACCTCAAAGTGACGTGAATTAACGTGACAGCACGTGAATTCACGTGACGTGACGATAGTCTGTTTCCGCCTTTAAAGCAACTGCATTGCATTGAAGTTTGGGATTATTTCTAGGGATATTGGGATCAGATTGGGATGTTTAAACTTAATAAACGTGTTAATTGTGACGTTTAGATAATAAAGTGTTTATAAGTGTTAATGTGACGTTTTTTTTTTTGGGAAATAATATTAAAAACGTTCTGTAAATGTATTGATAAGTGAAATTTTAAATGTCGTTGATGTGTCGGTTACGAAGATTCTTGTTGGCGAAAAATCCATGAAAGGCTAATAATAATACTAATAATAGTACTAATAATAATACTAATAATAATAATATAATAAATGTTGTATTAAATCGACAGAAAACGAATACCTTTCCTACCAATTAGCTAAAAACTATTAATAAGATGAACGTCACTTCTCATATTAATAACTAATTACGTATTTGTAAGTGATTAAGTATTAATAAGATGCATAAGAAAAATTGAAAATGAGTGTATTTTCAGTTAAAATAGCCTTTCTGCTTCTTTTCTTATTAAAAATAAGACTCATCTTAGAGCTGGAAAACCTCTAGAGACTTGGTTAATTTTACTAAATTAGTAATGAAGCGTGAAGTGCGTAAAGTGTGCAGAAAATACTGAAACCCTCCACCTAAATGACAAAATACTAGTTACAAAAACGCAATGGCAAAAACGCAACCTCACATAATCCCCTCTAAAGCAGCTATGTTTCATTGAAATTTTAGATTATTTCTAGGGGTATTAGGATTAAATTGGGATATTTATGGGCAAATTTATAAACGTCCCTACGCTTAATTTTAAGTGGCCACGCCGAAATATTAAACGTCCTAGAATTGTCCTAGAAATGTAGCAAAATTGTAGCGGCCATTAATGGTCCCTTAAATTTTTGTAGTGTCACAACATAACCTATATTTCGATTTGTTTTGTTATTTCAAGTGTTTGTAGTGTAATTAGTCGATTGCAGTGTTGTTAAAAATACTTTTAAAAATGTATTTAAATACAAACGCAAATACATTTTACAAAATGTATTTACTTGTATTTTAAATACTTCTCTGGACAATGAATTTAAATACAAATAACAACTATTTCGTTTTTGTATTTAAACAGTATTTAAAGTTGTAAATTATTCTTAATTGCAGCAATGTTAAGCATAACCCCAGGAAGCTTAGAATTCATATTATTTTCTTCGTGAAATTGTTGACATTATTCAATTTTTGAAATTTCAAAATCAGTTTAAGAAAATGAAATATAACTTCTAATGGAAACTTTCTAATGAAGTTCTAAAATCTTTGTTTTATTGGCCGAAGTTGTGAAGTTTTCAATTATTTTCAAAATATCTAAGTTATTTGTATCGTAAAGCCTCAAATACATAGGCTGACTTCTATACACTAAACCTAAGTTTATGGTTTTAACACTTAAAACAATCTCAAAACGTGATAGGAATTATTTTCTTTGCTTCATGAAATCGTAAAATTTTTGCAATTTTCCGAAATTTACCAACTACCTTGTAAACAACTCTTTAGAAATTTAAGTGATACTTCAAAACACAACAGGCTAATGTAAGTTTCAAACTTCTAAAAAATAATCCCAAGGCAAAGATGTCGACACATTAGACACTTTACTTTTTAACTTGATCTAACGAAGTAGCTGATTTAAAAACTTCATTAGTTACTTTTCCAACTTCATATATGGCAGTTCAAGTTATTTGGGTTGCATTAGAGTTGTCATAAGTTCTATAGAAGCTCCTTAACTTCTTTTGAAACAACAGCTTAAGTTTAAGATAACTGCGACTTCTTTAAAAATGTCGACAAGCTACTTAGTACCTTAAAAATTGTTTTACAATGTTACAACTTTTTTTAAAAACTTTATGAATTGTACACCTTCGTTAAGATGATCGCAACTCCTTTAAAAGTGTCGTAGGATCATTATAACTGTAACAATTAGCTACCAAATAAGCATGTAAGTACATAAACCAAAATGTAAATACAAATGAACAGCCGGAAATATGCTCAAAAAATGTATAAAAATGCGCATTTCTAGTTACTGTAACAAAATAAAATAAATGTAAGAGCATTTATTAAGAAATAATTTAGCAAATAATGGATATTAACATTGCCCAAAAATGTATTTGAACTACTGTATTTAAAATGTCAGAAGAAATGTATTTTAAATACACAGTACATACAAATTAAGCTTATGTATTTAACTATGTATTTAAATACATAAAAAAGTATTTAAAATACATTTATAAATACATGTATTTAAATACTTAACAACACTGGTAGATTGTGTATTAATTAATTGTAGAGTATAATGTAATTATGATGGAAACGTTGAAGTTAGTGTAATAAATACATAATTGTACGATAGTACATACAAACGTAATTAAAATTATATTACGTACATTTCAGTAACTACCTGAGAGATAGAAACAATTCTCTCGAAACGTTGACTATTGATGAAATGAGACAAAGGTTTCGATTCGATGGAGACATTATTAGAAATGTGATATTTACAATAGTTTCAATGGAAATAATGTGGATAGAGACTATCGAGGACTACCAATCCCACCAATAGTTAAATTATACGCTGTATAATACAACACATTAACGAATGCCAAGCGTGGACAAAACACAAAACTGTTTAGAGCTCCCTTCAATTTTCGGTGTTGCCACAAGTTTCTTCCCTACAATTTTAGGAGGACGATTTATGCATTTTAAAATACCATATTGTAGGGTTAGTGTCGCTTATCCTACAATCTAGGAAAATTGTAACTTAGGAGGATTGTACGGTAGGGTAGGGACGTTTGTATATTTGTCCCTTAAACTTAATAAATCTGATAATTAGGTATTACGATGTCTTTTTTGTATCTTAAATATTGTTGGTGTGTCGGTTACGAAGATTCCTGTAACATGATTATATCACACTGTGCTGAGGAGTGGGAGAGGTGGAGAGGCCAGACGACGTGCCACGGACACGTCGTCCCATAACGCTCGAATTTACTTCTGAACGCGCCAGTAGATGTTTTCACATCAAAAAGCCCTCTAATCCCGATAAAGTGATACATATCAAATGAAGCAACAGTTAAATTATGTACATCAAAAAGCTCTTTAATCCCGATGATGTGATACATATCAAATGAAGCAACAGTTAAATTAGCTCGCAATATTTCAATCAAAATTATATAAAGGAACCCTTGCGGTTTTCATATTAGTTGAAGTGCCTGGATAACATACGAATCGCAATTCAGCAACACAACATACCTACAAAACGTCCAAAATAACTTATTTAGCCGGCGAATCCGAAAATCTGGACGCACCTTTTCCCTTATATAATACTGAAAAATACAATGCATACGTTCCATATCGCCGCTTGTCATTTGCCAGAAGTATTCGGCCGTTTCCATCTTCTGGACGTATCCTTTGCATCGCCTCGGGGGCGGCCGTCGCATAAATTTTTAAAAGCGTTCCGGGACGTGGATTCCCTTTGTAGCCGCATTGTTATGATGGATCTCTTCCTACTCCAGCCCTTGATATACACCAGCTCGAGAATAGATATCTATTTCATCCCTTAAACTGTAAACTTTTGCAACACGATTTAACCCTAAAAGCTGCCGGAAAGCGAACGAATCGCGAAATGTAAGACTTAGTTTTACACTCCATTACGCGGGATTAATTTTAATTTTTTCGGTCTTAACGTCGTTACGGTACATTTAAAACGCTGTAAATGACACAATTAACGCCGTAAACTTACCTCGTGTATGAGTAATTAACGAATTAGTTCGCATTAATTATTCCAGGTAATGTTCCTCTATCATCCCGGAACATGGCGCTGGTATTGAAATTAATCACCGCGGCCCAACTTTAATAGCGCATTGTGGGCGAGGAAAAGAAAACAACGTGGAAAGTAATTCGGTAAGAGTCCGTTAACGTGGTATTACGGAAACAACGTTTACGTCAAGAAGTAAGGAAACTCCGTGTATCATTTATCGATTTCAATAAGCGGCCAACTTAGATAAGCGAGTTTTAAAGGCCTCAGAAAACTTCCAAATTGTTACAACGTACTGCATGCACTCGTTAGGCGGAACTTCTAAGGCGCTTTCCTTTATAGCATTAGTAAAATCCAATAAAACTCGGTAGCAGATGGGAGACCTTTCATTCATCGATTTGGTTCGTCCCTTTCTAAACAGTTACGATAAATTTCTTTTACAATTTCTTGCTTTCACTTTGACGTTTGAATTGAAAACCTCCAACTCGTGTCCTCGTAAAATATTCAGTGGAAACTGACCCCCTGTACTCTTTTCGGCTAATACTCGGTTGTAAGGGTATTAATTTTGTATCGTGAAGGAATATTTGGAATGGGAGAAAATGAAAGTTTTATTTTTGTACCTTGTGTATCAGGGTCAATTAATTCCCTATCCCCATATCAGTAGACGACTCAAAATCACACCCATCCAATCAAACACGTATCGATGTTTAAACAGGAACAAATGTATTTACTAATAGGACATGTTTCGAGCCCCTAGTACTCATCTTCAGCTACACTCTGCCTGTAAGAAACAATCAGAATAGTGTCTAAAATAAACGCTTATTTTTGTTGTTACCCACTAGTGTCTAAAATAAACGCTTATTTTTGTTGTTACCCACGTCTTGTAACTAATATACCTACTATTTGCACTTATATTTCATCTCCCCATCTTTGGGTATGGACTTCTTCCGAAAGATCCCTATTCCCAATTTGTCCCACAAAGACTTTACAAACAAAGAGGCAGAAGAAGTATAGGAGGACAAAAGATGGCTTGACAGGAACAAGGGACACTACACCTAATCCTGAAAAGAAGATGATAAAGATGAAATTGTCTCACCAAAGACGTTCTCTTACTTTCATTTCCCGTACATTCAACATCCATCGTTTATATACAGATTTTACGAGTGTAAAACCGTTGACAATAATATAATCAGTCCTGAGACGAATCCTGTTTCAAGTCTCTGAGGGAGATAATCGACCGAAACGTCTGTTTTTAAATCCGGCGTCGCGTATTTACACAAACATGTCGTTTATGTAGCCGCGAAAAGGCGGATAATTATTCTCCGTTTTGTCGGGGACGGTAACGTCGCAGATGGTATGTCGCGCTCCAGAGGAAATATTCGCACTTATCGCGGGACTTACTACATACGAAATTAATATCCTCCGCTGATATTTTAATTAGGTGTAACGCGACGCGGAGAGCGTGATTTTTGAATAGTGTTTCCATGCGGATCAAGAGTACGTTTCCGGGATTCGCTATGAATTGTAAGACAAATATAGTTATCTCCTCACCTCGGTGAGTTCTCAAGGAATTCTGAGAGCGTCCTGACTCGCTGCGTGAAATCTTTAATTATTGTCACTTAGAGCGAGTTAGTTAGAGTAAAATAGGACGAATGCTACCAGAGCGAAACGGCAACTTGTTGGTAACATGTTCAACAAATCGATTCTCAGCAGGAAAGAAAAGGAAAGATCTGGGAGTGCCACAAGGAACAGTGCCAGGGCCAGTCATAGCGATCTTAGCGGAAGAAAGGAACGAAGTGGACCCTGTTCTCATAAGAAAATAATACTTGCTTATACTTCTTCAAAAGATATAAGGCGCTTATGACTGTACCTAGTTAAGTGGTTTAGTGCACCGCCTGCCGCTTTTACCGCGGCTTCGCCTACTGCTACACCTTTTAATAGAAATTTAGCCGACCTTGACGGGACCGTACTCAAAAAATTGAAATAAACATCGAAGTAAGATTACTGGAATGAACCTTATACATTGTCAATTTTAATCCTTTCACAGAAACTTACGATCATTAAAATGTTAAAGCCATTTAATAACAACCCTTTTTTAAGATTTAAGAAAAATTGCTACGTTATGGTTAAGCTTAAAATATCCTGAATACGTTCGGTTTTCGGACACGTGTCATTTACGACAGGGAGCCCTAAGCCACTTAACAAGGAAAAGTATTAAACGCCTTATATCTTTTGAAGGAGTATACATGCCAACATAAATGATGGGCACGGTCCAATATGGCCGCCGTTGACGAATTGTGATAGGCAACAAAACAGTTTGTCAGTAGGCGTATCAATAATAATAGTCAAATGAAAGCAACATCGAAAAACAAAAAAAAAGTCCATAATAATTAAACAACAAAATTACTATTGTACAAATGCATTTTATACTATTTTGTTGTGACATATTCAACGTTCTTGTCGTTTCATTAAACGTGAAATACCTTTTTTTTTTAATTAATACTAGTAAAAAAGAAATGTGGCCGTAAACAGGACCACCATCCATAAAATGTTCAACAAAGTAGAATATATTAAAAGTTATACTCATACTTGAAATATTGAACGCTAAAAGTACTTAAAAACTTTTCTATAAATTTCCTACAAAAACTTTATGAAAATATGTATTTCTCGCCTATTTTACATATTCACTATGTTGTATCTGAACTGAAACAGAGACTTTCTCTTTAATAGAACTTCTGTCACGCCTACCAATCAGTTGTCTTTTTTTAATTAAAGCATTATTACAAATTATTTAAAGAATCTAATCTTTTTTAAGACAATGATTTACAACTTACGTTTTCACAATTTTTGAAAATGATGTCTCGTTGCCAAGTACAATATATAAAATATAAAAGTAAATTGTTTATTATAATGCTTAGAAAAGACTGAAATACTCGTATTTTTAATAAGTCAACAAAAATTAAATTCAATAATTTTGGAATTGTTTGCTATGTAATGAATAATACTAGTAATTCAAATTCGAAAAATCGATTCGATTACCATACCACTTTTATATGAGGATAGTACTTACATTAGGCAGCTTTTGTTTGTTAACAATAATTATAATTAATATTTAGTAGATGTGCATTAAGGTTTAGTATAGGTTAATAAGGTTAAAACGAACTTTGTGCTGGGAAACCTTAAAAGTGAGGTTCGTATTATGAAGAACTGGCAAATCTGGACATTTTTGAAAATTTTGGGGAGATTGTGGTCGATGAAGAAAATTGAAACTTTGTTAAAGACCAAAATTCCCTTTTTAGAAAGGGGAAGTTCAAATTCGGCTTTGGTTTCTGAAAAAGTTTGAAATGAACTATATTTCTGGAGGAGATTGAAATCAGGTTAGTTTAGTAGACAACAATGGCAAAAATGGAAATTTGTTGCGAATTCCCAAAAATTTAAGTCATACTGAAATTAACTATGCTTTTTGGGGTAGCTTGAAGCTTTGTTTCAGGAAAAGACATGTTACCTTGTTTTCTGAAGAAAAATAAGAAGGCTGAAGTGAGCATTGCTTTTTGGTACAGATTGAAATAAACTTTATTTTGACGTGATATACGTCTTATAAATCGATGTGCGGCCTACACATCCCAGAAAACATTGGAACGTTACGCCAAACACATGGAGATACAGTTCTTGTTTTTTACTTTTATTTGTTTACCCTGTGTTTAGGTTGATATTACGTTGTGTAATAAATGAAGATGGCGAATGATTTCAAAAATGAAGTAGTACGTTGTAGTTTTTTTTGCTGTTCCCATTTAGGCAGTAATTTCACTCAGTTTAAGAACAAAAGACAGCCAAGGCTTATTAAAAGATATATACAGTCCACTCTATCAACGAAGGCAAATTCTTCACCATCCATGCGTGAAAGCGAGAGCGAGAGCGACAACTGACTGTGATCGGCCTTAGCGTTTGCCTTGCGACGCATCTATCTCTCTTCCACTACAGCGTCTCAGTGTAAGAGAGACCGGCACCACACAACCAATGAGAGCCATGATGGAGTGAAATGACCCACCTATCTCCCTTCCACTCCGTCGGCGGCGGATTCAGTCAAATTCAAAAAATAGATTCGATTACAATACTTATATAATGAGGATAGTACTTAATTAGGCAGCTTTTGATTATATATAATAATAATAGTTATAATAATTATAATTAATATTTAGTAGATGTACATTAAGGTTTAGGAGGTTAAAACGAACTTTATTGTAGGGAAACGTTAAAAAAGAGGTTCGTATTATGAAGAAATGGCAAAGCTGGACAATTTTGAAAATTCTGGAGGAGATTGTGATTGATAGAGAAACTTTGTTTCAGGAAAAGATAAAAATTCCCTTTTTTGAAAGGGGAAGTTTAATTCGGCTTTGGTTTCTGAAGAAGTTTGAAATGAACTCTATTTCTGGAAGAGATTGAAATCAGGTTGATTTACTAGACAACAATGGTAGAAACTGAAATTTGTTGCAAATTTCCAAAATTTCAGTCAAACTGAAAAAAGGTATGCTTTTTGTGGAAGCTTGAAACTTTGTTTCAGGAAAAGACTCGTCCCCTTGTTTCCGGAGAAAAATATGAAGACTCAATTGAGCGTTGCTTTTTAAAAAAGATTGGAATCAGGTTCCTTTTCTGAAGATTAATGACAGATTTGAATGTGTTTTGTATTCTAGAAAATTTGAGCCAGAATATAAGCAGATACTATTTTTGAACATAGTTGAAACTGGAAAAGGCGGGAAATTACCAACGTTTTGAGAAAAGTGGAAAGTTTGAAATCGGCTTTGCTTTCTGGGAAAATTTGTAATGAACTTTATTTCTCAAAAAGATTGAAATTAAGATCTTTTTCTAGAAAACAATGACCAAGATTAAATTTTTTTGTGAATTCTCTAAAATTTGCACAATTCGAAAAAAGCTGTGCTTTTTTGGGAAAGCTTGAAACATTTCAGAAAAAGACTCGTCCCCTTGTTCCCAGAGAAAAATAAGAAGCCTCAATTGAGCGTTGCTTTTTGAAAAAGATTGGTATCAGGTTCGTTTTCTGAAGATTAATGGCAGATTTAAATTTGTTTTATATTCTAGAAAATTTGAGCCAGACTATAAGCAGATACTATTTTTGAACATAGTTGAAACTGGAAAAGGCGTTAAATTACCAACGTTTTGAGAAAAGTGGAGAGTTTGAAATCGGCTTTGCTTTCTGGGAAAGTTTGAAATTACCTTTATTTCTCAAAAAGATTGAAATTAGGATCATTTTCTAGAAAACAATGACCAAGATTACATTTTTTTGTGAATTCTCTAAAATTTGTACAATTCGAAAAAAGCTGTGCTTTATTGGGAAAGCTTGAAACATTTCAGCAAAAGACTCGTCCACTTGTTTCCGGAGAAAAATAACAAGCCTCAATTGAGCGTTGCTTTTTAAAAAAGATTAGAATCAGATTCGTTTTCTGAGGATTAATGATAGATTTAAATTTGTTTTGTATTCTAGAAAATATGAGCCAGATTATAAGTAGCTACTATTTTTGAACATAGTTGAAACCGGAAAAGGCGGGAAATTACCAACATTTTGAGAAAAGTGGAAAGTTGGAAATCGGCTTTGCTTTCTGGGAAAGTTTGAAATGAACTTTATTTCTCAAGAAGATTGAAATTAGGATCATTTTATAGAAAACAATGACCAAGATTACATTTTTGTCGTCAATTCTCTAAAATTTGTACAATTCAAAAAAAGCGGTGCTTTTTTGGGAAAGCTTGAAACATTTCAGGAAAAGAATCGAGGTACCTTGTTTTCTGTAGAAAAATAAGAAGAAGTGAGACGTAGGCTTCCCTTTTTGAAAAATATTGAAATTAACTTTATTTCTGGAAACGATTGAAATCAGGTTCGTTTACTAGACAACAACGGCAAAAATTGAAATTTGTTGCGAATTCCCAAAATTTCAGTCAAACTGAAAAAAAGCTATGCTTTTTGGGGAAGCTTGAATCTTTGTTTCAGGAGAAAAATATGAAGCCTTAATTGAGCGTTGCTTTTTGAAAAAGATTGGTATCAGGTTCGTTTTCTGAAGATTAATGGCAGAATTAAATTTGTTTTGTATTCTAGAAAATTTGAGCCAGACTATAAGCAGATACTATTTTTGAACATAGTTGAAACTGGAAAAGGCGGGAAATTACCAACGTTTTGAGAAAAGTGGAAAGTTTGAAATCGGCTTTGCTTTCTGGGAAAGTTTGAAATGAACTTTATTTCTCAAAAAGATTGAAATTGGGATCATTTTCTAGAAAACAATGACCAAGATTACATTTTTTTGTGAATTCAAACTGAACTTTTTCAGTCAAACTGAAAAAAGCTATGCTTTTTGGGGAAGCTTGAAACTTTGTTTCAGGAGAAAAATATGAAGCCTTAATTGAGCGTTGCTTTTTGAAAAATATTGGTATCAGGTTCGTTTTTTGAAGATTAATGATAGATTTAAATTTGTTTTGTATTCTAGAAAATTTGAGCCAGATTCTAATCAGCTACTATTTTTGAACATAGTTGAAACTGGAAAAGGCGGGAAATTACCAACGTTTTGAGAAAAGTGGAATTTTTGAAATCGGTTTTGCTTTCTGGGAAAGTTTGAAATGAACTTTATTTCTCAAAAAGATTGAAATTAGGATCTTTTTCTAGAAAACAATGACCAAGATTACATTTTTTTGTGAATTCTCTAAAATTTGTACAATTCGAAAAAAGCTGTGCTTTTTTGGGAAAGCTTTAAACATTTCAGAAAAAGACTCGAGGTACCTTGTTTTCTGTAGAAAAATAAGAAGAAGTGAGACGTAGGCTTCCCTTTTTGGAAAATATTGAAATTAACTTTATTTCTGGAAACGATTGAAATCAGGTTCGTTTACTAGACAACAACGGCAAAAATTGAAATTTGTTGCGAATTCCCAAAATTTCAGTCAAACTGAAAAAAGCTATGCTTTTTGGGGAAGCTTGAAACTTTGTTTCAGGAAAATACTCGTCCCCTTGTTTCCGGAGAAAAATATGAAGCCTTAATTGAGCGTTGCTTTTTGAAAAATATTGGTATCAGCTTCGTTTTCTGAAGATTAATGACAGATTTAAATTTGGTTTTGTATTCTAGAAAATTTGAGCCAGATGATAAGCAGCTACTATTTTTGAACATAGTTGAAACCGGAAAAGCCGGGAAATTACCAACGTTTTGAGAATAGTGGAAAGTTTGAAATCGGCTTTGCTTTCTGGGAAAATTTGTAATGAACTTTATTTCTCAAAAAGATTGAAATTAGGATCAGTTTCTAGAAAACAATGACCAAGATTACATTTTTTTGTGAATTCTCTAAAATTTGGATCAATTCGAAAAAAGCTGTGCTTTTTTGGGAAAACTTGAAACATTTCAGGAAAACACTCGAGATACCTTGTTTTCTGTGGAAAAATAAGAAGTGTGACGTAGGCTTCCCTTTTTGGAAAATGTTGAAATTAACTTTAGTTTTGGAAACGATTGAAATCAGGTTCCTTTCGAAGTACAATAGCAAAGATTAAAATGTTAAATCATTCAGAGAAGATTAAACGCAGCTACCAACAAAATCTTGTTTCACAGGAAAGTATAAATAGTAAACTTACTCATAATTTAAAATACAAAATTATTTGATGCAGTTGTGTGGTTTGGTCGAAGACAACTAGTAACTCCTAAATTAAATTTAAAATCCATACTTTCTAGCAAGTCGATGGGTAATTATTTCTTAATATTGTTGAAGTACAACTTTAATAACCTCCCTTTAATTACATTTTCAAATGTTTGCATTGGCTTATTCAAAACGTCATATATAAACCACAAGCTGGTGTACCTAAAAATGAATCAAACTCTTTGGTTTAATTGACCTTAGTAATTAAACTCCCGTTATATAAGAAAGTACTCATTGTCTTAATCCGAACTCTTCAACAACTAGTGCTGCTTCCCACTCGCCCGTCTCACCCAATCCATTTTCTTGACGATTAAAATCGGAATGTTAGACTATACAACGCCTCGTTTTTTTACCCATCTAACAATACTTTTAACCATTATAAGATAAAATCTACCTATGTATGTATGTATACCTACGTCGCCCTTATCTCTCACAGAGACATTTCCATTTAAATGCATTAAAATATGTTAACATATTATCACTTGTTAGTAATTAAACGCAGTGAACTGACCCAGAACATGGCATAAACAAGCGAATCCCGTTGCGGTTATTAGAGCAGACCGGGATGCAAATACAATTAAGGAATCGTTAATTCGTTTTAAATGATCATTAAACGTCTACATTCGTGGAATTCGAGACTTATTAATCAACGCTATTGCCGTTTTTTTTTAAATCTGTGAAACAATTAAAGAGTCGGAGAACAGTAGCTAAACACTAATTATTTTTGTTCTCTGATATGAAACGAACAGACGTCGGGACATAATTAATGAATGAAATTTATAATGGAATTTAAAAAGCGCTGCCGTGGAAGAGACGTGATAGATCGCGGAGAACTCGGAATCCGTCGGAAAAATAATGTTTAATAAATGAACATTCCTAGAAATGAAGTCAAATAAACGGACGTCATGTTAATATATTAATGAGAGATTTATCGCTACAAACTAATAAAATTTTAAAATCTGCCAAGGGAATATCGACGTGATTTACATTTCATTTCTCGCATTAACTTCGCCGGGCGAATAAAAACTGTGGGATTGCCCACCGTTAAGACGTGAATCTCCGATTGATTAATTATTTGTCTATATAAAACATCGGAATCCGTTATCTCGAAATAACGCGCGCTTTCAGTGAAAACGTCCGACGGGTATTAATCTTCCATAAGCACATAAATTCGTCCGGATCCCGAACGGCTCCTCATAAGAAACTTCCTTATTGCTACAAAAGGGGAATTGTGTCCGGACAAAAGAGGCTCGTAAATAAAAGAAATCCCGTTACCGGACCAGATCCGAGGCCAGAGAGCGCCATTATCGAATATCTCGCTAATTCAAAGCCTTTTTTGCAGAAGGGGTTAAATATCGTACGGGGCAGAGTAGTTAGCTGTCCGTATGTCCGGCGACGGAGTTCGGTTAGCGGTTTTTTCTCACGCTTTCTTGCTTAAACGTGGACGTGGCAGGAGAGAGAAAGGTGATGCTCGATAACGGAACGGACAAACGGACGGTGGCCCCATAGAATTATTTCATTAGCGAAATAATAATTTCGTTGGTTACGAGCGTAAGGCGCCGTTAAGTCGTACGTATAGAAGGCAGATATTTGACGTTTAGTACAGACGGAGAAATGGAAGAATATGGTTGCAGTCGAACTTATTATTCCTTCAAAGAGCTACTTAGTCGGACATTAATTTCTCGATACTCTCTCTTTACTATCTGCCAGTTCTAATAAGTGTTATGAGTCAATAACGGTATTTATGCAAACTGCATATTCTGTGAACGTTTAAATTTATTTACATATAATATACAGAAAACTGGGTTTCCACAATTTACATACTTAGATTTATTAGGCGCACATTTATCTGATAACAAATTATTTCTTAAGTTCTTACTCTCTTTTGCAAGTTAAGTGCTGGAAAAATAAGTTTCTTAACAGCAGTGTCCCTTACTATTATTACTATTAAGTGCAGCTACAGTTCATAATTCAGTAAAAATGTCACTAAAATTCTAAAGGTACCTTACTTCTTAAAATCCTAAGAAATCTTTAAAGGTGTTCTTTAGAAAATACGGGTTTCTGTCTTAAGTGAATGACGTTTTAATAGGAAATTTTATTAATTCCAGTTACAAATCTTCAAAATTGTTTAATTCAAAAAGCGTCCTCAATAATGTTATTGAAGTAAAGTACAGTTTTTTTTAAAGAGAGCAAATAAAAAATCAACGGAAAATTTAAAGACATTCGACTCCTTTTAAAATTAGTTTTAATAAACATTCGAGTTTCCATAGTGTAATAGTAAAATTATGTTTCAAAAAAGTATTATTTTTAATTACATTTTGTCGATTCATTGCATATAATAGCTAAATATAATGCATAATACTACTGGCGTACTTATATGTATATCGGCCCTTCATCAAAAGCACAGCCTTATTTTATTAAAAACTATTTATTTAGGTAATTGGCCAACTTTTCAAGTAACTTCCGTCTCTTTGTAGAATATAAAAAGCAACAAGCACAGCTTCTTTCGGTTTGCCCTAAATTTTCTACAATTAAAGACGAATTTTAATATTTTTCTCCCAAAAACGAACCTGACTTCGTTTTTTCCCAGAAATAAAATTCGTTGTCGGTTATGTAAAGCAGCCTAACTCAAACTTTCTCTTTTTATCCAAAAAACAGGCTAACCTTAATCTTCTCCTGAAACAACGTTTCAAACTATTCCAACAGAGCAGGGCTTTTTTTAATCTGCCTTAGATTTTCTAAAATTCAGAACAACTTTGAATGATTGCTATTATTCTTCACAAAAAGGACCTAATATCACTATACTCCAGAAATGAAGTTCATTTCAACCTTTTTCAGAAAGTAAAGCTTTCAACCTCCTCAAAAAAGCACAGCTTCTTTTAATATGTTCAAGATTTTCTAGAATTCAAAACAAACTTTAATCTTTGTTCTTCAGAAAACGAACCTGATTTAAGTTTTTTCCGGGAATAAAGTCCGTTTCAATATTTTCCAGAAAGAAAAGCCTACTAAAACTTACTAATTTTATCCAGAAAACAAGATAACTTTAATCTTCTCCTAAAACAACGTTTCAATCTATTCCAAAAGAGTAAAGCTCCTTTCAATCTGCCTCAAATTTTCTAGAATTCAGAACAAATTTGAGTGTTTGCTATTATTCTTCACAAAAAGGACCTAATAGCACTATACTCCAGGAACGAAGTTCATCTCAACCTTTTTGAGAAAGTAAAGCTTTCAACCTCCACAAGAAAGCACACCTTGAACAATATGTTCAAGATTTTCTAGAATTAAAAACAAATTTCAATCTTTGTTCTTCAGAATACGAATTTGATTTGTTTTTTCCAGGAACAAAGTTCATTTCAATATTTTCCAGAAAGAAAAGACTACTAAAACTTACTAATTTTATCCAGAAAACAAAATAACTAATCTTCTCCTAAAACAACGTTTCAATCTATTCCAACAGAGTAAAGCTCCTTTTAATCTGCCTCAAATTTTCTAGAATCTAGAACAACTTTGAATGATTGCTATTATTCCTTACAAAAAGGACCTAATATCACTATACTCCAGAAACAAAGTTCATTTCAACCTTTCTCAGAAAATAAAGCTTTTAACCTCCACAAAAAAGCACAGCTTTCAACATGTTCGAGATTTTCTAAAATTCAAAACAAATTTCAATCTTTGTTCTTCAGAAAACCAATCTGATTTAAGTTTTGTTCGTTTCAATACTTTCCAGAAAGAAAAATCTAGTAAAACCTTCCCATTTTGTCCTGAAAACAAGAGAACTGTAGTCTTCACCTGAAACAACGTTTCAACCTTTCTAAAAGAGCAAGATTTCTTTCAATCTGCCTCAATTTGCTAGACGTCGAAATAAATTTGAATATTTGCCATTAATTCAGAAAAAGAACCTAATATCAATCAACTCCAGAAACGAAGTTCATTTCAACCTTTTTCAAAAAGAAAAGCCTAACAACTTCTCCTTTTTCTCCAACAAACAAAGCAACTTCAGTTTTATCCAGATACAAAGTTTCAATCTCCACAAAAAAGCACAGCTTCTTTTAATATGTTCTGGATTTTCTAGAATTCAAAACAAATTTCAATCTTTGTTCTTCAGAAAACGAACCTGATTTGTTTTTTCCAGGAACAAAGTTCGTTTCATTATTTTCCAGAAAGAAAAGCCTTCTAAAATTTTCCCTTTTTGTCCAGAAAACAAAAGAACTGTATGTTCACCTCAAACAACGTTTCGACCTTTCTAAAAGAGCAAGATTTCTTTCAATCTGTCTCAATTTGCTAGAATTCTAAATAAATTTGAATATTTGCTATTATTGTACAGAAAAACAACTTAATTTCAATCTACTCCAGAAACTAGGTTCATTTCAACCTTTCTCAGAAATCAAAGCCTAATAACATCTTTTGTTTCTTCAGAAAACAAAGTAACTTCATAACTTCATTAACGCTCCTTAATTCAAAGTAACTTCAGTTTTCTCCTGAAACAAACTTTCAGTCTTCCACAAAAAGCTTCTTTCAATATATGATCTAGATTTTCAAGAACTAAAAACAAATTTCAATCTTTGTTCTTGAGAAAACAAACCTGATTTAAGTGTTTTCCAGAAATAAAGTTTGTTTCAACGTTTTCCAGATAACAAAGCCTACTACAACTTTTCTTTATCCAGAAAACACGATAACACCTGAAATAATGTTCAAACCTTCCCAAAAGAGCAAAGTATATTTACTTCAATCTGCCATAATTTTTTTAGAATTAAAACCTAATTTAATTGTTTGCTCTTATTTCTCAGAAAAAGAACCTAATATCAATCTATCCTAGAAATAAAGTTCATTTCAACCCTTTCCAGGAAGCAAAGCCTAATTCAAACTTCCTTTTTCTTTAGAAAACAAGGTAACCTTAGTCTGTTCCTGAAACAAAGTTTCAGCCTTTTTCAAAATTGTTTCAAACAAACTTTGAAACTTGAATAAATGAACTTGAAAAGGTTGAAATGAATATTTCAGCAGAAGATTGAAATTATCAACCATAATTTCCTGAACAACAATGGAAGATAGAAATCTGCTTTAAATTCTAAAAAATTCATATAAGCCAATGTAAACATTACATGTAATTAGGGAAGAAGTTATGAAAGTTGTACTTAAGAGGCCTCTTCACACATGAAAATCGCTTATTGATGTAACTTTTTTAAAAATGAATAGAAACGGATGCGGTTTTCGGTGAAATATTAAGAAGTTGTTCTAGAATTTCGCTTGCCTATGGATTTTTTTCTCACTTAAAAAAAACCGACCCAAGTACCCTTTAGAAAGGGTTTTAAAAATTTTAGTCGACATAGCGAAAACCTTAGTGATGTAAAACAGGTATATTCCAATTCTCAAAACGAAATACGTAATAATAAGGGAGTATTTCAATTAAGGGAAAGTGCATTCAAAATCATTCGGCAAGTGGAGATCCTTGCGTGAAACGACGGAGTTACGATGCACCGAGCGATATGTTGTGTTTGTCGGAGGCCCATAGTCGGGTAAGAAATCGGTAAATTTTATATTAGGCATTATGCGACAAGCGTGTCGCTCGCATATTTTGGAACATAGGACAATGTGAAACATGGTAGGTTTTGCTATACCACAGGATACGTGAAACCGTGTTTCACTACATTTTTATGGTCTCAAAGTATTTCAATATAAAAGAGAATAGTACGGAAAATGTTAAATTAAATGTGTTTTTATTCGCTCCCACCGTCATATATATAAAAATAATGTAGCTAATGTAATGTAGCTAGTAATTGATTTTTATTTTAAACTACACACTAGCGTTTTCAACAGTGCCGATGAATAGAGTGGATGAAATGAAGCTTAAACATTACATAATTTATGGAAATAATAATTTTTATTGCAATGTTTTCCATCAGACATTTTTTTTATGGCGCGAAAAATTATTTGTAGGAGCTTATGTCGGCAGAGAAGGGATAGTGTCCTATCCGCCTTCTGATACAATTACGCGCACTAGAAGCAATTAATATGACATTCGGTCATATTTTTTATTTATTAACAACCAAGCACAAAAAATCATAATTTCCGCTATTATCACCTATTATTGCAAAAGTTTATATCCACTAATAACTTCAAACTAATCGATATTTGAAACATGAAACAACCATTAAAATTGCGTTTTAGAAAATGTGGATAAGATAAATATCTGTTTTGCTTATAAACTTGCAAAATAAATAAGAAATAATAATTAATAATGATATTTGAAAGAATTCACTCAAAATTGTGTTCAATGCGCCAAAATATGAGTTTCATTGTACTACGTGAACCCTCTAAATTTCAGATCGTTCCATCGAATAGCTTAAATTTTATTCCATCTGTTTATCCTTTATCCAAAAACCATTTTTTTACAATAACGCGAGTCAGACAATAATAAAGATACACCAAGTGTACACATATCATAAGAAAGAAAGAGAGCTGAACTATCGATATAAATAAAAACACGTAAAAAATAGTTCTTTCTATTGCAAAATTATGGTACAAAAATATTAACATCAATAATTGTCAATATTTAAGAATACCTTTTTCCCTACTGCTCGAAAATAATTATTTTTTCATATTCATATTAATTTTTACACGAATTTTAAAAAATGAAATATTGTTCTAGGTCAATTTGGGACAAAGTTAGTATTTCTTTTAAATTCATAATTAATGTGTTTACAAGATATCTAACTAGCGACATTTTAAAGTCAAAGATTCACAGTTTCACAGATCATCACTTGTCGGAGAGTGTGGAGGGGGAACTTAAAAATTTATCACAAAATAAGAGAGCGCCTTCCAACTCGATCAATATTTTATATCTTTGTAATTTTATGTAACACAAGACAACATTCATATATTACATAATTGCATAATTGGTAAAAAAATAATATTGAAACTTCACTATACAAAATATTAATATTTCATTTCAGTTTTTACAATATTTATTTAACAAATACAAAATGTTTCTATACAAACAAAAGTGTCATATACTTAAAAAAACAGTAACATGCAACTTAAGTTTTAATTATTATATATAAAAAATATTACCCAGGAGATAAGTTTTAAGGTAATATTAAATTTTTAAAATAAAAAAATTATAGGAAATTGAAATAGATTAGGTTACTTTTCGTATACAAGTTAATGACAATACATTTTTTATAAAAAGTAGTTATTGATGGAAGTGGAAATAATCTATTCTTAGGATAACGAAAAAAATCAGAGCAAAATATTGATGCTTTGGAGAAAGAAACTATGTTTGTTTAAACAAATTACACTGTTTATTTATTAAAAAATGATGAACCAATTACTGTATAGTTGTAATGTACTCAAAGAGTACATACCTACCAATTAAAAATTAAATATTAAATTCCGTTAACTCGATCTAAATATGTAGAATTGTGATCGAGTTTGAAGAGGCTTTTCCCTATTTTGATGTCTTCAATTGTTAAGTTGCTCCATCACATTCCACAACTAGTGATGTTTTTTAAAAATGTGATCTTTTGACTGTAAAATGGCGCTTCTAAGATTTCTTAATAGTTACCAACAAATTAAAAAGGAATGCTAACTTTGGCCCAAATTGACCTAGAACAAATTTTCTTTTTTTTTTGAAATTGGTTTAAAAATGCCAGCTTTCTGAACATGAAAAAACATTTCTTTTCGACCAATAGGAAAACAGTTACTCTTATAGATTGATAATTAACAATGGTAATATTTTTGTACAATAATTGTGCATTAAAAAAAGGGGATTGTCTTGGGTTTTGCTATTCATATCCATAGTTCAACTCTCTTTCTTTCTTGTGGTATCTGTACAGTCGGTATAACTTTATTATTGTCTAACTTATGTATTTGCAAAAAATGGTCTCTTGGATAAAGAAATGGAATAAAATTTAAACTATTCGATGGATCGATCTGAAATGTAGAGGGTTCACGTAGTATTTTAAGACTCACATTTCCGCGTATTTAACATAGTTTGAAGAGAATTCTGTAAAAATTCATTATTGATTTTTCTTTTTCTTTATTTTGCAACTTTCTAAGCAAAACATATATTTATCAATTTTTATGGTACGCAATTTTAGAGCTTGTTTCAAGTTGCAAATAATGATTACATAGAATTCTTATTGGTTATGGTTATGAAGTTTTGCAGTATTTGGTAGGTGATAACAACGAAAATTTGGATTCATTGCACTCAACAACTAAAAAATATGGCCGAATCTACGCAAAAAAGTGGTAGAATCTCTTTCTGTTGGTCAATATTGCCCCAAAACGCCTAAAATCTAAATTATAGAAAAATTTGGAGTTTTAATAAAAAAAAAGACACTTATTGCTTTTTTTTGCAAAAAAAATCTTCATCTCAAACCTAAAATCGACCTCTCCGTGCGATTTGATTATAAACATTTGGCAATGCAGTAATACATTATATTCCACACTTTATGCTCACCCTGTATATTTACTATATTATTTAATAAATTAAGTAAACACATTTAGGAGGTGTGTACTACTTACACCTCCCAATGGCTCTGCTGAAATACTCAACCCTCAACTCAATTCAGCAAAAAAAAAAACAGGAACCGTAAGTACTTTCATTTTCTTTTAATAGGACAAAAATAATAAATTATTTTAAAATATGTGTGCCTTATAATCTAGTCAACATGTATCAGTTTTCACAATAATTTTGTATAGTCACCGAAAATTATAATCAAGGTGTCATTCGATTTATAATGTCATGAATAAAGTTAAAGGAAAGGTCCCAAAAGGGGCGCAAAGAATTTGCAACAGTTATAAAGAATGAAGTGGAAAAAGTGAGGCTTTTGTTTTTTTCCAATATCTCGAAAAATTTAAAACATTTTCGACAAGATCATCAAATTTACTGAAAAACAGTTCCGATTCCCGAAAGTGTACCTTCAATATTTATAATTTTTACAGAGCCCCGAAAATAGAGCCAAAACCCCTATAATTATTGAAGTAAAACCCTAAAATTTTTTTCACTCAGTGAAGTTATTCTAAATAAACTTACAAATAAATAACCGTTGCAAAAATTGCTACTATTTATGAAGTTCTGATTTTTAATAAACATCTGGATATCTGTTAACTTGGTTTTTCTTTAAGTTTAGTGAACTGTCAAACATTTATTTATGAAAATTATTGTTATGTAACATTTAGAAATGTTTTTGAACATGTCGGCAATTCGATGATCTAAATGAAGGGGGGAAGCGGCAGTTTATATTTAAAAATGCATACAGTAACGCCATTATACTACTCTACACTACACCTAATGACGCAACTTACAATATATTTCGTAAAAGAAGTGTATCTTTAAAACTGGAATCGACCTGTTCGAGCTATTTTCTTATATACATTCAATAGTAATGGTGTAATACATTGTAGCTGTAGCTAGCGCATTACGTATGCGCTCGACACAGCCTAAAATATCTAAATACTATCTGAAAGTAAAAAGATTCCGTAATTTCGTCCCTCGTCCGGACGCTGCTGTTTAACGAAGGCCTCGACGTGTCTCGCAGCGCATGAAGAAAAGAAGACAGAATGTAGGGATGGAAGAACTGTACGTCTTGGATTAATCGTCGGATACGTAGCCGCCGGACTTCAAGTGCATGATTGGAGGGGTCTTAAAGAATTTATTGAGAATTTACCGATCGAGTCGTTAAGTTAAGGAAATCAAATTTAAGTTACGAGTTACTAGCTGCCATTTAACAAAATTTTAGTAACAGACACAAACAGTTCACAGACCAAATACATCAAGTAATTTTGTATTTTACTTCGTAACTAAATTCAATTGATTCACATAACATAAACTACCTCACTTCTAGTTTTGCATTCAATTATCTTACTCCGACTTTTAAAAACATATCCAAAATGTGGAACAACATTGAGGTTATGGAGACAAGTGCAAGCGTTACAAACACACTATTCCTGTTTATGGAGACGAGTTATGAAGCTGAAATAAATTCAATTTTACATTCAGTTTATGATTGGAAAATAGCGTAACAACCAAGGGACTTAAAATTTTTATTTTTGAAGCCACGTTGACAGATGAGTTGTGCCACGGCATCCCCGGGTGGATTAGACGAGTTGGGTCAGGAAAATGAGGAAACGGAAAACCAAGGAAAATTTCCCTCGATTTAACGAATTTCCGGTTTGTTGTGAACTTACAATCGCAGCTTTATTCATTTCATCAATTCTGAATTCCCTTGATTAAAAGTCTCGTTTTTGTTTGAATTTAAATCGTCTTTCGAGGGTATCTGAGGCAGGAGTATTTAAATTTAACTGCAACTCCTGTTACTTTATGAATAATGTGTAAATAAATAATAAAACTGTCGTTATTCCAGTCAATTAAGTCACTAAACCCAAATTGATATCCTTATTAAATTGAGGGACTGTCACGTCGACATTATCAACCAAACAAAGTTATTATATACAAAAACCCCCTCCGTGAAATATTCTCGGTTTTCCACAGAGATTCACTCACTGGATAAGATTAATTGGTTCTCACCGCTTTACTTCAACAATTGTCAATTTTTCGGTGCATTCTTCAAATTTCAACTGGTTCTTGGTTTAATAATAAAAGCGGATGCGTTTAATACGGCGTGCATATCGCTTCCTGCACACACACACACATATATATTACAGGGTCCGTTCCTATGTGCCACCTGTTGGTGTTTATTATAATAAATATATACGTGAACGTATACACACGTTAGTCCCGCCGGTACGTTTCTACCTGTCCGTATAATAATTTGTGTGTGAATATTTAACGCAGAATTATTACAAAAATTTCTAACTTTTTAAAACGGCTGTCAGAAGCTTTCATTATTTGACCTCAATAAAGAACTAAGTTTATCGTAATTTATACTTAATTATGTTGAGTGCAGGGGAAATTACTATTAATTCAATAAATGCATTTTTCTTGGGAAAGGCGCCTCGATTCTGGGAAGCACCTACCTCTCGACCGACGACTATTTAAAATACAGGCAATTACATAGATAAATTTGTTGAATTAAATTGATTAAATTTGCTACAATTAAAATATTACTATTAGTTTTAGATTCTTTGAAATTTTACTTGAAACGGTACCTTTTACTGAAGTCGTAACTGGAACTATTTTGACTTCAAAAACCTCGTAAAATCTTGATTGCTTTTCACGGGAGAAAGGTACGCTTAAATTGAAGCAATTTCAAATTAGTTTCATTAATTTAAGATTATTTAATACCTGCGGAAAAGTAATTATCAATTTACCCAAATACGGTTATTGGCACTAGGATCGGAACAACTCGAAATAACACTTACTAATGGTTTTAATCAGATAAAAACAACTCGTACATTTCTTTTAATGATGCCGTAAGTAACCGGTTCTACAGCTGCAACGCATTTACTATGAGTGGCGAATTTAAGATATCTGCGAATAAGAATCTTCTAAAATGATTACGTCGAGTGCTCCGATGGTATAATATTTAACTGTTGGCCGTTAGGAGACGGGAAACAAGCCGCGCAACAAAACGGTTACAAATCTTATCCTGCGACGTTAAATGATACTTTTCCTCGGATCCAATACAAAGAGATCTTAAGATGAGTTTAAATTGAATTCTTTTTGTTTCCCGCTTTCTTCGGAAACTCATCGCGACACTCCTTAATATTTCTAATCCTTAAATGTGCGTCGTTGGAATAACTACACAGATTCGATAAATTCTTGGGATCAGATATTGTGATTGGGGGGAGAAAAGTGGGACATTATTCACGTTGCTCAACATGTTGGTTTAATCGAACCGAAGTTAGGATCAAGGTTGACATTTTCCGGAAAAGTATCCAATTTTGGAAATAACAGTTAATAATACTGTAATAACAATATAATAATACCTCCTATCTACGGGCAAAAACATGTTTCTCGAGTAAACTCGTTAAGTAATCAAAAATGTGTGTGAGGGTACGAGGTGTCGCTGTTCGTGCCAATTTTTGAACAAACAACAATTTAATTGCAATAAATTAAACTGTTTATAGTGCTCGCTAACCAGTTTAAACGTGTTAACATTGCCCTTGATGCCAATACAGAAGTTCACCCGAACGTATTAATACAA
This sequence comes from Cryptocephalus moraei, assembly GCA_946251905.1. Taxonomy (NCBI): domain Eukaryota; kingdom Metazoa; phylum Arthropoda; class Insecta; order Coleoptera; family Chrysomelidae; genus Cryptocephalus; species Cryptocephalus moraei. Next base: position 5,273,889 of record OX276455.1, on the reverse strand, counting down.
CTCGAGTAGGTACGGCCAAATAAGAACGAAATCACCTACGCAAAACTTGACAGTAATAACAACCTACTGCGACTCCCAAGTTATATCACCAGAACCATTTTCAGGAATGTGGAGGAGAAATAGAGATAATATAATTTTACAAATTATAATAGTTTAATAATATAGTTTGTTAAGAGGGTTCATAAACAAGCCTCTACCTACCACAGGGTTTCATATATACTTCAATGGTTGACCAGATTTCTACCATGGGTTTCTTGGGGAGTGGCTTGACTAGATTTCTACGACTACTTTTTGGGAACAGAAATGGTTACGGGATGGATAAATAGGCAAATCCAACAAAGGTTTCTTAGGGGTGGCATGTTTGAATAAATTCCTGGTATGTTTTTCGGGATTGAGATGGTTAAATAATTTCCTACAAAGACTTTTTGGAAAGTGGAATGATTGAATATATTTCTAAAAAAGTTATTTGGGAGTGAGATTGTACAATAAGTCATATCAGTCTTTGTGGCTTTGGTAAGGTTGAATAAATCATTGCAAGAGTATCTTGGGAATTGGGATGATTGACCAGATTTCTAGAATTGGTTTAGAGACAGAAATGGTTGAATAAATTCCTACAATGGATTTTTGGAAAGTGAGATGATTGAATGAATTCCTACGAGGATTCTTTGGAAGGTGAGGGGATTGAATAAATTCCTATAAGGATTTCTTGAGGGGTAAGATTGATTGACTACATTTCTACAATAGTTTTTTGGAAACTGAAATGGTTGAATAAATCCTTGCAAGGGTATCTTAGGAATTGGGATGATTGACTAGATTTTTAGAATCTTTTTTGGGGACAGAAATGGTTGAATAAATTCCTACAATGGATTTTTGCAAAGTGAGATGATTGAATGAATTCCTACGAGGATTTTTTGAACAGTGAGAAGATTGAATAAATATCTATAAGGAGTTCCTGGGGGGTAGGTTGATTGACTAGATTTCTACAAGAGAAATGGTTGAATAAATCCTTGCAAGAGTATCTCTGGAATTGGGATGATTGACTAGATTTCTAGAATTTTTTTGGGGACAGAAATGGTTGAATAAATTCCTACAACGGATTTTTGGAAAGTGAGATGATTGAATGAATTCCTACGAGGATTATTTGGAAGGTGAGGTGATTGAATAAATTCCTATAAGGATTTCTTGAGGGGTAGAGTGATTGACTAGATCTCTACAAAAGTTTTTTGGAAAGTGAAATGGTTGAATAAATCATTGCGAGGGTATCTCGAGAATTGGGATGATTGACTAGATTTCTCTATTTTTTTTTTGGGACAGAAATGGTTTAATGAATTCTTACGAGGATTATTTGGAAGGTGAGGTGATTGAATATATTCCTATAAGGAGTTCTTGAGGGGTAGGATGATTGACTAGATTTCTACAATATTTTTTTGGAAACTGAAATGGTTGAATAAATCCTTGCAAGGGTACCTATCTTAGGAATTGGGATGATTGACTAGATTTTTAGAATCTTTTTTGGGGACAGAAATAGTTGAATAAATTCCTACAATGGATTTTTGCAAAGTGAGATGATTGAATGAATTCCTACGAGGATTTTTTGAACAGTGAGAAGATTGAATAAATATCTATAAGGAGTTCCTGGGGGGTAGGTTGATTGACTAGATTTCTACAAGAGAAATGGTTGAATAAATCCTTGCAAGAGTATCTCTGGAATTGGGATGATTGACTAGATTTCTAGAATTTTTTTTGGGGACAGAAATGGTTGAATAAATTCCTACAACGGATTTTTGGAAAGTGAGATGATTGAATGAATTCCTACGAGGATTATTTGGAAGGTGAGGTGATTGAATAAATTCCTATAAGGATTTCTTGAAGGGTAGAGTGATTGACTAGATCTCTACAAAAGTTTTTTGGAAAGTGAAATGGTTGAATAAATCATTGCGAGGGTATCTCGAGAATTGGGATGATTGACTAGATTTCTCTATTTTTTTTTTGGGACAGAAATGGTTTAATGAATTCTTACGAGGATTATTTGGAAGGTGAGGTGATTGAATATATTCCTATAAGGAGTTCTTGAGGGGTAGGATGATTGACTAGATTTCTACAATATTTTTTTCGAAACTGAAATGGCTGAATAAATCCTTGCAAGGCTATCTTAGGAATTGGGATGATTGACTAGATTTCTAGAATTTTTTTGGGGACAGAAATGGTTGAATAAATTCCTACAATGGATTTTTGGAAGGTGAGATGATTGAATGCATTTCTGGGAGGATTATTTGGAAGATGAGGGGATTGAATAAATCCCTATAAGGATTTCTTGAGGGGTAGGATGACTGACAAGATTTCTCCTAGTTTTTTCGAAACTGAAATTGTTGAATTAATCCTTGCAAGGGTATCTTTTGATAATTGGGATGATTGACTAGATTTCTCTAGAATTTTTTTTGGGACAGAAATGGTTGAATACATTCCTACAATGGATTTTTGGAAAGTGAGATGATTGAATGAATTCCTACGAGGATTATTTGGCAGGTGAGGTGATTGAATAAGTTCCTATAATGATTTCTTGAGGGGTAAGATGATTGACTAGATTTCAGTGAAATGCTTGAATAAATCCCTACAAGTGCTTATTGGGGGGTTGGATGATTGCACAAATTTCTACAATTTTGTTTTTTCGGGACACAGATGGTAGAATACACGTCTAAAACTCTATTTTGGAGACTAGTATGATTAAATAAATTTCCACATTAATTTGTTGAAAAGTGAGATGGTTGAACTGCTACTACGGTTTTTTGGAGAGGGGAACAATTGAATATTTTTTGGTATTTTGGGAATAGAATGGTTGCACAAATCCCTACAAAAGGTTTTGTAAAATAATCTAAAGTAGCAATCAAAAGTATCAGAGGTAAAGTATAATTTAGTCTATTTGGGGCCTGCATGCGAGATAGGGTTTCCGAAACCCAAAACAACTCCAGGAACCTTCTTAAACCCAAAACATATCTAGAAATTCCTACCTTTTTGCTCTCCAGAACAATTATGTTACTTGTAATTATAAGTAATATCGATTCTATTTGGACTAGCAACAAAGAACATTACTTTCGGACCAAAAATATTTTCAAGGACTTTCCTAACCCAGAAACAGCTCCGGAATCCTTTTTGAGCCCAAAGTGGGCTCTGGGGCTCTTATTTCGGGTCGTGCAGAACGGGTTACCTTCTAAGCCCAAAACAGCTGTGCAAACTGTTCTAAATCCTAAGGAGCCCCAGGAGCATTTGTAACAAGTAACGAATAATTAACTACCTTTTGAGATAGCAAGAGAAGAAATTTCTCCTAGCCAAAATTGGTACAAGTAACTTTTCTGGGATCAAAACAGATCCTCGAGCTTACAGAGAGGAATTACCCTTTTTGTAATACTTTGGAAAAAAGTTTCTTAAACCCAAGGAGCTCTTATCTGTGACTTAAGTTGCTCAAAGGGTTTTTTAGGGAGTAATATGTTTGAATTAACTTTTACAATGGTTATTTGGAAAGCAGAATTATTGAATACATTTCTATGAAAGCTTTTGGGAGTGGGGTTGTAGAATAAATTACTATACTAAGGATTTTTGAAGAGCGAGATGTATCTAAAACTGTCTTGGGGACTGGAATAGCTGGATAAATCCCTACAAGGGTTTCTTAAGGATTGAGATCATTGACTAGATTTCTAAAACGTTTTCTTAGGCCACAGATGGTTGAAAAAATTTATTCAATTATGTTTTTGGAGAACGTGATGGTTGATTCAATATCTACAACAATTTTGTGGAAAGCGAGATGGTTGGAATAAACTCTAAAACGGTTCTTTGGAGAGTGGGATGATTGATAGGTTCCAACATTGTAATTTTTTTTGAGAGTGAGATGGTGGAATAATTTTTTTCTGAATTGGGATGGTTGAATAAATAATTTTAGGGGGAGTGGTATTGTTGAATAAATGTTTGGTCTTTCAACCATCTGGTTGTATAAATTTTACAACGGTTTTTTGGGATTAGGATGGTACAACCTCAATTTGTGACCATCCTGGGATCCTGTTTTGAGTTGTAATTAATTATTACAAAATTACCATCATATTTTTGAAATACCTGATGCGGCGCAACAATGTCTCATCTGTATTACCTACAGTACTGCAAATTTGAAGTTAATCAGTAGGTACCAAATAATAATAAATATTCAGCATTAGATACATTTCGATATCGCCTATTTGATATTCCACTCTTGACGATTCGCACTATTTCTCCTTGAGAACTCCTGTCTATATCGCAGCATTAAATTTGCATAATGTATTGAAATTTATGCCGGGACAAAAATTAAAATGTGTAATTGTATAGGAGCCTCATAAACAATGACGATTTGAAGAGGACCCAGTACAACAGCTGAACAACAGGAATTATTTCTATTTATGATGCAGTTCGTAACTTATACTCAGTACAATTTTCTACATTTTGATTTGATCAATCGATTTACCATCGCCTGCGTCTCAGGAGAGCTTCAAATAAATAATCTATAGTCTGTCAAAATAACCCATTGGAGTAATAAAATCTCATTATAAATGCAAAACCGATACAAGGTGGCATCCTCTAAATTTTGGGAGTTTTATAATGTCTTACACGCTGCCTTAGGAATCGCTTTGTATTTTGAGTGACTCACTCGAACCACGTGCGAATATTGTACGTCTGGCTATAGTAAACATACAGGGAATAATCACTCTCTGGCGTACGGTCGGGGAAAATGAGTAAATACGCAATAGTCGGCAACTGGAAAAATTGTGTGTGTCCTCACTCGCATCGGAATTTTGATTCTTGATGGAATCGAAAGAATTCAAAATTAAAACTTTCTCATTAACTTAGAACGGCGCTAATTTTGGGCGTTTCGATGGTCCCGGTAAATTCTCCATACTCCAAAACGTATCTCCGTAGTTTAAAAATACCACTATGAACACACAGGACTAATGGTTTCCTGGTAAACTCAGGTCTTTATTTTGAAATTCAAACTGTCACTGTCTAATTACACACTTGCACGTCTAGGCAATGATGACTGACTACTGATAAACTGATTTTAAACGAAATAAATGGGTCGATGTTAGTTACATAAACACCCGAGATGTTAACGCAAGCATTTGCAGCTGCAGTTCCCTTAACTTACCTAGAATTGCCGAGATGACAATACCCGTTGTGGTCGTTTGGAAAGCAAACTTTGAACACATAACAAGTAAAGATGTGTTATTGCATAAAATTTATTTATTATGCCTCTTCACAGTCACTTCCTGCTCTGACAAAATTAACATTAGTGACGGAACAGTAGTAGAATCAATGAGTGTGTATTTATAATCAATGTAGCTACAAAAAAGTTGATAGTAGTATTTGGTTGTGAAAGTAAATGAAATTTTTATGTAATGCAAGTTTTCACATTTCACAAAATAGTAAGTACATGCAAATCTCTCCATACATAATAATATAAAAAAATGAATGAATGAATTAATGAAAATTCAAGATTTGATCACCAATATCTGAATCGACAAATTTGCAATGCCTACCTTTTATTAAAACAAGTATAACGGTTTTAAGCAAACTTATCATTACATATACCATTATAACTCATTTATTAATGTCCGTTCATTTCTTTAAGAGGCCTCTTCACACATGAAAATCGCATTATTGATGTAACTTTTTTAAAAATGAATAGAAACGGATGCGGTTTTCGGTGAAATATTAAGAAGTTGTCCTAGAATTTCGCTTGCCTATGGATTTTTTTCTCACTTAAAAAAAACCGACCCAAGTACCCTTTAGAAAGGGTTTTAAAAATTTTAGTCGACATAGCGAAAACCTTAGTGATGTAAAACAGGTATATTCCAATTCTCAAAACGAAATACGTAATAATAAGGGAGTATTTCAATTAAGGGAAAGTGCATTCAAAATCATTCGGCAAGTGGAGATCCTTGCGTGGAACGACGGAGTTACGATGCACCCAGCGATATGTTGTGTTTGTCGGAGGCCCATAGTCGGGTAAGAAATCGGTAAATTTTATATTAGGCATTATGCGACAAGCGTGTCGCTCGCATATTTTGAAACATAGGACAATGTGAAACATGGTAGGTTTTGCTATACCACAGGATACGTGAAACCGTGTTTCACTACATTTTTATGGTCTCAAAGTATTTCAATATAAAAGAGAATAGTACGGAAAATGTTAAATTAAATGTTTTTATTCGCTCCCACCGTCATATATATAAAAATAATGTAGCTAATGTAATGTAGCTAGTAATTGATTTTTATTTTAAACTACACACTAGCGTTTTCAACAGTGCCGATGAATAGAGTGGATGAAATGAAGCTTAAACATTACATAATTTATGGAAATAATAATTTTTATTGCAATGTTTTCCATCAGACATTTTTTTATGGCGCGAAAAATTATTTGTAGGAGCTTATGTCGGCAGAGAAGGGATAGTGTCCTATCCGCCTTCTGATACAATTACGCGCACTAGAAGCAATTAATATGACATTCGGTCATATTTTTTATTTATTAAAAACTAAGCACAAAAAATCAAAATTTCCGCTATTATCACCTATTATTGCAAAAGTTTATATCCACTAATAACTTCAAACTAATCAATATTTGAAACATAAAACAACCATTAAAATGACGTTTTAGAAAATGTGGATAAGATAAATATCTGTTTTGCTTATAAACTTGCAAAATAAAGAAGAAATAATAATTAATAATGATACTTGAAAGAATTCACTCAAAATTGTGTTCAATGCGCCAAAATATGAGTTTCATTGTACTACGTGAACCCTCTAAATTTCAGATCGTTCCATCGAATAGCTTAAATTTTATTCCATCTGTTTATCCTTTATCCAAAAACCATTTTTTTACAATAACGCGAGTCAGACAATAATAAAGATACACCAAGTGTACACATATCATAAGAAAGAAAGAGAGCTGAACTATCGATATAAATAAAAACACGTAAAAAATAGTTCTTTCTATTGCAAAATTATGGTACAAAAATATTAACATCAATAATTGTCAATATTTAAGAATACCTTTTTCCCTACTGCTCGAAAATAATTATTTTTTCATATTCATATTAATTTTTACACGAATTTTAAAAAATGAAATATTGTTCTAGGTCAATTTGGGACAAAGTTAGTATTTCTTTTAAATTCATAATTAATGTGTTTACAAGATATCTAACTAGCGACATTTTAAAGTCAAAGATTCACAGTTTCACAGATCATCACTTGTCGGAGAGTGTGGAGGGGGAACTTAAAAATTTATCACAAAATAAGAGAGCGCCTTCCAACTCGATCAATATTTTATATCTTTGTAATTTTATGTAACACAAGACAACATTCATATATTACATAATTGCATAATTGGTAAAAAAATAATATTGAAACTTCACTATACAAAATATTAATATTTCATTTCAGTTTTTACAATATTTATTTAACAAATACAAAATGTTTCTATACAAACAAAAGTGTCATATACTTAAAAAAAATCAGTAACATGCAACTTAAGTTTTAATTATTATATATAAAAAATATTACCCAGGAGATAAGTTTTAAGGTAATATTAAATTTTTAAAATAAAAAAATTATAGGAAATTGAAATAGATTAGGTTACTTTTCGTATACAAGTTAATGACAATACATTTTTTATAAAAAGTAGTTATTGATGGAAGTGGAAATAATCTATTCTTAGGATAACGAAAAAAATCAGAGCAAAATATTGATGCTTTGGAGATAGAAACTATGTTTATTTAAACAAATTACACTGTTTATTTATTAAAAAATGATGAACCAATTACTGTATAGTTGTAATGTACTCAAAGAGTACATACCTACCAATTAAAAATTAAATATTAAATTCCGTTAACTCGATCTAAATATGTAGAACTGTGATCGAGTTTGAAGAGGCTTTTCCCTATTTTGATGTCTTCAATTGTTAAGTTGCTCCATCACATTCCACAACTAGTGATGTTTTTTAAAAATGTGATCTTTTGACTGTAAAATGGCGCTTCTAAGATTTCTTAATAGTTACGAACAAATTAAAAAGGAATGCTAACTTTGGCCCAAATTGACCTAGAACAAATTTTCTTTTTTTTTTTAAATTGGTTTAAAAATGCCAGCTTTCTGAACATGAAAAAACATTTCTTTTCGACCAATAGGAAAACAGTTACTCTTATAGATTGATAATTAATAATGGTAATATTTTTGTACAATAATTGTGCATTAAAAAAAGGGGATTGTCTTGGGTTTTGCTATTCATATCGATAGTTCAACTCTCTTTCTTTCTTGTGGTATCTGTACAGTCGGTATAACTTTATTATTGTCTAACTTATGTATTTGCAAAAAATGGTCTCATGGATAAAGAAACGGAATAAAATTTAAACTATTCGATGGATCGATCTGAAATTTAGAGGGTTCACGTAGTATTTTGAGACTCACATTTCCGCGTATTTAACATAGTTTGAAGAGAATTCTGTAAAAATTCATTATTGATTTTTCTTTTTCTTTATTTTGCAACTTTCTAAGCAAAACATATATTTATCAATTTTTATGGAACGCAATTTTAGAGCTTGTTTCAAGTTGCAAATAATGATTACATAGAATTCTTATTGGTTATGGTTATGAAGTTTTGCAGTACCTGGTAGGTGATAACAACGGAAATTTGGATTCATTGCACTCAACAACTAAAAAATATGGCCGAATCTACGCACGAATCTCTTTCTGTCGGTCAATATTGCCCCCCAAGACGCCTAAAATCTGAATTATAGAAAAATTTGGAGTTTTAATAAAAAAAAAAACAGTCACTTATTGCTTTTTTTTGCAAAAAAAATCTTCATCTCAAACCTAAAATCGACCTCTCCGTGCGATTTGATTATAAACATTTAGCAATGCAGTAATACATTTAAAGTTAAAGGAAAGGTCCCAAAAGGGGCGCAAAGAATTTGCAACAGTTATAAAGAATGAAGTGGAAAAAGTGAGGCTTTTGTTTTTTTCCAATATCTCGAAAAATATAAAACATTTTCGACAAGATTATCAAATTTACTGAAAAACAGTTCCGATTCCCGAAAGTGTACCTTCAATATTTATAATTTTTACAGAGCCCCGGAAATAGAGCCAAAACCCCTATAATTATTGAAGTAAAACCCTAAAATTTTTTTCAATCAGTGAAGTTATTCTAAATAAACTTACAAATAAATAACCGTTGCAAAAATTGCTACTATTTATGAAGTTCTGATTTTTAATAAACATCTGGATATCTGTTAACTTGGTTTTTCTTTAAGTTTAGTGAACTGTCAAACATTTATTTATGAAAATTATTATTATGTAACATTTAGAAATGTTTTTGAACATATCGGCAATCCGATGATCTAAATGAAGGGGGGAAGCGGCAGTTTATATTTAAAAATGCATACAATAACGCCATTATACTACTCTACACTACACCTAATGACGCAACTTACAATATATTTCGTAAAAGAAGTGTATCTTTAAAACTGGAATCGACCTGTTCGAGCTATTTTCTTATATACATTCAATAGTAATGGTGTAATACATTGTAGCTGTAGCTAAGCGCATTACGTATGCGCTCGACACAGCCTAAAATATCTAAATACTATCTGAAAGTAAAAAGATTCCGTAATTTCGTCCCTCGTCCGGACGCTGCTGTTTAACGAAGGCCTCGACAAGACAGACGTGTCTCGCAGCGCATGAAGAAAAGAAGACAGAATGTAGGGATGGAAGAACTGTACGTCTTGGATTAATCGTCGGATACGTAGCCGCCGGAATTCAAGTGCATGATTGGAGGGGTCTTAAGAACCCCTCTGGTTACCGGTGAAATAATCGTTTTATTACTCCACGGGTTATTTTGACAGACTACCTATAATCCCCAATTCTCCCAAAACTTTTGCTTCGATCCCAAATCCGTCAAGTGAAAGATAAACAAGTATCATCATCATCATCACATACGAAAAAAATGCTTAGCGCAACAGATGGCGTCAAAAAAATTACAAATAACCTTGGCCTTTACCGCGACTGCGGCTCGATTCGGTACCGAGATAACGGTCGAAATGTGGACAACTTTACTGTATTTTACACTTACCAGTTATTTATTTATACAAATTGGAAGAGAGCGGCGACGATGCGCTAGGGAGCGCGTAATATCGTAAAATCCCATCTACATATATACATAAAAGCGTTCTATACGCATTACGCCTGTGCTAATAACAATTTCGTTGCAATATTAATAACACGTCGTCGCAGTACTATCGTGGCGGAACAAATCGCTAATTAGCGAGAGGTATTCCTGAATTTTCTGAATTACAAGCCGATAAATAATAATGAGTAGTACTACAAAACCGTCTAATATCGCATGGATCTGACGGCTCTCTTTCGAAAGATAACTTTCATAAATCATCTCCGGACTCGAATTAAACTCATTTACCTCACAAATCGTACGTTACATCAAAGGTTTACGTTTCAAACGATAACGTCGCGGTCCGCTTCGAAAACCGCACATCAATTAATGTACTGGGGAAGGTAATGAGTTTTACACTCACTGCCAAATAAAAATGTTTTATTTTTACACACCTTATTAAACTACTACTACGCAACGCCACAATACTCGCAGCACGTCAATTGCGATATACACATCACAAAGAAGCTCGCTCATTCATCGCTCTGAAACGTATAGGAAGTGAAAAAGATCGACGGAGATTAAACCGCGAACCAAATGGGTTTCCTATAAAGGAGCCGCACAGTGTCAACACAGCCGCATGAATGATGAAATAAAAAGGCTAATGAATGTAGACGAAAAAATAGAACCACGCCGACTAGACGATTGAAATGTGAACAGGAGAGAAAGAGAGGAAAACCGAAGGCAGGAAGAACAAACTAAATTAAAATGGAATCGAAAAAGGAAAGAAACGTCGATCTTTAATCATCTTGTACTGATGCTCAGTGATGGAACTTTGATTTTGTTTTCTTTGTTATTATACGTTCAATAAGATTAACATAACTTTTTGGAAAAGTAAAGCTGAATTTAACACGAGTGAGGAAATCTTACACTCGTACTGTTTAAAATATGCAAGTTTTGAACATATGACTTGTATTTCATTTCAAAACTGTCTTACAACTGTTGAAATTTACACACAAGTTAGTCAAAAATAACATCAACTAAGAACAATAACAGGAAAATTATTGCTATCAATATAATATTCACAACTTCATTATCTATATATACTACAATATCAACGGTTGCAATTTTTTCATCAAAAAGTAATTAGATTAATTATCGTGAATCCTGACCCAACGAATTGAACTTTATAGAAATACATCAACGGAAATCTCTCAACCAAAGAAGTCGAAATCAACTCCTTTGGGGAGATTTGAGACAATTTAACTAATCTTCAGCTAGTTTAGTGTCTATTACCTAACACTCAGTATAGTAATTTATCTACTAGTTACACCATAAACCTTATGATTAGTTCAATTCACTGGGTTCTGTTTTGGAAACTTTGTCAGTTTTATTATACTAAGTATATAAGTTAAGTCAGGAAGAGAGTAAACCACTTTAAGTAATACACACTTAAATACTTTAGAAAGTCTAAAAACTATCAGTATCTCATCATGAAAAATTATATTGCATTGTGTCGCTCTCTAAAATTAGCCTCTTAATTACCATTGAACTGTACTGCATTGTGTCTAACTTTTAAAGCGAATGACAAGCGCTATAACACATGCCACTTTATGAATAAGTAAGCCTTCAAGGCACGACTACCAACATACGCTCAATATTCAAATCAATTAAGGTCCAATTGTGTAATAAATCTTTTGAATTACGTTACCTACATGAATTTTTTAAATAATCCTTGTCGCATTCTAAGAAAAGTTGTAATAATTTTCGTACCTCAAGGTACATGAATATAGTTTTGGCACAATCCGAATACTAATGGGGAAAGGTCAGTTTTAAAACTGCAAATATAATTGGTAAAATCAAAATCATATACATGACTGCAATTAGATAACCTGGTTTAACTAACACAAACTTCATTAAACTCACAGCCAATAGTGGTTAGTCACCAGCTGCTCTGTTAGGAAAGCTAAGACAAACTTTAATACAATCACCACTAACTAAGAGCACTTTACACTTTGTCAACCACTATTTTGTAATTATTAGAAACTGCATTAACTGCGATCACCACTAACCAAGCTTCTTATTTTTTGCTCAAAAAGCTAGTTTGACATCTTCAAAATTTCTCACTTTTCATAAACACGATTAAGACAAACTTATATCTTGCATTACATTCATACCGTTTAATTCAGAGTACCTACTTTACTTTTAGCTAAAAAGGGATATGGATTCGTCACGTAATAGACAGACATACAAGCAAAGCTAAAGCAAGACGTATAGGTAACACTTTACTTTTTGAAAGCGTAGATGAAATGACGCTAATCGATTGTAATGAATCAATTACGTTTATAATTGCATTGCATCAGCCACAATTACGTCGAAATCTGAAACAGTACAACTTGATGTGTGTAAATTGAAGCATAGTTCAGAATCGATTAGAGCGGAAGTGTTGACGCAGGTAGGAATCGATTAAAATTTCTTTTCATAGGTACTTACTCGTAAGGCTGTTATTTAACCTCATTTCCTTGTTTGTTTGAGTTAATCTTGAACTTTAATAAGATATCTCCAGCTAGAAGGCTGAAACCTTCTTAGAGGACTTATGTAGATTCGATGAAAATAATATTTTTGAGACGAATTTTGAGTCAATATGAGAGTACTTCTATCTCACAGATGATGGTATTATATCTAACGGATTTATTTGTTCAAAACTAAAATAGATATCTTTCCGACAATCTTGTGTCCGACAATCTGCGCAAAGAGAGTATTTATTCATCATATTTACACTACAGACTCCTATTTGCATTAGGAATAAGTGCATAACATTTGACGTAACATATTGTTCCTTCTTTGCACAGATTGTTGCTGATGATGTACGCAACATTGTCCGAAACATGTCCGTATTAATTTCGAGTAAACAAGGTAGACTGATTCATTTCCGTTTGTTAACAATCTGCCTTTAAATGTTGCATAGTATTGCTCCACTATTGCCTACACTAATACGGACAGCATCAAAACAATAAGATGTTTATTATAGTTATGATTGTAGAGTTTCGCAATATGCTGCCAAGTTTAGTGCATGTTTTCCGGACATCGTCTTGAGAACAACATTTTCCTGCTTGTTTACGAGCAGGAAAATTGAATTTTCCGGAGTATAACTGTAAAGACTTCACAAAACGCAAAATACACTGTTTTCACAGCACACGCCCAAAAAAAATCGGTGGTGTTTATTGACAAACTTGATTTTTGTGGAATTTGTAAAAAAAAATTGAAATTCGTAAATTTCGTCTTTTTTAACGATTTCCGGAAAATTTTTATACAAAACACGTCAGTAAAATCCCTTAATTGACTCGAAGCTTTAAAATACTCAGCACTGTGCCTCGTACTTCAATTTAACTCTTCTTCAATAATGTCAGAATTTCCTGACTTTTCTGTAGATAACTATTACCGAAAACCTGTTGCGTGTTATGCAAATTCCTTACAAAATTAAGTTCGAATCAAACTGAGAATTACGTTGTGCCCAAAATCTGAACAATTTCTAAGCTAAATTGCATCAGCTGTTTTTAGGAAAATATTTACATCTGAATTTTCATCAAATTGAGTTCAAAATATGAACAATTTTCAAAGAAAACTGTTTGAATTGCTTGTAAAAATGTTCACGTCGAACTCAAATTTGTAATGAAATCGTCTACAATTTGGACAACGTAAATTGGACTTATTGTTAGAAAATAGTTAGGTATTTACACATAAGTTAGGAAAATGTCACATTACTGAAGAGGTGCTAAATTGAAATACGAGGCACTTTGTGCAGAGTATTTTAAAGCTCCGGATCAAGTAAGAGACTTTTTGGCGTGTTTTGCATTAAATTTTTGGGCGTAGGCCGATTGCGCGCCGCGATCAGAAAAATAAGTAGGTTGTAAAAATCCTACCAGCCAGTTGCGCGCGGACTCTCTTATTCTATCTACCAATTGCGCGCAGTAGTTGGAAACGCTCAAAGTATTCCAACCAAATATCAGCGGCTTAGAAAACAAAAATTTTAAAGACGGCTAGGAATTATATTTGATTTTGTAATTGAAAATTGTGAAATGTAGCACAAAAGTCAGTTACCCTACATTAAATTTTAGAGGAAGTTTACCGTGACTACTATTTTAAACCACCTATTCTCATTTTGAGATAGTGCCCATTACTTGCAATTCATCGTTAAAATGGAACATTTTACTACATTTGGTAGGTATAATTCGGTGCACCCGAATTGCGGTGCGGATAGCTCAACCCGCTAACACTACACCCGAATTGAGGTGAAGAATTATTCTACCTGTTGCTGTAACCCGAATTGCGGTACGGATCCCGCATTTATAAACTTGGTCATCGGTCCTGTTCGTTTTACTAAACCTCAATTGTTGATCCTTGCCCCAACAAGCGATAGCGAATAGAACGAAAATAGTGTAGCCCGCTTCGGGAGGTAATAATGTACTACCACTTCCGGAAGTTACTTACATTATTTTGTATTAAAGCACACGGGACTTATTTAAAATTATCGTTCAATTATTATTCAGTAAGTAGAGGTATCGCCTAACTTGCTGGACCGCAATTCGTGTTAAGGATTATATCCCATTTTCAGAACTGATGTACCTGCAATTCGAGTGCGCCCGTATAATTTTGGTGATTCTTTGAAAAATTTTGTCCTTCCGCTTATGGCAAACAACCTGCGTAGACCTTTAAATTATAATCCTTTTCTGCGCGCAATCGGCCTATAACCCTTGAGGTCCTCTGAAACTGACCGCGGCGCGCAATTGGGGTACGCCCAAATTTTTCCGGAAAACGTAAAAGAAGACGAAATTTACAAATTTTAGATTTTTTTTACATTTCCACGAAAATCAAGCTTGTCGATTTTGTCGGAAACTAGTTACAAAGTAAACAACATCGATTTTTTTTATCAATTTTGTGCGTGTGATGTGAAAACAGTGTACCTATTTTGCTTCTTGTAAAGTCTTTACAGTATGAGGAACATTAGACATAGAAAAATAGTCATGAAAATAGAATTTTCCAGAGCGTAAATAAGCAGGAAAATGTTGTTTCCAAGACGATTTCCGGAAAACAAAATAACATCAATATGATGGCCAAGCTTTCAAAACGTAAACAGTACCTACTGCACCCATGACTATCGGTGCAAGATCATTTTACAAGAATTGTGAGGTTTACATTGAAGTACAGTACTAGTCCGGAAAATTCAATTTTCCGACGCAGGAAAATGTTGTTTCCAAGACGACTTCCGGAAAACAAAATAACATCAATATGATGGCCAAGCTTTCAAAACGTAAACAGTACTGTACCCATGACTATCTGTGCAACATTATTACAAGAATCGTAAGGTTTTCATTAAAGTACAGTACTAGTCCGGAAAATTGAATTTTCCGGCCGGCGCGTAAATAAGCAGGAAAATATTGTTTCCATGACGATTTCCGGAAAACAAAATAACATCAATATGATGGCCAAGCTTTCAAAACGTAAGCAGTACTGCACCCATGACTATAGATGCAACATCATTACAAGAATCGTAAGGTTTCCATTAAAGTGCAGTACAACTCCGGAAAATTCAATTTTCCGGCACAGGAAAATATTGTTTCCAAGACGATTTCCGGAAAACAAAATGTCATCAATATGATGGCCAAGCTTTCAAAACGTAAACAGTACTGTACCCATGACTATCTGTGCAACATTATTACAAGAATCGTAAGGTTTTCATTAAAGTACAGTACTAGTCCGGAAAATTGAATTTTCCGGCCGGCGCGTAAATAAGCAGGAAAATTTTGTTTCCAAGACGATTTCCGGAAAACAAAATAACATCAATATGATGGCCAAGCTTTCAAAACGTAAGCAGTACTGCACCCATGACTATCGATGCAACATCATTACAAGAATCGTAAGGTTTCCATTAAAGTGCAGTACAAGTCCGGAAAATTCAATTTTCCGGCATAGGAAAATGTTGTCTCCAAGACGATTTCCGGAAAACAAAATATCATCAATATGATGGCCAAGCTTTCAAAACGTAAACAATACTGTACCCATGACTATCTGTGCAACATTATTACAAGAATCGTAAGGTTTTCATTAAAGTACAGTACTAGTCCGGAAAATTCAATTTTTCGACGCAGGAAAATGTTGTTTCCAAGGCGATTTCAGGAAAATATTCATAACTACTGTTTTTCAATAATGGGTTCATTTGAGTCCAAAACTTAAAATATTGATTCGATCAGAACGACGGAAGACAAAGACGAGTTTGTCACTGTGGAGATACTAATGGAGACGGCACCAAAAGGAGTGTAAATAGGTTTCAGTTCTGAATGTAGAGTTTCGCAATTTTCCACCGAGTTCTAATGCACATTTACCGAAAACCTGTTGCATGTTACGCAAATGCCCTACATGCGATCCGAGCGAAACGACATTACTACTTCTTGATCCATCGGTAGGAATAATCAAACGACGTTCTATCCCGTCTTCAAAAAAGGATTTCCTCTATTATTTCTCCCGCGTTCCCTTACCTCTCTGCAGGTACGCCACCAGCATCATGTTGATCTGAGGAAGTTGAAAGAAGGGGTTGTTCTGTAATCCGAAACTGAAGGGAAGCAGGCCGGGCGACGAGATTCCGTTTATGAAAAGGGGCGAGTGAGTGCAGCCGATGCCGGCGGCGAACTTCGGCTGATCCATCGAGATCTCGCACAATTTACAAGGCATCTTCATTTTCGAATCTAATTATATCACTGGCGATCACAATGAGAATTATTTATCACAGCACTTTTTTGGGATCACGTAACGAGTAGTAGGCACAAACAACAAATTAATATAAAACGACGATGGCGAAGAGGACACTCGCCGGGCAGTCAATTAGTACGCGGATACCTCCTCGTGTGAGTTGCGGTGGTTAATTGCGCCGTATCATAATTGTCGAGCAGCGCATCCATCTCGTCGGGGATCAATCGTAGTGGCATCCGAGGGATCCGACGACGGTCACCGCGATGGAACCACCGGGAACGTTCCTCGCTACCGACGACCGACAGGACCGATCCCGACATATATGAAGACGATGCGTTCCGCGACGCCCTTAAGATGTTACGCTAAATAGGGCCCAGAGCGAGAGAGTAACCAAAAACCTGTTGACGGACGAAACGTAAGAGATATACACGTAACCGATCGACTCGTGACGACAGTCGACGCTCGACTAACCTAACCTTTAGCGGTCGCTTTAGCGTACACGTAGTAAGTCTATAGCGGACTGGTAGGTCGGACCAATCGGAGGGGTCCCCGTCGAGTACGTCACGGTGACGTAGCGGGAGCTTTGTGTGAGTGGCGCGAGCGAGCGATCCAGATAAATCCGCGAGAGCTTTCTTCCTTTCGTATATGCGGACGCGGAAATGTCGACGAGAGAGAGATAGGTTTTTTCCGACACGCGGACCTCATGTGCTCCGTACACTTCGAACGCGTCGCGATTGGTCACGACCGATCCGGACGATTTCTAGTTCAAATCGCATCGATCGGCCAGCAGCTAGCAGATCGAGTTAGTATCAAAATCGAGTGCCAAATTAGGAGATCTTGTCGATTGTCGACATTATTAGACCAACTATTAGCAGAGCTCTAAAAGTGGTCATTTTTGCATAAAAAAAATGGGTTGCAAAGTATGCAGGGTTTTAAAGTATGATCCGTAGATGAAAAGGGATAAAATCATAACCACGAATTATTGTTTATAACAAAATGGCAGCCAAAAAACAGTAAAATATTGCAAGAAAATAAGTTTTTTTCTGTTTCTAGCAGAAACTATAAGAGATATCGTTTTAACTACAATGCAAAAGTTGTAGAGAATTTAAAAACTTTTGAAATGAGTCCTACAGCAACTCTGTAAGTGCATTTTTTGCCGAGAAAACCCGAAAAAACTAAAATAATTTTTTTTGCGTTTTTTTGAAAATTCGTAGCTTCTACAAATATGAACCTACAGCACGCGTTCCTTGGGAAGCAGTAGCTGTTGATATGCTTATTAATCAGGTAAAAATCTGGACCCTATCAGATGTACAGTTTGGCATATAATCCCGATTCATTTTTTGGGCCGATATTTCACTTGCTCATTCTTGCTCGTACGGAGGTCCGATCGTAATTTTCAAAACTGTTTCAGAAACTTCAGAACAGCTACTGTTTCCCAAAGAACGCGTGCTGTAGGTTCATATTTGTAGAAGCTACGAATTTTCAAAAAACGCGTATTTTTTTTAAGTTTTTTCGGGTTTTCTCGGCAAAAAAGACACTTACAGAGTTGCGGTAGGACTCATTTCAAAAGCTTTTAAATTCTCTACAACTTTTGCATTGTAGTTAAAACGATATCTCTTATATTTTCTGCTAGAAACAGAAAAAAACTTATTTTCTTGCAATATTTTACTGTTTTTTGGCTGCCATTTTGTTATAAACAATAATTCGTGGTTATGATTTTATCCCTTTTCATCTACGGATCATACTTTAAAACCCTGCATACTTTGCAACCTTTTTTGCACCAAAAAATCTCTACTAGTAAGCCTATATAATATGTGTATGTGAAGTTAGCGAGGAAATTTGTACGAGGGTCATTTCCGCCAACGGTTGTTCCATTCATTACAAACTATGATAGATGATTCGTAAATATTGGATAATCCCGAAAGTCCAACTTTCTACACTTTTGTTCTTACAGCAAAATATAGAGAACACAATGATCTATGCAATGACTAGTAAGAATTTCGAAAAAATGTCAATAACTGAGCTATTTCGCGATTTCCGAGTCTCGTTCAAGTGTAATCGAGTTACTCAAAACGCTCTAACTCCGGAAGTATAACTTTCTACACTTTTGTTCTTATAACAAATGATAGAAAATATAATGACATATGCAACGACTGTAGCAAAAATTTCCAAAAAATGTCATTAACTGAGCTATTTCGGGATTTCCGAGTCTCGTTCAAGTGTAATGGAATTACTAAAACGCTGTAACTCCGGAAGTATAACTTTGTACGCTTTTGTTCTAAGAACAAATGAAGGAAAACATAATGACATATGCAACGACTGTAGCCAGAATTTCCAAAAAATCTCAATAACTGAGTTATTTCGAAATATCAGAGTCCCATTCATGTGTAATGGAGTTACTTAAAACGCTGTAACTCCGGAAATATAACTTTGTACACTTTTCCTCTGGTATAACAACAAAATGATAACAAAGTTACACTTCCGGAGTTACAGCGTTTTAAATAACTTCATTACACAAGAACGGGGTTCGTCATTTTATGAACTGATTCAGTTGCAATGACATTTTCACTATGCACAATCATGCACAGCCATTTCCGCGTAGAATTTCCGGAAACAAGGTCGATTTCTCTGAAAATTGGGATTTAGGTAGTATTTTATAGTCTTCTTCAAAGATGGACTTGTGCCGAAGTGTACTTTTTACGACTAAGGGGCATAATTTTTTTTTAATGAAAATAAACCCGGAAATCCATGGATTGACCAATTCCAAGCAACTTTTGTTCTATAAAGTTTTTTGTAAAGTTGATATTTCCCAAAAATTTCACCATTTTCAAGTTATTGAAGATTTTCAATTTCTGGGTTCTCGAAAAATAACCATCCATCAACGAGCAATAACTCAGCCCCCATTGGGTTTATAGAGGTCATTCAAAAACGTGTCTCTTTGTTGGTCTATTAGCTACATTTTGTTCTGTACGTTTATGCCGATAAAATGAAAGATTTTAAAGTTATTGTTGAAAAACGGTTAAAAAACATTCGTTTCTTCAATGAAAAATGTGTAGTTTCAATCGTGAATAACTCGAAAAATATCAACTTTACAAAAATAATTATATAACAAAAGTTGCTTAAAATTGGTCAATCTATCGAGTTCCGGGGTTATTTTGTAAAAAAAAATTTACCCCTAGAGGCTTTCACCTCTAGGGAAAAAGCACACTTCGGCACCAGTCCAATTTTCCCAATTTTCAAAGAAATCGACCATGCTTTTCAAAATTCCACAGTTTTAAGGTTTTTTACCACTGGTGACTAGACTATTGGGGATGTAAAGATGACTGCGACAAACTGAAATTGCACGGTATAAAAATAAGTAGCTCTATAATTGCATATACACATAAGTTCAGTATGACATATAGGAATAAAATTCAAACACGTTTTCAATATTTCCAAAAATGGAAAAATCGTCGATTTTGAAATTTCCAACGAAAAATAAAAGGGGACAGTTTTTTTATCTCGATACTAAAATAACTCCTTTGGTTAATTAATCACTGTTAGGGTTATAAATTTTTTGAATATTGCATTTCTCTAAACCAAAGTTACACTTGCTCGAATTTGGAAAGTCCAATACCATTTGTTAGGAAATTCTTTTCTCATAAAACACCTTCAACTAAATTTCCTAATTCACAGAAATATTATTGTCGGAAATATCAGTCATCAATTGACAATATATTATTGTCAATTGTACAATTACGTTATGCCCAAAATCTGATCAAAATTGAGTCCAAATTATGAACAATTTTCAAAAAAAAACTTCCTGAATGTTCACGTCGAACTTAACACTGTACCAATATTTTGGACAATTTCTAATTTCAACTGTACCAACTGTTTTTCATAACGTTGACTCGAAACTTTGTGTACGTATTTAATACAAAATATGTACATTTTTCAAAGGAAAATACATCAATTGCTTACTGAAATATTCAAGTCTAACTTAGCATCAAACGGAGATCAAAATTTGGGAGATTTTCCAAAGTATTATTGTGAAAATGTTCAGGTCAAACTTAGAATTCCGTTGCGCCCAAAATCTGGACAATTTCTTATGAAAATTGCATCAAATATTCACATGTAACCTAACACCAACATGGAGTTCAAAATTTGGAGAATTTCCACAGCAAATTGCGCCAAATGTTTATAAAAATGTTCAGGTCAAACGTAGAATTACGTTGTGTCCAAGATGTGGACAATTTCTAATCAAAATTGAGTTCAAAATATGGAAAATTTTCAAAAAAAAATCATAACATTCACTCCAAACTTTGTAAGTTCAAAATTTGGAGAATTGTCACCTCAAATTGCACCAATTACTTATGAAGATATTTACATTTAAAATTAATAACGTATTTAGTTCAAAATCGGTACAGTTTTCAAACCAAAATAGTACATCAATTGCTTACGGAAATATTCATGTCTAACTTAGCATCAAATGGAGTTCAAAATTTGGAGATTTTTCAAAGCAAACTGCTTCAATTGGTTGTGAACATGACCAGATCAGATTTAGAATTCGGTTGTGAACAAAATTTGGACAATGTCTACTTCAAATTGTATCACATGTTCACATGTAACCTAACATCAAAATGGACTTCAAATTTGGAAATTTTCCAAAGCAAACTGCCCCAATTGTTTATGAAAATGTTCAGGTCAAACGTAGAATTACGTTGTGCCCCAAATCTGGACAATTTTAATCAAAACTGAGTTCAAAATATGGACTGTTTATTAAAACTTCAAACTTTGTAACCAATGAAGTTCAAAATCTGGACGCATTTCATCTCAAATTACACTAATTATTTATGAATATATTTACATATTCAGTTCAAAATCTGAACAATGTTCAAGGCGTTATAGATCAATTGACTATAAAAATATTCATGCCTAATCATCAATCTAATCATCAGTCAATTCATCGAATTGGGTTCAAAACCTGGACAATTTTCAACTGCTTGAACTTGTAAAAATGTTCACTTCGAACTTAAAATTATGTAATGCCCAAAATTTGGAAATTTGTATATCAAAACTTTCACTTCAAACTTGGCAACAGATAAAGTGGTTTAGCAACATGTTTAGTTCAAAATCTAGACAGTTTTTAAGACGAAGTACATTAATTGACAAAAATGTTTGCTAAATTGCTAAATGGAGTTTAAAATATGGACGATATCTCAACAAACGAACTTTCTTAATGACATCTATTCCAACTGCTTACCAAAACATTCACTTCACAAACTGTTACAAATGAAATTCAAAATTTGAAATAGTGCAAAAATTGTACTTGTTCCAATTCAAACGTAATCAGTTGCTTAGGAGAATATTCCCACTTAACTTAGCATCAAATTTACTTCAAAATATGGCCAACTTCCAAAACAACCTGCTTCAATTGTTTGGGAAAATGTTCACGCTGAACCTAAAAGGACGGTGTGCCCCAAATTTGTATCATTTTTATCTCAAACTGCACTAATTCCTTATAAAAATATTTTGTATGTAACCAGATCTGTATAATTTTGGGCGTCGACGAGTTCCTCCCGCGGTCAGTTCGAAAGTAGGTAAACCTCTCAGCGGACCGACGAGTTCCTCCCTGATGACCATAATTATTATATGAATTCGCTATCCCTTGTTAGGGCAAGGATAAACAATTGAGGTTTAGTAAAACAAACAGGACCGATCACCTGGGTGATGGAAACTGACCAAAACAAATACAAAACAATTGATTGAATTGAAACAGGCAGAAACATATTGATATTTAAGGAATCTTCTCCAGCCATCTCTTTAATCCCTGGTTTGTAGCTACCTGCCTTAGGGTCACCAAATTTCTGACCGCCGGGAGGAACTCGTCGGCGCCCATAATTTTAAATCAAAATGCATCAATTTCTTAATTTCTTAGCAATTATATTGACTTCCTACTCTGGAAAATTTCCAAAGCAAACTGTTTCAAATCCCAATAGTTCACATCGAACTTAGATTGAAATTGTTCCCAAAATTCAATGTAAATAGATAATGGATAAATTGCTAATGGAAAATTTGCATCCACAAGACGTTAATAAATGTTAAGAAAACTTTTACATGATAATTTATTTACCGATAAATTATCGCCTCACTTTCACTAAATTACCAGCCTAAGAGCGTTTTCAATTCTACACCCAATTTCCATCGAATATTAATTGGATTCGTTCACTCATCCGCCTAAATGCTTCCAGTTTAGTGGTGGTACGTCACCAGAAACAAAACTCTTCATCTTTTGCGGTTTCCCATTTTAATTAATGTTTTTAACGTGATGTTCACAACTTGTTGTCTTTTACATGCAAAATATGAACGATTGGTACGAGGTTTAATTAGGGCCTGTAGTATTTTCCACTTTGGGATTTAAAATAATGTCTATTAATTGAAAATTCGTAGATATATTTGTGCAACTCTCGTTCAAGAGTTATAAGACGGCCCATAAAAATATGAATTTCATTCATGTAATGTTTAAATATGACAGCGATAAAATCCATAAAAGATCAAAGAGTTATACTCGAATGTATAAGTTTTATATAAAAAACCTCATACGATCGTATCCGGGCCTTATTAGTCTTATGTAACTTATATGAGACGGTATAAATATATTCCCAATGTATTTTTATTTCTCAAACGAATGGCTTCACCATATACAGCCTTCTACAATAACACATTTGTTTTCAATTAACTAAAGTGAGTTAGTTATATACGATCATAACTATTTATAGTTATTTCACCACAAACTACATCCAATCATACTTTGTAATGTAAATACAAACGAAACAAACATTCTGACTAATGCTAACAACCGCAGAAAAAAGTTTTCTTTCTCCGCAACAAACATCTCTCAGTGTAAATTCCATTTTTGCTTTTGCCAGTCAACAAAGTCCAGAACGAGTTAATTAAAGGCTAAGTAATCAGTACCGAGGAGCTTTCCTTTGGTTAATCAGAACGTCGATCTGAAAAGAATAACACTCGAACGGTAGGGTTAGCAATCGTGACTCAGGAACAAGGAAAGTTACTTGGAACATAATATGTACGTAATGCAGAAACTGAAATGAAATGTAAATTGATTGAAAAATAAATTAATAGATTTTACAAAAAAAATGTTTCAAATAAAAGTTGTAGCTAATAGTTAGGTCAATTCACATCTAAAATTTGGTACGAATCGGTAAAGCCGTTTTGCAGAAAATTGAAAAGAGAACTGAAAAATCACAAAACTAGAAAGCCCTTCGCAGAAGATCAGTTAAGATAACGATAATGGAAATGGATAAGGATTGAGTGGTAAAGTAAAATACGAAGTCTCGTCAGTCACTCGTCAGAATTATAATTTCAAGGCATTCGGGAGCCCAGGAACGACACGGCACCATGCTAACTCACAAAACTCGCGCCACAACTCACAAACTCGCATGAGCGGAGAGACCGATACGTCCGTTCTCGTTCGAATTTAAGGCGATTAAGGTTCGGAGCGAGAGATAAATCTCTTAACGTAATTGTGCTGATAAGCGGCGATGATTCAAATGTACCTAAACGATACGATTCTTGTGCTACCGAAATGCCGGAAATAGTACGGGTGTGAAGCCAAAAACCGTTCTCGGGGAGATTGTTTATTACTAAACAAATGTGTCGGATACGATTTACCACCCTAGTTGTCGTTGGGGGTTGATACATGGGGTATATTTACCAAAAATCGAGAAAAAAATTATTTTAACCACCCAAATTAATTTTTACACTGAAAATTACAATACTTTCTCTTATTATATGATGCCTATTAAGTCACATCATCCACTTCATAAGTCAGCATTTACTATAGGCTCATATTTTATTGCTAATTTATTACGCAAACCACGATTTTATTGCTTAACCCCTTAGCGAGACAAAGGGGCTAATCTGTCATAAGACTTAAGCCACATCATCCACCCCTGTATCTCCGGAACCGTAAGAGATATATACATAAACCAAGCGGCATATTTTATTACTAATTTATTGCTGACGATCGCGACTAGTAGCGCAAACCCAGAGTTACCCCTTCAACCCTTAGTAATAAACTCACTCCCGAAATATTAAAAAAATTGAAACAAAAAATGTATGTCCGTTAAATGCAGCCTGGGATCTTTATTACTATTTAATTTGTCATATTCTAACAAAAGCATGATTTTATTGCTCCACCCCTTAGCGAGATATAGGGGATATTCTGACATAAGACACTGCCTCAACACCTGTATCTCCGGAACGGCTAGAGATATATACATAAACCAAACGCCATATTTCAGTGTAAATTTATTCCTAATTTATTACGCAAACCACGATTTCATTGCTCAACCCCTTAGCGAGAAAAGGGGGATAATCTATTTTAAGAAACAACCCAACACCTGTATCTCCGGAACCGTAAGAGATATATACATAAACCAAGCGGCATATTTTATTGCTAATTTATTGCTGACGATCGCGACTAGTAGCGTAATCCCAGACCCACCCCTTCACCCCTTAGCAATAAGGTCACCCCCGGAATATCAGAAAAATTGTAACAAAAAACGTAAGTCCGTTGAATGAAGCCTGAGATCTTTATTATTAATTAGTTTCTCATCTTCCAAAGAAAGCGTGATTTTATTGCTCCACCCCTTAGCAAGAAAAAGTGGATAATCTGACTTAAGACTCACCATCCACACCTGCATAACCGGAATCGGAGGAGATATACACATAAACCAAGCGGCATATTTTATTGCTAATTTATTACTGACCATACGAACTAGCAGCGAAACCCCAGAATCACCCCTTCGCATTAAACTCACCCCCGAAATATCAGAAAAATTGAAGAAAAAAATATGTCCGTTAAATACAGCCAGGGCTCTTTATGACTATTTGATTGCTCAACTTTCAAGTGTTTTTCTGATATTTCGGTGGTGAGTTTAATGCTAACTGTGAAGGGGTGGTTCTGAGATTGCGCATGACTTCAGCAATAAATTAGCAATAAAATACGCCTCTTGGTTTATGTATATATCTCTTACGGTTACGGAGATACAGGTGTTTGGGTTGTTTCTTAAGTCAGATTATCCCCTTTTTCTCGCTAAGGGGTATAGCAATAAAATTAGGCTTTCCTTAGAAGATGAGAAATTAAATAGTAATAAAGATCCCAGGCTGTATTTGACACACATACATTTTTTGTTACAATTTTTCTGATATTCCGGGGGTGAGTTTAATGCTAAGGGTTGAAGGGGTGGGTCTGGGTTTGTGCTACTAGTCGCGATCGTCAGCAATAAATTAGCAAAAAAAAACCCGTCTGGTTTATGTATATATCTCTTACGGTTTCGAAGATACAGGTGTTGGGGTTGTTTCTTAAGTCAGATTATACCCTTTTCTCGCTAAGGGGTGGAGCAATAAAATCGTGGCTTACGTAATAAATTAGGAATAAATTAGCACTGAAATATGGCGTTTGGTTTATGTATATATCTCTTGCCGTTCCGGAAATACAGGTGTTGAGGGTGTGTCTTATGTCAGATTATCCCCTATATCTCGCTAAGGGGTGGAGCAATAAAATCATGCTTTCGTTGGAATATGACAAATTAAATAGTAATAAAGATCCCAGGCTGCATTTAAGGGACATACATTTTTTGTTACAATTTTTCTGATATTTCGGGGGTGAGTTTATTACTAAGGGTTGAAGGGGCGAGCCTGGGATTGCGCTACTAGTCGCGATCACCAGCAATAAATTAGTA
The DNA here is from genome assembly GCA_946251905.1 of Cryptocephalus moraei. Taxonomy (NCBI): domain Eukaryota; kingdom Metazoa; phylum Arthropoda; class Insecta; order Coleoptera; family Chrysomelidae; genus Cryptocephalus; species Cryptocephalus moraei. The sequence continues at coordinate 5,247,225 of OX276455.1, read as the reverse complement.
ATAAAATATGCCGCTTGGTTTATGTATATATCTCTTACGGTTCCGGAGATACAGGTGTTGGGGTTGTTTCTTAAGTCAGATTATCCCCTTTTCTCGGTAAGGGGTAGAGCAATAAAATCATGCTTTCGTTGGAATGTGACAAATTAAATAGTAATAAAAATCCCAGGCTGCATTTAGCGGACATACATTTTTTGTTACAATTTTTCTGATATTTCGGGGGTGAGTTTATTACTAAGGGTTGAAGGGGCGAGTCTGGGATTGCGCTACTAGTCGCGATCACCAGCAATAAATTAGTAATAAAATATGCCGCTTGGTTTATGTATATATCTCTTACGGTTCCGGAGATACAGGTGTTGGGGTTGTTTCTTAAGTCAGATTATCCCCTTTTCTCGGTAAGGGGTAGAGCAATAAAATCATGCTTTCTTTGGAATGTGACAAATTAAATAGTAATAAAGATCCCAGGCTGCATTTAAGGGACATACATTTTTTGTTACAATTTTTATGATATTTCGGGGGTGAGTTTATTACTAAGGGTTGAAGGGGTGAGCCTGGGATTGCGCTACTAGTCGCGATCGTCAGCAATAAACTAGCAATAAAATATGGCGCTTGGTTTATGTATATATCTCTTATAGTTCCGGAGATACAGGGGTGGATGATGTGGCTTAAGTCTTATGTCAGATTAGCCCCTTTTTCTCGCTAAGGGGTGGAGCAATAAAATCGTGGTTTGCGTAATAAATTAGCAATAAATTAGCAATAAAATATGAGCCTATAGTAAATGCTGACTTATGAAGTGGATGATGTGGCTTAATAGGCATTATTATATGGGTATCCCATATGAGAAAGTAACAACGACAAGTGTATGAAATATCCCAGTTTCTGTTACGAGTCGCGCTGAACTTAATGCAAACAATCTAGCTAATTAGAATTAATATTATGGAATTGCGGGATTTTAGAAGGTACGGCACTTCTACAATTTCCAGTTTCCAGCGAGCTCGACGGCGAGGCAGGTTTATTAAAACGTGTTATACCATTACTTAAAACGAGGAACGCGAATGTGGAACATTACGATTTCGCTTTTAATTCATCTCGTTGCAAAACGTTTCATTACACATATAAATTAATCCGATGATAACAATCTGATTTGTTGAAAATTCGTTCTGTGTTCGGCGAGCAGATAAATATTATCGGACGAGTACGTAATGGGAGTGTTAAAATGTAAACTTTGATAATAAAATTAATATTTAATGCCGGGCGTTATGGGTCGGAGGTATGTATAGAATCAACATACACACGCATAGGGAAAACGAGCTTATCACGATTTTTTTAAAAGCGCTCTTAAAATTACTTTTAACCGATAGGTATTGGTAAACGAGAACTTTCAAATGACAGTTTATCCTTAGAGAAAATTATAAAAGTAGGACAGCGAAAACTTGTGCTTAGATTCAACGAGCAAGACAGTGTAACCGAGTGTATGTTTATTTTAGTGCTAAATATTTTCAGCATTAGCAGGACTCGACGTTCAGTCATTAAATTTTACAACCTCCAAACCATATATTAAAACGTAATTTAATTTCAATTCTTTTAATTCGTTTTGACTAATGCCAGCCATAAATCTATCCCGAGGAGAACATAACGTTACGGCCCACATTCGCCATGCGGCAGCTTATTTGTCATGAAAAGGCAATAACATAACTTGAAAGTCCAATTTCGCAGAGTCGGATGAAACGCCGTATTAAACAGGAGTAGACGAGTTTTTCCTCGGAATTTCCTTTAATCCGCATTTTCCGTAAAAGAGGACGAACTCTCTTATAAGTCCTTAGGGCGGAACTTCATCAAAAATGGATATGTAAACAGTTGTTTCGACGTGATTTATGATTTAAACGAGATTAAGGCGTCCCTAGGAAACTTTCCGTCAGCCGACGGTGTCGATGAACCGTTTTTATATTTTTTCGTGATGTACAAAGTTTAAATCGTCGGCGGGACTCATAAATAACACAACTCTTTCTCAACAATGCTCTCTTCCATTTTCGTAAACACTGCTTGATGATTCAGGGACTTTCTACTCAGGCGACTAGGCGTAAGATCCAAGGTTCGTCCAACCACCTCTTTAGATATATTAGGATTAACAAGCGTGCTGAAATAATTATGTGTTATTGTACCCGAGAACATCCTAAATATAATCTCAACCCACTCCGAATTTCTAAATATATTTTTTCTAATAGCGTCGAAAATGTAGTTCCCCAACTCTCTCCACCATAAATGAGACAAAATGTTTCGTAGCAGAGTTGTATATTGTACTTGAAGTAGGGACAAATAATGATTAACAATAACTCCATTCCATGAAATCCTGAAACCTTTTGCTCCATTTATGGGGAAGACACTTCAGAAACTGCCTTTTCGATATTCTTACTTATTCGAAAATGTAATGTTTGTTCATTCCACAAAATACCTCCAAGAGATATGGAGACACCATCCTGTATATTAAGACAAACCTGCTCGAAAAATATTTATCTTACTAATTAATAATTAAGTCAGGGTTAAATAAAGAGACACGCCTGCTGTCGATTAGAATCAAAATATTCACACTTGGAAGTTCAAAAATAAAATTTTGGAAACTATTCAAAACTAGCTGTTCATCTCATTAACTAACTGTCATAGTGTTATGAAACAATGTTTGTAATTACCATCAGAGACTATCTCTATCGGAACCTTCGAAAATACCATGAAGTCCAGTTTAGAAATAAAAAAATTCGCATATTTATACAAATTTCTTAAAATCAACTGTTCATATTTCATAAACTAACTGTCATCACGTTATCCAAACCACATTTATAATATTCAGAGACGTGCCTTATTTGATTTGAGCATTAGAATGAAAAATTAGGTTTTGGAAAGGTCATCGAATCCTCTTTAGAAACTATTTAAGAACTAACTGTTCATAGATCATTAACTAACTGTCTTAGAGTCATGAAGTAAAGTTTACGATTATCAGTAACATACCTTCTATCGGTTTCGACCATATAATCAAAAAATTGACAATGCAGTTTTCATAAACAATAACTGTGTTATAACTAATTTAAAAACTTTTCAAAACTGACTACATTTTGTGAATTAACTGTCTGAGAGTTATGAACCAAAATTTGTAAAAAGCAGCGACATTCCTTTGGTTGCTTTGAGCAACTACAATCAAATATTTAATGCTTGACGTTAATAGAAATATCGTGGATTTAATAACCGATTCTTTATACGTCGTTAACTAATTGACGTACAGTTATGAAACAAAATTTAAGGCAATCAGCGACGTGCTTTCAGTCGATTTGTACAATAAAATTAGAAAGTTATACTTTGAATGTATTTGAGTCCACTTTAGAAACTTTTCAACTTGTTTATATCTCGTTAATTACCTGTCACAGTGTTATCAAAACAAAGGTTGTAATGATCAAAGACATGCCTTCTTTTGATTTGAGAACAAAATTAAAATACTCACAGCTTGAAATTTTTGGACAGATCATCAATTTCCCTTTTTAGAAACTTTGTAAGAACCACCTGTTGATGCGTCGTTAAATGGCTGTCTTACAGTTATCAAACAAAGTTTATGATGATCAGTAATATGCTTTCTGTAGTTTTCATGAAATCAAAACAAAAAACACTTTAGTGGTTATCAAAAAAAGCTAACTTGAAAAACTGTTCATATCTCGTGAATTAACTGTCATCACGTTATTTAAATAAAATTTGTAGCATTCAGAGACGTATCTTCTTTTGATTTGAGCATTAGAATAAAAAATTAGCAGCTAGAAGGCTTTGGAAAAATCATCAAATCCTCTTTAGACACTATTTAAGAACTAACTGTCATACGTCACCAACTAAGTGTCTAGTGAAATAAAGTTTACGATGATCAGTAACATGCCTTCTATCGGTTTCAATCATATAATCAAAAAATTGACATTGCAGTTTCTAACTGACTACATTTTGTGAATTAACTGTCAGAGAGTTATGAACCGAAATTTGTAAAAATCAGCGACATTCCTTTTGTCGACTTGGGCACTACAATCAAATATTTAATGCTTGACGTTTATACAAATATTGTCGATTTAATAACTAATTCTTTGTACGTCGTTAACTAATAGACTTACAGTTATGAAACAAAATTTATGGTAATCAGCGACGTTATTTTAGTCGATTTGTAAAACAAAATTAGAAAGTCACACTTTGTCAGAGAGTTATGAAACGAAATTTGCAAAAATCAGCCACATTCCTTTGGTACATTTGAATACTACAATCAAAATTTTAATGCCTGACGTTAAAAGAGAAATATCGTCGAATTCCAGTTAGAAACTTTTTAACAACTAACTATTTATACGTAGTTAACTAACTGACTTACAGTTATAAAACAAAATTTAAGACAATCAGCGACGTGCTTTCAGTCCATATGCAAAATAAAATTAGAAAGTTATACTTTGAATGTATTTGAGTCCACTTTAGAAACTTTTCAACTTGTTTATATCTCGTTAATTACCTGTCACAGTGTTATCAAAACAAAGGTTGTAATGATCAAAGACATGCCTTCTTTTGATTTGAGAACAAAATTAAAATACTCACAGCTTGAAATTTTTGGACAGATCATCAATTTCCCTTTTTAGAAACTTTGTAAGAACCACCTGTTGATGCGTCGTTAAATGGCTGTCTTACAGTTATCAAACAAAGTTTATGATGATCAGTAATATGCTTTCTGTAGTTTTCATGAAATCAAAACAAAAAACACTTTAGTGGTTATCAAAAAAAGCTAACTTGAAAAACTGTTCATATCTCGTGAATTAACTGTCATCACGTTATTTAAATAAAATTTGTAGCATTCAGAGACGTATCTTCTTTTGATTTGAGCATTAGAATAAAAAATTAGCAGCTAGAAGGCTTTGGAAAAATCATCAAATCCTCTTTAGACACTATTTAAGAACTAACTGTCATACGTCACCAACTAAGTGTCTAGTGAAATAAAGTTTACGATGATCAGTAACATGCCTTCTATCGGTTTCAATCATATAATCAAAAAATTGACATTGCAGTTTCTAACTGACTACATTTTGTGAATTAACTGTCAGAGAGTTATGAACCGAAATTTGTAAAAATCAGCGACATTCCTTTTGTCGACTTGGGCACTACAATCAAATATTTAATGCTTGACGTTTATACAAATATTGTCGATTTAATAACTAATTCTTTGTACGTCGTTAACTAATAGACTTACAGTTATGAAACAAAATTTATGGTAATCAGCGACGTTATTTTAGTCGATTTGTAAAACAAAATTAGAAAGTCACACTTTGTCAGAGAGTTATGAAACGAAATTTGCAAAAATCAGCCACATTCCTTTGGTACATTTGAATACTACAATCAAAATTTTAATGCCTGACGTTAAAAGAGAAATATCGTCGAATTCCAGTTAGAAACTTTTTAACAACTAACTATTTATACGTAGTTAACTAACTGACTTACAGTTATAAAACAAAATTTAAGACAATCAGCGACGTGCTTTCAGTCCATATGCAAAATAAAATTAGAAAGTTATACTTTGAATGTATTTGAGTCCACTTTAGAAACTTTTCAACTCGTTTATATCTCGCTAATTACCTGTCACAGTGTTATCAAAACAAAGTTTGTAATGATCAAAGACATGCCTTCTTTTGATTTGAGAACTGAATTAAAAAATTCACAGCTTGAAATTTTTGGACAGATCGTCAATTTCCCTTTTAGAAACTTTGTAAGAACCACCTGTTGATGCGTCGTTAAATGGCTGTCTTACAGTTATCAAACAAAGTTTATGATGATCAGTAATATGCTTTCTGTAGTTTTCATGTAATCAAAACAAAAAACACTTTAGTGGTTATCAAAAAAAGCTAACTTGAAAAACTTCAAAACTAACTGTTCATATCTCGTGAATTAACTGTCATCACGTTATTTAAATAAAATTTGTAGCATTCAGAGACGTATCTTCTTTTGATTTGAGCATTAGAATAAAAAATTAGCAGCTAGAAGGCTTTGGAAAAATCATCAAATCCTCTTTAGACACTATTTAAGAACTAACTGTCATACGTCACCAACTAAGTGTCTAGTGAAATAAAGTTTACGATGATCAGTAACATGCCTTCTATCGGTTTCAATCATATAATCAAAAAATTGACATTGCAGTTTCTAACTGACTACATTTTGTGAATTAACTGTCAGAGAGTTATGAACCGAAATTTGTAAAAATCAGCGACATTCCTTTTGTCGACTTGGGCACTACAATCAAATATTTAATGCTTGACGTTTATACAAATATTGTCGATTTAATAACTAATTCTTTGTACGTCGTTAACTAATAGACTTACAGTTATGAAACAAAATTTATGGTAATCAGCGACGTTCTTTTAGTCAATTTGTAAAACAAAATTAGAAAGTCACACTTTGTCAGAGACTTATGAACCAAAATTTGTAAAAATCAGCCACATTCCTTTGGTAGATTTGAACACTACAATCAAAATTTTAATGCCTGACGTTAAAAGAGAAATATCGTCGAATTCCAGTTAGAAACTTTTTAACAACTAACTATTTATACGTCGTTAACTAACTGACTTACAGTTATAAAACAAAATTTAAGACAATCAGCGACGTGCTTTCAGTCGATTTGTAAAATAAAAGTAGAAAGTTATACTTTGAATGTGTTTGAGTCCACTTTAGAAACTTTTCAACTCGTTTATATCTCGCTAATTACCTGTCACAGTGTTATCAAAACAAAGTTTGTAATGATCAAAGACATGCCTTCTTTTGATTTGAGAACTAAATTAAAAAATTCACAGCTTGAAATATTTGGGCAGATCATCAATATACCATTTAGAAAGTTTGTAAGAACCACCTGTTGATGCGTCGTTAAATGGCTGTCTTACAGTTATCAAACAAAGTTTATGACGATCAGTAACATGCCTTCTGTAGTTTTCATGTAATCAAAAAAATTATACTCAAGTTGTTTTCAAAAAAAAAGCTAACTGCCAAACTAACTGTTCATATCTCGTTAACTAACTGTCACAGCGTTCGCAGCTTTTTGCAGCTTCCGTCTAAAAAAATCGACGAAACAACCTTGAACGTCCCTTTTAGAGGGTGTGAAAAATAGGGGTGAAATTTATTTTTGGGCTTGCTATTCCAAGGTATTTGCCGGAAAGAAACTTATAACTCGGCATAGTTGAAGCTTGAAAAAATTAAGGGTAGGAAAGGAAATTACCTTTATTTAAAATAGTACCCGAATAGATAGAACTTTGCACGCTTATAGCTTAGGTTCCAAGATGGTTCAGAAGAAAACCATAACTCGGAATTTCCCTTCCCGAAGTGGTGGAAAGTAGAGGGGAAATTTCTTTATGGCGGTTCAGGGGTAGAAATTTTAAACTCTGCGCGGTTATAGCTTACACCCTAGAGTGTCTCGAAAACCCAGACTTTCAATTACGGAGGGGGTGGAAAATGGGGTGAAATTTACGCAATACCAAGAATATTATATTAGTTATAGATTGGGCACCACCAAAACCCAAATTTCACTTTGTGAGGTGAGGTGATCAAAATCTCACAATGTGACTTTTTTCCTAGCGAAATACACGTAGGTACGATACGCTACAATACGACGTACGCGATTAATCGATTTCGAGCTCAAACACGCAGGTATATAATTAGGACGGAGTCGAAATGGCTAACTCAATTCCTCGCTGAATTATTACATTTTCGACGTGGATCGCTGAAATATCTACGACTGCTAATGGAATACTAGCCGGTGCAATGTTGAACATTCGTATTAATCAAACAGTTGACAGAGGATTATTCTCAATTGATCGACGCTACGTTCCGGGCGATAAGGGGAGATTTTTCGATCACACCATTCTGGGAATGTGACGCTATCAATCAAAAATAACTCAACTTTCGAATTGTAAGTAGCGACTTAGGGAAGAAAATCGCCCCCTTCCAGGAGGGATCATCTTTCCACTTCATGTCGATGTACATACACTTCCCGTTTTATATTCAAACATTCAAGGGACGACGTCTTCTCGATGTATCGTCGAGAATAACACCCATAAAACGATTTTACTATCTTTCACATGAGATATTTACTAAAAGCGGAACCTTATAACCCGTAACTTATCGTGCCGGACAAATAAATCTTAATTTATCAGAAACCTTTTTCCCTTCGCCTCCGACGGAATTGAAAAGGCGTTCCAAATATTATTCCGTGATATACGGCGAGAAGGATGAGGAATAATGTAGTTATTATCCACTTCCTCAGGACCACAAATAAGGGCAATCTGTTTTGCCGACCCGGAAAACATCCAGGGAATGTGACGAAGAGTGTATAAACTTATTTCAAGTAAATTTGTTGCTTTGAATCATTTACCACAAGTTTCTCGCCTTGGGCAAAAATATTCTTCACAAGATGTAAAGAAAATTGGACTAACAACAAATTACACATCCAGGTGACCTTTGAAACAACATCTTCTTCACCTGGAAGTGCTTTCAAATTTCCATTGATTTCACTAACTTCAACAATGTCTTCAACAGGAATTTCATGGGAAACACGCACTAAGACTTACGTTCGCTGATAACGATTGCCACGCTTCGAATCGATATCCTACAAATGTTCGAACTAGGAAATAACTTCGGCGATTAATTAAGCTCACACAGGAGGAGTCACCGACAAAGTTAATATTCACAGATTCTTTATGTACAGCTCTCGACATATTTAACGCGTACATAAAAACCTCATAAAATTTAACGAGTCCCCCGCTAGCGAAACAAGTGACATAACAATCTACATGTACAACATAACAATCGTAGTAATTCACAAGAATTATACCAGGATCGGGTGTTTTTAATGTCACAATTGATACTAGGTACACTGATTCACACTATGTCCCCTGCTAGCGAGACAAGTGACATAACAATCTACATGTACAATATAACAATCGTGGTAATTCACAATAATTATACCAGGATCGGGTGTTTTTAATGTCACAATTGATACTAGGTACACTGATTCTCACTATGTCCTCTGCTAGCGAGACAAGTGACATAACAATCTACATGTACAACATAACAATCGTAATATTTCACAAGAATTATACCAGGATCGGGTGTTTTTAATGTCATAATTGATACTAGATACACTGATACACACTATGTCCCCTGCTATTACCGAAACAAGTGACATAACAATCTACATGTACAACATAACAATCTACATGTACAACATAACAATCGTAGTAATTCACAAGAATTATACCAGGATCGGGTGTTTTTAATGTCACAATTGATACTAGGTACACTGATTCACACTATGTCCCCTGCTAGCGAGACAAGTGACATAACAATCTACATGTACAGCATAACAATCGTGGTAATTCACAATAATTATACCAGGATCGGGTGTTTTTAATGTCACAATTGATACTAGGTACACTGATTCTCACTATGTCCTCTGCTAGCGAGACAAGTGACATAACAATCTACATGTACAACATAACAATCGTAATATTTCACAAGAATTATACCAGGATCGGGTGTTTTTAATGTCACAATTGATACTAGGTACACTGATTCTCACTATGTCCTCTGCTAGCGAGACAAGTGACATAACAATCTACATGAACAACATAACAATCGTAATAATTCACAAGAATTATACCAGGATCTGGTGTTTTTAATGTCACAATTGATACTAGGTACACTGATACACACTATAATTATTAAGAAGAGTTCATACTTTATTTGAAATCGAACATGAATTTTTACAAGGAAACTGACAGCTATGCTCTACGAACACAGTAAAGCAATCTCAACGGATTCGAGGAACTGTCATGTATATTTTGATTAAAGTTCTCTGATTGGAATTATTTACACTACCGACTTCAGGAACTTCTACACAGGACGTCGGGTTCGAAACTGTATTTATATAACTTTCTCAGACTCTATCAACTGCAGCAACATCGTTAGAAATTCATTTCGGTAACATTTGATTTCCACTGAGATAGAGAGGTGGAGCTCGTGGACAGTGAACGATGATAATAATGGATGATCAATATAATATCAATAGTAATCGAGTAAAATCAGTATACAACATTCATAAGGATAAATATAAGGATTAGTAGCATAATAATCAAATCTGAAATACCCAAAGGGAAAAATACTGTAACGCGAAATGTAAACAGCAGCACGAGACGTGTTTACTCTTATCGGACCTCGGTGGCCACTTTGATGAATGATTTATTACCTCCTAGACCTTTCTGGACGTTTCTAAGTAAACATTATTTGAGAAAGCAATGACCTGGAACTATCGCGAATACAGTTGAGGTGTATTTACGCGGGCTTGCGGTCGGAGAGATTAGATTAGACGTGAAGCCGCGACATAGTAAACAAGTGAAAAACGGACCAGTGGAATAAATTAACATTAAGAGTGATATAAATTAATTAGTTAGGAAATAGTTAAGATAAATTAAGTAGTGTGTAGTATAGTAATTAGGACAGTGTAAATAAATTTAGAAATAAACGTTACAATATTTATTGTCAACGATGACATGCATTTGAAACTGAACTTATATTAAGTTTACATATTTAAAGAAAGACATTTATGCAAGCTGCATATTCGGCATGTTTGGTCAATATTAACTCATTTGCAATTTTTTTTCCAAAAACTGCATATCTATAATGCAAGAAATATAGAAAAATGTAACTTACTTGGATTTAAGAAGTGCATGTTTTATTTAATTACGAGGCTAATATGTGAATTACCTGAAAAACCCTAATATCAGTTTTCATTCATTAATTGTAACTACATATAGATTTACTCATAATTCAATCAGATCATCTAACTCCTCAGTTTCAGAAAGCAAAAAAGTAAGAAATATACATGAATCAGCTTTTCAAAGTGATGACGGACAAACAGGGAAAAAGTTGTGAAAAATTTAAAAACATTTTTGAAAACGAGGTTAATAAGGTATTCTTTAAAATCTTTAAAAACGTTTTAGAAAGAAGTAAGTAGCGAATATAGATTTATGTCCAAAGTGAAAGTGATGAAAATATAAACATTTTAATTGGAAATTTTATAGATTCCAATGGTAGATCCTTATCCTTTGACAACTTTATAAAAATTTTCGATATCTCTCGTTGAAATAGTACAAAGGTGTTTTAACTGAAGTAAATGTATGTGTATTTTAGTTGTATTTCGTTAAAAATTACCGCTAAATTTTGATAAGTATTTAATTATTATTCTTACAATTAGCATTAACAATTGCTTCAGTTACCTTAATTTGACAATAATAATGATAATAATGTTTGTACTCCAATTTCCATTAAATATGCTTTTTGATTACACATTTGCAAATGTTATTGGATATATTTGGCAAATTGGTATTAGTTGGTATTAGTTAATTGAGTTGAGTTAGTTAGTTAGCCTGTTATTAATTTCTAACTAAATTGTAACATATCTAGTAGTTAATTTAAAAAAAACTGTGAAAAACACATTTAGGCTTAGAAAATTTTACAAAAATAGGGGAAATTTGGAGTCAAAATTTAATTCCACAAAATGAAAGGGATGATTTTAGTGTATTGACATCAATTGACTTTCTCTTTAATAAATGGTGTCAGGTGGTGCCTATTGGTGTCAGTAAATTGAGTTGAGTTAGTCAGTTAGCCGGTTATTAGTTTGTAACTAAATTGTAACATATCTAGTAATAAATAAAAAAAAAACTGTGATAAACACATTTAGGCTCAGAAAATTCTACAAAAAAGTGGAAATTTGGATTCATAATTAAATTCCATATTAGTTAATCGAGTTGAGTTAGATAGCCTGATATTAATTTCTAACTAAACCGTAACGTATCTAGTAATGCATTTCCGAAAAAAAAAAAAACAGTGAAAAACACATTTAGGCTCAGTAAATTCTACAAAAATAGGAGAAATTTGGACTCATAATTAAATTCTACAAAATGAACGGGATGATTTTAGTGTATTGACATCAATTGTCTTTCTCTAAATGGTGTCAGGTGGTGCCTGTTGGTGTCAATAAATTGAGTTGAGTTAGTCAGTTAGCCGGTTATTAGTTTGTAACTAAACTGTAACATATCTAGCAATAAATTTAAAAAAAAACTGAGAAAAACACATTTAGGCTCAGAAAATTTTACAAAAATAGGGGAAATTTGTACTCATAATTCAATTCCACAAAATGAAAGGGATGATTTTAGTGTATTGACATCAATTGTCTTTCTCTTTAATAAATGGTGTCAGGTGGTGCCTGTAGGTGTCAGTAAATTGAGTTGAGTCAGTTATTAATTTGAAACGAAATTGTAACATATCTAGTAATAAATTAAAAAAAAAAACTGAAAAACACATTTAGGCTCAGAAAATTCTACAAAAATAGGGGAAACTTGGACTTATAATTAAATAACACAAAATGAAAGGGACGATTTTAGTGTATTGACATCAATTGTCTTTCTCTTTAATAAATGGTGTCAGGTAGTGCCTATTGGAGTTAGTAAATTGAGTTGAGTTAGTCAGTTAGCCAGTTATTAGTTTCTAACTGAATTGTAACATATCTAGTAATAAATTTAAAAAAAAACTGTGAAAAACACATTGAGGCTCAGAAAATTCTACAAAAAAAGTGGAATTTGGACTAATAATTAAATTCCACAAAATGAAAGGGATGATTTTAGTGTATTGACTTCAATTGTCCTTCTCTTTAATAAATGGTGTCAGGTGATGCCTGTTGGTGTCAGTAAATTGAATTGAGTTAGTCAGTTAGCCGGTTATTAGTTTGTAACTAAATTGTAACATATCTAGTAATAAATTTAAAAAAAAACTGAGAAAAACACATTTAGGCTCAGAAAATTTTACAAAAATAGGGGAAATTTGTACTCATAATTCAATTCCACAAAATGAAAGGGATGATTTTAGTGTATTGACATCAATTGTCTTTCTCTTTAATAAATGGTGTCAGGTGGTGTCTGTTGCTGTCAGTAAATTGAATTGAGTTAGTCAGTTAGCCGGTTATTAGTTTGTAACTAAATTGTAACATATCTAGTAATAAATTTAAAAAAAAATGTGAAAACACATTGAGGCTCAGAAAATTCTACAAAAAAAGTGGAATTTGGACTAATAATTAAATTCCACAAAATGAAAGGGATGATTTTAGTGTATTGACATCAATTACTTTCTTTTTAATAAAAGGTTGGTAAAACAGCAGATACGTAAGATTGAGCAATTGAAACTACTGTTTCTAACATTAACAGGGTTACTATGGTCTATTAAAACCTAGAGTTATACGAAAGCAAAAATATAACAATAGGAAGAGAAGTATCTCAAAAGAAATACACAAAGAAGGAAACGCACAAGATCACACAAACCTTCATTCAACCCAAGAGTAACATTCTCGAGTCAGATTCGCATTTTCGCATTTCGACTCTTCATATCGTTACCCACCCGAATTACGCGGATCCGTAACGTCGTTAACGGAACCGTCAAGCTTACAAGACGTTAAGTTTCCCGCGAACAAAAGAATGTTTCCAAAATGTACGCCATCGAGCTCACAAAACCGTCCGGCGGAGTGTGTTGAACTGTTCGCACGTCAAAAACTTTAAAATAAACTAAAGAACAACGACGATAATCTAATAAAAAAAAATTCAACTGGATCCGCATAGTCGGCAAGAGAGAGAGAGAGAGAGAGAGAGAGAGAGAGAGAGAGAGAGAGAGAAAGAGAGATAGAGAGTCGCCGTACGTACGAACTAACTCGTAGTGAACAAAATCAACAAAGAGCGTGTAGAAAAAGAGCACGGAACGTGTTTCATTGTACTCGGTTAATTAACATAGTTCATTGCCACCGTTCAATGCCTACTGGATTACTAGAAATTATGCGATTAAATGCTTTAATGTGTCTTTCGGACGGACGGGAGGAGTCGAGAGAGGCGGGAGAAGAAAAGGAGGAAAAATTTACTCGAGCCCGAGCGCCGAGCACCGAACGAAAATTTATTGAATAACCGCGAGAATTTATTTCTAGCCTCGCTTTAGGATATTTACCTTGTAACGGCCGAGACGTGATAAATTATCGTCAGATTTTTAGATAATTAGCTTTCTTCCTCTTGGGCCGGCGACGAGCTCGGCTTTTTGTCGCGAGGTTTCGGAATCCGTACTCGATGTCATGTTTATGATAATTTCGGCTATAGGCACCGAAACTTTATGAAAAATTACGACGATAAACATCGCCTCACTTCGATTCGGAACGATGATACAACATGCTTGCCTCACAGCGTAACGGATTTCATGCTGACGCCAAGTTGAAAAATGTTTATTCTTCTCAAACGAAAAGTAATTTAACGTTAATGAACATTTAACTTTCTTTTCGTTACTCTACATTATATTACTTATTAGCCGTTACCCGTCGCGGCTTCGCCAGCTATAGTTTCACTTCTAAAGGTTGCAGACCAATTTTATTACAATGCAAAGATTAGGTGCCCATTTGTAGTTCACTGTTATATACTGCACATTAGCTAACGTGATAAAACCTAAGATTTTAATTAAGAAACGCATAAGTACATCTACATACTTCAGAACGATACTTACCTTACTCGTCTTAGTAATTTCGTATGTAGGTATTCATGTGACAGGTACAACATTTCCACAAAGAATACTACGATATGTATTTCGACCAATGTTTATTTCGATTTTCCGAAATTTTCCGGACTTCGCCGGCGATTCTCCTAACAATAATCTAATGATTTATTGCGATTCGCAACACGGATGCTATAACAATTATTATTACACGTTGTATATATCGAAAGATGGGAAAATCATCGGCGAACCTAAGGGTACGAACATACCGAAGATGTCGCGGTCGATGTCGCGGTCGATGTCTAAAACAAAACAGTGCTTTCTTATGAGACCGCACATACCAAAGATGCTTTCATCATCGCACCCTCGCGGCTTACCTAATGGAAAAGCATATTCGGTATGTTCGCCCTCACATCGACATCGACCGCGACATCGAGGTATCTTCGGTATGTTCGTACCCTAGGGTACGAACATACCGAAGATGTCGCAGTCGATGTCGCGGTCGATGTCGCGGTCGATGTCGAAACAAACCTTTATTTTCTTATGAAAGCGTACATACCAAAGATGTTTCACCCATTCACCCTCGCCGCCTATCATGGCGGTTTACAGCGCGGTCGATGCCAGATCAACATAGTTTGTTTTACATCGCGATCGAGCTGTTGATCGCGATGTAACTCGCACGTTCATTGGTGCTCTTCAAACCACGTGACATTTAGCTGGAGGGAGATACGGAAGGCAATTTTATTTACTGAAGACGGGCGAATTTCCGTATTCCTTCTCATTGCGACGTATTGTTACTACTAGTTTTTCTTCGCCAAGAATAGGGTTTTTATAGTAGTTGTTATATGTGCAAAGTTCAATTCTTGTTTTTACATTGTCATAGATATACTGGAACGTATCAAGAGTCATTCTCATGTACGCAAAAAATTTATCTGGATGGTTTTTTAACTAATTGAAGAGATGGTGATATTCACCTAAATATTGTCTTTTCTGGTTTATGGGATGAACATTAAATTGGCGATTTGATGAATTACAGAGAATCCACCACTTTGCACTTGAAGACATGTCATAATCACTGTCACTACTATCGCTGTTGTACATTATTTCAGTACTTTTTAATAAATAGACAAATCAATAAACAACGTTCCCGTCGTTCCCCGAGTAGACTGCAAGGAACACTGAAAGGAAAAGCATCTTCGGTATGTTCGCCCTCACATCGACATCGACCGCGACGTCGACCGCGACATCGACCGCGACATCGAGGTATCTTCGGTATGTTCGTACCCTAAGAAGATATGTGTTTCGACCAATGTTTGTTTCGAATTTTCCGAAATTTTCCGGACTTCACCGGCGATTCTCCTAACAATAATCTTTTGATTTATTGCTATTCGAAACACGGATGCTATACCGTTTATTATTACACGTTATGAATATCGAAAGATGGGAAACTCGTCGGCGAACCTTAGAAGATATGTGTTTCGACCAATGTTTGTTTCCAATTTTCCGAAATTTTCCGGGCTTCGCCGGCGATTCTCCTAACAATAATCTTTTGATTAATTGCTATTCGCAACACGGATGCTATACCGTTTATTATTACACGTTATGAATATCGAAAGATGGGAAAATCGCCGGCGAACCTTAGAAGATATGTGTTTCGACCAATGTTTGTTTCCAATTTTCCGAAATTTTCCGGACATCGCCGGTATTCTCCTAACTATAATCTAATGATTTATTGCGATTCGCAACACGGATGCCATAACAATTATTATTACACGTTGTAAATATCGAAAGATGGGAAAATCATCGGCGAACCTAAGAAGATATGTGTTTCGACCAATGTTTGTTTCGAATTTTCCGAAATTTTCCGGACTTCGCCGGCGATTCTCCTAACAATAATCTAATGATTTATTGCGATTCGCAACACGGATGCTATAACAATTATTATTACACGTTGTATATATCGAAAGATGGGAAAATCATCGGCGAACCTTAGAAGATATGTGTTTCGACCAATGTTTGTTTCGAATTTTCCGAAATTTTCCGGACTTCGCCGGCGTTTCTCCTAACAAATAATCTAATGATTTATTGCGATTCGCAACACGGATGCTATAACAATTATTATTACACGTTGTAAATATCGAAAAATGGGATAAACCTTCGGGGAACCATAGAAGATATATGTTTCGACCAAAATTTGTTTCGAATTTTCCGGCATTTTCCGGACTTCGCCGGCGTTTCTCCTAACAATAATCTAATGATTTATTACGATTCGCAACACGGATGCCATAACAATTATTATTACACGTTGTAAATATCGAAAGATGGGAAAATCATCGGCGAACCTAAGAAGATATATGTTTCGACCAATGTTTGTTTCGAATTTTCCGAAATTTTCCGGAATTCGCCGGCGATTCTCCTAACAATAATCTTTTGATTAATTGCTATTCGCAACACGGATGCTATACCGTTTATTATTACACGTTATGAATGTCGAAAGATGGGAAAATCGTCGGCAAACCTTAGAAGATATGTGTTTCGACCAATGTTTGTTTCGAATTTTCCGAAATTTTCCGGACTTCGCCGGCGATTCTCCTAACAATAATCTTTTGATTAATTGCTATTCGCAACACGGATGCTATACCGTTTATTATTACACGTTATGAATATCGAAAGATGGGAAAATCGCCGGCGAACCTTAGAAGATATGTGTTTCGACCAATGTTTGTTTCCAATTTTCCGAAATTTTCCGGACATCGCCGGTATTCTCCTAACTATAATCTAATGATTTATTGCGATTCGCAACACGGATGCCATAACAATTATTATTACACGTTGTAAATATCGAAAGATGGGAAAATCATCGGCGAACCTAAGAAGATATGTGTTTCGACCAATGTTTGTTTCGAATTTTCCGAAATTTTCCGGACTTCGCCGGCGATTCTCCTAACAATAATCTAATGATTTATTGCGATTCGCAACACGGATGCTATAACAATTATTATTACACGTTATGAATATCGAAAGATTGGGAAATCTTTGCAGAACCTTATCACGTTTTAAACAGCCCACATATTCTGTGTTCGGGTAAAACGTATTTTTAAACTAAACATTTCATTTTTCTAATGGCGTTTGTGCCTCACTACATAAACGTGTTTTCCACGTTATGTTTACCGAAACATTACAGCATCGGCAGTTAAAAGCGGCCACGTCGAAAAGGAACGGTCACAGTCTGGCAAACCAAAGCCGAACAAAACTCCCCATATGAAGTACATAACTGGTCCCATAACGTTTGGCGTGCGGCCAATATATCTCCTAGCGGAATTTATGTCCCCACGCAACACGATCTATCTCTATTTTGGCGCACAGGACATATTGAATATTTTTACGTTGGACGGCACTTAATTTGCATAAGCGCGTCACAAAATTATGGAACAATGCTCGTGTCGAGGAGCGTTATTGTTTTTGCCTTTAATTAACCCAACGCAGCGGGTTTGCGTAATGGACTACTTTGAAATTCTATACGTAACGGGATAACAATTATTTTCGTGTGTAGCGAGTACGTTTTGTTAAACATTGATTTGGAAATTACGCAAAATGGAACGAATCGCGTAATGCAACCTGTAAATATGTAAATCACGTGGGAATCGCGGAAATACAGGGAAAACTTGTAAAGCACATGCAATATACACTCTGTTGAAAACAAATCCCGATGCACGTCACCAAACATCCAATACTACCAACTTAATATAGTCCCAGGACATCGCAATTTATGTGTTCGGTGTATATTTTAGGTTGAGAATACACATAGGTAACCAGATATATTGTCAACTTAAAATATACACGGAACAAATAAGTTGCGATGTCCTGTGACTATATTAAGTTGGTAGTATTGGATGATTCGGACGTCATCAAAATGACGTGCATCGGGATTTATTTTGAATAGAGTATGGAATTGTCGCGAAGGCATGAGGAAAACAATGCGTAAATGTCACGATGGGATTTAGGCAATCCAACATGGAGATTTATAAGTGAAATGCTGCCGATACAATTAAGTTTGTTTGATTTTCTTATCTCAGTTTATTTGTCCAGCAATATAAGAAAGCGTGATTTGAGAAAAATAATGTCAACAATATCAGATGTGATTTATTTAAAAAATCTATGAAAACAACAAATTTATCACATTGCTGATCTACAATTTAAAATGATACATAGAACTCCTGATCAGCGGTAAAACCATTTGAGAGAAGTCCCGGACTCGAATAACGTTCCCTTTTACATCGAAAGCGACGTTTCCAAAAATTTCCGCATTCAGCATTTAAGACGGTTAAAACCGAACGATTAGCCACTCCTGGTTAAGGGCCCAAAGGCATATAAATATAAGAGTGCAATTTCACGAGCAAGCGAACTTTATGGACGGTCTTTCCTCGAGAAGAGTTCATCATCGGAACATCTCTGAATTTATTGTTTGTTAGAGACAATCGCGTTATTGAGTTTGAAGTGGATCCGCCGAGGCTTTTAGGGTAACTGATGCTTTTCACATCGAAAATCTGCCGTTTCAGTCATTTCTTGCGTGCGGCGGCTTCCTCGGGATTCTCCCTTTGAGAAAAGTTCGAGATTTCGGATAAAGACCGGCGAACAGGGGGGGGGGAGTTAAAGGGAAGAAAAACGGGAAAGTGTTGGAAATATCAAATTTTTGTACACAACTCAAGACCGAAGAGCGAGAGTTCCTATCGAAAACCTCCTACGAATTAACGATAAGTCAAACAACATTTTCTCGATTTATTTGACAACGACTTTTGCTGAAACTGTCACAGAACTTTACTCATCAATTACAGAGTGATCAAGAAATACTGTTTAAGTTGGCAATCCTACCTGGAGGATTTTTTCGCTTAAGGGTTTGCAACGCTACACCGGAAATCTCTGCACTCTGCATGACAGCGACAGCTAAATAAACACAAATATTTTAGGTTATGTGAATTTATTTACGATTAAAAGAAGACACCAGAAAAAGCTTCAAAATTTAAAGGTACTACTCTAATTGAACACCATTACGTTCTAAACATAAATATTTGCAACTTCCTCGATAATGGTAGCTTCCAGTTTTTTACGTGTATGTAGAAAATTAGTGAAGACCTTGTTTTTAAGGTGCCCAAAGAAACAAAAATCTAGAGGTGTCAGATCTGGTGACCTACTTGGCCAGATTCCCGTACTTATGACTCGATGGCCAAAAACTTCCCGCAAATATTGCATTGTGGCACGAGCTGTATGTGCTCGAGCCGAATCTTGTTGAAAGTAGTCATTTTCGCGCTCCACTACGGTTAATTGGGCGACGAATGGCTGGAGAATGTGCTGAATGTATCGTTCAGAACCAACTGTGAAGTTAAAAAACACAGGACCAATTACTCTCTGCTGCGATACAACCAGCCAAACACCAACTTTAGTAGGATCTAAAGTTGTTGTTCTAACAGCATGTGGATTTTCACCAGACCTAATGCTGTAATTTTGAGAATTAACATAGCCATTGAGATGGAACCAGGCTTCATCGGAAAAAAAGGTTTTATCCAGGATATCATCATTGTTCATTTCCTGATTGAACCAGTTACAGAAGAGGACGCGTTGTGGACGGACAAGAAGATTTAGGGATTGGACCATCGAAAATTTGAACGCGTGGTATTTCAATTTGCTCTTCAACACAGTGGAATAACTTCCATATGATAAACCTGTAAAGTGACGAAACGGAATACGGGAAATTAGGAACAAGTGGAAATTGGTGAACATTTGATAAGGATGAAACCTGTTTGGAGGGAAAGCTTCCTAACCGATTTGCGAGGAATTTGTTGCCGTCGGGCCCTGACGTCTTGCACCACATTTTCAGTGAGTACGGAGGGTTTAGCAGGTGGCTTTCCTTTCTTCACATTCCCTGTATTCAAATATCGTTGAACTACGCCCATGAAGTGTTGTTTAAAAACGTCGATAGTGAACACAACTTCAGGAAACATTTCTTCAAATTGGTTTAAAGTGGATTCCAAGGAGTATTGCCATCCAGCAATGGGGTCATGAACTGCACTCCAAAAATAAGCCATGCCAATAAAATTATCCTGTTCTAATGTAAACAGTACCATTTTTATATTTTCATAATACAAAATTGAATCGCCTTTCAAGCAGTCACTGTTAAATATCGAAGTAGCTGTCAAGCAACCGGAAGTGGTTCCAGTTCTGCCATTTTAAAGTAAATTAGGATTGCCAACTTAAACAGTATTCTTGATCACGTTGTATTATTGCCAGTAAATTTCTTTCTTTTCCGTTAACGCAAATAACATTTAACCTGTTTATTTGATCACAATCGGGTTGCACAAGCACCTATCAACCAATAATACATATCTGGCAATCGAACCAACTTCGTGACTGAAATTTCACGTTCGCTTTATATTTTCTCCCATCGCCGGTTCAACGACTGACAGTAAACTGACAAGTGACAATTGAAACGTAATCATTACCATATCATTTAAATAAACTCGACGAAGATAGGTACGTACAAGCCGAATTTATATACGGACGATAACACAACATGTTATACCTGCCAAAAAGTAATTGCGAAATATTGTTTTTCTTACTTTGGTTTAGATAAGTCATATTTTTTTCCAGTCAGGTGTTAAATTTGCATTAAGACTATATTTACGAAATTGTTAAGAGATAATCAATTTTAGTAAACTGTTGTACATTCCAAACAAAGCCCGTTATGCATTCGTGTAATGCATCGCTTACTATATATCAGAACTAACGTAAAGTGATGAATGAAATGCATTTTCTACGCTACACACAGTATCTATCCTCGAG
This sequence comes from Cryptocephalus moraei, assembly GCA_946251905.1. Classification (NCBI taxonomy): domain Eukaryota; kingdom Metazoa; phylum Arthropoda; class Insecta; order Coleoptera; family Chrysomelidae; genus Cryptocephalus; species Cryptocephalus moraei. The sequence continues at coordinate 5,225,781 of OX276455.1, read as the reverse complement.
CTATACGAGGTAATATATGCACTTTCCCAAAGATCGATACAACCATACATCGTTAGCTTAAGACGGTGCTTTAAGATAAAATTTTAACGCAAATAATTGACGTACATTTAAAATTATTTGCGATCTGTGATATAAAATATCTATAAGTAACGCGAATCAGATGTTTACTGTGAAGGGGGAACAAGCCGTTTTGATTTATCCGCCCGAGTTTGGTAATGGATTTTCTTTAGAGTCGAGAGAGACGTGTGAGTAAACTCGTGAAAATTTACAAAGTGACTGTGAATTGCACTTTCTAAATTTACAAAAACGAGAAATATCCGACAGAGCTTCAAGACTGTAATCAAAGGAAACTCTCACGTATTTTAAACAATTTTACCAACTAATCTGTCCAGGTAAAAATCATGTTTCAAATATTTCCATTGTCAACGTTATCATTGCATTTGCATTTCATTCTCCTTAAAGTTATGTCTCGCCTAGTCTCGTCTCGATCTCGAAAAATCTCGAAATAAATAAATGAGTTTCCTAATTGATTTTCCTAAGTACCTACTAACAAAGCAGTGATAAAAGTGAGTGTGGAAAAACCAGTTCTATATAATATTTCATATGTTGATGCAGGATATTTAATTAGTTTAATTAGATTATGGAGAACAGGTAGAAAATCTAAAAATAGTATTAATAAACAGGTCTGTGTTGATACCATGAAGTGTGTATTGTTATAAATATTTCAATTATAAGAGTGTAAACTGTATATTATATGCGAAATTGGCACTATTTACAATTCAACAGGCAATAATTTAAAGAATTAGAAGAATCTAAAAAATTTATTAATTTAAAAAAATCATAATTTTGATAATTCTTAATATAAAAGAAAAATATTTCGAAAAATGATAACTTATATATTATTTGTTTTAAACTGGCGCAAGATAAAATTGACCCCACTAATAATTTTTGCGTATTTGCAGTATAAAGGAATTAGTCAATTTTGCAAAATGGTATTACCTGTAATTAACCGATTTTAATTTACCAAACTAATTCTGAAAGTAGAAAACAAAACCTTTAATTCGTCTATCTTCTATTTTTGAAAAAAAAGTGTTTTTAACATTCTAAACATGCCTTCAAGTGACCGGCGTAATGTATTTAGACGACCGCTCTCATTACAGTTAATACGATGCATTTGCAAGGAGTCCCCATTTGCAAGATATTGCCGTAATTTGTTTATACTGTAATTATGCAAAAACTACTAATGTAATAAATTTTGAGTTGCGCCTGTGTAAAGTAGACATAATAAGCTATTATTGCTCGACATATTTTCCCCTTACATTAAAAATTACCAAAGTTATGATTTTTTTTAAATAGTAATTTTCCGAGGTTTTTCCGGCTTTTCTTAGTTAAAAATGGTCCCATCGTGGTCTACAAAACACTATTTTGAAGGCTTCTTTAATTCTCTACAAATGTCCTATTGACAGTAATGCGATTCATTCAATACTTTTCATGATGTAAGAAAAACCTAACAAACATTACACTTTTTGTTACTTTCTTACACTTTGTTTATAACAAGTTACTAAAAGCGAAATTTCGCCTGTAATTCGAATTTCAAACTATTTATAAAAACGTGGCGCAGGTAAGTAGCTGTACTTACCTTAACTTAAATCACGAAAATTTTCTATTATTTTTGGGTTATAACATAAACACAAAAATGTGTTGTAATAGTACCTACGCTTTAACTGATCTGTCTGTTGAAGTGGGGGAGATGCTGTGATTAACCTAATCTTAATTTATCGGTATAAAATTGGAGGGACTAATTGACTAATTAGGCCCTTACTGGAAATACGAAGAACCTATTTTTGGAATTGTCTCTGTCCGTTTCCCTGTGGTCAAATTTCCTCAAAACACATTTTGATGAAATTCTACATTCAAGCTTCTTAAAGTTACAAGTACTCACGTCGTTAATAGAATTTAAGGGCAAATTCGAGACTTCGAGACTTCTCGAAACGACACTAAAATAAAATTGGACGCACTCATAGGCTCTAATTCGAAATACGAAGAACCTATTTTTGGAATTGTCTCTGTCCGTTTCTCTGTGGTCAAATTTCCTCAAAAACAGATTTTGATGAAATTCTACATTCAAGCTTCTTAAGGTTTTAAGTACTCGCCATAAAGGGCAAATTCGAGACTTCGATACTTTTCGAAACGACACTAAGATAAAATTAGAGGCACTAATTAGGCTCTTGTTGGAAATACGGAGAACCTATTTTTGGAATTGTCTCTGTCCGTTCCTAAGTGCTCAAATTTCCTCAAAAGCAGATTTTGATGAAATTCTACCTTCAAGCTTCTTAAGGTTTCAAGTAATCACGCCAATAATAGGTTTTAAGAGCAAATTCGAGACTTCGAGACTTTTAGAAACGACACTAAAATAAAATTGGAGCCACTAATTAGGCTCTTAGTGGACATACGGAGAAACTATTTTTGGAATTGTCTCTGTCCGTTCCTCTGTGGTCAAATTTCCTCAAAAACAGATTTTGATGAAATTCTACATTCAAGCTTCTTAAGGTTTTAAGTACTCGCCATTAAAGGGCAAATTCGAGACTTCGATACTTTTCGAAACGACACTAAGATAAAATTAGAGGCACTAATTAGGCTCTTGTTGGAAATACGGAGAACCTATTTTTGGAATTGTCTCTGTCCGTTCCTAAGTACTCAAATTTCCTCAAAAGCAGATTTTGATGAAATTCTACATTCAAGCTTCTTAAGGTCTCAAGTAGGTACTCACGCCATTAATAGGTTTTAAGGGCAAATTCGAGACTTCGAGACTTTTCGAAATGACACTAAAATAAAATTGGAGACACTAATATTAGGCTCTTAGTGGACATACGGAGAACCTATTTTTGGAATTGTCTCTGTCCGTTTCTCTGTGGTCAAATTTCCTCAAAAACAGATTTTGATGAAGTTCTACATTCAAGCTTCATAAGGTTGCAAGTACTCACGCCATTAATAGGTTTTAAGGGTAAATTCGAGACTTCGAGACTTTTTGAAACGACACTAAAATAAAATTGGAGACACTAATAATTAGGCTCTTATTAGAAATACGAAGAACCTACTTTTGGAATTGTCTCTGTCCGTTCCTATGTGGTCAAATTTCCTCAAAAACCCATTTTAATGAAGTTCTACATTCAAGCTTCTTAAGGTTTCAAGTACTCAGTGCAATTAATAGGTTTTAACGGCAAATTCGAGACTTCGAGACTTTTCTAAACGACACTAAAATAAAACTGGAGGCACTAATTAGGCTCTAATTGGAAATCCGAAGAACCTATTTTTGGATTTGTCTCTGTCCGTTCGTCTGTGCTCAAATTTCCTCAAAAACACATTTTAATGAAATTCTACGTTCAAGCTTCTTAAGGTTTCAAGTACTACTCACGCCATTAAGAGGTTTTAAGGGCAAATTCGAGACTTCGAGACTTCTCGAAACGACACTAAAATAAAACTGGAGGCACTAATTAGGCTCTAATTGGATATACGAAGAACCTATTTTTGGAATTGTCTCCGTCCGTTCCTTTGTGGTCAAATTTCCTTAAAAACAGATTTTGATGAAATTCGACATTCAAGCTTCTTAAGGTTTCAAGTACTCACGGCATTAATAGGTTTTAAGAGGAAATTCGAGACTTATTTAATCTCGTATGGTATCGAAATTTCGAGATCAGCCTCGATCTGAAACCAACCACTAATCAAAGTCTTTTGAGATCTTTGCATCTGCCGTTTTTGCTAACGTTTCATTACTTTCGAATGTAGCCTGAATTTCAATTACAAATCCAAGACTGAAGACCAGATTTCAGTTGTAAGCCGAAAAAGGCACATTCAGATTTGAATGCAGATAGTTACGCCCGAAAATTCGTTTATTGATTTCACATTTCGAGGGAGCTAATTGAGTTTCCGATGATGGATGTGGTACGTGAAGAGTCGCGAAATTGTTCTTTCTCCGTTTAAAACGAGACGAACGAATGTAAACGATCTCGGTAAGATCCTAAATCATGTAACACACGCACAGGCACAGGCCAACAAATTCACCTCGGCAAGGTAATAAATCTCGATTTTAAACCATCTCGCGAGATAATCCCTAAATTCTGCGATTCCTTTCAATTTTCCGAGACTTTATTATCTGCTCCCTTTTACAAGCCATCTAGCCGGAGAGAACAGCTACTACACACATATATATGCGTGGGGATCGGCCCGATATATAAAAATAAAGAACAAAGCAGAACGGGCGACGTCAAATATACGAGTATTATGAATACGGAGCTATCTTCTCCATGAATTCGCGGCGCTAAAGATAAGAAAATAAACAATCATGACGGGGGATGTTTGGTGGAAGATTTGTTTTCGGCGGAGTCGGGTTGATTTAGTCCGCGACAGCGAAAAAAGCGAAAGAGGAACAGGAAGGGAAACGTATGTAAACGTATATAGATTTTTTACCCGGCGAAGTTTATATTAGACGATACCTACGCGGAGTGAATAATTTTTCATTTGAATCCTTAAGATTACTATGCGATGGAATAAACTGATAAAGTGCCCCGTTGTGCCGTAATTGTACTAGGGAGTTTTCTGGGAGGGGGCTAATGCGAAATATGAGGTTTTATCCGGTTATATAACGTTGTAAAGGATTCCACCGAACCTCGAGTAGCCTTAAAAACGGGATAAAACGTAATAGCCCAGTCTTTGTAGATTTTTCACGACATTAATTCATAACCGGATGGGAGTGGTCAAACGTTGTAGGCTCTGATTAGTTGATCATGCCTGTATAGTTTTAAACATTCAAAAAGTGTGCATTAACAAATGGGAGGGGTCCAAAGTGAGCAAAAACAAGTTTTTTGATTCTACAAGCCAAAGTATGCATTTTGGCGAGAAAAGTTTCAAATATAAGTTGTAGAGAATTTAAAAACCTATAATTTGAGGTGCAGCACGATTAATTTTGTTGAATATTTATTGCAAAAATGACAAAAAACCACTGAAAATGGTCATTTTTTGCATATTGATTACTTATTGCAAAAATAATATGATTTAGGTTTTTACTATTTTAGAAGCTAGCTTTTAAAATTCCAAACCTAAACAGCTTTTATAAAAGTCAATTGGTTAATTTGTTGCTGAGATATTGCTATTTGTTTATCCCAAGACGCATAATGTTCATTGCTGTTACGTCTTTTTGGATAAACATTTCGAGGTGCACAACGGTTTTTGAGACCTAGATACGGATATTTTGTCCGCGCTCTGCGAATTTAAACGGTCGTCTCGGCGCGAGCGGATTGCCAACTGCCATCCCCACTACTCGCACTATCGCGTAGTCCGAGCGTACCTATACACCTATATTCTGCATATACTGCATCATACAGCTTTTTTAACAATAACAATCGTTTTTTTTTCTTTTCTAATAAACATTTAAAAAAATATAAATATTTAACTATCGAATAGGGCAAAATTCATTTCTTATTTTTATTATCATTAATAAAAGGGCTGCGAATTTAAAAAAAATAATCCTATCTCGGCTCCTAATGGTCGAAAAAAGTTGTTGTTTTTTTTAAATTCTCCGCTTTGAATCCAGCTATCCGAATTTGTAAGTCAGAAATTTGTACAGGTTATGAAAATGGCTCCAGGTTTATTTGTTTATAAAAAAAATCACCCCCTTCTTTAAAGCGATTAATAAGGGGTTGACAATCGTTTTTATCATATTTTCTTAACGTGATATGAAAATTTGGTGATTTGTGAAGAGAATAAGCCTTTGTGCACCTCGAAATGTTTATCCAAAAAGACGTAACAGCAATGAACATTATGCGTCTTGGGATAAACAAATAGCAATATCTCAGCAACAAATTAACCAATTGACTTTTATAAAAGCTGTTTAGGTTTGGAATTTTAAAAGCTAGCTTTTAAAGTAGTAAAAACCTAAATCATATTATTTTTGCAATAAATAATCAATATGCAAAAAATGACCGTTTTCAGTGGTTTTTTGGCATTTTTGCAATAAATATTTAACAAAATTAATCGTGCTGCACCTCAAATTGTAGGTTTTTAAATTCTCTACAACTTATATTTGAAACTTTTCTCGCCAAAATACATACATTGGCTTGTAGAATCAAAAAACTTGTTTTTGCTAACTTTGGACCCTCCCATTTGTTAATGCACACTTTTTGAATGTTTAAAACTATATAGGCATGATCAACTAATCAGAGCCTACCACATTTGACAATTAATGTCGTAAAACGTCAAAAAATGACTACGTTGACTGGATTATAAGGCCATTATTTTTTAAAACAACATTAATTTATCGCGCGGAACGTGCAACTACCGAAACTTTTACCAAACAAAACGAAACTACCACCACTCGCAAATGAATGCCTCTGAGAGACAGACAGAATGTTTCCCAAACTATTTAGCTTTGGTGTTTTAACAGAAATATTTAATTAACTCAAAGTTAAATAGTAGTTGTGAAGCGGCGAATTCTTTTGTCGACACAACACTCCCGACTCTTGTGAGTTTCTGAGCCGCGTTGTATTAACTGTTTGATTTAATTCTTGGAATTTCCAACACTCGAGTAATAACGACAAGCACCGCAAATTCGAATTACTCACTTTATGTAACGACGCGATAAATGCCATGATTTATTTACGCAGAAAAAACTGCTTAAGTTAATCGCGATTACTATTCAACAAAAAGTAATTAAAGCGTTCAATGTTGTATCGTTAGAGGTAAAGTATTTATCAATTAACGCAGCTGAATGGAAATAAGTAACTTTTAATTGAGCCCAAACAAAAGAGAACGGTAATGGATTGTTTGCTTGGGGTAGGTAGTGTGTTAAAAAGGGTTAAAATCAATATTCATATAGTAGTTGGTGTTCCGGGGCGTTATCAACATCTGGATAAATTAAATAAGGTGCGTATCGATTTTACTCGATCGAATCGGGTCGATGTTCCAAGGGATCAACATTACAAACAGAATAGTAGGGTGTCTTTGGTGTCTTCAAAGTTTCAAAATTGCGGCAAATTCGTTTTTAAAGTTGCCAGTTTTTTCCAAATAAATAATATTACTATTTCAAGATCGTTCCTGGATAAATCAAAAGATATCAAAGATATATAATATATAATAATATAATAATAAATATATAAAAAATCAAAAATAAAAATTTTCCTGGAAAATCAAATAAGTCCAGTGGTGTTGACGATATACCAAGTTTTTTAATTAAAAAATCCCTAAGTGCAATAGCGGAACCTCTTGTTCACCTTATTAACTCGTCGTTTATTGAGGGAATATTCCCGGAACAACTAAAAGTAGGCAAAGTAGTACCTATATATAAAAACGGTGATAAAGAAGTCATGAACAACCATCGTCCAATTACGTTATCCTCCGTTTTTTCTAAAATATTTGAGTACTGCTTTCTTGAGAGACTATTGCATTTTCTGAATTTTCAAAATGTCTTGGCTGCGAATCAGTTTGGTTTTCGTCCAAAACTCGGCACACATGATGCTCTTGATACTTTTCTGTAGGAAATAATTAAACACATTGAATCAGGAAATTGCGCTGTGTGTGTTTTCTGGGATTTAAGCAAGGCTTTTGACTGCGTAAATCATCAAACACTTATAGTTAAATTGGAGAAGTATGGCATACGTGGTAATGCACTTAAATGGCTGTTCAGCTTCTTGAATGGTAGAAAGCAGCTTGTAGCGATTAAGAATAATAATGGTAGTTACGCTTATTCGGATTCATTGATTAATGAAATTGGTGTTCCACAGGGTTCCATTTTAGGGCCACTTTTATTTATTCTATACATAAATGACATTAATGAAAATCTCACTTGTGATATGTGTCTTTACGCTGATGATGCCACCGTTACAGTTGCTGGTAATAACAAAATTACTGTTCAAAGTCTGTTGCAGAATGATCTTTTACAACTGTATAATTGGTTCAATAAAAACTCCCTCCATGTCAATGCTACCAAAACTAACTATGCAATATTTCATAACTACAATGACAATCGTATTACAAATGTTGATGTAACAATTGGTCAGCAATTGCTAAATAAAGTTAGTTGTAATAAATTTCTTGGCTTAATTATAGATGAAAATCTTAACTGGAAGGCTCACTGTGAAACACTCAATAGTAAATTAAACTCTACTTGTTTTTTATTAAAGAATTTGAAAGAAGCTATCTCCTTTGAACTACTGCTGTCAGTCTACCATGCGCAAGTATCGTCAAGGCTGAGGTACGGGGTTTGTTTCTGGGGAGCCTCTCCAGCTGCCAAGACGGTATTTATATGTCAGAAGAGAATAATTCGCTGTATAGCTGGTTTATCACAGAGTACCTCCTGTAAGGACGCATTCCGGAGATTAAAAATTCTTACTTTACCTTGCATTGCGATACTCGAGCTAGCTACTATGGTCTTTAAAAATCAAGATGTAACTTTGAAAAATAACGATATTCATCACTATTTCACGCGTAATAATAACAAGTGTAGGTTTCCTAATTTTAAATATAGAATTGGTCTTCAGTCACATGTTTTTTCGGGTATATTGATTTATAATAGTCTGAGTGACCATATAAAAAGTTCTAAAAACCATTATATATTTAAAAGGAAGTTGAAAACGTTCTTAATTGAAAAATGTTACTACAGCATAGAGGTGTTTCTTACGCAGTCTATGTGACTAATGTTTTTTCACAGTTTTGGCATGTATTACTAGTATTTCGTATGTATTGTTTTGTAATGTATGTAATTGTATGTATTTGTTAATTTTTAATATCCTCTGTTTTTCTTCTTTTTTTTTGTATTGACCTTTTCCATGATGTTTCTAACATTCGCTCGGAAATAAAGCTATTTTTTTTTATTTTTTTTTAAATAGCGTTCCAATGACGCGTACCTACACAGTGTGTAGATGATCTCAATATTTCACATAGCTGAGAGCTATCAACATTTGGTTAAATTGAATAAGCTCAAATGGGTTAGATTTCAAAAAGCTTATCACTAGAAACCGAACACGCCGGTGGCAATTTGTTCTTGCCACGCATCCTTTTGAAAGTTTCATAAAGACGACGACAAACTCTTTAAACGTCTTTTTTCAAAAAAGTTTCTGGATAAATAACACTCAAAAAAGTAGAATATGTAGTGAAATTATCATCATTATCAGAATATGTAGTGCCTAGAAAATTCTGCCGTTCATGTACCTAGTTGGTATTCAAGGGCGTTATCAACTTCTGGACGAATAGAATAAGCTAGGTAGGTACATATCGATTGTACTCAATTGAGTCAGTCAGAGAAGGTTTAACCCTTTTTGACTCGAAGTGATCATCACTACAAGCAGAATGTATCAGACCAGAGCAGACTAGAACAGACCAGAGCCGACCAGAGCAAACCAGACCAGGTCTGACCTGACGAGACCAGAACAGACCAGACCAGAACACAGCAAATCAGAAAAGGCCAGAAAAGGCCAGCGCAGACCAGACCAAAGAAGACCAAAATAAACTAGACCAGACCAGATCAGACCAGACAAGACCAGACCAGACAAGACCAGAATAAACTAGACAAGACCAGAATAAACTAGACCTGACCAGACAAGACAAGACCAGACCAGACGCTAACTTACCCTTGTTATACATTGTTTTGAAAGTTCAAAAAATGTTCAAAATTGATTGTTCAATTCCAGAAACTGATTCAAACACTTTCAAAAAAACTAAAAGTAGAATATTTAGTGTCCATCGTTACTTTTAAAAAATGAATTTTATCACATGAAGCTTTGGAAAGTTTAAATCCAATGAGTTAATCTACCATACTTATGTCTATTCCGTAAGCAAATTGTTGTGTTTGTTTTGATTGATACGTAACAACCACACCAAACCAAATTAGATTTGTTAAATATAAAACGACTATAGCCCAAGCTACATACTGAAAAATTATAGTTTTCACGGCATAATGTTCTACAGGTATCTGAAAGTTTTAAATGGTAGGAGGAACCTATAGGAAGATCACTGTATGAACATATACAGCTAGAATGTCCCTGTTTTTTTATAAACAATGGGTTAAGGTGTGAAAATGGATTTTTTCCTCATAGAATTTTCCGGTTGCATTTTCGAGAAAAGTGGTCACCAGGAAAGTTGTAGAGAATAAAAAGGCGGTTAATTTAGTTTTTTATAAATTAAAATCCATAAACAAACAATTGAGTTATTAGCAAAAAAAACATCAATTTTTCAATATTTTATAAATGTTAATAACTTTTGCAATAATAGTGATAAGTGAAATGTAATACACGAATTATGAAGCCTTTGGGGGTCTTTATAAGTGTGCAAAATTTCAGCCAGATCAGGTTATTAGTTTACGAGATATCTTATTTGATTATCCCAGAGACTCAATGTTTAAACAATTGAGCTTGCCCAGGCTGCAATCCTACAGGTATTTAATAAGGTGGAATAGTTTCCTTGAATGCCATACTACAAGTTAAGTTTGAAAACCAACTCATATTTAATGAAATTGTTGTTAAAACAATCATTTTAAAAAGGGGCTAATTTTTTGCTAATAAACAAATTGAATAACTTTTTTGTGTATTGTTATTCACGTTTTAAATAAATTGCATTGAAAAGGAGGTAAAAAACCCTTTCATTTTTTAAAAAAAAAGGTTCTACGGCCAACAGAAGCCGAAAGAACAGCATTTTAAAAAAAAACATATCTTTATTATTCATAAATATTAAGAGCCGAAATTTTCACCAATTTCAAAGACCTAAATTTTATTATAGGATTTATAGGCTTAATATCTATGAACCTTGAAAAAAGTTATAGCCCTTTAAAGTTAAGGATTTCGCTCAAGTCCACGATGTCGTAGTGGAGGGGATAGCAGATTTATGTTTATGAACTCGAAACATCAAATTGGACGCGCTAATTTTTTTTTCGATATCTCAGCTTCTGAGCAACGTGGAACCTTAATTTTTTTTTATTTTGGGATAACTCCACGAAATATTAACATCTAACCTATTTTCATCGCCGTGGAAAATTGGAAAATCCCGGAAAATTCAATAGATATAATTATCTTTGTGTTTTATATTTTTATAGAATTAATATATTTTTATCGCCCTAGAAAATCACCGAAAATTCAATACATACTATGATCACAATTTTTTTACAATTTAAATGTTAATTTTTTGCAGGTCTTTGTTTTTTAAATTTTGTATAAAATTAGCATATTTTACAATTTCATTGTTATAACTATTACAAATATTTATTTCAGATAGATATAGAAAATGATGGTCATTTTCTGATTTTACTTGTAATGAACCTTAATTTAATAATATTAATTATAATAATAAATAGTATTTTACTAAAAGAGAATATTTAAGATACCTGTAGAACAAAATATCAACTTTTTTTTTGTAGCCTGGCGCCTGGCCTACTAGGTATATAAAGAATTAGTTCAAAATTAAGCGTCAAATTTGAATTGAGTATTTGGACGGGGACAATAGGAAAAATGATCTCCTAATAATAAAAAATAAAATTATAACAAAAAATCAGTTTGAGTGAACAGTTTTATGTTTATTTTTGAGTTATTTTGCTATTACACCATTTTGTGAGTATTTTTCACAAAATTACTATGTATTGCTTTTTGAGTTGTTTTATCAGATTTACTCCAAAAATGGATTGTTTTATTTCATACGTCGCACAATTGTGGAATAGTTTCGAAAAATGTTAGGGGTGTTTTTGAGTTAAAATTTAAAAAATTGCTTATAATAAAAAAAATTGAAACATCCTCTTGTAAGTACTGTTCAAAATCATATTACATAAATCTGAGGGATGTCATTATTAATTGTAACGGGATACGATGCGTAATTTGTATTGAATTTTATTGTGCCCAATGTATTTTATATGAGCATATTAATAAACGCAACCACTACATTGCAGCGATTTAAATGAAAATTGATAGCATTTGTCCAACGGTTTATCCACATTTTGCACACATATTTCATAGTTTTCATTGCATTCATTCCGAGCGTTATTGACAACCCAAAAGGGCGTAACAATTTGTTATTTTACGCACGACAAATACGTATTGTTAATCAAATTTGTTTTCTTTTTGGCAATTTTACCCGCATTTTAATCATCACGAAATTTCAACCCAATCGCTTTTCCCAATATTTCCATTAGCACAACACCACCAATTAATTATATCCGGTCGACTTCAATTCGAGTAGAACTAATTTTTACTCCCCGTATAATTCAACTAATTAACTATTTGATTTCACGCCGTACGTATAATTAATCCGGGATAAACGAGAGCGTATCTACTCACACTCTCGAATCCCTTTTTTTAAGTTATTCTTTTATTATTACCATTGTCCCAGACGAGTATACTTCATTACGACAGAGTGACACTTACCATTTGATTTAATGGAGTTTCGCATCGGAATGACATTTGGCGAGGATGTGTACGTACCTGTAACGGAAAATAAAATGAACGTTATTAACTGTGGAGTTCGGAATGACCGAGGGTTGCGACTGTAGATGGTAATCATCATTAAAAAAAATTCAGTCGTTAATTAAAAAGTGGGAGTGCGGAACGCATTTGATGAAATTCGCGTTGGAAGTTTGTTTTGTCATTCCTTCACGACAAACAAAATTTATTTTGACAACATTTTGAATGACTCTCTTTATCATGTTGAAAGAAATTTGATCCTAATTATGCGATTTCCCTTATTACTATTATTGCGTTTATTTATTACTATTCTAACATTTCTAATTAGGTCACATTTTGAGGGTGGGCGACGACACTGAGGACATTATTTTCAAAAATGTCTAAACTATTATCTCAAAAAGGATTAAACTCATAAATTAAATTGTAATCATGCTTTAATTAAAAATGGACAACCGATTAGAAGGCATGACAGCTTGGATCAATAACGACAGAATACAGTAGGTGCATTGCATAATATGTAATAATTTTTGAAGTGAAACTTCTTTGGGTTTAAGGAAACTCAAATTTTTGTTACAAGATGCAATATTTTATATGCGGAATACAGTAGGTGTATTACTTAAAATGTTACAATTTTTGAAGTGAAACTTCTTTAAGTTTCCTTCCTTATGGCTTCCCATAACAAAGGAAAACCGTCAAGTTTTGGTTACAATATGAGTATTCTATAAGGAATATACAGTAAGCAGGTGCATTACATAGATGCAGTAATTTTATTTTCTCATTAGACATTGTTTGTTATATTTGTCATTTGTTTTGTTTTCAGTGACAAACAAACTTTGTTTTGATAACATTTTGAATGACAATTGTGATAACATGACTGAATCTCTTTATTATGTTAAAAGAAAATTGAACCTAATTATGCGAGCTTTACGATTGTCAGCGGTTGTCATTAAACTTATCTTGCGAATTTGCTTTCAATTCACCGAGTGTAACCATCGATACATATCTACATGATTAAATGTAAGCCATTAGCACACTCAAAAGCACCCCGTAAATTTATCTCGGGACTACTTTCGCAACTGATATGTTCAAATTAATCACATCCCGAACGTTTACTCTCTCATCGAGTATTATTAATTGTGGAATATTAGTTGGCCGATATTAACAGATTTCGGACCGTTCGCGCGTAAAGACTCCGTGGATAATCATTAAATATATTGAAGCGGGCAGACTGGAGTAGTTAGAAATTTTGATTTCAAGACGATCCGATGGCGGTAAAGTATCGTGCAATTATGGCGAATATGGAGTGGTTTATGATTTTAACTAGATTTTCGTATAAACTTGACAGAACGTTAATAACAAAGTTCCATGCCAACCCAGATGGTACCACCGCAGTAGTATTTAAATTGGACATGTAATCAATCAGGAACCAATTTAACTTGTAAATTTTCTTCTCTTCTATCTCTTACAATGTAACTTTTGGAAGGAAAATAAGTATTAAAACGAAAACGCGAGTTGAGTTAGTTCTTAAATCGACTTGAAAAGAGTGAAAATAATTGGTAGATACAGCTTTACTAGAACATATTTCTGTCCATATGTTATGGTGACAAAATCAGCCCGCGGTACAGGAAACTGTAAATCGTTAAGTAAATTAAGGCTGTAGATTATTTTTAGAAATGTGCCGTGCCAATTCTGCTGCCAATTTTATTTCTACTCTATTTCCTAGTCTGTACCATCCTGACTACAGCATACCTATGTTTCATGGCGCAATTAGGCTATCCTACTTGCAGTCAGAAATAATGTAACGTTGATCGAAACCACATGGCACAGTTATAATTTGCAACAAAATGTCTGGATCCGTGTAGCCAACTCGTATTGGGTCTGTTGTAACGTCTTGTAACGAGCAAGAAAAGTCGATGTTGTACTTGGGAGTTTATGGGAAATGTGTTTCTTCTTTTTTCCTATTGAAGTCCTGTGGTACAATGTGAAAATTGACACATTTGCAGCGTCATTTCTTCAAAATCTTCACTTTGAGCCAAATTATCCTATTGTAACGTTTTCTTCTTCAAAATGTGCAGAATTTCATCAGGTTTCACATGGATTTTTCAAAATTCAAATTGTGAGAAACAATTTTTAAGGTAAACTAGATAAACTGATATAAGTAAAATATTTTTCAAAATTGGATATCTCCAAAAATCCACCCTTAATTTTCGCCAACTTTGGATATGCCATTCAATGCCAAATAAGCTATCTTTCCACCAAACGGCAAGATGCCACCTTGTCTCAGTCAGCAGATACAAACTTTCAAAGACAGTAACTATTTTCAAATGTTTTCAGTTCTTCAACTTTCTAAAGTATTAAACATTTTGGGATTGGGGAATGGAAAGGAGTTAGGTCAATTCACAGTATATTTGATGAGGTATCCAAGAGAATTATCGATTTTTCTTCTTCGTATGGAAGAATATATATATAGAGGCCATATATGTAGATTGTAGATATTGTAACGCGAAATGTAAACAACCAGCGTAAGTGTACCCCTTATCGGACGAGGCGGCCCACCTCAAAGGGAGGCCGCTCCGCTAATTAGGTCATAAAAACAGTTCCGGAATAATCGCGAATATTCATTTAAAGAAAGAGTGGTTTATTACTTTCGGGTCGTTTCTAGAACAAACAAATTAGGGAAAAGAAGAATCGAGCACTATCGAGAAGGTTCCGGAAGACAATGGAGGACTATAAAACGGAATATTCACGGATAAGTGAAATTGTATAAATAAATTTGCAGTTAAGAGTGTGATATACATTAATTAGTTAGGAAATAGTCTAGATAAACGTTACAATATGTAGAGTCCATATAATCCATAGGTCTTTACGTGCCATGACAGGACAAAGGGGTAGTTTGCTTTTCGTCACTTTTCGATTTTTTTTTTTTTTTTCGTGAAAACAGCTCTAATTCTTATCAAACTTTGTATTCATTGCAAACAAAGATTGCTTCTATGTCAAAGCTCACCGAATTTACACACACTTCTCTGATTTCCCGCCAGTTAACCTTACGTTTCGCTCGCCCGCCAAGAACACGACTCCCCTTATACGCAATGCATTATTAGCGGCATTATACGCACGCAGAGAGAGAAAGAGGACAACCAACGGTCCCGTTTCCCCTCGATGAAATTTCGAAGATCCGAATCGGCCCGGCGATGCATAACGACGAAAATAAAGGACAAGATAACGAAATCATTTCGCCGCTGCACCACCGCCAGCCACCACGCTTTCCTTGAGCAGCAGCAGCTGGTGCCGTCTTTTCAACCATCTGTCGTCGAAAAAACACCCAGGAAATGAAAGGTTTATGGGATCATATGTCTGCGCGAAGGGAGGCCTTCTTGAGGCCGTGAGGACCTATCCGTTTATGTCAGTGGAACGTGAAACTCGCTGAGCAAGTCTACTTTAATTAAGAGTCTTTAAGGATGAGTCCATACTCAAAGATAGGGGAGATGTAATCCAGGCAAGTGTCATGACTCGAATTGAGCATGGGATAAGCATGCATTTATTTCCATGTGTTAAGTAAGGTTAGGGTTATTTATACGCGATCTCATTCTATTTGAAAACTTTGAGCAATACTTAGAGTCTGTAACTATGTCATTTCACTGTTCAGGTTTACGATCACGACAAACAAAAGTAACTTTACGCAGAAGTATTACATGTGGTGAATTATCACTCTGTTGTAATTCATGGGGGAAGTGATTTCAGTCACCATCTGAAACCATGGTCATCAATCACTGCGTTTTAAAAATTACCAGATCAGTCATTTCTAGTCTACTTGGCCGTTTCCCACTATCTTTCCTTAAGTTTCAATATGCCTCATTTACCCTCTACAAGCAAGACAAGGGTAAAATTAGGTAATACAAAATTTGAAGAGAACATTTTAAGGGTGTACAATAACCAGACGAAATGAGTAAAAGCATAATGGTGTAAACCGAACCTTCAACACCAACTATGAATTACCACTAAGTAACTAAAAGTAACTGTGGTTTGTATGTTCAGCAAGCTACAGATTCCAACTACTATGAACACTTTCCACCAAAGACTAACGTTCTTACTTCTACCTATTGATAATAGTGGTAGTGGTGTTACCTTATTACAAAAGCTTGTTTTTAAAATTACCTTCTATTTTTGTACTGCAGTCAAAGAATAGTTATGAGAAGAGAATTGATTATATGCTTTTGCATATTGGCATGTGCCTTTGCATATTTAGCGCTACCGCATATTTTACGTAAAATCTAGTGATGAAGCATATTTTCGCTATATTTACAATATTTTGTGGTATGGGTTGGATTTACATGTATTATTTATTGCAGAATATGAATATTTTACAAATTTTGTATCATATTGAATGGCGGAGTTCTTAGGAAACATAAGTAGCATGTTGAAATCTTAAGCGATGATCCCTTTACAGCCTTTACAACCAGTAATTTGCATTAACCGCTTGGGTTTTTCTGTTTCAACCCTTTAGATCCTTTTTTGAAGAGCAGTCCATGCATTACCATTACGATTTCTGTAAAACGTTAAAATTTCCAAATTATTCCCTTAAGACCCTAATTTTGGATCTCTACCAGTTTATATCAGATAATTATAAGATAATTCTTTGTGGTTGAACGATGGTATTAAAACCGTTACTAAAGTCCAAAAAATATTAAATTAAATTAATATTATTAATTTAAATATTTATTACAGTCAACTTCGTTTACAACGCACTCGCATTTAGCGGACTATCGGATTTAGCGAACTGTTTAGGAAGTCCCGAACTGATGCCCTTTACTTTATTAGAAATAAGCATCGTATTTACCGTACTTGCTTTTAACGGATTGTCGGATTTAACGGACGAAAATCTCTTAGGAAGTACGTTATTACCACGAATTTCGAAGAAATTGTCAGCGCTAGCATGACAAATCACAAAACGTTAGGACGGTTAGGGATCAAGGAATTAACAGGATTAGCGAAACACGGATTTCCCCAAAAATATACCTGTTATATATTATGTGTACCTGCTGCGTAAATTATGAATAGATCCGAACACGACTAATTTGTTTATTATCCTTAATTTAACTGAAACACCCCAACATGACGAACCATCCCAATAAAAACAACGGTTAGCGTTCTCTGTAGGGGAACAGTTTAAAATTATCCGCGAAATAGAAGCCGGATGTATTTAACGTACTTCGCATTTATCGTACTTTTTTTAAGTTCCCTTGAGGTACGTTATAAACGGAGTTGACTGTATTATTATTTTAATAATAATAAAATAATAAAAATAGTAATAAATAAAATAAATTATTATTATATTAATAATTATTAACTAAAATAAAATTAAATATTAAATAAATATTAAAACTATAAGTTGTAGAAGTAAGAGAGAAGTAAGAAGTAAGAAATTGTAAATAATTTATTGTACCAGTTAAGATGAGAGTAAGTTTATAAATCATACAATATTTTGTAATGTGTATATTGTTATTTTGGTTTTAAACACAATTATCACCATCACTAAACATTTCATTAATAATACTATTCTCGACCATTAAAAATTATCATCATTAGGTATCATTATCAAATGTGTCATTCATTTCAATAACTTCGTCATAAATTACAACTTTTAAAACTCATATAATTTGAGAAATGAGTCGTCATAATATCGATCATCGACTTTGTTTCTAAAGCTAATGCAGTGAAATTCTTTTACCAGTTACCAGTTTTTTCCGTAAACTACCGTTTGGTGTTCCGCGATAAATTACATGAGTCAGGTTAAGGAAATTAAACACTATTTCACGGTTCGCGTCATGTGTCATAAATTCGTAAGCGTTCGCCCACGCTCGTACTAGAAAAACTCGACGAAAATATCGTTTATGAGAAAATATAATGAGCTCTAGCTACTGTTGCTTTGTTGTCAGCTCCCGCTTAATATTCCGAAACCATAAAAACACCATTAAATTGAGAAAACAACACTAATTGGTAGTTAAAATATTTCTTGTGTGTCTCGACCGATTTTCTTGTTAACAGTGAATTGAGCGAGAAGAAATTTTATTCCACAACGTCATGCATTCGTATATAAATTATTTCGAAGAAGCAATTATGATTTTGCGGTTGTACTTTTAATTAATCGCGTATATAGTGGCGATTTAGTGCATAGTTTACGACTCTCTTTGTGTTTGTAAGTATGCACCTACGCAAGTTTCTAGAATATTGTAAGATTAATCTTCTAAGTTACAGTACGATTTAATAGTTAACCCAACTGCGGTTCATATCCACTACGCCTCCTTGAAACAAAGCCGACCACAAATTGATTACGATCGATTTACAGAACAAAAAAACAAATCGAAGCTCAGACCGTCCATCTTTCACGGACACGTTTTTCGGCACGTGCCAGGTAGATAATTCTTCAGTGGCGCACCATCACACAACGCACTAAAGACAAAAGAAGAATTAAGGATTTTATATAAACAGGCACCATTACTGCCTTTTTGATTCTAATGCAAATACTTCCATTTTGGTTAGTACATTTGTTTGTTGTTTGTTCCTTGCATTCATACTTTTTATCAAAGCTCTTTCATCGATCCTCGGCAATTATCGTAATGACCTGATATCCAACGAGGAACTCAGAATTTTCGAAACAATGAACGCAATTATATATAATGAAGCTTTACAAACGTTGTACCTACGTATATAAACTCAGGTATGATTTATTTAGTTGATTAATGGATAGCAGAAATACGAAAATTTTTGTTTTATGTTAGGATAATGGGGTTTCAGTCTTCCACACAAAACGCATTAGGAAATGAGTTAGACAGGAACAATGGGTGAAATGGGGGCATATACTTGTAAACTTAGCCTTATGAGGATAAAAACGTTGATTAAATATTTGCATAGATAGTGTACAATTCGTTGGAGAACAATAGAAATATAGTGAAAAGTCCTGAAAATCAGTTTAAATGATTTCGAGAGAATCACTATCTATTCTACTTAATGGATAACGTTACAAGTTTTTAAGCTCAAAAAGCAAGGCAAAAGCAATCGAAGGATTCTGAAATGTCCAGGATTTCAAAAGCTTGCAAGTAAAGCATACTAACTAACCCAACCGTAAAACTCTGAAATGCCCTGAAAACCACTGAGAGGATTTCACAAGAATCAATACTGTCCTTTGTTAAAGTCCAAAGTCTTAAAGCTTTAAAAAGTTTTCCAGAGAAGACTAAGGCGATCGATTCTGTAATGTTCTGAAAACCGCTCAGAAGGATTTCACAATAGTATTTGTCCTTTGTAATGTTCAAAATCTTAAAGATCAAAAAGTAAATCATATTAGCCCAATCTTGAAATATCTTACGAATTTCCAAGTTCAGCACTGTCCTTAGTTTACATCAAAAGTCTCGAAGATCAAATCGTTGGCGACAGAAAGTAACTAAAGCAATCTGAGAATTCTGAAAAGTCCTGAAAACCACTTAGAAGGATTTCACAAGAATCAGTACTGTCCTTAGTGCCTAAAGTTTTAATGACCAAAACTTTTATCAGATAAAAGACTAAGTCAGAAGAAGTCAGAAATCAGTACTACTGCTCTGACTAAACTTGATTAAAATGTTCACTTAAAAAAGAAAGACAAGTCCTGAAAACCGCTTAGATGGATTTCACAAGAATCAGTACTGTCCTTAGTGCCTAAAGTTGTAATGGTAAAAACTTTTAACACATAAAAAGCTAAGTCAGAAATCACTAAGAAATCAGTACTACTGCTCTGACTAAACTGGACTAAAATATTTGATTTAAAAAAGACAGAAAAGTACTGAAATGTCTTGTAAATCCAGTCAGAAGGATTTCACAGAAATCAGTACAGTGCTGAATTTCAAAGTTTTAGAGATCCAGAAAGTGCGCAAATCATAAAAACTGACTCAATCGAAGAATTTTGAAGCGTCCTGAAAAGGACTTCTACATCAAAATCCGCGCAGATCAAAACGTTTGCGATACAAAGTAACTAAAGCAATCGGAGAATTCTGAAAAGTCCTGAAAACCGCTTAGAAGGATTTCACAACAATCAGTACTGCCCTTAGCGCCTAAAGTTTCATTGGTAAAAACTATTATCAGATAAAAGACTAAGTCAGAAGTAGTCAGAAGTCACTAGGAAATCAGTAGGTATTACTGCTCCGACTAAACCTTATTAAAATATTTGACTTAAAAAAGACAGAAAAGTATTGAAATGTCTTGTAAATCCGATCAGAAAGATTTCACAGAAATCAGTACTGTGCTGAATTTCAAAGTTTTAGAGATCTAGAATGTTCGCAAATGATAAAAACTGACTCAATCGAAGAATTTTGAAGCGTCCTGAAAAGGACTCTGAAGTCCTTTTTATAGTTTGCATCAAAATCCTCGAAGACCAAAACGTTTGCGATAGAAAGTAACTAAAGCTATCGGAGAATTCTGAAAAGTCCTGAAAACCGCTTAGAAGGATTTCACAACAATCAGTACGGTCCTTAGTTTTTTATCTGATAAAAGTTTTGATCATTAAAACTTTAGGCACTAAGTCAGAAGAAGTCAAAAATCAGTACTACTGCTCTGACTAAACTTGACTTAAATATTTTACTTAAAAAAGACGGAAAAGTACTGAAATGTCTTGTAAATCCGATCAGAAAGATTTCACAGAAATCAGTACTGTGCTGAATTTCAAAGTTTTAGAGATCTAGAATGTTCGCAAATGATAAAAACTGACTCCATCGAAAAATTTTGAAGCGTCCTGAAAAGGACTCTGAAGTCCTTTTCATAGTTTATATTAAAATCCTCGAAGATCAAAACGTTTGCGATAGAAAGTAACTAAAGCAATCGGAGAATTCTGAAAAGTCCTGAAAACAGCTTAGAAGGATTTCACAAGAATCAGTACTGCCCTTAGTGCCTAAAGTTTTAATGATCGGAACTTTTATCAGATAAAAAACTAAGTTAGAAGAAGTCAGAAATCAGTACTACTGCTCTGACTAAACTTGACTAAAATATTTGACTTAAAAAAGACAGAAAAGTACTGAAATGTCTTGTAAATCCGGTCAGAAGGATCTCACAAAAATCAGTACTGTACTGAATTTCAGAAGTTTTAAAGATCCAGAAAGTGCGCAAATCATAAAAACTGACTCAATCGAAGAATTTTGAAGCGTCCGGAAAAGGACTCTGAAGTCCTTTTCATAGTTTACATCAAAATCCTCGAAGATCAAAAAGTTTGCGACAGAAAGACTAAAGCAATCGGAGAATCCTGAAAAGTCCTGAAAACCGCTTAGAAGGATTTCACAACAATCAGTACTGCCCTTAGTGCCTAAAGTTTCATTGGTAAAAACTATTATCAGATAAAAGACTAAGTCAGAAGTAGTCAGAAGTCACTAAGAAATCAGTACTACTGCTCCGACTAAACTTTACTAAAATATTTGACTTAAAAAAGACAGAAAAGTACTGAAATGTCTTGTAAATCCGGTCAGAAGGATTTCACCGAAATCAGTACTGTGCTGAATTTCAAAGTTTTAGAGATCCTGAAAGTGCGCAAATAATAAAAACTGACTCAATCGAAAAATTTTGAAGCGTCCTGAAAATGACTCTGAAGTCCTTTTCATAGTTTACATCAAAATCCTCGAAGATCAAAACGTTTGCGATAGAAAGTAACTAAAGCAAACGGAGAAATCTGAAAAGTCCTGAAAACCGCTTAGAAGGATTTTACAACAATCAGTACTGCCCTTAGTGCCTAAGGTTTTAATGATCAAAACTTTTATCAGATAAAAGACTAAGTCAGAAGAAGTCAGGAGTCACCAAGAAATCAGTAATACTGCTCTGACAGAACTTGACTAAAATATTTGACTTAAAAAAGAGAAAAGTCTTGTAAACCCGATTCGAAGTGTTTCACAAAAATCAGTACTGTGCTGAATTTCAAAGTTTTAGAGATCCAGAAAGTTCGCAAATGATAAAAATTGACTTAATTGAAGAATTTCGAAACGTCCTGAAAAGGACTCTGAAGGATTTCACGGAAATCGAGAATCAAGATATTCTGCAACCTCCTGAAGGAGAATTAAAAAAATATCGTTATAATCAGTGCAGTCTCAGGGCAGAAGCTTGAAGAAATATGCCTTTTTGATAGTCAACATGCCTCACTGTATAAAAAAATTGTTTCAAAATTATATGTGGCCTTGTAGGAAATTGTAAATTTGGTCACATTTGTAGGAACTATAAAAACAGAAAGCGCCATAAATACACAAGTAAGTATATCAAAAGTGATGAAGTATACGTTTTATTTTCAAGATTTCTAAAATTCAAAAAATAAATCATGGTGAATCATAAAACACTAATTTGCAAGATTGTGTGCAAGAAACGAAAATAGTTGTAAAACGTAAATATCAAGAAAAGAAACGCCCAAAGCTGCTGCTTGGAAACCAAAGTTTGAATTTTGAAATTCCAAATTGGGCTATGAGACAATCCTGTCAGAAATCTAAGCTATCTAACTGTCATTCACGAGGGACTTTCTTGGCAAAGGCAGTACGAATGCAGTTAGTTACATTGCTCCACAGATTAATATAACATTAGTTAGTCAGTTGGAATTGGTGTAAGCAAATTTGTGCTCTTTTAATTAGCCTCTACAAATTCAGTTTGTATAATTCAATTGAGTTGGTTAAATATCAGTCAATATTTTACCCAAAAAATATTTTAGTTGCTTCTTGGCAAAGGTTAGTTTTGGGTTTTAAGGCTATACAAATATCACTAGATTTTTAGTTCTGCGCCAGGAAACCTCGTGTCATTCTCGCTTCCTCAGATTTGACTCCTTTTTTTATATTTTTCTTACTGGACGGCAAAACCGAACAAAACGGAGAAAAATGGCAAGAACCATGGAAAGAGAGAGAGAGAGAGAGAGGGAGAGTTTGCGCCAATTTTAATTAGCCTTTACAAACTTGTATTTGCCATCCCTTCCACTTTGACAGTTTCGTTATATTTCCTATTAATTATTACGATGAGATTTTCATTAATTGATCCGAAATGTGGAGAAAATTAACCCCACTTTACGGTAATCCCACCAAAGTACTTGAAATTTCAAGTACAGCTCCAAGTAACGACCTTTAGATCTACCTACTCATTAGGAACATGTACCGAGTCCCCATTTTTAACGGACACAAAAAGGGAGCCAGCCAGCCGAAAGATAATCTCTCTTCCATTCCCAAAACCTCCCGAACTGTTTCATTAAAGCCGTCTGAGAACTACGACGAAAGAGTAGTAGAGTAGGCCGTTTGTTTGACATCACCTGTCCTATTGTGGACGTGCACACCTGCCCCCACGCAAAGGTGTTTTCTATCTCTATTAGTTCCGCGACGGTCAGAGTCGTCCTATCGCAACTCTACATCTGACGTATAATAGATATTAACCGCAGTCGATTAATTACGTAGGGTCGATACGGACCTGCGGCGAAAACGAAATATTCGCGCGAGGAGGCGGCGTTTTAAACGTCGCCTAAACTAACAAAACGGAGGCCTCATTTAGTACTCTATGAAAAAGTTTTCGGGGTCGACTCTCGATTCTCTAAAAGCGGATAGAGCCCGATAGAGCAAACATCCACCACGCCCACAACTGATTACCGTCAACACTAACGAAGCTTACGTAAACAGCTCTTCGGGAAAAGCAACAAGTTCTAGAACGTTAGCACATAATTCGGTAAAGAAACACAGACAGATGTGTTATGTTGTGTGTATCGCAATCGAGACACAAAGATTTGTGTGCACCGAAGGGCAGGTAATGTGGTGTGAAATTCTGGAACGTTTACGGAATCGGCGGTCGTTCTGTATATGCGACTCCCCTTTGATGTCCTCAAGATGTAGTGAACTCCTTAATTATTATAATAGTCATTTCGACTGGTTCAGTACGACTTTTGGTTTGAGAAATGATAGGGGAAAAACCTGCTGGTCTGACTGGAAAAGATGATGTGACATCAAAAATTAACACCTACTTACAAAATTCCAATTAAAAATTTAAACATACTTAAAAATTTCTGACCAGTTTAAGTAAGCTGGCGAGTTTAGGTATCTGCTCATGTGTTGCTTATAATCTCAAAAGATAAACCATACATCTATATGGTGTCTTTGTTAAATACTGTGTCTCAAATACTAAGGGCCTTGTCCCACCAAAGCGGAGCAACAGCGACGCGACAGCGACACGATAGCTTGGGTGTTTGTTTGCTGTAGCGTTGGTGGGTATGCTGTGTATAGAAACTATAGGTTCAACACGACATAAACACGGTGGCGACATCGCGTCGCTGTCGCGTCACTGTCGCGTCGCGCTTTGGTGGGACAAGGCCCTTAAAGAACTAATCAATATGCTGGTATTAAAACCATATCTTATAAATAGCTCAGTGGAATTAGATTTAAAAAATTACATTAATTGAAACTCAAAGCTTTTTACCTTATTTTATAAACTATAATTTTAAGGCCTTTTGAAGGTCCTGTAGGAGTTTTTGAAATTCAAAGAAACAGTTTCTATAATTGGAAATCCCCAACTCAACAGTAACTTCAACGCGAAAAATTGCTTTAAAGATAGTAATATTTCCAAACAAATTCATAATACGATCCAAACGACTGAAAAGAAAAACTAAAAGAAAAACTATAGTTTTCTATAGTTCTCTAGTTTTTATAGTAGTCAAAAATTTAAGATAATCTTTAGGACAGCACCTTCCTACTGTCTTATGGGTACAAACAAATAATTCATAACATTACTAATATTAAGTGAGATTGGGTATCATTAAGAAAGGAAGTAAGAAAATCACTTAACTCAAGTTCATTGCTCTTGAACAAGACTATGGATGAAACTATGAACAAAAGGAAGGAACGAGTGAAATGGGATGACAATCTGAATGAGTAGATTTTCTGTAAATTTGAAAAACGTATTAACTTTCTTTTTTAGGTCAAAAAAGGTCATAAAGAAGGTTAAAAAGATCATCTAACTCAAGTTCATTGCCTTTGAACAAAACTAGGCATGAAACTATGAACAAAAGTCAATGAGGTAATCAACAAAGATAGTGGTAAAATATGGGAAGCCTAAAATATAATCGCATTAACTCTATTTTATGTTTGATTATTAAATCGACCGTTTGAAACGGATACTAGCAGTCACATAACCACATTAATTTTACATTCTATGCAACTGATCACATGGTACTTAATCCTGGCTTAATTTAAATTACCACGACCTGTATCGAAGGGCGTTGAATTATACCTACCAGCGTTGTTGTGTTGTTGTATGTCGTATATCACTTTTGTCATGTATGTTGACCAGCACTTACCAAACAATAAAAATCTACTCATTCCACACGCTCATTAATCGAGCCATTGTTCCCTCCCTATCGATACCTACACCATAAAACATTGATAATTTCGTGCATACAAAATCTCCCCTCGCCCCATTACGAGCCCATTATCGGGATATTCGCATGGTCCAGACCAGTTTTTGCGTCAGGATATTGAGGTAGGATCCCAACACACAACAACAACAACAACGCTCCCCTTCGTTGCACTACTCACTTGCTGTTTGACCTTTGTACCCTTCCCGCCGTTTCCCAGGCCGAAACCAACCCTTTGGCGGGGGATAAATTTCGCCGGCATCGCCATGCAAACAGGTTAATAATTTATATATGTGCTCGGATGTTTGCATTAGGGTTTGTATAAAATTCGATTAGGGGTGATAAAAAGCTGATGCGGAAGCTGCTGCGAGCTGATTTGCGTACAGGTGGTCGGTCGGTGGGCAGATTACGCAGATTCCATCAGCTCGCTTGTTGATGATAAATGAGTAAAAATGGTCAAGTGCTGAATGGTCCAGAAATATGTACGTTTCGTATTCAGCGTCACGACTAGGGTAACAGGAGAAAGGGAACGAAATGATGTGTATGGGAGAAGAAGAATTTGAATATTTGGGATTCACGTTTACTTAAGATTGGAGACTGGATGAAGATACAATTGGAGCAAGGTTTTCTCCAGAGTCAAGGCAGAAACTAAGGAAGAAAATGACAGACACACACATGAAATACTTGAGACAATCTGGAGTCAGAATGTGAATTGGGAGAAAAAGGATTTCAACATTTAGGAGTCACATTTACTCAAGATTCGAGATTGAAAGAAGACAATTGGCGAAAAGCTTTTCTCCAGAGTCAAAGCAAAAACCAAAGAAGAAAATGACAGCCACACAATCTGGAGTCTGGATGTGAATTGGGAGAAGAAAAATATGAATATTTAAGATTCACATTTACTCAAGATTCAAGCTTGAATGAAGATACAATTGGAGGAAGGCTTTTCTCCAGAGTCAAGGCATAAACCAAAGAAGAAAATGACGGCTACACACATGAAATACTTGAGAATATGTGGAGTCAGGATGTCAATTGGGAGGAGAGGAATTTGAAGTTAGGATTCACATTTGCTCAAGAATCGAGATTGAATGAAGATACAATTGGAGCAAGGCTTTTCGCTAGAATCAAGGTAGAAACAAAGGAAGAAAATGACAGCCACAGACATGAAATACTTGAGAAAATCTGGAGTCAGCATGTGAATTGGGAGAAGAAGAATTTGAATATTTAGGATTTACATTTATCCAAGATTCGAGCTTGGATGAAGATATAATTGGAGGAAGGCTCTTCATCAGAATCAAGGCAGAAACAAAGGAAGAAAATGACAGTCTCAGACATGAAATTCTTGAGAAAATCTGGAGTCAGGATGTGAATTGAGAGAATTTGAATATTTAGGATTCACATTTACTTAAGATTCAAGCTTGAATGAAGATGACATTGAAGGAAGGCTTTTCATCAGAATCAATGCAGAAACAAAGGATTCACATTTACTTAAGATTCGAGCTTGGATGAAGAAGTGATTGAAGGAAGGCTTTTCATCAGAATCAAGGCAGAAACAAAGGAAGAAAATGACAGCCTCAGACATAAAATTCTTGAGAAAATCTGGAATCAGGACTCACATTTACTTAAGATTCAAGATTGGATGAAGATACAATTGGAGAAAGGCTTTTCTCCAATGTCAAGGCAGAAACCAAGGGCGAAAATGACAGCCACAGACATGAAATACTTAAGAAAAACTGGAGGCAGGCTATGAATTGGGAGAAGAATAATTTGAATATTTAGGATTCACATTTACTTAAGAATCGAGACTGGACGAAGATGCAATTGGAGGGAGACTTTTCTCCAAAGTCAATGCAGAAACTAACGAAGAAATGACAGCCACACAAATGAAATACTTGAGAAAAACTTGAATCAGGATGTCAATTGGGAGAAGAATAATTTGAATATTTAAGATTCACATTTACTCAGGAATCGAGCTTGGGTGAAGATACAATTGGAGGAAGGCTTTTCTCCTGAGTCAAGGCAGAAACCAAGGAAGAAAATGACAGCCACACACATGAAATACTTGAGAAAATCTGGGGCCAGGATGCGAATTGGGAGAAGAATTTGAATATTTAGGATTCACATTTACTCAAGATTCGAGCTTGGGTGAAGATACAATTTGAGGAAGGCTTTTTTCCTGAGTCAAGGCAGAATCCAAGGAAGAAAATGACAGCCACACAAATGAAATACTTGAGAAAATCTGGATTCAGGATGTGAATTAGGAGGAGAATTTGAATATATAGGACTTACTCATATTCACATTTACTTAAGATACGATCCTGGATGAAGATGCAATTGAAGGAAGGGTTTTCATCAGAATTAAGGCAGAAACATTATAGGAAGAAAGTGACAGCCTCATACACGAAATGTTTGAGAAACTCTGGCGTCAGGATGTCACTGGACAGAAGAATAATTTAAATATTTAAGATTCACATTTACTCAAAAATCGAGCTTGGGTGAAGATATAATTGAAGGAAGGCTTTTCTCCGGAGTCAAGGCAGAAACCAAGGATGAAAGTGACAGCCACAAACATGATACACTGAGAAAATCTGGAGTCAGGATAGCAATTGGGAGAAGAATAATTTGAAAATTTAGGATTCACATTTACTTAAGATTCGAGTTTGTATGAAGATGTAATTGAAGGAAGGCTTTTCATCAGAATGAAGGCAAAAACCAAGGAAGAAAATGACAGCCTCAGGCATGAAATTCTTGAGAAAATCTGGAGTCAGAATGTCAATTAGAAGAAGAATAATTTGAATATTTAGGATTCACATTTACTCAAGATTCGAGATTGAATGCAGATACAATTGGAGCAAGGCGTTTTACTAGAATCAAGGCAGAAACCAAGGATGAAAATGACAGCCACAAACATGAAATACTTGCGAAATCAAGTGAAACTAATATATGAGAAAATAGAAGAACGTCAGTTAATATCTCCAAAAGAGAGCAAGACGCCTTGAGAACCGTTAACTGGGAAAAAGGAACAGGAAAACGTGGTGAGAAACATGCAAGAAACTCTACATCGTCTTACAAGAGTAAATATTCCATGGAATATAGACACAAACGTAGAATTTAAATCCTACCATTTCCACAAAATTTTCCCAAGAACCTCCCTTCTTTTAGAAAAAAACAACCTTCCAAACGTTCGTTTCCACGCCTCTTCCCGACCATTCTAATCGATTTAATGATACGTAATTGACATCGTACAACTCCTCTCAATCTTTCCATAAATCTGGTACCTACTTATTTTTAATATCGAATTACGGGGGCCGATGAAATATTCAAGAAATTGGAAACGAAAATTCTGATCAATCGATGACGCGTTGATAAAATACGTCCCGAGCTATATAAACCTAATGCAACGTTGGAATGCATCTACGTTCGAAGTCCGAGCTGCTTCCGTTTAGTGGAATAATTAATTGGGAGATAATTTATCTTATCTGATCGGATACGAACGTATCGGTTTTCAATCAAATAATTTGTCAGTTGCCCCTTGATTAGTTTCAAGTTAATTGGAACCTGGCATTAATCATTTAATTAATTGGTGAAATGGTACCCGTTGGTGCCATAAATTGTATGGTGTGTTTGGAAAGCATTCCCCATCATAATTATTACACAATAAAGTAAGCAATTTCGAAAAAAAGTCAAATTAAGTTGAAGATCTAACGAATTCTGGAAATAATTTCACTGGTGCTACAGACCAAAGTTAAAGAAGGGTAGGACCAACACGCGTTTAAACAGCTAGAATGGGAACAAAGAGGCATAAACATCGACGGTAAGAGATTAAACAACTTGCGTTTTGCCGACGACAGCGAGCTAATCGCCGACGATATACAAGAAGCCCAAGAAATGCTGACAGAACTAGCAAATGCCACCACAAAAGTAAGATTACAAATAAACACACAAAAGACGAAGATGATGACCAATCTAGTTTTCGGAGAATCTCTCACATTGGGAAGTCACAACATCGACGAAGTAAGAGAATATAGATATCTAGGCCATGACATAAAAATACACAGAGACAACCAAACGCAGCAGTTATAAAGACGAGTGGGGCTTGGATGGGCAGCCTATGGTAAACTGAGCGGAGTATTCAAGAGTGATATCACGGTCTGTTTAAAGCGTAAAGTGTTTAATCAGTGTGTGCTCCCTGTCATGACATACGGAGCAGACACTCACGCTAACAAGAGCGAGTGCAGAAAAACTTAGAAGAATAGCTCAACGAAAAATGGAACGTTCTATGCTGGGAATAAAGCTATCAGATCGCGTCAGGAACATAGATATCCGTAAAAGAACGAAAGTGGAAGACATAATAACAAGAATTGCGAAACTAAAGTGGCAGTATGCAGGACATGTAGCTAGACGCAATGATGATAGGTGGACGAAGAGATTATTAGAGTGGCGACCGAGAAAAGACAAACGAAGTGTAGGAAGACCTTCCACAAGATGGCGAAAGTCAGTGGATGAGTGTGGCTCAAGATCGTAAGCAATGGAAATGTAAAGGGGAGGCTTATGTCCAGCAGTACACTACGATAGCTGGGTAAAGAAGAAGAAGGACCAACACAATACGTGCCAAGAATTTCACACAATCACTTTGGATGGAGCAGTACAGCAAATACCATAAAAGTCTTGTAAAGATACAACTCGAGAAGATATTTTGTACAGAAATTAGAAACATTTAACAGGGTGACTGTTCCCTTTAAAATCCTTACTACGTTCTCCAAGTACCTACTTTTCAAATAAATCAAAAGTTCTATTCTCTTAACCACATTTTCAGACCTCTCAGAGCTAAACGTGATGTTATCATTTCCTTCTGCAATAAACGTACAAGTGAAGTCCCTTTTTATTACATCGACTCAATGTTAAAATGTCATAAATGTATGTAAACACCGTTTATCCTCATGTCTTCCGACTATAACTCCACGGAACCTTATCGACCGATCTTCGGAGTTATGAACTCCTATACGAAAACGGACCAGTCACGTCAAGTTCGCGGCTCGATTTACAAATTACGTGGCTTAATAAAATTCCCATTTAGTTAGTGTGCACCATCGCCTCCCGCCCTCTCTTTTATTTCATTCCCTCTCTTTCTCAATAATGAGAAAACGGGGATGTCTGGAGGTCAATGGAGAGGGAAAAAGGAGTATTGAAGTGCGTCACTCCAATATACGAGACAAGGACGATAATTTCAGGCTGGAAGTACTCGTACAAAAAATCTATTGGTGAGAAGAAAGAACTTTAACAAAGGAGTTTGCTGAACTCCATTTATGATTTTGGACAGTTTCGTGAAAGTATTATTACTCGTCATTGGCGGGTTACGCAAGCCAAGTATAAAATTACAACCAACGTTGACTCACCGAAATCATAAAATCAATCCATAAAACAAATCATGCACGCTCAGTTCAAAGATAAAACCGACCGTAAAATAACAAACAATTCGATGCATTCAATCAAGGATCTTAGCTATCGAATCAAACGTGCTCGTTTGTATTGATACAGTTTTAGCGTATTATTACCAGAATCCATTAACTTGCGCGAAAAACAAGTCTTATCGAAACTATTGCGACTAAAATGATTGTTCGCGTAGATAAATATAATCGACTGGTAGTAAACATAAATTTGGCAAACGAACTGTTTTCGTTGTGGATCATAAAATCAAGCGGTAATGATGTTTAGAGAAAAATTTGCTGGAATTGAGACAAGAAATATCTTACAGAGATATGTAACAGAACTCCAAGAAATATTGTAAAACATCACTCTTGAAAATAAGTTTTCTGGATGAACCAGAAATAATGGTAAGAGTTCTTCTAAAAGTACTAGCATTAAATCTGGGTGATCAACCTATTGGCTACATAAAACAAATATCCAAGTACGAAAAGACACGTCTACTTAGTTTTCCATTTAATTAAAAACACGAACCGAGATAAAGGAAATGAAAAGTGCTGCGAAAGCTCGCTTTCGGATGGAACTTGAGTTAAATTGCGACAACTTAAAGGCGAATGGTTAGTTTTATATACTGGAAGCAGAAAAGCACTCTTCATGAAACGTAAACAAACCGATAAATGGTCTGAATCAACAGAAGATGTAGTGACATTATTAGGGATTTCGTTGAATTGACGTTTTACAGAAACCTGCGGAAGAGAAGAGCCGAAAATTAAAGTAGTTCGATGAAGATTTTAAAAGAGATTCAATGGAGAATAGAGTGAGAAATTATATTTAGTGTCTAATAATTGTAAATTGTAGAGGGGTCTGCCAGTTTTGACACAAAATTACAGATTATAGATGACAACTCCAAACAAAATCCATTAGATTTGTTCTACTAACTAATGCTAAATATTGAAAAATCCTAACTGTTTTGACTAGAAGAAGAAAAAGCAAAATCTCAGATTTGTAATGAAATTTCAAAGCGAAGCAATAGGAGATGGTGGTGCCTGTTCAACAAGATTCTAAAACAATTAATCATTAACAAGATTTTGTTGTTAATGATCAAGTTGGTTTGTTAACAAGTTGTTAACATTAACATCATCAACAACTATACCAATTGAGACGTTCTAAAAATATTACCTCAGGTTCTAGATGAGATTGAAATGAAATCTAGATCCAGATAAAATCAGGAGACTTTAAATATGTTAGTTAAATGAAATTCAAAACAAGACAAAAACCTAATGATTCTAGATTTCAGTATTTCAGAAATCCCTGATTACAGATGAAGTTCAAGACGGCATCTACGTCCTAATGATCCTAGATTATCTCCAGTTAATAAGATCTTCCCTGTTTTGTGTACAAGATAAATCCTGAAAGTCATGAAGAGGCTTTTTTTAATTTTTTGATATCTTCTTATTTTACTATTTTTGAAGACATTAATTCATCAAGTACGTACTTTCATCATGTAATGTTTTTGATCGATTTACTGAATTCTCCTCAATTAATTGTATTCCAATATAAATATGTGTAATAATATACGTATAACACATATATTATGTGTGAACGTATGTTATAAAGAATTTCGAGAATATTCTCTCTCGTTATCAGCGATGACTGTTACCCTGCTACAATGTTTTGCACGATTGTCCACTCGTTAAATCGTATTTAACTTTTTTATACGATGAGTGGGCAACTACAGATATGTGTGAAAGTAGAATTGAACGCTGAATAAGTAATAAGTAGATTTAAATTTAAATTAAGTGAACACTGCGAGCGGTTTCGAATCCTCATGTTTTTCAAAATTTCCCAAAATGTTAAAAATTACGTTTGATATTCAAAATTATTCAGCAGTTTTGACGCGTTAAATTGTATTTGAAGTGTAACGTTAGTAATAATTGTATAATTATTTTAATCGAGTTGATATTTTTGTCATTATCTAAGGGTAGATTATTATTAATTATTTTGTTTCTATTGTTACATACGCCAGTGGTGGACATTTTGTGGCCTTCATTTTCAATGGCAATTCCATGTGCAAAAGGTATACATGTTATAGAATACGATCCAATAGATATTTTATTCAGAACATCAAGACGTTCCAAGACAACTTCCAAAAATCCAGATCCAGGAGATTTTAAATGTGCCTAAGGGTACGAACATACCGAAGATACCTCGATGTCGCGGTCGATGTCGATGTGAGGGCGAACATACCGAATATGCTTTTCCTTTAGGTAAGCCGCGAGGGTGCGATGATGAAAGCATCTTTGGTATGTGCGGTCTCATAAGAAAGCACTGTTTTGTTTTAGACATCGACCGCGACATCTTCGGTATGTTCGTACCCTAAGACATTAGATCCTCATTCTAGATGAAGCTCAAAGCAAGATAGAAATCCTAATGATTCTAGATCATAGAGGAACGATTCAATCGATGGTTTTTCTACAACTATAACAATCAATGACGTTATGAAAGTTATGACAATGGAAACTAGGGTTCTAGGTGAGACCCAAATCTGGATCTAAATAGTAATATCACTAGTTTAAATATTCTACAAGATTCCTATAAAGTTATTTATTAACAGAATTAAGGCCTACTGAATTGAAAATTTAAATAAAAATCACACTGCATCATAATCCATTAGGTTTCATCACACTGCATCATAATTTCCTAATTGATGCCACTAGGTCTTTACTTGTAATAAATCGTTTAAAATAAATTCTGAATCCATCACTACAGCCGTGAATAATTTACGTCTATGCAGTGGCTACAGGTATATAAAAAATAACAAGTCGTAAAACGTCCCATTAAAGACTTGTAAATTAACACGAGGAATTGCCATAAGTTGCATCGTCAAAAACTACCGATGGCCCTAAGTGTCCTCGCAGAGGTAACCTGGTCTATCTGGACCGAATAATAACAAAAAAAGGTAAAGTTGAAAGTCGTAAAAAATATTAATTTAGTGTTGTAGAGGTAACAAACAAATGTTATTTTATTGTTTTGATCCCACAAAAATTTATGACTAGTCAGAGATAATTAATTAGACGTGACTTGTTTAGCTTTAGGACTGGTTTTGTCGCATTTATGCAGGAAAAATATTATTACCATTAATATTGAATAATTCATGTAAGGCTAAATGAAAATCGTCTCCAAATGGTCTGAACAGCTTTACCATGGATTTACTCTCTTTTTGGGTAATTTGATAATTAAATTCCAATTACGAAATTGTCGTCATGCAAAGTGCCTCTACGGTACAACCTTGTAAAAGAACCAATATTTTACGGGAATTAATAGCCTCGTTGGGTTGATTTGATGGGTATAATCTAAATTTAAAAGCTTCTAAGTTGCTCAATATAGAAGTGCGTTTAATGTACTCCTAATTGACGAGAAGGTTAAATTGGTAAATTATAAGGCATGGCATATTAATAAAACTCTGTACAAACATATGCACTCAGAGAGTAAGTAACTAAAATCGAAGGGAGTTGAGTCTATTTCAAATCATAAGTTTACAATGTTCATACTATACCATTCTGTGGTGATATACAAATAAGTTTAAATGGCTGTGAATGATTTGTAATTGGGTTTGGTAGTTATTAATTAACTGTTCCGGTTGTGTAAAATATTAACCAGCGCATTACACGACTGCTTGTTACATATTAGTTTCTTTTGGCCTTCGATGTTACGCTACGTGTGATTGATTTGAACCATATAATTCTCATCCAACTTAAAGGCAAAATTGTAGGGAGTTGTAAGTCAATTGTTAATCTTAAATTCATTTATTTGTACCTATATAACAGACTATTGTAGACTCATTGAAATAAGTTGCTGTAAAAGGGCTGTACATTATTTGGAATCGGGTTTAATCGTTATTCATTAGATACGACATGCACTTCACGAAGCGTCCTTTCAACAAATTGATTTTTCCTCATGAACACTTTGGTCCTTCGAGCCGGAACATCTCGTTTAAATAAGACTTTTGCGGATGGAGTAGTATATATAGATAAGGCAATAACGTCCTTAAATACGGACCAAGGAAAACGTATAAAGAGCTTAACACCTAACTTAACGAGTTAGTAGATATTTTCGACTTGTGTCTTGTCACTGTCACTGCATTTTACAAAGCGTTCTTTGAACAAATTGATATTTTCTCATGAACACTTTGGTCCTTCGAGCCGGAACATCTCGTTTAAATAAAACTTTTGCGAATGGGGTATATATAGACAAGGCAATAACCGTCCTACAATGCGGACAAAGAAAAACGTAAAGACCTTAACACCAAACTTAACGAGTTAGTAGATATTTTCCACTTGCGTCTTTTCACTGGTAGAACTGACAAGTTCCGGTTCTGTAAAATATTAACCAGCGCATTACACGACTCTTTTCCGTTACATATTTAGTGTCAGATCATACCTTTTGACATCATGATAATTGTCATCCAACTCAGAGGCAAAATTGTAAGGAGTTGTAAGTGAATTTTAAATCTTGAGTTCACTTAATTGTATCTACATACTACTATTGTAAACTCATTGAAATAAGTTTAAATGGCTGTATATTATTTGCGATGGAGCTTACTCGTTACGAATTGGAGGTGGCATGCATTTTACAAAGCGTTCTTTGAACAAACTGATTTTTTCTCATGAACACTTTGGTCCTTCGAGCCGGAACATCTCGTTTAAATGAAACTTTTGCGAATGGGGATTATATAGATAAGGCAATAACGTCCTAAAATACGGGTCAAGAAGAACATATAAAGAACTTAACATCAAACTTAACGAGTTAGTTAAGTTTGTTAAGTTAAAATTGTAAGGAGTTGTAAGTCAATTGAAAATCTTGAGTTCTCTTATTTGGATCTACATACTAGACTATTGTAAACTCATTGAAATCTGGTTAAATGGCTGTATATTATTTACCACGTAGCTTACTCGTTATGAATTAGAGGTGGCATGCACTTTACAAGGCGTCCTTTAAACAAACTGATTTTTCCTCATAAACACTTTGGTCCTTCGAGACGGAAGATCTCGCTTACAGATAACTTTTGCGAATTGGCATTATGAAGATAGGGAAATAACGGCCGTAATATATGGGGCCAATGAAAAACTTACACATAACTTAACAAGTTAGTACATATCCCCGACTTGTGTGGTGTCACTTGCAGAACTGCCAAGTTCCGGTTCTGTAAAATATTAACCAGCGCACTACGTGACTCCTCGTCACACATTTAGTTTCGGATCATATCTCTTGGCCTTCGATGTTATACTAACTGTGATTGATCTGAAGCAGATAATTCTCGAGCGACTCGGAGGCATATCGGAACACATTTTGCGGTAAGTGAAGAGTTAAAACGACACTTACCAGTTTTCACCGAGGCTAGTATCATATTCCCTTGTACGTCATGGGACGGGCGAAGTAATCCGGCGATATTCACCGGAAACCGCGGCACAACATAATGTCAAATGTCACCGCCGTGTTATTACGTCTTTGCGGCATTACCGGCCCCAAAAACCGACAACTGCGTTGTAAATCAACACATACCTACACACATCGCTGGCAAGGGAAAAGACGAGGAGAAGGCCACACGGGAAACGGACACCGGCTTCCTCGCGTTTTGTTGTTTATTTACAACGCGTGGCGCGCGCGTATTTGCCGGCACGACACACACACACGACACGACGATCAAGATCCTCGGAAAATAACGCACGGATCAAAAGCCGTGGCCCGCTTATTACATAATTATTTTCTCACACGTGGATTCGCGGCATATTCCGCAGTAGTTGTAAGAGCGATTCGCTGCTCCAATACGGAGTTGAATTCTCTCTAGAACGGCGTAGAGACAGGCGGCGTTGCCAATCGATGCCGGAGCGTCGTGTCGGCGAGGACGCGGACGACCGATATTACTATTATCCCGGTCGGGAAGAGCGGGAACTTCGTCCCATTTCTCGTCCAGGAAACGGGAGTTTTACTTTAAACCGGGAAACCCTTACGCCCACATCGACTCTACGTTAGATAGGCGTATAACGCAGCTAGCAAACTTCTTCAATTCGAAATTCAAATCCATCCATCACAAGATGTACGCCTCTTTCAAAATCTTCCAATCATTTCGGTTTTGTGCTCTCTTCATCCAATTCTTGACAGCTATTTGTCTATGTAACTAATGTATTGTAGCTAGCAAACTTCTTCTCAATTAATATCCATCCACCACAAAATTACTAAATCAATTTTACTCGTTTTTTCGAATATGTAGCTATACCCTTAAGATTTTCCACAATGGACGCCCATTATAATTATTGTTGTTTATAACTAGTTTTTTTTTATAAATGACATCGGACTAATTAATGTGAAATATGGATATCCATTGGACGGTATTTTATTTTATAGTCTTTTAAGGACGTCCAACTCATGCTGAAATAGGGATGTACATTGGACGTCCACTTCATAGTCTTTTAAGGACGTCCATTTGATGCTGCAACATGGATGTACATTGGACGTCCCTTTCATAGTCTTTTGAGGACGTCCAACTCATGCTGAAATATTATTGTACATTGGACGTCCATTTCATGGTCTTTTAAGGACGTCCAATTGATGCTGCAACATGGATGTACATTGGACGTTCATTTCATAGTCTTTTAAGGACGTCCAATTGATACTGCAACATGGATGTACATTGGACGTCCATTTCATAGTCTTTTGAGGACGTCTAACTCATGCCGAAATATGGTTGTACATTGGACGTCCATTTCATAGCCTTTTAAGGACATCCAATTGATACTGCAACATGGATGTACATTGGACGTCCATTTCATAGTCTTTTGAAGACGTCCAACTCATGCTGAAATATGGTTGTACATTGGACGTCCATTTCATGG
The DNA here is from genome assembly GCA_946251905.1 of Cryptocephalus moraei. Classification (NCBI taxonomy): domain Eukaryota; kingdom Metazoa; phylum Arthropoda; class Insecta; order Coleoptera; family Chrysomelidae; genus Cryptocephalus; species Cryptocephalus moraei. The sequence goes on along the minus strand of OX276455.1, from coordinate 5,187,664 downwards.
TCTTTTAAGGACGTCCAATTGATGCTGCAACATGGATGTACATTGGACGTCCATTTCATAGTCTTTTAAGGACGTCCAACTGATGCTACAACATGGATGTCCATTGGACGTCCATTTCATAGTCTTTTGAGGACGTCCAACTCATGCTGAAATATGGTTGTACATTGGACGTCCATTTCATGGTCTTTTAAGAACGTCCATTTGATGCTGAGATAGGGATGTACATTGGACGACCATTTCATGGTCTTTTAAGCACGTCCAATTGATGCTGAAACATGGACGTACACTGGACGTCCATTTCATAGTCTTTTAAGGACGTCCAACTGATGCTACAACATGGATGTCCATTGGATGTACATTTCATAGTCTGTCACGAACGTCCAACTCTTGGTGGAAAAGGGAGATACATCGGACGTCCTCTGCAGGTCCATAGACGTTTGTACGTTTAATGGACCTGTAGTGGGCGTCTATTGGATTTTGTGTGTTTACTGGGAAGATGTACGCCTCTTTCGATATCCTCCAATCATTTTGGTTTTGTGCTCTCTTCATCCAATTTTTTCAAGCTCGTTGTCTATGTAACTAATGTATTGTAGGTAGCAAACTTCTTCTTCTTCAATTATTATCCATCCACTACTAGATGTACGCCTCTTTCAATATCCTCCAATCATTTCGGTGTTGTGCTCTCTTCGTCCAATTTTTGCCAGCTATTTGTCTATGTAACTAATGTATTGTAGCTAGCAAACTGCTTCTTCTTCCTCTTCGTCTTCAAATATTACCCATCCACCACAAGATGTACGCCTCTTTCGATACTCTCCAATCAATTCGGTTTCCTGCCCTCTTCATCCAATTTTTGCCATAATTTGTCTATCTTCAACGACCTCAACCAACTGAACGTTTTGTTCAACTTGGTCTCCAGCACATAGTCTTTTTGTCCATCTCTCCTCTGATTTTCTGGCTAAATGTTCCTTGTCCAAGACCACTTAGAACTGGACATCTTCTCGATTTAACGCTAAAGTTGGACTAAAATCTGACCCAACAGAAACAATACTTGGAAACTGCAATCCCTGGAAGAAATGATCCGAAGTGAAACTATGATAAGCTACTTACTAGAAAACAACCTATACATTATGAATAGCTTCTAGAGCGAAAAGCAACACAGAAGACTTGGAAAAGCTCTATGGCAAGACATGAAATGCAAAAAATAAAAACCATCATAATGAAAATGTAGGAATTAAATTATTATAGCAGCAATTATTTGGTATATCAAAATTATCCTTATATTATAAATTGGGGGGGTGATTGCCTATTTCAATACAGACAAAAAAAGGCATTTTCGAAGATGTTACAGTTCTGAACCATCTACAACAGGTAGCGACCATCGATTGATAAGGAGCCACCGTTCACATTGATCTGGCAAAAGCAAGGCACAAAATGTTTAGAAAGAAGACTCCAACCAAGTGGAGAAAACCAAAAGAAATAGATAAATACAGAGGCCAGATTGAGAAAGATTTTAATGAAATAACGCAGCAGATAACATACATAGAAAATAACAAAATCGTTAGAAGAGGCTCAAAGAGAATATTGTTTCGAAACTACCAAAGAAGAAGAAATCAGCAAGGAAACACAAAATACAATAAAACGAAGAAGAGATCTTAACAGTACACCACATACAGACAAGAAGAGTCTAAAACACAAATAAAGAAACACATAAATTGCTGAGGAGAGACGTTAGAAAATATAAACACCACAATGTCACAAAAAATATCGAAGAGAATAAGAGCAAGAAAGTCCCCAGAAACAAACTAGCTATTGGAATAAAATATATATTTAAACTCCAAGACAGGGCACGAAATGTAAGAATTTGCAGATTTAGTTTATGTCTACAAAATCAAGAGAAACCCTCAAAATGGAACAATGCAGTTACCATCCAACTACACAAAAAATGAGATAATACTAGACTGGACTTATAGACCTATGTCTACTGAATCCTACATCCGAAATTCGACCTACACCAGCAAGGGTTCCATACAGGATTTGGGACGAACGATGCAAGAAAACATTAATTGAGAAACAGTAGAATATAATACACCATTAGTGTTGGTTTTTGTAGATTCCAAAAGGTTTTTGACAAAGTGGAAATGTGTGCTATCCTTCAGTCTTTTAAAGAACTGATGGTCGCTCCTTGCTTACTGTATAGAATTGTTCAATTATCCTTAGCATTGATTTTATTGTTGATACAAGAATCCTTAAGTTGGTAAATTTTATGTTTGCCTGTGGCTCCATTCTCTCTGAGTTCTTTCATATTGGAATATTGTGGTATACATTCTTTTATCATATTTGTATTATGAGTCCTGGTGTCTTTACGGATAGCCTTATTCATAGTTTCATTTAGTTCCATATAATGTAGTATACATTTCCCTAGTTTACATCTCTCAGTCATTACTTGTGTTTCTTGAGATATATTAGGGTTTCTGGTAATTTTCAATTTTGTTGTGATTTTCCTGGTACCGTTTATAATCTGTGAGATACTCTGCTAGTTCATAGCAAAATTTGGGAAGTTAGCTTCACTCTGCTAACTGGCGAAATTACTAGTTACCACGGCCTGAAGACGACATGGTATTTTGCATTCGTTATTTCACATTTAGCGACGGTGGTTTTTACAAATCACATATTAATCTCGCCAGAAAAGAGAAAAGCACAAACGCCTCTGGTTCAGTCATGTAAACTACCCTAAGAGTAAACCCGAAAAGGGTGGAAATTTGCTGACGTGCGTCACTAGAATGGGGGATCGATCCTAAAATCGCTCTCTTGTTTTATTGAGCATACTCGATCAATACTTCCATATAAATTCCTTTTAAAAAAAAACAATGCAATAGAATGCATATAGAACTCATATTTCTCAAATAATTTGAGACTTACTGCTAATTAAATTGAGTTGAACTGATTTCCACAACAATACTACAATTCTAGTACCAGTGTCACTATTTTAACCCCAGAATATGATAGTAAGACTCCAAATTCGTTCTTGAATCCGTAAATCACAAATCCAACAAATCCTCTACGCATTTGTTTAATATCAGGACATCACTCCAGAAACTATTGTTAAAGAAATTATTTAAGTAATAATTATATTGGTTAAAAACTAGCATTAAATATTGCTTAAAAGAAGCAACAAATCGTCCAAACATTGCAGACAATCATATATGTATCTTGTATCACAAATCTCCCCATTGAGTATGAATCGAAAATTTGTCTTCAATTGGTTAATAAATGTCATTGAAATTCAGTAAATATTATCTAATTTAGTATAATCTCTGTAGTAAAAGGATGCTTGTCCAATGCAAACTATCTTATTTTAGAACTGTTATATTTTTAATTGTGCTCTAGTTTTTGTTATTTTGTTTGTATCTCAAATTCATTGAATAATACATTTTCTATAGGATTAAAGTCCGAGGCTCTGTGGGAGTGTTTTCGATATTTAATGAAATATAAGCCATCGTTATACCTTCGTGCTGAGTTTTCCCGAACGAAATCCTCTTGAAAGCAATATGCCCTCGGCACGTTTAATTTTTCATCAAGTTTTAGAGCGCTTGTTTTAATTCTCAAATATATACACATTCCCATTGAGGCGTAAGTTAATCCTCATTTCGAAATCCCTTATTCTGGATCAAATCCAAAACAAATTTTAAATCCTCACGATTCTAGGTTATCTCTTGTTCTATGAAATTTTGTCTATTTTGGATACAGGATAAATAAGACTGCCGTTTTCTGCCATTACCTGTGTTTGTGGCAATCATGTTCCAATTATGTATATCCAAAATGCAACAGGTCAGTACGAATTATTTTGGATATTCTTATCTTTTTCTTCAAATACATTTGAAATACACTCTCAATTATCTCTCCCAGTACGACAGCATGACTGTTTCAACTGATAGAAGCTTAGTAATCTTTTCTTTTATCATCTGCGGTTAATTCAGGCACATTTTTTCGTATCACGTTTAATTTTAAGTAAAGCATGATATATTTCGACAGTACCTGCTTCCTATTTGAAAGATTTGAGCTTTAAAATTTTGAGTTTAAAAGTTTGATGTTGATTTTTGGTCATTTCTTTAAATCGGTGTACATTTCACACAATAACAGGCTGTTTAGTCTTATTTACAACAATTGTTTGTGTTTTATATATTTTATTGTGGACTCGTTTTGACGTAGATATGAGTCGTTTTTGAGGTAAATTTAACTCCAAATATAGAGTTCAATGTTCCTATAACAGTTACTGACTCTTGGCTATTGCCATTTAACTACTGCTTTAATTTTACGCATGAGTATGTCTAGCTGTTCGTGGCACGTTAAAGCTACAACTATAAAACTACATATTTTCTCTTTGTATACTCCAAAGTAACTAAGTGCTTTAAAGCAATTAAAAAAAAATCCGTGCACATAATAAAATCACACAAAAGCAGCATATTACTTTAAGTTCAAATTCATTAAAACGTGAGAGTCGAAGTGAAAGTTCAATTCACGTCAACCTAACACTCTTCACCTGCGTTGATTGCACCGCAAGTCATCAATCATTTTTCCTTTTACCCTCCTTCACATCAAACACTTATCACATGAAATCACCGAAAACACAAAACATATTGGTTCATCTATAATTATTTACTAACACACCTCTATCGGGTCATTCAACATTGTGCGACGACCGATTCAATAATGACTCCATTATTCAATCGATGTGTCAAATTTCGAACTAATGGGATACACGATAATGGCGAATCAAACACACAGTTCCGCGTTGTTCTCAATAAGATTCACTCGAATTAACGTTTTGAGCTCTCATCGGCAATCTAACCTCAAAGGTTAACTTGTGTGATGTAAGTTATAACTCACTCGCATTATTACGATTAGATGCAATTGATGAAAGTGTTCTCGCTAAGAATATCTATAACGTTTTAAATCTAGTTGGGGGTGAATTGTAGTATTCCACTCGTGAATAATTGGCCATTTACTACAAAGAAGATAACGGCACTGCGTTCGGCAAAGTGGGCAATAACCATCATTATTTGCTTGTAGTGTAAAGCATTATTCTGTATTACGTATGTATTACAGTTCTTACGTTGAGTGGTTGAGGAGAGCCTTTAGCGCACAATCGAATTTTGAAATGTTCTCAGATACGCCCATAGCAGCAATACTAGGAAAATCCAATAATATATGAAAATAAGTAAATATTTACTGGGTTATGTGGAAATGATTTAAATTATGATTAAATGATCAACGTATAACTTGTATTAATATAGGATAACTGTTGTATAATAAAGTGTATACATGCTATGTAATTAACTCCAATTAAAGCTTTACACCTGAAATTTAAATATCAATGCATTATTTTCCTCTTAATTAAAATTTACAAGCCAACTTAAATGCTTGTATAAAGGCAATTATTACGTAATTAATGTAATTGTTAGAACCAACTGTTAATGGAATAAAAACCAGGTTGCAAATGAGGCAATTTAATGAATTTAAAAATATATTTTTAGTGTCTTAATTGCAAATTTAATAATCCTTTAATCATAAAATCTAGTGGTGGATACGAGAGGAGACGAAACGAGAAACGACATTGTCTCGTCTCGTCTCGAAAAATTCCCAAAAATTATGTCTCGTCTCGATCTGGTACAGGTCTCGTCTCGTCTCGTGTCTCGAAAAGTCTCGAATTAAATAGACGTATATAGATGGTATTTTTATAAATGTATATTTTTTTGATAACATTTACTGATTTTCTTGAAGTACCTATACAGGTGTGGTAAAGTTGAATGTACAGTAGTATTTTATTTATGTTATGTTTTGATAAAGAATGTTTCATTCTTAGAAAATATTGAATTAAAGAAATTAGATTATAGAGAACAGGTACAAAATCGAAAATAAATATCATTAATAAATAGACTTATTAGGATACGAACTATAAAACAAAGTTATTAAATAAACTCTATATTTTTATAAGGACAAATAAGAAATTAATATCATCTGTATGTTACATATTATATGTGAAATTGGTATTATTTGATAGAAAATATCAAATTTTAAAAGTAAAATTACCTACCATAATTTTAGAAAAATGTGCTGGTAATGGTATACCTACATATTTACCTCATATTATCGCTCTCAGAAAAGAAAAGATATTGTGATTAATCAAAACATACGTTTTCGACATAAAATTAGAGGGCACTAATTAGGTCCTTATTATGAAGCTGAATAACCTATGTTTAGAACTATTTGGGACGGTAATAGTCAGATCAGCTATAGTTTTATTTTATTTAATCCGGGATATGTCTCGACAATACCAACAACATCGCACTGGGAACTTGTAAACTGGAAATTTCATTTATACCTACCAAGATGTTCATCTATCAGAAAAGTTGTTAAATTTAGGAAACTACGCTACTAATGAATGAATGAATGAATGAACATAACTGTTAAATGTGTCCATTACCTCAGATAAACGTTTCACACCACTGTCTGTCTGTCTGTTGTATAATAAACCCTTCCAAAATTCTAAGAAAACGACGGGCTAATTATAAATGTTACTCCCTTACTGGACAATGGCACGGTTTAATCCCGACCCTTTATTAGGTATCCTTTTACCTGCGCTTTCGTCCTCATTGCTATGGATTTTGGTGGCCTTTCATTTTACAAACGAAAGGAAATTCTTAAATTGCAATTTCTTAAAAAAAAATCGAGACTTCGAGACTTTTCGAGACGAGACGAAATTATGTCTCGTCTCGTCTCGAACCAGTACTTGTCTCGTCTCGTGTCCACCACTAATAAAATCCTGGTATTCCAACCAAGAATTGGGGATCAATAAGAAGTAATTGATTAATTAATGATTATAGTGAAATTTGAAGCTATAATAGCATATACTAGATTGTTGTCTCATGTAAACAACTTTGCACTTAAAGTGAAACGTTTGCTTTAACACGAAAAAGTTCTTTTCAAAAGTCACTTCAACATTCAAAAATGTATGAGATAAAGTTAGTTTTTCAGCAATTTAATGAATTTAAAAATATATTTTTAGTGTCTTAATTGCAAAATTAATAATCCTTTAATCATAAAATCCTAGTAGTCCAACCAACAAGTGGGGAGCAATAAGAAGTAATCGAGTAATTAATGATTATAGTGAAATTTGATACATTAATAGCATATACTAGTTTGTTGTCTCTTGTAAACAACTTTGCACTTACAGTGAAACGTTTGCTTTAACACGAAAAAGTTTATTTTGACCATTTTACAAATATTTTTCAAAAGTCACTCCAACATTCAAAAAAAGTTAGTTCTTACTGTACCTTTAATTGTAATACCTTTAATTAACATTACCCTTATAATAGCCTTAGAGAAAGGGTTGTCTTACATTTCAAATTCACAAACGTCAAAATGCCTACTTTAATTATATCTCTTGAACTTCCGGAAGGCGTATTACGGTTCGGTTAATTACAAACAGAAAAGTACTAAGCAAAATTTGTAACGGTACTTTCCAGTGTCAATTAAGCCGCAACACACACAATAACGAAAATCGCCGGAAAATTAACAAAACTCCCTTCTTCACCTGATTATATACGCCATAACAATCGATTAATAAGAAATTTGGCAAGGGACACTACCACCGCCGGGAATTTGGAACAGATACAAGAAGCACATCCGGCTTACAGTCACACGAAATGAATGTTCGAGGATTACAAAAGCTTTAGAACGTATTTCAGAGTTTACGATAAAATTATGAGAAGGCAATTAAGTAAACACGGAAAAAGCTGCTAACGAGCACGATTAAAGAGATAGAGGAGGAAAAATTATACGGACTTATTTCGGAGGGCGATTAAAAGGAGATTAAACCTTCTGTCTCAGAGATGATAGGTCAGTTCTGCCACGAAAATATCAGTAGGAATGGGGTCGAAATCAATAGATAAGGTTTATGATCTGCATAAACCGTGTCTACCTGTTGTGGAGTGTGGAGTTTGAAACTGTGACAAGACCATCGGGCTAAATGTCTGCTAATTCAGGAAATCCGGACCCGAGTTGGCAACGTCGCACCAACGTGAAGATAGCCCCGAGAGGATGAAGTCCGACGAGTCGCCACGAACGCCTCCGACGGTTATCTCGGTCGAGACTATGGCGCATGTTCCGGCCGCTTTGAATAAACGGAGGACTTTCCACTGTGTTCCACAAAAGGGAGGACATGATAACAGAAAATGATCAAATTCGACGGGTCGGCGGGAGGGCCCGACGAAAGGAATGTGTTTGTAACTCGATTAGCGGGAGAGTCGGGAGGAACTTTCGCCATAAAAACAATCGCTTTTTTAAATCAAGTATCACTCGGCGAGCAAAAAAATTGATTCGAATAGGAGAGGACGGAGCAACAGGCGGATCAGAAACGGAGATTACGTTAACCACCGGATAGGTTCAGAAGGAATTATTCCTTACATTAAAGAGATACCTTAACTAAAGTAAATCCACCGAGAAGAAAACTTCCATGAAACACAAACGTGGAAATTCAAAGCGCGCGCTAGTAATAAGTAGAGTCGCATTAAGAATGATCGCCTTGACTATACTTTATCTTTTACTAAGATTTTACTAAGAATGTTCACATCTTTCTTTTCTGTATACATTTAAAATAATGGTTTTCTCCCCGCAGCTTAAGTATGTTCCAGGTCTCTTTTGGGAGGCGAGCAGGGAAGGTGTCTTTCCATAATTGCAATAGATCACAGAAATATGTTTATATAAAAAACCTGAATAACAACAGCGATACGTTAAAACAAACCATTAACTAAAAGTCCACTATCACCGTCAACGACTCACCTGAACACTTGTAAACAGACAACCATAGATCAGACAACTAAACTTGTTAATTTCACTGAACCGACTCTGGACATCAACAATTCCCGCCAAAAGTTTTATGACTTTTTTACGTGTATTAGGTGTTGTCTAACTTTACTACTTTTTCTTGTTTCGTGGCTGTTTTCTTCTCAGTGGATTTACTCACCACTATAGAGGACGAGGATGCTAAGAGAAAATGTCACGAAGTCTTTCTGTCTCTATGACTCCACTATACACCACATTTCTAACTTACAAGAACACTACTGCGTGTCGGCTGGTCACTTTTTAGATGTAGAGACTGACTAAATTTCTCAAAAAAAGTACGCAAATAGAATGTCTTCATTAGCTCCTTGCACATTTTTTTCATTTCTCCAATTACGAAATTGTAAGTTTTCTCCTATTTCTCTCTTAACTTTAGTGGTAACAAACTCGTCGTCGCTTGTGATCGTTGTTTTTGAAAAATATTTATTTGTGATTTTCTTGAAGTACATACTTCATGAAAAAATTGCATGTTATACCCCAAAATTATACTATCTCAAAGTTTAATCTGATCGAGGTTATAATGGCGAAGAACTGGAAAATGTGCATTAAAAAGGGTAAAATAAGCGTGCAATATGCACAAAAAAAACAATAAAATATGCAGATATTCCAGATATCCATATCGAGCTATGTAATTATATAAAAAGAATGGAAAAACAAAAATAAAAATATCGTTATCAAGCTTATCAATATCAAATTATAATCAATTTTAATACTATTATTTTTCATTTCGTTACTAATTATTTGTTATTTATTTTAAACTTTGCACATTGATCAAGATTACAAAGACGAGGAACTGGAAACTGTGCACTAGAAAAAGAGTAAAATAACCATGCAATATGCACAACAAAACACCAAAATATGTAGATCCTGATTATCCATATCCTGCAATTATTTAAAAAGAGTGGAAAAATGAAAATCAAATTATGGTTATCAATCTTATCAATATCATCTTATCATACACTATTATTTTACTTATCAGTCATTCATTATATTGATGATCATTAATCATTTTTTATTATTTCGTTATTAATCTTTGTTGTTTTAAAACTTTTTCCAAGTTGTTGGTTGTCTCTTTCACAAATGGCACAAAAAGCGTCGTCGTTGATGAATTTCAACTAATTTTTCGAATCCACTTACTAAAAAACTTCATTGCATAATCCTTCCACATTTTTACTCAAAACAATAATTTTTGAAATTTGTTTTTCTTGTGTCTTAAGAGAGCATTTGAAAATTTTACCGTTTCATAAAAATCATAATGGTAATGAGCTGGCCGCCGTAATAGGATTAATGGGTTTAAATAGGGAAAAAACAGACACTTCACGCAAATTACTAACCTAATGGCTTCGAGATTTCGACTAGCTATTTACCTTTTACAAGAATACTTCGGTCCTTGTAATATATTTTCCTGCAGGAAATGTTTCACATAAACTATGCAATAACTACCCTACTCAAAAATATTGCTAATGGGAAGGGATATTGCCAAGGGAAAATATGCACCATCACTAGATTTTAGGTAAAATATGCTGTAACTGCCAATATGCAAATGCATATTGATGAAGATAATATCGACCGCTGTAAATTTGATTTTTCCATTGTAACCAGAATGGGTTGAAATGGACGAAAAACAGACCTTTTCGAGACGAGACTAAAATTAGATCTCGCCTGGTATCGAAATTTCAACATTTAATCTCGCTTCGTCTCTTCTCGAAATTCGAGGTAAGACGAGATGAGATACAAGTCCGATTCATAATGATTTATTGGATTATGTGGAATAAAAATACAATTTGTGATAAATGTCGCTTCATCCCAAAATAAAATAAGAAAGAAAATTACCTTGGTCTTTTCGTTACGAAACAATTATGAAAAATTTACACGAGCTGCAAAATCTCCATCTATCATTGTAACGAACCGTTTAATAATGAGAAGGATGCGAATTTTCCTTATGAATTAGTGTCCATATGGAAAATTTGGAAATGTTACATAGCAGAATTTCCAAGGAAATGACGTCTTCGCTTTCTTCTGCAACATCAAGATGTCGACCCGTTTCAATTCCATTTAGGAAGTATTAAGCCCAAAGATTAAATGCATATCAGCACGATTTTCATTTGAAAATTCAACCATTTTCCATACAGAAAGCAGGCTAACGTTCAACAAGTCCAGTGATACTAATTCCTCTGAACATTTCTAGCAACTACTATAAAATTTTGTTGATTTGCCAAAGCCAACTTGGTAGTGTAATAAATTAATTTCTGAATGGCAAGGAACGCAGAAAGTTCATTTTTCCTTCCAATTCTGCCTTTTGTGATTACAATAGGAAAATCTAATCTACAGCAGCCGATTGGTCATTAGAAGCTTATCAATGTGGACAATTTGAACTTTTAAGGAAATGTCACTTTTGGGTTATATCGATGGAATTGACTCGAAGGTGCCGAATTCATAAAACTCTAGCTCTCTAGCATTTTTGGATTAAGGTAATCGACATAAAGTGAAGTGTAATATGTGGGGATTCCATTTGGCACGAGAATCCTGGGACACTCTGTATATCCAGGTGGATTTAAATATTTCAGACGACGTGCAGTAATGTATAGGATGGTCTATAACATGGATAAGAATTTATGGAATTGCCCAGTTCGTTACGAACGTTGCAAGGCGTGTTTTATGCTCATTTTTGGCAAAACGGTTAGACTTACTTTACTAAACGAACATCATTATGGTTCCTACAGTTTCCTACGTTTAAAGTTACTCCTTATGGCCGATTTTCTACCCAATGCCTAATTTCTTACATAAGAAATACAATGAGATCCTTTAAATTTATAATTAGAGCAGGCTATGACTTTTAAATTAGGTTGGCAACACCAACTCCCATAGCCTACTCGTTTCATTTGAATTGCCAAAGTGACTCCCTGAGTAAATTAGAGGCTATGCCAATATTTTGATAATTATTTTGACCTTTAAGATTTTCCAGTTCAGTGGTTGAGATTGAAAGGAAATGAAGCACTAGAAAGTAACGCAGTTTTATCGAAAATTAAAGAAAATGCTCAAAGTGTTCTCCTCTTGCTTGGATACAACTGTTAACTCGCCGTTTCATATTTTCAAAGGCATTTTCCAACATTTGAACAGTCACAGTGTTGCTCCAGTGTTAACAATTGCCCCTTGCAGTTCTTCAAGATTCTGGAGATTATTTTTAAAAACGATATATTTAAGGAATGGAATAATGAAATAATCTAGGATAGACAAATCAGGACTTCGGGGGGGAAATTCCACGACTCGATCATCGTAAAACTCGTGAATTCTTTCCATGGTTTGCCTCGTCTTGTGAGCTGTAGCATTATCCTGTTGAAAGTACCCATGCAAGAGGCCATCGTCGTAAAGATTTTGGAAAAACGGTTTAAATATCTCTCACCGTTGATACTTCCTTCAAAAAAAAAAAAAAAAAAAAACAGGGCCAAATATGCGTCTTCTGGAGACTGCTAGCCAAACACCAATTTTCTGCGGATGATGATGAGATTGAACAAACTCATGGGGTTTCTCTGTGGACTAAATACGCATGTTTTGTTTGTTTATATATTCAGAAAGATGGAACCATCCTTCGTCGGGAAAAAAAGTAAGATCCAAAATGTTGTTATCATTCAAGTTATTTAAAAACCATTGACAATATTCCATTCGAACACCAAAATCTCTTGAACAGCCATTATTTTCTATGGATGAAGATCTAAATCATTTTTTAAGATCTTTTGGCAAGTTCCATAAGAAAGTCCAGTCTCCAGTGCAAGCCTGCGGAGAGATTCTTTAGGAGATTGTTCCATTCGTGATGCAACATCTGCCACAACCTCAGGTGTCCTTTTTTGGGGGCTCCGCTACCAGCTTTTCGACCAACAGTCCCCACATTACGAAACTTCTCCACACATTGATAGACATGTTGAACCAATTTTGGGTATACAAGGGGAAAATTAGGGAATGTATCATCTACGCACCGTTGTATGGAATGCTTCCATTCACCATTTTCTTGTCGTTCGGCGTTCTTAAAATAACTCTCCGTAAGAAAAATCTTATGCTTTAAATTAAACATTTTGAAGCGTCACTTTGACAATTCAAATGAAACTGTCAGCAGTTGGTGTTGCCAACCTAATTTAAAAATCGTAGCCTACTCTAATTAAACTTAAATGATCTTATGGTACTTCACAGTTCACAAATACAAACTAACCCAAATAGGTAACGACGCTTCATACATTTTCCCCGTCAGATTCTTAAAGTTACCCAAACTTTAACGAGTCACTTATTTCTTGAACCTTGTTATAGGACAACTCCCCAAAATACTTCTCCCATAATAGATATAAAGACATCGGTCGATATGATGCTGCGATCCGGCCCTCGAGATAATTCCTCGAGACGGAAAATTTGCCCCAAACTTACAGGAAACGAAGTAGAGATGGAGATGAAGGAAACGTCGCGATATCCGTTCAGATTTCTCATTAAACTCGAATTAAATAAAAACGCAGAGGAGTCCGTCTAATACCTTTTGTTCCATAGGAAGTAATTTCATATAGATATAAATTCAGGTCGTACACAACATCGCAGGTTTTCCCGACGCTACGATTTTTCATCGGAGTTTACATTTTGCTTTAAACGCGCGTGTATACTATTTCTCGCCCAAAGGATACGTCGAATGTATATGGAGGCAAAATCGAAGATAACTGCGAACGTACTGCAGTGGCTGATACAATTTTTCGTCGATTCGGGCGTCAAAATCAAATCCTGTAGGACTCATAAATATTAATAAACCGGATCCGTCCCGCCCACGATTACAAGTGGGCAGATAAGGGGAGATAGTCCCGGAACGCAAATACATTTAGGTCAAAGGTCAGGGGACCGTGCCGCAATGTCGTACTATGTTTGAACTAAGAAAATGGATATTGAATAGGCGTTTAATGAAGAGTAATGTTATCGCGCGTGTCGATCGAAATTTTAAATTAAAGTATTAAACGTTGTTCTTCTAATGCAACCATTGTTGGTTTATTAGGATGTTGAACCTAATTACACAAAACCTGTCTGTGTTGTTGTATCAAGTCATAAAGTGATTAATACCAAGTACTTAGCTAGAAAAATTGAAATTACATTCATCACTTCAATGGGAAATTTGCTTTACGACGTCCTATCCGAGTAATTAACGATCCAGGCAGATCAATTAACATCTGAGAAACGTCGATTCCAACTTATCCCACTCAAAAACCTAAGACGATGAATACACCTTTGTCTACTTAATCTAATTGAATCATTTTGGTCAATTTTAAAACGTGGACTTAGACGAAATAATAAAAATCCAAAACTGTCAAAAGAAGTTATTACATTAATTCAGAACAGTGTGAACCTATAATAAAAAGCAATTGGGCGAACTTGTATACAACATACTATCAAGAAAAAGAACGAATATAAAATACGCTGGGAAAATATATGGTAAACTAGTTATTAATATAAACAGTAATGATACGAGTAGTTCGTCGGATAACGCGAATTAATGTATTATTTTTATATATGTATGTAGTATATACGTTTTGAATTAAAAAATAAAATATATTTCGAAAGGTAATTATTAATTATCTTATTGATATAGATTGCGAACATCTATTATTATGTTTTAATTAAATGATTTATAGTATGCACCATTACTATATTAGGGTATCATTTATCATTATTAATACATGTTCTAAATTCTCTCCAGTGAAAACATAATAATCACTATTATATCGTCCGATAATTTTACTCCAATGTTCCCAATATATTAAGTACGACACTACATCAGTCTTAATGTTTGTGATGAGAGTACAAGTCGGCCCGGGCAAAATAGTGATAAACCATTAGGTAACAATAGACTCTACAGTTATATTCCAGGGTTTTAGTTTCAGTTACTTTCAGGGTTCAATATTTTAAGTATGAGTATGTTCCCTTCTGATATGTTTAACTTTTTGACGTGATATACGTCTTATAAATCGATGTGCCGGCTACCTGCCGGTTCACAAAACACTGTAACGTTGCGCCAGACCCATGCGTGCGAGCTAGAGTGAGAGCGACAACAATAGACCGAGATCGACCTTGACGGTTGCCTTGCAACGCATCTATCTCTTTTACATGACAACGTTCGAGTGAAAGCTCGATTTGGCGATCGGCTCGGTTCGAGAGCGCGATGAAAGGGGACGAAGGGGTACGCGCTACGCGCGTTCTGATTGCACTGTTTCCACTCCATCGTCAGCGACGACGGCGACAGCAGTCAGCACACTATTATTTGTAAAGTTAACTGAATATTTACTGTGCATACCATTGCTTATTACTATTACAATAACAATTGCGGCAATAAGGTATTTCATTCTTGCAATCTAAGAGTTCGATTAGCTATATAATCTCATATATTTGTTCTTGCATCGGTCAACGAGTGCAGTAATAATAGGTTATGTTACGATTTCGACTAAAACATTATGATGAATGATATAAATGATCGCGTAAAAAGTCGACTTTTATTTAGTATTCAATGAAAACAATTATCCTGCGCAGCAATTCATGTAAGGTTCAAGATTAATGTTCAACTTCACACATGTCATAACAATGTGTCTAAAATGACCAGTTGGACCGGCCAACCGCAGTGCGAAAAAACCTTCTAATCATAATTTAGTGATAATACTTCTATTCAATTCATAAACGTAGGTATGCCATTTTTCATCAATGTTTTCTTATGACGTTATCACGTAGAATCATCGTCCGTAAACCGACTTTACAGACAACCAATTTTTTTGTGTAGTTTAGACCACAAAGTTAATTTCGAAAAAAGTATTTCAACAATAAAATATACAATGGAACGACAAAAAAGTCGAATATGTGGCGACAAAATGGGATAAGGTGCATCTGGACGAAATGAATTTCGTTACGGATAGAAACTAAATTAGCTTCATAATCTTGCCTCCATTTGAGACTGTCTATTGATACGCCTACGGACAACTGTTTTGTTTTATATCACAATTCATCAACGGTTGCCATAGAACGCAGCGTCTAGTTACGCTAACCGTCTGTGATTTAGACGCAGCGCTTTGTACTATTTAGCGGTGGTGCTCGAAATGCACCAGCGGGATTATAGACACCCCGTGGCGTTAGGGATCGTACCTGCCGGCCGTTCTCACGTAGTGGTCAGGTAGTCCGCACTACCAAACGATATAAAATTGATTAAAATTCAATAACATGTTCCAGAGAATTTTGAGTAACGCGAATATATTTTTATTGAGATCGTTATTTCTTCCAATCACAAAATTGTTTCAAGGATTAAACCAGAGCACATTCCTGGAAATTTACCCTACTTATAACAGTGGTAAAGAACGTTAAGGAGGTATAACAAAATCCCTTTTCAAGAAGATAAAGATTTCTCTTTCTCAAATATGTAACAATTTTGTGTTTATATTAGTGCGTAGAAACACATTTAAAACCATAAAAGAAATTTGATTTTGTTGGAAATATTTTGAGTTTGGTATCGATCTATAGAGGAAGAAACAACGATCTTAATAAAAATATATTCGCGTTAATCAAAATTCGCTGGAACATAATATTGAATTATAATCAATTTTATATTGTGTGGTAGTACGAACTACCTGTGAACGGCCGGCAGGTACGATCCCTAACGCCACGGGGTGTCTATAATCCCGCTGGTGCATTTCAAGCCCGACGCTATTTAGCTATAGACACGTACTATATAGCCTATAATATGCGATAACACCGGTCGGAGTCGGAAACTCCGGAGCATCTCACATCCGACGAGTCGCACCTAATCGAATATTAAACCTGAACCCGCGAAAAGTGCCGGCTCGGCGTTCTCTCGCCGATCTTATCACCGGACGATATGTTTCGTTTTAGGGTTACCCGATTAGGATCTGTTAATCCGACGATAATCGATCCACTTACCGTGAACGAATCCCTGCTCCCCCTGGAGCGGCGGATGATGCGGAATCTGGTAAGTGGGCGTCGAGTGCGGCGACGAGAACGCGCTGGAACAACTGTGCCGGAGTCCTGTAACGGATTAGCGAATTAGTTGTGTGTACGAGAAGTCTTAATAGGCGAATCAAATTAGATTTGTTTTTTGTAAAAAACTGTGTAGACAGGTTTGACAGTTGGAAAAGGTAGTTTGAGTTATTACAAGAAGCGTCTCATATACAGATTCATCAATTTTTTAGTGGAACCGTTATGAAATAAACAATTAAAGTGCCAAAATCACTCTTTTATTTGTAACTCCAAATGGCTTATATTTAGACGTTTGCGGTCAACGGTGAACTTTTAGAGAAAACAATTACCTTTAAAATGAGACTGTATAAATTAAAATTGCTCTATAAATGAAAAAGTTATTGCAAAAAAGGGGGCAAAATGGCTATTTTTAAATATTGTTAATAACCTTTTAATTAGTTGTTCGAATTAAGTGAAATGTTTATAATTTGTGAGTTGTAATGTACTTTATAGGTATGCAAAAGATGGGCTCGATCGGTCTAGTAGTTTTTGCAAAATTCTAATTGTTTATCCCGCTTCTTGAAAAAATCAACAATTTCTAAGTCCTGTCCAGTCGATTTCTCTAAATAGACCTTAACAAACTTGGGCTCATCCTCTTCGTAAAGACTTATATTAACGTTCTATGTAAAAAAACAATAAATTTTTTAATGTTTATTTATAAAAAAAGGCTTAACAAAAAGTATAGGTTTTTAAGCTTATAAACATTTACAATAACTTGGTTGGTTTTTGTTCAAACTTTATGGCAATAATTTACTCGAAAAGCTGTTTCAGAAATACGCATTTAAAAAGAAAAAGGAAAGCCCCACAACCGTTGTGAGCCAAGATAGCCCTTTTTTTAAAAAATATCACCGTCGCTACAATAATTAATATTAATGGCTGAAAATAACAAGGTTTTTAGAAGAAGAGTTGAAGTTTCCAATGGCACTTTCAGCGTTTAAAAAAACCGAACATTGTTTAACGGAGAGCATTATAAACAAAGAGTAATTGCGCGTTGTTACTTTCCTGCTCGGAGTCCACGGAGTGGGGGAAGCCGACTGGGCGCTTGGCACAGCTCTCCTGAAAAGTGAGCGCGCGGCTTCAAATCGGACCGCTCGATAAAAAAACTTTATCTCGGGTTGTACTTGACCAAAATTGCTCATTCATTTTTTAAACTGGGATACAAGGAAGAAATAACAATTAACATACTTTTCGGTGCAAAGTTGATTTATCCAAAGACGCCAAAGGTTATGATTACTTTAAATGTTTTTATATACTCTAATTATAGTAATATGTACATCAATTTCTATATATTTTTATTAATTATTGGTTAATAATTACACCTATAAATAAATTGTTAAACCCGTCTACAGTTTTTTACAAAAAAAAATCTAATTTGATTCGCCTTATTGGGGAACCCAATAAGGGAGGACAAACCTCGAAAAAAAATATTCGACAGTTGCATCTTGCCAGGTTCACACCTACGGCATATTGTCACGAACGACATTGCAGGAATCCGGAACGAGGACGCGTTGCCATCTCGGCAAAACGTGAATTGCCAAAAAATAACTTTGCGAAGGAATTTCCTAGCGAGGCAAGTATGTTCAGTTAAACCAATTCTCACAAGGCGAAATAATAAACATTTCGGCTAAAAAATATCCAGGGAATCAAACAATCAAAAATCAATTGAACTGTCGTGCTGTGAGTGAAACTACGCATCTGCCATCCTCAAGGTTCCGAGATTCCTGCACGTGCTACCCCTCCAGGCCCCCTAGCGACCCATGTACGTCATCAGCACCACTCAAGAAACAAAACTTTTGCTGTAAAAGTCACAGAATTTTTGTGTCTATGATTATTTCACAGTGAGAAATAACATATTACAAATATCACTATCTACCTATCTTATATATCCTATCTCCGATGATACTCTCCAGATTAAACTCACCAGGTGACAATTGATGCGGAGGTATAGGAAGGACGTGCTGATGGGGCGGTCCTAGATGTTGCTGACCGTGTACCACCGGATGGTTATGTTGGATCCCGGGCCCGGGCGGCGGTTGCATGTTAGACAGAGCGTCTAAGGGCGTGTAGGACTTCGAAGATGGCATGGAATCGCTGTTGCTCTGTAAAAGTTTTATACGAAAATCAGCGGAATTCGGCAAATCCAGACGTTCTCTCGCTCACGAACGTGACGCATATGAACAAGACGGGGGTTACTTGTTACAAATCGCCTGCGTACCCCTATTAGTCGTAATAATTCTCGTTACTATTAACCCTACTCCTAAGTAACCTTATTTCAACGAAAAATACCGTAATTATTGGTACTCCGTTATCCTAAATGATATTGTTACCTGCACGCCTATGACTTTGACAGTCAGCTCATTAATATGCGTCTATCTTGTTGGGCTAAAGTACATACAGTAAGGCTATTGCAGGTTGCGACTTGAGCTGCAGTGAGCCACTGTTTCTCGGAAACAAGCAGGGCTACAAAATCAATTTTGACACTACTCTCGTGGTGGGAATCTGGAATGGCCACTGCAGCTCAATCGACGCCCTCACGAAGAAACTTACGTCAGGCGCGCTGCCAGACGACGACTGCAGGAGCGTCTCGGTCGACACGGCCGTCGCGGCGGTCTGCGTGTGACTCGTCGCCGAGATCCGGTACTGCATCCCGGCTATGCTGCAGAACCCCTCGTGGTGCGTCGACCTCGTCGTACTGTTCACGTACACGCCCGTTATCGTCACGTCCGTGTCCTGATTGAGGATGACGGCGACCTTCTTGTTCGGCGTCGCGTGCACCTCGATCAGCTTCCTGTCCTCCTCCTCCTTCTTGACGCCACCCTCATCCTCCTCCTCGCGCTTGATCTCCGTGTCCGAGGCGGCGAAGTACTCCTCGGACGAGCCGTCGTACGAATCCGAGTCGTCGCTCTTGATCGACCTGCTCTGCCGCCTCTCGACCGAGTAGCTCGCCGCGAGGATCGCGCTCGCGTTCAGGCTCGCCATCCTCTTCCTGACGACCATGTCCTTCAGGTCCATCACCAGTTCGCTCTGCTTGCGGCACCGCTTCCTCTCCGACTTCGATTTCTCGACCTTCTCCTGCTTCGCCGGTCTCGGCGGTTTCTCCTTCTTGACGTTCTTCGCAGGTAGAAGCTCGTCCACGTCGCTGGCGTCGTCCGAGCTGGAGAACGAGCTGTGCATGTCCCAGTGCTTGCCGGCGCCTCGCAGTCCCGGACCGGTCCGTAGGGTCCTGGTGGGTAGCGGTGAGGAGGACGGCGACGAGGCGCTTTCGTCGCTCGATTCCGCCTCCTTCTTGATGTCGTTGGACTTCTTGGCGGTCTCTTTCTTGGGGGAATACTCCAGTTTGGTCCCGTCGTCGATATTGTCGAGGATGTTTGCTCTACTTTCGTTCTCGTACAAGCAGTGGACCTTAGCGAGGGCGTTCAGGGAGGCGACCCTGTGTCGCTTGGGACCGTTCCAGAAGCCGAATAGTTTCGTTTTGTATCTCTTGTCCTTGTCGTCGTCGTCGGGGCGTTTCGTCATTACGCGCTTCTTCATGATTGTCATCTTAGGCGTCGTCTTGATCTTCTTGTAACTTTTCCGGACCGGTTTCGCGTCCGGTTGCTCCTCCTTGTCAGAGATCGGTTCCTTCTTGATGACCGGTTGTGGAATTTCGGTTGGTTTGTTCAAAGGGAGCTCGTCGCTGGCGGGAGGAGGATCGGTTATCTCGGTTTTGATAGTGGCGGGTTGCGATTCTTCGTTCGCGCTACGCTTCGGACTAGATTCTGTTCCTGGGGAAGGTTCCTTCGGTTCGGTGGGTTTTTTGGTATTGTCGGCCTCTTTCGATTTCTTCGCTTCGATAGCGTCGCGTTTGAGTTTGGTCTTCTGCTTCTTGAGCTTGGAGGATTTCTTGGTTTCCCGGATCTCCTCGTTGACTTGTTTCAGCAACTCCTCGATTGTCTGCTGCTTTTTGATTTCGCTACTCTTGTCGCTCTCGGGCGGTTTCTTCGGTTCCGGCTCGGCCTCGACCTTCTTTTTTGATTTTCTCGGCGGCTTCTTCGCGTTTGATTTCGTGACGTTCGGAGCCTCCTCCGGCTTCTTAACCTTCTTATACTTAGTTTTCACGGGAGGCTTAGCTTCGGTAAGCTTCTTACTACTATGTTGGGCACTTGCTTTTTTGGCAGTTTCGGTTTGAACTTTAGACTTCGTCTTCGCCTTCCTCGCCGGCTGCTGCTTGTCGCACTTCTGGCCGGCTTCGAGTTTCGCCTTGCGCTTCTTGCTGATCCTGCCTGGAGGAGGCTGCGCCCTCCTACCGGTCTTGCTCAGCACTTCGAACTTATCGTCGATCATGATCGGCTTGATCGGCGTCAGTTTGCCCTTGATCACGAACGAGATCGTCTCCGAGATGGTGTCGCGGACCGGCTGCTTCAGCTCGACGAGCTTCTTCTTGAGCGCGTGCGGCCTCGTCGTCGCCGGCTTGACTGCCCTCTTGTCGGCCTTCGCGGACGACGAACGCATCTTTGCGGCTCAGGCTGGCGGAGTTAGCCGATCATGATCCTGAAATTAAAAAAAAAAAGATGAAATACAGATCAACTACAGCAAAAGGTTTATCGAAAAAAAAAAAAAAACACATTTTAAACTTGTATGTAAAACCACTTCTATTTAGACTCCTTGGTATGTACGCTTGGTTCAACTGAAATCAGTTCGGTTACAATGACCAGTATGAGACCATCGCAATCTAAAGCATTTTGCCTTTAAACCGAGTTTACTTAAACCAAGCGTAAACTTCATAAAACGTAAAATACGGTCTTGGAAACATGTCTATTAAGCCAGATCATCCACTTCATGAGTCAGCATTTAACCCTTAGCATTACACTCACCCCCGAAATATCAGAAACATCGTAAAAAATTTAATTTGTAAAAAAATGTATGTAGGCTGTATTTAACGGAAATACATTTTTGTTACAATTTTTCTAATATTCCGGTGATGATTTATTGCTAAGGGTTGAAGGGGTGGGTCTGGGATTGCCCTACTAGCCCCTATCGTCAGCAATAAAATAAGTCGCGTGCGGTTTATGTATAGGTATACTTCCCAGTGTAGCCAAATTGTCTCCCAGGGGGAGCAGGTAAATTTTACAGCAAACTCTGATGATGTCTATTAGGCACAGTGAGTGCATGTTTGATCCTTGCCCCCTTGCGTTTACAACGTACTTTCGAGCGTATCACATGACGTTCACGTATCAGAAAGCTTACATCTCCTACGGTTCCAGAGATACAGGTGTGGATGATCTGTCTTAAACCAGATTAGGTGTCTTCTTTTCTCGCTAAGGAGTGGAGCAATAAAACCATACTTTGCTTGAAAGTTGAGAAATTAAATAGCAGTAAAGAGCCCAGGCTGTATTTAATGGACATACATTTTTTTTACGATTTTTCTGATATTTCGGGGGCGAGTTTAATGCTAAGGGTTGAAGGGGTGGTTCTGGGATTGCGCTACTAGCCCCTGTCGTCAGCAATAAATTATCAGTCAAATATACCGCGTGGTTTATGTATAATATCTCCTGCGGTTCCGGAGATACTGGTGTGGATGATGTGTCTTAAGTCAGATTATCCCCTTTTTCTCGCTAAGGGATGGAGCAATAAAATCGTGGTTTTAGGCAATAAAATATGAGCCTATAGTAAGTGATTACGTATTAAGTGAATGACCTGGCTTAATAAACATCTTGGAAGCTGTGACAGTAGGTACATCTTAAATGGTTGGAGGTCTGTCTTTCCTCCAATCCCTTTTTAAGACGATTTAAGCTCAAGGCAGAACTGCGTCAACTACTTCTTAATTACGGTTCCTGGATTATCACGATTTAAGAATTTCTCATTTTAAAAGTGTTTGATTTTCAAGGATTTTGAAATTTTTGAGACAACAATTAAGGCACAACATGTTCTTCATTCGTAATTTCTTGGGTATACTGTTACAATTGGTAAGAGACAGAAATGTACGAAAAATGGAAAAATTGCAAGCTATGTAGTCAACGAGATAAACCTCTTAATAGTAGAAAACTAGAAATTTCTGAACATAATTGAAGGTGAAGTGGAGGTGTTTAAATTTAAATTTAAAGAAAATTTATACTGTCTTAAATTTGACGGCAAATCACACAACTAGCAAAAAGGGAAGCTTTTCGTTATCCCATGATAACGACAGTAATATTGTAATTTTGCCTTCTTGATCTAATTTAAGGTTTTTGGTAAATTGTGACGCCTTATATATTGACGACACATTTAATTTTGGTCCAAAGTATTTTTGTTATACCGCCGTTGTCTACGAAGAGTATAATTCCCAATAAAGTGTCAACAAAAAACAACTTTCGGATAAGAGTCATTTTTCTCTACATGCCGCGAAGAGTATGACTCCCAAAAAATTATCGGCGAAAAAAATAACTCTTCGGTACGAGTCGGCGACAAAAATTATTTTTCTCTGTATGCCCGCGAAGAGTATAATTCCCAAAAAATTGTTGGCCCAAAAAATCCCATAAAATTCCCAAAAAATTGTATTATGAGAAGTTATACTCTTCGCGGACACCCAAAAAACTGAAATAGCTTCCTTCGCCGACACTTGTGGAATTTCTTTTTTTTTTTTCAGTAAGTGAAATATGGCTGAAAACTGGAGGAGTTATAGTATGGAATTGTGATGGTGGATGTGTATCGAATTTGAGGGTATTTTTAGTATCGGTTTAGCTCATTTTTACGTTATAGCTAATGAAACTGGCTAATTTTTGAATTTCTACTAGGGATGCGCCTTTTGGTACTACAAGTACTGTTCAATTACTGATCGTACGCTCGCTTGTAAGTAGTACAGAAGATCCAAGTTCAAGCCACCAGACAGTGGCGACAACTTGTCCAATCAACTTACGTATTTGATCTTAATTGCATTGATAACTTAATTGACTTCAATTAAATCGTCCGTTTGCCATTTTAACCGGTTTATTCCAATGCGCCCGTTGTATTTCCTACAATTTTCACCGGGGCCATACGCATCGAACCGCTGAAATCCAATCAACACATAAACTGATCAAAATTTCACATTTGACAAATCCACGGGATGATATGTAGGTACACAGCGACGGCCTCGCGAATCGAAAAACTCATTACGATCCCGGATAACTCCATTAATTTTTCGAGTGATAATTTTTCGAATCATCGCTCCACTTCACGTCCGTGATATTCATATAGATAGATGAACAACAAGGGGAGTGCGAGGTTTACCGACTGGTTTCGGATACCTTGACACACTTGCTGCGAATGGCGAAAAAATAATAATTTAATCCGATTCGGAGGCATAAGACCATAAAGACTCGCGTTTAAATTTAAATTTTGCTGCGGCTGTGGCAGAGGTACTTCTTGGTACTTAAATAGGTGTAGTAGTAAAGTAATAGTAAAATAGTAAAGGTCTTTTAATTCCTTATAGGATGGTGAGCCCATTTTACCCAAATGTAACTTAGTTTTTAATTGAGAACAAAAATAGTGAAAAAAGTGCATTTTTTGACGTTTAATTGTTAATAACAATGCCCAATGTTCATAGTCTCGTGGGGCCTTCCTATACGTTTTGTTTTTGTTGGCCTATATTACCTAAAAATCCGGGTCTCCTGCTCGAGGATTCGATGTCATCGCGAAATCCCTAATTGATTGGCCTAAAGGAAAAACGCTCAACTTAAACCCGAAAAACGCTTAAAATACCTACCAGTAGGTACAATCAACCCGAAACAAAGTAACACGTAGGTACGTAAAATAAGCTTATTTCTCGAAACTTTTACAAAGTCCGCCTTAATAAAACGTCGCAGAAGCCAATCAAGTTATGTCCCATTACTTTTATAACCGTACAATAAATATCTTGTCACGCATTAACGTTGCATCAATTACTTATGAAGCCGCGGTCCTGAAAAGTGTAAAACGAATCTGAAACCTATGAGATGTCATTAAGTGCATGCACATAAAAACCGGTTATCTCTTCACTGAACGATATTATTAATCCTTCCACAAATTCGATGCCCGCAACTCCGCAAAACGCTGTTAATTCTCTCTCTTTGGCCACCGTAGAAGCAAAAATAAAAACGCCAACATAAAAAGGCACCGTCGCCCATAATTGCGCCTTATAATGATCTCACGGAATGTACTTAGGTACTAACGAGAGCACTAAAGTACCAATTTGGACTTGTAATTGCTGCAGGAACTTTGAACGCGAGCCTCTTTGAGACGGGAGCGTAGTGGAAGGTTCTTGGTCACATTCTGACGAAGGCGTGGAAAAAATCGTAATTAAAAGTGTTGTGTAATGAGTAATTAGAAGTAGGATCTCCTGGCGGATTTTACAAGACGTAACATCTATCAGGAGTAATCAACCGGCGATTCAGCTCGACTGTGGCACTTTTTCACGCTCTCTAACTTTTAAACGATTATATCATTAGATCACAAAAAGTGGAGCTGTCCGGTACATTCACTGCCAACAGAGTGATTGGAGTAGTTATTTATCACAAGAAATTGTGATGTAACATCTAACATGTACCTACACAAGAAGGAAAAGATATAATACACTTTAGTCTTTAGTCGGTGTGTTATGTAAATGTAATCAGCAGGGGACGGATTTTATGCGAAATGCATATATATGCAAATTGTGCATATAAGTAACGGTTTTCATAAATTTTGCATATTTTAACAAAATCGTCATATTTTCGAATATATTTCGTATATATTGTTTCAAATAAATCATTTTTCGGATGTAACGAAACTTGTCTGCAAGCTACAGGTCGCATTTTTTAATGAATCACAACGAAATTTGGTACAAAAATCAGTTGGCCGAAAATCTCGGTCGAGTTCGTTAATGGGCCAAATATAGGTTCAGCGGTTTCAAAATGGCGGCTTGTTATTTTAAAAAAAAACTTTAATTTCGCATCTGAGAGAAAAATGTTACTTAGGTTTTTTGTTCATCTTATAGAGGCGAACGACTTTTGTATAAAATATTTTTTCGAGAAATGTACAGAAAAAAATAATTTTTCCAAACAAAAAAAAAATCAAAAAAAATTTTTTTTGCGTCTGAGAGAAAAATGTTACTTAGGTTTTTTGTTGCCCTTATAGAGGCGAACGACTTTTGTATAAAACATATCTTTGAGAAATGTACATAAAAAAAGTTATATGCAAAAAGTTAGAAATTTTGACGTTTGTATTTTTTTAACACCTCGTATACATTTTTTTGACACATCGTGTCTGTTATATTACTCTATATCCTACCCATAAATCCACCTTTCAGACTGGCATGCCATGTTTTTACTTTCTCATATGAGGTACTCATATATGAGAGAGTATTGTAATCGGGTCGATTTTTCGAAATTGAGTTATTAGCATTTCTGAACGTTTTGAGGTCCCCTGAGTCCAAAAAACATGTTTTTGGAAAACCGTCTGTATGTATGTGTGTATGTGTGTATGTGTGTCTGTGGTAGGATTTTCTCAAAAACCAAAAACCACAAACGGCCAAAACTTTGTATTTAGACTTTGTACCATACCAGGACGTGAGAATAAGCTTTTCATAAAAATCGGCCAGGATAAAAGGGTTGTTTACTCTTGTCATTTTTCGGTTTTTTGAATTTTACTCGAAATTCGCTCCAAGAATTTTTTTTAAACTTTGAATATTTATTGTACGATTAAATACCTATAAAAAAGTTTCCTAACGATTTTGGCTAAATCTTCTGTGAAGGGCACTTTATACTTGTCAATTTTCGGTTTTTTCAATTTTTTTCGTAATCTACTCCACGAATTTTTTTTAAACTTTGAATATTTAGTCTACTATTGAATATGTACAAAAAAGTTTTCTAACGTTTTTGGCTAAATCTTCTGTGAAGGATACTTTATACTTGTCGATTTTGGGTTTTTTGTATTATTCTCGGAATTCGTTCCAAGAATTCTTTTTAAACTTTGAAAATTTATTGTGCAATTAAATATGTATAAAAAGGTTTGTAACGTGTTCGGTTAAATAATCTGTGAAGAGCACTTTATACTTGTGGTTTTTCGGTTTTTGAATTTTTCTCAAAATTTGCTACAAGAATTTATTTTAAATTTAGAATATATATTCTACCATTGAATTAGTATAAAATAAACTTTTTTTTTGCTTAAATTAACCGTATCTATTTCCCGTTTGGATTTGGCAAACGCATATTGAAACACCCTATATATGAGAAAGTACTCTGATGAACACATCACGATTTTTTTTTATTATACTCGTATAGGTATTGTACAAGTCTACTTTTATTATTTTAATGTGTTGAAAACTTTAATTGAAACTGTAATTTCCATCTCATGTAATAAAACCTATGGTAATGTGATATTGAGTTTTAATTTAAAACTACAAAAGTTTCAAATTACAAAAAAAGCTCATTTTTGAGCTCGGTGGCGTAAATTTGAATATTTGTTATAGGGACTTACAAATAAGCCCAGAATTACTCTTTAAAATCGTTATTGACTTTCATTAATGTTTTGCACACATTTTGATTGTATTGCATATATTTTCATTTTATTGCATATTTTACATAAAACGGTAACATATATATGTGCATAAAATCGTGATTCTCTTGTGCATATAATCCGCCCCCTGGTAATCAGTACTTTGGAGATTGGGTGCGTGTAAAATGGTTTCTGAGAGCAAAAGAATGGCTTCTTACTAGCTGAACCCATAAATTCTGCTGATTATTACTACAAAGCGGATTTCAGGTAAAGACCTTACATCCTTACCTTCTTCCCGTTTTTGGCCCAATATGTCTGATTTTACCTCATTTTGGACATTTTACTTTATCTCTTCCCGAAGTTTTTTAAATATATTTCTCCTTTTTGAACAAAAATCGTAGGTTTTAGTAAATGTTCGGATATCAAACGGTTAGGTTAAATCCATCATCACTAATTTCACACATTAACGTACATTTTGGAAAATTTCCTAGTAAACTTACAAAATTGGAAACATCCTAATTGACTTTTCATCGAGTCATTATCCATACTCGAAGATTAAAAATGGGAAACTCCGGGAAGTGTCAGGAGTTGACGCAGAGAGAAATTGAAATCTGTTTTAAGTAAAAATACAACCTTAGCGGAACTTCTCTCCAAATCTATGCAGGTATCACTGGTACAACATAAAATCTTCAATTTGCACTTACAGCATCAGTAGACGTAGGAAAAGATAAGGTAAGAAAAGTTAGGTATGTAAAAAATTTCCAATTTGTTCATAGGAAATAACAAAGTTTTAAGAAATGTATTTTATTTATTGGGGGAATATTTTTTTGTTTTTAAACTTTTTCAACTTATTTTACCCTTTTTACTTTCTCATATGGGATACCCATAGGTATAATAAGAGAAAGTATTGTAATCGTGATGATTTTCGAATTTGAGATATTGACATTTCCGGACGTTTTGAGAACCCCTGAGTTCGAAAAACATGTTTCTGAAAAATTTCTGTGTGTATATATGTATGTGCTAACGTTTTCCCAGAAACTATAAATAGTAGAAAGCTGAAATTTTGTATTTAGGCTGGGTTTCCTGAAAACTCGATACCACATAAATTTCATAACAATCAGTTAAGGGCAAAAGGGCATTTTACTCGTAATTTTTAGGTTTTTAGTTTTTTTTTATTATCTCAAAAGCTGGTCCAATGTTTTTTTTTAACATCGTACGTTTACTTTACTGTTTAATCCTCATCGACTGCCGTTATCGTTATCTTGACTGATCTTCTGCGAAGGACTTTATTTTTGTGAATTTTCAGTTTTCCTCAATTTTCTTTAAAACAACTTTACCAATTCTTACCAACTTTTAGATTTGAATTGACCTAATCAATGGCTACAACTTCTATTTGAAACATTTTTTTGTAATACCTCCCTAAAGGGCACTATTGAACATTTCCACTTTCTCAAAAAAAAAATTAAAAAGGCTTTGAATGTTTTCATTAAACTTTATATTTGAATTAGGTATCATATTAAAGGTATACAATTTTTATTCGAAATATTTTCTTCTAACAGGGCATTTTAGTCTTAAGAATTTGTATTTTGTTGTAAAATTTTCTTTAAAAGGGTTTTGGTGATTTATACCAAATCTCAACTTTATTTAGTTGTTTAATGCCTATACCTTTTATTTGAAACATTTTTAACTAAAATTGCCCTAATGGGCACTTCCTTAAATGCATCGGTTTGTAGAGCAATTGTTCAATCTGACTGATACATCTCCATTAAGTAAAGTTGTTTCACTTATTCCAAGTCCAATTGGAGTCTTATTTCGAAGTATTTAGTGTGCAGTAATTTATGGTCGTTATTTAATTTATTATAATAATAAGTAGCTGTATATACATGACATTTTCGTCTACTTTCTTTACATATTTTAGGTAAACCAATATAATTTAATAAAATTCATTGTTAGGAGTATTCAACGATTCAAAAATCTAATATTACGTATCAAGGAACGTTCGACAACAATAAGTGTGCAAAAAGGCTCCTTAAAATAAACTCGTTAAGATAAGCATTATTAGGTGTCGAGATGATCAATTGTGTAATTCTCCTTAGGACCAGACAGTTGCCCTGAAGAATCCGTCGCGAAAGGATATGCATGCGAAAATTAGTCGGTATGGAGTGATCTGTGATAGTGATTGTGATTGTGATAGTGAATGAAACGACTCCCATCACTGACGTCTTCGCTCTCGGACTTCTTTAAGGCTCCTAGATACAATTTTGGAAGATAAATTGGGGAGGCACACACATCTTTTCCAAATTACATTGATTCTGTGTGGCATACAAATTTCTCCTGGAACTTCAGTTCAAATCTTTGATTGTTGGGATTAATTTTTGATCACTTAAAGGAGTCCTAGAGCGTTGATGTCTTTTGGATGGCGAGGAAAAAGATGACGTGCCTCCAGGATCCACGCACGAGAGGAGCGATGAGATTCGGGCCTTGGGAATCCTCGGGTAAGTGGTAAGTATCCCGCCAAAGAAATATTTACAAGTTACATTGAGATCTTATTAATTTCTATCATTATTAGTGAATCTTATAAGTAACCAAATAATTGTGCCTTTCTATCTTATTGTTTATAAGATTGTGTGGTTAATCTGAGTTTGGGGTGTCTGTTACATTTAGAGATTTTTAAATTTCTTTCAATTTCACATAGTAAGGCAAAATGTACTTAGAACAATTGGAATGATGAGATATTTAAGATTTAATTGCAAAAATGGGAGAAATGCATTTGTTATCTGATATAATCTTTGTCACTTTATAACGGAAATTGTGTTATTATGTAATTTTAAACTTGTCTATTTTACAAAAGTGAGTCGTTTCGATGTTCATTCTTTAATTCGGTTTATCCCCTTTACAGAAAATGATCATCGGAGAGCGCCTTCGCACACAACCGAGATGGAAGCGATTTTTAAGGGTCTTAAGGTAATACATGAATGTAAATTTTCTTTTAATGTCAACTCTAATAGACTTTCTTCTTTATTTTCAGCTAGGTGCACATTTTCTTATGCGGACGCGCTTTTACTGTTAAATCATCGTTTAACGTTTCGAAGCTAGTCTGGCCATTGCCGGACATGGTTTCCATTGGAAAAATCGGAAAAGTTTTCGTGGATCGTGGTGCTTTGAGTGCTTTGGGGGCGAGTTTAATATTTTTTGGTTTTCTGGTAAGTACGTATGTTATACATAAATATTTTTTTTTTATTTTCAGTAACAATAATTCTTTCTTTTTTTTTGTAGGTAGTACCTAAATCTTTTTTATGTGAGTATGAGGTATTTAATAACGTCATTTTTTTTTAATTTCTGGTAATTATCTAAACATTCTTTTTTTTTCAGGTATACTGCTATTTTGACATTCAGGTATTTTTTATGGTATTCTTTTTCACTGTATTTGTTACGCCCATTCAAGTACATCTTTTCCTTTTCATGCACTTTTAATAATATTTTAATTGTTTTGTCACCATTCGCATTTCTTTGTGTTTTAGGTAATTTAAGGTACTTAACGTTGTTTTGTTTCAGATGCTCTTTTTACTTTCAGGTATGTCTCAAGGTGTATTTAATTTGTTTTGCATTTTCAGGCAACTTTTGTTGGACACTTTTAGCTAATTTTTAATTGTTTTGTTACCTTTTATCCCATTTTTCTGTTTTAGATAATTTAAGGTACTTAACATTTCTTTTCAGGTATACTGCTCTTTTTACTTTCAGGTAGGTATTTCTCACGATATTCTTTTTCAATGTATCTTTTCCTCTTTAGGTACTTTTAGAGGTGCACACCTTTTAATTGGTTCGTTTCCATCAGCACTCTCTTGTGTTTTACGTAATGAATGTAAAACTAATTTCGGGGCCCCATTAAAAATAATGTCACAGGAGAAAAGTGGATTAATAGGGCTTCCATCGATTTCAAGTGGGACTTCCCAGGTTGATTTCGTTAGAGGCGAACCGACCACTTAAAACAAAAAAGGTAACGAGCTGAGCAAGTACCTCCTGGGTGGTTATGGAAACCTTGCGAGATTTTAACCTAATTTCTCTTCTCTCTTTTGACAAATTTTAGTGGGGCCCCATCAAACAAAATTACTATTGATTTTGTTAATATTGTCCTCTTAGTGTTTTTAAGTTCAGGTATATTCGTTTTGCGATATCTTTTCTTGATAAGTAACCTACCTACGCAACAGACGGAACGTATATCCTACCAATAGGATCAAGTTGTCTCATATAATTTCCAAATTACTTTTCCTTATCGAAATGCAGGTTTAATCATACAGTTTAATAATTAATTGATCAAATAGTTTAAAAAACTTTATTAAACGTATACAATTTTTATTAGGAATATTTTTTAAACTGTCCTAAAGGGCACTTTACTCTTAAGAATTTTTATTTTGTTGTACAATTTCTTTAAAACAGTTTTAGTGATTTATACCAAATCTCTCATAACTTAAGTTAGCTGTGTAATGCCTACCTATTCCTTTTATTTGAAACATTTTTGTCTAAAATTTCCCCAAAGAGAACTTCCTTAAGTGCATCGGTTTGTAGAGTAATTGTTCAGTCTAACTGATACATCTCCATTAAATAAAGTTACTTTATTTATTCCAATTGGATGATTGGATTCTTATTTCGAAGTATGGACATTGAAATTTGTTGTTTTGTTATAGTTCAGAAGTATATTTATCATTTCGATAAAGTCAGTTGTATTCAAAAACATTTTTCAGAAACCTTCTTCATCCAATAAATAATCAAAAGAAACTTTTACTAATAAGAGAAAATGTTAATATTCAATACTAAATTGATTTTATAAAACGGTGATAGTGTCAAGAAATGATCAATCAGCTTATCTATCAATCAATTAACTAATCCAAATTCCGCTGATAATTTAACTTTTCATTCTTACATTATGTCAACTCGCGTGTTTTCTTTTTTCTTTTCTTTACTCTGCAATGTAACTAATTTAGCTACTTTGCAGTAACTTATAGATTCAGCAATTCCCGGATAACACTCTTCGCTAATTCGACCCGCGATTCCCGCGAGCGGATGCAACGTCTCGAATTCGAGATCGAGCATCCGCCAAAGAGTCCGGGAATCGAAGAACTTTCCAAAAACTGATTGGTCATCAGGAAAAAATTATAAATTGGCTGGGGACCGACAAAACCAGGTTCATTAGTTTCGCAAATCGCGCCCTTGGTCGGTCTCCGAGACACGTCCCCCGAGCCACGTCCAAGATGAACCTCTTAGGGTAAGTCGTTATTTTCATACACTGTTTTTATTTAGGTCCCCTTTTTTTATTATTATTAGTCCCTTTTGATCATTCGTTTTTTTCGTGTTTTTTAAGTTTTACTACGTTGCCACATATTTTGATTACTTTTGATTCCTTCTCCTTTGTGTTATTTTCAACTGGTGTCGTGTTGGCCGCTGGTCGCGCCTTTAATGTATTTGGTTTTGTTCAATATAGGCCTACTTTCTTTCATGTTACTCTACCCCTAGCTACCCCTCAGTATTCGACCCTGTGCTTAACACAGGTCGCGACACATATGGTGGAGGCGCCATATATGTCGCTCTCAATCTATCTATCTAGGCTCTCAATCATCGAATGTTGCCATGAATATTTGGTCCGGCCATATGAGAAAGTCTAACGATGTTACACATCGCCATTTTTTAATTTTTTTTCTACTATTCGTTTTACCTTTTCATGTAACCTCTTTAGACGATTTTATTTTACCTAAAATCCGCTCAATAGTTATTACCATAAGACGTTAACTTATTAGGTAGTCTTGAAAGCACGGGAATGTATACATCACTACACATATAAGACGTAAGTAAAACAAATACAAGTTTGGTGTTACTTGTGCCTAATAAAAACAATCACAAGAAATTATCATATAACAAGCCTATAAAACACGCTTTCAACGGGACCAGACAAGCTCAACAACAATGTACTTGCATTGCTTACTACTTAGATACATATATACTTCCTCGTGTCTATTTCTTTGATTCCCCGCATGGGGGAATAAATCTTTTCTCGGCTAAAACTGGCAAAGCACACACTTGTTCTATTGATTTGTTACGACAATCCGCTTCGAGTTTTGTTCAACATGCAGCAAATCAATAAACCAAATGAGCTGTAAGGGAGTTAGTTACGAGTCGTCCAGATATACCGAGCAACATCGAAATTTTGATTACGACACGAAAAATTGCGCTCTCACAATATATATGACGTGTATACCTAACGTAACTAAAAGCGGACACGTGATGAAGAACCGTTGCTCATTGTCTGATCGGACCGGTCACAATATAAATTTATTTCCTTTTTTTTTATGATCTGTTGGTTACAGTTCTTGGAACGCTCGTATTTCGCGAGGATGCTCCGTTAGGTCCGATTTATCGGTTTTACGGCGAGTGCGTTGCGGTATTTTAAGTTACACTGCGAAATTGACGTGCACTCTTAAGAATTCCATGAAACCCATTTTTCGAAAAATGAAAACTGCGCTGTTTTAGACAGTTTTTTGAAACATTTTGAAACATTTCGGTAGCACTTCAAAACGTTTAAAAGAGAGTTTTTGAATGAGCTCGATCGAACTTTCGAAATTTGGCGCGAATAGCTTGAAAGCAAGTAAATTCACGTTTTTTTTCCAAAAGTAGGGTTAGGATTCTAACTACATTCTACTCAATAACTGTACCCTTAAGAGACCGCTGGGCAGTAATGTAGGTAATGTCAATAACGATCCGAACATATTGTCTAGTTGGAATTCATAAAGACATTCGTCGAGGGAGTTCGTTTCCGACGAATCGATTGTTGTTCGTGGAATTCCAGAGAATTCTATATCCTTCTAGAACGACCAGAACGTAAAGCTGGACGCGCATTGAATCGACTCGGCTCGGTTCGGTTCAGTTCAGCTCATATCAGCACTTGTCGAAAGAGTTGCTCCCAATGTAAGGTAATACAACCCCGCGCACCGAAACCGTTCAGCCCGGCACCGGTCGGTTGGGATCGGCTCGGCTCGGTTCGGCTACGGCGGTATATTCTCGAAGAGGCAAAAATTGCCGAAAGGTGCTGAAAGGTATGCGTCATTCGCTTATTTCTCATATACCGGTGCAGTCAGTGTAGCAGAGGAAAATGTTAAACGACGAAAAATTAATAGAGGAAGTTTGGAAACATACTATTTTGTATGATCCGAGCAACCGTTATTATCACGACAATATTCGTAAGGAGAATGCGTGGGAAGAAGTATCACACGAAATGGAATGTTCTAGTAAGTATACCTATTAGTAAATTTATATTTGGCTAACAGGTTTTGAGACTATATGTTCAAAATGTTAATATTGAGCAAAATTCTTTGTGTATTAGCTTTGTATCTTTGTATCCTACACATACAAGAAATTAAATTTGAACACTGAAATTGGAGATATTCGCCAAGCATTACTATCTGGCCCCAATGCTTCGTATTGAGTTTCTTAAAACTGGAAATCCATTATTTGCTTTTTCCTTTGAAAAATTAACTTATTATTTTAAATTCGATTGACTATAGGTATTTCAGTGGCTGCCACACAAGCTGTCGATAAGGGTCTTTTTAAGAGGGTTAGGAATAGTCAGCATCGTACAAAAATACTTTTTTGTCAATATTTTTTTACAGTACTTTATTTTATTTTATCAATTGAAAAGAACATAGGTATTATATTATTTCCAACTGTAATTGAAAAAAATTTAAATAAAAAATATTTATTTTAGGCCTATTTACAACTTCATAATGTCAAATTATGCCTATTGGATTGTTTACCCTGAAATCTTAGGTAACATCAACGAGATCTGTTATCAATATGTGAAAAAGTATATTGAATATTAATTGCCAGACTGTATAAAACAAAATTAAAAAACATATACTGCTATACATATGATAAACAAGATTTATTATTATTCATAATACAGAGTGAATACCAAAAAATAAACAAACTTTACTTCCGGTTATTAGGTGTTAGTTCTCCCTGCATATACATGTTCCTGTTGCCATGGAATACTACCTTCAGCAGAGACAAAGTATTGCTTAAATTGTTCTCTAATGCCATATGCATCCCGTTGAAAGTTACCGCCAATGTTTGTTAAATCAATGAGACCTTCAGAGATCTCATCTTTCTCAAGTTCTCCGGGTACCCACGAGCAGGAGTCATTCCTCAAAAAATTATGCAAACAAGTACAAGCTAAAACAATCATATCCAAATGTTCTGGTGAAATGTTGAAATTTTTCAGGAAGATTCTAAACTTTTTCGTCATGATTCCGAAAGCATTTTCGCTTACTCGTCTAGCTCTACTATGCCGATAATTATATATTTTATTTCCTTCATTATTAAGCATTTGGGCACCCGGATATGGCCTCATAACATTTGGTAATAGTGGAAATGCTTCATCCCCAACAATGACATGAGGCAAACTGTAATTTGTTTTTGGCAGATGTCTATCTTTTGGAAGATTCAACTGTTGGTCAAGTAATTTTTTTCCAAGCTGGGAAGAGCGAAATATACCACCATCGCTGCTACGTCCATACGCTCCTACATCAACAGTTATAAATCTGTAGTCTGCATCTACAAGTGCTAGTAAAACAATACTAAATTCCTTCTTGTAGTTAAAAAATAAAGAACCACTATTTGGTGGTTTTTCAAATACTACATGTTTGCCATCAATTGCTCCAACGCAATTAGGATAATTCCATGTCGAAGAAAATCCTTCCTCAATTTTTTGCCATTGTTCTACCGTAGGAGTGGGCATAACTAATGGTCCAAGTGTGGTCCATATTTTTTCACATGTATCATAAACGATTTCTCTCACAGTTGTCTCGCCCAATCTATAGCTAAATGAGAGTGTAGAAAATGAATCTCCGTGACCCAGAAATCTGAAATAAATTTAATTTACTGAGTATAAAATATTTATTGCCTTCATATTATTCAATATTTAATTGTTATACTTAAGTTCCAGATTGCAAAAAAACGGTGGACTTCTCTACGAGATAGTTTTCGGAAAACTTTAAAAAGCCGAAAAACCAAGAGTGGGCAAGAGGGCAAAGTTACCAAAAAATGGATGTTTGAGGATGTTATGTCTTTTCTTACCCCGCACTTTTCAGAAAGGGCACACCGTTCAAATATGCAGGTAAATCAATTGCCTGAAGAAGACCATAATGAAATATGCCACGATGAAATAAATCATTGTGAAATAAGCCAGGAAGGCCCTTCTGAATCTTTTGCGCCGTATTTAGATACGTCTACAATATCTCTAAATATGGATGCAAATGGTGTTGAAACCAATCAATCTAAGCGCCAATGCCATTCTTCGGTCGACAAGTGTTCTTCTCCCAGGAATTCTTTTCAGAATTCCATACCTTCGACATCCAGTAAAAAACTTCCTCCAATTGCACAGGTACTGAAGAATTATTTTGACGGAAAGGTTTCAAAACCAGAAAAGAAAGCAGATCATCTTCAAAAATTTTTTGATGCTATGCAAGAGACAGTAAGAACGATGGCACCGGCCCTTCAAATTGAAGTGAAATCAAAGATATCCAATCTGGTTAGTGAATACGAACTGAAAAATTTAATTTTAAAAAACAGCACTATGACGCAAAATGATTGTCCAACGCCATTGCCACCTCTAGGAACTGAACCGTATATTACATCTCATTTCTCGTCTCGTCGAGAGTCTTCCAATTCAACCACATCTCTAATTACACGCCACCCCAATTTGAATTCTGAACTAGAATCAGATTCAACAGATGAATCAAATTTCTCAAAAAGTTATTACAATTTATGAC
This sequence comes from Cryptocephalus moraei, assembly GCA_946251905.1. NCBI lineage: Eukaryota > Metazoa > Arthropoda > Insecta > Coleoptera > Chrysomelidae > Cryptocephalus > Cryptocephalus moraei. Next base: position 5,150,462 of record OX276455.1, on the reverse strand, counting down.
TTCATTATAAATTAAGTAAATGTAGGAGTGTAACGGTTACCTTTTAATAAATGGCTACATTGAATATTTCCGTTTTTTTTTTGTTGTTGTTTATTATTATTATTATTATACGGAGGTGTATTTTGGGATTTTTTTAGCATTTTTGTATTAAATGATTTGGTTTGTGTTATTTTAGTGGAGAATTATTGTTAGAAGCGAAATGTAAAAACTAGCTTTAAATCAATAATAACATTATCAATATATCTTCATCATAGTCACTTTCAATTTCAATTATTCAATTCAAATTTGAAAATTCAATTAAGTTAAAAAATAGATACTATGAAATAACACAAATCATTAATTTTAATACAAAAATTACAATATCAAACCAAGAAATACTCCAAAGAAACATTCGCATAACGTTCCATTTATGAAACGTGTGAGTAGGTATGACAAAACGTAATTTTCTGAGCTAATCCAGATTAGACTATGTGTACCTATTACATAGGTATAACGTAAATTACTAACGTATTTTATTAATACTACAGATGTTAAAAAGTTAGTTAATTTTATATCAGTAAAAAACCATGATGTTTCAAAAATGTAAAAAAATAAAAAAATATAATTAAATAGTAAGTTTGCTTACTTAAGTGTTACAGCTAAACGCTCTTCCGGGGTAATGGATTCACGAAAATTGGTTTGTTGTTTCTTAAGGGGCAATAAAGCCAAAAGTTCGTAGAACTTTGTACTGGACATCCTGAAATACTTGAAAAATTTTTCCTCATCCTTTAGCAAATCTGCAAATAGGTGATGGAACTCTCCAAGCATTTTCCTTTTACGATTTATATCATGAACCCAAAATCTGGATGTGCGCTTTTCTATTTCATGACATGCTACAGCTATCATTATATCTTCATCGGAATCTGAGGAACTACTCATTTTTTCTCGTACAACATTCGCCGCCTCTCTTTCGGCACTGATTGCGCCCGTCTTCCTGTCGATTCAATGCGCGGATGTTGAGACTGAACGTTGCCGAACCGACCTGAACTGTTCCGAACCGAACCGAACCGAGTTGATTCAATGCGCGTCCACCTTAAGGCGGCAGGATAAAAAGAGAAGTAATGCCGAACCAAACAGTAGTCATAAACATGGGAACGCGACGAATACCATTGACCTGAGCGGCCGTGCGCGGATGATAAATAAACAACTATGAAATATAAATTAAGTAATAAGTGTTAGTTACTAGAGAAAAATAAATTAGTTAAGACACTTCGCGTAGTTTAAGTCATTTTGAACATGAACCACGTTACACTGTTAAAAGGTACAGCAAAACCTCTAATAACGGACACCTCCAAATAACAGGCTTCTCTACATAAGGGACAGTTTTATATTTCCCGAATTTCTTAATAGGGATTTATACATATTAGCACCTCTAAATAACGGACACGGACAGTTAAAAACTACCATTTCCTATATAATTGTTAATAAAATTAGCTCTTAACAACGGACAATAACTTTTGAAATCAGATGCTTATATAGCAAAACAGCAATTCAAATTTTAATCAACATCTCCTGGAATTCGTTTTACTAAGCAGTTTAAATAACGGATACCTTTCATAATTGCATCCATAAATTCCTTAAGTCTCTTAAATAGGTGTTTAAATATGCAATCATCCTATTCAGGAATTCCAGATATATATTTCAGAATAAAGAGGTAACTACTATTGACAAATTTTTCAATAAGAAATATGTTGCAATTTGAAAGTGTAGTAGGTATTTTGAGTTACATTTGTGCACATATACATATCAATATTTTTTTTTTATTTAATCCTTTGCTCCCAATAGCGGACACCTCCTTATAACGGACAAAATTGTGGTTCCCGTGACTGTCCGCTATATAGAGGTTTCACTTATTATTTTAACAATACATCCTAACTTTGCCGGTAAATATTTAAAATCATACTAAAAAACTCATTAGATAAGTACATGATATTGTTAATAAATTTTGGGAACCACAATTTTGTCCGTTATAAGGAGGTGTCCGCTATTGGGAGTAAAGGATTAAATTAAAAAAATATTGATATGTGCACAACTGTTATTCAAAATATATACTACATTTTCAAAATGCAATTTATTTCTTATTGAAGAATTTGTCAATAGTAGTTTGTTTACCAGAAACTACCAAATCAACATAAGACTACCTGTTAATTCTGAAATAGGTAGGTATACCAGGAATTCCTGAATAGGATGATTGCAAATTTAAACACCCATTTATGAGACTTAAGGGATTTATGGATATAATTATGAAAGGTGTTTAGTAAAACGGATTCAAGGAGGTGATGATTAAAATTTGAATTCCTATTTAAGAGGTATATTTCTTACACATAATGATTTCAAGTTACTGTCCGTTGTTAGGAGGTAATTTTATTAACAATTATATAGGAAATGGTAATTTTTAACTATCCGTGTCCGATATTTGGAGGGTCCGCTATTGGGAGGTGCTGATATGTATAAATCCCTAATAAGAAATTCGGGAAATATAAAACTGCCCGTTATGTAGATGAGTCCGCTATTGGGAGGCGTCCGTTATTAGAGGTTTTACTGTACTAAGTAAGCACTATTTTATTAAGGTCGACTTAAATACCGTTTGTCAGTATTAGTGCACTTTTGCAATATCACTCTCCTATTGTAATTGGATTATATTACAGTGCTAATATTGCAAGATGGAGTCTTATCTATGTATGTATGTATGTTGTCTTGTCATTGCAATGTAGATTTGTACTCTACAATATCTCTGTTTTAAAGGAAAGATAAATGCTAAGCACTATTTTAGGAAGATCGACTTAAACACTGTTGGGTAGTACATGTTAGTACATTTTTGAAATATCACTCTATTGTACAATGTGTTTCAAAATGATTGTCATCTAGTTGTCGTTGGAAATTCTGTGCATGTAATTTTTGTTGTGCCGTGCTCTATTGATTTGAACCTATCTAATTCTGACAACAAGTGTCACTTGTTGTCACACATTGTCAAACTGGCAATCAGTACTGCTGGTAATTAACGTCCCTTTTCAGGGACAAAACAAATACTACAAATAGACAAATACTCAGAATTCGTTTTCTTTTGATGGAGAAAAACCAGAAGTTAAAAGAGGTTAAGTAAGTTATTTTGAGGTTATGTATAGCTAGTAGAAACTCCTATTTTCGCAAGGCGGGTTTGTTATTTTACATGGGAATTCCACAGCCGACTAGATGACAATCATTTGGAAACACGTTGTAGGTACTTGTATTATATTACAGTACTACTATTATTGCAAGGAGATGAGGTGGGTCTTGTCTATGTACCTATGTATATGTTGTCTTGTAATTGCAATGTAGATTCGTCGTCTGCAATACCTCTGTTTTAAAGTAAAGATGAATGCTACATACTATTTTAGTAAGATCGACTTAAACACTGTTTGTTAGTATTAGTGCATTTTTGACGTATCACTCTATTATTGTAATTGTATTATATTACAGCACCATTATTGCAAGAAATACTGTTTATGTTGGCAATCATACCTGGAGGATTTTTTTTTGCCTAAGGGTTTGCAACGCTATACCGGAAATCTCTACACTCTGCATGTCAGTGGCAGCTAAATAAAATCAAACATTTGTTTGTCTAGTATCAGTGCACTTTTGCAATGTTTGCCTAATACTACCTATACTTTCACTAAAAAAATCGTTAAAATTGGCTTGGTCCATTAGGACCTTTACCGTTAAATTTAACCATTCCCCTTGGAAATCCAAGAAAACAACGAAATAGTTAAGGAACTGTAGGGTTAACAAAGGAAAGCTTTGGAAAGTATTTTTCAGGACGCATCGTATAATACCTGCAAAATACCCGCAAAAATCTCCCCCTCGGATTGGTCAATAATCCCCAAAGTTCAAACAGCAGCGATTGCCAGTACGTGGTTGACGTATCCAAGCAAAAAGTAAATATTACAAGCACGTGCCAAAAATCGTGTAAACGTGAAGGAATCACACACTCGGCCCGCGACGCGCGGAAGGAAACTTCCGTCATCCGAAGCACTGTCGCCGTTGTATCGCCTCTCGGCGCATCCCGACAGGGTAATTAGGGACTTGCGAATACCTCAACAATAACAAATTTCAAGGTTATGAAACACCACGAAAAATTCGGGAAGCGTCGGGAACGACTTGGAATTTAGGGACACCCTCTCCCGATTGTTTACCTTCGACTCGTCGACGACGTCGTGTTGCACATACGCACGCACTTGCACACCGTGACACGACCGACACATACACTCATACTCTCGCACTCTTACACATTACACTTCGATACACTCGGAACGCGCGGAAAATGGTCACTGTCCTCGACGAACTGGGAAACTCTCTCTCTTTCGCCCGGAAAAGTGTGTACGTCCGCCGGAAGTACGGCACGACTGTGTCCCGTCGGGATCGTTCAGGATCGCGCGATACTGCAACCTCCCCGCCCTACATACGTGCTGCAACTTTGACAGGCCACCATTTTAAGCCAACAGCGGAAAGCTGCAAGTTTTCGCGGCACGCCGTCCCCATCTGCCGGTCGGGGAGGCGAACGAGGCGGGCGATCGATAACTGGTGGGACGGTAGGCAACCCGCCGTTACCGAGGAATGGGAGATAATGTGGGTAGGTACCAGTCGTTGAGCAGCGACAGGCAACCAGTCTTACTGTCTTTACTGCTCTATTTTTACTGTCTTTTTGATCACCCTGTCGTACGGGGTGATCAAAATATAACAACAATGTGGCTGGTAATGAATATACAATGTGTTTCAAAATGATTGTCATCTAGTTGGCGTTGGGATTTCTGTGCATGTAATTTTTGATGTGCCGCGCTCTATTGATTAGTACCTATCTAATTCTGACAACAAGTGACACTTCGAACATTTGTTATGAAACTGGCAATCAGTACTGCTGGTAATTAACGGCCCTTTTCAGGGCCAAAACAAATACTACAAATAGACAAATACTCAGAATTCGTTTTCTTTTGACAGAGAAAAATTAGAATTTAAAAAAGGTTAAGTAGGTTATTTTGAGGTTATGTATAGCTAGTAGAAACTCCTATTTTCGCAAGGCGGATTTTTTTATTTTACATGGGAATTCCACAGCCGACTAGATGACAATAATTTTGAAACACATTGTACAAAGCTACCTGTCTTCATTTGTCTACTTACGGTGCTTAGTTGCAATACAGTAGGATAATAAGCAACAATGTCGCATCCAAAGGACTTTCCTGCCCTACTATGTCTGTTTAACGTCCGCAGGTGATATATAAAGGGATAAAACGCAACAATGTTGCAACTACGAATGAATATACAAGACTTTCTCTTCCCTTTTATCTTATTACTTATTGTAATGCGCGAAGTAAACAAAGCGACACATGTTTACTACACAGAGGAAAAAGTTGAATAAAGGTTATTAAATATTTAATAGTCCTAATTAAAAACTTGAATACTATATGGGACAGATATGCAGTTTAATGGTGATAGGTAAAATATTTTTCCTGACTTGGTATACCTGCTGCAGACACCTTTGTTTAGTAGTTCATTGGACGTTAATGAATAAATCTATTTATACTCAACTCACTACTATTAAAGTGTTTAATAACACTAACTCATCAGTTTAATAACCATTAAACAGTATATAGTTGGCTTTGATATATTGCAATTTATTTTAAGGACCTTCTTCACCTGTAGTAGGTTTACACTTCAATGGCGGTTATTTAACAGTTTAATAAATTTTCAATACTTTATATCTGCCAGAGGAGAAAAATCAGGCTATTGCAGAAAAATAGGTGATAGTAGGTTCTTATAGCTCATTTGACTGATGTTTAGTGCATCCTAAAATTACTATCACTAAAGAATACAGTTACTTCAGAAAAAAATATTTAATTACCCTTGGATCTTAAATGAGTTGTCTCTGGAACATGATTTAATTATCTCAGATGTGAAATTTCATTGGAAAGTGTAGGGTATGCATACCTGAAATATTCCAAAAGGGTCATTCTGATTCCTGTTTTTGGATAGCTTGGATGGTTGTATATAGTAAAAATTAAATATTTTTTCTACGAGTGCAAAGTGTGCACCCATAAAAAAACATTAAAAGTCAAGAATCACAATGATCGTTTTTGGTCCATTTCTTCTCAGCAGGATGCAACCTACAAAAAAAAAACAGTCAGCTTAAACAGTTTAATTTCTCAACATAACGGAATAAATTGTTCGAAAGATATATTCTCTGCTTTCCATTTGATCATATTATTCTGGATTTATTGAGGAAAGAATTATTTCATATGTTTTAGGTATCACATACAAAGATGGAGGTTAGAGTAAGAAAAAACACTGATTAAAAACATGCATATATATTTTTAATTTTAATAAAATATTATTGCACGGTAAATGAAATTAAAATAATTCTTTTATTTGTAACAACATATTACACTCGGAAAATAAATTTTTAAATTTATATACAAATTTTAAATACCCTAAAAAATAACTTTGAGTTAAAAGACTGACAACAATGCAGCCCTATTCTATAATATACTATAACTATAAAGTATAAAGTATTCAAGGTGTGTCACGTAGATGGGACATTAGCCGTATGTGGAAAAGTACTTGGAATTTATATCTGAAAATTTGCATACAGGGGTTTCCTTGGATAACCTTTATATTTATAGTAATTACAATTTCACATCACTTGATGCGGCCATTAATTTCGTTATTTCTAATTAATATACTCCACTTTTTATTATATTTTTGAGTTGCACACAAAATTTATGTATTTTATAGGAGTTTTTAAGATATTTTTATTTAAAAAAATGGGTCGTCTTGTATAGTCAGTTAGTTGAAGAACTCCAATAATTTTCTACAATCATATGTACCGGCACCTGGAAAAAGAAACTTGAATTTCAGTTCTTGTAGGTCACCAATTTTTATCGGAATCTTTGGATTTTTTTTCAATGTAATGGGGGTGAATAAAAATGCTAGAATAAGCATAGTTTCGGTGGCCTCATCTGAATAAGAGATAATAATTATATCCCAGAATTCTTCTCAATTTATTTATGATTACTTTTAAGCTGCAGGTAACTGAATTTTTCTGCTTGTGACCGAAACCAAATAATACTTGAATGCCATTCTCTACTTACCCATGGAATTTTGTGAAAACTTCGCCAAACCCCACTGTCCTAGAGTATTCATGTATTCCATTTCTGCAATGTCCAGCGTCCACAAATTTTGTAACTTTTAACAGTTTTAACACACGCACGCTAGAGAACAAACCCCATGGGAGAACACAGCCGAAATGGGAAAGATTGACATGTGCGCGATCTTTGCATCGTGATTACCGAAAATTGCCGAACAGTAGAAATCTAATGAAGTGTTATCTGTCCTTATTAAACTGATAATACCGGCAAAACTATTTCTTCCACTCATCAAAAGAAAAGATTGAGGGGCAATTATATTAATCTTAGGTGTATTGTTAAATACTGAGTATTAAACATCTTCATAAAAATATATCAGGCAGAAGAAAGGTAGTCTGTTGCAGCACTATTGTTCATCTGCCACTGAAACTGAATATCAGAAACATTTTTTCACTTGCTGTAATGGTGTAAAAGTTTATTAACATATTTATGGTTATTAAATTTTTCTCAAATGTACTTGTATACCTGGGACGTTTTTCTCTGTGTACTTCCAACAAATTACTACGACGCGTAAATAAAGACAGCTGCATGCATATATCCTGCCGGATTGTTGTTTACGAACAATAATTGGTGACCTCCTGAACATTTGCTGCGTAGGCGTTCTAGAAGCTTCTAGAACTTTCTCGATCAGGGTTGGGGGTGTATATATAAGGGGGCTTGTGATCGAGGGAGTTAGTTAGAAGTAGAGAAGCAGAAGTGAACGCGACATACGATCCGAATGCGGAGCAGTACAAATAAATTATGTAGAGTCTAGTCTAGTGAACAAGTAGTTTAGTGTGTTAAATAAATTAGTGTTCAATTAATGTAAATAAATTATAAAATAAACGTTACATTGGTGTCAGAAGAGCGGATCATGAAGAAGTTACGCGAATTAAAAGTGGCCGAGTTAAAAAAAGAACTCGAGGAACGGGAATTGGAAACAGGAGGGAAGAAGACGGAACTCCAGGACCGGCTCTCGGCATTTTTGAAAGAAAATGGCCAGGACCCGGAAGTTTTCGAGTTCGAAGATGATGACATCACGAAGCAAATCGCCGCCCAGAGGGAAGAAAGCGCCGCCCAGAGGGAAGACATCACTGCTCAAATCGCTGCCCAGAGGGAAGACATCACTGCTCAAATCGCCGCCCAGAGGGAAGAAAGCGCTGCCCAGAGGGAAGACATCACTGCTCAAATCGCCGCCCAGAGGGAAGACATCACTGCTCAAATCGCCGCCCAGAGGGAAGACATCACTGCTCAAATCGCCGCCCAGAGGGAAGAAATCGCTGCCCAGAGGGAAGAAATCGCCGATCAGAGGGAAGACATCACTGTTCAAATCGCCGCCCAGAGGGAAGACCACTGCTCAAATCGCCGGCCAGAGGGAAGACATAATTACTCATATTACTGATCAAATCGCCGCCCAGAGGGAAGAGATAACCGACCAGATGGAGGCTCAGCGTAAGGAGATTGAAGAAAAGATCAAGCAGTTGGAAGAACGACTAGAACAAGTCAGTAGCGGCGAGGGGAAAGAAGACAAAATTAAACAGAAGACGAAGCAGTTGGAAGAACGACTAAGGCGAGTCAGTAGCGGCGAGACGAAGGAAGAAATAAAGGCGGTCGTTCAACAGAACTCGATATGCACCAATCGAGTGACGCCCCCAACGTTCGACGGAAAAATTCCGTGGGCCAGTTACAAGAAGCAGTTTGAGGCGGCAGCGGAGGCTAATGCTTGGTCCCCTCACGAGAAAGCTGTTTCCCTAACGGTAGCCTTACGTGGAGAGGCGTTGGAAGTTCTCCAGACGCTATCCACCGAGGAAGCCGGGAATTACAATGAGCTGCTGAGGCGACTGGAAATGCGGTTCGGCCAAACACATCTGGAGCAAGTCCATCAATCCCAGATGTCCAATCGCCGTCAGAGATCGAACGAGACCCTGCAGGAGTTCGAAGCGGACGTAGCCAGACTAGTGAGGTTGGCGTATCCCACGGCGCCGGAACAGATGATGGAGTGCCTCGCAGTGCAGACGTTCGTGAGCGGGCTGCGGGACCAGGAACTGCAGAGGGCCCTGAGACTAGCTCGACCGAAAACATTAATGGACGCGCTCGCCATCGCACTGGAGCATGATGCAGCCATGGAAGCCTCCCGCGGTCACGGCCGTGTTCGAGCGGTTACAGAGGAAGTAGATACTGAGAAACTCGTGGAAAGGGTCCTACAGCAGATTATGGAGATGCTGTCGGCGAAGAAGAAGGTAGTTCGCTGTTGGAACTGTGGCGAAGTGGGCCATGTGAAGAGTTCTTGCAAGCGGCCCAGAACAGCGGCGCCGACAAAGGCCCAGGAAAACTAATGCGGGTCGACAAGAAAGGGGGAACGTCGACCCGTAGCAGTGGAAACCCCCGGGCCAGTATAGCCTCGTTTTCCCACCAATTGGGGAGCGCGTACGTCGATGGCACTATCGACGGGAGATCCCACGCCATGCTTGTGGACACGGGAGCTACGAAGACGATCGTACGCTCGGAAGTTGTGAGGGACCGTAGGAAGATTAGGCCAAGTAGGTGGCAATTGAGAACTGCCACTGGGGAGAAGGCAGTAATACACGGTGAAGCGACGGTTAGCATGACGTTGGGACGAGTAAAGTTTGACCATCCTGTTCTCATAGCCGAAATTGAGGAAGACGTCATACTGGGGATGGACGTCATGAGGAATCATGGATTCCAGTTGGATTTCGGACACCGAGTGTTGAGGATCGGTCAAGAAGAATTACTGCTACACAATCGTGACAACTTTGTGTTAGACGTAATAATGGCAGAAGATGTGATTCTCCCGGAACGAAGCGAAACGATCACCTCTACCTGTCTGAGGGGTGTTGTGGAAGAGGGAATTCCAGCCGTGATCGAACCAGAAAACGATGACAATCGACTGGCTCGGGGGGTACTGGTAGGAAAGGCGCTCGTTACTCTCTCAAGTGAAGTGCCTGTGCGACTACTCAACATCAATCAGTACCCGGTCACCATCAAGAAGGGTACGAAGCTGGGCACATGTATAGCCGCTTCGGCCATCGTAAGGGGCGTTAGTGAGGAAGAAAGGTCCAGACACACTCCGCAGGACTTGAAACAAATTCTTTCCCAGACCAGTGCGTTTCTCTCGCCCATACAGAAACAGAAGGCCAATGAATTAATAAATAAGTACCAGGACATATTTACCACCGAGAATGGAAAGCTGGGAAAGACCAAGGTCGTGACACATAAAATTGACACGGGCGAGACACGACCGATTCGACAAACAGCAAGACGACTACCCTTGGCCAAACGGGAGGAAGCCGAGAAAATCATCAAGGACCTAGAGCGGGACGGGGTCATCGAGCCGTCAAGCAGTCCATGGGCCTCGCCGGTAGTACTGGTGAAGAAAAAGGATGGGACTACTCGATTCTGTGTAGACTACCGGCAGGTGAACAGTGTCACCAAAAAGGACAGCTACCCGCTACCACGTATCGACGACACACTCGATACCCTTGCTGGATCCACGATATTTTCGACCTTGGATTTAAAAAGCGGCTATTGGCAAGTCGAAATGGACCCTGCCGATAAGGAAAAGACGGCATTTACCTTCGGTAACGGCCTGTGGCATTTTACAGTCATGCCATTCGGACTTTGTAATGCCCCAGCGACGTTTGAGAGGCTGATGGAGAGCGTGCTAATGGGTCTGACGTGGAAAACGTGCCTAGTCTATTTGGACGATGTCATCGTGATGGGCAAGACCTTCGAAGGACATCTGAAAAACTTAGAGGACGTCTTCCAGAGACTGCAAGGTGCGGGACTGAAACTGAACCCTAAGAAATGTCAGCTCTTCAGAAGGAAGGTCTCATACTTAGGGCACGTAGTGAGCAGAGAGGGCGTCGCCGTTGATCCGGACAAGACAAGTACGGTGAAAGAGTGGCCAATACCGGTAGATAAACACCAGTTGAGGAGTTTTCTGGGCCTCTGCACGTACTACCGACGATATGTCCGGATGTTCTCCGACGTCGCTAAGCCGTTGACAAGGCTCACGGAAGAAGGACGAAACTTCTGTTGGGATGAGGAATGCCAGTCTGCCTTCGACGAGCTGAAGAGGAAGTTGACCAGTGCCCCAGTGCTGAGTTTTCCTCTGCCAGAAGGACAGTTCATCCTGGACACCGACGCGAGCAATGTGGGAATTGGAAGTGTTCTGTCGCAGCGTCAGGAGGGACAAGAACGTGTCCTTGGATACTTCAGCAAGGTACTCTCCAAACCAGAAAGGAATTACTGCGTCACCCGACGTGAATTATTGGCCATCGTCAAGTCCATCGAGCACTTCCATAAATATTTGTGTGGAAGGAGGTTTTTGATCCGGACCGATCATGCTGCTCTTAAATGGCTCCTCCAGTTTAAGAATCCCGAAGGACAGATCGCTCGCTGGATCGAGAGGCTCCAGGAGTATGACTTTGTCATAGAACATCGGCCAGGACAGAGTCATGGAAACGCAGACGCACTCTCGAGAAGACCATGCCCTGATGAGTGTCCTCATTGTTATAGAGCTGAGGAAAAGTCCGAGAAAGTCTATCGAACGACCGTGGTCGCCGAGGAATGGACACCATCCTCGTTACGACAAGAGCAAGGAAAAGACCCGGTTCTCAAAGAAATCCTGGTTTGGAAAGAGGGAGGAGAGCGTCCTGAGTGGCAAAAGGTATCACCCGGCTCGCCAAAACTCAAGAGCTATTGGGCACAGTGGGACTCGCTAGTGGTTGAGGATGGACTACTAAAACGCGTACTGGAGAGCCAAGACGGGACGGAGGAAAGACGGCAGTTGGTAATTCCCTCCAGTAAAATCCCGGAGGTCTTGCGGCACCTTCACGACGAGTCGTCTGGTGGACATTTAGGGATCAAGAAAACCCTGCAGAAAGTACGAGAGCGATTCTACTGGATCAATTGTTCAGACGACGTGAAGGACTGGTGCAAGAAATGTACTACATGTTTCGCAAGTAATGGGCCACAAAGACGACCGAAAGCTCCCATGAAACAATATAACGTCGGGAGCCCCTTCGAAAGGATCGCTATTGATATAGCAGGACCCTTCCCTGAGACCGAAAAGGGGAATAAATACATCCTGGTCGTAATGGACTATTTTACGAAGTGGGTAGAAGCGTACGCTCTCCCTAATCAGGAGGCAGAGACAGTGGCCGATGTGCTCGTGAAGGAGCTGATCTGCCGGTTTGGAGTACCCATGGAATTACACTCGGATCAAGGAAGAAACTTTGAGAGTGGCCTATTCCGGAGGATATGTGAGAAGTTTGGGGTACGAAAAACAAGAACCACGGCCCTTCACCCTCAGTCTGACGGCATGGTAGAACGGATGAATCGCACCCTCAACCGCTATCTGGCGAAAATGGTCTCGTCACATCAACGAGACTGGGACGAACACGTGCCGTTCTTCCTGATGGCCTACCGCTCGGCCGTTCATGAGTCGACAGGACAAACTCCAGCCAAAGTCCTGTTCGGGCGAGAACTTAAACTACCCTGTGATCTAATCTTTGGCGCTAGACCGGACGAGGACGTTTCGGGGGAAGATTACGTTTCCCGGATGCGGCAAAGGATGAACGAAATTCACGATCAAGTCCGGTACCAACTAAATATCGCCAGTGATCGCATCAAAGAGCGTTACGACATCAACGCTAAAGAGGGTGGCTACCAAATGGGAGATCGAGTTTGGCTGTACAACCCACAGAAGAAACGAGGTTTGTCCCCTAAGTTACAGACCAATTGGGAAGGTCCCTATGTTGTGAAGAAACGAATCAATGACGTGGTCTACCGGGTAAGCAAACTACCAAACGGCAAGCCGAGAGTGGTGCACTTTAATCGGTTGGCACCCTATGAGGGGTCGCACGATGAGGCGGAGGTCCCCCGAGTAAGAAACACGATGGCGCAGGAGAACGAACTTTCGTTCGAAGAATTTATGAGCGCCTACGGGGGTACCGGAAAAGCACGGTATGGGGTAACCTGTGAAAAACAACAGGATTTGTTCAGCGTACCTGAAGAATACTCGTTGGCCCATTGTGTGTCCGCCGACCTGGTAATGTCACGAGGTATCGCCACGGTTTTCAAGAAGAAGTACGGGCGCTTGGAACAACTCGGAGCGCAACTCCCGGAAATTGGCAAGGTTCTGGAACTACGTGACAACGTAAGACACATCTTTTATCTGGTTACGAAGGAGATCGGGTCCCTTAAACCATGTTATCACAATGTATGGCGAACCTTGCATAGGCTACGAGACCGACTGCTGGAGCTCGACATCAGGAAGCTAGCTGTCCCCAAGTTAGGTGCTGGACGAGATCAGCTGGACTGGAGGGTTGTCCGGAATATGCTGGAAGTAGTGTTCAAGAATACCGGAGTGGAAGTTTTAGTCTGCTGTTTTGGGCCTGCACCATGTCGACTGGGGAAGACGGTCCCCTGTTATTTTGACGCCACGTCTCGCTGTAAGCGGGGGGCTAACTGCAGGTTCCTGCATGGGCCTACCAGGGATACGTTCCGAGACGAAACGTCTCTAAGGCGGGGGCAGTGTAATGCGCGAAGTAAACAAAGCGACACATGTTTACTACTTCCAACAAATTACTACGACGCGTAAATAAAGACAGCTGCATGCATATATCCTGCCGGATTGTTGTTTACGAACAATAATTGGTGACCTCCTGAACATTTGCTGCGTAGGCGTTCTAGAAGCTTCTAGAACTTTCTCGATCAGGGTTGGGGGTGTATAAATAAGGGGGCTTGTGATCGAGGGAGTTAGTTAGAAGTAGAGAAGCAGAAGTGAACGCGACATACGATCCGAATGCGGGGCAGTATAAATAAATTATGTAGTGTCTAGTCTAGTGTAAAAGTAGTTAAGTGTGTTAAATAAATTAGTGTTCAATTAATGTAAATAAATTATAAAATAAACGTTACATTATTATTACTGTCCGCACTTATCATCTTGTTCTTAGCGGGTAGGTACCTCATTTTCAAGAGTTAGTCTCTAGTCTCTATAGTGGTCCTACTTTCTTTCTTTCTTTCTTTTCTTTTTCTTTTAGCCTAATTTCTATCCTTTCCATAACTGGATATAGGCCTTCCCTAATTGTTTCCAGATCTCCCTATTCTGGGCTGTTCTTTGCGACATCAGGCCTGAATGTCTGACTATATCATCTTTCCATCTCATTTATGGCCTGCCTCTGGATCTTTTCCCTTCATAAAGTAGCCATTTTCCAATTTCTGAATTTCAACGATTGTCTTTTATACGTTCGTTGTGGCCTGCCCATTTCCATTTTAGTGATGCTGCTCACTCTATAGCGTCAACAGTGTTAGTTTTCTTTCTTATCCAGTCGTTACGTTTTCTGTCTCTGAGCGATATTCCCAATATATGTCTTTCCATAGCCGTCTGAGTTTTACGGATTCTGTCCAAATTTGCTTTGGTGAAGGTCCAAGTCTGCGCTCCATATGTTAAGACTGGCAATATGCAGCAATCAAATACTTTGGTTCTTAAATGAAGAGGTGTATCGTTTGGTTTTTTAAAACATAGGAGAGTCTTCCGAACGCCGCCCATCTTGATCGAGTTCTACGTGTTGTTTAGGCTTCCTGATTATCCTTGCCCGCTCTTATGGCCTGGCCTAAGTATATATATTCATTCACCTGTTCTATTTGAGTTGCATTAACGGTTATTACGTGTTGTTCTACCGAGTTTGACATTACTTTTGTTTTTTGTTAGGTTTATTTTTAAGCCTCTTTGGAGTGATTTTTCATGGAGGTCGTTTATCATTGATTGTATATCCTTCCAGTTGGATACAATCAAAAGTACATCATCTGAGGTGATTTAGGGATCTACCATTAATTTTAATTCCTTTATTTTCCCAATTCATTGTTTTGAACAAGTCTTCGAGGGCCATGGGCCATCGTAAATAGTTTTGGCGAGATCGTATCTCCTTGTCTCACTCCCCTTTTGATTGGCATGCGTTTCGTCTTTAGCTCGTCATCAAGTTTTACTGTCATCGTTAGCTTCCAAATAAACATTATGCAACAGATTTTTGTATCTCGAGTCTATTCTGCTATTAATCAAAGCTTCTTCGACAGCCCATAGCTCTACGCTGTCGAAAGCCTTCTCGTAGTCAACGTCCTACACTCATCTCTATTCTCAGCCACTCTGAATGAGCATACCAGACTTTGCCACATTGACCCGTCTAATGTTGCAACTACAAAGTAATATCCAAGACTTTCTCTTTTCTTTCGTCGTATTACTGTCCGCACTTACAACCTTCTTCTTAGTCGGTACCTCATTTTCAAGAATCGTCCCTTCAAGAGTTAATCTCTACAGTACTTCTACACTCCTCTCTATTCTCAACTATTCTAAATGAGTACCTATACCAGGCTTTGCCCCGTAATTTTTGTGATTAAATTCGTATATACCTTGTGGGTGATCTACCTTAAGACCCTTTACTATCTATTGAGCCCTTCACGATAAGTCTTTCAAGGCAATTTGTTCGTACCACATGTCCAAAAGATCTGGCAATGTTTTCAACTATTGTTGATCCTAACCTCTTCTTTACTTTTAGTTGTTGAAGTATTTATACATTGGTTCTCTTGTGTCCAAGATACTGTCATCATTCTAAGTCAAGATATCTCCAGAGCATCGATTTTCTTTTTGTCAGCTTCCTTCAAGGACCTACACTTTGAACCGTAAAGAAGAACAAAGAAAACCAGACTGTTTGCCAGTATTGTACCGTACCTATAATACAGGGAGGTCAAAATCGATAATATTACATTTATGGAAATCTCTATATGTTTCTGTATTGGTATACCTATTCAAGTATATATTTTGGAATCGAGAGTGAGATCAATGTTGCATTCAAGACACTTTCTAGGAATCGCTGTATCGTTTTGTCTCATAAGAAGGTAGAAAACCAAACATTGTTGCAATTATAAAGGGATTCCCAGTACTTATTCCTAATTTCATTTACCTTTTAATGTCCTCTTATTATACAGAAACATCACAATCAACCACGTTACTTTCAAAAGAATACTTCGTATAGGTACCAGTCTCTCCATATGTTTAGAATACAGAAACATACAAAAATAACAATATTGCATGTCAGGAATCATTCAAATTTCACGTTTTCTTTTGTCTTTTTGATATCCATGGTTGTTACCTACACAAGGAGATCAAGAAAGAACAATGTGGCATTTAATGGAAATCTAAATACGCTCCTGTTTATGTCGTTGTTCACCGTGCTTAATTCCAATACAGGGAGGTCAAAAACAACAACATTACATTCAAATATATCTCTAAGTCTTTCTGTATAGGTATAACTATCCAAGCATATCTGTTGGAATACAGTGAGATCAGAAAAAGACAATGTTGCATTCAAAAGACTCTCTATAAATCCCTGTATCATAAGGAGATGAAAAACCAACAATATAGCAATTACAAAGGAATTGACAGGACTTCCTATGTTCTTTTCACTTTTTACGATCCCTACTTTACTTATATTACAGGAACATCACAAAAGATCATTACATTCAAAAGAATCTCTGGAATATCCTGTTTTCTGTATGTATTTAAAATACACTTTTCACTGTCCGTAGTTGTTATATAGGGGTATTAAAAAGGAAAGAAATCTGCAAAAGTCCCAGAGTTTACTTTAGTAAGCTGTCTTATTTTGTTTTGCCTAGTAGTGATATAGGAAAATGTGTTGAAATGTTGCAATTAATGCAATATTCAGGTCTTTCAGTTCTATTTTGTCTTTAAAGAACAAAAATGTTATATTCAAAACATTCACTACAGCATTGGTTTTCTGTGTGTTTGCTTAGAATACAAGATCAAAAACTGACAATAATATTGCATTACGAAATTACTAGAATTATATTTTCTTCTGTCTTTTTACAGTCCGCAGTTGGGGATATGGGGATAAAACCAACAATGTGTCATTCAACGAAATCTACAGAAGTTCCTGTTTTCTTATGTTTGTGCTTGGTTGCAATATTGAGGGAAACAAATCTCAATGTTTCATTTAAAGGAATCTTTGGAAATTCCTGCCTTATTTTGTCTTTCGTAGTTTTAAACGAAAAACCAACAATAATGCAATTAAAAGACTGTCCAGAACTCCCTAATTCTTCTTGCCTTGTCTTCTCTTGTCTTGTCATCCTATTTCTGATTTTATTCTCCAAGCACCAGTCCAGCCGTTAGCAAAGTCTTTGCATTTAGCTTTGCCTTTAGTCAGTTAACCATCAAAGTATAAAGTGAAGAGATAACAGGTGGCGGTAGCAGTCTAATGTCTCGAATCAGTAAAAGTACACTGTAAAAGCAAACGTGGAAATCTTCTTGGCTTTGCGATTCGTTTGTAGGTGGCGCGTGGCGTGAACTTTTACAATTTATAGGATTATTTATATTAAATTAAATAATAAATATTTATGGTGAACCCACTGAACCTTGTCGGGCAAGGTTACTTTCTAATTATTAGTAAAAACTTAATTTACGTTGTTAACTATTACATATACTCTTTGAAGGTGTATGCGTACATCAATAAGAAAAATTGAAGAATTGAATTATAAATAATATGTTGAAATGTCATAAGGTATATAAATAACTCATAACATTTTCGATTCTAATGGAAACGTGCATAAGAAATGCTAGATTTGCATATATTAAAGGTAGTTTTATAAAAATAACTATGTCATCATTTATTTCATTAACAATAGAAACAGGTATGTATGTAAGTGAAGTTAATAATGTAAATAACAGTTTAAAACAAAATTTACATTTTTTACCTAAACAATTAAATAATTCCAGACAGTTTCCTGTTTACCACAAACAAGATAAATAATACTTTGTGTCAAAATGAGTTAATTTTTCATATTTTATCATTTTAATTTAGTCGGGATGCAATGTGCTGGAGAAGTTTTCAGGTATTTAAAAATTGTATTGCTGCATTTCGGTACTACTTCAACACACAGTACTATTAACCCCTTTGCACTGATCAGCCTGTTGGTGTACCTACTTTATGTCAATAGTTAGTAGATTTCTTTTCCTGTGATAACAAGTAGTACTTAACATAGTACTATTGGAATTTCCCATAGACGTATTCAACAGTATCAATATCCTTTTTTTAAGCGGCGATTAAAACTTTTCTCTGTAAAAACGAACTTAGAAAGCCTTCTAGAGAACTTTCCTTCCACGCCGGAAGTACGGAACCGAACGTAACCGCCTAACCGCACTGATTAAAACGTAAAATCGACCTTTTCGGAATGCAATTTTATCCGCTTTTCCAGCGAGCACAATACCGATGGCCCAATCGATAGTCGATTGAACGTAACGGTTGTCCGACCACTGAGATTTACGCATAACGGACACTTGTTTATTCCTTTAAATTCGAGTAGTACCGAGCGACCGTTCCTTCACATATTTCCAATGTGATCGACGAAGAGATTAATAAGAAAAGTTACCAATTTTAGTGGAGACAAGAGAATGTCTTTTCGTAGTTGAAGTGGTACCTATTTTCGTGTTCCGATGATTACAAAGTTTTTGGGAGTGTGGTGAATGGTCTGTTCCCATAGAAATGGCACATGGCACATGCTTCAAATTGAGCAAGATCCCCAAGCTCTCCAGATAGATGCCCAAAGATATATCTAGTTTCCATCTTTTGCTGAGCTTAGCTTTGTTGATAGCTCATTTTGAGTACTTAGCTCAGCAAACAACTCTTTAAGTTACAGTGCTCAGATTGTTCCCTGGGCTTTAGTTGACTGCCATTAAAGGATGCATGTGAAGGCCCAGCTTCATAGGTTCACTCCCTTTAATTTTCATGGATTGAAGACAGCATCTGCACTACTTTGGTACTATCGTTGGATAATCCCTCAGTAACAATCTGAGTATCTAGCAATTCGTAGCTATTTCAAAAGTTCTCTTCACCCTACTGAAGAAGTTAGCTATGTTGGTGCTCAATTTAAACTGGCAAACCATATTAATGTCACGCTTGAAGTACCAGATATGCAATTTCGAACACTTCCCAAACTGTTTTCTATCAAAATTCCTAACTGGAAAGTGTGCTGCGTTATGCAGAAGAAATTCAAGGCGACAACAGATTACGTGGGACGCGCCCAAAGTCGACGTCTTTAATGTGAGTGTCGCCTTTTACTTCCAACCAACTTCCTGTTTGGGATCGTCGTAGATTTATGGTCCGATTCGAATAAATAACTGTGAAGCATGTGAGGCATGAGGTGTGGGAATGAATTAAGATTTTGACGTTGAATATTGTTGTATTTCTTTAGTTATTTCGTTTGTATTATCTGTGTTTCCTGCTGAGGTCTACTTAAATCGCATTAGTTAGAGCATCGTTTTAAAGTCTGGTGTTGTTAGGTGCAATATTTTTGGATTGGGCTCAGACTTGGTGAAAAATTAAAAAATTTCTGCGTGTGTACCGATTGACTATTAAAGCGAAAAATGTTTAGTTATAAGATCTCTATGACTACTGTATCTATGTAATAGTAGATACATCAAAACTGTATCTTCTTTAATTTCTACGATTGAATCTTGATTTAATCAGTGCCGTTTTTACCAATGCTGAGGCCCCGGGCGCATATAAAAATGAGGCCCTCTGTATACCAACATTGGTTTAATGTTGCTACTTGCTAATAAACTTTATGACACATATATACACTATGACACATATGACGCTATATACATAATTTTATTAATACATATTTCAAAAGAAAATAGTTTAAATGCTTCACAGTATGTCCATGAAGTTAGCCCCGCCATTTTCGATTTTTGGAATTTTTTTTGCTGTGCTGACTTGTGCTACGTTTGTGCTGCGTTGTGCCGTAATTGATTTTTACAATGTCAAAAGTTCTCGGAGTTGTAGAAACTCGTTTTTGGAAAAAGGAAGTTAGCCCCGCCATATTTCTTTTTTCGAAAACTTTTTATTGTGCTAAGTTGTGCTCGGTTTGTGCTGCGTTGTGCCGCTTTTCCTAGTACCTAGTCAATAAAGGAAAAACAAAAAATACCAAAATAACACAAATACGAAGATACAAAAAAATATAAAATTACAAGAAAAATGATACGCAAATACAAAAAAAAATTACATTCAAACACAAAATAATTAAATGAAACATATAAAACACACTTAATTTTAATATTTACAAAAAAGGACTTTTTCGAACGTTATTAAAACGTCCCGTGGAGGACATTTTTAAGGCAAAATTGTACGGGACAGTTTAAAAACGTTTTTCCATTCAATTTCATCTTAATTATGTCACGCACGGGATGTTTTAAAAACGTCCAAAAATGCCATGGACGTTTCGACTTAAAATGGACATTTATAGGACGTTTTTAAAACGTCTTTAAAATGTAAAAGAAAAGCGGCACAACGCAGCACAAACCGAGCACAACTCGGCACAATAAAAATTTTTCGAAAAAAAAAATATGGCGGGGCTAACTTCCTATTGTTGAAAAAAAAACTGTCGTCTTCGTGAATTTTTGGAAGTTTTGAAAAAAAATAGCAGCACAACGCAGTACAAATGACCCCCGACGTAATTCTATCGGTTTTTTTTAAGTTTTTAACAAAAAATTTTTATTTGTTATTACCTTTTTTTAAAAATTTACAGTAAAAAATAGAAAAGCGGCACAACGCAGCACAAACCGAGCACAACTCAGCACAATAAAAAAAAATTCGAAAAAAAAATATGGCGGGGCTAATAACTTCCTTTTTCCAAAAACGAGTTTCTACAACTCTGAGAATTTTTGACATAATATGTAAAAATCAATTACGGCACAACACAGCACAAACGTAACACAAGTCAGCACAGCAAAAAAAATTCCAAAAATCGAAAATGGCGG
The DNA here is from genome assembly GCA_946251905.1 of Cryptocephalus moraei. Lineage (NCBI taxonomy): Eukaryota > Metazoa > Arthropoda > Insecta > Coleoptera > Chrysomelidae > Cryptocephalus > Cryptocephalus moraei. The sequence goes on along the minus strand of OX276455.1, from coordinate 5,129,414 downwards.
GGCTAACTTCATAGACATTTCAACAGTGTACTTACAAAAGCCATGAAATAGGTAAATCACATTTTATGCATTTCAAAGTTAAAACTGTTATATATATATATATATATATATATATATATATATATATATATATATATATATATAAAGTAAAATCTGCGGTAAAATCTAATAAAATACAATAAATTTTCTTATTTTAGAAATTTTTAGAATTCCTTTTTCCTATTTTTCTTGTTTGTGATCCATCAATTACATCGTCAAAATTTAGTTTACTTACAATATTATTTTCAATATTAAGGATGCTTAAAGAATTTAATAGCTCTTGTTTCATACTGTTTTTTTTTACACTTTTTATTGGTTTTAATTTAGAAAATGACCTTTCAGCTGAAGCCTTAGATACCATCATACACAAAAAATTATTCTTAAATAAATTTCAATATTTGGAAAAGCGGTAAGGAGCCCATTTTCATAGAAGTATTTGTAAGCAGTCTTTAAATTTATTTTTTTCATTACAAAATGGTAATCATTCTCACTTTTTTCTTATTCTCTGGTTCTAACATTTGAAAGACATTTGGTCCAGTCATCAGCGGTAAAAAATCATAAAACTCTGGAATTTTGGGAAACAAAGTCGATTTCTTTGAAAATTGGGATATAGGTCTATATATGTCTATAACCCTCTTCAAAGTTGGACTTGTGCCGAAGTGTGCTTTTTCCCTAGGGGTGGTTTACCCCTTCTATGGGGTAAAAAAAGTTTAAATCAACATAAACCCGGAAATAAATTGACCAATTCTAAGCAACTTTTGTTCTATGGTTTTGTTAAGTTTTGTAAAGTTGATATTTTTCGAATTATTCACAATTGAAACCGCACATTGTTCATTGAAAAAATGAACGTTTTTTAACCGTTTTTACCAATAACTTGAAAAACTTTCAATTTATGGGACAAAACATTTAAAACAAAAATGTGGCTAATAAAGAAAGAGATTCGTTTTTGAGTGACCTCTATAAACCCAATTGTTCGTTAAAAGATGGTTATTTTTCGACTACCCCGAAATTGAAAATTTTCTATTTTGAATAACTTGAAAATGGTGAAATGGGAAAAAATATTTTATTAGTGAGTGAGGCCCCCCTCGGTGCGAGGCCCTGGGCGTACGCCCACTACGCCTATAGGTAAAAACGGCACTGGATTTAATTTGAAATAATATATTAGAACTTGGGTGTTTGAATTAGGTATTCCGAATATTAATTTTTCATAAAATTTGCTGCATATATTTGGTACTACAATTACTCTTGCATGTTGCAAAATTCCCTACAGCATCCATTTTCAAAAAAATCCCTCTAACAGCAAAACCAAGAGAGTATTTTGAAAATATCTTAAAAAAATGGCGAAGTGTGTCCAATGGACTAATTTCTCATATTTTATTATGAATATTCTATATATAAATATTTATAGTAAAATTTGAGAAAGTAATCAGATAGACGCATCGACAATTTTTTCAGGTTATAATGCACTGGTTTAATGATGTGTGTGAAGTTAGCGACGAATCTCGAGCGACGAATTTTGTACGAGGGTCATTTCCGCCAACGGTTGTTTCATTCATCACAAACTATTATTTCAAACTATGAAAGATGATTCGAAAATATTGAATAACCTCGGAAGTACAACTTTCAATACCTTTGTTCCTATGGTAAAAGAATTTCCAAATGTCAATAACTGAGCTTTTTCGAGGTTTCCCAATTACGATCATGTCTAATGGAGTTACTTCATACGCTGTAACTCCGGAAGTATAACTTTGTACACTTTTGTTCTTATAGCAGTAGATAGAGAATACAATGACCTATGCAACGGCTCTAGCAAGAATTTCCAAAAAATGTCAATAACTGAGTTATTTCCAGATTTCCGAGTCCCGTTTATGTGTAATGGAGTTACTTAAAAGTCTGTTGTAACTCCGGAAGTATAACTTTGTACACTTTTGTTCTTATAGCAGTAGATAGATAATACAATGACCTATGCGACGGTTCTAGCAAGAATTTCCAAAAAATGTCAGTAACTGAGTTATTTCGAGATTTCTGAGCCCCGTTCATGTGTACTGGAGTTACTTAAAACGCTGTAACTCCGGAAGTATTACTTTGTACACTTTTGTTCTTATAGCAGTAGATAGCGAATACAATGACCTATGCGACGGCTCTAGCAAGAATTTCCAAAAAATGTCAATAACTGAGTTATTTCCAGATTTCCGAGTCCCGTTCATGTGTAATGGAGTTACTTAAAACTCTGTTGTAACTCCGGAAGTATAACTTTGTACACTTTTGTTCTTATAGCAGTAGATAGAGAATACAATGACCTATGCGACGGTTCTAGCAAGAATTTTCAAAAAATGTCAGTAACTGAGTTATTTCGAGATTTCTGAGCCCCGTTCATGTGTACTGGAGTTACTTAAAACGCTGTAACTCCTGAAGTACAACTTTGTACACTTTTGTTCTTATAGCAGTAGATAGAGAATACAATGACCTATGCGACGGCTCTAGCAAGAATTTCCAAAAAATGTCAATAACTGAGTTATTTCGAGATTTCTGAGCCTCGTTCATGAGTACTGCAGTTACTTAAAACTCTGTAACTCCGGAAGTATAAGTTTGTACACTTTTGTTCTTATAGCAGTAGATAGAGAATACAATGACCTATGCGACGGTTCTAGCAAGAATTTTCAAAAAATGTCAGTAACTGAGTTATTTCGAGATTTCTGAGCCCCGTTCATGTGTACTGGAGTTACTTAAAACGCTGTAACTCCTGAAGTACAACTTTGTACACTTTTGTTCTTATAGCAGTAGATAGAGAATACAATGACCTATGCGACGGCTCTAGCAAGAATTTCCAAAAAATGTCAATAACTGAGTTATTTCGAGATTTCTGAGCCTCGTTCATGAGTACTGCAGTTACTTAAAACTCTGTAACTCCGGAAGTATAAGTTTGTACACTTTTGTTCTTATAGCAGTAGATAGAGAATACAATGACCTATGGAACGGCTTTAGCAAGAATTTCCAAAAAATGTCAGTAACTGAGTTATTTCGAGATTTCTGAGCCTCGTTCATGTGTACTGGAGTTACTTAAAACGCTGTAACTCTGGAAGTATAACTTTGTACCCTTTTGTTCTTATAGCAGTAGATAGCGAATACAATGACCTATGCGACGGCTCTAGCAAGAATTTCCAAAAAATGTCAATAACCGAGTTATTCCGAGATTTCCGAGTCCCGTTCATGTGTAACGGTGTTACTTAAAACGCTGTAACTCCTGATGTATAACTTTGTATACTTTTGTTTTTATAGCAGTAGATAGAGAATACAATGACCTATGCGACGGCTCTAGCAAGAATTTCCAAAAAATGTCAATAACTGAGTTTTTTCCAGAATTCCGAGTCCCATTCATGTGTAATGGTGTTACTTAAAACGCTGTAACTCGTGAAGTACAACTTTGTACACTTTTGTTCTTATAGCAGTAGATAGAGAATACAATGACCTATGTAACGGCTCTAGCAAGAATTTCAAAAAAATGTCAATAAACGAGTTATTTCGAGATTTCTGAGCCTCGTTCATGTGTAATGGAGTTACTTAAAACTCTGTTGTAACTCCGGAAGTATAACTTTGTACACTTCTGTTCTTATAGCAGTAGATAGAGAATACAATGACCTATGCGACGGTTCTAGCAAGAATTTCCAAAAAATGTCAGTAATTGAGTTATTTCGAGATTTCCGAGCCCCGTTCATGTGTACTGGAGTTACTTAAAACGCTGTAACTCCGGAAGTATAACTTTGTACACTTTTGTTCTTATATCTCTATCTCTATCTCTATCTACTGCTATAAGAACAAAAGTGTACAAAGTTATACTTCCGGAGTTACAGCGTATGAAGTAACTCCATTAGACATGATCGTAATTGGGAAACCTCGAAAAAGCTCAGTTATTGACATTTGGAAATTCATTTACCATAAGAACAAAAGTATTGAAAGTTGTACTTCCGAGGTTATTCAATATTTTCGAATCATCTTTCATAGTTTGAAATAATAGTTTGTGATGAATGAAACAACCGTTGGCGGAAATGACCCTCGTACAAAATTCGTCGCTCGAGATTCGTCGCTAACTTCACACACATGGTTTAATGTGAGATATTTCGCCCAAACTACGTCTCATTTGATACATTTAAAAGTGTATATAAAAAATAAATATTATATTGCTAATAAATCTAAGAAAATTTATAACGAGTTTCCAAAATTGTTTCACAATTTACAGCTGTAATGTTTATTTGAAATTCTTTCACCTCTTTTCCTCAAAAACAGTGTCATTTTGAAAGTTCAAATATTCTAAAGTAGTTCTGTACAACATTTCCCAATCTCGGAAAATCCCCTTTTCAACGTTTCCCTTCAGAACATTGTGTACTTTTGTGTTTACACGTATATTGTCGCAGGAAGTTTTTACACGTTTATCGCAGGAAGTTTTATGTTTGCACGTTCATCTCTTTCCTTTGTTCGCGAGAACACTTATCCATTTTTTTCTCGCCCCGAATTGTTCTAAAGCAATTTCCTTGGTCGAGGCCTCGCACAGAACGAAATTAGCACTCGTAGTACGTGAGTAAGCTTTCTTTCCTTCGGGCTATTTAACATCTAAATTAGTAGGTATTTTGTCACCTTGAAATAGGCAAAAGATCCAGTGGTGTAGACGTACTTAGTACGTACATGTGTTAGACCAGGCAATAAGGCGATTAATCAACGTTCAATTTATCGCGCCTATTCCTGTATTAAACGTAATTTGTGTAAGGTTTACTTGAAATAGTAGTTACGCCCATGAGTCTACTACGTCTAATTGTCACCGAGTGATTATCTTTCGTCACGGAATAGCTTTTGCTCCAGTTACACGTTCAAATTAATGAACGATTAAATACGGCTCCTTTCGTTGTCTTTCTCGCTACTGATACAAATATTGCGTGTTTTGCGTCTTGAACACTCCCATGCGATTAAAATTCCGCCGTAGTAAGCGTTCCATAATCCACATTGTAACCAGTAACCAGGCTTCCTTGCTGCCATGTAATGCATACTGATCGAGTATTAGTCGATTGCGAAATTTGTTAATTTCAGTCGGCTCGAATGGAGAATTTGGATATTTTGGGCAAATATCCAAAATAGGTTTAATTTTTGTTTCTTGTGTCTTGCCAATCAAGTATTTTATAATTTAGGGAAGGAGGAAGGAGTGAGATTCCATAGATAAAACTTCAAAGGCGATCAAGGTGTCTACATAACCGCTTTTTTAAATGTCTTGATATTTCCATCAATTAAAAATTTCCACGTGAAAGCCATTTTATTCCAAAGGAGATATTTTCCCTTTCACCTTGTTCACCAAAGGTCTTTTTATTATGAACCTTGGAGCTTCATTACCGCGTTTCTTTAAGTGTAATAATTATTATGAGTTGAATGGCAAACGTCACAAGTCCAATCAATTTTGAACTATTCATCTGTCGAGCACGTATCAAAAACAAGTTACAACTCTGAGTTAACGACTCAGTTCCATATCACTTTCCAGCAGTAATAGAAGGCACAAAAGCAAATAGCACGAGTGAAAGAAAGTGTAACGATCCCATAAAAATAATTGTAATGATTACGTTACCAGGATTGCCATTTTATCAAATGTAATTGCCAACGTCGGCTGGTTTCGTATGTGTACTGTGGAATTCGCAATGATAGATTGCGATATGTGGTGCTTAAACAATGCAGCGGAGCATTTGTTTTTAATTAATTTAATGGTTTGAGATTAATTTCGAATCGAAAAGAGAAATTGATGTATTACTGTTATTTATGGACGATATATTGGGAAGGATGTTGCTGGTGAACTTCCGTTTCAAGTAAAATTATCTTTACGCGGCTAATAGGGGTTAATAAATTGTTGTCGTCTAGAAGATAAAGAGAGTATTCAAGTTTTTGTACTTATAAGTATTGCAATCCAGACAGTTTCAGTTATTATTTCCTCTAAAATTGAAAAACTTCCAATAAGCTTTTTGTATAAAATCGGCCGAGGTAATTTATACCTTCCAGTTTATGGTTTTTGGAAGTTTCCTCAAAATTTGCTCCAAGATTATTTTTAAACTTATAATATTTATTACACTGCCAAATATCTAGTATTTTTTTCAGTTTTTCGAAATTTCCTCCAAATCAGCCTGAACAATTGTTCTTAAATTTGAATATCTTTCTACTATCGAATTTGTATAATAAAGTTTAATAACACTTTTGTCTAAATCGTTTCTAAAAGGACACTTTATTATTGTGATTTTTTTTTGTTTTTGAATTTTTGTCAAAATCCATTGCAATTTGTTTTAAATATTAAATATTTGCTCCACTATCGAATATCTATAATGACGTTTAATAACATTTTGGCTAAATCGGTTCTAAAAGACACTTTATTCTTGTCGTTTTTCGGTTTTTGTAATTTTCTCGAAATCCACCTGGGGAATCTAGTCTACTATCGACCATTTATAGTAAACCATGAGAAAATATTCCTATGGACACATCATCATTCTAAACCTTGATATTTATTCACATATACAAGTTCTTCCAGTTGTATAACATGTCTACTTCTATGCGTGTATCTCTAATTTACATAGTAATAATGTATTTAAAAGTGAAAGCAGTTAGTGCAATTACATGTCATTCCTACTTTGTGTAAAATCTATGGGCAAGGTAATTACGATAATTCAACAGATCGTTCATATCACTTACGTGTAAAAATATGATGGAAAATAAACTTTTACGTATTTTACCTAAAACGTTTGTTAACGTTATTTACGGTATTTCACAGGTAGCTTTCTAATAGTAAATCGAATTGTACAAGCAGAAATGTTTGCAGTAAATCACGGTTTAAATCAAAATAATTACAACGTGGGTAATATTTAAATGTAAATTATTAAGATCGTTTTGGTGATGAACCTAATTACTGTATGGTGGTTTTATTAAACCAAATCGGTAATTAACACTCTTTTGAGTTGGCAGCGAATTAATTAGTACATACTAATAACAAGTTAGGTAGATACCGATTAGTACATTTTACAGAATTTGGATTTTATTGCACAATCTTATCAAACAAAAATTTGAAAATTCCTGGTATATTGATATTAATACAGTAATAATATTTGACAAAACTGTTTCAGTATTCTTGGATGGTGGAATAACTTGCTTTGCATTAGAATTTAAGTATTTTTGAACCAAAATTGCTGAATTTTGCTTCATTTCATGATTTCACCATTGAAATTAGAAACCTGCATCAGTGGAAAGTTATAGCTGATCCTTTTAAGATTTTCGAGCTTTCGAGATGTTATATTGATATTAATACAGTAGTAATGTTTGACAAAACTGTTCCAGTACGCCTTGATTATGTATAAGCTTGGTTTGCATTAGAATTTAAATATTTTTGAACCAAATTTGATGAATTTTGCATCATTTCATGATTGAAATTAAAAACCTGCATCAGTGGAAAGTTATAGCTGATCCTTTCAAGATTTTCGAGCTTTTGAGATCTTATATTGATATTAGTACAGTAATAATGTTTGACAAAACTGTTCCAGTACGCCTTGATTATGTATAAGCTTGGTTTGCATCAGAATTTAAGTATTTTAGCACCAAAATTGATGAATTTTGCTTCATTTCACCATTGAAATTAGAAACCTGCATCAGTGGAAAGTTATAGCTGATCCTTTTAAGATTTTCGAGCTATAGCGATGTTATATTGATATTAATATAGTAGTAATGCTTAACAAAACTGTTCCAGTACGCCTTGATTATGTATAAGCTTGCTTTGCACCAGAATTTAAGTATTTTAGCACAAAAATTGATGAATTTTGCTTCATTTCACCATTGAAATTAGAAACCTGCATCAGTGGAAAGTTATAGCTGATCCTTTTATGATTTTCGAGCTATAGCGATGTTATATTGATATTAACACAGTAGTAATATTTGACAAAACTGTTCCAGTACGCCTTGATTATGTATAAGCTTGCTTTGCACCAGAATTTAAGTATTTTAGCACAAAAATTGATGAATTTTGCTTCATTTCACCATTGAAATTAGAAACCTGCATCAGTGGAAAGTTATAGCTGATCCTTTTAAGATTATCGACCTATAGCGATGTTATATTGATATTAATATAGTAGTAATGCTTAACAAAACTGTTCCAGTACGCCTTGATTATGTATAAGCTTGGCTTGCATTAGAATTTAAGTATTATAGCACCAAAATTGATGAATTTTGCTTCATTTCACAATTTCACCACTGAAATTAGAAACCTGCATCAGTGGAAAGTTATAGCATCCTTTTAAGATTTTCGAGCTTTCGAGATGTTATATTGTTATTAATACGGTAGTAATGTTTAACAAAACTGTTCCAGTACGACTTGATTATCTATAGCTTAATTTGCATTAGAGTTTAAGTATTTTAGCATCAAAATTACTTCATTTTGCTTCACCTGACCATTGAAATTGGAAACCTCCATCAGTTGAAAGTTATACCTGATCATTTTAAGATTTTCAAGCATTAGAACGGTTATATTAATATTAGTACAGTAATAATGTTTGACAAAACTATTCCAGTACGCCTTGATTATGTATAGCTTGATTTTCATTAGAATTTAAGTATTTAAGCACCAAAATTGATGAATTTTGCTTCATTTTACCATTGAATTTAGAAACCTGCATCAGTGGAAAGTTATAGCTGATCCTTTTAAGATTTTTGAGCTTTAGAGATGTTATATTAATATTAATACAATAGTAATGTTTGACAAAACTGTTCCAGTACGCCTTGATTATGTATAGCTTGATTTGCATTAGAATTTAAGTATTTTAGCACCAAAATTGATGAATTTTGCTTCATTTCATCATTGAAATTAGAAACCTGCATCAGTGGAAAGTTATAGCTGATTCTTTGAAGATTTTCGAGCTTTAGAGATGTTATATTAATATTAATACAGTAATAATGCTTGAAAAAGCTGTTCCAGTACGCCTTGATTATGTATAGCTTGATTTGCATTAGAATTTAAGTATTTTTGAACCAAAATTGATGTTTTTTGCTTCATTTCACCATTGAAATTAGAAACCTGCATCAGTGGAAAGTTATGCTGATCCTGTTAAGATTTTCGAGCTTTAGAGCTGTTATGTTAAAATTAATACAGTAATAGTGTTTGACAACCTGTTTGAGTACGCCTTGATTGTTAGAATTTAAGTATTTTAGCACCAAAATTGATGAATTTTGCTTCATTCCACCATTAAAATTAGAAACCTGCATCAGTGGAAATTTATAGCTGATCCTTTTAAGATTTTCGAGCTTTCGAGATGTTATATTGATATTAATACAGTAGTAATGTTTGACAAAACTATTCCAGTACTATTTGATTGTGTATAGCTTGATTTGCATTAGAATTTAAGTATTTTCGAACCAAAATTGCTGAATTTTGCTTCATTTCACGATTTCACCATTGAAATCAGAAACCTTGCTACAGTGGAAAGTTATAGCTGATCACTTTAAGATTTTCGAACTTTCGAGATGTTATATTGATATTAATACTGTAGTAATGTTTGACAAAACTGTTCCAGTACGCCTTGATTATGTATAAGCTTGGTTTGCATTAGAATTTAAGTATTTTAGCACCAAAATTGATGAATTTTGCTTCATTTCACCATTGAAATTAGAAACCTGCATCAGTTTTAAGATTTTCCAGCTTTCGAGGTGTTATATTGATATTAAGACAGTAATAATGTTTGACAAAACTGTTCCAGTACGCCTTGATTATGTATAAGCTTAATTTGCATTAGAATTTAAGTATTTTAGCACCAAAATTCCTGAATTTTGCTTCATCTTCCCATTGAAATTGGACACCTCCATCAGTGGAAAGTTATATCTGATCCTTTAAACATTTTCAAGCTTCTTAAAGATTACTTTCTACCCGACTGACACGTCGGAATGCTTTTTCTTTTCACCGCTCCAGCTGGTAGCCGCAAGATCGCAAAGAATCGACGTTCTCGTCGTAATTCCATCGACATTGAACGAAAGTCAATAAATCATTGTTCAATAAGTCGATATTAGCCCGCCTCCGTTCCCATTGTCGTGTAGGCACCGAATGGCAGTAGTGGGTAAGGCATGTAAGTACCGAAAACAACCTACCCAATAACTTGAATCTTCACCGGTCGCTTCCTCCGCCACAAGGATACACGAGTCCAGCGGTGTCACTTTCGATCGGTGTTAAAGTCGAAAATGTGAAATTCGAATTTCCGTAATTTGTTGCTAATTTGTGCTAAACATTATATTTCAACTTCCTAAACTTATTTCATATCTTAATCGCTCCCTGTAGATATGGGTGCTAACTACGGACAATAAAATATTGTAACGCGAAAAGTAAACAACAGCGCGAGACGTGTTTACTCTTATCGGACCTCGGCGGCCACTTTAAAACGCTCCGTAATTGGGCCATAAAGGATGAATGATTTATTACCTATCCGACCTCTCTAGACCTTTCGACATAAAAAAGAATGTTCGAGTTATCTCATGAATACCCCAGAAGGTTCCCGATTTCAATTGAGATGTGTATATAAGCGGGTTTGCGGTCGGAGATTATTAGACGTGAAGCCGTTAACGAGTAAATAGTAATAATTAAAAGTGTGATATAAATTGAGTAGTTAGGTAATAGTTAAGATAAATTAAATAGTGTGTAGTGTTTAATTAGGATAGTGTAAATAAATTAGAAAATAAACGTTACAATATTTATTGCTCCCTGTATTTCAGCCCTTTAAAGCAGTCCGGTCAAGCTAACCGAGACTTTGGCATTAGCAACAAAATTAATAAATACGTAGTGGATCAGACCGAAAAACTACAATACAATATAGTCTAGTCGTGTAATAGACGTAAGCAATAAATAGGCTTTGAAACAACCTTGTCTGTGTGAGACATCGTGTACATACATACATACATGTCGCTTTAAGCGGATTCCACGTCCTATCGGAAAATTGAGAGGAAATGAATAACCGGCTTATCTCGGTAAATGGATTCAGAGTCGTGCCTCAAAAGGAATCTTGTTAGAAAAGCACATCTGTCCTCTGAAAAGGTACAGTTAAGTTTGTGTATTTTGCAAGAAGATCGATCTTTCGACCGTTTACAAAGACGTCGATGCATTATAAATAGAATGGTAGGCACGCCTCAACGTAATTTGATGTCTATGATTTCGGCCAAATTGGAGTAGAAGGTAATCGGATCTCGCGTAGGGTCTATTGTATAGGGTAAAGTAACTCTCGATATTATTAATTATCTTCAACATTATTAACTGAAACCCTTCTCTACAAAATCTGTTAGCATTGAATTATGACTACATCAGTCCATTGGGCCAGAACTAACTAGCTGGACTAGTTTGTTATTAACTACTCAAAAACCCAAAAACTGTGTTAAATAACGATTTTGTTTTCGAGAATGAAATAACCCCATCTCCTAGTTACCTAGAAGCATGGGAAGTATAATTTTTAAATATTGTAAAATCTTCTAAAGTGTACCTTTTACAAGAGGTACCACCACCCAGCCAAAAATTCCAAACTACATCAAAGTGACCCCGTTGTAGCTAATCATTATTAGGTAATTAATTTATTCACAAATGGATCGTTAATTAATGGATATCAAGTCGCGTAACGTACGAGGTAGAACTTCTTTCAAAACAAACAAGTTAACAGTGTTCTCAACCTACGCACGTTTTAGCGTACACACATAGTTCGTTTGTTGATGTGGGTGAATGTGGAATAGGTCATCCAAAATGTGGAATACATTGGAATTGAGTACAGAATGTAAAGAAGTGTAACACACATTGTTAGGGTTTTGAGAGTTTTTCGCACTTACTCATATTACACATGTTACGTTTTATGTCAGATTTAACGACATATCAATTACATTTAACAACATTTCACTCATTAAGAAATAAAGAAAAATTGTAAATGCGCCTATATCCAGAAAATGCCACAAAAACCTCTGGGCATGCGCTAAAAGTAAAGTAACTTTTACCTAATAAGATCCAAGAAATTCGAAACGTCGTGTGGTTAACTTAAAAAATTGAATTGGAACACACTGCGTCTACTGATGTGTCTACTTTGAATCTGTGTTTTAAATAAGACGGTCGAAGTATACTCAGTTTAAATCGACGCAGCTAAGAGTTATGCAGAATTGATCAGGCCAAAATTACACTCTAACTGTTACGATCCCACTCTCGTGTTGTAAGACAGCAATTTCGCGACGAAGGGACACCAGAATATTGATGAACTGTGCAGAAATAATCTATAGATCAATAATTTGGAATGAGTACAATTGTATGTCTGTAATGGTACAGCTTTGAGGCAGACTTGGTATTGATGCCTGCAATGGTACAGTTTTTGGGATAGTTGTTAGATTTTTCAAAATTAATGATGAGCTAAAAATATCTCTCAAAATATACAGGCATTAGAAGAATTGTGTAATGTGGAGTCCTCTTACCTTCATATGCACTCTTTTCAAATATTACACCGCAAACATTTTTAATGAAATTTAACTGAAAACACTTAAATCTCCATCAAAAAGAGTTTATTTTTAAAAAAAATTATTTTGTAAAACGAACTTCAGTGTCAAGTTCAACTTAAGCCTGGGGTAAGTTTGAGTCACCTCGAACCCGGACTTGAGTCTTACTTAGGTATATAAGGGCCGTATTTATAGTCGCCACTTGAGTTTGTTCCAAGTTGAGTCTGCCTCAAGTTCTCAAATTTTATTTTATAAAACGAACTTACGTGTCAAGTTCATCTCAAGCCTGGGATAAGTTAGAGTCACCTCGAACCCGGACTTGAGTCTTACTTAGGTATATAAGGGCCGTATTTATAGTCGCCACATGAGTTTTTTCCCAAGTTGAGTCTGGCTCAAGTTCTCAAATTTTATTTCATAAAACGAACTTAATTGTCAAGTTCATCTCAAGCCTGGGATAAGTTTGAGTCACCTCGAACCCGAACTTAAGTCTTACTTAGGTATATAAGGTCCGTATTTATAGTCACCACTTGAGTTTGTCCCAAGTTGAGTCTGACTCAAGTTCTTAAATTGTATTTTATAAAACGAACTTAAGTGTCAAGTTCAACTTAAGCCTGGGATAAGTTTGAGTAATCTCGAACCCGGACTTGAGTCTTACTTAGGTATATAAGGTCCGTATTTATAGTCGCCACTTGAGTTTGTCCCAAGTTGAGTCTGACTCAAGTCTCAAATTTTATTTTGTAAAACGAACTTCAGTGTCAAGTTCAACTCAAGCCTGGGATAAGTTTGAGTCACCTCGAACCCGGTCTTGAGTCTTACTTAGGTATATAAGGTCCGTATTTATAGTCGCCACTTGAGTTTGTCCCAAGTTGAGTCTGGCTCAAGTTCTCAAATTTTATTTCATAAAACGAACTTAATTGTCAAGTTCATCTCAAGCCTGGGATAAGTTTGAGTCACCTCGAACCCGAACTTAAGTCTTACTTAGGTATATAAGGTCCGTATTTATAGTCGCCACTTGAGTTTGTCCCAAGTTGAGTCTGACTCAAGTCTCAAATTTTATTTTATAAAACGAACTTAAGTGTCAAGTTCAACTCAAGCCTGGGATAAGTTTGAATCTTCTCGAACCCGGACTTGAGTCTTACTTAGGTATATAAGGGCCGTATTTATAGTCGCCACTTGAGTTTGTCCCAAGTTGAGTCTGCCTCAAGTTCTCAAATTTTATTTCATAAAACGAACTTAAATGTCAAGTTCATCTCAAGCCTGGGATAAGTTTGAGTCACCTCGAACCCGAACTTAAGTCTTACTTATATAAGTGATATATAACTTATAAGAAATCTTACAAAGTTTAATTTGTAAACCAGACCTCCTGGAACGTAATGGAAGATGTGTTTGAGCATTTAGTAAATGTTGAAGAAGATATTGAACAAAATCAAAGAAAACCTTTGCCTAAACGTTACATAAGGACTAGAAATAACTCTTTGGAGTACTCCGAGATAGAGAATTTGAAATGCGATATCGTTTTAGCAAACAAACTGTAATTGATAGTAATTGAGGATTTTCAAAAAATTAATAACCGCAGACTTCCAATTTCTCCACTGAAACTACTGATAACGTTACGATTGTATGCTACAGGAAACTAGTAAGTAATGTTAAAAATTATTAGTAGTGATGTTTGAAAGTACAATTATAGTTGTATTAATTACAGATGGTTGAATGTGATTTACAAGGTGTCAGCCAAGCAAGAGTATCACAGATAGTAAAAAGGGTATCAGTGTTATTGGTTGAAAATACGGCAAATTATGTCAAATTTCCTTTTAATGAAGAGGGAAAACATTAAATTGCTAGTTTTAATCAAATTCACGGGTTGCCTTATCTTGCAGGAGTAATTGATAGAACTCATATACTAAAATCCAGAATATTTTTTCTGTTTCAGTATAGTTAGCCGTTTTTATGCTGATTCATTTACTGAACAGCCGTAATGAGCGCAATGACAAGTATCTTTCAAAATTTGACAGGAGTTGAGATAAACTATAGAAACATAACACTTGTGACAGTCTCACCCGAGTTTTGCCGAACAGATTACTATAGAACAAAACAAATTATAGGCAAAAGCTTATACTTGAGACTTACTTGAGACGTTTTTAGTCAATCTTGAGTTTAGGACTATAAATACGGCCCTTACTCCTTAAAAGGGAGAAGAATATTTAAAAGGGCTACTTTGGTAGAATATGCAACAAATTCATCTGCATACTTATGTTAAATTACCCATATTTGTAATACTATATGGAAATTTTGCAGATTTTCCCTAAAAGTCGAGTAAGAGAATCATGCATATTTAGTATATTTCCCTATGACTTTGCTCTTTTTAATGTTTATTGCTTATATTGTCACGTCGTCGGGGCTTAGGGTGTCTGAGTGGTTTCAAGGGTGGTAGCGACAACTTTACGACGTTGATCGTTATGACGTCATTCATAAATAATACTACAAAACGAAAGGGTCAGTTTCGAAAGCTGAAACCCCCAAAACCCACGCATATTTCCGCATTTTTGTAGAATACCCTCGTCATATACCGGCACGACCCGAATTCGCAATCCAGAAAACGAACTGGGTGTTGGGTGTATTTGTATTATTTTCTGCCGTGGAAGCCGTAATTTACAAAACGGTCGCGTGTCGATATACCCGACAAGTATGTAGGTATAACGTATGTACGTAGGCGTGAACCGTAGACCGTTCATTCTCCGCCGCTGCACACTGTAATCCAAAGCACGCCGCGAAGTATTTCACCGAGAGATCGAGACGTACCCAGGCCCCAAGTCGAAGGTGGCCAGTCTACCATAGAATATCGAAGATACACAATCGGCGGGGTCTTCTTAACACGTAGCGCCTTCTAATTGTAAACGAAAACACGGTTGACCATTGACACACTTACGCATTACATCTACTCATTATCGTTATTACTTGGTCGAGCAAGTGCGAGCCGGTTTTCCTCCTTTTTTCCCGATACGTTTCCCGTTGGTTCGTTAAATATTGACTCAACTGGCGATCTCGAAGAGGAGAAGAGAGATGTTCAGTGCTGTGTGAATACCCGGTGAGCGCGCTTCGAAGAGTGTTGTGGATTTACCTGATCTGCGTAAGTTGGGGATGCGCTAATTGATTGTTGACGCGAGAGACGAATTTGAATTTGCGCCTAAAAGCAGGAGCGCAAATATTGTTCAACGTCGTCGATTGTCTCGGGAATTAGTCGCAAGGTGCGTGAATGATAATTTTTTAAAAAGTTTAGCGCATCTTAGGAGGTACTGTAAGTTGTTTGAGATTTATTTGAAGCTCAGTTGTTGACAAAGGGTCTTTTTTTAACTTTGCTGGTACAAAAACGTACCGTGAAATAAATGCGCCTTGAGCTTTAATTCGCTAAGCTTATCCAAGCTCTCAAAGTTGGCCATATGAAGCATATGAAGAAAAGTCTAACCAACTGAATTTCAAATTTTGGATTTTGTGATTTTGTGCATATATTTAACTCGCTACTTCGATACAAGCAACAGGTCATTTGAAAATACACGTGAAGCTTTGGTGAATTTTTACTCTCCAAGTACTTTTTTGGGGTATCTACCCAGGAAAACGCCCCTTAACCAATTTAGCTTCTACTATTCACAGTTTTTGGGAAATTCATGAAATTTCATGAATCCAAAAACCAAAATACCTTACTTACTACCTTAATACTGACTTTATTAACCAAAACGCCTCCAAGAAAAATTCTGGAAATACGCTTTCCAGGGTCACACAACAACAACAGTTAGGCCAAAGCTGATCTATTTAGTCATTCCTAATTGGTTGTCTTATAATTACCAAAATCTGCACACATACAATTCACCTGTGTTCTTTTGTCGGCGCTTGTTATAAACATTTACTTGGTCTTAACACTTCTTGCGATTTGTTACATTTGGTTCCGATGACCCTTTATATCAAATTCAAAGCACTACATCTTGACTCTACTATTATGATTTCGTTATATTCTATCTTGTTCTTCTATGATTCTTTGCCTTTCTCTAGCCAGCTAGTTAGCATATGGATAGCCAATTGTAATTGATCTTCATTATTTCGGATTATAACTTCGTCGTCGGCAAGTAACATTGTATTTAAGAATTCATTTCTAGTTATCTCTAGCTCAGAGGTGCTTAATTTTCCAGTTTCCAGTCATCTATATAATAAATTGAATAATGTAGGAGGTAGTGTAAATCCCTGTCTAACGCCTTGGTTGGTTGTAATTTCCAATGTTGAGTCTTTGTTAGCTCTGGTATTTTTATGAAGACTTTGTATAGTTGTGTTTAGGTGTGTTGGATACCTTCTTTTCTTCTTTATAGACCAAAGTTGGTTCTATCTACGCAGTCAAAGGCTTTGTGGAAATCTGCAAATGCTAGGTGTGTCTGTAAAATTCTCTGCGCTTTTTTAGACTGAAAACCTGCTTGTTCTTCAAGCAATATATGTTCTGAAATGGTTCAAAGTCGTTCATTTATAATATTACTACTGTATAGTTTAGGTCCAACATTTAGCAAACTGATACCCCTGTAATTTTCTGTCTTGTATCATTCTCGTTTCTTGAATATACAAATAACTGTGGCAACTCTCCACTCATCCAGAATCTCGAGACTAGTCCAGCACATATTTATTACAAAAGTTCTATTCTTTTACACTTAGAAACTGAGTATCGATAAACCCCACGTTTCTTACATAAGACTTGAGCACTTACTACTCTTCCATTTTCTCTCTATTTTGCCTCGACTTTCACGACTTTCGACCCGAGAAAAACCTGCGTCATACCCGTTCAAAATTTTTATCAGTGCGTCGGTTCGCAAAACGGAAATTTGTAAGGTAATCGGACGCGATGTCCGGAGAATAATAATTTCTCTTCAATTTCTCTTCATCGGCCGTAAACAGTTTCACTAAACGAGGCCCGAGACAGTCGGTTCACTTTCCTCGTTGTCGATGACAAATTCGATACTTCTGTCGAGTGAAATTCGTTCGATGAACGGTATGCTAAATTGCGTGTTGATGAAAAGTTGAGTTAATTGCAACGTTTCTGTATGAAATTCGGTTTTGTCAAAATTTAATTTGGTAGGTACCTACTTCTTCCCAGTGAAATTCTGTTAATGAGTAATTATTTATTAGTAACATCGAACCTGCTGAAGAGATTTTTTTACATGTTTCTTAACAAATTGCTAAAAAAGTGATGCAAACCTGAGGCAGTTTCAACATTTTAATGAGCTATCATTTTTGTAACTAATGAGTGACCTGGTACCTACTGAAGGCATATAGTTTGAATATTTGCTATACTATTAAATGCTAACAAAATTGAGTCGTGCTGATGCAAAGCTCTCTAGTTTCAACATTTCTGTACAATTCGCTGTCATCAATGTTCAGTTCGATACTTCTTCCCAATGAAATTTGCTAGACGAGTACCTAGTCATTTATGCAATTAGTGAGTGACCTGATACCTACTGAAGGGATATACCTAGTTGTAATGTTTGCTATAGTATTAAATGCTACAAAATTGAGTCATGCTGATGCAAAGCTCCCTAGTTTCAACATATCTGTACAATTCGCTTACATCAAAGTTCACTTTGATAACTTCTCTAATGAAATTCGCTTGACGAGTACCTAGTCATTTATACAATTAGTGAGTGACCTGGTACCTACTGAAGGGATATAGTTTTAATATTTGCTATACTATTAAATGCTAACAAAATTGAGTCATGCTGATGCAAAGCTCCCTAGTTTCAACATATCTGTACAATTCGCTTACATCAAAGTTCAGTGTGATATTTCTTCCTAATGAAATTCGCTGGACGAGTACATAGTCATTTATGCAATTAGTCAGTGACCTGGTACCTAACTGAAGGGGTATAGTTTTAATGTTCGCTATAGTATTAAATGCTACAAAATTGAGTCATGCTGATGCAAAGCTCCCTAGTGTCAACATTTCTGTACAATTCGCTTACATCAAAGTTCACTTTGATAACTTCTCTAATGAAATTCGCTTGACGAGTACCTAGTCATTTATGCAATTAGTCAGTGACCTGGTACCTACTGAAGGGATATAGTTTTAATATTTGCTATACTATTAAATGCTAACAAAATTGAGTCATGCTGATGCAAAGCTGTCTAGTTTCAACATTTCTGTACAATTCGCTGTCATCAAAGTTCAGTTTGATACCTCTTCCTAATGAAATTCGCTGGACGAGTAGTCATTTATGCTGCTGATACGTTCTGAAGGGATTTTCAGTGTTTGCTAACTAAATACCAACATTGTTATGTCATGTTGATGCAATGTTGCGTTATTTCTAATATTTCAGTACACAATTCGCTTTCATCAAAGTTCAATTTATAACATTTCATCCTAGTGAAAGTGATGCTCGATTTATGCAATTAGTGAGTGAGCTAGTACCTTCTGAAGGAATTTTTTAAATTGTTGCTATATGCTAAAAAAATTATATAAGGTTGATGCAAAGCTGCGATAGTTTCAACATTTCAGTACAAAATTGGCTTAATGTTCGAAAGTGTCAGTTCAGTAATATGCCATAACCTAAAATTCTTTTATCGATTTGCTGATCGGTCGAGCTATGATAATTGCTATTTACTCAGCATATAGTTTCATTAATTTCACTGTATAGCACCTCCAGCAGAATAGGCCGTTCATATAGAATATATTTTATATATAAAATTTCGCGAAATTTTGCTTACTTGCCTTTTGAAATCGATCATTATTACCCCTTTTTCGTGTTCGTATGTTTCATCCATTTGGCGCGAAAACTTAAACCAGAACAAAGAAATACATTTTTTAACTGAGAAATGTAGCGTGGCACAACAATAACGAGGATAAAGCACGCCAGAAGTCTTAAAAAGTTTATTACAGCCATTTCCACATATTTTGGAACGGTTCCCCCTCAACAAAACCCACGCTAATTGCTCTTCAAACATCTTTGATCCCCCAATTTCAAAAATCTATGGATAAGTTGGTTTGGTAAGTCGTATTGACCTCCAAAGAACAACGGTTGATAACCTCACTTTTTGCTAGTCTCGGCTTAAGACTTAATTGTCCCATAAATATTCCCTTAAAAGGCGATTCAATTACCACCACGTTTTCTCACAGTACGTTCCATGTGTTTGCAGGCATTAACGAAAAGTTCACCAAATGCAACGGAAGTACTAATATAGTAATCTGCACGAAATGAGCCTGAATTGTGTTAAAACAGACAGATAAATTAGTTGATAATGAACCGTGCGGCTATTTCGTGTAGGTACCAGTTTAAATAGAGTGGAAGTGGAAGGCCTTAATGGTATAATGCTTCATATTACACATCTAACAATGGGTTAAAGGGATATAACATAAATTTCCTAAAATATACCCTGGTAAACAGTTATGGGAACGTGAGCGGATGTGGTTATTTCGTAATGAATTCCATTTGTAAACTCTGGTTTCACCTAAGTTACCTAACGTAGTACTCACAAAAAGTTTAAACAAACCAACGGAAATAACTATCAACTAGCGGAAAATAAACATAACCAATGAATTAATTATAAGCAAATATTACAAAAATTAATGCAAATCAACGTCGATTAGTAATTACGTTATTCAATTAGTCAGACAATCTCGGAGTCGTTTCATTATAGACGTTTATTTTTAACTTCGCTGATTTACGACGTCGTCCTATGGAATAACAATATTAATTGAATTGACGCGTCTTGTTCTGCATAAATTAAATATGTTTATTGCGATTGAATGCTAACCTGGTGTAAATTGAGGAAATTGAAAAGCAGTCAGTAGGCATTGTTCGCTCTAAGCGATTCCAATCGAAAATTAGCGTTAAGCAACCGTGAGTCTGACTAAAACCAAAACAATGCAGTTGCATTGTTATTCGCTTTTCCGACCTTGATGGGAACGTTGCGAAAATTATAGTAAGATCACGCACATTCTGATCCTTCGATGACATAACGTTTGTTTACTATTTGTATTCAAGAGACTCGTTCCCAAGGGTAATTAATATTTTGTAGTCTGACTCGTGTTTAATCAGAAGTAGAAGAGTAGGTTAGTTCCCAAGAAAAACGGTGTAATATAACAATCGCTTATTTGTCGCGCTAAACACTTTCTGTTTTTATTTCAAAATTGAAACTGAGAATGATTTACAATATGTCAGTTTATTACTTTATCCAACACATGACAGTTATGACTGTCATTATTAATGTCATTTTAGTAAACTATCAAATAACACACTAGTATAGTGTGTTATAAATAATCCATAACTCACTAGTGAGTTATGGATTATGTCACGTTCAAAAAGTCACTGTCAAGTCATTCTGACATTTTTAGGGTACTGAGACGCAAGTAGCTTTGATTTGATCACAAAGCTTATTAATGAGTATCTCATAAAAACGATTTCTTCCTCTTGTTGGATAAAACATTGTATGCCACTCGCGCGTTGTGTTTCCTACGTCGCTTGAGAATTTGAGAAATCTTCTCACGTGACTTATTTTCAACATAACACACTAGTACCATAAATAACTATTCTCATAAGGGATATGGGGTACACATATAACAAGAGAAAGTATTGTAATCGTACTGGTTTTCGGAATTTGAGATATAGGCATTTCTGGACGTTTTGAGGTCCCCTAAGTTCGAGGACCCTCTACTTTTGTGAATTTTCAGTTTTTCTAAATTCATCATTTCAATAATAATAATCAATAAAATAGTTTTCAAAATCGATTTAAAAACACTAACCTTGAAAGATGACTGACTGTGTTTGACCTCTTCCATGTTGTCCGCGATTGCCCCAACATGACTGGTATCTGAAAAATAAAATAAAAAATATATTACAAACTCAATTTTATTATAATAAGAAGGTAATAAATACTAACCATTAGAAAAAAAACTCATTGTTTTGTCCTTCTTTGAAGTTGTTCGTCACTGCTGCCTCCATCATTTCATTACCTGAAAATATATTAATAAATATAGAAACTAAGTTTGAATAGCCCAAAAATGAAATTTCAGATATAATTCGAAAATACTAACCATTTGAAATTTAGAACGTAACATCATAAAATGTTGACTACTGCTTCTCTGCCCTTCTATGAAGATCCTGAAAGTCTTACCTGAAAAATCAATGATGAAAATATTACAAGAAACATACAAAACTTTTAAAAAATAGTTCACCTTGCAAATAGCTGACAATCTCTTGAATCTCCG
Organism: Cryptocephalus moraei; assembly: GCA_946251905.1. Taxonomy (NCBI): domain Eukaryota; kingdom Metazoa; phylum Arthropoda; class Insecta; order Coleoptera; family Chrysomelidae; genus Cryptocephalus; species Cryptocephalus moraei. Next base: position 5,107,642 of record OX276455.1, on the reverse strand, counting down.
CCCTTATCTGAAGTTCTATGCCATTGTCGACGAAAATACTCACCTGAAGATGCAATAAAAGAAATTAAGCACAATCAAACCACCATAAATTGATATCAATATTATGTTATAAAACATATATGTATATAACAATTATTTTTATGTTTCGTGTCTGGTAGGAATGTGTTGAATGGTTGGAAATAACACGTAGATAATTTATGGTAAATTGTTATACAAAGTCTAGTAAAAGATGTAAACATAAATTTCAAAGGTATTGCAAAATTGAAACCAGTCCCGACCGATTTTGGTAATAAGAGTCCTTGGAGAAACTAATAGAAGAGTGGTGTTAAAGCAGACACTTTGTACTCAAAAACAACATGGAAATGAGGGTATTTCGTTATAAGTTTTTCACGCTTATAAAATAAAATATTTGTTGCAAACTAGTTTGACGTACCGTTTGACAATGGCACGTCGGCATGATGGCAACTGCTTCCATCCTTGCCCTGCTACGCCCCTGCCACCAAGAACACTAATCACCTAATCACTAATCACTATCTGAAACAATAATAAGAACGTTATTCATAAATCACCTTAATATTAATGAAAAATAGAAAGATGTTCTCAGGGCCACATAAAACTAATGTGAATTTTCTCTTACACAACACCTAATGAAACTAATAGTTTATCACAGTTACATAAAACAATATTGTAACGCGAAATGTAAACAGCAGCGCGAGACGTGTTTACTCTTATCGGACCTCGGCGGCTTTCCTCAAAGGAACGCGGCTACGCTTATTAAGCGCAGCGGCGAGCAATAAAAACCGTGCCGAGCGTTCCCGCAACATCTCATTTAGAAAAAGTGATTTATGACTTTCTGGACGTTTCCTAGGTAAACATTATTATCGAGAATAAAATTGAGTTTAATTAACTAATTAAATAAATAAAAATAATAAAAATAATTAAATAACATTAGTTTAATTACAAAAATACGAAGACGACTAAATTAATCAAATACTAATTATAAATGTTACTAATTAATTTGAAATTCAATAACTCAACTCGAAACTCAAGTCGATAAAAACCTATAAATTCATGGCGATAAAGTCACCAAAAAATTTTTTTCGGCGCGAAAGTATGAAAAAATTAACTCTTCCCGAACATCGAAGACTAGTGATGCCCACGATTCTCGTTTCTCGTCTCGTCTCGTTTTCGAGACGAGACTCGAGACGATACTTTTAATTTCCCTTGCGAGACAACACGAGACTTTCAAAAAGTCTCGTCCCAAATCTCGCACGAGAGTCTCGCAAAAGTCTCGAAGTATCGCAGATGAAAATGGCAAATATTAATTAATTAATGTAATTATCGCGAATGTTATTCATCTGCCTATTTCTCACCAGACTTCTCATGTTATAATCGACCTATAATAATTCGTTTCTTTCAGTTCTTGTCGAAAAAGCAAATTTGATAAGCATTTCGATATAATTGAGGAGCGAGGAGGAACCGGACGTAATAAAACGGCAAAATGCAAGATATGCACGACATCGCGAGAAATTTGCGAGACTTTTTCGAGACTCTCGCGCGAGACAGGAGACGAGACGAGACTTTTATTGCGAGACGAGACTCGAGACGAGACTTTCCACTTTTTTTTGCGAGACAAGACGAGATTTGTCTCGTCTCGACTCGTGGGCAACACTATCGAAGATAATATATTCGAAAATTCGGCAAATTTTAAAGAAATCGCCGATAAGGCGCCGAGTCCGATAGTCAAAGATCGAAACGCAAAATTAAGTTTGTAACAACCGAATGATGATAACGACCGACGAACGAGCGAAATGTTTGCTGCGAGCGTAAGGTAAAGAAACCTGACAAAAAATCACCTCGTTGTTACACGACTACTGATAAGAGAGACAAGAATTGATGAAAAACTACATGAAATGTGTATAACAAATCGTATGACTTTAAAGTAGAATGTTACTTCGCCGTTTTGTTCACAATACGATTAATTATGAATAAATAATTCATTAACGCTAGAAGAAAGCATACATTAAAATAGAAATAATCAATAATCAATCAACTAATCAAATCACAAGTACACAATCAATCAAATCGAGTAAATCAAAAATCTCAAAATTTTAGCATTAAATTTAAAAAATAATCACCTTTACCTAATATCAATTTCACAAATCTCGATCACCGACACGGAAAAACCAGTTTTTAACGCGAAAAACAACATAATAATTACGAATAAATGTGAAAGCGACTGAATTAATCAAAAACCCAATAGTCCCGAGCACTTCGATACCACTTTTTCGAAAAATTTGGGAAATTTTAAGGAAATAGCCAAAAAGGCACGTCCGATAATTAACACGATCCGATTACCTACAATTCTTACGCACAAGTGATGTTCATAAAGACCCAAATTCAGACCTTCCGGTTAGTATTCGTAACGGGCGTGAAGGCAAAAACTTCATACAAAAAATTGCTTCGTTGTCTGGAGCTGATAAGAGTGCGAGAATAGAGACGAGAATCGACTTCCAGTTTCGTTCACAGTAAAATTACTTGAATTTAAATGCGACTCTGGAATAATAACAGACTTAATTAACGTCACAAGAAAGTAGATTAACACTAATGTAATTAAATCAGATAGATTGATTAAAAATTAAAGGCAGTTAAATGAATCGTATGAATTTGAAGGAACATGTAAGGTTGCCGTCTCTTTCACCGTACGATTAATCGAAATCATAAGCAATTACCGATCAATAAGTAATTTGGACCGGAAGAAATAATACTTTAAAATTGATATACGTAATTACATCAAACAGGTTAGTGCGTTTGGTGTAAGTAATCTAAAAAATGGCAAAATTCTTGTAAAATTTTTCATAAAGAAGTAGAACAGAATATTTAAATTCACGCACAATAAACTATCCAAATTCTAAGTAATTCACTTAGATGTGTAATTTTGATTAATTAATTAGGTACTTGTAGCTGATGTAATTTTCATTACAAATTTATATAGATAGGCACAAATATAATTAGTATTTCGACGTTAGAACCAAGAATATAAGGATAAACACTTTTCGGGATTTCTTTGCAAATCTATACTGGCTTTGTGTTATACAATATGATTTATTAACTTCAAAAATATTATAGGCAACCTTATTTTGTACAGGGGACTTCATACATACATACATATTCTACATTGTTGTACTTGGGATATTTCAATTATTTTCTTTATGACTTCTTTAGAAGTTAAATATGGATACCTGGCTAAGTTCTCTTCCAAATTTCATTACAAATGCGAATTCAATAGAATATTATAGCATTAATTATACATACATTACATCGATTTTTGTACATAATTATATATACAATTTTTAATTGAAATATTTTTTTTAACTGTCCTAAAGGGCACTTTACTCTTAATTTATTTTGTTGTGCAATAAAACGGTTTTGGTGATTTAAACCAAATCTCATATCATAACTTAAGTTATCTGTTTAATGCATGTACCTTTTATTTGAAACATTTTTATCTAAAATTGCCCTTCCTTAAGTACTACATCTGATACATCTCCATCAAGCTAATAGGTATCTATTTACTAATAATAGAAAATGTTAATATTCAATACTAAATTTATTTTATAAAACGGTGATAATGTTGCCGTGAATATTTGGTCCGGCCATATGAGAAAGTCTTACGATGTTACAGATCGCCATTTGTTTCATGTAATTCAATATAATCTATAATTACAGTCTATACAATCAATACAATCTGTAATTTGTCAATAGAGAAAAAAACTTAAATACCCTCACTTGAAATAGCGGTTTATATCTAGGTACCGCCAAAACAATTTAAGGTATTTCAAATATTCTCTTGGCACTCCCACATCACATCCATACATTAATAAAAATGAATTACGCTTATAGATATAAATATTATTAATTACAGTTCGCTTAATTGCCTGTAGGGCGTTTTCGTGAAATATTACGAGTTTAAACAAGTTTTGCTGACATTTACGGAGAAAATGCAAAAGTGAATGCTAATAGGAACGGAATGCTTTAATTGGCTATCGATATATTTCTGACCGACTTTCAGCACCGTCGGTAATCCTTTGACTATCAAGTACACGTTCTCTCCGGTTCAATGACATGCGTGCTCTTAGCAAATAACAACATTCCTACGTGTAATAACATGCCTCGTGTAATCTAATTCCAAAATTTTCGATAACAAAGTAGCTTTGTGCTTTCTGTTCAAATAATCCTACTGTTGGTGTCTTATCCCAGAAAAGTCTACTTTATTTACGCGTATCTTCACTTAAAAAAATAACATCGTTCGAATTACAGATGCACTCGCAAAACACCGTCGTTAATTACATTAACTTTCCCGGCGTTTCTTCATTTTTGAAGCTTAATTAACGGAACCGCTCCGTCTAATGCAATCAATAATTAATGCAAGATTAATTAGGGAGCTCAAGACCACGTTTCTAGCTCATCTGCTAATTATTGTTTTTGTGCTGTTATTCTATTTTTATTGACCAAGTCGTAAAAGTTCGCCGGTTGTGATGTAAATAGAAAACAGGTCATAGATATAAAAGTTGATGAAACTTCATGTGTGTAATGTAATGCCGTAATGCCTTGCGAATATCTACCAGGAAGTCGTCATTAACGCGTTTTGAACGCATTGTGATATTAATTAAATGACAGGTAACCCATGAAATTGTTAGATTTAAGAAGTAGCACCAAAATTTTAAGCAAAGGATAAAATGTGGTTTTCTATATCTTTTAATGACAAGATTGATTTTGAAATTGAGGTATTTAACCTAATTGAAGATGAAAAGTACAGAGCCACAAGAGAAACTATCAAAAAATGTTGACATTTCATAAGAAATTTAATTAACCAATTCATGGAACGTTCAGATGTTTCAAAATTTAAATTGGATCGTAAAATGGTGAATCAGACAAAGCAATCTTATGATTTATGGATTACGTCCCATTTCTGTCTTAAATTGGGAAGGTTCAAATTAGTTTTTCCCTCAAATTTTTTATATCTTTTAATGACAAGATTGATTTTGAAATTGAGGTATTTAACCTAACTGAAGATGAAAATTGCAGAGCCATAAAAGAAACTATAAAAAAATTTGAACATTTCATAAGAAATTTATTTAATTAATTCATGGAACGTTCAGATGTTTCCAAATTTAAATTGGATCGATAAATGGCGAATCAGAACAAAGCAATCTTTTCATTTATGGATAACGTCCCATTTCTGTCTTAAATTGGGAAAGTTCAAATTAGTTTTTCCCTCCAAATATTTTTTTATATCTTTTAATTCAAGTTTGATTTTGAAATTGAGGTATTTAACCTAACTGAAGATAAAAATTAGAGAGCCACAAAAGAAACTATAAAAAAATTTGGACTTTTCATAAGAAATTTATCTAATTTAAATCATGGAACGTTCAGATCTTTTTAAATTTAAATTGGAGCGTAAAATGGCGAATCGGAACAAAACAATCTTATGATTTATGGATAACGTCCCATTTCTGTCTTAAATTGGGAAAGTTCAAATTAGTTTTTCCCTCCAAATTTTTTTTATATCTTTTAATGACAAGATTGATTTTGAAATTGAGGTATTTAACCTAACTGAAGATGAAAATTGCAGAGCCACAAAAGAAACTATCAAAAAATTTGGACATTTCATAAGAAATTTAATTAACTAATTCATAGAACGTTCAGATGTTTCAAAATTTAAATTGGATCGTAAAATGGTGAATCAGACCAAAGCAATCTTATGATTTATGGATTACGTCCCATTTCTGTCTTAAATTGGGAAAGTTCAAATTAGTTTTTCCCTCCAATTTTTTTATATCTTTTAATGACAAGATTGATTTTGAAATTGAGGTATTTAACCTAACACTGAAGATGAAAATTGCAGAGCTACAAAAGAAACTATCAAGAAATTTCTTTAATTAATTCATGAAACGTTCAGATGTTTCCAAATTTAAATTGGGTCGTAAAATGGCGAATCAGTACAAAGCAATCTTATGATTCATGGATAACGTCCCATTTCTGTGTTAAATTGGGAAAGTTCAAATTAGTTTTTCCCTCCAAATTAACCTTCAGTTTGTTAATCTTTGGATATAGGAGTTACGCTGTTAGTTTCAACAACGTTATTAATTTTCCGAATCAAAGTGTATTAATCTTTCGCAAGTTATTATCTGGCTCCCAAAAGCTTGAGAAGTGTTTGTTTAGCACATCGAACAATCTTGTAGTAAATCTGTCAATCTTTCATTAAATATTGAATCTCCAAAATGGTTTTCCCAACACAAATCACCAATTTAACTAGTATAATATAATGATTTCCTGTTATAAGTACCGATATCATTAAATCGACATTTTCTCTAATCGTTTTCAACTTTTCACAAATTTGCATTTTTTCCATGGCGTCTCGAAGACAACAAAAGCTGTTACGCCTCGATTCATCATTAACAACTCGTTAAATTTAATGGGATACAATTCGTTTTTAATCGCGTTTCCAGCAAAACAACTAAAGTGCGTCAGGAGGAGAAGTGATTTAACGAATCTCTCACATGAGTTGGAAAATGATTACGTGAGAAATTATGTACTTAGATGAAAAATATTTAAAATAGTACTATTTTAAAAAAATGAATATTGATACTTAGCAGCTTTTACTGATATGAAGGTGGGAAAACGAATGACGAGACATCTTATTAAAAACATGATTTTTCCATGTTTGGTAAAGTCCACCACCTTTGACAAGAAATAATAAAAAATAAACAAAAATGTTAACCATTAAAAGAGACCTAAATACATAGTAATATTTTTTCGAATTCAATATTTATTTATTTTTTTTAATTTTCCAAGGTAAAAGAAAAAGTAAATAAGTTACAAATTGATAAGGCAATTTTACAAAATTCCTTTTTTTGGTTTGGTTTGAAAAACACTACTTTACAATGTTACAATGTTTGTAACAACAGCCTAATGCTTCACAAAGTACACTTTATCTTAGTGTGAACATTTGAAAAACATTTAAGAATATTGCTAAGTAATGTTCTACTTTGAAATGTTCAGATTTTGAACTTACACATTCTACTTTGAAATGTTCAGATTTTGAACTTACACGTGTTATACAATGTAGGCATGTAACAGCAGCCTAATGCTTTATCTTAGTGTTAACATTTGAAAAACATTTAAGTATTTTGCTAAGTAATGTTCTACTTTGAAATGTTCAGATTTTGAACTTACATATGTGTTCTACTTTAAAAACTAAAATGGACCGAAAAAAGAGGACAAAATGTAGAAATAATAGTTATTTATGGTACTAGTGTGTTAAATTGAAAATAAGTCACTTGAGAATTGATGGCATAAATTCTCAAGTGACTTAGGAAACATAACACACGAATGGCATAAAATGTTTTATCCAACAAGTGGAAGGAATCGTTTTTTATGAGATAATTAATAAGCTTTGTGATCATATCAAAGCTGCTTGCGTCTCAGTACCCTATAAATGTCTTGACAGTGACTTTTTTACATTTTGGTTAAAGTAGGTTGTTTGTTTGGTTGTATTGTAAAGCAGCTGTACCGATATGGGAGCGCCTGGTTCCAATGAACCAATGAATTTACCAATTACTTCAAATTCGAATAAACCATTAGCGTTTTCCTTTAATTTCAATATCAATGTGAAATCTGCTTGTAATAGTAAGAAATAAATAGAATACTACTTTAAATATGAACAAGTAGTAATCCATAAGTTACTAGTGACTTATGGATTATAACACAGTAGTGTGTTATTTGATAATTTACTTGTCTAAAATGACATTATTAGTAATGACAGTCATTACTGCCATGTGTTGGATAAAAGAATTGAACGTCTTGGATTATCGTTGTAAGACGTATTTCACTTGCATCGCTGTACCCCTCTTAAGCGACTGGAAGTTAGAACGATCTCATCAACCTGTGATGCATAATAACAATGCTGTTTTCGATTCTAGCCAGATGGACGAGAATACGGCCCTGGTGCTAGCCCTGCAACTGGTAGCCCTCTTCTCCATAGCTGGAGCCCTTCTGCTGTACCTCCTCTGCAAAATCCGTACCGGAGTCGGATCTGATCTCTCAGACGGTACTTGTCCCGGTGCCGGGAAACCTGTCCTGGTCACAGCCGCCGATAATGCCATCGGGCTACAAGTATGTGTACCAGTTACTAGTTAAATGAGGTATCGTAATGCACTTCGGGTGTCTGAAACAAGCCGAACAAGCCACCGTGAAGTAATCCAAGGAGTTTTCTGCTAATATTCTAGATCTCCGTTGTAGTAGTAGTTTGGTAGTACTCACAGAAATATAATAAACTCTCGAACGCCAATCAGTTTTGAATAACCTGGCACTCTATAGCGCAAATTGGCCTACTTGAGTTTGTGTCCTACCCGTGTCATCAGGGCAGGACTAAATATGTTGAGTTGTCGATATGAATATTTGCTTGAACCCACTTCTTGCAAATGGAAATGTCCACAGACTAGCTTTATTTTTTAAAATAAAGGAAAATTGTTCAAGCAGGTACTGTTTCCCCTCTAAATATATCTATATTTCGATCTTCTGAAACGCCCTTTGTCTTAGATCGCCATCCACCTGGCCAACAGAGGGTTCCGCGTGTTCGCCGGCTTGAAAGACGGAGCGGCGGCCGGTTCAAGCGGCGATTCCGCTCCTGCCAAGATTATCCGTGCCTGGCAGAAGCACAGGGAGAGCGTCCAAGGACAGGGCTGCCTGGTCGCCCTTCCCCTAGACGTGACCAGGGAGGACCTACTCCACGAAGCAGTCGACATCATCAGGGCGCATCTTCCCGCAGGAGAAGACGGTAATGAGAACTCTTAAGAACTCCATACGTGCATGTTGATTCTAAGATATTTGTTAAGTGACTCAAGTGACTTTGTAAAGACTCACTCTAAGCTTTACGCACCAAGCGCACCTTATCACCCTTTCGCGATGGATACTTCCGTCGAACTTCCTGACCGTTTGTCCCTTCTTCTCAGGCATTTGGGCCGTGGTGAACACCAGCAGCCTCTCCTACAGGGGACGGCTCGACCAGCAGGACATAGCCCATTGGGACGCCATGCTGAAGACGAACGTGGTGGGCATCCTGCGCACGGCGAGGAAGTTCCAAAACCTTCTGCGCAACGCCGGCGGGCGCATCATCACCGTTGGAGCTACCGAGAACCTGGGGGCCGGCCTGGTTGCCTACGTGGCGAGCCGGTACGCCGTCGAAGGGGCGAGCAAGGCGCTGAGGCAGGAGTTGTCGCCGATGGGCGTCAAGGTGGTGACGATCAACCCGCAGGGGATCATGCCGGAGTTGCTGTTTTCCGCCCCGAAGATAGACAAGTGAGTACTTAAATCAGGACGATCGAATGAGACCCAAATTTCGAATCTCGTCTCCAAAGGTACTACCATAACTGTGATTTGATCAAATCAATGACCCAAATCATTGCAAACTCAACATTTCCCTTCATATAACTTACCTCCTAGGCATGAAGGTAAATTTTCAGTTTTCAAGAACTGAAATACCCAACCCAGCTCAGTTGTTTGGCAAAAACTATTCTTCCGTGTTTCAACTCCAAAACAATTTCATGTTGTATTTTGTTTTCAGGAAACAAGATCAGCCTGAAACGTCGGTTGAAATCAGCGGGTGTCTAAATTACCATCCGGTGGTGTTGTCTTCAAGGGCGCTCCAGATTTTAGATGTAGCTCTTACTACCAGAAACCCGAGGCCTAACTATAGCTTGGAGGAGAAGCCGTGGTGCAAACCTTTGGAGCTTCTGAAAATCGTGTGACTAGCTTTTCATACTTTTTTATTGTTATTTCCTGATACGTACCTACTAAGTTTGAGCTGTTTGGAACAAAAATGTTTGTGTTACTAACAACGAAACAGTATATTACTCAGACGTTATCACTCAAGGTGGAAGACACCAGTTTTAACAAGAAATCATAAGAATTTCACATTTTTGGGCATGTAATTTCCCTTAGGTGATGCTGTGTATATAGATTTGTATATATTATTCTCTTCTTAAGAAATATATTGTTCTGAATACATTTCTAGTTCTATTTTAGGATCAATCCGATGATGTTAACTTCTGAAGGAATTTCAGCAATTAAGGATTACTGTATTGATGGTTGCTAAAATTCTAGAGCTTCGGCACTTCTTGGTACAGCCACTTGAGTGCAATAGTATTACCACAAAAACCATTACAAACGAAAAACTTGTTTAAAAGGGCAACATGTTGTAACAAGTAACAATTAGTCCTGAAATGATAACTACCTGATTCTTAAAAGCTGAAAACCTTTAATGTCCACCTAATCTAACTGTGGCTTCTAATTGGTTTATTTGTTCAATTCAAAGGAGGTTGGATGGAAACACATTTGTTCCTTTTCATTTTTATTCAAAATATAAAGTGAAATGTGTATTTCATGGCATTCAAAAAATAGCTTCGTTTTTGGACGATCTGAAAAGGGAGTAAAGAAGTAGAGTCAACAATTTATACTTATCAATACTTACAAAACTAATTCGCGACTAAACCAATCTTCATGGCCTTTCAGACAACAGGTCATCGAAAATAATCGTCTGGTACTCAGATGCTGAAAATTTAAATTACCCCGTAAGTTAATAATATATTGTCTGGTGATACATGTAATAACTAAGCCAAAGCCACATTACGATAGACACTAAAAATAGAATATTGATAAACCCAACATAGAATGCCAATGAGTAGTAGGTATTAACTGAAAGTAACAGTTATACCTGATTCATTTGTAATGGATTTCAACTAGTAGATAGACAGGTGTTTAATACAAACATTTCAAAATGCTTATAGACGAAAAAGTGTACTTACTTTTAGGATTTGGGGCAGCGACCGAAACAAATAACCTATTACTGGCTGAAAGTTATACAGTACATTAGAGCATTATAAAATGTATTTAGACAAATGGGTACTTACGTAGTACAAACCCAGAAGGGGTAACTTCAGGTTCAGCTAAAATGGAGTTGTAAAATACAAATCATACTTAAATTCACAATAGTGAGACTAAAAACTGTTAAATTACATTCCGCTAAACTGAAATTAGTATAATCCAATTAAAAAATGAGACATGTTTCTACTTACGTGGTTTGGTTGAAAAACCCTTGACCAAAACCAAACCATTGGCACCCACCATACTCGATAATCTGCTGCTTGTTTGATTTCCAGTCGATATTCCTTGTACTGTTCCCTTCTCAGTAAACAATATGAATCTTTGATACTCCGGTCTCTGGTCTGCATTATACAATTCCGGTAACTAGAAAATATCGGCAATGGTAACATTTTCCAAGCAATTTAGTACCTTCCCTACCGTAACTGACACGACTGGAAACTTATAATCTCGACATCTTTCCAAAAATCGCAACGTCGGGATAACAAACAGTATAGCGGTTACGTTGCAAGATACTGGATTTCCTGGTAAACCGAAAAATAGTTTTAATTTTCCCTTATGCATTAACGTCGCAAATGTGGTCGGTTTGCTGAAGTAAAGACATTCAAGTTTATAAAAATTGTCATTTAAAGTGAAGTTTAACTAACCCTGGTTTCATGTTCACCCTACCAAAATGTATTATCGCAGAGAAATCTTCAACCAAAACTCTCTTTAAAATGTCGAATTCGCCCATTGAAACGCCCCCGGTAGAAATCACGACGTCGTTTTCACAAAACGCCTTATCCAAAGCGGATTTAACTTCATCTGGTCTAGAATTAAAGACATTATTAGATGGGTTAACCCAGCAATTATTACCACTCACATATCTCTGGCTATACCGCAATCGTTAACAGTAAAACCATACTTTTTAATGAAATTGAGGAGACAAGGTTTGTTGCTATCTCGAATCTGGCCTGGCTGAAGTGTATCGTGCGTGCTCCTGACTTCGTTTCCAGTAGACAAGATGCCAACGGTCGGTTTCCTGGTACGTGAAATGAACTTTATGACAGAATTTAAACGTTCAGATTACTTACTTGAATACTCTGACTTCTGTTATTCCACAAGAAGCTAAAACTCCGATGTGAGCATGAGAAATTCGCTTGTATTTGTTCAGTAACAACGAGCCTTTTTGGACATCACTTCCGATCTCCCTACAAATTTATATAGAGTACTGCAGATATACCACGTAGCTTGAGCTGCGAAAATAACTGTCATAAACTAATGATCTCAGGGGGTCACAAACATAAGACTGACTGGGATACAATCTGGGCACAGTAAAAGGCTTCAACAGTAAGGAAGCTCGGACTAAAAATTCTGTAGCAGCAGTCTATAACGCGCACCATAAAACAGTACAACAAAGTGTATATGGTACAGTGCCATATAAATTTTCTATGTCCAATTCTCAGACGCCAAGCTAAGTTTGGCAAGTGGTACATATGGAGCTTTGAGATTCTTTTTTAAAAAATTTGTTACCTGATGTCTTGCCCAACCCTTGGTAGCTTATTTATACTAATTGACAATTCGGTGGAGTTGTCTGGAGTCTTGTCGACTACAGAAGTGTCTTCGACTTGAACGACCGCATCAGCACCAGGCGGAAGCGCAGCACCTGTTGATATACGAATCGCTTCTCCAGGTTTTAGAGTCTCTTGAATCGGCTGAAGACGAACAAAGATTAATTCACATGTAGATTTGTTTTCAACTGCCTAACAGTTTGCTGGACAAATCCACGCTTACACTACCATCGTCATAATTCTTACCTGGTCACCAGCAGCAGCAGTTTGCCTTATCTTCCTAACCGTTCCGGTGTCGGTGGACAAAACTGCGTAACCATCCTTGACGGAAGCTCTGAAAGGCGGGACAGGTTCTGGGGCGTGAATATCCTCCGCGAGGACCCTATCCATGGATCCATCACAGGGTACGATTTCTACTTCCATCGTCGCGACGCATTCACGTAGAATCACATCACAAGCGTCGGCCACCTCTAGCATCGGATATTCTGACGTTCGTGGTCGTGAAGCTACATTGTCCAATTTCACCTAAGAGTACCGCATGGAAGACCAAGTCGTGAACGAAATGAGGTACTTACCTTGCTCGGGCTCGGACCCTCGGACAGGTTGTTATGAACCTTGGCGGCTACCTCGAGCGTCAGATATTCTGATGTTCGTGGTTCTGAAGCTACGTTGTCCAATTTCATCTAAGAGTACCGCATGAAAGGCAAGTCATGAAGGAAATGAGGTACTTACCCTGCTCTGGCGTGGACTGTTGGAGAGTTCGTTATGGACCTTTTCGACTAGTTTGAGATCGGAGTTCATTAACGCGAGAGCGTGAGGTAATGCTTTCTTTATGAAACCGAAGTTTTCGACTGCTCCTTTTGGGCTTCCTACAACGACAGAATTAGTATTAGAAATAAACAGTTGGTCGTTACCAAACTCCCTCTATATTAGTTGACAACAACAACAAGATCATTGTTGATGAAAACCAAATTAAAAAAGAATGGGAAACGTACCCAACCGAGTTGTTTAAAGATGACAGAAATAGTTTTCTAAGAAGAATACGAGATGCAGTACAACTCTCACATATGACCGAAGACCGTGAAGCCTTCGGTAAGGTGATCACCAACGTCGGATACGAATACTGACAAAGCACACACGAACAAGAAGAAGGTTCGTTATTACCTGGCAAATTTATAATAAGAGTATCCTGGTATATTCCGCAGACGGCTCTTGATAGCATTGCGAATTCCGTAACCTCCAGACCACGAGCAATCATCGCGTAAGCCAATCCAGGCGCTTCCCTCTCAATGACAGACCTGGTCGCCTCCGGGGTGACGTCCCGAGGGGAAAACCCGGTACCGCCTGATGGGAGAGGAAGAGGGAGAATAACGAAAGCTGTAGGTATCGAAAGTACCAAGTGCTACCTGTAGTAAGGATAACGACAAACTTTTCCTTAGCCCATTTTCTCAGCACAGACGCTATGGCTTCCTCGTCGTCCTCGACGATATGGGAACGGATCACGTCCACGTTGGAGAAGGCATTCGACAATTCCTCGCTTAATTTAGGCCCGGAAAGATCTTCCTCGACGCCTTTGTAGCAGCGGTCGCTCACTGATGAAAATTGGAAACGTAAAGATAGATTTAGTGGAATTTTGACCAATCAACAAGAGATTTGAATTTTGTTGATAAGTATAGGTACAGTTCATTACTCTACTATTACAGTACTGTAATACTCTAAATTACTATTAAAGTTTAGTATACTGGTTTACAGTACCACTTCTCTTTGATTTATTGAACGAATAAAAGTTAATACTCTTGGGTTTTCAAAAAGGCATGCAACTTTCTTAAACATGTCTCATTGAAATCAAATTTAAACGTTAAGGTAAAACAAATGCACTAAAGCTAACTACAAAAAATATCGTGTGTATATTAGATCTCTGTACTTAACGTTCTGCATTTAGATAAACGTGTTCAACACTCTACATTCTCCTTTGTGGTGTCGCTCACCATATTTACCTGTCAGTATTCCAAATCTGAGATCACTCATTTCTGAAACAAAGATACGAGTCGGAGTCAATACGAGTAAACGCATATCAATTACTATAATTGTTTAATTGCGCTAATTTTCAAGACCACAGTGACCATTTCGAATTTCACTCAATTTGGCTGTATTTCAAACTTCTAAAGAGAGATTCAATATGAAATTATGACTTTTTATCTTTGACAACTTTGTAAGACCAACCCGGCACCGTGAACTTACTCTCTATATGGTTTTCGTAACGGTTTAAAACATTTTGTGAATTTGGGGAAGAGGAGACCAATTCAAGTTTCGTCCCGGCTATATTTCAAACTGCTAAAGCGAGAATCAATATGAAATTCGATCTTGTTGTCTTTGAAAATTTTGTAATGGAACTTGGTATATCCATAGATATCCATATCATTTTTGTAAAAATTCAAAGCGTTTATGGATTTTGGAAAAGATGATACCTATCAACTCGAATTTTCTCCCAGCTACAATTCAAACTTCTAAATTTCGAAATTCAATGTGATATTCAATCCTTGTGTCTTTGTAAACTTTGTAATGTTAATTCAGCGTTATGAATTTACTCTCTGTGCTGCTTTTGGAAGGGTTATAAATTTTTTGGAATTTTTGGAAAGATGAAATCAATTCGAGTGTCGTCCCAACTACATTTCAAACTTCTAAAGCGAAATTCAATATAAAATTCGAACCTGATGTCTTTCTAAACTTTATAATGTACACTCAGCATCATGAACTTACTTCCCATGTTGTTTTCGTAATGATTTAAAGCATTCTGGTATTTTGGGAAAGATGAGTATTTCGGTAGTCCAGAGTTCTCCAAAATTTTAAAACGCCTAGAGCAAGTGGTTGCAGTACCCGTTTCAAATTTCTGGAAAATTTTCCACAGTTCCAGGTTGTAATTATACAGGGTCTCGCTGATTTTGGTTAACCATCTATTTCACAATATGCGTTTCGATCTTATTACATCTCAACAGGTGTAATTAGTGTAAATCATGTAGGTGAAAGACGAAATGTGTTTGATTAATACTTTACTTTTCTTTCCCAAAATCCCAAAACGTTTAAAATTGATACAAAAACGGAAATTTCTGGTTTTTTCAAACTTCTAAAAGGAGGAAGAATCTTTCAGTGGATTAACGCCATAAATACGATTTTAGGGTTATACCTACACACCTACGACTCGGGCTGTGCCCTTTATTTTCCCTTCAAGGGTGTATTTTTTAATGCCGCTTATGTGAAATTTAGTTGTTAACTCGTAAGAAACAATAATGAACATTACAAGGAAGTTAGATTATATATTATATCCTTCGGTTACATTAGTATTACAAAATAAAGAACATCAAATTATAACGCCAGAAATTATCAGCTAAAGCTGAAATAAGCAATCCTGCCAATATCGGTATACATTTTGCGAACAAACAGGAGTTACAGATTGATGCAAAGCGAGTTGCCGAGTGGTTTGAATGTTAAAGCCGCTTTACAGTCATGCAATCCGGTGCAATTCCATGCAAGACACATATGGCACAAAGGCATGCGCAGTGCGAGCCCAGCTTGCAAGTTCGTGCAAAAGACTTGCATGAAAATATTATCGGTCTCGCCCGTTTTTCCGTGCATAGCAAGCTCAAGTCTAGGGATAAATTTAGCTACTTTTGTGTGACCAACTGCACAGTCACAGAGGTTGGTAATATGGGTATGGGGTATGTTGTATGGTTGTATGTTTCCCTTCCTCCTATTCAACCAAGGTCTCACCCACCACCTTCTTTTTGCCGCTTTTTCCCCATCTGCTTTCACTAGCAAGTAGCAAGGTAGAAGCAGCTATAATCGTGCATAATGGTGCAGTGCCTATTTTTTTATGCTGTAATCTTTTGTGTAATTTTACACAGTACGAAATTCACAAAAACAATAACACATTAGAGGTCATAAATCGGAAATGTTCTTGACATTCCTCATAGACTTCAATGTCTTCAATACGTTGGTACACATGTTGCAATTAAAAGTGAGTTGCCTATCCTGGCACAACTGTAAAACGACCGACAAGTTTCATTGCATGCAAGAATTTGACCTTACAATCCCTTGCTGCAATTACTTGCACATTCCATTGCATGACTGTAAGGTTCGTCCGTTCCTCTTATGTTTACCTTTTTTGTAGGTTACGTTTTTACTGTACTCTCAAATTGATACAACTGTGTTCTCAATGGTTCTCACGCATTCTTCATTCTTGGGCATTTTTAAACTATTGCCGGTCTACTCTATTGCCTTATAGTTGCGACTGTCCCGATGGCATCGTTTTACATACAACGTGCGAACCTTGTAGGTTAGTTGATCGTTGATCCCGCAACCTTTTAATTCAGACAGTGATAAGTATGATAACTAAAACTTATTGACACTCGTTAACCTTATTTAATTTCCTTGATAGGTAATCACGTAGTGTAATGTCATTCGGCCGGTGCAATTCCCGTTTTGGTCAATTTCAAACTTACCGAACGAGGGGATGAAGTGGAGGGGATGAAATCGGCAACACGAGTTTGTTGACCCAACCGGTCGTGGTGCGGCAAGGGGGGATGGGAAACTGGGAAACTACCCCCTCCGGCTCACTTGCCTAACTATATAGAGCATCGAGATACCTAATGCGCATGTACCAGAGCCTCAATTTATGGTTCCGTGCTCTAAAAGTCTAAAGCATGGTTTGGACGAAACCGATTTTCCAATCTCTTCTAATCTAATGTAAAATTTATCAAAGCCACGTTAGTACAGGGAAATTAGGTTCAAAACATGCTGAAATTTACTCTTCGGGATGTTGAACGTGTCAGTGTGAAGAGGTGAGCTCGAAGCAGGGAAAATTATTTATCGAAAAATGTTAACATATCAATATTTGACGAGAAAATCGTACGATTTTTCTCTTCGATTCATATTCACAGACATAAACCAGAAAAAGTGACGAAAATACAACAAAATTGTAATATTTGGAATAAATAATTGTTCCTGTGTTATGCTCACCATTCCAGGACTGACGCATTAGCCAATTAATACGCCTATATACGATTAATAACATACAAGTTAATACATAAACAAGGGAATAACATACTTACCTAATTCGACTGAACTATGTGCATTATATTACGAAAGAAGTAGTACAGGAAGTTCAAAATCTAATCTCAACGCGACAAGACCCAAAACGTTACTGATTTCATCACTGTATCACTGCAAACTGATTTCATAGTGAGTAGAAGGAATAAAATTCCAAATATCACATTTTTGATTGGATACAAATCTGTATACCTCTTCAATTTCGCTTTGTGCAATATTTCGGCAGATTCAAGTGATGCAGTAGATTTTAATGAATCCGTAACATACAGTGACTGCATTCGTTGTTCTTCACCTTCTTCCTTTTGGAATTAAGTACAAGTTCACTTTACTCTTCCACTGTAAAGGACAACTCGTCAACATGGCAAAATGAGAAGTTGCATATGACGAGAAGTTTAGAGATTCGTCAATAGATGTCAACACAGTATCCACGATTGTGGGTATACTTATGTAACAGTTCGTCGGAGCCGAATTTAAAAAGCAACAAAAAATTTTACGACCGCATAAATGATAAAGCCAGAAAAGTATTGAAGAGGTAATAAAAAGCTAACAAAAGGTTAAACTGTTAAACGTTCCTAATTGTACCTGCGACAAAAACATGAAAAGATAAACAGATTTGTGAGCTGCAAAAAGCGTGTTTTTACCTCGTTACGTTAGGTTGTTTTTCGTTCTAACACGTTAAAGAAAGTGGAACGAGGAAGAAAATCAATGTAGTTAGTAAAAATAGTTAATAACTGAGGGACTGATTCGATAACCTAATTATATAATGATTCGTATCTTAAAATTTTGATTGTGGCAATGTATATTTGACTGCAGTTAATAAACACAGTTATCATAAATTTTTGGCATATGATCAATTAAATTGAAGTTTTCCTGATTCTACTAACTTGAATTAGTAATTGAAACGTACATACACGCACATTTTCTTCATGTCATAACGATGTAAAAAATGTTACAGACAACTAACACTATACAGATATATGATACGATATATCTTCTGATAGAACTGATTTGATAACTTCATTACAAAATATACTCATAAGTTGAAATTTCGAATCTAACATTATATATATTTGGATCTTGAGTATTTTAAATTACTGTTCCTTTAAAACAAATTATGTAAAAACTACTTCAGAAAACCTTTGTCAAAAATTTCACTTGAAAATGCATCAAATGTACATGTACTCACTTCGTATTTTGATTTTTTTCAGACGATTTTGAACCTACTAGTTGCCGTAAATTGTTGGCCTATGATCATTTAAATTAACGTTTATTTCATCTTTCTCTCATATCTATGATATTCGTTCCTATTACCTTCTTTTAAACCAAGAGTTAATTATGTATTAACATTCTTCATCATGGACTACTTTAATTAATAACAACTTTACAATACAAGTTTCATATTTTAGTATCTAGACTCACGTGTCATTCATTGTTTCATTTATTATTTGTACAGTAGTCGATCGAAACCTTTAGACCCACTGAAATTTAGTTTCTCCTTTCTTTGTTTCACAAAAGGTGGCTTAGGCCGAAAATAAATTTTGCAAGGACGAACACGTATTCCGTTAGGACATGTCAGGAGCGTAAGACACGCAGGTAAAAAATTTTATCACCTCAACCGCCAAAGATGGCAAAGATATGTTATTTGGCGTAAGGATTCGTCATGAGGACTGGTCAAACTAGAACTAGAAATATTTGTAGATCGGTGGTATTTACTTGTTCACCGAAATACTTAGTACGAACCACCTGGTGATTAAACTTACTATCACTAAAGGTAAGTATATAGAGTGTATAGTGACTAGTTTAGTGAGTGAGTAGGTACAGGCAGTACTTAGTAATTGGAAATTCCAAAATATTTTTCTACCATGTACTAGTAATAGCAATTTGCAATTACACATGCTTGCAGTAATAGATCGAAGAAAATTAGTATGAGTGCACACTTTCAAATTTTTGACCTAATTTACGTTGCTTTGCTGGTATTACTCAATTTTCTTACTTCAATTTCATTAGGTTGCTTGTACCTCTTGTACCACTGTTTATTAGTTGTGGGTAATGACGCGTTTCATGTTATTATTTTCGCCGCCATAATGAGATTGGTCCAAGGAATTCCCTCACATGTTGGCACAGCTGAAAATCTTTTGAGGCACAAGATAAATTTAGACTTTTTTCGTTCTTCCCCTTTTCGTACAGTAGTACTATAGGATAGGTACTTATATTGTCTTTGTCCTGTAAAGAAGGGAGATAGAAGAGCTTCTTTGGGTATTTGCCACCCTGGCAATATTGACTCGATAGGTAGTTTAGACGACGTCTTGAGAGGGCGGAGGTCCCGCACCTTTCGGCCGATTCTCGAGCGAGCAACGCGTTTACGTTATACGTCTATACGTTTTCCCGTCTCCTCTCTCAGTTCTCAGTTGGACTTTGCGTCTCGTCGCGTTAGTATGTTGTTGGGGGCCAGTGGCAGATCCGCACGATGTTCCGCGTCGTCGTCGTCGTCGTCGTCGTCTGTCATCTACTATTATTACTCGGGCGGAACGTGGCCGAGGCGAAGGTCTGCAGGTCGATGGATATCCGAAATTCGATCGCCGAACTCGACAAACTGCGGGACTGCACCGAGATCGCCGGCCACCTGAAGATCGTCCTCATCGAGCGCGTCGAGAGCGAGTCCGAGTTCGACGCGTACCGCTTCCCGGAGCTGACGCACATCAGCGGCTATCTGCTGTTCTACCAGGTGTACAACCTGAGCTCCGTCGGGAAGCTGTTCCCCAACCTGAGGGTGATCAGGGGCACCGAGCTGATGCTCGACTACTCGCTGGTCATCTACAACATGCCCGACATTCGAGAGGTGAGTACCTACTGATTCACTGATTGATCTGCGGCTATGCTATCTCGTTAACTTAGAAACCCAAATGCGCTTTAAAGGGCAACGAGAGGCTCCACCACGTGTGGGTTTGTTTACGTATAGACTAGGGAGATAAGGAAAAAAGTACCTACCCTGTTGGGGATACTGATTGTTCATCCAGGCAACTAAGCAGTTGTTCTTGTAAAATAGGTTTACGAGATTAAACCTGTAGGTAAATAGCTACTTAATTTAAGTCACTTCGCCTATATTATGCAACTTTTCTCTGAATAGGACGATATACAGATATTTCCCCAAGAAATAACCAAGGCACCAAAGGGATAGTGGAGTGACTCGAAAAGGCGTTGTAAACGCAAGAGGGCAAGGATAAACCAAGTGCCCCCAGGGACAGAAGTGGTCAAACTAGATAATTACAAATCTATACCTTATCAACCAACAATTTTGTGCTTTTGTTTAATTATCAACAATGAAAGGTCGAAAAATGTGCATTTTTGCATTTTTCTTTCCCTGAAAAAATCTTAGTATCTGTTGAATAATTCAAAGAAACCACCTTGTAGAGAATTGAAAAATCTTCAGAATGACTGTTTGCAGAAGTTGATTCAATGTTTTGTTGCTGAGATAATTGTAAATAAAGGTAAAAATATGCATAATATTTAATTGAAAATAGGTAGGTATTACAACAATTAACTGACAATTTTGAATTACAAACATAACATAAACATCTGATAACTTTTATTAAAAAAATATCAATGAAAAAACCTTATAAAAACTTTTGGGATTTCTTCATTTATATCGCAATTTTGTTTTTTTTTGGGTACTCACAAGTCATTTCTAGGTATGTTTTCCGTTCAAAGTAATAACATTCAAAAATACTGAAAATGTTTAAAAACAAAATGTGAAAAATGTTGAAACAAATTACCTTGTTTATTTAAAAGGTTATTAATTAACAGGTTGCATATTCGTAATGTACCTACTCGACGAGGTACCCCAAATTAAAAAAAAACAATCATCAAAATCCATTAATAATTGCCAGAGATATCTATTAATTACTCGCTGCTTCAATTTGAAGTTATCTTTTCATTTTTTGATCTCGCAGATTTCAAGTTTCCCCCACCGCTGACTTCGATATTTGAAGCTTCACCAAAGTCGATGTTGAAGTTCAATGCTTTCTAAATTATTTTAACAAATAGTTTGACTCGTTATATTAAAAATGGCGTTAGTTAGGTTTCTTAGTTATTGTAAACATTAGCTGTGAATTTAATAAAAAAAATGGCTAACTTTCCCCCAAATTTACTTAGCACAAGTTTTCTTAAAACAAAGATAAGAATGCCAGCTTTTCAAATATGTAAAAATCATTTTACTACAAATAACATCAACAAAGTTATTCTAATTGTTTATAAGCTAAAGGGGACTAAAGATGTTTTTGTTATGATTTTGAACAATATGGATAACTAATTTTTTGTATATTAATTAATTAATTTTGATGAAATAATTCTTCCTCTTTCTTTAGTTAGGTACCCGTAGACTTATTGTATCATCTTCATTTTCCTCATAATGTTAAATACAACAATATCCTCTGGGAAAAACATTTACAATTTTACAAAAACTATTCATTGAAACCTTTTGAAATCTGCATCACATATTAAGTACCTACTAGAACCTACAACTCCTCACGTAATTTCAAAATAGTAAGTTAATTTTTGCAATAGTTATTGTTAAATAAAAGTTATGCATATTTTTACCTTTATTTACAATTATCTAAGTAACAAAATATTGAAGCAACTTTTGTGAATCGTTATTTTGAAGATTTTTCAATTCCCTATAAGACGGTTTATTTGAATTATGCAACAGATAGGTACTAAGATTTTTTCAGGGAAACAGAAATCCAAAAAATGCACATTATTCGACCTTCATAATTAAACAAAAGCTCAACAAAATAATTTTCAAAATATTGTACAAACAGAAAGAAGAAGAAGTCTACTACATTTACAAGGTAAATTCCATGTATTTATTTCTCTGAAATATCATTTTTCATGATATTGTATAATTTTAGGCATTTGTTTCCAACAACATGTTGGGTTTCCCTCGCACGATGCTTGAGTCTTGCAAAACATAAACAGTGCCTTTTTTAAATTGATTAATATACAAGGCAGGCAGAGAGTACCTATATTTTATGAAAATAAATATTATACTCTGAGATTCTGCCTACCCTCTCAAAGACTGACATATCTCTCTACAGAAAACTGCCAAACCTATTCAGAAATAAAATTATTTTCAATAAGAAATTAAGTGCAACACAGCGTGTGATAGAACATTGTTTTGGCATTTTGAGGGGTCGTGAGAGGCGATTACTGTGGCCTGTCGATGTTAAAAAATTGAACATTGCACAGTTATAATTGTTTTTGACTGAAGGTGGCAATTTTGACATCTAGAGTACAATTCCCGGTCAATTAGTTAATAATGTCTGTTATGATAGAACTGCTAGTGGCTATTTTAAAAGAAATAATATTTTGTAAGCTGTTGTCGCAAATTAAGTGTGTGCGTTCAAGAGTGGTTGTATGGAATACTTATAACAATGGTTCGATAAGAAAACCATTTTTCTAAGAAAATCAGTTAAAGTTTCATTGAAACCCACATCCATAGATTGTGTGTCATTCAGGGTTAATTCTGAATTTAGGTAAACACTTTTTTGAATTAAAAAGTTCTTTGTTTTGTATGAAAGTTTAAAAAAATTGAAAACCTGTCTTGCTTAAGTATAATTCGTTGATAGTACTCTAAAGACAATTTTAACCATTTTTCTTTGAGATTGTCTTTGTTTAAGAGAGCTGTACCCTAAATCTTAAATTATTACATTTCTACATTTTTCTTAAGGAAAATTTTTTAAAACTATAAGTACCTACACAACGCCAAGTTACCAAAAGGTTTTTACGGTAACTGAGTCTAACTGAGGGCCGGATAACATTACAAAAGGACCCTTTACCCCTCCAGGGAAGGTTAAAGCAGGTGAATTGATCCCAACAAATGTTATTAGGATTGCCATTTGGGTATTGTTAATTCCACCTTAAAGTGACGTGTTTGAAAATGTAAACGATGGGGAACATCTGTGGGATATCCTTAGATTCCAATGGAGCAAAGTTACCAATCTATAATGGGTACCTACATGGGGTAAAAATATTAGTGAACGCTTGAAAATTTTAGTCATTTTTAACATTTAACATTTAATGTAGTATTTTCCATAGATCTTGTCACTTTGTCTTATTTATACAACAGTCGGGTTTTATTTTATAAATTGTACACGACTCGTTTTGGCAACGAATTGAATTGATTTTGAGGGAAATCTTACTCAAAATTGTTAACTTTTAGTTTTTTTTATACCTATCATCCTTGTAATACCTTTCTCTAAAAATCTAAACAAAAATCATTGAAAGCTGTATATAGATACTTACTTTTGAGTGGATTTATGAGAATGGCCACATTTGAATACCTGGTATAACCTGTATACCTGTTATACTCAATAACAACTCAAATCATTGTCCCGATTAAGAAAAAATAGCTCAAAAAAGGTAATAATATATTTGAGGGATGGATGTTAAACAGCACAAAGTTTTGTAATACCAACAAAATGATACAAAAATTAGCAATTTTTATTGTGGTACAGCACATATCTTCACACTTTTATGAATGACTTAAAAATGCAAGTTTAATGGGGACTTCGTGGAAAACTTTTTACACTACTATAATCACAGCTATAATAGCACCACATTTTACGACTTGTTGAAGTACTTAATACGAGTGTCATAAATCTTCGTGGTAGATGAGCCGCAAAGAGAAAGAAAGGTTAAAAGTAACTCCAAGAATAGACCCAAGCTTCTTTTGTATATCCCAGGAGACGTTAGGATTAAGTAGAATGAAATTAATTGTTTAATAACAGGACGTACCGGTAACCCTATAATTTATGGAAAACCCAAATCGTTTTGAACCAACCTCCAATTTTTATGTAGTAAATATAATAATCAAGGCGTTTTTTTTGACCCAATTTAGAATCATATTACGCAATAATGTCAAACGGACGTGATAAAGCAGGAAATCAAGGTAGTCAATGGTGATTCCACATAACATCCAAGCAATTTATATCAAAACTGTTATTACTGCAGTGAAATACATGAAAAACAGTGCAATTTTCTACACGAATGCATTATCGATCGTCATAAATCAATCACAATCAGACGTACCTTCAAAAATTTATTCCTCGTCTATTGCCGATACTAACGAACTTTACTGGATAGTTTAATAGAGAGATACAAATTTTTAAACTCTCATCACGTCCATTCACGGGAATCAGCAATGAAAAATTTGCCATACAATAGCCACGTGTCGTAATATATTGAGCGAGTTGACAAATTTGTCAGTATCAAGTAGATATGCGTAACGAACGTACAGGATCGTCCGTCACTTGCGACCGATTATTATTTATATTAATTACAAGCCGTACCCGGCATGCGTCGCAATGCCACGTAAAGTTTAAAGAAAAAAGATAAATAAAAATTATAGATGACCCGGTGAAATTCCTATCATCTACATATATTTTTGAAAAATAATGTCAAAACAATACAAAATTTTTATCTACATTAAATTAAATGCAACACAGTTATACACATAATCAATTTAAGGCTTTCTGATCAACTATGTTTTCCGTCTTTTTTTGCGGTGCGTAAATTTATAAAGATGATGGTTTTACGACTCGCAAACACGCGACGTATAATTATTGTCCATGCGCGAAACCGGGAAACTCCAAGTTTATTCCGCAAACTGTCCTTGTATTAGCAATTGTATATTATCTTTTTAAATTTTTAATAAATAATTTACGAAAAACTACCCTGAAAATAGGTATGAAATTTTCCTGTACAATATGGGTTGCACCAAACGACGTAATTTAAAAGCAATTATTATATGTTTGGATGTTGGCCAAGAAATATTTAGAGTCATTTCCCACCCCAGAAACTAAAGAAGGTAATGGATCTGGTGGTGGGAACAATTACGGTAATTTTACTTTACCACCAGCACAACATAATCCAGTAGCTCCACCGCTGCATTTTAACGCTTTACAATATTGACAAACGATTGTCATTTCTCCAATCGTTACGGATTCTTCGGCACAATAATCTATTTCCGGGTCGTAGTGGAATGCTACTCGTTCCAAGTTTACAGAAACACTGAGTCTGCGGAATCGCTCTATTTCATTGTGTCTTGAAGTGCGCTCCATGTTTTGGGCATTTGTTGCTAGTAGTACGTGCATGACCATCTTGGTGTTGATTCTGCCATGTCTTTTTCCGCTTGTCTAAATAGTTTTTTGTTTGTTTGTTATTTTTACCTTTAGTTCGATTCGTCGGTAATTCTGTTCGGTCTGTTGTTTGGGTTTCTTCTCTTCCGGTTTTGGGTCTTGTATTTGTACCTCATAGACTTGTTTCTTGGGTGTTTTATTCGTTTGACGTCAGGTACAGTCGAATTGTCTTGTAGTTTTCCTCGATCCTTTTGAAATAGTGTGATTTTATATAATTGTGCTGATCGTCAAACCCAAGTTCATGGAACGCCTCGTTGTTCTCTTGAGCTTTCCCCCGTAGTGCCTCTAGGTGATCAATCCTTTTTTGTAAGTATTCCTTGGTTTTTCGTGCACTTCCGTTTTTCTTGCAATTATTTTGTAGTTATATGATTTCTTGGGCTATTTTTCCTTGTTCTTGAATCAACTCATCTGCTTGTTATATCTTGTCGTAGTTGAAATTGTGAATTTTTTAACTTAATTCTTTGGAAAAGGTAGTTGTGACTTACTCAGGACTTTGCTTGTCTTCTTGACTTCCCGCCGTTGTGTTGGCGTCGAAGTTCTTGAAGTTTTGGAGTTGTAATCACTGGCGGCTTGTCCTCCGGCTGCAGTGACTGGATATGTCCGTCGTTTCAAATTTGTAGAATTTGTAGACTTGGTGTCCTGGTGAAGTTGCTTTGACTTACTCAGGACTCTTCTTGGTTTCTTGATTTTCCGCTTTTGTATTGGCGTCGTGTAGACTTTGTAGACTCGGTGCCCTGTCGATCTAAATGCTGTTGTGTAAGATGTGCCCGAACTCGTTCGATTCCATTATTTACTGTTGAACGTAATTCTGTCATACCAATACGAATGTTATCTGTCTCTCACCGGTCGTCAGTCGTCAGTGCGATTTGGACGTGAGAGCTCGTCTCGTTGCACATTTGATTGACTTCGACGACCTAAGTCCATCTTCTCCTTGGCATTTTAAAATCAATAAAGTTCTCGCGCACTGACAAACTGATGATAGATTGTAATAATCGTCTTGATATTTATTTATTTGACAACCAACTGACACTATACTTTCATTTGCTTGATTATAAATGTCAACTTACAAAACGTACCTTTTTCAGTATTTCCCTTACTTATTATTTATGTTTCTCACCGAAAAACCTTCCCTGAACTTCCACAAATATTTCAAGATCAAAATTAACAAAATCCGTCCAGCCGTTCTCGAGTTCAAGGTAGACAAACGAACAGCAATCCATTTTTATATATTTAGAGATTAATTTAATTCAATATATTAATTATACATATTAAAAAATTTAACGGGGAAATTGAAAAATTAAAAACTTACAAGGTTATCAACATTTTGAAGGGAAGCTTCTATACTGCCGTTATTTTATGTTTTCTGTAGAGTAAAATGCTGGAGCGAGCGTCACGAAAATGTGTAACGCTGTAGCTATATAGTACTGTATAGTACATGCTCTTATAAACATGTTGATAACTTGTAATAAATACAGATATAGTATAATAATAATATAGTATACTGGAGCCATAAATGGCCATGACTTGACTTTGTAGCTTGTAAGGGATAACCATATAACAAGAGTCTATTGTTACCTAATGGTTTATCACTATTTTACCCGGACCGATTTATACTCCCACCACAAACGTTAAGACTGTTGCAGGGCCGTACTTAAAATATTGGGAACATTCAGAGAAAAATGAAAGGACGATATAATATTGATTATTCTGTTTTTACAGGAGGGAAATTTAGAACATTTGTTAATAATGATAAATGATACTTAATATAGTAATGGTACGTATACTATAAATTATTTAATTAAAACATAATATATATCAATAAGCTTATTAATAGGTACCTCCCGAAATATATTTTATTTTTTAATTCAAAACATATAGTACATATATAAAAAAATACATTAATTCTCGTTATTTGACGAGTTACTCATATCATTACTGTTTATATTAATAACTAATTTTCACACTGTTCTCTAATTAATGTAATTACTTCTTTTGATAGTTTTGGATTTTTACTATGTCGTCTAATTCCACGTTTTAGAACTGACCAAATTGATTCGATTGGATTGAATATACAGTGGTAAGGCGGTAATCTCAACTTGTAACTAATTTATACTCGAGTGTTATTTAAATTTACGTTATATAGATCCGCATGCATTTTATGTGTCTGGGACCGTCCCTATCCCTATCCTCCTTGTGTACTGGCAACAGCGACTTCGCCTAATATTGATTCAGGTACAATTTCGCCACCACCGGAACGGCACAAGTCGATTCGAACAAAAAAAAATTCCTCTAACACGCTTCGGTTCTTTTGATGTCTCGAAACTCTTAAATTATCGATTATTGTTCATCCCGAGTCTAATTAACGATCGGGAAATTTCGGTCTCCTTTGCTCATGTGAATTTTGTCTCTTGTGAAAGTGGATAACTTTGGTAAAAGGTTAGTAGGAAATGAATTACAAAAAGTTATTATAAATTTGGAGAGATTTGTATTCGCGCGAAGAGAGAGAGATCGACCAAATGAGAATTTAAAAATCCACAAGTGCGTTACTTATCTAAATGTAAATTAGGGGGAAGTTCAAAAAGACATTAATTACAACATGCCTTATTGAATCCCACCAGCACCACATGATTACACTCCAGGGACTTGTAGCTCTGGTAACGATTTTATTTCAACAAATTTAAACGCAGACTTAACCCACAAGGTATTGCAACTTCGGGGTAAGAAAATTACAATTTTCATCTATCACGTGTATTACGGCGTTAGGTAATACAAACTTCAATGCAACTCTTCGATAAGTCGAAAAGTGACTAACAGACCGCGAATTCGAGTCGAGATATTGAGCAAAATATACAGAAAGTGGCGTTTTGTAGAGTCTTCACAAAGCAACTTGGATCACAAAAATGGCGACGATTGCTGAACGTTGATTCAATGGAATAACTGGAATCACGAAATTTGTATCGTTACATTACAGAACTGCGACTATTGTGTAGATACACTTTGTGGTCAGATTGGCCTAAAATCCTGTGAACTTATCAAGATTAGTGTTCTGTGTATCGAACACCTTTACAGAGGCCTTTAGATTTTTTGCTATGTCTCAAAGGTTAAGTGGTAGTGACACGAGATCAGCCAAAGCACTTTCCAGGAGTTTCAACAAAGTTACTAGCCGTTCTCTGTCAATATTCCATTAATAGAGTTCTATCAATAGAACTAATGCCAGTTCTGAGCTACTTTTTGGAAAGGGCGAAATTTCCGTTATCTATTATGACCACTGTCAATAACCCGTAAATATTATTTCAAATTTGGCCCTCCTTGCATCTGAATGCGCATAATTTTCACCTCAAAGAAATTGCTTTTCCTGAATAATTCTGAGGCTCCTCGCTTGGACGTCTCCGGCCTCGATTTAATTCCCCAAGTACATCCTCGTCTTATCAAAATTGAATGGGACGCCGTCTCGTTCCGCACACGATTTAATTCGATTTGATGCTACTCATGGCAATTAGGTTGATAGAATATGCGGTAAAATTGAGCCGCTGCAATGAGTTAAGAGCGTGAAAATGTCTGTTACGTACGTTATGCGTGACTAGACACGCACTTTCTTAAATTTTCGTTCGGGAATGTGGAAGAGTGCAAATGAAAACTATAACAACTGTATCCGCATACCTAACCAATGTTCTTGCGTCATAGAGTTACTAGAAATAACGACTGAGAGACTGTTGGATAATTTTAGTAACACTATAATGTTCATTCACAAAGTACGAGAGGGAAATTGGGGTGAATATCAATTTATCTCGTAGCGCTGTAGACATACTACTTGCCACGTTTGAGTTATTTAAGAAAATATACATAGAATTACTAGTGTTTATTAAATAGGAAATCTTTAATAATTACATAGAGAACAATTAATTGCTCTCTTCCCTTCTCTGGATATCGCTGTGTATCGTAATTGACTGTAACGAATCTCTGTTATCACACACTTTTTCATTGATTTAAATGTTTGTACTTCATTTAAATGCGCGTTAAATTTTTCCGATTTTTAAACATGGTAATTGTGTAGGAAATTTTATGCTGTAAAAGGTCGGTCCGTACTTCATTAATAAATTCTGTGATAATTATGCTTTTTATTCGTAAAGTGTAGACAGTATTGTTTCTTTGTTTGTCTGGCATTAAACGCAAGAATTTATACAATGAAAAATTTGCATTAAAAGGTTTTTTATAAATACAATCAAAACAAACTCAAAATACTATTAAATACGACACATACGTTTGTTTAATGAAAATAATTATGTAGTTAATAACTGGAACAAAATTAATTCCACCATAACATAATTTATAGAAACATCTAATGTTACCCAAAGTAGTGCATTAAAAAATAAATTCTAACAAATTTTTTTTTATTATTCAAAATTGTTTTAGAAATAGTACTCATAACACTATTAAATACATATACATTTAATAAAAATAATTATGTAGTTAATAACTGGAACAAAATTTATGCTAGCATAATTTATAGAAACATTTAATGTTACTCAAAGTAGGTAGTGCATTTAAAAAAAAAACATTTTTTCCACCACATTTTTTTATTTTTCAAAATTGTTTTAGAAATGCTCAAAATACTATTAAATACGACATATATACATTTAATAAAAATAATTATGTGGTTAATAACTGGAACAAAATTTATGCTAGCTCAATTTCTAGAAACAATTATTAATACTATCTACCCAAAGTAGTGCATTGGAAAAAATAAACAATTTTTATCTAAATTGTTTTTCCAACTGTCCTGTTTACTACTGACATTCATATAATTTTTTATTGAGACCGGTAGTTTCTATTAATAGCAATTTGTTACTTTCAAGTTTTGAAGTGGTTTCTTGCTAATATACAGGGTGGTCGTGATATAACCTTACAAAAAAAAAACGGTAATAGGTGACGATGAGTAGAACTCATATACAAAAAAAAAATCTAGTAAAAGTCTTTTCGTTTTCGAGATAAAAATAATTGAAAATTTGTACAAAATTTGCTGTACGCCAATGAGTTAATCTGGATGAAAAATGTGATTTTGGTTGTCTAGTAACGATAATCGGTACCTGTACCTGTACCAACTAGTAAACTGAATGACATTTGTCAAATTCAATAATTCTGAATTTGCGGTAGAAATGGAATTTACAAATCAAGAATATGCGAAAAAAACACTGGTTTTGTTTTGTTATTTATTAAAGCCGATTTATAAACTTGACGTTGCCTTTGCCGTTTAAAGTTGAGATCGCTGTTCTTTGTTGAATATTGTGTTTATCGGCAGATTCTAACCTAAAACCACAATCATGATTATCCGTCAGTGTCTTGACCCAGAAAACTCGCTATTTACTTACAAACTGCAAACACAAACGCAAGTGAAGTCTTGAAAAAGACTGGTTTTATAGACTTCTTGTACAAAAATGATTATAAGAGAAAAAATACATTGAAAACAAGAAAGGCGACGACATATAAATGACAACTGACATATGCAAACTGACAAGTAAATCACTGGCAAACGAAAACGTCTATCAAATTTGAAAGCAAATTGTCAAATATATTGTAACTAGGTAACTAACAATTAAAATTTGGTTAAATTATGTATGTATTTATTTTTGTGGTCAGTGGCGTCAAATGAGTGTGGATAGGGGTTAATTTTTCTTCATCATTTTGGACCTACCAAATATCGGTTTTTCTGAATTGTTGGATCCTCCTAATGGCCCAGAATTTTTTTGTAAGGTTATATCACGACCACCCTGTATATGTAACAGTTTTATGAAAAATATGCATAAGCATTTGGAAAATATGCAAGAGACACTACATATTTGACAGCGTGCGATGATTAAAATTAAATTAAATTTACCGCTTATATTTATAATAAAATTATTTATTAAGACACTTGCAAAGAACCATATGAAACACAAGTTTTTTTTTTCATTGGGTACTAATTAATGGATTAATGGAAATAATTACATAAATAATAACTGAAATAAAACTTATTAAATTTCGTGGGATAATTAGTATTTTCCAAAATAATGCATTTAAAATTATGCTTTTTATTCGTAAAGTGTAGACATTATTGTTTCTTTGTTTGTCTTGCATTAAACGCAAGAAAGGCTCGCATTTACACAATGAAAAATATGCATTAAAAGGTTTTTTTCAAAATACATATGAGTTTGGAAGAAATGCTCAAAATACGATTAAATATGACACATGCGTTTAATAAAAATAATTGTGTAATTAATAACTGGGACAAAATTAATTGTACCTGATTTCTAGGGACAATTAATATTACCCTAAGTAGTACATTTAAGAAAACAATTTTTATCTATCACAATTTTATAATTTGTCAAAATTGTTTTTTTCTAATTGTCCCGTTTAAGTACTACTGACATTCATATAATTTTTTATTGAGACTGGTAGTTTCTATTAATAGCGATTTGTTACTTTCAAGTTTTGAAGTGGTTTCTTGCTAATATATATATGCATCAGGTTTTATGAAAAATATGCATAAGCATTTGGAAGATATGCAAGAGACACTACGTATTTGGAAGCGTGCGATGATTAAGGCTAAAATAAATTTACCGCTTATATTTATAATAAAATTATTTATTAAGACACTTGCAAAGAACCAAATGAAATACATGAAAATTTATTCACTAGGTACTAATTAATAGATTAATGGAAATAATTACATAATTAATAACTGAAACAAAACTTATTAAAGTTCGCGGAATAATTAATATTTACCAAAATAATGCATTTAAAGTATTCCCACCTTTTGTGCGATACATTTTTTAATTTTTCAAAAATGATTTATTCTGCTGCCCTGTTTTCTACATATATGCAACATGTTTTATGAAAAATATGCATAATAATTCGGAAGGTATGCAAGAGACAAATATTGACATTTGTGGGTAGCGTGTAAAATAAATTTACACTTCATATTTATTGTTCTCGATTAACATACTTACACAAGATATAATTACGTCAATATTTGCTTACATACTATTAATGAAAATAAATATGTAATTAATAAGTAGAATAAAAATTACTTTATCCTAATTTTGAGAACCAAATAGTAGACAGTTTTCAAAATTGTGCATTTGAAAAACTCACAATTTGTTATCCAATACCTATTGGCTGTTTAGAGTTTCCTATTGACTTTCATATCATTTTTTAATAAAATATTAACAACAATATTTTATTTTCAGATTTGACATTGATTTCTGCCATTATTATCTAAATAATTTCTAGCCAACTCACATGTTACCAATATGACGGGTACAGGCCGCTAAAATATGCCACATATGCAACATATGCATAAAAATACGCAGTTTGATATGTTTTTTAAGCAATTTTGCCTTATATTTTTTGAATTTCATTATGTACTTTCTGCCAATTACTACACAATTCAATTGGAAGAAAAGGCACGTAATCTGATCCCTCGGGTGAAGTATTTCGATTTTCCGGATATTTCTTTTCTATCCGCAAATACATTTTTTAAAGTATAATCGTCGGAAGGAACGCCAGAAGCACGATTTCCACTCGAATATCTCGAAAGTAGGCCCTATTGTAACGTTTATTTTCTAATTTATTTACACTATCCTAATTATTCACTACACACTACTTAATTTATCTTAGACTATTGCTGAACTAATTTATATAACACACTTAACTACTTCCTAACTAACTAATTTATATCACTCTTAAATCTAATTTATTTATACGCTCTCGCTTTTCACCTTGTTTACTATGTCGCGCTTCACGTCTAATCATCCTCTCCGACCGCAAGCCCGCTTATATAAATTTCTCAATTGTATTCTCGATAATTCCACAAAGAACTCGATCCATCTAGATAATAATGTTTATCCACGCCCAGAACGTAATAAATCATTCTTTCCTTAAATAATAATCCGGGAGTATTCATGGAATTGTCTTTTTTTTATAGGATTCAATTAAGCGTAGCGGCATTCTTTTAAGGTAAACCGCCGAGGTCCGATAAGAGTAAACACGTCTCGCACTGCTGTTTACATTTCGCGTTACAATATTTTGGGGAACATTTTCAAACATTCGCATGAATTTCATTATATTCAATTTTGTAGGTACAATCCAAATACATACCTAATTACCCTTAAACCAAACACAAAAATCACCATATTAACCATAATTCGCGTAATCATCACGTTTCCTCTCTCGAACTTAATCGTACTTAATCAAAATGTTTTGTCACGGCGCTATTACCAATTGCAGTGTCATCCTTTCGATTAACTGATGACATGATACGATCGATTATTAAATGGAGATACCTCGAGAGTGAATCGGATGGGATTATGTAAGTGGTTCAATTAGCGGAAGGGGTGTTTTTGAGCCGCGAGGGTGAGAACGTGGATCAAAACAAGGGGGATGATTTTGTGTTTTTATTCAAGTTTGTTTCTATGTAGTTGATTGAAAATAATGCGCCTAAGGGCCGGTAATCGGACGTCCAATCTGATAAAATATGCAAAGTTCCCATTACTGATTCATTCAGTTAAATTGTTGATATTACGGTTATCACGATAAAAGACAATTAAGGACGATTAAGGACAATATTTTATATTGGACAAGCCGTACCCGGCATGCGTCGCAATGCCACGTAAAGTTGTATATGCCAATGCCAATTGTATATTATCTTTTTAAATTTTTAATAAATAATTTATGAAAAACTACCCTGAAATTAGGTATGAAATTTTCCTGTACAATATGCGTTTGACCAAACGACGTCATTTAAAAGCAATTATTATACGTTTGGATGTTGGCCAAGAAATATTTAGGGTCATTTCCCACCCCAGAAACTAAAGAAGGTAATGGATCTGGTGGTGGGAACAATTACGGTAATTTTACTTTACCACCAGCACAACATAATCCAGTAGCTCCACCGCTGCATTTTAACGCTTTACAATATTGACAAACGATTGTCATTTCTCCAATCGTTACGGATTCTTCGGCACAATAATCTATTTCCGGGTCGTAGTGGAATGCTACTCGTTCCAAGTTTACAGGAACACTGCGTCTGCGGAATCGCTCTATTTCATTGTGTCTTGAAGTGCGCTCCATGTTTTGGGCATTTGTTGCTCGTAGTACGTGCATGACCATCTTGGTGTTGATTCTGCCATGTCTTTTTCCGCTTGTCTAAATAGTTTTTTGTTTGTTTGTTATTTTTACCTTTAGTTCGATTCGTCGGTAATTCTGTTCGGTCTGTTGTTTGGGTTTCTTCTCTTCCGGTTTTGGGTCTTGTATTTTGTACCTCATAGACTTGTTTCTTGGGTGTTTTATTCGTTTGACGTCAGGTACAGTCGAATTGTCTTGTAGTTTTCCTCGATCCTTTTGAAATAGTGTGATCTTATATAATTGTGCTGATCGTCAAACCCAAGTTCATGGAACGCCTCGTTGTTCTCTTGGGCTTTCCCCCATAGTGCTTCTAGGCGATCAATCCTTTTTTGTAAGTATTCCTTTGTTTTTCTTGCACTTCCGTTTTTCTTGCAATTATTTTGTAGTTATATGATTTCTTGGGCTATTTTCTCTTGTTCTTGAATCAACTCATCTGCTTGTTATATCTTGTCGTAGTTGAAATTGTGAATTTTTTAACTTAATTCTCTGGAAAAGGTGGTTGTGACTTACTCAGGACTTTGCTTGTCTTCTTGACTTCCCGCCGTTGTGTTGGCGTCGAAGTTCTTGAAGTTTTGGAGTTGTAATCACTGGCGGCTTTTCCTCCGGCTGCAGTGACTGGATATGTCCGTCGTTTCAAATTTTTAGACTTGGTGTCCTGGTGAAGTTGTTTTGACTTACTCAGGACTCTTCTTGGTTTCTTGACTTTCCGCTTTTGTGTTGGCGTCGTGTAGATTTTGTAGACTCGGTGCCCTGTCGATCTAAATGCTGTTGTGTAAGATGTGCCCGAACTCGTTCGATTCCATTATTTACTGTTGAACGTAATTCTGTCATACCAATACGAATGTTATCTGTCTCTCACCGGTCGTCAGTCGTCAGTGCGATTTGGACGTGAGAGCTCGTCTCGTTGCACATTTGATTGACTTCGACGACCTAAGTCCATCTTCTCCTTGGCATTTTAAAATCACTAAAGTTCTCGCGCACTGACAAACTGATGATAGATTGTAATAATCGTCATGACATTTATTTATTTGACAACCAACTGAGACTATACTTTCATTTGTTTGATTATAAATGTTAAATTACAAAACGTACCTTTTTCAGTATTTCCCTTACTTATTATTTATGTTTCTCACCGAAAAACCTTCCCCGAACTTCCACAAATATTTCAAGATCAAAATTAACAAAATCCGTCCAGCCGTTCTCGAGTTCAAGCTAGACAAACGAACAGCAATCCATTTTTATATATATAGAGGTAACAAGAACTTCTGGGATTAGTTTTTAATTAGTTCAAGAAAATATTAAATGCCTATTGTAAACAGATGAGTTAATTAACCAATTAGTACAAGTAATAAATACTCTACTGTAAGAAACTTCCCTCATCCATTTTTTATCTCTAATATTTGATTACATTTTCAATTAACCAACTCCTATTCAAACGAAATTGTTAATTTATTTTCTGATTTTCGTTCATTTTTAATTAAAATCGTGTCATAAAGTTCTCGTCGTAAATTTGTTTTAAATTTACTTGACAGTAAATTCTCACCGATGGTACATTTTGATGTTTCAATTTCAATTCAGACAAGTCCTGAAGTAAGTTTAATTTTAGAAGTGAGCGAGCCCCATGAGCGAAATTTCCTTTAAAAAATGACACGTTTACTCCCTTGTTTCCCCTTTTAAAAAAGTTTCCCTTTTAGGCGTATTAAATGGGAAGTATCATGGAAGTAAAGTAAAGGAAATGGCTTCATTGTGCTGATATGTCATTATAACTTTATAGAGTTTTGGGTGAACGAAGAGAAGTTCAGACAGGTTGGGTTGAAATGATGAAAACGGTGAAATTGTAAGCAAGTGTGTTTAGGAGCTTAGGAAGAACTTTTGATGGAATATATCGACACACTAAGTGATCACAACGAAGTCACTTTTACTATCGTCTTATCATATTTAAGATAATTTTTGAAATCTCGACTGCATGCGAATGATATGGGAATTAATAATATATTGCTAAAATTACACATGAATGAAATATTTGATGGTGATGGTAAATAATAATAATAATAATAATAATAATAATAATAATAATAATCTTTTATTGCCCAACAGGTAACACCCAATTACAGGACATAATTAAATTCAAATGTGTCACATGATACAATAGTAAATTAAAGTAATTATATAAAATAGAAAAACAAAGTGCAAATTGCATTAGTATGACAAAAACTTATTATTGAAGTAATATAAAACCTATTAACTATAAACTATTAATGGTGATGAATGCTAATGACTTCTTTCAATTAGTGTAGTATTAATTAATAACAATTAGTGTAATTTTGGTAAGTGGGGAATGAGTAGAGGATTTTTTTCTTAAATTTGTTTTGTTTTTATTGTAATTTTTATTGCAGCAAATAATATAGGTAATTAAACAGATTGCAATTAATAATTATATTATGTTGTGGGGAAAACTAATAAATTTAAGTTTAATATTTTATTAAAAAAGAAAGGTTATCTTAAGTTAAATCTTTTTTTTTTTTTTTTTTTTTTTTTTTTTTTTTTTTTTCTAGAGGGAAAAACCCGTTTATGGGGGAATGATGAGGTGAAAAATCCTTTCATGAGAGGTAAACGGTGTGGGGGAGAACATGTATTAGTGTCAGTATAAATGTTTAGTATGAAGAGTGTTGTTGCTCAATCATAAAGTATTTTCCAGCGCATCAGACACTGTGGGGGTCCACGGAGGTTACCCACTAAAAAAACCCTCTCTTATGATGGGACCGATGTTTCTTCTGGCTTGGAAATTAAAAATTTCCGTATCTTCAGAAGAAAAATGGGTAATCATTTTTACAGTTGTTATTGAATATATGGATAATTAATTGGTAATAGTATAAGGAAAAGAATGGAAATAATATTAACTATAGAAATAAATACGCATTACATAACCTAGAAAAAAAAAATATAAAATGTGCAGTATTTTACAATAAATGAAAAAGGTTATGATTTGTATTAACTACGTTGTAAATTTTGAAATTTTATTTCATCTGAAGATTTTTCTGAAATTATACATGTTATGAATTTAAAAATGTCGTCAAAATTTTTCTTCGAGGATAGCATCACGTTCATGACATTGTCACTACGAATTTCTATTTTGAGTTTTTGGTTTATTTCTAGCCTTTCTGCTGCCCATTTCCAGCATTCAAAAATTGTATGGTTAGCATCATCAAATTCATGGCAGTAGAAACATTCATCTGTCAAACTTTTCTTGATTTTGAATGTAAATTTACCAAAGCAACCGTGTCCAGAAAGGAACTGGGAGAAGAAGTAATTTGTTTGTTTGAATCTACAATTTATCCATGGTTCGAGGGTTGGTATAAGTGTTTTAGTCCATTGGGCTTTATCGTGTAAATTGGACCAGGAGCTTTGCCATTCAGCTAAGATAGAATCATAATTTTGTTTTTTATTACTTGGGTTCATAAAGTTTAGAACTCTCTCTTTTATTAAAAGAAGTATAGGGGGTGATGAAGAAATAATCTGTAGGGCTTCATTAGAAACAGTACGGTAACTAGAAGTTGTGCGTAGCAAACACTTACGTTGGACGCTATTATATAGTTTAGCATATTTTTTAATTTTCATGCTGTTATGCCAGACCGGACATGCATAAAGTAGGCTGAAATATATTGTATTGGTATATAGAAGTCTTTTAGAATTATTGGGACCACCGATATTTGGTAGAAGACGGCTGAGTTCTGTGAATTTGATTGTGGTAGTTTTAGAGGTAATATTTAAATGGTCACGGAATTTTAATTTTTCGTCAATAGTGACGCCTAAATATTTCAATGTTTTACTTGGTTGGAAAGAACAGTTTCCAATTTTAAATTGAATAAGATGCTTCAAACTGTAACCTTTCAATACTATGCTTTCAGTTTTATGTGGGGCAATTTTTAGTTCTATATTATGCATAGCAGTAATGATTTTATTTAATGTTTTGTTAATTAAATCGTTTAATACACAAGGAGTATTAGCTGAGAATAAAATACATAGGTCATCTGCAAAAGCTACGAGTTGAACATTCCTGCAAAATTTTAGATTTAGGATGGTATCATATAATATATTCCACAAAGTAGGTCCTAGGACAGAGCCTTGTGGTACTCCAGTAAATATTTGGAAACTCTCTTTCCCAAGACTAGTGATAAAACGATTAGACAGATAATTTTCAATAAGGTTGATTAAGTATATAGGAATTTCTTTCTGTTTCATGTTCTTAATTATGTGTTTCCATGATGCCGTATTAAAAGCATTTTGAACATCAATGGTGACCATACAACAAATTGTTTTGTTACTTTTGTGTGCCCACTCCAGGACTGCTTGAATAGCAGAAATAGTGGATTTGCCCTTTCGGAAACCAAATTGATATTCAGACAAACAATGATTGTTTTCTATATAAGTGTCTAAACGATCTTTAATCAGTTTTTCGAAAAGTTTACTTAGGGAATTTAAGAGGCAAATAGGTCTATACGAATTGGAAAAGTCATAGTTAGATTTATTCTTAGGAATAAGGTGTAGAGAGGCAAATTTCCAATCTTGTGGAATATCTTGTTTTATGAGAATGTTATTAAAAAAATTTACAAAATGTTCAGGACTATGATTATAAGCTATTAGGATGGCCTCAATTGGGATATGGTCAGGTCCAGGAGCCTTTTTTTTGTTGATTTTGTGAATGACATTATCAATTTCGTCCTTACAAATTAAAGGGATATTTCCTATATAGAGTGGATTTCTAATCCAGTCTTGTGGGGTATAGGGAAATAATTCTCTTGCTATAGTTAGTTTTTGATGAATAGGAATATTGAAAATTTTAAAAGATTTTGTGTATTTTGTTATGATTTTAAATGCATCACCCCAGACATTTTCGTCAATTTCATTTAGTAGTTCTTTCCAGTGCTTTCTTTTCGATTGAGATACACATAATTTCAGTTCTTTAATTGATTCCTTGTATCGTTGTAGAATAAAAATTGTGTCCAAGTTTTTGGTTTTCATTTTAGTTAAATGACGCCAAAGTCTGCCAGATTTTCTTCTCAGACGTTCAATATCGGCATTCCACCAAAAGGGTTTTCTATGGAATGTGCAACTATTAATGGATACACTTTCTCTACTGCATTTTTTGATGACTTCATATAGATTATCGTCATTGAGTTTAGTGCAAGAGGAGATGAAATTGTTTGTGAATATTGCGTTGTCAAAGAGATGCGTATAAAATTTACTAATATTATTATAGGTTTGATCATTTATGACAAATGAAATAGGATTATGTCCAAATCCCTTTCTAGTAATTTTCCAGTTTTGTATTAATTTTGAGATTTTAGTTGTACTAAGGGTTAAGTCGATAAAGGACTGACCATTATATGTTTCAAAAGTTGGAACGTTTCCTGAGTTATGTATGATTAAGTTGAGTTGAGAAATCCATTTGTCTAAATAAGTGCCTCTTCTATTGTTAATTGGAGATCCCCATGAAAAGGATTTGGAGTTAAAGTCGCCAAGTAAAATGTATTCTTTTGTATGATTTTGTTGAATGACATTGAAAATTTCGTCTATTTTCTTTTTAAAAACGTTAAATTTTATGTTTGGTGATATATAGCACGCTATAATATTTACAGTTTTTAGTTGAATTTCAATAAAGTCGTTGTATCTATTAATGTTCCAAACTTCTAGATTTCTACTAATAATTTGGATGGCTACAGTGGACTGCAAGTCCAGTATATACTTCTTATTACTACAAATTTTGTGGTTAGGTTCCATTATAAATGCGATATCGAATTTTTCTTCAGAAATGGCTAAGTTAATAAAATCGTGTGTCAATTTTTTTCGATCTACGTTAATTTGTAAAATTTTCATAGTGAGAAATAAAATTTAATTTAATTTATAGCTATTTGCTTTAAGTTCCCTGTATTTAGGACAGTTCATGTTGTCGTATCTATGGCCTAAGGTATTGCAGGTAATGCATTTTCTTGGATTTTTACAAGTTTTAGAAACGTGATCAAATTCGCCGCAATTAGTGCAAATTAATGAAACAGTTTTAGATTGGCATTCAAATTTAGAGTGTCCAAAATGCATACAATTAAAGCATCTAATAGGCACGACCTTTTCCTTTATTCTAATTAGGTTCCATCCTAACACTATTTTCTTTTGTTCTAAAAGAGAAGCGGCTGTTTTACTTTCAATATTAATTTTGACTGATTGTTTACCTTTGTTGTTTTGGTTTAGAGTTAGATTGAAATACGAATTTTTGTCTATAATTTTGTTCAATTCATTACAAAAAGTTTCTTTACACCAGGTTATATCAAGATCGAGGAAATAAATGGTTTTATAATTTTTTACTGATTCAACTACGCTATTTTTTAGGTTTTCTGAAATTTTTTCCTTAAACAGAGATCTGTTCTCCGTATTTCCAGTCACTTTGATGTATATATCATCTTTGTCATTTTTGGAAATGTTTTTGATTTTAATGCCTAAGCTATTTGGGTCAATGTCTTTTTTTTAAGTCTTTCACTACTGAAGCAAAAGAGATATTGTTATTGTTTTTAATTATGAATGTTTCGTTGAAATTATTTCTTGCTTTATGAATATAAGGAACAGAAATTTTTATGTCAATATCTCTGAAGAGGTATTCATGAAGTTTTCTTAGTACTATATCATCGAAATGATTTTGAAGAGATTGAAAGTTCATGTCAGAATGTGTAGCTTTGTTTTTATAAAATACTGAAATATTTTCGAGTAAATCGAACAATATTCTAGTAGTTGTTAATTTAGAAATAACACAAATGAATGTGTTAGTACTGTAAGAATTGATAATTTTACCATTGAGGTTAGTTTCAAATTTCTTAACAAAATTAAGCGTATTATCTGGTTTAGTTCTGTCTAGATCGAAACCAAAATTATCACTAAGGTGTTGCAATTTAGATTTAGTTGACGGATCATTACGATTGCAATCGACGTCTATTAATATAATTGTATCGTTTTTAGTATTCTTAGTGACAATAGAGTCAGACGTTATGTTGTAAAGGTTGTCATTCCATTTCTTTTTGACTATTGAGGAAAATAAGTGGTAGTTATTTTCGGATTTGTTGAAAACATTTTTAATTTCAAGGGTTTCATCAAAAATTACTTCATTCTGATATTCTGTTTGTGTTGAGATTGATTTGAATGATTTATTTTTCGATATTTGATTTTGAAAAGTGTCTATGTGACATTTATTGGCGTTGAAAAGTTTTTCAAGGTTAAGTTTAAGTTAAGCTTAAGTTAAATCTGTGATATTAAAATTTTTAAATGTTATATTAATTATAATATATAATTATAATACATAATTATAATTAAATATTATAACGATATTAAAAAAATAGCTTAGATGCGATGGGTAAGAGAATTTTGACTTGCTTTCTGTTCCGTCTCAGAGAAGTGACATTTTTTAAGTTATTGTTGAACCAATGATGATTTACAGATATATTGCTGTCACCTCGAGTACCCGATACTTCTTCGAGATTTATTTCCAATAAATCACAGTTCCAGTAGACAATTTAACCGTAAGGGTAATAAAGACCCTCCGGGAAAGTCATCGAGCCTTTATGGACAAGTTATGACCGCATTTCGAGAAAGTAGAGGGTACCTCGCGATTTAAAACATGTGTTCACCATCTGTATAAGATGAAAGCGAGGATCTTCAGCAATGGTCAGCACGCCCTCTACTCATTACCGGTGTGATTTTCAACCAATAAGCGACGAGTAAAGAGGGCTGCAATGCAACCGGCCAATAAGCGGAGATCGCGTTTCTCGTCTCTAATTTTGAGTACTTTAATTTTAAGAAACATTCTTCCTCCAACTACGAGAGAATCACTATCATCTATCTTCACCTATTCCATTGTATTTAAGTTGTTGCATTTTAATAGTCTAGTAAATCCGAAGTTACAATTACGTGTTATCATTTCCCAACTGTTCACGCAATATTAAGTTGGCGCGTGAAGTGTACCGGTCAGTTATAACGATCTAAGACAATCGAAATTTCTGATTCGTACGCGACGTTACATGATGGTCCTTCGAGCCGGATCTACAGTGTTAAGTGTCTAATCGCAAGAAACGATTACACTAGAAAGCAGCAACAGACAAAGGTTAAGGTGCAAGAAGAATCCAAAACAGAACTCCAAGACCACGAAGCAGCCGTCTGGACACCACATAGGGAAGCAGCCGCCTGGACACCACTTAAGGGAGCAGCCAGCTGGACACCACTTCGGGAGCAGCCACCTGGACACCACTTAAGGGAGCAGCCTTCGGACACCTAGTAGGGGAGCAGCCGACGGAACAGTGGATCTTAGCAAGTTTTGCTATTCAACGAGGACATCGGAATCAACAGGTACTTGTTATCATTAGGAATCATCGTCCTGTTATTGTCCCATCCTTTCAAATTTCTTTTCGTTTCGGTTATAATGGAAGATCAAAGGGCATTAATTAAAAACCGTTCAACTCTTAAAGCGCAATTGACTCGTTTGCAAAAATATTTAAATGAAAATTCAAACCTTGATATTGACGAACTAGAAATTCGTAAGACTAAATTAGAAGAAATTAATAAATCATTCCTAGAAGTTCAATTACGCATCGATACAGACGAATCTATAGATGAGGAGGAAAGGTCTCAATTCGAAAACCAATATTTTTCTTGTGCAAAAATTATTAATAAAGGTTTACGTGAACAAAGGGCTGGAACGAATGTTCATACAAATCAAAACCAGTTACCTGTATTATCTAATGAAATAACGGTAAAACAAACAAATTCGGTATTACCAAACATTCAAATACACCCTTTTGACGGAAACCCGATTGAATGGTGTTCCTTTCACGACACGTTTAAGTCGCTAGTACACGAAAATAATGATCTTCCCTCAGTACAAAAATTTCACTATTTAAAAACATCACTCAAGGGAGAGGTAGCTGCAGTAATCACGTCATTTAATGCCTCAGAAGAAAATTACCTAGTAGCCTGGGACTTATTGCAAAAACGTTGTAATAGACCGCGGCAGATTGTGCAAGCACACTTGAAAGCCTTTTTAGAATTGCCGGAAATTTCTCGAGATTCTCCGTCACATTTACGAACATTATCAGAATCTGCGCAATTACACATTAACGCATTAAAAACTCTTAAGTTGCCTACAAATCAATGGGATGCATTTTTAGTTTACGTCTTAACAAAAAAATTAGATAAAACTACGCGTAGAGCCTGGGAGCGTACGCTAGAAAATGATGAAATGCCCACTTTCGATCAATTTATTAAATTTCTAAATAAGCAATCTCGCGGAGAAGAAATTGAATTTAATACTAATAACAAATCAAATAACAATAACTCATATGAAAAACATTCTTTTAATAAACAATCGAGACAAGTGCAATCACATTTGGGGACTTATGCACAGAATTGTCCGATCT
Source organism: Cryptocephalus moraei (assembly GCA_946251905.1). Taxonomy (NCBI): domain Eukaryota; kingdom Metazoa; phylum Arthropoda; class Insecta; order Coleoptera; family Chrysomelidae; genus Cryptocephalus; species Cryptocephalus moraei. The sequence continues at coordinate 5,063,233 of OX276455.1, read as the reverse complement.
GTAATGAAAATCACAGAATTCTCGCATGTCAAGAATTCATGTCGTATTCAGCTCAGCAAAGAGCAGACGCGGTTAGAAAGGCGCGACTCTGTTTAAACTGTTTCCGAAATAATCATTCAACAAATAAGTGTTATGCTAAGGGATGCAGAATATGTAATAAAAAACACAACTCGTTACTGCATTTCAAGCAAGAACCGAAGAATACAAATATTAAGGACACTAATACTGTGCCTACTCATTCAAATTTAAATAAAGAGCCTAAAGTTGTTCCTTCCGAAAATCAATTGGTATCTCAACCATCGGCAAGTTCATATGTTTCAGCATTTGATTCGGAGGTTTTGTTAGGCACAGCTCTTGTAAAGATACTAGATAAGTACAATAATGAGCATATATGTAGAATTTTACTTGACAGTGGCTCTCAAACACATTTCATAACAGAAAATTTAGCAGATCGTTTAGGACTGCCAAAACAAAATATTAATTTACCCTTCTCAGGTTTAGGTCAGTTGCAAACAACGGCAAAATATTCAATTAAAGCCCAATTGGCGTCTAGGATTTCAAACTTCTCTTCACAATTAACATTTGTAGCCTTACCATCAATAACAGGACTGTTACCTTCGCGACAATTGAACAAAAATTTCTTCGCTATACCGAAAAATATAACGTTAGCTGATCCAGATTTTTATAAATGTGGAGAAGTTGATGCTTTGATAGGTAATACGGTGTTTTACCGATTATTAAGCGTAGGACAGTTTAAATTACACAATTCTGTAGTATTACAGAAAACATTATTAGGCTGGATTGTGACGGTGAAGTCAGTATTCCTACCAATAATGCATCGTCAAATGTTAATAAAACTTGTCACCTAGTAACCACATTGGAAAATCAAATCAATAAATTTTGGGAAGTAGAAGAAGTGCCATATAAAAAATATTTATCCGAAGAAGAGGTATCGTGTGAAAACCATTTTTGTGAAAACACCGTTCGGGATAGCGATGGAAGGTATATAATTAAATTACCGTTTAATGAAAACAAGGCACGAATCGGTGATTCATATAATATCGCTCTAAAACGTCTTTACTCATTAGAGAAAAAATTAGCAAAAAATAGCGAATTACGAACTCATTACGTAAAATTCTTAAGAAAGTATCAAAATTTAGGACCATATTTGGATTCAAAGCAATCAAAGAAAATTCTTGGAATAAAGTGGAATTCAACCACTGATTCGATACATTATTTTATAGAGCCATTTTCAAACAATGAACGTGTAACCAAACGACGAATATTATCTCAGATTGCTCAACTATTCGACCCATTGGGTTTATTAGGTCCAGTCATTACAAGGGCCAAATTAATCATGCAAGAGTTATGGAAGTTTAAACTGGATTGGGACGAGTCTGTTCCTCAGTCTTTGTATGTAAGGTGGTTAGAATTTAAGGAGCAATTACCTATATTAAATAATTTTAAGGTGGCACGTAAGATTAGTTTAGATAATTTTGTGGAATGTCAGTTACATGGATTCTGTGATGCCAGTGAGAAGGCCTACGGTGCCTGCATATATTTAAGAACAACTGATAAAAACAATCGACATTTTGTTCAATTAGTATGTGCTAAGTCACGAGTAGCACCTATTAAAACCATTACTCTACCTCGCTTAGAATTATGCTCGGCCGTTTTATTAGCACACTTATTCAAATCAACCACGTTAGCTTTAAAACTAACTTATGTAAAGGTTAGATTCTGGTCAGATTCCACTATTGCTTTGCATTGGCTAAAGACATCCCCACATTTATTGAAAACGTTTATTGCGAACCGTGTAGCAGATATTCAGTCAAACACAAATTCAGATGATTGGTACCATATTTCAACTCACGATAATCCGGCAGATTTCATCTCGAGAGGTCAAAGCCCTTCGGAGTTTATGGGTACCGAAAGGTGGTTAACAGGTCCCAGTTGGCTCTCTAAATCGGAGGAATATTGGGTTATGACACCGATCCCTTTTATTGATGTTCCGGAAAAACGGATTAAGGTAACCTTAACAGGTACCAAATTTCAGGAGAATATTTTTGAAAGATTCTCGTCTATTAAAACTGTAAATTATTTTGTAGCATGCTGCTTACGATGGCTTAAATATAAAAGGACGAGTCAATTAATAGGTCAATTTAGTGCTCAAGAATTGCAAGAGGCGCACCTTTATGCAATTAAATTAATTCAAAAACAATCATTTTCTGATGAAATAAACAAATTAAATCAGGGTAAACAGCTAGATAAGAGAAGCAAATTATTACCATTAAGTCCATTCATTGACGAAATAGGTATTTTACGCGTTGGTGGCAGATTAAAAAATGCTCAAATAAATTATTCGCAAAAACACCCTATATTATTACCACGTTCTAATCATTTAACGAAACTTATATTAACAAATGCTCATCTAAAAAATTGGCATGCCGGAACTCAGGCAACATTAAATTTTGTAAGACTCACTTACTGGCCCATTGACGGTAAAAACACGATTCGTCGGATAATACATACATGTGTACGTTGCAGTAAGCTAAGTCCCAAGTTACCAAGGTATCAAATGGGTAATTTACCTATAAATAGAGTTATCAAAACGCGACCGTTTGAAAATATAGGACTAGATTACTGTGGACCTTTCTTTATAAAGGAGAAAAAATTTAGAAATCGAAATAAGATAAAGGCTTACGTAGCGGTATTTGTTTGTTTCACTACAAGGGCAGTACACTTGGAATTAGTCACAGATTTAACAAGTGAAGCATGCCTAGCAGCCATTCGAAGGGTTTTTGCCAGAAGAGGTGTAGCTAAAAATATATATTCAGACAATGCAACCAATTTTATTGGTGCAAAGAATGAAATACTAAAAATAAGGAATTTTTTGTTATCAGAAACTCATAAGAGCAATATGAAGCACACTTTAGCACACGTAGGGGTTAATTGGCACTTTTCACCACCTCGATCACCACACTTCGGTGGATTGTGGGAGGCATCAGTAAAGTCATTAAATTTCCATTTATACAGAACGGTAGGAGATCATTTATTTACTTACGAACAATTTAATACGTATATAATCGAAATCGAAGGGATCTTAAATTCCAGACCACTGACTCCATTATCCTCGGACCCAAATGACCTTACACCTCTTACTCCCGGTCATTTCCTCATAGGTGATTCCTTAACAAGTATACCGGAACCTGATTATCAGAAGTGTGCCATTAACAGACTTTCTTTATGGCAACATATTCAAAGAGTGAAACGTCACTTCTGGGTACGATGGCATAAGGAGTATCTCCATCAGCTACAAGCACGTAGCAAGTGGCGACAAGGAGATTCGGAGCAGCCCAAGGTAGGCACCTTGGTAATTATAAAGGAGGACAATCTGCCTCCTCTGCAATGGAGCCTTGGCCGTATTGTCGCAGTCCATCCAGGGGAGGACAACATAGTGCGTGTCGCAACTGTGAAAACCGCGAGTGGTGTGTACAAACGAAGTGTTAAGCGTTTATGTCCTCTTCCTATATACAATGATGATGAATAATTTTATTTTTTTATTTTTTATACTTTAATTATTTACATTTATTTTTCGTATACAAGCATATCATCAAGTTAATTTCTTTATTTACCCATATTCGTAGTTTTTATTATACAAATTTATTATAAATTTAGTTTTGTATTCTTAGTATTCTTAATTAGTATTATTTTAAAATCATTATTTGCTATTATTTTGAACGGAGACCCTTCAAAGGGGGCGGCGTGTTCCGTCTCAGAGAAGTGACATTTTTTAAGTTATTGTTGAACCAATGATGATTTACAGATATATTGCTGTCACCTCGAGTACCCGATACTTCTTCGAGATTTATTTCCAATAAATCACAGTTCCAGTAGACAATTTAACCGTAAGGGTAATAAAGACCCTCCGGGAAAGTCATCGAGCCTTTATGGACAAGTTATGACCGCATTTCGAGAAAGTAGAGGGTACCTCGCGATTTAAAACATGTGTTCACCATCTGTATAAGATGAAAGCGAGGATCTTCAGCAATGGTCAGCACGCCCTCTACTCATTACCGGTGTGATTTTCAACCAATAAGCGACGAGTAAAGAGGGCTGCAATGCAACCGGCCAATAAGCGGAGATCGCGTTTCTCGTCTCTAATTTTGAGTACTTTAATTTTAAGAAACATTCTTCCTCCAACTACGAGAGAATCACTATCATCTATCTTCACCTATTCCATTGTATTTAAGTTGTTGCATTTTAATAGTCTAGTAAATCCGAAGTTACAATTACGTGTTATCATTTCCCAACTGTTCACGCAATATTAAGTTGGCGCGTGAAGTGTACCGGTCAGTTATAACGATCTAAGACAATCGAAATTTCTGATTCGTACGCGACGTTACACTTTCATTTTATTTATGTATGGTGCGCAAATTTTGATATTTTGAAATTTTGATAGACAGTTAATTTTATATTGTGTCTATTATAATAACCACAAAATAGGATACAGCCTGAAAAATTATAAAGTTATCCTCCTATGAATTTCAAATTCAATCTTGTGTTTATGTTTTAAACTGTACTTTCTAATACTAAAGAGCTAAAGAGCCCAATGTATATCTAAACCAATTTAAATGATTTACTAGGCACATTAGAATGTTTATTACTAGCAACTACTTTTATTACTCCTCTCTGATTATTCATGACTCCATGTATTACGATCGAGCTTTTAGTTTTAATTAAGAACCTACCTGAACTTACGTAAGTCTCGATTTTACAGGATATGGTCTGCGTTTCTTGCGTTTCCTACGTTTACCATGTTGAGATGCGAATTTCATTTGTATTTGTCAGTATAAATTAATAATTAATATTTCCGCCTTGTACTTGTCTTGGTAAAGCTTCTTAAAAGCTTGTAGTGCGAAACGAAGAGCTTCCTTCTGAGGTCTTTGTAATAAATACGGAAACCATATAAAATCATTCACTCTGGTTTGAAGGAGGATGTGAGCTTAGTAATTGTAAGTGCATTGAGAGTATTACTCGCATTTGTAATCAGAGCCCTGCAACACGTTGCAATATGTTGATGAGATATTGGAACTTTTACTACAGACAGGGGTTTAAGTAAACGTATTATTGTAACAATCACATGTAATTCTGGTAATTGATGGGTTGCTGTAACGTTTCAAAAATGTGTTCAATCTGGTATTGCTATATGAATTTTTACCTTTTGTTCCAAAATTTAAATTTAACTCCCTGCAGGACCTAATTGTGCCACTCATTACTTCACCGCTCTCTAGTTAAATAAAAATAAAGGAATCTCTACCGTACGTACACACACACATATCGTATATCTCAAAATTGATATAATCGTTGACAGACACGCAATATCCTACTGCAGTGTAAATAAATAAAATGGATTTTGCGAGTAAACGCGACAGGAAATGGACGATAATTCCTCGATAAATATACAATTTACAGCCGATCGACAATCGTTAGGGTGTGTGATTCCTTCACAATTCTTCACAGCTGATCCAATCAGCGTAACTCATCGAAATTGCTTCGATTAACCCGAATTCGATTATTAAATGTTGCCCAACTAATCGTGCTTTAGCTACGAGTTTACTATATCAATCTCTTAAGTTGCCCAACAGAGGCCCAAAGCACCTATTACTATTGAAATTAGTTGAGCGTGTCAGTTGAAACTCAGATTTATGGGTTATTCTTCTCATAAACCGGAATTGCTTGATACACTGATCCACACGTTTCACCTACCAAAAATAGATGGATAGAAATAATAAACGCCATGTTTGGTCAGTTTTGCAACTCGCGACTGTTACCAAGAGCACAATTTATTAACCGTCCGTTTATGGTTGAAGTATTCGCGATAATGTCAGGATTTTTAGACTCGTCCTTTGGCGCAAAAAATTAAACAGGTTTATTATTGGAGCAGGTACTATGATTTATATGTAATTTAATTAATAATGATCCTTGCGACTGCCGTAAAAGCCTAGAAAACAGGCCAAAACCCATCTTGCTTTGCTAAGATTTCTTTTGACAAAAGAATATCGAAATTAGTGAATTAAAGATTGCGGAAATAGAAAGTTGTAGCGGAATTTAGAAATATGTCTACACTGTGTCCCACAAAATTGGGATTGATTCACATAAAACTAATTCACCTCTGAATGGAATTGCTCATATACAGGGATTTCTTCTAAAATACGCAAGAATAAAGTAGCTTTATTTTTAAAGACAGGAAACATAATTGTAAAGAATTAAGTATGTTTTAGGGTAGAGTCTTATGGTTCTAATTTTATTAATTGTCCTAACTCTAACCTTAATTATGCCTGAAATTGAAATGAAAAGAATGTCTCATCTGAAATTTCCAGGATTTCATAGTTTTTCGGTTTTCAGAACTGCTACTATCGAAATGTCTCAAAATTTAAAGAAAATACAAATTGGCCTTCCTCTCCTAATTTTCTGCATTTAGTGCAGTTTACTCATGGGCATTTTTCAAAATTTCCAAATTCCAAAAGTAATTTTCCAAAATTTTATCTTTTATTGCGTCCATTCTGGGACACACTGTATACACGTATGAATGCATCTACTTTGTGTATGTTGTACCAGTTCCAATGAAACAGGTAAACAAGTCCATTAAAAATGGGCAATTAAAATTTTTAACATGGGAATATAACGCTGAAATTGATTTTTTGCATATTTTTTTATAACGAAAAAATGTTGCAAATTGAATGTCATGACTAATGACGTTTCCAGACGCTTAAAAAATGCAAAGCATATATAATTTAATCACTCATTTTTAATTTTAGAATTACAATCACTATACGTTCTTATTAATTCCCGTTATATGCTTAAAAATACAGTTTATCTTAACCTTAGATACGGTTTCAGGTTGACCTAAAGAAACCGATTACTCAGTTAATTAATTCATTTTGTTAATTGCTCATCAGTTATCACTAAACAAATTAATTCATTTGATTCAAATAATAGTTAACTTATTATTAACAAATAATAATAATAAAGTTTACACAGTGGATTTCTATTGTATCACTTCGTTGAATTGTGATAGTTTCCCACTGTTTAACGTTTGTCACCCAACGTTCATCTACATGCATGAGATTTCCACAAACACGCTTAAACTTAATAGTACTTAGGAAACTTAAACAATGCTGGATGCGGTCTTAACACGTCCCCTGTGAAAGCATAGCGACGCTAGTTTGCCATAACGGCCGCAGACGCTGACTGGAAAACTTTTGAATAATAATTAACGTTCCTTTTTCTCTAAGGAAGAATTTGAAATTTGGCAGTAAATAATGCGCTTAGTACCCTCATTTTTTCGAATAAAATTGAAAGCGGATCTCACCAAAGTCAGCTTCGGTATTTTTGCCTAATTAATTTCAGGAGCAAATAAAAGCAGCGTTAACGAGAAACTTTTTTCATTTTAATATAATGATTTTCCTTCACGAGACAACTTTTAAATTTTTCAGGTACATTAGGCTTTAAACCTCCATAATTAATCTTAATTCGACTTCGACAAAGAACTTAAACGGAATTAATAGCATAGATACTGAACTTATTAAAAGCGTTTTCAGCGTTTTTGAAAAGTTGGAAAGTTGCGTGGCAGTTCCTTAAGAGAAATGATTTGGTTATTGTTGAAATTGTTCAAAGATAAATTAATGTATAAGGTAGAGGTAACAACATGGCTTCGCCATTTCCCTTGTGTAGTTATTCTTTGCCCTACTTTACCTCTTTGTCTGACACAGGAAATATTTTACCTGTTGTAAGTGGCGATAGGAAAAGTATAGAAGCTCGTTAGTTGTACAATAACGTTGGAAGTATCGAAAATACAGCACAATACTTAATGAAATCGATGCATTAAAATCCTGTTGTGCAAACATTTGTTGTCATTAATTATTTTTATTAATTTTTTATACCAATTAAGGTAATGACATTTGTTATGATATTGCTCCTTTCTGGACAAATTTAATGCATGAAAACGTCTTGTGCAATAAATTAAAGGTCAATGGACACACGTTAAACGTCTATAGACACTATAAATTACACGTTTTGCACACAAATGTGTTTGCTTTGCATAAAGTAGATACTACACAAGTTCTTATTTGTATACGTTTAACGCAAATATTGGCTTAAATAGCGGTTAAAATATAAATTGCACTTTTCCTACCGGTCTACTCTCTGTAAACCAAATATAACTTAAAATTATTAGTCTGTGATATGGTAAAATGTCAAAACCTGGAGTTTTAAGCTCCCAAGGATTTTTTAATTATTTTTTCGTGTTTAATTGGGTCGTATTATATATCAAAATGCCTTATAAAACGCCCTAAAACGAACTTTTAATTTTCTCAAGAATTATCCTTGAGGTTAAATTTGACTTTAAATAACCCAGTTTGAGCTTAAATTTTGGAAAACGGGTTAACCTGGATTATTCCAGTCGTTACCAATTATTATTAAAGCGATTTAAGGTCTACAAACAAAGCATTTTTCAAGTTCGACAATGTTTAGTTATTGAATAAGAAACTGTAAAGTGAGGCAGTGTCTGTAAACCACATGTTTCCTTGTCCGGAATGTTTGACATCTTGGTTTTCATACTGTAGGGTGTCCAACAATTTTTAATCATTTTTGCCGTATTTAGAAGGCTCATGTTATTCATCAGAGTGGTTTTTAGAACGCTTCAAAACGAATGTTTTATTTTTCAAGAAATATCATGGTAAGAGGAAGAAATCGTTCTCTCACTTTGAAGCTAAATATTTGGGAAGCGGATCGACCTAGATTTTTTACCGATCTGAACGGTATAATATCTACAAACAGAGCATTTTTCATGTTTTAATAACGAATGGTTATTAAATAATAAACGGTAAAGTGGGGCAGTGTCTGTAAACCACATCTTTCCTTGTTGGAAACCCAATCTCGGTTTCCATACCATACAAATGTCTGAGAATTTTTTAATAATCTTTTCCGTGTTTAGAAGGTTCATATTATTTATCAAACTGGGTTTTAAAACCACCTAAAACGAATTTTTAATTTTTCAAGAAATATCGTAATGAAATAAAAGTTCACTTATTTTGAGGTTATATATCTGGAAAACGAGTTAACTTAGGCTACTCTGGTTTTCAACAGTAAGTAGAGCGGTTTAATGTTTGCAAACAAAGCAGTTTTTAAGATTTAAAAACCATTGATTATCAAACAAGAAACGGTTAAGTGTAACAGTGTCTTTAAACCACCTCTTTCCTGCTCGGAATGCCTGACATGTTGGTTTTCATACTTTACGGAGTCTGAGAATTTTTTAATCATTTTTGCCGTGTTTAGAAGGTTCATGTTATTTATCAAAGTAAGTTTTAAAACGCTCTAAAACAAATTTTCAATTTTTCAAGAAATATGGTAAATGAAAAAATCGTTCCCTCGTTTTGAGGTTATATATCTGAAAAACGGATTAACTTAGGTAACTCTGGTTTTCAACATTAAATAGATAGGTTCAATGTCTACAACCGAAGCGTTTTTTAAGATTTAAAAACGATTGGTTTTTAAACAAGAGACGGTTAAGTGTAACAGTGTCTTTAAACCACCTCTTTCCTGCTCGCAATGCCCGACACCTTGGTTTTCATACTTTTCGGAGTCTGAGAATTTTTTAATCATTTTTGCCGTATTAAGTAGGTTCATATTATTTAAAGTGTGTTTTGAAACGCTCTAAAACAAATTTTTAATTTTTCAAGATATATGTTAGAGGAAAAAATCGTTTTCTCATTTTGAGGTTATATATCTGGAAAACGGGTTAACTTAGGTTACTCTGGTTTTCAACAGTAAATAGAGCGGTTCAATGTTTACAAACAATGAGTTTTTTAAGATTTAAAAGCCATAGGTTATTAAACAAGAAAAGGTTAAGTGGAACAGTGTCTTTAAACCACCTGTTTTCTGCTCGCAATGCCTGACATCTTGGTTTTCATACTTTACGGAGTCTGAGGATTTTTTAATCATTTTTGCCGTGTTTAAAGGTTCATATTATTTATCATAGTGGGTCTTGAAACGCTCTAAAACAAGTTTTTAATTTTTCAATAAATTTAGGAAAAAATTGTTCTCTCATTTTGAGGTTATGTATCTGGAAAACGGGTTAACTTAGGTTACTCTGGTTTCCAACAGTAAATAGAGTGGTGTAATGTTTGCAAACAAGGCATTTTTCAAGATTTAAAAACCATTGGTTATTAAACAAGGAACGGTTAATTGTAACAGTGTCTCTAAACCACCTCTTTTCTGCTCGCAATGCCTGACATCTTGGTTTTCATACTTTACGGAGTCTGAGAATTTTTTAATCATTTTTGCCGTGTTTAGAAGGTTCTTATTATTCATCAAAGTAGGTTTTAAAACGCTCTAAAACGAATTTTTAATTTTTCAAGAAATATCGTAAATGAAAAAATTGTTTTCATTTTGAGGTTATATATCTGGAAAACGGATTAACTTAGCTTACTCTGGTTTTCAACATTAAATAGAGCGATTCAATGTCTACAAACAAAGCATTTTTCTAATTTTAAAAACCATTGGTTAGTAAACAAGGAACGGTTAAGTGTAACAGTGTCTTTAAACCACCTGTTTCCTGCGCGGAATGCCCGACATCTTGGTTTTCATACTTTACGGAGTCTGAGAATTTTTTAATCATTTTTGCCGTGTTTAGAAGGTTCATATTATTTATCAAAGTGGGTTTTAAAAACACTCTAAAACAAATTTTTAATTTTTCAAGAAATATGTTAGAGGAAAAATGCGTTCTCTCATTTTGAGGTTATATATCTGGTAAACGGGTTAACTTAGGTTACTATGGTTTTCAACAGTAAGTAGAGCGGTTCAATGTTTACAAACAGAGGGTTTTTTTGAAATTCAAAAACCATGGGTAATTAAACAAGAAACGGTTAAGTGTAACAGTGTCTTTAAACCACCTCTTTCCTGCTCGCAATGCCTGACATCTTGGTTTTCATACTTGCCGGAGTCTGAGAGTTTTTTTAATCATTTTTGCCGTATTTAGAGGGTTCATATTATTTATCAAAGTGTGTTTTGAAACGCACTAAAACAAATTTTTAATTTTTCAAGAAATTTAGGAAAAAATCATTCTCTCATTTTGAGGTTATGTATCTGGAAAACGGATTGACTTAGCTTACTCTGGTTTTCAACAGTAAATAGAGCGGTTTAATGTTTACAAACAAGGCATTTTTCAAGATTTAAAAACCATTGGTTATTAAACAAGGAACGGTTAACTGTAACAGTGTCTCTAAACCACCTCTTTTCTGCTCGCAATGCCTGACATCTTGGTTTTCATACTTTTCGGAGTCTGACAATTTTTTAATCATTTTTGCCGTGTTTAAAAGGTTCATATAATTTATCAAAGTGGGTTTTAAAACACTCTAAAACGAATATTAAATTTTTCAAGAAATATGGTAAAAGAAAAATCGTTCTCTCATTTTGAGGTTATATATCTGGAAAACGGGTTAACTTAGGTTACTTTGGTTTTCAACAGTAAATAGAGCGGTTTAATGTTTACAAACAAGGCATTTTTCAAGATTTAAAAACCATTGGATATTAAACAAGGAACGGTTAACTGTAACAGTGTCTCTAAACCACCTCTTTTCTGCTCGCAATGCCTGACATCTTGGTTTTCATACTTTACGGAGTCTGAGAATTTTTTAATCATTTTTGCCGTGTTTAGAAGGTTCATATTATTTAACAAAGTGGGTTTTAAAACACTCTAAAACGAATATTAAATTTTTCAAGAAATATGGTAAAAGGAAAATCGTTCTCTCATTTTGAGGTTATATATCTGGAAAACGGGTTAACTTAGGTTACTCTGGTTTTCAACAGTAAATAGAGCGGTTTAATGTTTACAAACGAGGCATTTTTCAAGATTTAAAACCATTGGTTATTAAACAAGGAACGGTTAACTGTAACAGTGTCTCTAAACCACCTCTTTTCTGCTCGCAATGCCTGACATCTTGGTTTTCATACTTTACGGAGTCTGAGAATTTTTTAATCATTTTTGCCGTGTTTAGAAGGTTCATATTATTTAACAAAGTGGGTTTTAAAACACTCTAAAACGAATATTAAATTTTTCAAGAAATATGGTAAAAGGAAAATCGTTCTCTCATTTTGAGGTTATATATCTGGAAAACGGGTTAACTTAGGTTACTCTGGTTTTCAACAGTAAATAGAGCGGTTTAATGTTTACAAACGAGGCATTTTTCAAGATTTAAAAACCATTGGTTATTAAACAAGGAACGGTTAACTGTAACAGTGTCTCTAAACCACCTCTTTTCTGCTCGCAATGCCTGACATCTTGGTTTTCATACTTTACGGAGTCTGAGAATTTTTTAATAATTTTTCTCGTTTTTAACAGACCCATGCTTTTCATCACAGTGATTTTTGAAATGCTTCAAAAATGCAAAAAATGATAATTCATCAACTCCTTTTCGAATAGTCAGGAGTAAACTTAGGGGTCAATACATTAGAAACAGATAGACGCCTAACATCCGTTCGCCGTTATTTATCGTCTTGGTTTCGTATTTCTATCGTCAAATAACAAAAATCGCGTATGGTTGCTGTTGAAAAACCTTACTTTGCACGTACGTACAAGTGGTCTACATCCCTCGCTATCATAACTTCATTAACCCACGGTCTCGGTTTTCAGCAATTATATTTTGGTCCCCGATAAAAGAATTCGCTAACATGGCAAAAATCCGACATAATATTAAATTACGTCCCGTTCAACAATTCCGAAATTCCTATCCCTAGTCGTGTATTAGGCGAGGTGTAATACAAGCCGAGCTTAAGGATTAGTTAACGTTTGAATATGATCTGTTGTGTACAACTTAATTGCACTATCCGGATTATCGGATTATTATTCCGGGATTTAAACGTTGCGGGTTTCCGTTGCGCAAGACTTGATTGTGTTGAAACATGTATCCAGAATCGATTCCACATCCTTCAATTTCTATAATTACTTTGGATATATCTATAGTAACAGTTTGATCCAGAAATTTAAACCTTGAGGTTACTTTGTGTGCGCGTATAATTCGAGGAAGTCGAGTAGTTTTACGACAAATCGTAAATCGCTACAATGTTGAGACGTTCTCGTCTTGATGTTTCCGATATTTCCGCAAAACAAACGACGCGATGCCAATTTCGCTCACTACACTGTCGAAAATAAAGACGATATGAATTCGGTTTTGAGGGGAAACCGATGGAATATGATACTAAATGTCAATCACGTACATTTATTCTCTCTATATCACTTCAAAACCCGGAAAATGAATACCTACTCGAACAGATCTTCAAAGCGGAAAAGTTTGTTGGATTCTCCCTCATTCCTTGTAAGTTTTCCAGTAAGGAGGATGTAAAGGGCTTTGCTACATTTTCGTGGGATAAGAAAAAGGCCTCAAGGATCCCTACAAAGGGAAAACGTGCTTGAAAAAAAATGGGCACGGATTTTTTAGCTTTGACATTTTAAGGGTTTCAATGTATAAAAGCTCAGATTAAAATTTTCAGCATTCAATGGAGATCCAGGGAAAGAATTAGCTATGCATGTTATTAATTTTATGACACGCAACACTTAACACATTTGTACATGTGGTGATGTTGCTATTATGGTACGTATAGACCAATAGAGTTAGTTATTGACAGTTATAACTTAAAACGAAAAAGATATTACCAAGAAGTGTTACAATGTTTCGTAAACAAACATTAAAATTAGGTTAGTTTGAGGCATTTCTTGGTTTGTTATATCCTTTAAGGTCCTGCTATTAACTCAAGCTGCGGTATAATGTGCTTCAGTTAATTTGCTTGACTGCGGTGCGTTGTAACACAGCTTGAGTACGTTACAAGTTAAGTACAATCTTAAAATTGGTCCCAAACCAATCCTAACTATCATATCTTTAAAACTGGCAGCATTACTGCCTTATGTAAAATTACAAAACATCCTTTCCTCTTGGATTAAATTAAAGTAGCAGTCCAAAACTAGTAATGTAATGTATAAATTTTACCATGAGATCCGGAAAAACTCACCTTTTGTTTATTTCGCGATTCAGCATTATCATACAACATAACAGAAGCAACATAACATAATAAATGGAAATTGTATCCTCTTCTGCATCCACTGAAGGCAATTAAGGCGTTTAAGTACAGTCAAACGTAAAACCGCATATGGTTTGTATCCCTTAAGTTCCTGAAATAAAGCGAGCTTCTATTTTATAATGTAAGCGCGTTTCCCCTGAAAATTTAAAACGTGGCACGTTCAAGGTTTCATACTCCTGAATAAAACAATGCTGGAATTTAGGTAATAAACGAGTTAATGAACTCTCGTCGCCGATTATGGCTTTAAGATGTAGAGTGAGAGACGGAGAAAATAAATTACGCAATCCAAAGACGTATGTATTCGCGTATTATACGTATGGCCGTTGTGTTATATCTCTGAAATTTTGTTTACCGACTTACAATTAAATTTGTGTATGAAATGAAACTTTTAGGGTTGTTACTTATTTCGCTGAAATTTCGGTAATGAAATTTATTCGTTGGGACATTGCCATTGGTGATCATTTAAATGAAGTACCGTGACACACTTTGTTCTCCTCGAGAATTAATTGTTTCAATATTTCACGATATTTATGAAGTCAAGGTTTATCGTAATGTTTTCCGTGCAATGCGGTAATAACTGAACAATACCTCTATGAGTTTATAGTTATAGTGAAACTGTGTTTTTAAATGCAATCATACATAATTAAAACGGTTGATTCCTGCGATCAGACAATCATTTTTGTTTTTAATGTGATTAAAATCGCAAAACAAACCCAATGAAAAATGCATCACTTCAATTAGATACACGCTCGTTGATATAAAAATTCCACAAAAACAAACAAACTCGTTATCTTTTGTTTATACAAAATTTGTATAAATTTACCAAAAATTGTGCCTCGTTTTAATATCCCACTGAAGAAATTGTATACTACATGTACTATTATTTACAATATTTCTATAATGTGTACCTATTCTTCAAATATTGTTCTGTTGCGTCTACACATTGAGATTCAACAACCAGTTTTAACAATCATTTAGATACATTGTAGCAAATTGTATCCTTATCTTATCTCATTTCATAATTTCGGAGGGACTTTCTGAACTACGTTATCTTTCAAATAAACAAATAAATCTATTTATGTACAATATCTCCGCATAGCCCGGAGGCGAATTTTAAATGGAATACTGCTTAAAAATATAAAGCAGGATTAAAATAATTTTTTTAAGTAAATGTATCAATGTTTCATTAGTGACTTAGTGAAAAGGTGCCTTCATTGAGTCCTTCGCTTTAATCAAAAACATTGATTGACGTATATGCATATTTAATAATTATCTTGTAATTTCTTATTGCGATATTAAACTTTTCTTTCATTAAATTTTGATTCACTTACTGTCTCACCAGTGTACTTTTTTACGGTACTCATTAATAAAAATCTCTATGGTAATTTACAAGTAATTATTTAGTATTTGCATACGTATTTGATTCCAGACAGGTGAACAAACTGCCTTAAATTGGTGGGGGGTGGTCGAATAGCACCAAGCCGATTAGAGATGTAAAGGGATTAAACGATAAGAAGGGACCGACTGGACACCAATTCGCTTACCTGTTTGTACGGGAACACGTAAATTGGTTCCCAAGTTAATCAGGGTTAAAAATAATATACCAATTGGTTCCCGAAATTTTTGGTTTACCTGACCTTTAAGTGTAAATTGGTTCCCAACATTTTTACTTACCTGAGCTTATACAAAACCCTTTTTCGCGTGTAATGCTGTTGTACTTCTGGGTTAAGTGGACTACACTATTTTCGTTCTATTCGCTATCTTGCTATCCTCGCAAGAGGGCAAGGATAAACAATTGAGGTTAAGTAAAACGAACAGGACCGATGACTTATTTCGATTGTAAGCCGTTAATCTCCTCGAGCAACATCCTGTAGGGTAGCTTTATCCATTTCGTACCCTCCGTGGTACAACTGACGGCTCCTGGCAATGAAATATTCGGGTAAGCGGGTGTAAGTGTAAACCAATTTACATATAATGTCAGGTAAACGAAAAAAACCTAGGAACCAATTTGTACATAGATAAGAGGCACTAAGTACTACCTTTTAATTTCTTACCTGCCGGGAACCAATTTACCAACACCGGTTTGTACGAAACTTTTAAAGAATTAGTTTACTGTAATAATGTACAAGTATTTAATTATGATTCACATGAAAATATTTTTACTGGAATCGTCGTCTTTTTCCTCCACATTTTGATATCAAACTCGAAGCATTTCAATAGCAATAAATTTTAGCATAAATTTTATATCAACGAGGAGATTCCAACTCATTATTAATCCAGGCGCTGGCTGGTGAAATGTATCGGTATTATTCAAGTAACTTAAGAACCGAATTCGTAGAATTATTACCTGTAACAATATAATTTTTACCAAATTCAATCATTTCTGGTCAAATTAATTGTGACCAGATTACTTAATGGTTCGGTCTATTCGGAACTGTTCGGTCTTAACGCGAATTAAGTTTACATTTTCTGTCCTTAAGTCCTGTCAGGTCAGGTCATTTACCGATATATTTCACCAGCCAGCGCCTGGATTAATAATGAATTGAAATCTCCTCGTTGATTGTAAAATTTATGCCATAATTTATTGCTTCTGAAATACTTCGAGTTTGATATCAAAATGTAGGGGAAAACACGACAATTTCACTAAAAATATTTTCATCTAAATCATAATTAAATATTTGTACATTATTACAGTAAACTAATTCTTTAAAAGTTTCATACAAGCAGGTAAAGGAACCGATGGCCGGTCGATCCCTTCTTAGCGTTTAATCCCTTTACCTCTCCAATCGGCTTGGTGCTAGTCGCACCCGACCAAATTGGTGTTGTATAATATTGAAATTGATTTCATAGTGGATGCAATTGACGTTCTGTGAAGGTACGTGTAGGTTTCCACATTTATAAACATATATTGTGACCTTGTCTGTGATATTAAACGTGTTATTGACTTGGAAAAAATGTGCTTGCTGGTAAAAAAGCAATTGCAAAAGAGTGTTTCCTTAAGTTTTCAGGCAACCTTACACGTTTGATGTCTTTACCTATGAGTAATGCATGTGTTGGCATTTTCCAAAGAAACGATAATAAATCAGTACTGGTTTGTTTGTAAGTATTACGTATGTAGTTACCTATAATACATACATAGATACATGAGATGTTTGTGGAAAAAATGGGAAATATGACGAAGAAACTGAATTTGCAGTTAAAGGTAGTTTCTGTGCGGCGAATTAATTAATATCAATTAATAAAACGATGTTGAAATGATGATTTATGACATTCCATTTAACTGTTACTGTAATCCACACGCTCTGAAACCGTTTTTCTTCAATTTTTCTATGACAATGAAATCAACCAACTATATATGTAGTTACTATGTTATTTTAATGAAAAATCCCATATATTTGCTTATAAGTAGTGTGGATTGTTGTAAAAAGGAATTTAAAAACTACATTTTCCCACTTCATTTAGATACTCAAATATAATAAGAAAGTTCAGAGATTTTCCAGGACCATTTTTCATTTCTTAATTTATTTTCATAATTTTTCTTTAATAATTCTCAACGTTTTTACTAGGAATTGAAACATTTTATCTTATCTCTTGGACAACTGACTATTTTGAGTTTAATCACCCGACCTATTTCCATCAATAATGCAGTAGATCGAGTGGTAAAAAGGTGGCATTTCAATGATTAATGATACTTTCACCATACAAAGATGCTACGAATAATGTGTCATCGACAAAAAGTCTCATTAATTTTTAATCAAAATTACTAAATTTTTTAAAGACACAATTAATCGCTTAAATACACCTAATGTCGACATTGCATAGTGTAGCAAGTACACTTATTTGTGTGTACGTACATTAAACAGTTTAATTGAATAATACGTTTATTTTTACATTATTTATGGTTTCTGCCATAGACACAAATTTCGTAATTAACACCTAAATTATGACGTCTCTTTACTTCCTTTCATTGCTGTCTGTGTTTTCTAGTTAATTTATGACTTGTGCATGTATTATACCATAAATAATGCTACATAATTACACACACACACATCATTCTTTGCTTGTTATGTTACGACTAATCTTATCTTTGTCGTTATGGTCAAATATTCTAATTAATTTTTTTATGTTGAAGTTGAATTGTTTTATAATTTTGAGAGTTTACATAACCAGAAAAGCGCTGATGAATCAATCAATTAATGAAAAGTGTAATTAATCATGATATATCTTTCCTAAATTTCGAGGTAGTGTACGAAAATTTTCTTTTACAATAATAGCAATAACGAAGGTAACTAACAGTGTTAAAACACTTCTAGAATAATGACTGTACTGTCTCATTTCATTGTTCTGGCTTTGTAAAGGCCCTTGTTATCAGTTTACGTTGCCTTTTGTCACTTAAAATTACATTGCTTAATATGTGTTTCCAAATCCTTTGTTTTGTTTACACTTACACTTTTATTAATAATATATTTTTAAGACTGAAAATAATACAATAGAGCCTATTTGCTACACGATATTTATTTTATAACAGGCACATTTATTGCATGAGCTTGTGTATTTTATTATAACTGTGTAGCAGTTTGATTGTTATTTTTTGTGTTATACAATTGTTTACACTTGTTATCGCTCCCAAACCAAATATTTTCCTAAACGGTTTTATTATTTGTTCCTAATTTACGACTTATTGACACTATTGACAGTCTCACGTCTTATTGAAACAATGAATAATTTAATTAATCAATTGCATATAAACATTTTTAAGTGAAATTTAACTCAAAAACACTCAGATTTTTGTTCAATGTTCACAATTTTTTTAAATATTCAACACAATTTTGAGAATGTTTTATTCTATTTTGAGTTTCAAATTTTATATTATAGTGAGTATATTGTAATGTGAGAAGTAAACAAAGCGACACATGTTTACTCGCTCCAAGTGAAGCGGTTACTTCAGAAGAATTACTATGACGCGTAAAAGACAGCTGCATGAATTCTCCGGGATTGTTGTGTACGGAAAGTAAATTGGTGACCTTATGAACATTTCCTGCGTAGGCGTTCTAGAAAGTACGAGAACCATCTCGATCATGGTTGGGGTGTATATATAAGGGGGCTTGTGATCGAGCGAGTTAGTTAGAAGTAGAGAAGCAGACGTGAACGCGACATACGATGCGAAAGCGGAGCAGTACAAATAAATTATGTAGTGTCTAGTCTAGTGTACAAGTAGTTAAGTGTGTTAAATAAATTAGTGTTCAATTAATGTAAATAAATTATAAAATAAACGTTACAATATTTTTGTTATTATTGAGTTAAGATGGTAGCTCCTATGTGGCGTTGAGGAACATTGACTCAATTTTATGTAAAAAATGTAGTAAATTTGCTCAGTTTTGAGGAAATATGAGTGAACCATTCAATTTGGTAAAAAAATGACTGTATTGTCTTACTTCCCACTAAAATGTACTGCAATGAGTGCGAATCATCGACTCAATATAAATCTACTCATTATTGAGGAAATTGGACCCAAATGTGAGTCAAATATTGTCATAATATGATTTGAGGCGTTATTAAATTTACCTTTATCTTTAAAGACTACTCACTTTTAAGTAAATTATATTTAAATGTGAGTGAACTAACATTTACCAAATCTACTCATTTTCTAGTAAATTTTACTCAAAAGTGAGGGAAATAGTGTCATAATTTCAAATGTGTACGTAAAAACTTCCAAACGTGGTCTAAATTTCAAACTTTTCTCGTCGATTCTCTTACTTTTTGAAGTTGTTATAAATCATATTATGTTTTCCGTCTGCAGTTCCGGAATTATCTTTATTAGTTATATTTCCTTTGGTACTCGCCGATAATGCATTAGAGCCGTAATATCCTTTGGCCAAACTCCAAAAACTGAGATAGAGAATATCATCGAAATGTGTTTCAGGAAGACGTAAAACCAAGAGGATTAAAGTCATGAAAATAAATATAAGTAATGTGTTGACATTAACTATTGTTAAGTAAATTCATGAAAAAGTGTCCAGTTTTCACTATTTTTGTGCGTTGAAATTTACACAGTCGTTTATTAAAGTCGTCAAGGTATTTATCAACGGAAAAGTGTTCAAATTTCCCTATTTTGGGGTAAACTTATACGATAATGTAAGATACTAGAAAATTGTGACTTAGAAATTTTCAGTCAATTTACCACTAAGTACTATTAGTATTTCAATTACTTTTGTGTATATGAAATTAAAAAATTCATGGGCCACTATAATTTTCTACTAAGTAAGTAGTTAAATAAATGACATTTTGTGACCAAACTGTTAAAGAACCAATTTTTCTGGAAAATATACACAAAATTGAGTGATATCAGCAAATTAACACAAACATTTTTGTCTTTGGTAAGTATCTCAATTTAAGATGTTTGCAGTATTGATCACACATCCCATGAGTTTTCATAGGAAAATGCATTTGCTCCTTTCGCATAGGAATTGACTAATCATGAATAATCTTAATCCCTTTACTCAATTTACAGTTTCTGGAATATACTCAAATGTCCATCATAAATTTCTTAAGACGTAGGGAATCGAAATCGATAAACAATCATTCACGTTTTAAGTATCCCTAATTGTATTTAACGTACGGTGATGGAACAAGGTCACCCGTATTTGACTCTACTTAGCAGCAATCAAAGGTTGTTCGCCAGGTTAAAGGTTTCCGCAGTCATAGTTATAGAATGATTGACCCAATCGCTTAATTCGCTCTACTTTTCTTAGAACGTAATAACGTCGGATTTTCTGCGTTTCATTGAACGTTATTTTCCGATTTCCACGTCCAATCGAATGCGAAAAAGCGAAGACGCCCGTCAGTAAGATTGATTGGTCGATAAGTCGGTTCGGATTACCTTGCGATTAAGTTGATTTGAATTGACCGGGAGGAAATATGCTGCCTTCGATAAATCATGTTCGTCACTTAGAAAAGTTGTTTCCCAAATGTAAGGTTTGCTATGAATACTTTGTACTCGGAAAACTCAACCGTTTTGTGCTTAGCTAAGTGCTTAAAATCCCTTTGTATTTCGAGACGTACTAAAATTGACATGTCTTGCACAGTTAATCTGCGACGCTTTTAATACGTCTTCGTGTCTAAGAACTATCACATCGTTCGATCTTTATCACTTTTCCAGTCTGCAAATAATGACTCGTCACAACTATTAACTCACGTCAATTTTAGGGCTGCGGGTCGTTCGAACGCTTCGAAATGGCTATTTTAAGACCTGTTTTTAACAATCTCTCGCGTCGCGTTTATTAAGCAAGGGCAATCTTTTTCCGTTTTGTAATACGTACCGAAAATAGATCGCCATGAATATGAAATACGCTTGTGTACTGAAAGTGTCACGAAAATTGTCGCGTCGCTCCAGAAAACGAGGGAACTGGGAACGTGAATTGAGAAATTGTCACTAAGATGTACTTAAAGGCGTTATGTTGAACAAAATCCTAAAACACGACTGTCTTTTTAAAAGTAAAATGGACCATTTCAGGAGATTTTGGGAAGGGAAGTGTCGATCGTTTCCTCAGATCAACGTCGCATTGTTAAAACTTGCCGCAGCACTCGACGTTAGAAAGCTTTTTAAATATTTAAAATTTTATATATTGTAACGTAAAGTCGTGTCACAAAATGAGAATAAAACTGCGAGCGCGACGAATACCACTGAGCTGAGCGACCGTGCGTGCCTGACGATAAATGAACAGCTACGAAGTGTTAGTTATTAGTGTTAAATAAATTAGTTAATTATTTTAATTAATGGAGTGTAGTTATTTTTAACCCGAAAAGTGTTACAATATTTTCCACCACATCACTTTGAAAGTATCGTAATTGCTATGTATTCGGACTGAGGTTACCGGTCTCATTGCATTTTATGTAAAGAATCGGCATGAATTAACAAAGAATTAATTGTTGAATATTTTGCATAACAAACAAATGAATTTGTTTACTAGATACTTTCATTTCTGTATCACCGCGAGGACGCTTTGACCTTTTTTGTTTTCTCACAAGAGTATTTTCAAGTAAATACCCAAAGAACGAAGATATATTTCTTTATCACGACTAGAATTTATTTGATCAGAACTGCCAAAATGTCTATAGCACTTACGTCCTTTTATACACTCTCTCTTACTTTTGTAGGAAATTGAATTACTTAAACTTTGGGAAATTTCCGGATCCTCTTTTATCATGAACGTCCTTTTGGTGAAACCTAAAAGCTTTACGGCCGAACTTCGATCCTGTCGATCTTATCCTCAGTCGTATCGAATTTACTGTGTTTATCCTACTAAAAACTTGATTCTTCTCCATTACATCCCCTTTAAATCCTGCTGCTAATTAAACCGGAACAAGTGATTGCTTTAGGAAATACCCGTGTGGTGTTTCACGTATGTTAAGAAATTTTGTACATATTTGGTAAACTGGAGGCACTAAATTGATTATTGAATTGAAAAATTTAATTGAAGCACTACTGATTTTCCTATAGAAATTTTTGAGTTCTTCTTAGTAGAATTTCATGATTGCAACTTAACTCTTTTTGGAGGAAAAAATCATAATTTAGAATTTATAAAAGTAAAGCTTTCAATGTGCACTAAAAACAGCAGGATGGACATATTTAGTGAGTTTCAATTGAATTGAAGCACCTCCGATTTTCTTAGGAATTTTTAAATCCATTTTACTTCAACTTTTTGAACACACCTTAACTCAATTTACAGTAAAATTCAGAATTTTGATTGCATTCAAGTGAAACTCCGAATATCTATTAATAACAGTATGATGAACGAATTTGGTGAGTTTCAATTGAATTGAAGCATCTCTGATTTTCTTAGGAATTTTTAAATCCATTTTACTACAACTTTTTGAACACACCTTAACTCAATTTACAGTAAAACTCACAATTTTGATTGCATTCAAGTGAAACTCCGAATATCTATTAATAACAGTATGATGAACGAATTTGGTGAGTTTCAATTGAATTGAAGCATCTCTGATTTTCTTAGGAATTTTTAAATCCATTTTACTACAACTTTTTGAACACACCTTAACTCAATTTACAGTAAAACTCAGAATTTTGATTGCATTCAAGTGAAACTCCGAATATCTATTAATAACAGTATGATGAACGAATTTGGTGAGTTTCAATTGATTTGAAGCACCTCCGATTTTCTTAGGAACTTTTAAATCCATTTTACTTCAACTTTTTGAACACACCTTAACTCAATTTACAGTAAAATTCAGAATTTTGATTGCATTCAAGTGAAACTCCGAATATCTATTAATAACAGTATGATGAACGAATTTGGTGAGTTTCAATTGAATTGAAGCACCTCCGATTTTCTTAGGAATTTTTAAATCCATTTTACTTCAACTTTTTGAACACACCTTAACTCAATTTACAGTAAAACTCAGAATTTTGATTGCATTCAAGTGAAACTCCGAATATCTATTAATAACAGTATGATGCACGTATTTGGTGAGTTTCAATTAAATTGAAGCCCCTTTGATTTTCTTAGGAATTTTTAAATCCATTTTACTACAACTTTTTGAACACACCTTAACTCAATTTACAGTAAAACTCAGAATTTTGATTGCATTCAAGTGAAACTCCGAATATCTATTAATAACAGTATGATGCACGTATTTGGTGAGTTTCAATTGAATTGAAGCACCTCCGATTTTCTTAGGAATTTTTAAATCCATTTTACTTCAACTTTTTGAACACACCTTAACTCAATTTACAGTAAAATTCAGAATTTTGATTGCATTCAAGTGAAACTCCGAACATCTCTTAATAACAGTATGATGAACGAATTTGGTGAGTTTCAATTGAATTGAAGCATCTCCGATTTTCTTAGGAATTTTTAAATCCATTTTACTTCAACTTTTTGAACACACCTTAACTCAATTTACAGTAAAACTCAGAATTTTGATTGCATTCAAGTGAAACTCCGAATATCTATTAATAACAGTATGATGCGCGTATTTGGTGAGTTTCAATTGAATTGAAGCCCCTTTGATTTTCTTAGGAATTTTTAAATCCATTTTACTACAACTTTTTGAACACACCTTAACTCAATTTACAGTAAAACTCAGAATTTTGATTGCATTCAAGTGAAACTCCGAATATCTATTAATAACAGTATGATGAACATATCTGGTGAGTTTCAATTGAATTGAAGTCCCTTTGATTTTCTTGGGAATTTTTAAATCTATCTTGCTACAATTTTTTAAACACACCTTAACTCAATTTCCAGTAGAACTCAGAATTTTGATTGCATTCAAGTAAAACTATTAACGTTTGCTAAAAACAGTATACTGAACATATTCAGTAAGTTTCAGTTAAATTGAAGTACTACGGATCTTCTTAGAAATTTTCGAATTCATCTCACTAGATTTTCATGAACGCACATTAACACATTTTCGAGAAATCCTCACAATTTTGGATGTATAGAAGTGAAACTCTCCTGACTCTACTGAATGTATATTGCTAATTGGGATGTAATCAATTCATTATTCTCCCAAAGGCCAGAGGGCCGTAATTCCTCGTGTGATGTTAACGTAATACATTAACACTACTATTAAATTTAGGTAGTTAAGCTCGATTTCATCCCTCGAGCGTATTCTAAACGTTGGAGAATTGTAGCAAATAAAATTAATAACGAAATGACTGTCACAGTTAAATTGAAATTAAGTGGTCTATTATATTGATATCCATTGAAAATTGCTACCCATTTGTATCCTCCTGCTTAACACTTCAAAACAACACCATTAACTTGAAAGCTGTTATTATTTCCTGCTAAGTTGTCATTAACCGGGGCGATGATAGAAGCTAAAACAATAAAGTTAGATCGTTATTCGCTAATAAAATACTAATAGCTGTAGTGTAAAATGGTAAACAATGAAATGTGGACTTACACACAGAACATCTTTACAGTACTAACTAGAAAGTAAGACATTTTACTGTTAACTGTTTGATTCCTAACTCTATTTGCTAAATAAATATTTAATTTGCTTAAGTGACTGTAATAGAAATTTCCTTCACTTTACTAAGTATTACAGTAACTGCATCCTGACGGCTTAATTAAATTTTCCCTAAATATTCAACCGAAGTAAAATATTAAGACATATTTTGCTAATGGCCTAACTTAAAATTTGCCTCTTCCCTCAAGGCGCTTAAATGAGTTGTGAAGTAAGGTAACTCTTATAAATGTTGTGCAATGAATTTTACTAAACCCAACACAATATAAAGTACCTAATAAAAAAATAAAAAAACAACCTCTGATTTTATGACATCTCAACAAAAAAACAACAGTTTTAAATAAATAATCAGTAAACAATAAACAAAATGACAGGATTTTTCCAAGCTTTTTGGTTAGCAAATTCAGAAATCACAGTTTCCAAATTTATTTTAAAAGCAAGTAATGCAGAGAAGTTCTACAGAACTATCTTATAGAAACTTCCTTTAACTTCTCAACTTCTCTCAAAGCGTCTACAGAGTGCAAATTCGATTTTAAATTTCATGCATTTCCTAAGACAATTGCATCTATTTTGAAAACATCATGAAAACCCCTAACCTTTGAAAATGTCACAACTCCTTTGAAAATGTCAGAACTCCTTTAAACGCATAGAAATTTCATATTATTCGATAAGCTAAAAAGGGTTCTTAAGACCATCAAAACCAAAAGCAGGGTAATCAACGGTGTATATGCTTTGGCTTGAGTAATAACAAAAGGAGTATTTGTACCTCTAATTAGTTTTCCAACTTTTGTTGACGACGCCAATATCAGATGACATTTTACTTCATTGAATCGAAAGCCTTGAGACAGTAACTTAATACAAAAATGCAAAAAAAACGTATCAGTTTTTTTAGTGAGACTAGCCAATCACGTGTTTCATCTTCAATTATTTTTCAAAGAAATCTTGAACAGTCTTAAATGAAACTACAAAAATTACTTGTCATTAAGCTTATCCAAAGTAATATTTGTCTTGTTCCTTAAACCTGCTTTATGATTAATATTTGTTTCTTACAGATAGTTGCATTAATTTGGTAAAGACTTAGGTACACCGATTTAATTGACCTAATTATAGTGTAATTTAATTCATTGCAAGGTAATCTTTTAATAGCAATGACAGCCAGCAGCGGTCACAATTAAGTTCATATTTGTAATACTACGTTATTATGCCTCAAATATTCATTAATAATAAACACTCCCAAAGGGCCCCTTGGTGGACCGTACTTAATATTATGTAAATGCAAGGATATGGAAAAATTCCACATCCTAAATACATAGCGAGCGTCCGAAATCTGGGTACGAATTTATTAACATTCCAGATGACGTCAAGAACTAAAGGAAGCTAAGTTGGAATACCTGCTCCGGAATAATTTTGCAGGATGATTGAAATTTTAAAATATCTCAAATTACGAGAATTAATTATTATTACACAGTTTTCTTTCCTCGGGTTTCGCATTCTTTGCAGTGTATTTCGCTTTTAATATTCTCGTCTGCAGCGGAATAATGAACAGTCGAACTTAATTACATTAGCCGTGATTCATTGTTGGTGATTTCTGTCTGCTAAAACGGTCAGGAACAATTATAATTAAGGTGATTAATTTGTTTCTAATTACTATCCCGCTGCACCTGGTGTGACCATAATGACACCGTAATGTAATATTTTAGTTCCAAGTTTACCTATAAACAATGATGATATCGGTGACATGCATATTACGTCACTACACAGCCAATATCACTCACATTGATGAATATCATTTTCCCCTTTTAAGGCGATTTATGTCAAGGGTGGGATCCATCTGTTTTGCGATAACTGTTTGTTAAGGAATAAGCTGTATGGTTGACCGTTTGTGGGAAAAATCCCATCTGTCTAATCCGTTATCGCAATTATAGCGATAATTATTCGCCATAGGAGATTGAATCTCAAACAGCAGCTCGGTAATCTATTAACGATACACGTTACACACCTGCGGTTATTAAACCCATCCGTGTTTTTGATCTGATATTAGGAGACTTAATTAACATTGAGTACCGTGAAGTAACATTGGATTGTAGGGTTGATTAGATGTATTATCACATCCTCAGGTCGTACCTACCTACCTGTGATATAAAGGGTTGTTAAGTCATGGTTTTCCAAAGTAACATGAAGCAAACATTAGAGAGCAGATATGTGGAAAGTACTAAACGCTGTCAGTACTCGCTGGTACAATATAAGTTAAAAGTAGGTTCATTGGATTCCAAACAAGTTTCAATCCGCTCCATCGACTTCCTATTGGAAGCGTTTTGCTTTTCACGGGCAACAAAGCGTGGTAATTACAAATCGGTGTTTAAAGTAAACGAGCCGTTACCAAAATCAAAAAAACTAATTGGGTACAATAAGCTCAACAAGCGTTTTTAGAAAATAGCAAATATTTGTTTCTCCTACTGCTTTAGTACTGTACTAATAAACAATATTAAACTACAGCCAGTTCGATATCAGATGAGTTAGAATTCCAAGAACCTACTAAGCCAATAAACCCCTTCTGATCGGAACTACTGTAACAATATACCGCGACAGAGGCGTGCCTTAAAAATTTCGACATTATTGTCAATGTCGAATGCACGCAAAAGCTAATATGGTAAGTGCTACGACAGCGCCGTCTATGACTTTCTAACGTTGCTCATAATCCGTCGATTGTCGGAAACCGACAAAGGTAGCTACGCGTTTTCTTGGAATTTTACCTCATCACATTTTGAACAAGCAGTAGTACTGTTTGTATTTTATTAGTAGTTTGTTCATTCTTGCATTTTAGAAAAAAAATTTTACGAAAAGATACTAAATGTAACAAGATGTTCAAACCATCCAACGCATAACAATTTTACTAGGTTAGATTTGGCTTAACACTTTGCTTAAATTCTAATGAATCCAAGGAGGTTTTAATAGTTTTTGAAATTTCTAAAGCAAGTGATTGCATTGGTCAACCAAATTCTCTTTTGGAAACTTCTATGGAACTGAAATTATATTATTCAGTACCTTTAATTTGTCACAAATGATTTTAACGCCAATGATAGGATATTTCACTAAATTTTCTAATTATTTTAGAACTTTTCATGAAATTACTCAGATAAAGAAACTTTCAAAAGTAATTTTGAAATTAACGACTTAATTCAAGGTTTTGCTCTAAAAATGTCGACCACTAGAAATCTGACAAGTTTCTAAACATAGTTTAGAAAGTTGATCTCTTATAATCTTACCGGAATTGCTGTAAATTTCAATAAATCTAAAGAAGTTTTATAAGTTTTTCATACTTCTAATGTGGCCGATTGTGCCTACTACTTAGCCAAAACCTCAAAAATGTTCTCTCTCTTAGAATCCCCTATATTGAAAAACGAACAAAAAAAATTACACCTTAGATTAGAATAATCAAAATATTCCTTGGAATTTCCCGAATAATTAAGAATTTTCACGAACTTACAATTCAAGATTTTCATCTAAAAATGTCGAAATCACGAATTACATAGAATTCCAACAATTTCCAAACATTATTTAGGAACTCATTTTCTTATCATTTTTCCGAAATTTCTTTAAATCACAATGAATTCTAAGAAGTTGTAGATTGTTGAAACTTCTAAATACCGATTGCATTTCCCAACCAAACTTTCTAATGTTTTTTTTGAAAACTTCCATAGAAGTGATAGGGACATTATTACATATGAGAAATGAATTTCTGAAAGCCAATTTCAGAATTAAAATATTGTTTAGACTCCAAAATAATCTAGAATGTTTCACCAGATTACCTAATTATTTTAAAACATCCACGAACATGCAATGAAATTACTCAGATAACGATATTTTCAAAAGTAATTTTGAAATTAACGACGTAATTCAAGGCGTTGCTCTAAAAATCTTGAACACCAGAGCTATATAGATTCCGACAAGTTTCTAAATATTGTTTAGAAGGTTCATCTGTAATCTTACTGGTATTTCTGTAAATTCTAATAAATCTGAAGAAGTTTTATAAGTTTTTCATACTTCTGAAGTAGTTGTACTACTCAGCCAAGTCTTCGAAAATTTCCTGTCTTAGAATCTCCTATGTTAAAGAAAGAATTAAGAAAATTTACACCTCAGATTAATCTAGAATATTCCACCGAATTTTCCAATTACTGAAAAATTTTCACGAACTTACAATTCAAGGTTTTTCTCTAAAAATGTCGAAATCAAGAATTCCATAGAATTTCAACAATTTCCAATTATTTAGAAAGTCAATTTCGTATCATTTTTTCGAAATTTCTCTAAATTACATTGAATTCTAAAAGGTTATAACAGTTTTTGAAACTTCTGAATTAACTGATTGTATTTGTCAACCAAATTCTCTGACATTTCCTCTTTTGGAAACTGATGTAGGGACATTATTCCATACCTTTACTCTATGAGAAATGATTGTAAATCCAATTTCAGGATTAGAATGATCTTTAAACTCCAGAATAGGGGCGGCGGTGGTCGTGTGGTTTAGGCGCTGGCTTTGAGTCAGGCGATCACTGTCGTCGTGGGTTCGAATCCCAGGTAATCCATGGATGTTGTGATTGTTGCGGGAAGTATGTAAAATGTATCCAAAATCCCGTTCCTATTCACACCGGTAACCAGGCCGGATAGGATCGGATATCCTGTAGGAGGGCGGGACTAGGATACACACACCCTGAGTCGGTAGTGCACGGAGTGGATCAACTGGGGTGAGAGCCTTAAGGGGTACAACCGTGCTCGAGGACCGTGGTTCGGAGCCCACGTTAAACTGTAGGTCCCGTCCAAATTGGCCACAGCAGCGAAAAAGAGACGTTAACTTAATAAGACAAGACAAGACAAGACAACTCCAGAATAATCTAGAATATTTCATCGGCTTTTCCAATTATTTAATTTCCACAAACGGTCAAATTATTCTGATGGCGACATCTTGGAAAATCAATTATTCTGAAATTAATTACAAGATTTTCTTTTAAAAATGTCAAACTCCAGAATCATAGAAATGATCCATGTCCTACCAATTTCCAAGACTTATTTAAATCGTTGATCACTATTTAATATATTTTTTATAATATTATCCGTTGTTATACTAGACATAAACCTAAACTAATTTTTTAATTCCAATTAGTTTTGAAGAATGCCATGAATTATGGAGCTAAAAGTAATAGTCCAGTCATTATAGGGGGTTCACCTAGGAAAATCGACATACCCAGTATACTGAAACGTAAAAACTTCTATTGCGGCATCCTAAAACTTTCCCCAAAATTCACATATAATTGGATGACCGCAAGTTTTAAAGTCGGGGGTCAAAAGTCACAAAAATCGATTTTTTCCACATATTTTTCAAATATCTCGTTTTCTATGGGTTTTTCGCTATTTGTATTTATTATCGATATTGTAGAGAATCAAATTCTACAACTTTTGTATTTAACATTTCTTCATACCTCGAAGTGTTTTCGAGATAGAGGGCGGAGAGCGCTGGTCAGAGAATCATGTGAGGTCAACTGGTAGTCCCGATCAAAAACTCGTATATTAAGGTTATAAATTATTGCTAAATATTTAATTAGCATTCATTATTAACTTTTACATTAAATTCAATCTTTCTTTCTAATAATTCTACAATTTATCAATTCAATAACACTTATAATCTCTTTCTGTAATTGAAAAATTATTAAGGGACATACTTTAATTACATTTTAATTATATTCTCATTTACACTAATTGCATTTGAAGTAAAAAATAATTAAGTAAATCTTGTTTAAAATCCGTAAACTCTTAAATTCTTTCATAACTTTAAAAATTTATAGTCAGAAGAAGAAGAAGAAGAAATTAGAACTTGTTCTTCGAAATTTTTATTCTTTTATATTAATTTTGACAATATTAAATTAATCAAATGACACTTTTACTAAAAACGGTAATTACAACTTTTATTCTTTTCTTTTTTATTTATATAAAAAGTTATTAGTATAAATTAGATTAGAATTAAAATGTAATTTAATTATTTTCCTCAACAATTTTTTACTTATTACATGGCCAGGTAAGTGTTATTAAATAAATTGACACTTAACTAAAAATAGATAAGTAACCAAACAAAATGAATTTAATGAAAAAGTTAATAAAAATAATATTTATATCTTTAGTAATAATTTATAACCTTAATATTACGAGTTTTTGATCGGGACTACCAGTAGTACCAGTTGACTTCCCATGATTCTCTGACCAGCGCTCTCCGCCCTTTATCTCGAAAACAGTTCAAAATATGAAGAAATGTTAATTACAAAGGTTGTAGAGAATTCGATTCTCTACAATATTGATAATAAATATAAATAGCGTAAAACCTATAGAAAACGAGATATTTGCAAAAAATGTAGAAAAAAATCGATTTTTGTGACTTTTGACTCCCCGACTTTAAAACTTGCGGCCATCCAATTATATGTGAATTTTGAGGAAAGTTTTAGGATGCCAAAATAGAAGTTTTTACGTGTTAATATACTGGGTATGTCGATTTTCCGAGATATTCACCTAATTTGGCCTAAGATGACTGGACTATACTGGTTAAGTCAGAGATTACTACTACAACTAATCTGTTTCCGTATTCTGTAACTGTCATATAACTAAAATATCGTAACATACTGTAATTAACTTCGTTTTACAAATTGTACGCGTTTCTTATACACCTGTTTTCTTTTTGATGGGTATACTTTCGTCACTTACCTTAAACTCGTAAATTTTTGTTTGGTAATTGCTTCGTTAACATGTTTAACTAAATTTCTAGTACACGTTTAATCTGTTTTATGTTAATGAACGATAGAGCAAAGTGGTAATGAACCATTTTCCTGATTTTCGTTTATTTTTTTAAGTTATTTTCGTCTAGTGTTTTAAATGTTTTTCGGGTTTCCTGGTTTTGGCTGTTGTCATGATGCGTGCAACCCCTTTATGACTCAAATTTATGTGAGCAATAAAACATGGGTTGGTTATTTGACGAGGAATTTCCATGGCAGTTTGGGGGGTTTTGATGTATCACAATGAGGGTAGGTATGTAGCCCTGTTATGCAAGACTGGACCGTATTGATCCTTTTTTAAATCTCTGTCAAAAAAACCGGAAATTTTTTTTGGGTTAACCCTCCTCAGCATCCAATGCGAATATCGTCGCGACTTGTTTGGTTAAGGAACGTCTAACATTTCGTATTATTTTGTTTGATTTCAATATTTACGTAATACGCGAGGCATTTTGACAATTCTGACGGGTATACCAGAAAAAATATTGTCATATCGCTTTTCCATTTTTCAACGTTTGATGTTTGGACAAGTAATCGTACTTATCGAAGGAGAACGGGAAAAGGAACAAAAAACATTTCCTCGCATTGCTTTTATGGAAAATAAAATCATAAAATTGGATATAACTCAAGTTTTCACTTGATGGCAAAGGCTCAATTATTACCCATTGATTCCTTTTCCTTATTGCCTATAGAAAATTTGTAATTAGATTCCACTTCTATTGATGTAAGAAAAGTTATTCTAAAGTTGGAATTGGTACAACATGCACGTTATTTTCGGACTGTCAAATGGAAAAATCCGTAAAATCAATCAGGTTGGTAAAGGTCAAATGTTTCAAGTAGACTTGTTAATTTGTATGTTTACTTCAAATTCACGAAATATAGCAGCTGTGACCTAGTGTACAATAATAAGATGTTTGACAATTTACGAGGCAGGTGCCTTGAAAGTTGCTTTGGCCAGAGGTCCCAGCTTCAACTGATTAATGAAATTAGATCAGACGTCTAATCAAATGTTACTTTCTGATTTTACTAAAAGTAACGCGTGCCAAAACATTGCATCAAATGGAGACGTTCTTTCTTCAAGATCACTTTTAAGGACTTAAGAAATATAACACACATTTCATTTCGCCAAAGATTTGTGAAAAATAAAATAAATTTTCGTTCTCTTAAACTCAATTTTCTAGATAGGTTTTATCATCCTGACTATCTTTAAACCTACTTAATACTGTATAAAATATGTCTTAAAGACCCTTTTGAAGGTTCTTTTCTCAAAAACCGCTTTTTGAAGATGTATTCACGAAAGTGTGAATTTTGGACCAGTTTGTCTCTCTAATTGAGAAATTCAAATAGGTGACTTATTCACAGCGAACTTATTCACTGGGTTGATGACCGTTTGGAAACTTAACAAAATTGTTAGTCATCAATTCCATCATCATTAAAATTGTTCACACTGAACCACAATCTGAACTTCACTTTATATAGTCAAGGCGAAAGATTCCCTTAGGGCAGAGATAGAAATCACACGTCACGTGCTGCGATTAATTATATATCTACTAAAAAGAAATCGATGTATTGATACGACCAAGTCGGAGCAACGGAGGGGAGAAATATAGACCTAAATATTACTCTTATTGCCGGGGAAATGGGGAAAAGGGAAAGAGGAAAACATGAAAGGAAACATTAGATTAATGTTCCAGGTCGTAAAATTCCATGAGAAATTAAAAAAAAAGAATGGTTTAGTATCCTTAAGGGAAAAGGGCCGGAGCTGCTTCTCGAGGAAAATGTGAAAAACAAAATCGGAAAAGTGGGTATTAAAATTTATTCCATTCAGTCCCAACGTTATTAGGAAATTGTAAGTGCCACCTTCACCATATAAAACCTCTTGATGGAACTATTAACATTTTGTTATTAATATTGTAAAATGAGATCCTGATAAAGTATGCATAAAGTGAATAAATTGCTCCTAGCTGAACTGAGCGGCCGCGCGCGGAATATAAATAAACAACAGTGTGATATAAATTAGGTATTAAGTGTTAGTTCTTAGTGAAACTAAATTATTTAAGACACTTCGCATAGTGTAAGTTATTTCGAACACGTAAAACGTTACAATAATAGAAATTTGTATATAGTATTAATTGAATGTGTTTACTTTCCTCAAAATAGTAATTGCGTATCATACCATTCATAAATACATATTGCATATTTAAGGGCATATATTGTATGTTTAGGCATATTTACCAGTCCTTACTTATTAAAACCAGATTGGTAAATTCAAGCACCATAAATGAGAACTGATTAGTGGTGGACACAAAATGTAAAGGCGCGTCCAGACTTGTAACAAAACATGTTGTATAACAAAGTTATACAACTTGCTGGAAGTTTATAGTGAAAAAATGTTATGTAACACGAAGTTATATAACTTTTTTGTGGTTTTATAGCAAGTTATATGTTACCCGGAGGGTGTCGGTAAAGATCAAAGAAAGTTAGATAACATTGTTTTACAACAAGTTATGCGCTCGTCCACATCAATCTGAGTTTGACATTTGTTTTTTGTTAACAGCTCCCCAGCAGTTAAAAGCCTTTCTCTTGCTGGTATAGCTTCTCGAAATTTGGTGTCCTTTTTTGAAATCGTATGACCAATGTTGGTCAATACAGTTTCAAAATCAGAACTACTCATTCTGGAAAAGTTCTTAAAACTCCCATCATCATGGATTTCTCCGCTGAAGGGATGTCTGCCGTCTTTCAGCAGATCTTTCATCAGCTGAGTTCCACACTGTATTGGTGTCGTGCTTGCAGTGATAGTCGTACCCAGTGTCTCCCCTTCTTTCGCTGACAGTTTGCTAGAATTACACAAGCTGCTGCTGCGAGCACTACATCTTCCACAGATGAAGTCATGATCACTACTGAATCATTGAGTGTAGTGTGGACGCCTTTTCCAAAAAAGTTGCATAACTTTGGTTATAATATAACTTGTTATATAAACTATGAAATTTGTTACAAATGTGGACGCGCCTTAAAGCCCACTATTATGTCTACCACTATTATGTCCAGTAAGTAACTGTGTTTTCCGCGAGCATTTTGATACAAATTTAAATTTGAAGCACATTTTCCTCATTTTCTACCAATTCTGTTTCCCATAAACTCCTTTTCCCCAATTCGAACGTCATAATCGTCATCAAACAGCGTCACTTTTCCCTAGGCTCGTCGTTATCTCGAATGGGTCTCGCCTTGAACTCGACTCTAAATTTTATAATTTTAGATCGCCCGACGTCTATCTATTTCACCTATCCGGGTCGTTAACATCGAAAACAACACTTTTCTCTACGAGGAAACTGGCTGGATAAAAAAAGATTACTCACTACGGGAAATGGGAGTCCGGAGAGGCAGTTAAGTGCCGAAGGGAAAACTAATTTTCCTTTCAGGCTGGAGGTTTTCAGTAGAAGTTTGATTTGTTGGTGATTGGAGGAGGTTCGTTCGGGAAAACTTCATATGGCATCTTTACTGATTTCCAAACTGAAAGTTACTCATATTGCGTGAAGCTGTCTAGAACTGAAGCTATAGCTTTGGCAGTGTCATTGCTTGAAGCTGTCTGAATAGTAGTAGATACGTAGGTTTCTTTCGTTGTGTAACATATTTCGGGCGTAAAGTGGTCATCATCAGTGAAAACAGCCTTTCAAAGGAAAATTAGCCAAGTGATGATTACTTATAACCAGACTAGTACATTTTGTGTTGTTCTGTGACAATTTACTACAATCAGAAAAGCAATTTAAGAGAGTAAAAACCACTAATATTGGATTCTCTCTTTCTTACCGCTTGACAAAAAGTCGTCGCCGTTTGTGTTAGCATCTGAATTCAAGTGATTTCATGACGATTTAAGCCGGGGGCTAATGATACTATCGATTTACATATGTATGTGTCTGTCAATAAAGCAACGTGCCGGAATACAATCCTCTTTGCAATGCGTTCAGTAACATTAATTATGTTAAATGCTAATATGTAATTAGTATCAAATTGGTTTCAATGTATTTGTTCTATTTAGTGAGTGTGCAAATGTAATAATAGTTACCGAAATTAAAGGATCGGCAACAGCCCAAAAACGTATTTATGTAGTATAATAGTCCAGTCATCTTAGGTTGAATTAGGTGAATATCTCGGAAAATCGACATACCCGGTATATTAACACGTAAAAACTTCTATTTTGGCATCCTAAAACTTTCCTCAAAATTCATATGTAATTGGATGGCCGCAAGTTTTAAAGTCGGGGTCAAAAGTCACAAAAATCGATTTTTTTCTACATTTTTTGCAAATATCTCGTTTTCTATGGGTTTTACGCTATTTGCATTTATTATCAATATTGTACAGAATTAAATTCTCTACAACTTTTGTCTTTAACATTTCTTCATACCTCTAACTGTTTTCGAGATAGAGGGCGATCAGAGAATCATGTGAGGTCATGTTAAGCCCGATCAAAAACTCGTAATATTAAGGTTATAAATTATTGCTAAATATTTAATTAGCATTTATTATTAACTTTTACATTAAATTAATCTTTTTGGTTACTTATCTATTTTTAATGAAGTGTCAATTTATTTAATAACATTTACCTGGCCATGTAATTAAAAAATTGTTGAGCAAAATACTTAAAATTATATTTTAATTCTAATTTAATTGATACCAATGTAATGACTTTCTAAATAAATAAAGAAGAAAAGAAATAAATTTTTTATTAATGTTTTTATTAAAAGTGTCATTTGATAGATTTAATATTTAAGAGTTTACGGATTTTAAACAAGATGTACTTAATTATTTTTTACTTCAAATGCAATTAGTGTAAATGAGAATATAATTAAAATATAATTAAAATATGTCCCTTAATAATTTTTCAATTACAGAAAGAGATTATGAGTGTTATTGAATTGATAAATTTTAGAATTATTAGAAAGAAAGATTGAATTTAATGTAAAATTTAATAACAAATGATAATTATATATTTAGCAATAATTTATAACCTTAATATTACGAGGTTTTGATCGGGACTACCATCACCTCACATAATTCTCTGATCGCCCTCTTATCTCGAAAACAGTTTGAGGTATGAAGAAATGTTAAAGACAAAAGTTGTAGAGAATTTAATTCTGTACAATATTGATAATAAACATAAATAGCGTAAAACCCATAGAAAACGAGATAGTGGCAAAAAATTTAGAAAAACTCGATTTTTGTAACTTTTGACTTTAAAGCTTGCGGCCTTCCCAATTATATGTAAATTTAGAGGAAAGTTTTAGGATGCCAAAATAGAAGTATTTACGTGTTAATATACCGGGTATGTCGATTTTCCTAGGTGAACACCCTATAATGACTGGACTATCATGTGAATGGGAATAACAAACCTTTGTTGCATTTAGTAACCGCATATTTGCCGCAATTAGCAATATGTGTGTGTTGGCGTATTCCACGAGTCGTAAAAAATTATTTATATCCTGTACATCATTAAGGACAAAAGATCTAAAACTGCCGCAATTTGTTGCGGACATTTTTAACTTTCATGCTTATTTTTACAATTCCCCATAGCCGAACAATAGAATATACGAGTAAATACGTTGTTTTTAAAAGCACACTGTCAATCCGATATATATTTGTCCCACAAAACCTGTCAATATGTTTCCTTTCCTGTGTCAAAATTCAATTACACTTAATCTCAAAATAATCCTGTCCAGTAAAATAACCGAAACCATTTATCAAACGTTACACGGTTGAAGGAATGAGATGAACTGGCCAAGCGGAAAAGTGTCTGAAATTCATTTACAGGACAGCTTGCTTTTGAAGGAAACTGATGTGTGAGGTTTGACGATAAAATTTACGACGTTAATAAATATTTCTGTCAAAGATATCTGATACTGATGTCGACGGGAAGTATAAGTCCTAATTCCTAATTTTCACCATAAGGTAAAATTTTATAAAATATATTAACTATTAACCAATAAAATACCATTTTTGCCTATGAAAATTATTAATTTTCTACCAAATGCAATTTGATTGATTAATAAATTGTTAGTAATTTGGGAATTATTTAAAAATGTTATCAGTATAATCCAAAACCTATCTAACTAATCTCACCTCAACACATTCACTTTTTCTCAAACCGTTAAATATGTATTAACTCTTTTCCATTTTAATGACTCTGCGAAGATCAAATCTGACAATTTAGTTATTTCAAAAGCGGATAAAGGCAACGCAACGGTTGTAATGGATAGAGTTGATTATAACGATAGTTTTACAATTTATGAATAAGAATTCTTCAATCTAATTAAACGACACTCCCATAAACAGTTACCTATCTATACAAACTAATAATTTTGATTTAATTGTTGGGTTTGGTTTATTTCTAGAAGCACGTCGTTTATTGGTTTCCGTTATTGAGTAAAGGAGCTTCTCAGTTTCAATGATTTTAACCCAGTTTTAAGTTTGGACGTCCATTTGAAATAGTTAGGTAATGAAGTCATGTTATTTAACTTGAATATTGTATACTTACATAATAAGCTGGTTATGGCGATTACCTGAGGTTACGTCTTAATTATTTCTACCCTTCAACGTGATAAGAGAAGTTACATGAAGTAGTTACATAATTTAGTTTGATATTTACTTGCGAGGCTTCGCTTTTCCCTTCTGTTGTTGTTTTCTCGTTCCCTTATGGCATTAG
Organism: Cryptocephalus moraei; assembly: GCA_946251905.1. Lineage (NCBI taxonomy): Eukaryota > Metazoa > Arthropoda > Insecta > Coleoptera > Chrysomelidae > Cryptocephalus > Cryptocephalus moraei. The sequence goes on along the minus strand of OX276455.1, from coordinate 5,024,599 downwards.
CATTTGGACTTGAACAGTTTCCACAGATTTCCTTTTCATTATTTAATGGAGGAGGAGGAACTTCTCCATTTCCCAATTATTGACACAGAATTTTAAAAAAATAATGTAAATTAAAGCCTAACCCTCGTGGATAAAAGTTTTTCTTTGTAATCAAGGACTAATCGCCCGAGATGGGTTCGTGTTTGAGTGGGGATTTAGCCTTAATGGAAATTTAAGGAGTAGGTGGGTGTTATTTGAAAACTTCGATTGGAAAAATCCGATGGTTACGATATTACTTGAAATTCTTTTTATGGCGTGTAACTAACGTACAGTTAATCAAGATACTGTGTACCTACTCTTTAAGATTAATACTATCTAGTATTAATAATTATGTATTGCCTATTTGGCCGAAACCCAATTACAATACATTACCAATTATCATATATTTTACAATACATGAATGCATTAGATATTTCTTCACAAAATAAATGCTTAGAAACTTAAATTGTAAAAAATCAATAATGTTATTAATTAACAATAATGATAGTAATAATAATAACAACAAATTTCCCAGTTATGTTGCACTTATAACTTTTGTTCATTGATCGTAATGTACTGCATTGTGTGTAATTTCTCTGGGAAGTAAGTTCTTCTAAAATCAGGATGCATTAATGGTTTAACTATTTTATAAACGAAGATCTGCAAATTTGCAAATACTTTTCTCAAAGATGATGTAACAAAGCTATACGACTAATATGTAATTAATTACAACGGATCGGTGATGAAAGTGGTGCTTGTATTTGGCAACTGTAAGTGTTAATTGTCAATATAAATAACCAATATGCAAGTAAGAATAAATTAAGGGACATTGTGACTTACATTCTGAAGGCACACCTATTAAATTTTAAAATTTAATTTCTACAGTACAAGGCAAATTGGCAATGATAGCATTTATGAACAAATATTAACGTCTACAATAAATTAATAAATAAATAAAAAGGTCATGAGATGCTAATTGGATGCCTACACCTACATACCCATACTTTCAGCTCGTAAAGAGTTTCCTGTGTCTTTAACTATATAAATATAACTATATAAATCGGAAAATAATATATTAAAACGAACCTGGTGGAGGTGGACAACATATCGATATATAAAATATTACTGTTTGTCCTGTGAAGTAATATTTTGGAAATTTAAAGTACTCCATGTTCTCCAGGATTCAAAAACGAGAATGTAGCTAACCGTCATTTCGTCGTATGCTTATTTGTTAAAAAATTTATATATTCTGCGTACGCCGCGGGATTCTAAAACGCACGTTTAACGAATTCTCCTCTTTTGAATTATCCCATACGGATAGGTGTTTTGAGTATTATGTCACGTACGTACGTGACCCGAACCATTGTTCAAAGTGCTCCGTTTCCGAACACAATGACTTGTGTTCGAATTCCCACAGCCAACCAATCAGGCCCCTTTGGTCTTAGTTGTATCTCAGCTAGGCGCAATATTTCTCAATTAGGTAATTATTTAGACATTGAAATATTCGCTGATGTTAATTGTAACGCCAGCAATTAACCATGAAATGTAGTGCAAACGTATCACAATAACGTCTTAATTGAATATGTCCGTCTTTCTGATTACATTTACATTTAATAAATTACGGAACCGCAATTAATGAAACTAATATAACAATTCTTTCCTCGACGCCCTGCTGTGAGATATTTCATGTCTTTGTCTCTCTTTGCCGGTAATTAAGGGAATGTTCTTGTTTTATATCTCGAAGTGTGATTAATTTCATGAAGAATTTGTTTCTCCCAATACCACTCAATACTTATCTACAGCTTTATTCTAAATAAATAAAGTCGAAGGATCATGGTCGATATTCACATATTCTTTGAATTTGGTACTTTTTCTCCATTCCTTTTAGAAAGTTTATGGATATTGCTTCGTCTCGCCTTTTGTGAAATCATATTTTATATTTCTCACTTTTCGCGTTTTTCACAGGATCAAAGCCCGTTCCTTTTACTTATGCTCCTAAACAAATCGATTCCAACATCTTGTAATTTTGTGTTTTTACTTGAAAATATAAGTGAATTTGGTTAATTTTTGGCAGTTATTAACAAAAGAGTACTAAAAAGCATCAATTGAAATTGCGCTCAGCTCAGCTCGAAGCTAAATATTGTTTGCCATCACATCTCCTCCCTAATTCACATTGTTTTAATTATTGAGTCTAGCAAGTTTCTGTAATGTTTCGTCCTTCGAACTTTTGATTAAATCGCTGTAGACTCCTTTGGTAAAATACCTGTACATTCCTCTATGTGTAGTCGATTGGCTGCCTGATAAGTTCGTTACTTTTTGATCCTGCTGGTATTTTCCACGTCGAGTTACAGAGAGATAAGACACTAATACATATTGGGCGAAACACAAATAAAGTGTAGCTCCTATCTGTGCTGCATGAGATTTTTCGAAAATTTTAATCGACAAGAGGGAGAGTTAGTAACCTTTTTATTTGTGTTTTGGTAAATTTCTGAAAAGTCCTCGTATTCAGAATTTGATTTCAAAATTAGAAATGTCGTAAAATAAGATCTAACCTTAGTAAAGTTTAATTTTGGTGTGACACAATGCGACACAAACAACCCATTTGTGTTTTAACGTGGAAATAAATCTATACTCCGTTCAAAACAAATCCCGATGCACGTCATTTTGATGACGTCACCAAGCATCCAATACTACCAACTTAATATAGTCCCAGGACATCGCAATTTATGTGTTCTGTGTATATTTTACGTTGAAAATACACATAACCATATACAACGTGATCAAGAATGACTGTTTGAGTTGGCAATACTGAATTCCATTTTTAAATGGTACAACTGGTAATTTGAATTTGCCATTTCAAATTCAAATATCTGGTATTCTTTTCAAATTTATTCATTTAAAATGGTTTTCACGTTACAACACGATATTTTCATTGGAATGGCGTACTTTCGAAGCGGGATTTATAACCCAATTACTGGTGTGCAGTACTCTCTCGAACATACTAGCAATTTCAGGAAATGTTTCCGGAGACTTTGGTCACTTTTGCTGTCTTTCTGCAACATTGCATGCGAGTAGTTGAACGTTATTTAAACACAGGGAGCGTAAGCAAACAAAAATCAACTGGTAGACCTTCTACTCTAAACGAGAAAGTCGTCTAGGATATCAGAACTCAAATGCAAAGAAGTCCTCCAAAATCCTTACGAAAGCTCTCCCTTCAAACAGGTTTGGTCCTTATGCCTCCTATTTAACCAATATTCATTCGTACCCATAAGACTTCCACTTTTCCATGTTGTTCTAATTCACGTTTTTACAGGTTTATCATATGGAAGTTGCTCCACTGTGCTTAAAAAGAAGTTAAAGTACCACCCTTACAAAATTTCCATCGTCCAGTCATTAACCCCTCCTGATCACCCGCAGAGAGTTTTATTTTGCAATTGGTTCAATGACATATTTAATAATGATATCCTTGACAATACCTTCTTTTCCGACGAAGCCTGGTTTCATCTCAACGGCTATGTGAATAAACAAAATTACAGAATTTGGTCAGGTGATAATCCTTACGCTATCAGAGAGACACATTTGCACCCGGTTAAAGTTGGTGTTTGGTTGGCACTCTCAAGGAAGCGGGCGTATGGGCCAATATTTTTTAATTTTACCGTCAATTCGGAGGGATATATCAAACACCTTTTGAGGCCTTTTATAAACCAATTAACAGACGAAGAGCGTTAAATTGGAAATTTCCAACAAGACTCTGCAAGGGCACATACGGCTCGTGCTACTATGGGATATTTAAGAGAGAATTTTGGCGACAGAGTAATTAGGCAGGGCATTTAGCCAAGCAGGTCACCAGATCTCACTCCATTAGATTTTTCGTTATTTGGGCTCTTGAAAGACAATGTCTTTAGGAACATATTGCATACTGAAGAAGAGCTGCAAGAGGCAATAGTTCAGGAAGTGGCAACCATTACCCCAAATATGCTGGTGAATATCTTCGAGAGCCTAAAAAGGAGTGTTAATTTAATGTCTGGACCAAAATGGGGGGCATTTTGAGCATTACCTTCACTTAAAGTATTGTTCTGTATTTCGAGTTTCATTTTTTAAGCGTTAATTTTTATTCACATAACCTACAATCTTATCGCTGATTGTTATGTCAAATTTTTGTCAAATAAACTTTTCCGGTTGTAGTGTTGCAAACACTTAGACAAAAAAATCCCCCAGGTAGGATCACCCACTATATCGTTAACTTAAAATATACACGGAACACATGAATTGCGATGTCCTGTGACTATATTAAGTTGGTAGTATTGGATGATTCTGACGTCATCAAAGTGACGTGCATCGGGATTTGTTTTGAATAGAGTATACTTAAGGCTACTTTTGACACGAGTCTACGTTTCCTGATTTCTAACATACACTGTGCTTTCTGACGTTGCTTGAAGAATTTTCAGTACATTTCCTCTAACAATAACGATAATTATTGACATTTCTTCGTTTCTTACGACGAAATACTACTGTCTTTCTACTTACGGTTACGTAAATTCTGGACACACTGTATATGCGATGGTCTGGTCTGGACTACATTATGGAAATGGTTTTCAATTGTGTTAAAGCAAAACTATAGTACTGACTTTAAATAGTCTTCACAAAAAAAATTTAAATTGATAATTTTATTTGTTTTAGCAAGTGCCGTGTAAATTATGATAATTCTTTAAAAAAAGGGTATGAAAGATTATGTGTTTTTTCAATGTCACATTTCCCTCATTAAAATTTGAATTGTTGATATGTTTCCATACGGTTTACATTTATTAATAACTGTAATGAATTTGGGATTCAAAATTGGTATTGTTACCAAATGCAAACGATGTCTATGAACGGTCATCTTCAATTTATTCAATACCTTTCACTACACTTTTAACTTTCGTTACATAACAATAGGCACTTTTATCATATAACGCTCTTACCTCCTTTTTGTAGCCTTTGTTGTAGTTCACAATACTTTTTACGATTGTGAGTTACATACGCAACAACTGGAAACGTGCTTTTGTGTCAGATTTTCCAGGTAATTTTATTCGTAATAAAAGTTGATGACATTTAAATACCATCCTGGCAAATATACAAGTAGATACATTTTAAGGATATTTCAATAATAAATTCTATGTTTCTAGAAAATCCAATTTGTTGATTTGGAATTTCCTTATCGTTTCTGCAATGACAAATTATATCTTTCCCACCCAAACAAACTGATGGTTAATGTGTGTTAAGTGTTTACATGCTCTTACGAATAAGAAAATAGTATCTTATCCCCTCTTTTTCCACTATTTTATCCTGTATAAGATAGTGGAAAATTTTTCTAGAGAACCAAGAAGCCAAACTATGAAACATACCTATTACCTTCAATCAAACTAAATGCTTGGTAGCAGCTAAATCGTATTGAAATATTATTATTATTATACTTGCCTACTTCACAAGCTAACTCACTGTTAATGTGAGTAACGAACATACCTCCAATATTAATATTCCCGTAATGGACTGGTGGATATTCCGCGTGTTCCAGAAAATTCCCCGTTACCGGCGACGCTGATCCAGATGTCCAATTAGAAACGAGGATATTTACATAACCTTCCTTATGGAACCTGTTACGTAATGAATTTTCTGTCCGCTCCGGCGTAAGTGTTTATGGAGACTTTATAAATTTGGGTCAGTGACGTCATTGAACAGTCCCTTATGTTAGTGCTGATTAGTCCTGGATTCATCTGCCTACGGTTAATCGAATTTGAATTATATTCAAATTATATTAACCTGGTTACATACAATTATTAAAAATTATTAATATTATAATATTATGAGTTATAACGAATTATATTAACGACTTTATGAAGACTCCATAAATTTGGATCAGTGATGTCATTATACAGTTCCTTATGTTATGGTTAATCGAAACAATACCATGTAATAATTGTATGTCACAATATAAATAATTTGAATTATATTAACGTAGATGCTTCGGATCGACCTTTTTCCATTTGGACATCCCGTGAGTGAATTTACATATCATTCTTCTGAAAAACTGAGCAGGGATGGGTTGGTAAATCCGTTCTATTTAAAAGAGTGGCTGGAAATCCACATTTTCACAGGAAACTGAGTCCCTGGGGTGCGAAAAGGACAGATGTTTCATTAAACGGGATCAAGCTAACGCAAACATTTGAACCTAAATCTGAGAGAGTAAAAGTAACAAGTCTGGTGTTTGGTATAAACGCTTACAAATGCAAATGGGAGCAGCAACAGAACCATATGGTTGTTGAACTAATTTAGATTTTTCGTAACGTATTGAAACAATTTGGGAGCCACGTTGAGCTATTGTCAACAAAACGAAAGCTACTCCTCCGTATAATACAAACATGTCTTCCTCCTCAATCGAACTGAAAACAAACAAAACCGTCCGTAAAAATTATTGAAGTACAACGTCAATAATACAAAAAATGTACTGAAACCCTTCAACACATCCGAGTTGAAAAGCAAGTGTTTGTTAGATGGGATACATTAGCGATGATATCTTACAGGAAAACAAGGACCGCGAGGAGAAAAGTTCCCATTCAATTCACCGCAACGTAATGTTGGGAGAGGTAATTGGATTATTTGTATGCGTACCTTGTCAAAAAATAAATCTTCAAGAAGATTATATTTCCAGATTGGGTAATTTTCACCACTCGTGGTTTCACAGCAATCACTAGAAACTTGAGAGTAAGAGTAACAAATTCTGAAACACCCCCTTTCTTCCAACCTCGTAATTATAGATATCTGGATGACTGCTTAGGTTTATTCGAGCTGTAGTTTAACGCTTCCTGTCATTAGTGAGACTTTGAGAGTAAAGTTAAGCCAAACAGGTACATGTGGGAATTTATGATGGTAATTATTCCAGGATGGAAATAAAACACAACACTGTTCCTGCTAAAATTCCTTTACTTCCTTCTCCGCTTATTTCTCTTACAAGACTGGCGACTGGCTCGTCGCAGAATAATCGCCAAGGGCATAACATAACCCATTATATTTGTTTACTTTACATTCTAAAGAAGGTCTAATAAAATACTTGCCGACTAGGCCCACGTGTCGTCCCGCTGATTCGGTGAAAAGCTCACACGGCCAATCCTGACACTAAATTCGTTCTCGAATTTTACCTTTTATTTGGCCAATACTACAAAATTATCATTTCCATCTTTTATCACATATTCTAGCAAAGAGCACGTCATTTCAACGTTCAGATATCCCTGATCTAAACGCAAAGAGCACGTCTTTCAACTTTTTAGCAAAACCTCACTCATTATTGCAAAGAGCACGTCATTTCAACGATAGAGTCCTAATGACTTTAACGCAAAGAGCACGTCTTTCAACAAATAATAAGATATTGGCTATTCATCAAGGCAAAGAGCACGTCATTTCAACGTTCAGATACTCCTGATCTAAACGCAAAGAGCTACGTCATTTCAACCTAAAAACCTTAATTTTTTTTTTTTTTTTTTCAAGGCAAAGAGCACATCATTTCAACGTTCAGATACTCCTGATCTAAACGCAAAGAGCCACGTCATTTCAACCTACAAACTTTTTTTTTTTTACTTTTTTTTTTTTTTAATTTTGTGGTATTGTTTGGCCTTACTGCTTTGTTAAGTTTTAATATCAAAGCTCACACGGGCATAGTTCAGCAAATATATAGCAAATATTCATAATGAACACGATGTAATCGTAATCCACTATTCTAAATATAACATATAAACTTTTTATCATATCAACAAACAAGAACAACAAGCAAAAATGCAAAAATCAAAGCAATTAAACAATGGTTATTAAACGTTTTCTACCTCAAATTCACCTGGCCATAAACGCATCATGTCACTAGCAACAATTCTTTTACGATTAGTAGCTAAATTTTTTATTTCTACCCGGTCATTAGGCAATAACTGTAAGACCTCAAATGGACCTTCGTATCTCGGATCTAATTTGGATAGGTGAGAATTTCCAGATGGATGGAAAACTATATCTCCTGCTTTAAAAATTTTAGTTGTTCTTCGATTTTTATCGAATCGGACCTTTGACTCTAAGCCGCAACGTAGAGATCGTTCGTATGCGATTTTACGATCATTAATTAAATTTCGATCAGTGGTTGTCGTTGGTTTAATACTTTCTGTTAAATTTTGGATCTCCCTGGTATCCATAATTTGTCCTGTTAGCAAATAGAGTGGGGAAAATCCAGTTGTTTTTTGAATATTGGTATTAAGAGTTAGTTGCAACTTAGGAAGAGCGCTCGCCCATTCTGACTTATTGTTATTTACTTCTACCAAAGACAATAAAGGTTATAGACGGCTCGTGGGAGAAAATAGCGTTATTTTGACTGAGGGCCACGCGATGGCACTACTGGTTGTCGAAGGCAAATCAGTTATCGTTATAATATTCTCGCAGCACCGTCAGACACTTCGAATGTTAAAAATTGACTGCAGTGTTTCACGATTTACATTTTACGACATCGTGTACCGTCTGCTTGTTTCCATCTTTTCTCCTAACTTTGTCGGTGTCGGCAGCCTAATTGAAGTCAAAGGTTACAGGCGGCCGCCTTTATAGTAATAGCATAGTCGGGAAACCGGGTTTGTTTTGAAGGCGGGAATTTTTGTCATGTGAAAAAAATACAATATTTTTAAGGCAGGTTGTGTTGGCGTTTTCCTTCGTACATATTAAAGAATAAATAAATCGGATGTTCTATTAAATGTTTAATTTATTAATTAATATACTATTTAATCTTAGAATGATATTGGCCACCTAGGTTTTAACGCGAAATAATATGTACTTACTTTTAATTTTAATCTCGTTATAATAACTTATTCAAGTAGTGTACCAAATTTTAGCCAGCCAGACCCTTTGAAGACCCTTTGCAGTTAAATAAAATCGTTTTTAAAAATAGAAGAATACATCGGAAAAACATCGCATAAAAATTTCGATGTTATCTAATAATATTGAATAAATAAACATCGATATAAACATCGAACATCGAAATTAAAAATACATTGTGCGCATCACTTACAGGAGCGGTCCAAGTTTCAATAATTTTTTTCTGGTTCAAGTCCAGGTCTTGTTCAATATTATTTTAGCCAAATCCGTTTATTTAGTAAAAAACAAACACACACTTACGGGTGTTTTTCGACGTTATTGTCAATTAACTCGTCGTACGAGTTTCTAATCTAGACAGTTGGAAAGCTAGATAACCCACGAAAAAAAAATGCTCTACAAGCAATAAAAACCGAGTTAGCGTTATAAAAAATGACCAATTTTTTATACTAAAAAATGGGGGTGTTATAAGTTATGGATCCCCGGAAATTAAAAACCAACAAACTATTGGCTCTTACGTATGGTTTGCAATATGTTTGGAGTCCCTTGAACCCCCCAAATCGTATTCCGGCTATTTAACAAATAAAACCGCCGGGATAAACAAATTAACATAATATCTCAGCAACAAATTAACTTACAGAGTCTGGCGATTCGCCATTCGCTTTATTATTGAGAGAGAGCTACCTTTTATAACTATATTAACAAGAAAAAATACTTTTTTCTTATTTATTCTTAATATATTCTTATTTATTTATCTTATTTATTCTTTTTATAAATAAATATTTATAATATTCGTAACAATGAAATTGTAAAATATACTAATTTTATACAAAATTTAAAAAACAAAGACTGCTGCAAAAAATTAGCATTCAAATTGTAAAAAACTGTGATCATTGTATGTATTGAATTTATCCGTGATTTTCTAGGACGATGAAAAAATATTAACAAAAGGAGGTTGTCCAAGGACTCAAAGTTGGCCATGATAAGTCAAAGGAAGGAAAATTTATATGTCTTGCCAACACTTTTTTATACAAAAAGCAACCGGTTTCGACCTACTGTGAGGTCATCTTCAGGCGTACTAAAAAGAAACAAGAAACCACACTTAGCCAACACAACCGTAAAGTATCTTAAAATATCTTAAAATAACTTAAAATTTCTTAAAATGAAAAATGAAAATTGAAAAGACTTTACGGTTGTGTTGGCTGAGTGTGGTTTCTTGTTTCTTTTTAGTACGCCTGAAGATGACCTCACAGTAGGTCGAAACCGGTTGCGTTTTGTATAATAAAGTGTTGGCAAGACATAGAAGTTTTCCTTCCTTTGAAAAAATATTAATTTTAAAATAGTAATTATAAAACACAAAAATAATTGTATCGAATTTTCCAATTTTCCACGGCGATAAAAATATCGGGTGTTTTTTTAAATTTCACCTCATAGTAGGCTGTGGATAGTGTTTGTGAATGCGCCTTACTAAAAAAATGTCAAAATTGACATAACCTCACTTTTTTAATTATAATTGAAACTGCTCCAATCAGTTACTAGTGTCTTGAAAAAGACAGCTTGGTGAGCCGTCTTTTTCAAGACACTATTAACCGATTGAAGCAGTTTCAATTTTTACTAAAAAAGTGAGGTTATGTCAATTTTGACATTTTTTTAGTAAGGCGCATTCACAAACACTATCCACAGCCTACTATGAGGTGAAATTTAAAAAAACACCCGATAGGTTAGATGTTAATATTTCGTCGAGTTACAACAGAATAAAAAAATGAAGGTTCTAGGTTGCCTAGAAGCCGAGATATCGAAAAAAAATATAGCGCGTCCAACTACGACATCGTGGGCCTGGGCGAAAACCTTAACTTTAAAGGGCTACAACTTTTTTCAAGGTGAATGGATATTAAACCTATAAATCCTCTAATAAATTTAGGTCTTTATTTAAAATTGGTGAAAATTTCGGCTTTTAATATTTATAAAGATGATTTTTTTAAAAAATGTTGCTATCTCGGCTTCCATTCGCCGTAGAACCTTTTTTTTTAAATGAAAGAGTTTTTTTACCACCTTTTAATGCAATTTATTAAAAACGTGTGTAACAATAGATAAAAAAGTTATTCAATTTATGAAGTGAAGTGTTCTTGACAAACCCCAATACAAAAATAATCTTGATCAAACTGCTGACGTTTCGTTCAGTGTTCTGAACATAATCATGGCGCTGAAACTATGAATATGTTAATTATTTCTTATACAACCAAAAAAATATCACTTACATGTCATCAAGATCAAATTTGACATGTTTGACATTTCATACTGTATATCAATTGTTTAAAAGGCCATTATAAATAATAGAAACCTATAAAATTGTGAACGCTAAATATTGTCAAAAATGTGTCAAAAGATGATGGATAAAATTTGTATACATATTTGTTTTGAAAATGTGATAGTTTTCATATGTTCATTTATTTGAATAATTTGTAATATGCTTGGGCAAAGTTATGAAAATCTTGTTGTCTGTTTACAATATTATCAGATGTTTTAATATGTACTGCCTCTTTGAATAATCTTTCAAACCAATTAGATTCACGCTCTAATATCGAAACATTTTCAAAATCGAAGTTGTGATTGTTTTCTATGGCATGTTCCACTAAACCGGAATGTGTTGAATTATTTTTAGTGATATTCAATTGATGTTGTTGTAATCTCTTTTTTATGTATTGTTGTGTTTCTCCAATATATACCTTAGGAGGGTTACAATCAGAACATGTGATCTGATATACTACGCAACTCTGGTTTTTTATAGGTGTTGGGTCTTTAATTTTGGAGAAAATGAGATTATTGAAAGAAGACAATGAATACCAAGCTGGATATATGTTTAGGGAGTTCAGGGTTTTGAAAGTGAAATTTTCTATGTTGTTATGGTACGCAATCCTCGCAACCTAAAAAATTCGTTCGATCTTGTCAACACAATAAACAATTTTGATTTCATACCTTACATGGACCACACATTCATATCATTAGATGTGGTATCCTTATATACTAACACTCCCATTGAAGTTGCATTAGATTATATATCTTCAAGATTCAACGAATTGACTACCACTATCACTCTAGACCTATTGTTTGAGATCATTAATTTCATCTTCGATTCCTCAGTTTTCTCCTTCAGAGGAAAAATGTATAAACAGATTTTTGGTTGTCCCATGGGTGGTCCTCTATCTCCGATTATTGCCAATCTAGTTTTGGTGGCACTCGAAGAAAAGATTCTTAAGAGTATAAACCCTGAATTACCACTATATTTCAGATACGTGGATGATACTTTACTCCTAGTACCCAATAATAACATTCATGAAATAATTAAAAAATTCAACAGTTTCCATCCGAAGATTCAGTTCACATGTGAGCTTCCTAATAATAACAACTTACCATTTCTGGACATCTGCATCTCGTTCAATAACGGATATTGCATCACAAATTGGTACAGGAAGAATACATCTTCCGGAAGATATCTAAACTTCCTTTCTTTCCAACCCACGAGGTACAAAAGAGCCGCCATTATTAACTTGGTCGACAGGGCAATTCTACTCTCTCACAAATCTTTCAGAACACAAAACATTAAATTCATAATAGAAACTTTTGTTAAGAACATGTATCCCATAAAATTTATATTACACAACATACATAAAAGAATAGATCAATTAACAAACAGTCTTAATAATAATAATATCAATATCCTAACTTCTCCACAAAACACAACACAAATAACAAAAGATAAACTTTTTATAAGACTCCCGTACCATAACAACATAGAAAATTTCACTTTCAAAACCCTGAACTCCCTAAACATATATCCAGCTTGGTATTCATTGTCTTCTTTCAATAATCTCATTTTCTCCAAAATTAAAGACCCAACACCTATAAAAAACCAGAGTTGCGTAGTATATCAGATCACATGTTCTGATTGTAACCCTCCTAAGGTATATATTGGAGAAACACAACAATACATAAAAAAGAGATTACAACAACATCAATTGAATATCACTAAAAATAATTCAACACATTCCGGTTTAGTGGAACATGCCATAGAAAACAATCACAACTTCGATTTTGAAAATGTTTCGATATTAGAGCGTGAATCTAATTGGTTTGAAAGATTATTCAAAGAGGCAGTACATATTAAAACATCTGATAATATTGTAAACAGACAACAAGATTTTCATAACTTTGCCCAAGCATATTACAAATTATTCAAATAAATGAACATATGAAAACTATCACATTTTCAAAACAAATATGTATACAAATTTTATCCATCATCTTTTGACACATTTTTGACAATATTTAGCGTTCACAATTTTATAGGTTTCTATTATTTATAATGGCCTTTTAAACAATTGATATACAGTATGAAATGTCAAACATGTCAAATTTGATCTTGATGACATGTAAGTGATATTTTTTTGGTTGTATAAGAAATACTTAACATATTCATAGTTTCAGCGCCATGATTATGTTCAGAACACTGAACGAAACGTCGGCAGTTTGATCAAGATTATTTTTGTATTGGGGTTTGTCAAGAACACTTCACTTCATAATTCATCTAGCTCCCCGAGAACATTCTCCTATTAGTTATTCAATTTGTTTATAAGCAAAAAATTAGACCCTTTTTAAAATGATTTTTTTAACAACAATTTCATTAAAAATAAGTTGTTTTGCAAACTTAACTTATAGTTCGGCATTCAAGCAAACTATTCCACTTTATTAAATATCTCTAGGATTGTAGCCTGGGCCAGCTTAATTGTTTAAACATTGAGTCTCTGGGATAAACAAATAAGATATCTCGTAAACTAATAAACCGATCTGGCTGAAATTTTTCACACTTATAAAGACCCATAAAGGCTTCATAACTCGTGTATTACATTTCACTTATCACTATTATTGCAAGAGTTATTAGCATTTATAAAATAATAAAAAAATTGATGGTTTTTTGCTAATAACTCAATTGTTTATTTATCGATTTTAATTTATAAAGAACCAAATTAACCGTCTGTTTATTCTCTACAACTTTCCTATGGACCACTTTTCTCTAAAATGCAACCGGAAAATTCTTTGAGGATAAAATCACACCTTATCCCATTGTTTATAAAAAACAGGGAAATTCTAGCTGTATATGGTCATACAGTGCTCTTTCTATAGGTCCGTCCTACCATTTAAAACTTTCCGATATCTGTAGAACAAAACGCAGTGAAAGCTATATGATTTTTCAGTATGTATAGCCTGGGCTAGAAAAACCGCAAACCACTTGAAGAGTCAAAATTATACACACGGTATATCTCTTGATAGACTGTACACTTATATTGAAAATAGATATTGAAGTGAAAAGTCCGCACTTAGAATAATTGTTTAAAATATTATAATGGCCGGAAATAAATTTTGATTCAATGCATTAAACCGTTAAAATCAATTCTAGACATTTCTATTATAGCTCTTATTACCTAACTTTATCATCGATCTATTATGAATTAATGCTCATATTTATAGGACAATATTGCAAAGGGGCCTTTGATTTTATCTGACCGATTGTTTTGGATTCTTTATTAATCGATAGGGGGTGACCTACCGTTTGGAACGAGACTATTTTAATGCGATGAAATTGAACGGGCCGGTCCATCTTCTCAAATTGTAAATTGGATGACTCACACTCACCCGGTTACCTCTCTAAACCAGTAGGTCAGAAAAACCGAACAATTCAGTGCATTTTTCCTTATTTACGATATTACGAAAACTCAAGGCAACAGTGCCTTCGGGTCGTGCACCATCTCTTGGTGGATAGCAAAGGCTAACTGTTGAAATCGGTCGTGGAGCCAGGGTTTTGGGAGCCGGGCTCCTTTCCTATTCGCCTCCGTATTGCATTTGACGAGCCGTCTGTAACCTATATTGTCTTTGCTTCTACTCTGAGTAGATCTAGGACTGTTGAAACGTATCGTTCTACCTGCCCATTTCCACGAGGAGCACTTTTAGCAATAAGGTGTTGAGTAATGTTTAATTTAGAAAGTAATTCTTTGACCTGCTGGTCGGTAAAATTAGTTCCTCTATCACTTATCAATCGTTCAGTATTTCCGAATATATTTAAATAAATTTCTAGGTTTTTACAGGTTTCTGGACCCGAAAGAGTTTTTAACGGAATTAGGAATAAGTATTTTGTGAAAGCGTCTATTAAAAGAAGAACATGTTTGTAACCTTGTGGTGTTAAAGGGAATGGTCCAACACAGTCACAATGCACTGTGTGAAAAGGGATTGGAATTTTCTCAATAGGGTGTAATAGTCCCTGTTTAGGTCCAGTGTGTTTTTTATTCGCAATACATTTTAGACAATGGTCACAATATTTTTTGACGAACCGTGCCATTCGCGGGAACCAGAAATAATGGTTTATCTTGGCGAAGGTTTTATCCGGCCCGACGTGTGACTGTTCATCGTGGAAGATTTTTAGTAAACCCAATCTACTTCCTTTAGGAACGAAAGCTCTGTAAATTGGTGGGTTTTGACCCGGGTTAATTTTTCGAAATAAGATATCATTTTGAGAAAAGTAGTCGTGAGTTAGCTGACCTTCGAGTAATTTTGATTTGATATCCCGAGTTTCGGGGTCACGTTTTTGGTTAATTTTAAGCCAATTATCAGTAGTAAGAACATTCACGGGGGTGATACGATCGGACTCCTCAGATGGTTGCGGTGGATTTCTACTAAAATAATCGACATGCGGAATATATTTGCCCTTCCGGTATTCGATATCAAAGTTAAAAGATTGCAAGTAGAGCCACCACCTTGCGATTCTGGGCAATAAATCCTTCTTTTTCTGGGTTAATTTTAACGAGTTGCAGTCGGTGATGAGTTTAAATGTGATTCCATATAGGTAAACGCGATAATGTTTTACTGCATAGTAGACAGCTAGAGTTTCGAGTTCGTATGAGTGATAGTTACTTTCTTCCTTGGTAGCACGTTTTGAAAAATAGGAGATCACTCTTAGTTTATTATCTAATTTTTGGAAGAGTATGGCCCCGAACCCCAGAGAACTCGCATCTGTATGGAGCTCCGTGTCCAAGGTTGGGTCAAAAATCGCTAGAAGAGGTCTTTGAGACAGAAAAGCACTAACATAATTTTTGGCAATTTCCTGATCAGTTCCCCATACAAAATCAACTCCTTTTTTTGTTAGGTTTGTAATACAGGCGGTGCGTGTTGAAAATTCGGGGATGTATTTTCGGAAATACCCGGCTAAGCCCATAAATTGGCGGACCTGTTTTACATTTTTTGGATCGGGCGCATTAAATAAAGCCTTTAATTTTCCTTCGTCAGGTCGCACACCATTTTGAGAAATTTCGTGACCAAGATAAAGAATCTTTTCTTCAAAGAACTTACACTTATTAATGTTTAGGGTGAAACCCGCTGCGGTAAGTGAGGCCAAGACTCGATCGAGTTTATCCAAACCTGTCTGGATGGTTTTTGATGGAATGATTACGTCATCCATATACACCAGCGCGTCAGAATTTTTGAGCTTACCTAGAGCCTTACAGATCGCCCGCTGAAATACTGCAGGGGAGTTTGATAGGCCAAAGGGTGAACGCAAATACTCAAAATGCCCGTCAGGCGTGACAAAAGCCGTTTTAGAAATAGAGTTTTCAGCCATAGGGATTTGGTGGAACCCCGCGGCCATGTCGAGAGTAGTAAAATATTTGCTCCCACCCAGCTGATCGATTTGGTCGTATATACGAGGCAATGGGAACCGATCTTTAATCGTTATTTCATTAAGAGCGCGGTAGTCTACGCATAAACGTCGGCTACCATCTTTTTTGTGCACCAGAATGACTGGACTAGCAAAAGGTGATGTGCTTTCACGTATGATATTGTTTTGCAAGAGGTCGTCAATAATCTCTTTTACTTTTTCTCGTTCGGATAAAGACATTCTGTAAGGGTTATAATGAATTATTTTATCGCTTTTTAATTTGATTTCCATTTCACCGGTTGTTATTGCGCGCACAGAATTACCAACAGCAATAGAATCACGATATTTTAATAATAAATTCATCAAAGTATCAAAATCAGCTCCACTTAGAGAGGTTTGGATTTTTTCGGGGGAAATAGTTATGTTTTGGATCATTTTAGATCCTATTTTATTGGAATCTTCAAGGTAAATTCTAGACCCACGCGAGTCTGTGCAAATTCTAATTCCTTTATGGTCAAATAAATCCCTACCTAAGATTGCATCTAATTTTATAACTGAACTTTCAACAATGTAGAAATTAATTTCAAAGGCCGTGCCCTCCCTTTCAACCAGTAAATTAGCCCTCTGACAACTTGGTACTGAGTTACCTCCTATACCTGTCAACATTATAAAGGTCGGTTTAAAATAACAATGTAATTTGTGTGCAACTCTATCCGAAAGCAAACTACACTCTGCACCTGTATCAATTAAACAGTTTACGATCAAATTTTGTATTTTAAATTTTGTGCAAAAATCGTTATCCAAGTCGATGTGAAAATAGTTTATTTTGGAATATCTGGGTGAAGTTTCCGATTTATTTCGATTTTTAAAGAAGCATTTTTCAGCAATATGACCAAACTTTTTACAAATGTCACAAGGTTTCGCGGTTCCAGGCAGATTCGAGTGACTCGCGTTATTAGTAGTATCGCAGTTAGATAGCCTACGCGATTTCATACAATTTCTGCTGATATGACCAGGTTTTTTACAAACATAACATATTCTTTCTTCATTATTATGTTTGAACGGATTCGGGCGTTTTGGTGCCCCTACTTGAAGCTGAGGACTTTGTTTATTAATTTGATAGTTACTAAGCAAGTTAAGTAAACTCGAAATAGAATCAATTGTGCTATTAAAAGCAGCTGTTTTGACATGTGTGTCTGTTATATCACCAATAACTATCTCAACTATTTGACTATCGCTCAACTTAAAGTTCAAAGAATTTAATAAAGATATTTTCTTTCTAGCGTACTCACAATATCCTGTGGCTTGGTCACTTTTGTACATGCTAGCCTTACGTAAACGCTCGCTGAGATTCCTCTTGGCAGGATAAAGCTGACAAAGCTCGGCTCGAAAACTCGCCCAAGTTTTACTTGTCGGGCGCCAGTTGTCGTACCAATCCTTTGCGTCACCTTCCAGGACGTTCGCGGCTCGACAAAGCTGTTCGAAATCAGTCCACGTGAACGTGGCCGCCAAGGTCTCAATATCGTTGCACCAACCGATCGCTCCCGCATCGCTTCTCGAGGGGTTGAATGCTGGGATGCTAATTGGCGCAGAGGGTGCTAGCGCCGCCGTCGAGGCTGGCTGGGATTGCTGCTGAATTCCCTGAAGTACTGCTGTTAGAACACTCGTCAATTCTTCCATTTCGGTACGCTTTTAACACTCAGAGTAACACTTAGTGTTCGTATTTACGTTACGAACAGCTATAAATTGCCCACGCGCACACACACGCGGAATCAATCACTTTGCACTATATCTTCTTATCTCCTGTGGTTCTTTTAGTGGACGAATCCCACTTCTGATGTGGGAATTTATGATGGTAATTATTCCAGGATGGAAATAAAACACAACACTGTTCCTGCTAAAATTCCTTTACTTCCTTCTCCGCTTATTTCTCTTACAAGACTGGCGACTGGCTCGTCGCAGAATAATCGCCAAGGGCATAACATAACCCATTATATTTGTTTACTTTACATTCTAAAGAAGGTCTAATAAAATACTTGCCGACTAGGCCCACGTGTCGTCCCGCTGATTCGGTGAAAAGCTCACATACACATTAACCTGTTAATAGTCCAAGACTCATCTGTTAGAAATTTGCTTTAGAAGGACGTAAGAGGTAACCGCAATGTTTTTGCTTCTAACTTTTTAAGTATTGAATTTAGAAGAAAGTTCAAGAGAAAAAAAAGTTGCAGAATCGCTTTTTACATAATATAGCGTAAGATAGAAATTCAAAAATTTAATAGCGGTTTTGCAAAATAGCAATAAACAAAAAAAAATCGTCCCAAAAAAGTGGTTTTTTAATTTATTATTTTAGGCACTTTAAAAAGTAGTTAGGACTTCCATATCACAGGTATAAAATCTTGAAATTATTATAAAAGAATCCTGTAAATTTCGTTTTGATTGATTTATTAGATTTTGCACAATAATTTTGCAATCCAGAAAAATCGAAAAATATTAAAAATTTTCAAAATTGTTTAAAATTCACTATTCTATTTTACCAAAACTGGTTGAGCATATATAAGAAGGAACAAGCTTTCATGTGCTTTTTTCAAAATTAAAAAATATTTGTTAGAACGGTCACAGTTATTGTTTTAAGTTGGTGTCGTTTTTTTTCCTTATAAACAAATAGATTATCTCGACGAATTTTTTGTTAAATGAAATTCTGAAAACATAGCCGGAAAGCACTTGGAAAGACGCTTCTTTTCATATATAATAAGTTGCTATTTTGTTTATTAGTTTCTGAGATATAACTCCTCAAAGTTGATTAAGTGTTTAATAAAATGGTTAATAATGGTTAATATAATTACTATTTTTTCTCATATATCAAGAAATAATTGTTTTTCACAGTAATCAGTATAACATTTATGTTGAAATTTACATTAAAAAGATTAAAATTAACATTAAAAAAAATTTCTCGCTTCGAATTTTGACAAATTTATAAATTTGACACCAATTTTAAGCAATCACTGTGACCGTTCTAATAAATATTTTTTTAATTCTGAAAAAAGCACATGAAAGCTTGTTCCGTCCTATATATGCTCAGTCAGTTTTGTTAAAATCGAATTGAGGAAAGATTTTAAACAATTTTGAAAATTTTCAATATTTTTCGATTTTTCTTGATTGCAAAATTGTGCAAAATCTAACAAACCGATCAAAACAAAATTTACAGGATTCTTTTATAACTTCAAAATTTTCTACCTGTAATACGGAAGTTCTAACTTCGTTTTAGAGTGCCTAAAATAATAAATTAAAAAACCACTATTTTGGGTCGATTTTTTTTGGTTTATTACTATTTTGCAAAACCACTTATAAATTTTTGAATTTCTAACTTATGCCATGTTATGTAAAAAGCGATTCTGCAACTTTTTTCTCTTTTCAACTTTCTTCTAAATTCAATACTTAAAATGTTAGAAGCAAAACAAGTCTGGAAAAAACGCGGTTTTTCAATTTTTCTTTAAATTGTTGCATTTTAAGCAATGTTCCCGAGCTCTGCGCTTTAGAGGATAAGTCAATCCTTATTCTAGGCATTTTTCCCGAGGAATTCATCTAAAAACATTGCGGTTAACTCTTACATCCCCTTCAATCAGTCAGCAGTTCTATTAGTAAATGACACAAGTGAGGTAGCACGTTACTTTAGTCAATAATTTAGAGCCTGATCAAGTGACTCATTCGCTTCTTTGGTGACTAACTAAGACTAGATTACCTCAGGCAATTAGGATGGTTTTAAGTGATTAGATGGTCCCGTTCATTAGTTAGCACTTAGTCAAGTAACTAGAATCCTTCAAATCCTGAAAAAATAGTTCAATAACTAGATTACCTACTTCAGTGAATCCTAATACTTAGCTCCAGATTACAATAGAAGTCGGTAGATAACATGACAGTTATCATAATCTAACCAATCAATAGCAGCGTTATAAAGTGACTAGGCGAGTTTAGTCAACCAGTCTAATTAGTTAAAGAGCTCCAAGGGCATATTGCTTCAATTAGCCATCAACAGCTGACTAGATTACTTGAACCAATTAGTTAACAAAGTGATTACATTTCTGCTTTGCTTAGTTAGGTCCTAGTCAAGTGACTTGGTTACTTCATCAATCAGCAGTTCGATTAGTAAATGACCTAAGTGACTAGCTCGTTACTTTAGTCAATAATTTAGAATCTGATCAAGTGACTCATTTGCTTCTTTGGTAATTAACTAAGGCTAGATTACCTCAGTCACTTAATTAGGATCGTTTTAAGTGATTAGATGGTTCCGTTCATCAGTTAGCACTTAGTCAAGTGACTAGAATCCTTTAAATCCTGAATAGACAGTTAAACAACTAGATTACCTACTTCAGAGAATCTTACTATAGAAGTCGATAGATAACAAAACAGATGGGTACTGGACTATTACTGTGGCGTTGATTAATAGTACTATTAACCAGTTAGGTATTGACATCGTTTCCTTTATTCCAGATCGGCACCAAGAACCTCATGTTTATAGCCAGGGGTTACGTGAAGGTGGACAAAAATCCTCACATGTGTTACGTCGACACCATAGACTGGAAGAAATTAGGTGCCGGGGGACTCCATTTCAGCAATATGAATCCTGACAGGTGCGAGCCGTGCCCCATGGAATGTAAAGGTGAGGCGAAGAAATGTTGGTCCTGCTTTAATAATCATGAATCTGTATTATTCGGACCGCAATACATGTATACATCTCTATCAGTTGACCCCGGGGTCAAAGCTACCGAAAGGAAAATTATCGAGCTTGGTGTTAAATAATGAATGTAGTATTTCATCAATATTAAATTGTTTTGCAACGCAATAAAACCAAATTTTATCGTAGTGTTTAACAATATTGTGACACTCATTTAATTTGAACACATATTTCATCTGATTGATGAATCAGCTTTAGAAGTAGTATTACCTACTCTTCAACTCATTAAGGAATTAATCGTATACTCATGTTAGCAAAAATACCTACTACCATCATCCATAGATATTCTAATAAGTCCGGTAACTCTCGCCAGCCACTAAAATCGTCCCCTCCTGTCCTCGCGCGTCTCTTGCCCTGTCATCCTCTTGTCGTCGCCCCCCCCTCGGTCTACAAACTTGCCCGCCGACGGGGCCCACCTCTCGTCGTCCCAACTCCCTTAGTCTACGAACTTGCCGGTTTTTATTACTTTTACGACTGCTCACAAAAAACGCGGCACATTTCAACCACATCAAAGGAGTTACCAGACTTATTAGTATATCTATGGACGATGCTACTACAGTACCGTCCATTTAAATTATTTCCCAAGTTAGCCCGTGGCACAATCTCAAGTGTGCGGCTGTGCTAACATAGTAAATTTGTTTTTTTCGCTTATAGACCAGGGAAATAAAATTTTGTCGTGACTGCAGCTGTTCCAACAGTCTGACAGGTGCATAGTAACAAAAGTCATATGATGACATCCAACAATTTTTTGTATCTTTTTTAATTATAGACAATTAAAGGCCAAAAAGCATGATTTTAGCGAGTTTTTCTCTGTAAGTAAAATTGTGACTGCCATAACAGCCGCAGTCCCCAACAGGCTGTTTTTTTGCTTATTTTCCTGACCTATTAGCAGGTTCACAGTCATGAATGGGACTTAATATATAATCGATTCATTTTATTATTAATCCATAACGCTCTTATGTATGTAATGATAAAAGAAATTTTGAGTATAATTTTCATTCTGGTAAATATTCCTCAAATCTCCTCAAATCAGTTCTTGTTAGAATTCCCCTTTTCTTACCTTAGAAACCTCTCATTTGCAGCTTAAATTACAATCACCGAGGTCTAAAAATATCACCTTTACCCTTTACTCGTCCCACCCTTATTATCGTCGTTGCGACAATTGTCCCTTTACACCGGTACGTGTTTTATATCCAACATAAAGGCTGGTTTAAAAGCTTTCATTTTCATTCATTTCCTAATGTTAACCTCGACCTCGTAATCTTAAAGGACGATCATTTGAGAGCTCTTGAGGTCTCCTCAGGACAAAAGGTGAGACGCTGAATTGGACGCAGTGCGACGACGCTGAGTTTAGTGTTTAAATGGTGAACCAGCGTCGGAAACGCCGACTCGTAATTTTGGTGTAACACCAATTTATCCTTCGGGATAAGTTTTCCCATGGGATCGGTAATAAATTAAGGGAGTTAATAGACGTAACGCTCGTTACTTTAATCGAGAACGATGGAATAGATATAAAAGACATATTTTGTACGGTTGCCTTATGCCGACGTTAATGTACTTATTGAAGAGTCTGGAGAAAACACTCCGATAAAGTGACTTAATGTAAGTATTAGTAATGGCAATTTTTGTTTTCCTAAAAGGTACTAAAAGGTTTGGCCTACTTTTAAAGTCTCCCTATTAACTTAGAATTTAGCTTGTTTCATTATGTTATACTTCAGCTATTAACAAATTGTAACTCATGAAACGGATCTGATGCGTAATAATTGCATCAACCTTAGTTACCCTGTCTCGTCCAAAGTTAAATCAGGAAATAATTGACGATTAAGCTGTTAAGATCTCAAGGTGTTTTTCCCAGTTCATTTAAATTAGTGTTCATTAAACACAGGTATTATTACTAAGAAGTTTCATTTGTTTAGTTTACTATCTAAAACTGATACGTACTACTCCAATGAAAATTCATTAAAAAATCACATTGCCCACGATTTCATAAATACTTTGTGCAAATTGGATTATTTAATGATTGGTCAAAATTACTTTTGTTTGAGTAACCAACTGTCTTCTTTCTACGTAATGAACGTAGTACCAAAAGCACCACTATTTGTCTGCTAGAAGAAGCCAGTTGTGCCATTAATGAATTAAAATCGTTTCGGTTGAGCCAGAAGCTTCTTGTAAAGCTGTACCAAAGCTCATTTGATTTGCAAACAAGGTCCTTCTGTTTATATGATCAAATGTCAGAATTGTATGAATTATATGTCGGAATATTATTACTAAGTACTTATGAGTGAAGCTTTGTTGATTGTAGCTTTCTGTGCATATGATACAATAATTATGTTAACAATCAAAGAGCGGGCAGTTCTGCCAAAAGTTCAAAGGTAACTGTGAGCACAGGTCAGTTCTGCCATGAACTGTATATTTATGACAACGGGAATTAAAAGTACGCTTTTATAAAAATTCATACTTTGCTCCATAAAGTGATTTGATATAAAATATTTCACGACTAACTTTGTGTGTTTCTGTAATTCATGACTGGTTTTGTATATGTGTGCATTTCACTTTTAACTTTCTGAATGTTTATTATTGTAACGTATTGCTGACGTTGATGTGAACGTTTTATAGATTTCGGTAGGTAGGCAGGTATGTTTTTTTGAGTAAATCATGAAAAGTTTCCTCACAAGAAAATATTTACCCGAACAATTCCGCTCAAGTTATTGTTAGATTTTAGCGTTTCGAACTTAACTTTGGAAAAGCATTTTACGTACCTACAATTTTGGACTCGTCTGAAGTTGGCGCCCGAATTTTTGAAAAAAATTCCAATCGTTAGAGTTCTGACGCGGGAAGGAATAGTTCTGGAGTTCTTTCATGAAAATTTCAATAGTTCTGCAAAATTTTCAAAAAAAAAATGCAACCAATATGTTATGTTAAATCGAAAATATGATTTTCGCGAATAACTTTTTCGTTTCGAGTCTGATCTAAAAATGAAAGAGGAAAAAGTTGTAGAACTCTTTGAGCGTTACATAGAACTCTAATCAGAACTCCTCTAGAATTTTTTAAAAAAATCTTTTCTCAAAAATCGAAAATATGATTTTCGCGAATAACTTTTTCGTTTCGAGTCGGATCGAAAAATGAAAGAGGAAAAAGTTGTAGAACTCTTCGGGCGCTACCTAGAACTCTAATCAGAACTCCTCTAGCATTTTTTTCAAAAATATTTTCTCAAAAATCGAAAATATGATTTTCGAGAATAACTTTTTCGTTCAGAGTCTGATCAAAAAATGAAAG